>CM063446.1:15852500-18252500 GCA_032191425.1 Lymantria dispar | reverse complement strand
AAAATTCACGAAGCCGCAGCACTAACTCTCTGGATTGTCCTTTAAGCACCATACCTTTCGGCATTTTGCAAGTAAAATCTTACTGGGAGGAACGATACGCTCAACTCAATCAAAGTAAGAACAATGAAATCAATACGGTGGAATATAAATACTCAACACAGCGTATGAAAAATATGAAAGAGCACTCAGCGAACAGAAATGTGACTAGCACGGGAGTCTTGTTGCGAGTGACAGACAACACAACAAAATGGTGTCGCCGGCGCGCCGTTCAGTGTTGCCAATTCGGCTTAAAAAAAGGGGTAGGCTGGATGAGAAAATTAGTGATTTACTACCGCAGACGAGGGCGCCATTGTCTCTAAGTAAAGTTTGGAGCAGCGGACCCCGCTTAATGGAAAAATGCTTCATAAAGTAGTTATTTTTTATTTTGCAAAGTACAAAGTAAAATATTTTGGGAGGACTGAATTAGTGGGTATGCAAAAATTAATGTGCCCAAATAACAAATATATTTACAGAAGTGAAGTTTTTAAATAATATGAAATATGTATTTAAGCAAAAATAAAATATCCGTGTTAAATCGATTAAAAGTTCTTCCTGACTAAAATCGATTATTACAAAACATAGTATCCGTAATACATTGGTACAACACTAATTGATCAGAATTCGACCTGCCAAAAGTAAAATAAATGGTTGGAACGAGTATAATACGCATATAACCTGTCTATCGTGTGGTGACGGTGTAAGAATACAATTCACCGCCCCTTATCTTACCCGCGGGTGTCGTAAGAGACGAATAAGGAATTATATATGCATAAAACATTTATTTATTTATTAAATTACCAATTACATCTATTATTACAGGTTTCCCCAATGTAATGTGTAAGTCAACATAAACCATTTATAACATTATCTGTAACATATATGCAAGAGGAGAAAGTCTCGAAATAAAATGCTATACCAATCCGTCTGACCAGCGTGGTATAGTAGGGCAATTTCCCTCCTACTATAGAGGAGGCTCGAGCCCAGCAATGGTTTGTAATAATGATTATAATGATCAAAACATCTAACGGCTAACATATTTTTTAAATCTTTAAAGATTAGTGCATTCAAACAAACATTTCAATCTCATAACAATAATATAGAAACATTTTATTGCGATAACAATCAATTCAAGCAAATGACAAGTACCGGTCCGGGTAAAGTTGTCACAGCCATCTGAGGCTAACAACAAAAAAAAAGCTATTGGTACCTTCTATTGTCATTTACAATAAACAGAGCATCGCACCGCCCCATTTTACTGATGAATGTGGAATACGCTTATCAATTTATTTTATTTATTAATGCAGTCGGGAGATAACTAAAAACATCCCATTCTAATATTTCTCGTGGGTATTACAAAACGACATAATATGCTAATATCATCTACAGCCCTACAGCCGTTTGTTCAAAGATAGCATTTCTAAAAAGATTTAATACCAGACATACGGTCGTCATTAAAATTAGCTAAATACAACTGAGCACGTTTTGCTCTTCTACCATTTGTATAAGAATAGTCGAGAGCACGTCAGTCAACTCCATAACAATTGGGATAAGAACAGAAGCGTGTAATTCAGATACTTATAAATGTATTCTTAAACGAATAAGAATAAAGTGAAATACCATTGGTAAATAAATAGAAATGTTTTTTTTTCTTCTTTCTTTCTGACAAATACTAGATAAGGCAGTGTTTTTAAAACTAAAGGTATTTATCAAGAGCTGTTGAGGCGTGATTGCTTGCTATCGTTATCGTCCAAACGCACTTGTCAGGTCAATACTATCATGATAATATTGTTTTATCACGAATTATACTTTATTTTTTATGAAAGCACGCCTGTGTACACGTTTATTGACATGATATTTATCATCATGACTTATCAATATGTTAATAATCTATATATCAATCGTTATTGAACGATTAATTTAACTTATTGTCACCAATTTCGAATATCCTGATGAAAATTATGAACTTGACTTTGTGGTAACAAGGCTACCCTTAGTTTCCTATAATAAACTGGCTGAATAACCAAGAGGATGGAGAGCAATACTCTTCTGGCAAATTTATAACGCAATTGCGAGAGCCAGCCTGTCTGGCAAGTGTTATTACCTATTAGGGAGGCCTAGCAGTGGATGATGGAAAATATGAAACCAAATCAATGTTTTCATTTCCATTTTTACCATTTATGATAACTATCAATTAGATTTTCTTAGACAAAATTTTTTTTTTTTTTCATAAGAACAAACTAACTTTCATTCTAAACAAATGATAAGAACGCGTCACGTCTTTTGTTGGAATTCAATATTACTTAGTAGATAGGTACGATGTTGTTTGAAATCTCGCAACAAGCTTTTATTTACATCAATATAAATTTTATAATTTAATAAAATGGTGGGTTTGATTGCATTCAAAATTTATTTTTTTCGTTTTAGAGCATTTACATAAAAACTTGTTTTTAAAAATATTTTTATTAATATTTTATATTTTAAATTTTTAGTTATGTCTCAATCCCTGCATTTCTAATTTTATTAAAAAAAATGAGAAATTAAAAAAGTGAGTGCTTATTAGTCGTGGGTCGTAACGTCTTTTGGGCGTAATCGGTTATACGCAGTTTCGTAGACATGAGTAAGTAGTTTCAAAAACGCTTATTTTTGTAACTATTTACTTCTGTATACAGTCAGTGTTGGTTGATTTTGCGTTTGTAATATGTTATGATTACAAAAATGTTACAGGTTATATGGGTATTACAATATTAGTTTTACTTTTGTTTTGTGTTATGATTACGAATATGTAACAGTTTATAAGTATTGTAATAGGTATATATACAAGCATTGCGCTTGTAATTTGAATACCTACATAATTTTATCAATTGAAGTTCCCTTCATACTCCACAAAAAATCAACCTAATCTATACTTTATCAAATTATTTATTTTCACTACTGAATTGTCTATTGATATACACTTAATATTTATTTACACTACTTAATTTTTATTAACAATCAAAACAATCATCATCATCGCAGCCCACACTCGTCCCACTGTTGAGCTCGGGCCTCCTCCATAATGGAAGGGAATTTGACCTACTATACCATGTGGGTCAGACATGTTGGTAATTTTTTTTTTTTTATAGGCTATGGTAAGCGCACGCGCGGTCCAGTGCGTCCGGGGCGATGAAAGGACGGCGCGCGGGCCCATAACCCACCCGTACCCACGTCACCTCGTTGTTGGGCCGATCACCGGAGCAGATATAACTTGTCGTCAGTGGTCGGCCCAACGGAATACCCTTTCGAGTAACCTCACCTCTCGACGTCCTGGGACGTCGGTCGCCGTCGCGCGGTCAGCCTCTCTGCGGGTGACGGACAATTCCCCGGTCCGATCACCCGTGGCCTCGAGACATGTTGGTATAGGGTTTCATTTCGAGTTTTCCTTCTCTTGCACAGATGTTATGTGCATATTATATCCCATAGTCGTCTTGTACGACATCCACGGGCAAGATAGGGAGTGGTGAGTGTATTCTTACTCCGTCACCACACGGAAAAAATCAAAACAATATCTAAATGTAATAAATTTATAAAATTAAAAGAAACGCAAAAAGTCTAGGAACACAGTTCAGAAACCCGAGATAAATAACTTTCGTCACATCAGTCTTCCTTTGCACCTGTTAACTGAACTGCCTAAAATTCTATTTATAAATAGAAACACGGTCAAGGTCGCAATTTCTTCAAAATAAATAATAGTACCATAATGAACTTAAGCTCTTTCCAATTGACTGCACAGATGGCGTAGTGGTTAAGATAGCGACTTACAGCGCCAGTGTCGGGGGTTCGAATCCCACGCGGGACCACACTTTGTGCGATCCACAAATTGTTGTTCTGAGTCTGGATGTAATTTGTGTCCGTTAATTATATGTTTGTAAAGTCCCCCGCAATACAAGGATTATTTCCTTAGTGCAGGGTGTTGTCTTAAATAAAAAAAAAAAAAAAAAAAATTGCATATAAATTTGCATGGACATTTGAAATTAAAAAAAGACTCAACGATTTCTATATTGTCGTCTCTTTTTATCTTGCGTGTAAGCCATACTTATCCTATACTCTCGTTGTGCGAGTCGTCTAACGCATTTTGTGTAACCTATAATCGTTTTAATAATAATCTGTTGAAAGAAACGCTAACGCGTGCGCCGGTCATTGTGTGAGTGTCAACTGCGTACGTAAAATAATCGTTATATTTGTGTCTACGTAACTACGTACACGATTATCAGCCACGTAACTAGTTACTGAAACAGATTACGTTAAATAACGCTCACGTCTAGTGCTTATCAAGACCATTCAAACGAGTCCAAACATGACGGTTTTATCTCGTTATTTTAGGAGTTCCAATGGTGGTCATTGGAACTCCTAAAATAACGAGATAAAACCGTCGTGTTGTATCAATATGTTAATAATCTATATATCAATCGTTATTGAACGATTAATTTAACTTATTGTCACCAATTTCGAATATCCTGATGAAAATTATGAACTTGACCTTGTGGTAACAAGGTTTTATCTCGTTATTTTAGGAGTTCCAATGACCACCCTCCGACACCATCTTGAGACCAGCTTCCTGGTACCGTATTATTGCATTGTCACCGAAGTTACGTAAGTAAACCAAATTTTAACCTAATCTAACGACAGGAAGTGGTTCTAATTTAACTCGCAAGATTTGTCTCATACTAACAGGGCAAGTTAAATAAAAGCTTTTAAAAAATACCAACAAGTTTGTTCTATAAGCATACGCATTCAAATCGATATACAATACAGATTTAGAAATCGTTCTTGCTATTTACCTATTTATGCAGAAAATCCAAAATCACTGAGAGCGAAGGAAATTTTTTTTTTATTGACATATTATATGAAATATATTTTCTTACCAAATATTCATGGAAAAACGCTGATATGAAGAATACGACGATCGCAGCAACTTGTCTGCTGTAGCCCATACTGGTTATGGGTTTGTACACGTGTCTGACCGCCCACATATGTACGGGCAAGTTCCAACTGCTCCAAAATGTTGTTATGTTGTTGGCGTTCCACCAATCACCATAGAATTTGCGGTCCGCGAATTGCAATAATTCGCCCATCAGGTTCAAGAACGAGTGAAAACTTAGATAGAAGAAGCATAACCATAATAGATGGTTTGGCACCTGAAATTTATAATAAATATGAGGCAATATTAATGCTCTTCCGATGAAGATCTAAGGAATACACAAGGTATTAGGTAGTTTTCATCTAATTATTATGCTATATTAACAAATACCGCTTATCATACTATGATATGATACTTAAGTGTAATCCAAAACTCAAAGTTACTATGCTTTACCATCTAAAACTGCATTGTCACCTATCATATAAGTAGGCTAGCATATGAAGTTATTTAAACTGAAGCTACAACTACGTTCTTAGCTATTTTTACCACTTTTAAAAATTGCATAATAATCCACAATATTTGAATCCACGCTACTAATTTAAATGATTCCAGATAAGAATGATTTAAAAAGAACTAATTAGAGATTCATCATCAACCCAATCCATATAAATTTCACTCCTGGGCTCGAGTCATACGTGTTGGTAATTAGGTACCTGTATAGATAGGTGCTACGTAATTATGTTTTTATTTTATTGATAAAATGCCATCGTTTGTAGATTACTTTATAGGTACCGATTTTATAGGTACTTATAAAGTCCTCTACCGCAACTATAATAATACATAACGCGAATATAATAGCAGTACTGATTACGAACTTATAATTACCTAGCCACTGTAGCTAATTATCTAGTTGTATGGTTAGATATATAGCTCGACCTTGTAGTAGATCACCGCTAGAACTACACCCACGCTAAAAATCTAGTCGACAACAGTAACCGGTCAGAATATTATCCAGTCACGTGCAGTTCAAAATACTGTTGTGATGAAGCGCACTACGCGTGAGTGAACGATAACGTCGCATTCTTGCTCGAGCACAAGCACGTGTCTCTATTTTAGTTTTAAATATTGGCACGAAAAGCGGACATTGACCGTTAAGTTTGCCAATCGTGTATTATATAACAGTTTAGTAGTTAACAGTTTATATAACATTCCTTGTTTTAGGCAAATTTGATTATTATAATCATTTCCACTTAGATTCTAATCATACCTACCTACATATAATAAATAATAGACATTTAATGTAATGCTCTCGCGGACATTTTACGAAATAACACGCAAGGATTCCACGTTTAGCGACAGATTTAGGAATACAATATGTCATGTTACCGCCACTTTGTAGCGGATTTCGTAAAAAAACAGCTGAGAGCATGGGAAGTGGGCAGCAGCGCTCTCCTGGGAAACTCATAATTTCGAAAGTGACGGTAGTGTATAGTGATTATGGAATATACCCTATCGTGAGGTGGCCCACATGTATATGAACTGTGAAGACAGTTTCCGGACGACCGTCCAATGCCACATCGTGTAAATACATAAAATTACTTACAGCTAGCTTTAGTAATCTTTCTGTGATCCTGACCAAATCCATAGTCGAAAAGGTCTCCACAGAATTCGTGACTGAAGGTATCATCCATTGTTGAAACAGGGCAAGAACAAGATTCACTCCAAATATTAGCTCCAACAATCTTCTGATTAAGAACCTCTTCCTGATTCTGAAAATAAAAACATTGGCATTCAAATATTCAACTATCTTTTCTATACGTCCAACAATACTCGCACTATCATAATGATAATTGTAGAAGTACCATTATAAATTTTAAACGACTAGAGTTAGCTTAGATGAAGCAACGTCCTCAGTACCGATATCTATATAGATTATTTCGCGTTCGATTTCCAGGCAAGATATTTCTTTATGCCTTCCACAAATGATTTTTCTGGGTCCGGGTTATTGATGACGTGAGCATACGCTACGTTCTCAACTGGACAATCCCCCTGGTTCTCTACTATAAAAAAATAACTATGACAGATTTGAGACTACTGTATGTAATAAAAAATAAAATTTCTCAGCTATATAATTATTTAATTACAGTTTTTAAGTGTTCCAGCCAGCCTAAATTTCGAAACGGTAAACCCAAGATCCTAGGCTAGACACTAGACCATAGTAGGATGAGCAAGGCCTCCTTGGCCCTCCTTTTATATTGTTTAAGGTCCGGGTTAATTTATTTTCGTTGTGTCTGTAATGGTTCGTGTAGTTCACCGTGATTTAAAACTTTAAGATCTGGATGTTATTTTAAAAGGAAAATAAAATTATCGATTCATTCCTAATCCACTTATAAATGCAAACGCCTATGTATCCTAAAATTAAAGTTCACACTCACCGGTACGGACAACAACAGAAAAACCCTTATGGTTACCGTTTTTTTTTATATTCGTAACAGTCTAGTTTCGGTTATTTGTGACGTATTCTAAGTTTCTTCGTAATTATTGATCAAATAATGTTGATTTTGGTTGTTAATGTTGTTGATAAAAAAGGTTATGGCTGTTCATCATTTTCATCATTTCAGCTCATATACCCCACTGTTGGGCTCGAGCCTCCTCCACAATAGGAAAGAAATTGACCTTACTATACCATGCTGGTCAGACAGGTTGACATAGGGTTTTATTTCGAGTTTTCCTTCTCTTTCATAGGTGTTATATGCGTATTATATCCCTTAGTCGTCTTTTACGATATCCACGGATAAGATAAGGAGTGGTGAATTGTATTCTTACTCCGTCACCACAAGGACATGTATGACTGTTAAAAAGTTTTATTAAATGTTGTTAGTTATTGCCTAGTTTTGTTATTTTCCACTGTTAGGTACATCGTTTGTTGACTATGGAGCATAAAAGCGAGAAAGTATTACATAATAATGCAGGTAAAATCGTGTACATTGTTATTAAGTATTTTGAGAAGGAAAAAATCTAACACGTTGCCCCTCATTACAATATAGTAATGCAAGACCGGAAATGGTAACAGAATTAAAAAAATACTAAGATTTGACGCGTGCAGCTATTGCCTCGGTTACGGCTGAGGATTGACAGAAAGAAATCAACCATGTAAAAAGATTAGAAAATGAATGTTGGATAAGAGAAGTAATAAACAAAAAGGATACTGAGGATTTCATTATTAATATTGAACAGAGAGAAACTGAAGAGCGAACAGCTTTTTCGTGTGGTGACGGAGTAAGAATAAAATTCACTCCTTTTTCTAGCCGTGAATGTCGTAAAAGACGACTAAGGGATATGTATGCATATTATACGCATATAACGTCTATGCGAGAAGGAAAACTCAAAATAAAACCCTATGTCAACCCGTCTGACCAGCGTGGTATAGTAGGTCAATATCCCTCCTATTACGGAGGAGGCTCGCGCCCGGTAGTGGGAGGTATATGAGCCTAAATGAACAGCGAAAGCGATAGCTGTGATTCTGATTATAATAATTAAGTTGATGGTGCTATGACCGGAATCGAAAAATGTCAGACGATCCCGGTGAAAGACCAAGTAACAGAACCTAATTGTTATTTCAACGAACCTAATTATACACTTCATTGATTAAACGGTCTCTTAATTTAATAATATTTATTTATATTAAATATTCATGTCATGGGCGTACCCAGGTAGGGGGGCAGCGGCCCCCCCTCTCCTAGAAGATAAAATGTTAAAAGATGAATTTTCGAAAATCCTTTCTTAGTGCTCCCGTACGCTATAAAGGGAACCCCTGTGCAAAATTTCAAGGGTCTAGCTCTTATATTTTAGGCTCTGCGTTGATATGTTAGTCAGCTTCTCCTTTTATATGTATAAGCACCTAGCATATAAAAAATCTGACTTGCCCCCCCCCTGGCCCAGAACCTGGGTACGCCCCTGATTCATGTACCTACTTCCGCATAAGTAATCTAATTAGATGACAATCCACTATAGTTGCGGCACGCTATGATGGCCGTTTTGACATATTACAATAATGATGTGAAATGTCGATTTATTCTCGAAAAAAATATAGGTAAAGTTTTTATTGCAAGTAGTACCCGATTAAAAAGATTTAATAAAACAAAAATATAAATGCTTATTTAATATATTTGAACGATCTGAATATTGGAATGAGAATGAATATACTTACTTATATGCACACGAAACAAATTAATACAAAAAGGTGCCACAAAAGGCTTTTTTTAAACAGATTCGTTCATACTGCTATTTTCACTATCGTTTCGGCTATCACCACCAACATTAATTATAAGTTCGTTTTGTCAAATATTATCTATGTTCACATCTCTTTCATAATTTTCCCTTATTAATTTAACAGTTCTATTCACAACCTTTTCCTCTCCTTTAGTCACATGTTTACAAGCTTCTTCTAATATTTTAACATCTTTGTTGTGGTAAATGGGAGTTCTGTATTGTGTCTTGCAGCATATCCCTTAATTTGAGCCCACACCAACTCAATTGCATTATATTCACAATAGTAAGGCCCCTTCATTTTGGGATTCATGATCGAAATAGTTACGAAGGATACGCCTTCGTAACGTTCGTAACGTTCCTTCGTAACGAACTCACGCGTCTGACTTTAAAACAGTTCTCTACGTACGTTCGGCCATATCAACGAAATCCACAATAAAAGGCATAAACAGAGTCCAAATTAACGAGCAGTACTGCAGTATCAATATCCGAAATCCAAAGCCAGGTCAAAACTATATCACAATCGCAGTGCATTCACAGTTTGTACTTTTCGAAGCAATGTCAAGTCGAAACTGCTTTGTTTTGCATAGAGCATTGACGCGAGTTTGCCGGAGGTAGTAGTTGTGTGGTCAGCGATCCAATGTGACGACGCATTAAATTTCATTTTTTTTAATTTTGAATTTCGAAAAATAAATGCCGAGTTGTGTGGTAAATAAGTACACTAATAATTATAATCTTATAAAAATAAAAAATGAATGTTCGCGGGACCCTATAGTCCATAAAATATAGCTTGATCTCTGTGACAGATGTCAACGAAACCAACGAAGTAAGTTTGAACGAACGACATGTTTACAATTTCATTTTGTATCAAATATATTTTCATTCTTTTCGTGCCAGTTTTATTGCAACTGAATTGCAATATATTATAAATATAAAAATATTAATATTCATGCCTAAAATGTACCTCGTAAGTACTGAAATACCTAGTAAACATTTTATACATGAGTGACGCTAACGCACGTACAATGTCATACTGGACTGAAAATAAAAAAGAGATGGGACAGTCGATATACGAAAAACGATAACCGATCTTTATTACATTATTCATTGAAGAAATAAACCCAATACAGTACCTATATAAAACTTTCAACATATTTTTGACAATTAAAATAGACAGTTACATAATCCATACTAATATTATAAATGCGAAAGTAAGGATGTTTGTTTGTTTGTTTGTAACGCTTTCACGCTTAAACCACCGAACCGATTTCAAAAATTCTTTCACCAATGGAAAGCTATAATATCAGGGAGTAACATAGGCTATATTTTATCCCGGTATTCCCACAGGAACGGGAACTACGCGGGTTTAAGCGACTGAAACCGAAGCGAAGCGAGGGCGGGTTGCTAGTAAAATACATAAATTGACTTAATTAAACATTAAAAATCTTTTTTTTCGTCTCATAGTAAATGATAATATTATGTACGCATTATTGTCAATAAACTAGACCTATTTATTTATAAAACAGTCGTAATTGATTCATTGATCTAGTGACTGTCCCTATTTTGGCAAAAAATGATAAATGTTCTAGCAGGAACGCTCCAGTGATGACGATAATAGTGACCCAGACCTTCATTGTACTGCTTTTGAATAATTAAAACAGTCAAAAAACAGTTTTTGTTTGAAATAAATTTAAAAGGATTTTCATTGATTGTATTTTAATTATAATAGAAAATTACAATTATAAAAATAAAGAGTTTAATCGATAAAAAACTACGGACTTTATCGTAAGCGTAACAGCACTAGAGACAACTGTCACAGAGATCATCCTATATTTTATGGACTATAATATATGTAGTTTAAAAATCAATGTAATAAATAAATTTTGTGTCCTAAAATAATGATTCGATAAATTTTATGACTAACTGCACGTCACTATTGACAATAAAGAACAGCAATTTGCTCCTTCAAATGTAATTACTATAAATACGAAACTTCATGAGTGGACAAACGTCAAAACGGCCATCATAGCGTGCTGGTAGTATAATAATAATATGTTTTAATATAACGTTATAAATATATTTATAAAGATCAAAGTCTATATATATCGCTATAATGTTACATTAAAATATATTGATATTCGGGTTGTCGCTATTGATCCTGTGTATGCTGACAGTACCGTCAAAATTGGCCGCCATTTATAATCCCATTCTTTATCTGTACGGGTAGTATATTACATATTACTACATTTAAAGTATTACTTAAAAGTGTGCAAAGGCACGTGAATAGTATTTATTTTTATACTATCAAAACAACGTGACCGGGCAGCGAAGAACTCTTATCAGCGATGGCTGGATACGGATGTGAAGAAACTTTGGTATCAACCAATTGAAGGGTCATACATACAAGCTGTATGACAAATTATCTAATAGAACAGATTATCTACCAGGAATATCGATAAACAATGAAGGAAAATTAAAAGGTTTCCAAATTACTTTTTCAACGTAAATCATCAATGAATTTCATATGAAGATGAATTATTTGAAATAAAACTGATATTACTGCTTATATTACGTTTGTATTTTTCATAGTTTATACACCGGACTGTCCTGCCTTGACCATGAACACTAAGGCGATTCAAGCGGCAGAAATGGTTTTATTTCAAATAGGTACTTGCGTAAACATCAGAAATCCTTACTAATATTATAAATGCGAAAGTAAGTTGGTTTGTTTATTTGTTTGTTACGCTTTCACGTTTAAACCACCCAACCGATTTCAAAAATTCTTTCACTAATGGAAAGCTATAATATCAGGGAGTAACATAGGCTATACTTTATCCCGGTAGTCCCACGGGAATGGGGACTACGCGGGCAAGGCGACTGAAACCGAAGCGAAGCGAGGACGTGTAGCTAGTGGTTAAATAATTCATCATCTAATGATATCAGCACTCCATTGCTCTCGCTTAAATCAATATTTAATCCTATATGCTCTTATGATCAATTAGAGACACATATGTATGCCCCGCCCCTACTTAAATGTATGTAGCATTATTAACAGAACCTTGGCTCAGATTATTTCATTCATGCTCATATTACCGTCTGAATAACATCTTACGATAAATTGCGCGTTATTGCTCGAGTCGATATACATTATTCAGAAATACGTCATGAAAATCTGCATTTCCTACAGTTTAAAGTATTCATGACAACATGTCATAACCATGCCAACATAACGTCAATCCTCAAATATCAGAATCTATAGTATGATTATACTTTTTGACTATGGACTACAGACAACAGTTACTCCGTAGAAAAGCTCCTAGTTGGATAAAAAACAGTTGGGTAAAGAAGTAGAAGAATAATGTTTATTATAACTATAGCAACATATACGCTGGCGGATAGTTTATTCGAATGTGATCAAACTTTGTACATGAGCACGATCATGTCACCGTTTTTTTTTTTTTTTTTTTATGGGTGGGCTATGGCATGCGCACGCGCGGTCCAATCCATCCAGAGCGATGAAAGGACGGCGCGCGGGCCCGTAACCCACCCGTACCCACGTCACCTCGTTGTTGGGCCGACCACCGGAGCAGATGTGACTTGTCGTCAGTGGTCGGCCCGACGGAATACTCTTTCGGGTAACGTCACCTCTCGACGTCCTGGGACGTCGGTCGCCGTCGCGCGGACAGCCTCTCTGCGGGTGACGGACAATTCCCCGGTCCGATCACCCGCGGCCTCGGCTAGGGCAGCATTAGGCGCAGATAGATACTCGCGCCTACGCCGGCCGAGTCGCCGGCGGCGGAACGTGTCACCGAATAGGAGCTCTACTCGCACACGATCCGCCGCCTCCTTCCGTGAGATTACGGCCTCACAGAAGGCGGCGACCGCGTCCCAGTTCCTGACGCTGTCAAGCATCTCCCTGGCGATGGTCGGCAGCGTCAGGTCGGCACCGATAATCGCGACGAGTTCACGGCGCTCCCCCTCCCACGCAGCACACACCTCGAGCGTGTGCTGCGCCGTGTCCTCGTCGCAATTGCAGTGGTGGCAGGACGGTGTGCTCTCCCTCCTGACAATCTTGTGCAGGTACTTCGCGAAGCAACCGTGCCCCGTAAGCACCTGCACCAGTCGGAAGGAAAGCACCCCGTGCGTCCGCTCCAACCACTCCATCACTTTGATGGAGACCATACCGTCGCGGGCGCGCGTCTCCGACACCCACCGATAAATGTCGGCGAGCATCTCCGACTCCAGGTCCCACGGGGGGGTTCCGGCCAGGAGGCACGCTGCCTCCGTCGCCACCGTGCGGTAACCACGTATGGCCCTGATCGCCATGACCCTCTGTGGTCGCCTCAAGAGGGCCCTCAGCCGGACGGTCAGGGACCCTGCCCACACCGGTGCGCCGTACAGGGCCATCGACCGGATCACCCCCACGTACAGCTGTCGGCACGTAGCGCTGGGTCCGCCCACGTTCGGCATCAGCCGCGAAAGGGCGGACGCCGCGCCGACAAGCCGGGGAACAAGTCGATGGAGATGCTCCCGGAACCAAAAATGCCCGTCGAGCACCAGGCCCAAGTACTTCATGTGGGCCTGGATGCTGATGGTAACCGACTTCACGGTGATCGAAGCGCCGGCGGGTGGCCCGGCGGTACGGAGGCCATGGAACAAGAGGGCCTCCGTCTTTTCCAGGGCTACCCTCAACCCCAACGCTTCGATCCGCCTGACAATCTCCTCGGTGCCGAGAGTTGCCAGGCGTGCCGCCTCCTCTAGCGTCCCACCCCGGGCTGTGACGAGTGTATCGTCGGCGTAGCAAATTACGCCCAGCCCGGGTGGGAGGCTTCCTCTCAACGCCCAGTCGTAGCCGATGTTCCACAGCGTCGGACCCAGAACCGACCCCTGTGGGACACCGCACGTCATGGGCGTTCGCACAACGTCCCCTACTCGGTTAACGTAGAGGACGCTGCGCCCCTCCAAGTAGTCCGCCACCAGCTGCCTGAGGTACACGGGCACCCCGTGATACCTCAGCCCCTCCCTGATGCAGCTGAATGGCAGACTGTTGAAGGCGTTGGCGATGTCCAGGGACACCGCCAACAGGACTCCTCCGCCGGTGACGGCCTCCGTCACCACGGCCTTCAGGCGCAGCAGGGCCGCGATCTGTTACAGTTTCCTGATGTTCCCTAAAATGCTAACTCTTCCTACATATCCATCAGCACTTTCGCCTTCCTACCTAGATAGCTTAGCCCTCTCCTCAGTCCGGTTTCAATCTTCGTCGAGCACGGTTGCCTCTACTATTTGTATTCACTACCTCTAAGTTTTATTTCAATACAAGGTTGTGTGAAATTAAATAAGTTTATTTTTTAAAAACATCCTTAAGGATACCCGTATAACATTGGTGGCAGCGTAAAAGGGATCGTAACTGTGATCCTTGGCATCCGACAGTTCATAACAGTACTCTATTAACGTCCTTAATAAGTGACATCCGTTCGAGTTACATTCGAATCGTGAAACAAGTGGTACCGTGCTGCGAATCCTACGCAAATTTCGTGTCACACCGGGCTCACTTCTATATCCTGCTACATCCAAGGGGCCACAGGGGCCTTGCTACTACTACCACTATGATATTCCTGTTAAGTATCCTGTGCAGTACATCCATGTAAGTGTATGTTCGTTTACTTATACTAAACTCAGTGATTCAGTGATAAATTATTCGCGAAGAGCAACCCTAAATAGTGTGTTTGTGTATATTAAAATATAAAAGTGTTTCGTAAATATAAACTTAAGTTATACATAATTTAATCTTAGTATTAGCCCAGACGTAACGTGATATTGTTATTTTTATAAGTGATAAACAGAGTAGCGTCGTCCGACTCGTTGATACGATAACGCCGTAGCTTGTCCAAGTTCGTAGAACCTCTTCATATCGCATCCGCTAGACCCACCGCGAACTGCTAAGCATTTAAAATGTCTCAAGATAAACCAATTCAAATTCAATCCGATACCATTGACTTAAATGTTCTGATAAAATTCATCAAACCATTCGATGGATCTAGGAACCTACTCACACCATTTATAACGAATTGTTCGAATGCATACAACCTCGCCTCAACTAATCAGAAACACATTATTTTTAAATTTATAATAAGCCAATTACAAGGTAGAGCCGAGGCTGCATGTTCCATCAAAGAATTTAGCAATTGGGATCAACTAAAAGATTTCTTGACAACACAATTCGGCGAAAGAAAATGTTACTCACACTTATTAACTGACCTTCAAGAATGTAGACAGTATTCCAATGAGACCGTAACACAGTACTCGCTCCGAGTGGAAACATGTTTATCCCATTTGCTAACTGAGATTACACTTTCTAACTCCAAAAAAATGGAACTCGCTGGTAAGACAAGTGCAATGGAAGATATTGCGCTTAACACGTTTGTCCTTGGGTTACATCCAAGGATATCCAACAATGTTCGGGTTCGATCCCCGAAAACCTTGAACGAGGCTATTAACGCTGCTATTTCGGAAGAGAAAATATTGCAATTTGTTAATAGAAAATCTTTCTCCGCAACTGAGCCTAATTCTCTAAGACCAAGAACCTTTCCTAAACCAGATTATAAAACTCACGAGTTTAGGCCTAATTTCGGTTTTCCACATAAGCCGCGTCCCGTTGCTTATACCGAATATTGTCGTTACTGTAAAAATCCTGGTCATGTTTTAGAAAATTGCCGTAAAAGGGAATACAATAACAAACGTTTCAATTTGCCGCAAAATAGCCAAAATAGGGTTAACTTATTAGAGGAAAACGAAGAAGGTGTAGTCAACGCCGATTTCGTCACAAATCAAGCTTTAAACTAAATGATGGCTCGTTTAGGTGTCGGTCGGGCCACCCTAAACTAAAATCCGGCATGACTAATCCTAGGTATCCTAATAATAATAATTGTAACGATAATTTTTATTTTCTATATCCTTCTATATCCCGGGTAGAAAAATCTTTACCCAATAGTATTAATAAATCCACTGTATCCATGACACAGTATCCATCGGAAAATGACACTGCGACTTCCGCTACAAGGTCAAGTCGTAATCCTGGAAAACATAATTATACTATATCCACACAAGAAGAATATTTACCAAATGCTTCGGTGCCCAAAGTATCCACCACTGAACCGTTGTCAGATCCCGTAATAAATTGCATACCAAATATCTCTCGCAAATATTTACCATATATAAGAGTACTTACTTCTATATCTTCAAAGCCACTTTCCTTCTTGATTGATACAGGAGCGTCTTTTAGTCTGGTGAAGAAGTCCTGTATCGAAAGAATGCCAGAAATTACGAAAACCATTGTAAAATTCAAAGGAATTGATTCTTCCGGCACAAAATCCACTTTAGGTCATATACTTATCCAACTCGATTCAATAATTCATAATTTCCACGTAGTCGAAGGGATAGATTTACCCTATGACGGTATAATTGGCAACGACATGTTTAATAAAATGGACGGAAATATAGACTACCCTAAACAACAATTAACACTTGGTAAAATAATTTTAAATTTACATTTCAACGAACCAATTTGTATAATCCCTGCTCGAACTGAAACAATTATAGAATGTACCGTATCAAACCCTGAACTCAGCGAGGGACTAATATTAGACCAGCATCCGATAGAAAACTTGCTCATAGCTAATTGTGTGGTTCGGGTGAAAGACAATTCAAGAATAAATATATCCGTCGTAAATACCTCTCATCACGCACTTTCCTTCGATCCCGACTTGAAGTTAGAAATAGTTCCTTACGTTAGACTTGAGACAACGCAATATATTCATAACACGAATGCCGACAGTCAATGCCATAATGACGCTTACTTACGAACTAAATCAGTATTCGAACAGATCCGTATTTCTCACTTAAACCAGGAAGAAAGCTTACAACTACTCGACGTTTGTGCTGACTTTTCCGACATTTTCCACCTTCCTGGCGACCAATTAACATATACCAATACAGTTGAACACGAAATAAAAACCTCAACCTCAATTCCTATCCATGTAAAATCCTATCGTTTCCCAGAGTGTCATAAAAAGGAAGTAAATTCACAAATAGACAAAATGCTCCAACAAGGAATAATAAAACCATCAGCTTCACCTTGGTCATCACCAATTTGGGTGGTACCAAAGAAACTCGACGCTTCCGGCGAGAAGAAGTGGAGAGTCGTAATAGATTATCGTAAATTAAACGACATCACTATCGGAGACTCGTATCCTATTCCAAATATTTCAGAAATTTTGGACCAACTTGGCAATAGTAAGTATTTTAGCACCCTTGATCTCGCTTCCGGTTTTCATCAAATCAAGGTTAAACCGGAAGACACCGAAAAAACAGCCTTCTCTGTACCTCAGGGACATTACGAATTTACACGTATGCCGTTTGGTTTAAAGAATGCACCATCAACTTTCCAACGACTTATGAATAATGTCCTTACTGGTCTTCAAGGGGAAAGATGTTTTGTGTATCTAGATGATATTGTCATCTACTCCTTTGATTTACGATCTCATATTCAAAATTTAACCTCTGTCTTCCGAAAACTCCGCTCTTTTAACCTTAAACTACAACCCGACAAATGCGAATTTTTACGCAAGGAAGTATCTTACTTAGGACACACTATCACGGATCAGGGAGTTAAACCTAATCCGGAAAAGCTAAAAGCCGTGCAACACTATCCCATTCCGAAATCCGCCAAGGACATAAAATCCTTTTTAGGATTTGTCTCTTACTATCGTAGATTTATACCAAACTTCTCGACCTTGGCCAAACCTTTAACAAATCTTTTGAAAAAAGACGTCCCTTTTGTTTGGGAAAACGAACATCAACTGGCATTCGATACTCTGAGACAAATGTTAATTTCAGCACCTTTATTAATTTATCCAGACTTTTCCAAACCATTTATCCTAACCACGGATGCATCCAATTATGCTATCAGTGCAATACTTTCTCAGGGTGAAATAGGCAAAGACCAGCCCATAGCTTATGCATCCCGCACTCTCAACAAAAGTGAGTGTAACTATAACACCACGGAAAAAGAACTTCTCGCGATCCTTTATGGCTGTAAGACCTTTCGCCCTTATCTCTATGGTAGACACTTCCAAATCATTACAGACCACCGTCCTCTAAAGTGGCTTTTCAACCACAAGGATCCAAGCAGCAAATTGCAAAGGTGGCGACTTAAATTAGAGGAGTACGAGTACCAAATCATATACCGGAAGGGTAAATTTAACGCCGCTGATGCTCTTTCTAGATATCCACCTGAAAATCCTCTACTTATGAATCCCCTTGCTCCTGAACCAGTCCCAGGACCTTCTCGAACTAACCATGACAATCCTTCGCTCCCTGATAATGAAGACTCTTACGACCACGATGACCTTCTAAACCCAGACATTATTCCACCTCTTACTCCTAACCAAAGAGACTTGATTGAAATGCCTGACGATTTAAGGGACTTAAATCTTGATGAGCTTGACACAGGACAACCTACGACTAATAATTCTAATGACGACTCACCTTTACGCCATGATGATCCTCCTCTGTGTCTCGATTCACCTTATAATCCTGCTAGTGCTATTGAGGATTCACCTTCAATATCTCAAACTTATACCGAATTTCTTAAAATAATTGCCAATAAAAATTACACTTTCGATAGTAAAATAATGGAACATAATGAAAGTCTATTGAAATCCCCTTATAAACATATTGTCATACCTACCTCCGTGGATATGGATGAATCAATTCCATACGTTGAAATGACCATATCAAATTTCGCCGATAAAGACACTTTTTTGACGCTAGAAAGAACCCTAAACTCGTTCATTACAAATCAACATGAAAATAAAACATACTATTACCTATTTACAAAAATAAACCACTTTGATTCGTGCTCTTATTCCGATATCTTCGAGAGCCTTAAAATACTAAGGAATGAATTCATTATATCTTTAAATGAAAATGACAAAATAATAGCCATAACAGATTTCAAAAATCCTTTTGATAACCACTATTTTATTAAAATATACAATATGCTCCTCTATTTATTCAATAACACGGGCATAGAAGTACACATCTACCGTAATAGTATACAATACCCATCTTTGAGTGAAATCAAACAAATACTTAGAGATAATCATGACCTACCAATAGCTGGTCATGTAGGTTCTTCTAGAATGTATAACAGAATATCAGAAAGATATTACTGGAAAAATATGAGGTCAGATATTGAAAACTATGTTAAAGCATGTCAGCTGTGTCAGACGAATAAAGCCTTGCGACAAACGAATAGAGCCCCTATGCAGATTACTAGTACCGCCTCAATGGCATTTGAAAAGATATTTCTTGACATAGTAGGACCTCTTCCAGAATCCGGCCTAGCAAAATTAAAATATATTCTCACACTACAAGATGATCTCACTAAATACTCCGCAGCCTATCCTATTAGATCTACAACTGCCGAAGAAACGAGTGAATGTCTCGTACATTTCATCTCAGTATTCGGCATACCGAAAATTATTGTTACCGATCAAGGCAGTAATTTTACAGCCGAACTTTTTAAAGAAACATGTTCCTTTTTAAAGATCAAACAGATATGGTCGACTCCTTACCATCCCCAAACACAAGGTGCCTTAGAGCGTAGCCACTCCACCTTAAAGGAGTATTTGAAATCATATATAGATCATGATCCTTCAAGATGGTCTAAATTCGTTTATACTGCCATGATGGCTTACAACACCAACATCCATTCAACCACAAATTTTACTCCACATGAACTCGTTTTTGGCAGTAAACCTTATATACCAAATTCCATTTATGAACAGGATCTAAATCCTACCTATAATGAATTCGTTAGAATGTTACAACAACGACTAAAATTCTCCAGGAGCAAAGCCATAGAAAATATTCAAAAATCAAAGGAAAAGTCCAAAACCCACTATGACAACCGCACACGTTCTGTGAATTTCAAAATCGGCGATTACGTCTACTTAAAAAATCACCTTCGCTTGGGCAAAGCGTTATCTCCTATTTGGAAGGGCCCGTATAAAATAATAAAATTACACGGCAATAATAATGCATCCTTATTGATAAACAGAAGACATGTAAAGTACCATTATGATCAAATGAAACTAGCTCAGAGAACATCTTAATTAATTGTTATATCATCTTCCATCGCACTTTTCTTGCAGTGTTAATGGCGAAGGTTTTCCTGATATCATAAAACCAATAGAGAGTGGGCCTGGAATCTACTTCGATCCAATCGGTTCGGTGAAAGTAATCAATGGACATCTAAGTGTTGTGGTTCCTGTAGACATATCCTTCATATCTCCTCATTTAATTAATATTAATCATGTTCTTAGTATAACGTCCAAAATGTGTAATGAAAGTACAGCTTTCGAGTTTGCCGAATGTATTAACATATTACAACCACTCGAGGTCAGACTCGCTGATATTTCTAGAGACTTTGGATCAATTTCACATCTTCTTACGCGGAAAATCAAGCGTTCTGCTTGGTTTGCAGGCGTTGGGTCTGTACTCAAACATGTGTTTGGTACAATGGATGAGGACGATGCTATTCAATACGGCAACGCTATTCAGGCTTTAGGAAAAGACCAAAATGCATTAGCCGAATACATGAAAGACAATATTCTTCTCACTACTTCCGCTATTACCACATTCAATCAAACTATAACCCAACTTATAGAAAATGAAAAATCCCTGAATAGCGCTGTTGTTTCCTTAACTGAAAATTTTAAAAATCTCACCTTTGTATCTGCTACCCTAACTATTAAAACTAGAATTATGGAAATTGTAACTATATTAGAGAATAGTTTACTTACTTTGTCTTTTAAATTAGAGGATATATCAAATGGCTTAATGTTTAGTAAAAATAATGTTCTTTATCCTGCCATTTGTTCACCTCAAGAGTTATATAATGATTTAGTTATTAATTATAGACATTTACCTAATTCTAAGGAACTTCCACTTACTCTAGATTTAAGTAATATCCATAAGCTTTTGAAAATTTCTAGTATAAGTACATATTATTTTGATAATAAAATTATATTCATAGTTAAGATACCATTGGTTCATCCTCTAGAGTTTGGTTTATATCATAGTTTGCCATTGCCAACTCTACACCAAAATAATACTTATAGTACGATTATTCCTTCCACTACTTATGTAGGCCTCTCTAGAGATAAGAATCAATATTGTCAGTTAGATAACCTAGATAACTGTAAATCTCTTAAAGCTAACTACATCTGCGACAAAGTTAATATTCTATCTAGTGTAACTCACCCTATATGTGAAACAGAAATTGTATCTAAAACAATAACATATATACCCAACCAGTGTCCGATAAAACTGTTTAAGGGTAACCTTGAAATTTGGCAAGAATTATACAATAATGAATGGATATTTGTTATTTCAAATGTTACTAAATTCACTCTCGATTGCCAAAATAACAATGTTTATGAAACCAATATAATCGGAACTGGAGTATTACGGGTCCCTCTAGGTTGTACTGGGTTCTGTAATGGATTTCAATTATTCACGAAACAAAATATTAAAATTAACGTAACTCACATTAACCTGGATTATGATATTATAAATAGTAACTTTAGTATACCAAAGTATTCAGACCATATATTGCCCGAAGTAAACATTAAACATTTCAATATTAAACGCGTATTAGATAATGATCAAGGTTTTGCTACGCTTAATAAAGAATTAAATAAATTTATTACGAAACCCAGAGAAATAGAAGTAAATCATTTTCATGTACCGATTGTTGTATATTGTATGTTATTCATAATTATCTTTTACTTAGGTTATAAGATTTATTTGTGCCGCAACCGCTGCTTTTCCCCTTCAACTGAAACTAGCGTCATTTTCCACCCAGCTTCTCATCCCGAGATGGAGCTTAGTTCTCCTACCACTCTGGACACTCCTAGAATTAGAATTCAGACATAAACTTCACTCTGGGGTGTAAGTTTAGTCTTAAGCGGGGGGCTGTTACAGTTTCCTGATGTTCCCTAAAATGCTAACTCTTCCTACATATCCATCAGCACTTTCGCCTTCCTATCTAGATAGCTTAGCCCTCTCCTCAGTCCGGTTTCAATCTTCGTCGAGCACGGTTGCCTCTACTATTTGTATTCACTACCTCTAAGTTTTATTTCAATACAAGGTTGTGTGAAATTAAATAAGTTTATTTTTTAAAAACATCCTTAAGGATACCCGTATAACAGATCGTCGAACGCCCACTCCGAAAACCAAACAGGGCGTCCGACAGATCGGGCCCGACCCTGACGAGGTGCCGCTCGATGCGGGCAGCCAACACCCTCTCCAGCAGCTTGCCTGCATCATCGAGCAGCACAATGGGACTGTAGGCCGAAGCCGACTCGGGAGACCGTCCCGGCTTCGGCAGGAGAACCAGCCTCCCCTCTTTCCAGCACCCGGGGAACTGCCCGGACGCCAAACAAGCATCGAACAGTCCCCTGAGACGTGGTCCCAGGTGCTCGAGGACCAGGGCCAGCACACGGTTCGGAATACCGTCGGGCCCGGGGGCGGTGGATTTGGCTCGCATACGCGCCACCGCCGCCCCCATTTCCGGCTCCGTGATGGGCGGAGCACTTTCGTCGTCGGCCTCCCGGTCGCCGTCCGGCGAAGCCATGACCGGGGGCGTGTGCTCCACCCGCCGTGGAAAGAGGTCCTCGACAACTCTGGTGAAGAGGCTGGGCTGGAGAGTCTCGGTGAGGGGGGGGGGCCCGCCCGCGGAGTTTGTTCAGCGCCGCGAGGTAGGGGCGACCCCAGGGGTCACGCTCGAGACTGTCCAGCATCTCCCGCCGACTGACGTCCTTGGCGGTACGGACGGCCAGCCTGAAGGCAGACCGCGCACTGCGGTAAGCCTCATACAGCTGGCCCTCCCGCTCAGCGTCACGGTGACGCGCTCGGCTGCGGGTGTAGGACCTCCGGGCACGTATGCACGCGGCCCGGAGATCCGCCAATTCTCGGGACCACCAGGGGACCGCACTCTTCGGGGACAGACGCCGCACGCGGGGCATGGCCGCATCGCAATCTGCGTTAACGCACAGCGGATGCGGCCAGCCTCGGCATCCATCCCGTCCGCCTGGGGCGGTGAGGACAGCCACGACTGAACGATGGCTGCCTCCGCCAACAGGTCCCGATCCAATCGACCCACAGCCCACCGCGGAAACGCGGGAGCTCCTTCCGCCGTGTGACCCCTGCTGGGCTGCAGGAGGGTCCGGGAGACCTCTATCCGGATGTATCGGTGGTCGGATAGGGTCTCAACCTCCTCCTGGACGCACCAGCTCCTCACACGTGCTGCGACATTAGGGCTAGCGAACGACAAGTCCACTATCGACCCGCCCTGCTGCCGCACGCACGTTTGCACCGAGCCCCTGTTCAGCAAACAGAGGCCCAGTGCCGCCGCCCACTCTTCAACTGCCCGCCCGCGGGCATTCGTCCTGGGGGACCCCCACGCCGTGGACTTGGCGTTGTAGTCCCCCAGAACGAAGACCTGGCGCGGTGCCAGTCGCCGTATCGAGGCCCCCAAGATGGTGAGGAAGGCCCCGAAATCCGTCGTGCTCCTGTTAGAGGAGAAGTAAACACCAAATAGCGTAACCTCTCCCCATTCCGCCGCGACATACCCATCGCCCCTGTCCTTGAGCAACAAGGGTGGGGAATGCCACGACGTGGAGGCGACGATTGCCACAGAGCCGTCACTGCTGCCCAGCCAATTGGGCCGGTCAGGCATCACGTACGGCTCCGCGGCTACGGCTGCACCGATCAACCACTCCGCTATGGCTTGCAGGAAAACGTCCTGTGCCTCGGCGGAGTGGTTGAGGTTGGCCTGCAGGAGGTGGTAGGATTCGGTCGCCATTAGTGGGCCGTATCCATCACCTCCTCAGCGCTGGCGGGCGATCGGGTCGCGCTAGGGGCGGGAGCAGCCGGGGTCGTTGGGCCACTCCGCCCCTTTGGGGCCGAAGCCGGGGGTCTGCATTCCTTGCCCCCCATGCGGTGTTTGGCGGGCTTATTGCCCGCCGCACACGCGGAGCAGTGGGGGGTGGCGGCACACGATGCCGCCTTGTGCCCAGGTTGACCGCAGCGGAAGCAAAGGCCGCTGCAGTCAAAACAGTTCGTGCATGTCGGCCGAGTGTGTCCGACCGCCATGCACTTGTAGCACCTCGCAGGCCGGGATGCCAGCACGGTCACCCGCGCCGAGCTCCAGCCCACGAGGAGCCTGCCTGAGTCGGCCAATATCTTAGCCGACTCCACCGGGCACCGCAGCCAGGCGGCACCGACACCGCCCGGACCAGGGCGGATGGCGCCAATTCGAACGGTGTCCGAGGCACATCCGGTTCTAGCCACGACAGCCTCCCGGACGTCCTCCACCGTCACGGAATCGTCTAGACCCGTAATGCGCATTTCGGCGCACTTTACGGGCCTGGCGATTCGGACGCCACCCTCCTCCTCGAACAGACCCCGCAACTTCGTGGCCAAACTGTCCGCCGCCTTGGCGCCCTCGGCTCCAGGGAACTCCAGAATCCGAGCCCCTGTCTGGGCCTTGCGGGTCCTAGCTTCGACGCCTCCGATGTCAGGGACGTCTAGCTCCCGCCGGGCGCGACTCAAGACGGCCTCATAGCTTAGGCCCCTCTCAGCCGCCTCAGGCAGCACAGTAATGACAACTGCGGCTGATTTTGGCGGCCGGAGCCCCTTGCGCGACCTCTTGCCTCTCTTCTTTTTTCCGGCTCCCGCCTGGGGAGCAGCAGCTTCCGCGGCGTTTTTGGCTGCCGCCCTCCTTTTCTGGCCGCGAGCCTTCCTGCTCCGCTCAGCCACCTGCCAACCCTGTTCCAGCATGGCAGCAGCGCTGAGCGTAGCAGGCGCGGTCGCGTTAGCCGGTGCTTGCGGTATCGTTGTGGGCACCGGCTGCGCTGCCCTTAGGCCCAGCCACGGCCGCCGCAAAGCTGGCCACGCGGCCTCCCTGGCATGGCAGCGGGGTGGGACTCGACGCTACCGTCGGCCGCGCGGCCCTCGCCCTGTCCGCAGCGAGCGGCGGCCGGAGAGGTGCCTCAGGAGGGAGTCTCGCCTCCACGGCCTCGATGCGCGCCTCAACCATCCGACCAACTCTGGTGAAAATGGCGCGCATAGCCTCATCCGACACGCCGTCCACTACGGGAAGTGGCATGTCCGCAGCGGGGGCAGGGGCACGCCCCACGATCATGTCACCGTAAAGATTTCTTTAAAAACCAGCATGAAATATATCGTTGTATGTGATATTTTAATTACTGCGTGAATTCACAATTAAAATTATACAAGTATATATCTATAATTTAGTATCATATGCCAGCTAACTTACTGAATTATACTAGGCACTCGAAATCAAAATAAGGGCTACCTAAATATATAAATGTATGTACAGATGTCTAAGAAAGTAAGAATAAGTGGAGTAATACTCAATAACTTATCAGCAAGAACTTCAGACCTGAAATTTGGTACATAGATAGGAATCATGAGGAATGGATATTCGCCAACAAAGGAATTTTAGAAATGCCACCCCTAATAAGTAAAATATGACTATATGAAAGTTAAAATTAATAAGCATGAATTTTTTTATATAACCTAAGTGATAAACGTGTTTCGATGTCTATATAAATGAAACCCTTAAGAGGGTGAAAGATAATTTAGAGTCCTATAGTAAACTTCTTGTAACTTATATAATTGCTTGTCATTCATGTAGACAATTTTGCTGTTATACAATTTTGTTGTCATACCATGTATACAATTTTGCTGCTGCTGGTTCTTAAGTGGAAATTCAAAGCTTTATTGTAAAAAAATTGATTATAAAAATACAATTATGTTTCAAAGTATTTAATATAATAAGATTTTCGGCTCCTGGGGCAATTGCAAAAATCCTTGCCGTTTTTTGTTTTGCTAAAATCACCTCTCTTGAAGCGTTAAATCTACTTACAACAGGTTATTTCACTTATAACAGCCCCAACATAAGCGTCTGTGAGAAATCGATGCGCTTCGGCCGCAAACTTTTCAATATTAAAACGCTTCCCGCAAATGATGAGAATTCGGCTTATAACTTCACATGTTAATTCGGGAATAATTATATGATGTACAGGCAAATCAACTACTTGTGCTTATGTTCTCAAGATACTACAAACTATTGTAAGTCTTCTATAATGTATGACAAATAAAGTTTGATGATATGACAGAACACT
This sequence comes from Lymantria dispar, assembly GCA_032191425.1. Taxonomy (NCBI): domain Eukaryota; kingdom Metazoa; phylum Arthropoda; class Insecta; order Lepidoptera; family Erebidae; genus Lymantria; species Lymantria dispar. Next base: position 18,226,016 of record CM063446.1, on the reverse strand, counting down.
ATTCTTAAAAGCGTGAGAATGAGTATTTTAGGTACAGCTCTGTCCAAGGTAAAACAGGTTCCCCTACTCGATGTTTAACTGGTCGCTAACACCATTTATAGGAAAACGGCGGGACTGTCATAATTTTCTAAAACACCTATATTCTTTAAATTAGCCATGGACTTGAAGTTTTACAATAAAACTTTAAATTGCATTTATGGAAAGCCAGAGTGGGTTCCTAATTGACTATATAATTCAAGTAATAAAATGTACAGCATTTTCTTAAAATGTTTACTAACAATTTTACCTAATACGGTTTAAAAAAATATTTAATGACACTGAATTTTAACTTATAAAAATTTCTATACATTTTATTTAAATACATAATACCTACATTCGTACTTTAAGTAAATACACAGATATATATTTATGATTGAAAAGCATTATTAAAAAAAGAAAGCGAATGTTCAGAAATTACTACAGGTGTTCAATTCCCCCATGCAGGTAATTCGTAAATCCATAATTATTGGATAAAGAAAATAAAGTTTCGCTATCTTATATTGTTTTTAATATTTTCATCCAACTTTAAAAAATAAAAGATATCCTTTTTTCACTTTCGACTCTTTAAACAAAAACATGCAATTTGATGCGTAACGGAACGTATATCAATTTAATTGGGATAGGTAAATAAATTAAATTATTAATTAATGGATCTATACCAATAAATAAAATTGGAGTGTCTGTTTGTAATGTCAAAATAATAGGCTTTTTTCATGCTCAGACGGTTATTTGCACGACACCTATGCCTAAAATAGCAATTAAAAAATTTTCGTCTGTCTGTCTGTCTGTTTGTTCCGGGTAATCTTCAAAACGGCTGGACCGATTTCAAAAATTCTTTCACCAATGGAAAACTATAATATCAGGGCGTAAACTAGGCTATATTTTATCCCGGTATTCCCACGGGAACGGGAACTACGCGGGTAAAACGACTATAACCTATAACCGAAGCGAAGCGAGGGCGGATTGCTAGTCTATACCAATAAATAAAATTGGAGTGTCTGTTTGTAATGTCAAAATAATAAGCTTTTTTCATGCTCACACGGTTATTTGCACGACACCTATGTCTAAAATAGCAATTAAAAAATTTTTGTCTGTCTGTCTGTCTGTTTGTTCCGGGTAATCTTCAAAACGGCTGGACCGATTTCAAAAATTCTTTCACCAATGGAAAACTATAATATCAGGGCGTAAACTAGGCTATATTTTATCCCGGTATTCCCACGGGAACGGGAACTACGCGGGTAAAACGACTATAACCTATAACCGAAGCGAAGCGAGGGCGGATTGCTAGTAGATAACAAAATGCAAATCCAATTCGCGTGCCTGTATCCATTAACGAAGATTAAAGAAATAGGAATCATAAATAAAACTATTTTTACGGATTTTATCGCTTTTGTTGTAGATTTTGATTGCCCAACATTTCGAACACTTTTCAGCGATCATGGTCATGGCCATAACACGATATCTCACGTCCAATGAGTCGTCGTTATTACAAAAATTTATATCTACCCGCTACAGAATTAGTTATTAAATTATTGACCCACATTGCTATACAAATTTATTGATGGTACAAACAGAAAATGATTCTAAATGAAAAAATTGCATTGTTATAACGTGGAGAAATCATACAAACGCGATTAAATCCGTAAAAATAGTTTTATTTATAAAAGGTAATATTCGCGTAAAATCAAAATAGGAATTAACAAAAAATCAGCATCCAAACTAACCGTGCAGTACGTGGATAATTCAACTCATAACACAGGGTAGGGGCCAACAGAAAGTAGAACAAATCTATAAGGCTTAGGTTGTCAGGATACTTTGTAAGCCTTGCCGCAATTGCGGTATCATTCAATAAGTCTTCTTTGCTCTCTGCAGGTAAAACGAATTAGTAAATAATTGCACCTCTGTTGTTATTATGGGTGTTTTGTGCGTTTATTTTGTAAACTAAGCAAAGCATTCTCTTATATTTGGCAGATAACTTAAGGTGCTATAAATACAACAAAGGACTTATTGCGATTGTACAATCTCGTTTGAAAATTCAAGTCTCGGGGAGTATTAGAAATTTAGAACCTTTAAGTATCCCTTATACTTGCCGAAAGAGACCCGTTTATTGATAAGATAATATTTAAAATAATTTGTAACACTTAAATGTTATTCAACGGGTACACTAATGTTACAAAAAGGGTTTGGCAATTATAGAGAGGGTCACGTTAATATTAACTGGTGATATATCGTCCATGAACTTCTAACACCTCCTGACTAACATTTTCAGCAATATTTTTTTTTTACGGCGTTATTTGACGATGCGTAGAACCAATCGAATGTATTAACCTCTTAAATTAAATATTCACTAGTATTCATCATCATCATCATCATCATCGCAGCCCACATACGTCCCACTGTTGGGCTCGGGCCTCCTCCACAATGGGAGGGAATTTGACCTACTATACCATGCTGGTCAGACATGTTGGTATAGGATTTCATTTCGAGTTTTCCTTCTCTTGCACAGATCTTATGTGCATATTATATCCCTTAGTCGTCTTGTACGACATCCACGGGCAAGATAGGGAGTGGTGAATTGTATTCTTAATCCGTCACCACACGGAACACTAGTATTCACATAGAATTTAATTCCATCAGTGAAATATATCCCAAATTTGATCTCCTTATATCTTGCTCAGAATTAGAATCTACTAGCTATATAAATAACGAAGATGCTACGATAGGCAGCAGGAGTGATGAGACCCAATAGAATGCGAAGTCTATACATAACTCAGAACAGAATTTCCTAGTGACTTTGTTTTAGACGCGAGGAGAGCCGACCCCAAATAATGAGACAAGGCAAGGAAGAAAAAGAAAAGAAAGTGCAAAAATTTTTAAAAATTTCTTACGGATACGAAAGATCTGAAAAACATACGTGGAGCTAGAATTGACAAAAATAGATTATGACCTTCACAAACAAGAAGTTCAATACACGTCGTTCTTATTATGACATGAGGCGGAGAATGTACAGTCGCAAACATAAGTCTAAACGATACCACTATAGTACATAAGTAGATTACAAAGAAAAACCTTGCACCACACAACTAAAGAAAATAAGCAAAAAGTGCACGATATCAAACATTTAGACACATCCGCCACCAAAATATAACACATTTAAAAGATAGTTAAATTAATACAGTTTAAGCAGTGTTATGGCATGGATAAAATGGGAGTTAAAAACATAAAATTTATCATAAATCTGTATTAGGTTTATTAAATACATTGATTACACACACACTAACAATGCACGCACATATCGCTGACATATTTCAACTTACGCTTGCGTTCGGGTTTAACAAGTTCATCTGGAAACGTAATATATAAATATAGTAGGCTATTTACGTCCTTTAAATTTATAAAAATATACAGAGGCTATTATTAGAATTATAGTAATAATAGAGATAAGTTTATATTAATAATCTTAAATTCCAATATTTACTACAAAAGAAATCCTAAAACATTGTCTCATATTTTTTTTTTATTGCAAACGGTGGCAAACGCGCGAACAGTACACCTGATGGTAAGTGTTGCTGCCGCTCATGGACCTTTACAAGGCCGTTGCCTACCGCGAAGAAAGTGAAGGCAGTGTGAATGCGTGCATTGAGGCTCGGTGATACCACCAAAACCCTCCACACGCAAACACCCTCAGAAAGTTGGGCTTCCGGCTCTCTCGCTCACCGAACGAAGCGCAGTAACAAATCGCTACTACTCAGACCTCGATTTTCTGCGAGAGTGTGGTACTGCCCCGGACGGACCGGCCCGCGGCTGTAGACAGATAACTGTCGACAGTGTGGTCCTACCACTCTTAAAATCGTCGCCCAACGGTAAGATGGCCAATGAAGCTAATAGAATTGCCAGTCTTTATAGCAATATTTAGTCTTTGACCAGGATATGAATCTGGTTTGTCAACTACGATAAGGCAACACTGATATCACAAAAACGCGATGCGCGCTGATATTATTATATCATTAACGATGATTTAAAAAGTTTTGATAAATACTTACTCCAATTCGGTGCCGATAAACTTTGTCTCCTAAGAGTATTGTTCAAATATTTTTGCTTCAAACCATTTCTACACCAATAGTTTGTTTGAACATAACTCCACAGCTTCAAAAATATGATTAAGTAGAGTGTACATACTGTTGTTATCCCAACTGGAAAAATCTTAAATTTAGTGTTGGTTTCCAAATTGAATCAAATAAAAATTACGTTGTTCTTGATCTAATTAAACCGTGTATTATAAAATATATCTGTATTTCATACCGATTGTTGGTAATTTTTAAGATATCTTAAATGGTGATTAGAAATCGTCCTTTAATCTAATCTCTGTGTAAATTAAATTATACTCGCAACTAATTATTTAAAACGAGGAAGAATTTAAAATAACAGAAAATAGAGTAATTTACTGTATACTGGAAACTAACTAAGCCTTAAACCTAACAACGTCATTTTTTTTTTCTTAGGAAAGGGCAATCAAAATAACCAAAGTAAGGTCTCACAGTGTAGCAAACTCCGCGTTTATAATAATAGTTATTATTAGAATACCAAAATCAATATATGTATTTTTTCATATAGAATCATTTTCTTCTCACACTGGCAATAAACTTGTATCAAAATGTGAGTCAATATTTAATAACTAATTTCCTGTATCGGGTAGATAATTATAAATTTTCTGAAATAACGATGACTTGTTAGACGTGAGACATCTCAGCCCGCCCGTGACCATGAACGCTGCAAAGTGCTCGAAACGTCGGGCAATCAAAAATCAAATACAAACGCGATAAATACCGCAAAGTAGTTTTATTTAAAATGTGTAATACTCGCGTAAACATCAGAAATCATTACCAAAATCAGCTTTATTTTTCTTAAAAGAAAATTTGTTATGCTGCAACTCAATATTCATATTTTATCTATTAGAAGTTACTAAACTTCAAGTTTCACCTAAAGAAACCTTTAGGCTTTATTTTATTTTCCTAATTAAGTGCCTTAGTCAAATTGCCATACTAAAACAAGTATCAAAGAAATACTAAGCGTGAGTCAATTTAGTAGGTACCCACCTACTAAGGGAACGTATATTTATTTGTCGATAATATGAAAATTCAAAATACGAACTAAGAATACTGTATACTTACTGAAACTAAATTCTTCTCCTTTATACAAAACTACAGCAGGCAATGAGATCACAAATAACAAATTAAGTATTTGCATGATCATACCGATTTTATCCGCTATAATATTCTGAAAATTAAAAGATACGTCGTAACTCAATCACAATTACACAGTCCGAACAAAAACCTTTTTGATGTGTAAAAAACCGTCAAACAATCTTTATAATAACATAATTGTTTTATTTGTTACATAGTAATAACCACAGTCTAAGGTCAATCTCATAGTCACAACAGTTGGCTTTTTTGAAGTAAAATTTCTTTACGCGCATGAGGGTAAATTTTTTACGGATGAAACGCGTCACGAAGATGTGCAGCGTTTTTGTCGAAGAAGAGGGAGAGAGCAATTGAGACTGATTAAGAGAGAGTGAGAAAGAACGAACATAGCACGAAGCACAGCCATGGGGAGCGAGTGAGAAAGATCGAGAGATTTTTTTTTGTTTTTTATTTATTTTTTTATTTATTTTTTTTTATATGTGTATTTTCAATGCTGATAAAAAGTACATGGAACCAAAGAAGTTTCACTTCTGACATGCGTACTTAGTACTCACGCAATTTTTTTTATTTGGTAAGCTATGGTCTGTGCACCCGCCCAATCTATCCGGGGCGACAGATGCAACCCCATAACCTACCGTCTTCCGCCCCTATCGTCATTGGGCCGACCACTGGTACCGATTCCTTAACATCGGTGGCCGGCCCGACGAGTTACCCTTTCGGGTACCGTCCCCTTTGACACCCCGGCAACATTGCAGTGTCGCCGGCTGGAGCGTCCGCTCACGCAGGTGGCCTCTCTGCGGGTGGCGGAATATTCCACGGTCCGTCCACCCGCACAACACTTGGTCTGACCTCTAGACGGAACAATTTGGAGGAATGAGAAGAAGCTGCGCTCCCGCTAATAAAAATTTTTGAAATCCTCAATATAAAATTATAGGCTGTGGTAAAAATAGAAACTCTAAGCAAATGAACATTTAGATAAAAAAAACATTCAAATTACTAAAAAGTATCCTACCTATTGTGTACCTTATTTGACAGAGTTAATTACTTTATTTTTACAATAAACCTATGTAAGAAGAAATATTTAGGCTTTAACACATTGTGACCTATAGGCGAAGAATAAAATGATTGTAAATGTTAAAAAAACCAATTATGGTTTTTTGGATAACAGAATAAACGCCAGAAAAACAATAATAGAATAAACAACTGAATGTTAGTTTTAAAAGAAATTTCTCGCATGTGGAACATCAGGCAAAACTAGCAGAAGTGGACAAAATTGGACAACGTAATTAAACAAAATTTAAAGAAATAAAACTCGTCATATTAAAATTAGAAATATTTTTGGCTTAATACTGTAACAGAATACAATTCAAGAATACCGAATCTTTTCATGGTGTCACTCACTCATTTTAATTATTCGTGAATTATTAATCCTAATTAACCTATTTAACCATTTACCATAAACAATTTTGATTTTTTTAACTATGATTAGTTAATGAAAACAAATTCTAATTAATGTTAAAATATGAAAACGCAGTTGACCTTATTTGATTGCGCAACAGTTTATAGTAAAATTGTAAGTTGGATAATAATTATAATATATTATGCATTATGTAACATAAAATACTTAATTTCATTCGGTTACTGGACACGGTTTGGTTTAGAAACCAAGTTTGTTTTGTTAGTAACTGTTTCCTCTTTGTTTTTATAGAATGATTGATTCCCATCGTGTCCTGAACCCAGTTTATATAATGCGTAGGCAATATGTCTTGTACTTTCGAATACAGATATAAGGAAAATAAATCATGTTGCATATAGTTTTAATTACGTTTTATTTACCGTCGGCCGTGGATAGTATTGGACTAAGTATAGAATTCTTAGTAAATGTACTTTTATGACGCGGACGAACAATATTAGCGTTGATAATAGTCGTGGCTGCGTAATGTATTTACAATAAAAAAAAGATCATAAAACTAAGTTAAACATTTCGTTTTGACCAGATTCTCATGAGCATTGACAAACCCGGTCAACTTTGAAGCGCTGTAATAGCGATTTAAATGAATTAAATTAAAATAATATATATAGAGAAAAATTTCCTCAAAAGACCATCTACAAGATTGGTCTGAGGTATTTTTTTTTTGTCAAATGTATAAAAAAGGTATACAGCAAAAAATAAATTTTTATAAAAATTTTCTCACTTTTTTGCTTATGACTTCTTTAATTTTAAATTTAGGGCAAAAAGTTATATAAACATATTTGTAGGCAAAGTGATTTGCTACAAATTATGTCTTCACGAATTTTTTGTAAGACGTATAGTTTCCGAGATATAGCGAAAAAGGTGTTTGCACCCCTTTTTCCAGATGGCAAGGGCGTGGGACAAGGGCGGCAACCCCACAACCCCAACTTGGGGTTAAGCTTCTATTGACACATGTCCCAAAAATAATATTGTGTTCTCTAAAAAATGCAATATTAGGTCCTTAAATTGTACCATTTCAATGGACTAGTATGAGCTCAAATGATGATGATAATGATTTAGTTTTTACGATTGTTATACATTTTTTTTATATATTCTTATACAAACTATCACGCATGTCTCACAACCTGCTTTTGCACTACATGAAATAATATTTAGTGAAAACCTGTCTATGTCCTCATACTCATATTATTCATTTGCTGTAAAACACTACAAAATACCAGACGAGAAAATCCTAAGATTCACAAATGCTGCCCAACGAAGTTCATTATCTTACACTTTCTTGAATTTGGTTCTACATTCCTCAGTTGTTTATCCTAGAGAAACATAACGATCGACTAAATATTTTTTTTTTAAGTTTTATGTTGAAATGAATATACATTTATTGAGCTTACTCAATAACTACTCTTAAATTACTCTATCAAACTATTCTTAAATATGAAAATGATGAATGATGATAGGCATGTCAACAATATCACCATATAATCAAAAAATATCAACAATATATTAAGAAGCCTTCACACGCTAATTTTATGATGTTTAAAATCTGCCATAAATATTAAAATTGCCATATTAAAAAATAAATGATTAACTTACCACTGCCATGCCTTTTTCAATTATTAAACTTAGCACCACTGGAACAACGCTAACTGTAAAAAATATATAGAATGAGAAAATGAAACCCTTTTTTTGGGGTGGGTTCCAATCGGCGCACTCCTCGCCTGCTCCGTCCGTCAAGAGTCTATGCGACAGAAGGGCGCAAGCACGCACACCCACAACCTACCCGTATAGCACGTCGCCTTCGTCATTGGGGCGACCATCGGTGCAGAGTTCCTTGACTTCAGTGGTCGACCCGACGGAATACCTCGAGGGAGTACCCTCTCCCATCGACGTCCCCTACTAGGACGCCGATTGTCGTCGCGGGGCTAACCTCTCCGCGGGTGCCGGGATTAAACTCCCTGGCCCGGTCACCCGCAGCCTCTGCTAAGGCAGCATCAGGCGCATGAGAAAATGAAACCTAAATATTCGTAGCCAGAATTTCAATAATTCATCATCATTATTTCAGCTCAAACACGTACCACTGTTGAGCTCAAGCCTCATGCACAATAGGAGGAAAATTGACCTTACTATACCATGCTAGTCAGACAGGTGGTTATAGGGCTTTATTTATTATTTTTTATTGCAAACGGTGGCAAACGATCAAACAATACACCTGATGGTAAGTGTTGCTGCCACTCATGGACCTTTGCAAGGCCTACCGCGAAGAAAGTGAGGTAGTGTGAATGCGTGGCAGTAAAGTTCGGTGGTATGTATTAGAGGCATCACTAAAACGCACCACATACCGAATACCGGATAGCTCAATATCCGACCGATTGTAGCCTACTGGCAATTTTAGAACAAACATTATTTACAAACAAAATTAAAACAACCTTCTTGGAGCGGAGAAAGCTCGCGTGAAGTCTATGAAAATGTTTTGCGGAGAGTCCGCCAGGAGCAGTTCATCGTCAGTCAAAAAATAAAAAAGTCGGCTGTATTTTGAAGCATCATTGACGTTATAATCAGGTAGCGGTAGCGATTGAAAACTAAAAATACCGCGATTGCACGTGAAAATGTTTTTTTTGCGATTCAGTGCGCTTTGGTTGCGTTCCTTGTATTTGGTTGTTATAGATGTTGTTGTTGTTGTCCAATGCTGAAGAAAACGCAATCTTAAAAAGTTGGCTGGCGTTTATCTTTTAGTGTCCTGGAGTGTATGCAACAAAAGAAAATTTTTAGAAACTGGCCTTACATACAAAGACAATTTAAATCATTTGTTGTGTCTTAACCCAGAGAAATTGGTATTTATTTATGATAACTTGCCCTTAGTGCAGTATCAGTATTATTTTTATGTGCGGTAATAAAAATAATAATTCTCTTCATTACATAGATTAAATTAGGTGCTTCTAAATTTTATGTCGTATTTTTTTGAACTCCACTACCCGGCAGGCTACTCGTTTATTACCCAGTATCCGGCTTAATTTTAAAATCCGGCCGGTTGTCGAATATCCGTTTCATCACTAGTTTATATCATTTATTGTTGCTCTAGAATTAATCTATACTTAGTAATTTATATTGTCGACAAGCACCTGGTACCACTGGTCATAATTACCTACACATGTGAGATAAAACAATAGTGTTAGCTAAAGAGTAAGAAATATCATCCGTACTTTTTAAAATGCTGTTTCTCGAATCAAACGGTTGCATTCTTTAAAATCCACATGCATGGAAACAAAGCCTTTACACTGTTCAATTTAAAATTGTCTCTATTCTTAGTTTTCACTATTATGAAAAAAAGAAATTGTTCTATAAGTATTTGTAGCAAAAACAAAATGCCTATCTATGCATATTAATTAAGTAACAGCTCTAAAGCATCAATTACATGATGGCATGGGTATTGCTATACTTACACAATATGATCCTAATAGATGGATATTGGTTACTACGTCCTTCATTGTACCCTGTCAACACTATGATCCATTCAAGAGGATTTACACGGAATCCATATCTATAATAGTAAATAACTAAATGAAATACACTCATGAAATATATTATTATTAAAAAAATATGTGTATTTAATAAAAAAGTTTACATACTTAAGGAAATTTTCGAGTCCTAAACGCACTCCGCCTATGGACAACATTAAGAAACCCCAGTTCACCAAACCAGTGAAATTGTTGAATTCTGAACTCCATGAAAACAAAGAATCCCTTGGTGTATGGATTCTGAAAAAAAATATATAATGCTAGAAATAATGTATAAAAAGAAAAACATGCTTATGTTTTGTTACCAAGGAACTAAAAATCTATAAAGGGTCATATTTCCCATTATTTCCTTCCTCATCCCTTTATTTTCTTTATAGATGTAAAATGAGAAATTAGATCAATGTAAAATGAGAAATTAGATCAGGCTTTTTTAGCAATCAATTATTTAAACTTATTAACCGTTTTTAAATAAGAACAGCATGTTTTTTAAATATGCTACTACTTAATTTTTTAACTTTCTATTTTTATGTGCTTGATTGCTGTTTTCTACCACAATACTAAAAAGTTAAAAATAAATACTTTAGCAATTATTATCAAATATCATATTTTCATTTGTAATATAGTAATTGTACTTTACATCTCATATCAATTTCATGTTACCACTATAATGCCTGAATGTGTGATTTCAATAATTGGATAATTTTCTACTCATCAAGCTCTTTCAATATACCCATATTAAAAGGTTTGAAAATAAGGATGTAATGCGCCATCGGCGAAGTGATGACTGTATTAATTTTAGTGTAATGTTACTATTTCATTTTTTACCTTCAAACCCTTTAAGACAATAAAGGGGTTGAAAAAAATGTAATCCGCTATTTTAGAGGAGCCGCCATATATAGCGGAATTAATGTGATGTCACTAGCTTAATCATTTTAAACTGTTCAAGCCCTTTCATTTGATACCCACATTAAGAGAGTTGTAAAGAAAATGTAATCAACCATCCCGTAAAAGTAGTCATATTGAATTCAGTGCCACTAACCCTATATTCATACCATTAATTCTATGATTTTATATTCTTCACCCCTTTCATTTGATAGCCAAATAAAATCGAAAAGAAAATGAATCCGCCATCTAGGAGCAGCGACCGTATTGAATTTAGTATAATAAATAAATTTTATCGTTTTCTACTCCTGAAGCCCTGACATTTCTTGTCCTTTATGATCTTTCAAAATAAAAAAGTAATTTTCCCATCTTAAAATGGTGAACATATTAAAACTATTACACATTTATACAATATTGACTATGGCACACTTTGTTCTCACTAAATATAAAGGTGTTTGCAAAATGTTAGCACAATTGGTCATCGGAAAGTGGGTCAAATTTAATGTGCAAGATTTAATCACAAACTGTGAAATGAAATTAAATCTTGTAATAATAGAAACACTGCACATATAAAATGTTATATAGACTTTTAAAAATTACTTATTACATAAATAAGTTATGAGAACATCCAAATAGGCTTCCTTATAGTTTTCTTTTTAAATGAATATCTTGTTTTTCACGGGAATTAAGAATAAGGCTCAAAGATTGGTTTAAACATACTTTGTGAATTCTTCACATTGATCATTTAGGATCAAGGACTAATGAAAATTATTGCATAGGCAATATATAACACAACCATACTTTATACAGGACAGGCCAAAGTCACAGTATTTATTTTTACTTGATATCTTTACATTTTTAGTGTTACAAACCTCTTAGATGATAGTTTGCCAAAAAAGATATTAGGGCTCTACACATTCCTTTTCTTCAAAATCACAATAAAAAAAAATATATTAATATAACATATCACTTAACGACAGTGGGCGACATTTATATAGTATTGTGTCCCCGTAAGCATTCAGCATGTTAAGTGAGATATACATGTTAAACATCCAATATTAGCAATCATGATCATCATCATCGCAGCTCACATACGTCCCACTGTTGGGCTCTGGCCTCCTCCACGATGGGAGGGAATTTGACCTACTATACCATAGTGGTCAAACATGTTGGTATAGGGTTTTATTTCGAGTTTTCTTTCTCTTATACAGATGTTATGTGCATATTATATCCCACAGTCGTCTTTTACGACATCCATTGGCAAGATAGGGAGTGGTGAATTGTATTCTTACTCCGTCACGACACGGAAAATATTAGCGATAGTGAATTATAATATATTATAGACTTACGGCTTATCATATTGTAATTTTCTTATTTTCTTCTCAGTTTCTGTTATTTCCTCTGCTTTTGATACACTTTGAGCCCTTCTATATCGTAAAGATTTATCTTCATTTTCCGAAGTCATTATCTTATTTCTAGCTTTACAATCGTTTTGTGTAGAGGTGTATATAATAATTTAAAAAGAGGGTATAAGTATGATCGCGCAACAGAACTTTCAAAAACTGAAATTATAGACTCGAGTTTCTCAGTCTCTTCAAACTCATTATTTACACACTCACTGTTAGAAGGGAAATAATCAAATCAGTTGTGTAATATCGAAATAAGTATGTCATAAAGTTAAATTTTTTTATCACACGAATATCTTGACCCCGAGTGCCAATGAAGTGCAAAGTTCTAATTAGTGACCTGCAGGTAACTAAATGAATACTTAGACACTTATTTTACTATACTACATAGATAGTTATTTGAATAAAATAATACTAGAACGAAACTGTGATTCCACCTATTTTATTTTATTTACTATTGCTCGGTGCTAGAAATGCAGCATTTTGAACTATTATAACAACATAATTCAAGTCTTTAAAAATAGGTATTATGTCGGGCAAGGCACCGCATCACTATGATAAAGAAGTGTCTTAAAGGCCTTTCGAAAATGTAATTATCAATAATTATTTAACAAAATTAATTTCCACAAAATTTAAAACATTAAAATATTAGGTCATAAACTGACAGTTTACATCACAGATGACATACATAAGCAACTATATTGAATATAGAGTAGAATATTGCCAGAATTAATTTTACCTACTAAGCCACTACAAATGGGTAGTTTTTACAATTCAATGCTAAAAATAACTAATAAAGTCTGGCCATCGGTTCTTTGCACAAGAAAAGAGCGGTAAATTCAAAAAAAACAAGGGGTGACAACACCGACTATAGACTGAAAAAATGCGTTTGATACTTTTAATTTTTATATTCAATTAAAGTTATTTTATACATTTTTATTTATTATGTGTTATCATACCTGTACATATATAACAAACTGAGTTGGATAAGCTGCACAAACTTTAAAATTAGCTTAGATATCATCATCATAGCGTTTAGTCCCGTTTGTGGCCCAAACTTGCACTCCGGTATTTATGAATTAACGGTGACTGTAGCCTAATAGTTATGGCGTTGGACATACAATGTCGAGGTTGCAGTTTCGATCCCCAGTCATTGTACACTACCGGCATGAACCCAAACCCACACACCACACAAGCAGTTTTATACTAGTAATTTCAGTTGCTAGTATGCTGTTATTAAAAAAGAAATATCCCACTTACACATAAAGTTAACATAGGTACATGGTTTCTCGTCATGCAAAATAATGATCATGTCCAGGATACAAGAAAAAAATAATTACAAGTCATTAATATTTATAATTTTGTTATGATTCATAATCAAAGTCTGATTCTATAAATTCAACACCTGAAAATGAACTGTCACTGTCGTCATCATCATCACGTACATTTATTATAAATCGTTCCAGTGCTGTTTCTGTGATTCCATCTCTTAATTTGTATTCATTTTCGACGTTAATGACGTGATCTGTGCATTTCTTCCAATCATCAGCTGTTATACTAAGAAATGACTCTTTAATTAAATTTTCCATTTCTGCCCCTGGTACTCCTATATTTTTGCTAGCCACTTTTCGTTTAGCTAAACTCCATATGAGCTCAATAGCATTTAAATCACAGTGGTATGGAGGTAGTTTAAGCACTTCGTGGCCATGTTGTTTTAGAAGTTCTTCTGCTTTATACAAGGGTTCAGGCTTATTCTCTTTAACGAGGCACATTAATTCATCTTTAGTATAAATTTCTTCAAACGGAATGTCATTTTCCCTAAGCCATTTCTGTATGTCACTTTTTAAGTTCTGCATTGTTGGTGGTTTATTTATTTGTGTAACATGATAACTAGCATTGTCCATCACAATCACACTAGGCTCTGTCAAATTTGGAATCAATTTCTCACCTAACCACTTCATAAAATTTTGTGTGTTCATGTCATCATGATAGTCAGCTGTTTTTGATTTGGTACTAAATACTAACAGTGCATTGGGCACAAAACCCTTATCCGATCCAGCATGTACTAAAATATGTCTCTTGCCAGACGACATTTTGTCTATCACTCCACTAGTGGAAGGACCTTGCCATGATTTTTTTACCTTATAATTTTGGTGAACATAGGTTTCATCAAGATAAATTATTGGTTTCCCTTGTTGTCGTTTTTCAGCAATTGTTCGAAGATATCTGTGTCTCCAAGCTGCTAGTTCAAAGTTCTCTATGAGCAAAGACCTTTCATTCTGGTTTTTCTTAAACTCGAAACCAATTCTTTTCAATACCTGCCGTAATGTTTCACGACAGCCAGTGAAGCCAATTGACTCTCTGAGTTCAACAAGTAAATTCCGTAGAGTAGGAACCTGTTTTTTTACACAGTAAAATTCATTAATCTTATTCCTGATAGCCGTTAAATCAAAATCATCCAGATTTGACACCGTTCCCGGACGAGGGCGTTTCTTGCCGGGTGTATTCCATTCTCCTTGGTTTATAGAACCCTCCTTCTTGATCATTTTAATAGTTCTAACAGATATTTCTGCAAAGGAAAAATATTAAAATGTAATTGAATGTAAAAAATATAAAAGCCTAACAATAATTTAACTGTTCCACTACACTATGAAGAAAGATAAACTTGTAAGCAAACATTGAAAATAATCGTACAAAGATTTTAAGATATTTTACAATGCTATAATTAATTTACCTGTCATAATAGAAATTGTATCCAAATATTTCGTTTCAGAGTTCAACGCTTCCTTTTCCTCAAAACATTTTAACTCTTTCACTAACGTCTTGACTCTCGCCATGTCACCTTCTAAAACACATACAAGAAAAAAAATTGTAAATAGTATTCACATAATACCCGGACATAAATATCAAGCCAACTATCAAGACTACTTACCAGCAGCTATAAGGATTTCGTCTAAGCGATGTATTTTTTCGTTCCGGATTCGTTCATTATCAAGTTTTATGTCTTGATACTTGCCGATCATGGTAAATATCAACTTTCTAACTACGCCTTTGATAGCTTTCGGCATTATTTTTCAATAATTTCAAAAGAATAATGATTGAAAAACACTAAACACAAAAACGGGACAATCCGTTTGACAGTGACATGACAATTCAAAAATATTGCCATGTATAGATTTAAAAAAACAGTTCAGTGCAGAGAACCGATAGCCAGACTCTAGGCTAGGATAGCTATTTCTTGAAATCTACTTGTAGATTTAAAAAAAATATTTATTGGTGATAATATGACTGATAGACATTTGAATAATAGGATAGCTTATCAAAATGCTTCAATCTGTTTGCCACACAATGATTGATAATGAATTGTGATGTTCACATGATCAATACACAGATAAACATCTCTACTAATATATAAAGCTGAAGAGTTTCGTTTGTTTGAACGCGCTACTCTCAGGAATTACTGGTCCAGTTTGAAAAATTATTTCAGTATTAGATAGCCCATTTATCGAGGAAGGCTATAGGTTATATATGGGCAGAGCAGCGTCGTGAACTGGTCGCAATCATCGGTGCTGACCTGACGCTGCCGACTATCGCCAGGGCGATAGTCGGCAGCGTCAGAAACTGGGACGCGGTCGCAGCCTTCTGTGAGGCAGTGATCTCGTAGAAGGAGGCGGCGGATCGCCTGCGCGAGGAGCACAGCCTCGATGGGGCGATCCGCCGCCGGCGACTGGGGCAGCGTAGGCACGAGTACCTGCGCCTCATGCTGCCCTAGCCGAGGCCGCGGGTGACGTGACCGGAGATTAGTCCGTCACCAGCCGAGAGGCCGATCATGTGAGGAAAGACCGACGCCCTCCCCCGAGAGGGGGACGTCGGTCGATGGGAGGGTACCCCAAATAGGGGGTATTCCGTCGGGCCAACCACTGATGACAAGTTAACCCTGCTCCGGTGGTCGGCCCAACGACGAAGGCGACGTGCATCGTGGGTGGGTTGTGGGTGTGTGTGCTTAGGCCCCTCTGTCGCTCCTCTGGAGTGGTGCGAGAGGCGCGCCGACCGCATCCCACCCCCAAAAAAAACAATAAAAATAGTTTATACATCATCACGCTAAGACCAACAGGAGCGAAGCACCAATGAAGAATGTTTCAAAATTGGATTTTTTTTCCTCTTGAGAGCATCCGCTGCGTAAACAGTTGAATTTTCGCATAAATAATGTGTACCAGAATCGTATTATTAAAAAATATTTTCGCCTTCTACGTAAACAAAGTCTTAGGTTAAAGTTAGCGTTAGCCCAAAGTATCTATACTACGCGGACGAAGTCGCAAGCAGAAGCTAGTATATATATATATAGAAGCTGAAATTATAAAATTTTGCAATTATTTCCCAGAGGGGCTATACATATTGGCAAAGATTGCATGCTAAGATAAAGAAATCCACATTGATTATCTTCAAATTAAAGACAAGATTTACTGAATCATGTAAATGAACACGTGTCTCATCATCGATCAATTTTCATCGCATAAGGGTGTACATTCATTTTAGCGATTCAATTTTGCATTCCTAACTTTGCTTAATTTCTTATTGAATTAAAAATTTATATAATTATAAGTACTAGACAGTATCTTACTTCTATATTACAGAGACTAAAATACGAATCTTCTGAAAATCAGCTCCTTACATATTTTTCTCTTGGCAATAAAACCTAAATAAACTAAACCAGTTTTTTAACCGGCTGAAGGAACCATCAACGTTGAGCCGAAATTACTGAACTTATGTATATGAAATTTTGACAGTAGTTTCTTTGTAAATAAAAGTTAGTTCACCCGTGACCATAGACGCTGTAAAGTGTTTAAAAGGTCAGGTAATCTAAAATCAAATACAAACGCAAGAAAATCCGTAAAATAGTTTTATCTGAGATGTCGAGTGGTGTCTCTTTTGATTTACAGACTCATATAGAAAGCATTTTATTTTAACTCCAAAAGAGGTGAAATATAGTAGAAAAGTTTGTATAGGAGAAAATATCTTTATCGATTGCTTAGAAATGAAATACATTTGGTCTTACTCTCTATTCCATAAAAATAAATAAACTCTCATTTCAGCCTTGGTCAATTTTCATCCGGTTCAGGAAGCATTTCCATCTTCTTGCTACACGCCTTGTTGGCGCGGCGTCTGCCCTGCTGTTTGATGCTGAATGTGGGTGGACCCAGTGTTATGTGCCGACTGCAGTACGCGGGGTGGTCCTGTTGATGGCTCTGTACGCCACAACAGTATATGTGGCATCTCTGACCTTCCGTCTAATATAATTTTAATCCACTAAAGGCATAAGATAAGAGATTAAATTTTACCCAAATTATTTTATTGATTTGTTATTAAATTAAACATTAGCACAAATATTTACTTGGCCGTGGGTGTCATAAAAGATGAGCTAAGATATTATAATATGCATACAACGTCAATACAAGAGGGGAAATTTTTAAATAATAGCCTATACCAACCTGTCTGATCAGCATAGTAAAATAAATACAAATAATACATCGTTTTCGTATGACAATAATTTAATAATTGAATAATATGACATGTATGTAAGATGACTTAATAATAAAATGTCTATGAAATTAGTATGGAGTTTGTAATTATAACATTCCTCCCCATTCACATTTCGTCGATTAACCGACGCGGTGGACGTACTGTGCGCTGGCTGCGACGAAGTGTAGGTGCTACAACAGTAGCCGTAGGCGTGACGAAAGGTGGCGAAGCAGCTGTAGATGGTGTAGTCGCAACCGTCATCGCAGGTGTGATTTCATTAGGGCTGGACTTAGTTGATGCGGATGCTAATGGTGATGTCGGTGATGGAATTGAAGATGATACATGTATAGGCGTGGATGATGTGCATGGAATAGGCGCTGAAGTTGTACCCATAAATGTGGGTGGCGTGGCAATGGATGTTAGTGTTGGTGGTGCGGTATTAGAAATGGTAACTCGTGGTCTGATATGATCAGCATGCCTCCGTTTTACTCCCCCATCAGATGTTGTGACGATATAGGAATATTTATGATTACGAGTTGTAACTGTTGCGGGTTGCCATTTCTTTTCATTTTTGTCTTAATGTAAACTGCTTCACCTGGATGATAATTAAGAGTTGAAGCCATGATATTGGCTTTCACTTGTTTATATTGCAATGATCTTCTCTTATCAGGCCGAACGTTACTTAGTAGACAGTTCAACTGTCGGCCAAACATCATTTGAGCTGGTGATTTGCCTGTTGTAGTATGAGGTGTATTTCGATAAGTAAATAGAAATTCCCGCAAGCGACGGTTCATTTGATTGCCATCGTTTGTTGCCATTCTTGACTTAAAAGTTCTCACAAGTCGTTCAGCCAGTCCGTTCGTACGAGGGTGATACGGTGAAGATGTGATGTGTATAATACCTTGACTTTTGCAATAATATTTAAAATCATTCGATGTCAGTTGTGGGCCATTGTCCGAAACTATCATGCGTGGAAGGCCAAATGTACAAAATATGTCATCCAGAATTGCACATAACTTTCTTGTAGAAATGTTATTCATAGGCCGTACTTCGATCCATTTTGACAAGGCATCACATAAAATTAACCAGTAGGTACCTTCAAACGGTCCGGCAAAATCAATGTGAATTCGTTCCCAAATTTGATCTGATATAGACCAAGAAAAGATTGGAAGCTCTGTATTGTTAGGTCGATTTTGTTGACATCTCATGCACGTTTTTACAAAGGTGTCTATGTCTTCATCGATCGAAGGCCACCAAACGTAGAAGCGTGAAAGAGCTTTCATAGCAGATATACCAGGATGACCTCGGTGTAGGTATATCAGGATTGTTCTTCGAAGTGTTTCAGGTATTACCATCCTGCCCTGCCACATTAAGATGTTGTTTTCAATGGAGAGCTCAAAACGTTTTCTATAATAATGTTTCATGTCTAGTTTAAATTCCAATTCTCGCCAACCTGTCTTCAAAAATTGGCAAACTTGTGAAAGAATTGGATCTTTGTGTGTTTTTTCACTTATGTTGTTCTCTGATAGTTGGAGATCAGCCATTCTATTTCCTAGTAATTGTAAGCTTATTTTGTAAACAGCCCTCTCAGATTGTGATGGTTTCGTTTCTGGATTGGGCAATCTGGACAGGCAATCAGCTAAAATGTTATTTTCTCCTTTTTGATAGCAAATGTCGTAATTGTAGCTTCCAATTAATAGTGCCCACCTTACTAATCTATTGTTAACTAGCTTTGGTAGATTACGCCGAGCACCTAAAATATGTATAAGTGGCTTGTGATCTGTTACTAGGGTAAACTTGCTGCCACGTAAGTACTGATCAAAATTTTTAATTGCAAATACAATAGCCAGCGCTTCGCGATCTATAACTGAGTATTTGCTTTCTGCTAGGCGGAGTTTCCTGGATGCAAAAGCAATAGGTTGTTCAATATTTTTATCTTTGTGATATAAGACTGCTCCAACTCCCTTTTCAGATGCATCACAAGCTAAGAAGAGAGTCCGTTTGTCGTCAAATGCTATTAAAGGCTTTGAGATAGCAATGCATGCTTTGGTTGCTTCAAAGATTTGTTTTTCGTGCTCTGTCCAGTGCCATTTTTGTCTGCCGCTAGTTAATTCATGCAAATCTGCACATATACCATGAAGATGTGGAATAAAGCGTTCATAAAAATTAACTAAACCTAGAAAATATCTTAATTCTTTGGAATTGCTTGGATGTGAAGCTTTCGTAATTGCTTCTATTTTTGTTTTTGTTGGGCGTATTCCATTTTTATCTATTGTATGTCCTACGTATTCAATCTCTTTTTGTAGGAAAGTGCATTTCCGTAAATTTACTTTCAACCCTGTTTCATGTAACCGTTCTAGTACAATAGCAAGCGTATCTAGGTGGTCGTTTAAATTTTTGCCTGTAATTGCGATATCATCAAAGTACACAGCCACATTAGGGATGTCTCCCAATAGCTTATCAAGAAAATGTTGAAATATTGAAGGTGCTGTTGAAATTCCAAATGGCATTCGGTTATATTGAAAATATCCCTTGTGTGTAGATAATGTTAAATATTTTTTTGACTCAGGGGCTATTTCAAATTGTAAATATGCATCCTTCAGATCTATTTTTGAGAATATCGCACCATTTGCTAAATTTTGTCGTAATTGATCAA
Organism: Lymantria dispar; assembly: GCA_032191425.1. Lineage (NCBI taxonomy): Eukaryota > Metazoa > Arthropoda > Insecta > Lepidoptera > Erebidae > Lymantria > Lymantria dispar. Next base: position 18,205,323 of record CM063446.1, on the reverse strand, counting down.
AAATTGGTATTGGGTGTAGGTGTTTAATCAGAACTGGGTTTATTGTAGTACTGTAATCACCACAAATTCTGATTTCCCCAGTATTTTTCAAGATATTTACTGTAGGAGTAGCCCATTCTATTGGAGCTGTGTTTGGATCAATTCTTTGTATGATGCCTTGGTCAACAAGACGATCTAATTCCCTTTCCACGTTCTTCTTTATGCTGAATTTAATTGGTCGTGCTGGCAAATGTACTGGTTCTGCTCTGGGTTTGATGTAGATGTTAACTTGATAATTTACGACCTTGCCTAGTTTACCATCAAAAAGCTGCACGTGTTTGTCTAGGACTTGTTTGAGTGTTGTCGGTGTCTTAGTTTTTATTGAATAGACTGGTCTTGGAAATACCATTTCGAACATTTCACTCCAGCGTAGACCAAAGAGCATTGGGTTAGCATCTTTCATAACAACAACTGGTAACATTTTATGTTGTCCTTCAACTTCGACAATAACTTCAGCAAGACCTTTAGGATTTAATTTATTGTTACCATAAGCCTTGAGCTTCGGTGCCTTGGTTAATGCTGGTGCTCCAATTTGTCTCCAGAAATCAGTGTTGATAATTGAGTATGTTGAACCAGGATCCGAATCCATTGTACAACTGATACCGTTTATTATTACATCAATTTGCTTACAGCCTTTGTTGTGAGTATGTCCAATCTTGCAGACAAAATCTTCCTCATCACTGCTGTCCACGGAGTCTTGAGATGTACTAGGTATGTCACTAATTCTCTGCAATTTGTTCTTAGTGTTGATCCTCTGATTGTTTGATTGAGTGATGTATGCGCGTCCGGATTTAATGCAGCAATTTTCAAAGTGTCCTTTAGTCGTACATTCAGCGCAAATGTGGGTTTTGGCTAAACACCTAGTTAATGCATGTTTTTCACTATTGCCACAACGTAGACATTGATGAGTGTATAACTTACGTGCTAGCTTGTGTTCGTTAGGTTTAAGTTTCTTAATGTTGGGTTGTTTAATTTTGTTCACATTCAAAGATGTGTTTGGTGTATCGTGTTCTGCTTGTTCTCGTGATTGTGCTATGGCAAATATTTCGGCAAATGTTACTTCTCTGGTTACTTTGTTGGTTTTTCCGTTTCTCGAAGTAAATCAGGCCATTTCTGTTTTAAATATGTTTCCAGTTCTATATGACTTAGACCTGTAGCAAAGCGATCACGTAGTTGACGTTCTAGATGTTCACCTTTATATCCGCAATCTGTGCTCAAGCCTTTTAACCTGTTTGCGTATTGTTCCATTGTCTCAGATGATTCACGTATACAGTTCCAGAATTCTGCTAATGCACGATATCTAATACGTTTTATTCGATATAAATCTGATAGTTTACTACTTATCTCATTAAAAGTACCTCTGTCAAAATTTGGCGTCATCGCTACTTTTACTTCACGAAAAATTTCTGGTGTGAGAGAACTTAAGAGTAAATCTTTTTGTAAATTTTCGTCTGTTATGTCGAGTAATTTGCATTTTGTTTCAAAAAACTCCATATAGTCCTCAATTCTGCATGAATCTGGATTGAATTTGTCCATGTTAAAATTTTTTAAAATGTGCATTTTATCTAAAGACTTTTTTGAAGAAGATGCGCTCGTCACGCTTTTGGATGTAGATCCAGGTTCATCTTCAGAACGAAGTCTTGGTATTAACAATTTTAATATTTGTGTAATTTGTTCTTGTTGTGCCTGTTGGGCGTATAAAAATTGTGCAAATTGTTCACTGTCCATTATTAACTTAATCCTCGTCGCCAATAAAATAAATACAAATAATACATCGTTTTCGTATGACAATAATTTAATAATTGAATAATATGACATGTATGTAAGATGACTTAATAATAAAATGTCTATGAAATTAGTATGGAGTTTGTAATTATAACACATAGCATAGTAAGGTCAAATTCCTTCCTATTGTGGAGAAGTTGCTCGAGCCCAACTGTGACGTGTATGAATCGAGATGTTAAAGTACGTTTTCCAGTCGATGTCCACTGTTGCCTCCAACTTTTATTCATCATCATCATCAGGGGTTCAGTTTCCTTTTAGGCGGGGCAGGGTGGGAAGCGGCTTAGTCACGCTTAGCGAGTTAGCCGCCTGGCGGAATGACGCCCGCCGTGAAGTCATTTCCTTTGGCCAATTCGGTTGGAGAAGCCTCGGTACGGTGTTCGCACCGTCGAGGCTGATGGAGTGATTGGGTTGGCGCTTTCTTTCCGACTGGTACAGGTATTGAAGGGGCATGGCAAGTACTTGCATACGGTCATAAGGAAGGAGAACACACTGTCCTGCCACCATTGTGATTGCAACGAAGACACGGCATAGTACACGCTCGAAGTGTGTACCACGTGGATAGAGCAGTGCCGTAAACTCGTCGCAATCATCGTTGCCGACCTGAAGCCGCCGACCATCGCTAGAGCGATGCTTGACGGCGTCAGGAACTGGGACGCGGTCGCCGCCTTCTGCAAGGCTGTCGTCTCACGGAAGTTATGTCACGGAAAGAGGGGGGCGATCGTGCACGGGAGAAATTCTTCTACGAGATGATCCACCGCCGGTGATTTGGGAGGCGCAGGCGTCGAGGAATTTACTAGCATGGCATAGCGCGTAATTCAGACAAATAAAATGACAGCATATAACGACTAATGTAACGGACTAAAGTGAACGGAAGTTCAATTTAACGGAAGTTAACAAGAGCGTTAACCTTTTTTGAAGTTAACTTTAAAGTTAGTCCATTAAGCAGATTTTTAACTTCGTTAATTAACGGGTTAACGAGTTAATGCCTTGCCTTTAGTTATACACAATAATCGACATCTTTTTTTGAACAATAGATCCCCTCTATCATTTCTTCAGTTTGGAGAGTTCTTTCAATTTAACTGCATATGTATATACTAATCAGCTGAAAACGGCACAATCATTTGCGTTTTATTCTTCGCTTTTCGCGTACTCCATGAGCTTGAGAGTCTGGTCTGAAAATTTTTCAGGTCCATCCGCGTGCTTACTATATCCCTTAGTTGTCTTTTACGACATCCACGGGTAAGATAGAGAGTAATGAATTGTATTTTTATTCCTTCACCTTACTTATTTCTATAATATATTACTATTTTGCAAATTTCACATTATAGTTAGTGGAACACGTTACATTTTAGTAGATTTTGCGTTAAGTAGTTAAACACTTAGTAGAAATGCTGATAATAAAATGGCCACTCTAAGTTTATCCTTTCAAATCTCCATTAAGGGGATAAAGGTCGTCTGATCGTGAATGTGAATAATATGTAATTGAAATTCAATAATAATTGTGATTTTGGGAAATAGACACGACATTATCTCAATATTATTAGGTAATCGGTGAATAAATAATTTAAAAATGAAAATTTGGACTTCCGAACACACTTTCAAGTAAGTTAATATGACGCAACCTTGAATTTTCCAAATCGTTTTCTACTTTTCAAGGGTCAAACAATTCATATTCTTTGTCTTGATTATAGCCATCCTTGGGAGACGGTTGCACAAGCAGCATGGCGAAAATACCCGAATCCTATGAATCCTGCAGTTATTGGAACCGATGTAATTGAAAGGAAAGTGGTCGATGGAGTTTTGGTCACACATAGACTCGTCAGTTCTAAGTGGTTTTTTCCAAGATGGGCTCAAGCTGTAAGTTTCATTATTAAGTTCGCCTTCTACATGGTCTGAAATGACAGTTCTGTGAATTCAATTATTGTTAAAATAAATATTTTCCCTCCAAACAGCTCATAGGAACTGCAAAAATATGCTATGCAAGTGAAAAATCGGAAGTAAACCCTAATGAACGAGAAATGACCTTAAAAACAAGAAACTTAACATTTTGCCATTATATAGCTGTTGATGAGACAGTATGGTATACACCTCATCCATCAGATGCATCAAAAACCTTGCTAAAACAAGAAGCTGTTGTCACAGTTCAAGTGAGTAAACTTATAACATTACTTACTGTTTCATGGCAAGTGCTGTCTTAAATTCAAGATCAACTATATTGATACTGTATTAAATTAGCAACTGTTTAACTCATCATTTTTTGCAATTTCAACTTTTATAAAATTAAGAAGAATTTTCGTCTAAAGTGATCCAATTACTAATATTCACAAATGCTTTTATAGTATTTAAGGATGTATTGACAAGCATTTTAAAATTATTTTTATTTGATTTAAAATGTTTACTAATATTCAAGTTCGTAAATCTTTTATGTCATCATCATTGCAGCCCACAGACATCCCACTGCTGGGCTCAAGCCTCCTCCACAACTGGAGTGAATTAGACTTACTATATACCATGCTGGTCAGACATGTTGGTATAGGGTTTCATTTCGAGTTTTCCTTCTCTTGCACAGATCTTAAGTGCATATTATATCCCTTAGTTGTCTTTTACGACATCCACAGGCAAGATAGGGAGTGGTAATCTGTCACCACACAGAATTTAATGTATTTATAGATAAATTAACCCTCTGAGGTTTTGCATGTCTAATGGTGGAGATATTTTTCTTACTACTATATTTCATTATTATTTACAGGGCGTACCACTTAGTAGCTATATGGAAGATTTACTAACAAATAAAATATCATTGAATGCTGGAAAAGGAAGACAAGCTATAGAATGGGTTATAGGTAAAATAGACTCGGAAATTAAAGAGTTGGCTAGCTCAGCATGTAAAAGCACAGATGAATTGTTATCACAAACAAAAAAATCCCTAGATGATATCACATCCAAAGCAAAGAGATCACTTGACGATATAGAAAAATTTACAAAAGCCAATGCAAACCAAAGGAGCTGAAAAGAGGAGTGATTACTATTGTGCAATACAATTGATAACATGCATTAATGTTTATGTATTATTGTAATTTATTTAATTTTAATAGGCTAATTGCTATTGATTGCCAAGAATTGGTAAACAGTGTGCTTGTAAAGTGAATTCAGAGATAAATATGTTACTGGTATCTAAAGTGAGTATTGTGAAAGTGATTATGTTTATCAGTCATTTGTTATGTAACAAGATTGATGGTATAATTAATGGTAATATTCTGTTTGAAAAAACTTAATATGCACAGATACTGTTTATGTATTGGATTTCTAGTAACATTGATTTTTAAATATTATAAATTACCTCATATAACAAATTAAAATTTCAACTTTTCTAGGCTTTTTTTAGTTATAAAACATGATAAATATTGCAAACTTTAAATTTGTTTATGGAATACTAAATTTGATTTTTTATAAATAGATTATTTAAAGGCAGTTAATGTTGCATTGCCATGTTTATTGATGGTATATGGATGGTATTAAGTCTTATAAAATATATTTTACTTTAATTTTTACCTGTATAAATTGGTCATGACATATTTTGTGATAAAAGGTAATTTATATTATTATTAGAAAATTAAGTTGGCAAGAATTTATATCATTCAATGCCAAGAATCATTAATGCAAGGAAGACTGATACTCTTTATAAGTTTAATATGCATTGGAGTGCACAACTTGCCAAATGTGGCTTTTTCCGATTGGTCATCACTGATGTCTTAAATCTTTCATTCCAGCTAACAATTATTATAGGTGTTTTTCTAGTCTTCATTGATGGCCAAAGGATAAAGTTGCATTTTATTTTAACATGGAAAGTTTTTGTCTACTAATGTTATAGCAGGACAAAGAGACGTAGTTGTCTCTCAACGTCTAATGTTTATTTGCTTTGTGACAACATTTCAAGTAGGCATCAACTTAATCGCAAAATTTTTCTTATGGAACAGTAATTATCGAAAAACTTTGCAGTCACTTATATACACATTTTTAACAATCCAAAAGTCTTGGTATTGAATTTAAAACCCATTTTTCTCACCTTCAGTATTTTTCATATCTGTCATTTTCCAAGAATCAAAAATAAATTTTCGTTCAAGTATTGTCTTTTTATTTTTTATTATATCTTATGGACTAATTCGTCGTCTTCAATTCTTACGCAATTCAACTTATACAATCTACTGTTCCTACATTCTTGATTAACATTTCATGTGGTGATAGTGTATGGAATACAATTCACTATCTTGCCTGTAAAAAGCGACTGAATGTCTTGTGCATATAATCACTACGCAAGAGAAGGACAACTCAAAATTAAATCTTGTTGCAATCTGCCTGACCAGTGTCGTCAATTTCCCTCGCAATGTGGAGGAGGCTGGAGCCCAGTAGTGGGACGTATACGATCTGTGATGAATCTACCGTTAGGCATGAACTTCTCCACAATTTAGTCAGACAGATTATAGTGTTTTGTGTAAAATTTTACTTCTATTGCAGTAACGTTATCTGCTTTCATTAAGTACTTTGGACACCTACGAGTAAAAGGGTAGGGGTAGGGTGTTGTAATTTTCCTACATCATCACGCATGGATTAAACTCCTCTCCAAATAAAATAATACTAATCTATATATTGTTAATAGTAACAAGTAAATTTAAGTTCCGTGTATAGATGGAGTAGGAATACAATTACCCCCCGTCTTACCCACAGGTGTCGTAAAAGACGATCAAGGTATATAATATGCATTTAACATCTATGCAAAAGAAGGAAAACTCGATTCAATCCCTATACCAACCCGTCTGACCAGCGTGGTATAATAGGTCAATTTCCCTTCACAGTGGAGGAAGTCCAACAGTGGGCCGTATATGGGATGTGATGAAAGAAATTTATTTTATGAGATTAATTGACCAAATAGACATACAATTTATTAATGTAAAAGGGCATAGCATCAAACAATTATATTTCACAGTCAAATGTTTATAAAAATTTGAAACTACATAGTTTATTCAATACGTCACACTACTGGGCTCTAGCCTCCTTCACAATCGGAGGGAAATTGACCTACTATGCCACGTCGGTCAGACGTGTTGGCATAGGGTTTTATTTAGTCTTCCTTCTCTTGCATAGATGTTATATGCATATTTTATCCCTTAGTCGACACCCACGAGCAAAAAGGGAATGGTGAATTGTATTCTTACTCCGTCACCACATGGACGATGATATTCCTGTAGTTATTTATATTTTTTATGCCACTCTCCCGTTGGTGACAGACAGAGATATGAAAGCACCTAGCATCATCATCACAAGTCATATTTGTCGCACTGCTGGACTCGACTCATACATTGCGGAAGTGCAATTGTTATTATAACACGCTGGTCAGATGGGTCACGGGAGGATATACTTTTATTCTGAATTTTCCTTCCCTATATATTATATTTGCCTCTTACGACACCCACGGGCAAGAAAGGGGATGAATAAGGATTTCTGTTCGTACTCTGTCACCACACGCAAAACCATCTATGGGATTAAAATACCCACTAAATTCAGCTTTTTACACGGTGTCGGAAAGTTCGTCCGGTGAGAATCAATTTCCAACACATTACCATTTAGCCACGTCCTTTGTTTTAAGGCGACTGGAGGAGGTGTGCATATCTCCACCTCCTCCATAATCGCTAGCTGCGGAGCGTGTGAACGAACGCTAACATCTCGCGTTCCCGTGCCGCGTTTTCCTTCAATAACCTTCTCAAGGAAATAGTTTATTGACGACCAATCTGTCGCTGTTCAGCATTCTAGAAATAATGGTTAACACGGAAAGTTTACTCCTGTAACCACTAACAGAACGTGGTGCTGAAGGCCCCAGGCGGAACATACTTCCAGTGTATGACGAACATCGTCAATTGACGCTACACTTTTGGTATCCCCACCTCTTTTGTTTTAATCATATGCAGACATTTACCGAAGTCGCCATGGCCGGTAAATACCTACTTCATAAGTTGGTTTGCCTCCTCGCAAGCCAACGCAACTCTTCATGGTGGGGTAGATTCATGTTAATGGTCCCCCGCCCTCGTAAGGTGCCTGCAATTCCTGCCTCGCAACTTCTCTTGCTATACTTAGTTTCGTTGGATAACAGGGTCACCACTGGGCCACACTATTCTAGCCTGAAGTGGCCAAGTTGGGCTAGTGGAATATGTTAGTGCTGCACAGTGCTATATGGTATTATAGTTAATGGCTTTTCATTTGTTATGCCTTTTCACCGTCGATATATAGATAAACCTTTGAATTAGAATTTAGTGTTTTGTTGGTATAGGGTTTTATATCGAGCTTGCCTTCTTCTAAATAGATGCTATTATGTTGCTTAACCGTCTTTTACGACATCCACATAGCAATAAAGAGGGTAAATTGTATTTTTACTACGTCACCACACGGCAAGATTACATTATTCCATTACAATCCTCATTCCATTAATTAAGAAAAACCATTACCCACCATTAAAACGTGTCCCCTTAAGATATATTAGCCAGTTTTAAAATGCCAACAGATTGCCTCACGACATTTCCACAGTAGATAAACGACTGATACTTATAATTAATTTTGTATATTATTATCCTAACCTGCTTTTTTCTATTTTCCTTATTCGTTAATAAAATTCCGTAATTTGTCCCTCATTTTAATCTTATCGTGCTTACTACACTTAAACTTGAAATCATCTAAGAGAGATCCTTTGGTGCGCACTGCGGCATTCCGCACGGGTCGAAGGTTAAACCCATCACTCAGAAAATCGAAGGTAGAGACGCAGATATTAGGGACACTCCCTAATATTTACGTTACTCCCTTCGATTTTGCCTCTTGTTTCAAGTATATTTTACCTCCCACATTCCGGAATTCAAGTTTGGTCGCAGAAAATTTTTACTGTCTCCTTATGGTGACGAGTTAAGAATACAATGACACCATCCTTACTTAACCGTGGCACAGCACCAGTGGAATGGATAGCAGCGTTCTTCTAGGAAACTCGTAACACGGACTGCGATAGCGCCTAGCTATTATGTTATTATCCCGCCTGACCTATGTTCAGCAGTGGACGTTGATAGATGGTTGATAGTCTCTTGGCAACTTTACCTAGTTAAAAATTTATTACGTACATAATTGTAACTCAGCATTAGAGAATGTACTCATAGTAGGTGTTCTGTTTCTGTTCACGTGCTTCAATAATAGGTATTACACTTGAACAAAATTAGGATTTTGCTGTATACTACGAATGGTCACCGAGAGGGTGAGGGCGTTAAAAAGTTGTTAAGTATGGGGTATGTTCCTTTACTCATATTTTTTAATGAATATGTTTTAAAGATCGATTCACAGGAGAACATAAAATATTTATAATAAAAAGTATATTAATTATGTAATATTTCTATTTTGTTAAAAGGGAAAAACACTTCTAAGAAATATTAATAAGTATGTATATTTTAGTGATGATCTCCATGTGGTGACATAGTAAGATGTAATTAATTACTTCCTATCTTACCCGTGGGTGTCGTAAAAGACGATTAAGGGCGATGTGCAGATAACAACTATGCAAGAGAAGAAAAGCTCGAAATAAAACCCTATTAACACGTCGGAGGAACATAGTAGGTTGATTTCTCGTAAATTGGAGGGAACCCGAGCCCAGCAGTAGTAGTATATGAGCTGAGACGTAATTTACAGATTTTAAGAAATATCTGCCATATTACTGTCTATATCAATATTATTGATTGATACATATTTTTTTACATTATTTTCCTCAAATAACAAAAAAAAAATTGTAAAAATAACATAATTTTTCATAACAAAATTACACTCAAAATTTTATCATTCCATTCTGTGGCAAATAATTCTCTTACATGTTTCAACAATTACCCATTTTTTCATAGTTTCAAATATTGATGTGGTACAGTTACAAATGTAATAAATCTTTTGCTACAGTGAGGAATATTAGTTATCTATATTCCTCTATAGTATTGTGACGTTATCAGCTGATCCCCTAATTGATTCCAGTGATACAAAGGATAATGTGACTATTGTATTCCTACTCAATCACCACAGAAAAGCTTTTCTTATTTTTTTAAACAACTATTGGGACAGATTCAGGCTTTGTTTCATAGGCTCACAAGCTTCCCTTTCAGAATGAACTGAACCATGTGCACCCATTAACACAAGTGCAGCAATTACAGCACTATCCCATCCTTGAGCAGGCTTATGTCCAACAGCAAATGTGCGAGTTGATTTTTTATTGCCAATGGTGGCAAACGAGCAAGCAGCACAGCCAATGGTAAGTGATATTGCTGCACATGGACCTTTGCTTGCAATACCAGAGGCACAGTCAGGCCATTGTCTACTGTGATAAAAATGCTATTCTTAAACCTTATGACATGTCATAGCAGAGTAGCAATGAGCGCTTCTAACTGAAAACTGGATGAACCCTGCTACAATGCATATAAGGAGTAGTACTTTAATATTAGTAATTTATTTATTAAATATCTATCAATGCTAATTTAAAATTATTGCCATTTAAAGTAAAGACAGCTTTTATTATACCTTATTTAACAATTTAATACAATAAACGAGCCATCTTAAAAGAATCCACTAAAATAATTAATTAAAACATTGAATTTCACTAATAAATTATATTATTATAGTAAAATGTCTATCACTTCAGTATGAATGTTTTCATATTTAAAGATAATGTCAGCAAAGTTAATATCAAGTACTTGTTCCAGATGAGGTCATATTGCCATTTTGTACATTGCTTGATACTGCTCTTGTGGCAGCAAGATGAGAAGCTTTTAAACGATCCAATTCATTTACCCACGAACGAACATGTTCTAATCTATGCCATGCCATTTGTAATACTTTTTGTGAAGCATATCCGGATCCTTCATGGGGTTGCCCGGTAGACACTTGCGTTAAGTAGTTAATCTGATCACTAAGCTTTGATTCCACTTGACTTAATGTTCTCAGGAACTGTGAAGTATTTGTCTCGGCTTGTTTTTGACCAGACTTTTCTTTACTCAACTCCAAAAGTGCTTGAGCTGAAATTGAAAAATACAAGCAGCTCAGTGAACCAAACCACCAATGCATTAAACACTAGGTTGTTTGATAAACAATAAATAAATATACTAGATGATATATACCTGCACATTGTAGGCAAGTTATTATATCTTTCTCAATATCATCAAGAATTTGTATTCTTTCCATAGGCGCCGTCATTTCGTAATTATGAAGGCAAACAATAATAATATTAATAATAGAATTTTTTTTTTTTGGAGTTTACGGCTTACCAATAATAGAATTCTAATGATTCAAATGATTGTCTTACACATAGAGTAATACTACCTATATATTGGAAAGTCTTACAGACAGAATATGAAAAACTGTGGCTTATTGTGGTTTAGGGATATTCGATACCTATACTATACATCGATGCATCGAAAACATCGATGTTTGCAATGAAAAACATCGAACTGATTCGATGTTTTGAAAAGCTTTCAAAATACTCGATGCATCGATGTTTTTGTAAAAAAAAACATCGAATTGGTGATAGACAAGTTTGACCACGTAGTGATTAATTGACCGGGAATTACTTCCACTTACTCATTGTGAAAATGTCCCCAAATTCCTAAAAAAAAAGCTCGTCACGACATAGATTCTAGGAAGTACTTGGTACTTTGAAGTATCGATACTTAAAATTTTAGAAAAGTACTCGATGTTTAAAACATCTATATTTTCATCCGATACATCGAAAGACATCGATGTATAGTTGCGATGTATCGAATAAAAAAAACATCGATGTTTTTTCAAAGTGGACACCCCTATTGTGGATCAATACTACTACCATAGACATTTATTTTTTTGGTTCTGTTTGTCCATTCGGACAGGCAAAGGGATCAAAGCCCATACAGCCAAGTCTGATACAATTTCCTTCATATTATCAGGCTCGCTGTAAGCGGGCGTGCAAGGCGTACACCGCACGCGGGCGGCACGTCCAGGGGGGCGGCAAATCAAGCGACTCAACACGTAATTCATGTCATAATATTCATCCTACTATAAGTATAATAACGTCGAGGGAGGCGGCATATCGAGCGTCCCATCACATAATTCATGTCATAATATTCATCCTACCATAAGTATAATAACGTCCAGGGGGCCGGTATATCGAGCGTCCCATCACATAATTCATGTCATAATATTCATCCTACTATAAGTATAATAACGTCCAGGGGGGCGGCATGTCGAGCGTCCCATCACATAATTCATGTCATAATATTCATCCTACTATAAGTATAATAACGTCCAGGATGGGGGCATATCGAGCGACCCATCACGTAATTCATGTTACATTAATTCATGTTCATCACATAATATTCATCCTACTATAAGTATAATAACGTTCAGGGGGGCGCATGTCGAGCGATCCATCACGTAAATCATGTCATAATATTCATCCTACTATAAGTATAATAACACCTGGGCGGCATATCGAGCGACCCATCACGTAATTCATGTCATAATATTCATCCTACTATAAGTATAATAACGTCAAAGGGGGCGCATGTCGAGCGATCCATCACGTAAATCATGTCATGATATTCGTCCTACTATTAGTATAATAGCACTAGAGGCTGCTGTCGTTCTTCCCAACGACGAAGGCGGCAACACTTCTGCCGCAGAACCGTCGTAAGACGGGGACGGCAGCACTGCTGGGCCTAACAGGGCCTGCTGGATCCTCCGACAGCTCAGCAGGGATCATACGGCGGAGGCAGCTGTCGCATTTCCGCGGTGGGCTGTGGGTCGAATAGATCGGGACCTATTGGTAGAGGCAGCTATCGTTCACTCATGGCTGTTCTCAACGCCCCAGGCGGACGAGGTGGACACCACCGCTAGCCGCATTCGCTGTGCGTTAAAGCAAATTTGCAAGGCGGTTATGTCCCGAGGGCGGTGTCTCCCTTTGAGCAGGATGGTCCTCTGGTGTTCCGGATAGTTGGTACATCTTCAGGCCGCGTGCGCCCGGAGATTCTACAGGCTACACCCGCAACCGGCAGCACCATCGCAATGCGGAGCGGGAGAGCCAGCTGTACGAAGGTTACTGCAGTGCGCGGTTGGCCGTCTGTCTCGCCAAAGACGTCAGTCGGCAGGAAATGCGGGACAGTCCCGAGCGTGACCCCTTCTTCTTAGGGTGGGCCATGGTTAGCGCACCCGCCACCTGGCTCCATCCGGGACGACGGAGGGGCGGCGCGCGGCCCCATGACCCAACCGTGACGCGTCTCCAGTCCAGTCACCCGGTAGGGCGGCATTAGGCGCAGATACTCGCGCCTGCGCTGCCCGAGTCTCCGGCGGTGGATTGTGTCGTCGTGGAGGCGTTCCTCCCGCGCGTCTCCTTCCGCGAGACGACTGCCTCGCAGAAGGCAGCGACCGTGCTCAGTTCCTGATGCTGCTGATCATCTCCCTAGCAGGTTGGCAGCGTTAGGTCGGCACCGATGATTGCGACGAGATCACGGCGCTGCTCAGCCCACGCAGCACATATCTCGAGTGTGTGCTGCGCCGTGTCCTTGTTGCAATCGCAGTGTTGGCAGGCTGGTGTACTCTGTCCTGACACCGTACCAAGGCCTCTCTAGAGACCAGCGACCAGGACCCATACGGGGCCCTGCAACAAGAGGATCTCCGTCTTGTCCAGGGCCACCCTCAACTCCATTATATGAACTCCCGTTATACGAACGCCCATAACGTGTGGTGTCCCACAGGAAGTCGATCTTCGGACACACGCTGTGGAACATCGGCTAGACTGAACGTAGAGAGGGAGTCTCCTACCCGGGCTGGGCGTAATTTGTTACGCCGATGACACGCTCGTCATAGCCCGGGGTGGGACGCTAGAAGATGTGGCAAGTCTAGTACGTCTCAGCACCAAGGAGATTGTCAGGCGAATCGAGGCGCTGGAGTTGAGGATGTCTCTGGACAAGACGTAGGCCCTCTTGTACCACGGGCTCCGTATGGGTCCTCCAATCGGCGCCTTGATTACTGTCAATTCGGTCGACATCAGCATCCGGGCCCATCTATACCAATAAATAAAATTGGAATGTCTGTTTGTAATGTCAAAATAATAGGCTTTTTTCATGCTCACACGGTTATTTGCACGACACCTATGCCTAAAATAGTGATTAAAGATTTTTTGTCTGTCTGTCTGTTTGTTCCGGGTAATCTTCAAAACGGCTGAACCGATTTCAAAAATTCTTTCACCAATGGAAAGCTATAATATCAGGGAGTAAACTAGGCTATATTTTATCCCGGTATTCCCACGGAAACGGGAACTACGCGGGTAAAACGACTATAACCGAAACGAAGCGAGGGCGGGCTGCTAGTATAAAATAATAATAATATGAATTGGGTTAATAATAATAAAATAATAATTGGGTCTGGTGCTCGACGGGCATTGGTGGTTCCGGGATCATTTCCGCGTACTTGCTCCGCAGCTGTTCCGCACGGCGACCGCCCTCTCTTGGTTCATGCCGAACATGGGCGGACCCAGTGCTGCGTATCGACTGCTGTACATGGGAGTCTTCTGGTCGGTGGCTCTGTACGGCACACCGGTGTGGGTGGTGTCCCTGACCGTCCATTTTATGGCTATCCTGTGGCATCCACAGAGAGCCATGGTGGTCAGGGCCATATGCGTATACCACATGGTGGCGACGGAGGCAGCGTGCTTGTTGGCCGAGACTCCCCTGTGGGGCCTGGAAGCCCGGTACTTGCCGAGTTATAGTGACGGGTGTCGAAGACGCAAGTCGGAGACGACATGGTCTCGATCAAGGAGCACCAAGGAGTGCTGTAGGTGGGACGGTACGCGAGCCGGCCACGGATATCAAGGAATTGTTACCACAGGGATCAGCCCATTGGCGACGGGGAGGGGGTAGGTTATGGGGTCGCATGACGCTCATCCATCACGCCGGACGGATTGGGCGGGATGTGCCCAGATTAACACATAGCCTACTGAAAAAAGGGGCGGCATAATTGGTATTGCACGCTGGCGCTGAAACAGCTAGCGGTGGGCCTGCATATTATTGGACATATCTTAATAGAATAGCTTAATTACAATCATTGTACGTCAGTAAGTCAAATCGTTACCAATAATTAGGCGCTGAAACCCTAATTAAATGTTTTCTCAGGGAATTTTGGTAGAATATGAAAATATACATGTATTTATATAACCACTCTTATATCATATTCACCACACTTCAGCACCTTAACTGTATTATATTGCATAAAATTTAAACATAAAAAAACGGATATACCTAAATAGAAAAGCTTAACCTGACATTTCCATATTCGCGTCGAAAAACACTAATACCATAGATAATTCACTATAGAAATAGGGCTGTTGATAAAATATCGATACTTATCATCGATACTTTTTTGGACGATATATCGATAGTTCGATACTAAAAAATACGTTTTTTGCAAAGTATGTACTCTACAAAATCATCGTAAACTTAATCTACTAGAAAATGCTGGCATGAAATTTAGCTAAAAAAGAAGTTCATCACGGAAACACTGCAAAGAACAAAGTTAAAAAGTGGTCATGCGGAAAAATATCCGACATTGTTACTTTTAAAAATATTTATATATGGAAAAACGATATTTTAAAAAATATCAATAGCTCTATATAAAAATGAGATAAGATGTGCAACTGAGGTTTTAAATTTGTAAACTGAGTTTCAACTCCAAAACATGGCACTGTATTCAACAATAGTATGGCGAAACAAATCATTACTATATCTAATCGCTCGATTGATGGTGCTGTTTTTTAAACCTCGAACCGTGACCTCTAGTGGCAAGGGTGAACTGAACGTTGGCGTGGTGTTAACGCCACACTTGGATATGTACTTTTGTATAACACAACCATAATTTATATTAGTATTTCTACAATGCCATCTAGTGAGCTCATAATAAATTATTACTCTAAACACATACATAGTGTATACTAATGAAAGTAAATGTTTATTAAATAAAAACACCATTTTCTGAATAAAAAAGTAATACTTTATGCTATATTAGTTCCTGTCATAATCTGTTCCATAATGCATATTTACTTGCACAAAAAAATTCAACATTTCACACCTGCCAAGCTTCCTTGTTCCTGAGTGATGGCTCTCTTTTTTAGCTAAGTTTCAAGAGGCAATAATAACTTATTGTTAATTCTTTGCCAGCATTTTTCCTAAAACACTAACATTTGCTAGATTCCCGTTTTTTTAGCCTACGCCACTGAGTGTAAATAATGTACAGTAGATTAAGTTTACAGTGATTTTGTAGAATAAATAATTTACAAGAAATAATAAAATAATAACTTTATTAATATGAATATTTACCCTCTATATTTACTTTTTCATCTGATGGTGATCCATCATCGCAGCCTACATACGTATGTAGGCTTTGTGTGTGTGTGTGTGTGTATTGGGACGTCCCAATGTTGAGTTTGGGTCTCCTCCACAATAGGAGGGAAATTGACCTACTATACCATGCTGGTCAGACTTGTTGGTATAGGGTTTCATTTTGAGTTTTCCTTCTCTTCCACAAATTTTATGTGCATATTATATCCCTTAGTCGTCTTGTACGACATCCACGGGCAAGATAAGGGGTGGTGAATTGTATTCTTACTCCGTCACCACACGAAAATTTACATTTTAGTATCGAGCTATCGATACATCGCTCAAAACAGTATTAGTATTAAGTATCGATATTTTTAAATTATAATGTTTATATCGATATTTTATCAACAGCTCTATTTACTCATCAATATTTTTAGATTTTTCAGTTCACCTCGGCCATTTTTGTCGCGACTGTGTTACAACATGGTTAGTATTTTGTGTTTGAGTAATATCTTAAATTATTTAATGAATCCGTAAATGGTCTCTTGTTAATAAATTAATAAAATCGTGTTTTATGTAATAGAAACTTATTATTGTATATATTTGTGGGATAATCCTTACCCGTACAGAATAAATTGCCGCGTCGTGTCCAATTTCAAGTGATGATACCCTATCATAAAATATACGGTTAGAACCTGAATTCCTTGTGAAGATTGTACTAGGGCGGACTGATGTAAAATTGTAAAATCAATAACGTCGTGGAATCAATGGTCTTTTGTTAATGGGCGAAATGTTTTCAGTCGCATAGAAAGTTTTCGGCGCCCCGTCATGGGTCGATGGGATTCTACCCTAAGAAGAGGTCCCGTCGTCATCGTGGTAAGGTGAAGGCATTCCCTAAAGATGACCCCAGCAAACCTGTACACCTTACCGCTTTCATCGGTTACAAGGCTGGTATGACCCACGTGGTTCGCGAACCTGACCGTCCTGGTTCAAGTAAGTGATTTATTTACTTATGAAGTAACTTTTCATATCTGTCTGTTCTTAAGTTGTTCTAATCGTATTTGTCTATTTTAGAGATCAATAAGAAGGAAATTGTAGAGGCTGTGACCATAATTGAGACACCTCCTATGGTCGCTGTTGGAGTGGTTGGCTACATAGAAACTCCACACGGCCTGCGTGCTTTACTCACTGTGTGGGCTGAACACATGTCTGAGGACTGCCGCCGTCGCTTCTACAAGAACTGGTAAACAGATTTCTTAATGTCTTAAGGCTTTTATCACTTGATACTAGTACCCAGGGTCCATAACTACTAGAATTACTTCAATAATATCGAATTTAGAATCATTTAAATGTGCTCTATAAATAATTTTACTTAGTTCATTAGTCTGTAATTTTATTACTGATTCTATAATATTTTGGAAAAATTTTAATAATATTTTATAACAGCTCTCCTCTTAAAAATGAGAGCCATTTCTTGAATGTGCCTGTGGCATGTTATTACCAATTGGTCTCCGCTCCACGATGAGGCCTTTTGGTTTTTTTACAGCTGCAAATTTGTGATGTTAAATCAGGTACAAGTGCAAGAAGAAGGCTTTTACTAAAGCCAGCAAGAAATGGCAAGATGAATTAGGACGCAAGTCTATTGAGAAAGATTTCAAGAAAATGATCCGTTACTGCAGTGTAGTAAGGATTATTGCACATACTCAGATGAAGTTACTGAAGCAACGTCAGAAGAAGGCTCATATCATGGAGATTCAAGTCAATGGAGGCACCATTGAAGATAAAGTTAAATGGGCTAGGGAACATCTGGAAAAGCCCATCCCAATTGATTCTGTATTTGCCCAGGATGAGATGATTGACTGTATTGGTGTTACCAAGGGTAAAGGATACAAAGGTTTGTATGTTTTAATCAAAATTATATTTACAGAATAAACATCTTTAACGTCTGCTTAATTCATGATATTTTTTACTAGGTGTGACTTCTCGTTGGCACACTAAGAAGTTACCTCGCAAGACGCACAAGGGTCTGCGTAAGGTTGCCTGTATTGGAGCATGGCATCCTTCAAGGGTATCTTTCACTGTTGCACGTGCGGGTCAAAAAGGCTATCATCATCGTACTGAAATGAACAAGAAGATTTACAGGATTGGACAAGGTAATTTTTTAGTTCAATATGACTCATTTTTCCACTACGGGTTTTTCTTTATTTGTATAAATTCCACTAAGGAGTACCACTAATGAGGTTATTGATAGGTTTTTCATCAGTGGGATGTCAGTGCAATCAATAGCCACCCTATTACCCTACCCTCTATAATTTGGACTCTACCTATAATTTTTTAATTAAAAATTTGTATTTAGATTCTCAAGTGTGTTGAGGTTGGGCAATGTAGTGACTGACTGTTAAAAGTATTGGAATAACTTTTATGTAAAGTTTTGGGTGATATGAGATTTTTCAAGATTTTTTCATTTCACTGATATGATCTACCTAGTTATAGACATATGGATCTAATCATCCAAATAAATTCGATTTAAGTTTTCTACAAATCTGTTATTTACCCTGAATTTGTTATGCTGTCATATTGCACCTACTTGGCACTGCTTGAACAGCTCAAGATTTAATTACTTCATGTTTTGTTTTATTGCAATTTTGCAACTATTTTAAATTTATAATAATGTGTTTATAGGTATTCACACCAAGGATGGAAAGGTCATTAAAAACAATGCTTCTACTGAATATGATTTGTCTGAAAAATCTATCACACCTATGGGTGGATTCCCGCACTATGGTGAAGTCAACAATGATTTTGTGATGCTAAAGGGATGTTGCATGGGACCCAAGAAGCGAGTCATTACTTTAAGAAAGGTTAGTCTACATTTCATAAGTATTTGTAGTGCTAGTTTTCATTATACTTCATTAAAAGTTTGTTGAGGCATATATGGAGATACAGTAGTTAACTAAGTTTGTTTTAAACTTTCCAGTCCCTGCGCGTTCATACTAAGAGAGCAGCTCTTGAGAAAATCAACCTCAAGTTCATTGACACATCTTCCAAGTTTGGTCATGGTCGCTTCCAGACGCCGGCTGACAAAGCCGCGTTTATGGGAACGCTCAAGAAGGATCGTATTCGTGAAGAAGCCGCGGCCACCACGGCGCCAGCCGCTCCTGCTGCGCAGTCTTAGACATCTATGAACAAATAAATATAAAGAAATACTATGACTTTCATTAATAATACAATTTGTACAGAGATTAATATTTTTTTTTGATACGAAAGTTTCGAAACATTTTATTTCATAAATTATACCTAGATCGATGTTGTCGATCGGACAAAATATCGTCCTACATGGTAATTGAACCCGTGACGCTAGCACGGCAGGTCGATGTCTTAACCACTATTCCATTTGTACCATCAATTAATTGTAAGGTGAAAAATATCAAAACAAAATTCACCTTATCTTTACACCCTTATGCCGGTTGCAGACCAAGAGCTAAGTTAGCTTAGCTCGCGTAGCTGACTCAGTTTTCCATACTTGTGTGCAGACCGCAAACTGCGAACTAACCTATGTGAGCTAACTAAAATATGCAAAACTAAGTTGTGTATGCCGATGCGTACTAACTGAGCTAAGCTAAGCCCCTCCCGCCTTCCCCGCACACCCTTTGCACATCCTTCGCCAGTGCCGTCTAGTGTCTTCTGTTTTTTTTTTTTTTTTTTTTTTTTTGTGTGTATTTAGCTGTTGGTCGCAGATGACCTTGACAGCTTAACGCGGGCAATGGGCGAGCTGAAGGCTCTCAACCCGTGCGTGTCTTCTGTCATATGCAAGTCATTTTATAGCGAGTATGGAGCAATTTATCGAAACAGTTAAGAGCGTTATCGGTAATCGGCACTCTCGCATTTTAGGTATTTTGCTACGGTCCGATATCGACGCACACTAATTGCACTATACACACGCGAGTTCATAGAATGACCAGTCTTGAGCCTTGGCGCTTATAATCAATCTCTAATATATTCTTCGGAGAAGGAGATTTTCAAAAATCAACATGATGTAAATTTTAAAATTTTTAATTAAAAACCAAATCTCATAACAGTAAAACGGTTAAAATTGTATTTTTAATATGCAAAGTACAGGAAATAGTAAAATATAGGCACAGAGTATAACTTACAAGGAGACCCTCAGACGTGTGGGTCGGGGATTTCCATGATTTTTGGTGGGGTGGTAGAGGGGGCACGAGGGTATCACAATTACCAAATATTAGGGTCAACTGGGCCCTCGTTAAAAAGATTTTAAGGGTCAAAGTTGGATGGGTAATTTATGTACTAGAAAAATTCAAAGTCGAATCGCCAACAAGCGGTAATCTCGTGGTAACGTGCTCGCCGGCGGGAACTCTGGTCTCGGGTTCGAGACTCGACAACTTATTTTTTTTAAATTGTCACATTATTGTGTAATAATTTAAAAAAAATAAAAAAACCCCAATCGACGTCCCTATCCCGGGACGTCGATTGCCGTCACACGGTCAGGCTCTCTGCGGGTGACACACTAAAGTCCCCGGTCCGGTCACACGCGGACTCGCCTAGGGCGGCGTGAGGCGCGGATACTCGTATCTGCGCCGCCCGAGTCATCGGTGGCGGAACGTGTGGCCAAAGATTAATCACACACGAGCCGGCGTCTCCTTTCGTGAGATGACAGCCTCACAGAAGGCGGTGACCGCGTTCCTGACGCTGCTGAGCATCTCCCTAGTGATGGTCGGCAGGGTCCGGCCGGCACCGGTGATTGCAACGAGTTCACGGCGCTGCTCTGCCCACGAGGCACACACCTCGAGCCTGTACTGCGCCGTGCTCACGTCGCAATCGCAGTGGTAGCAGGATGGTGGTGTGCTCTCTCTCCTAACGAGCTTGCGCAGGTACTTGGCTATCGTGACCCATCAATACCTGCACCAGTCAGAAGGAATGTACCCGTGCCGTACCCCGTGCTGCCGACCCAACCACCCCATCAGCACCAGCTGAAAGGACTCGGCGGTCCTGATACCGTATTGAGGCTTCTCCAGTCCGATTGCCCAACGAGCAATGGCGTCTCGGCGGGCGTCGACCCGCCAGGCGGCAATCACCTTGATTGAGGCTATATGTGGCTCGCGTCTCTGATACTCGCAGGTAAAGCTCGGCGAGTACCTCCGCCTGCAGGTCCCACCGGAGAGTTCCGGCCAAGAGGCACGCTGCCTCCGTGACTGCCGTGCAGTAGTCGAGTATAGCCCTAGTCGCCATGGCCATGGATGTCTAACAAGTCCAGTCAGAGATTTAAATCTACCCACTATAGAAATTAGTTATAAAATTTTGATCCACATTTTGCTATATATTTATTGCTAGTACAAGAAGAAAATGATTCTCTATAAAAAAATTATATTGTGTATGGTTAGTAATTATTAAACATTAAATTTGAGTTAGCTGATAATCTTCAGAAGATGAGGCTGCATAAATGTTCCGTTCGGATTTTTGATGTGAAATATCTATAGGCGGGGTGAACCTGATCGTCGCGTGGCATTAAAAGCCGCGTTAACGCCACGCTTTGCGGTAACGACTTCAAAATAATTTTGATGTTTCACATCTGCCAGGCGTCCTGAGTGACGGCTCACTTCTCTTTTCGTTTACTCTTTTGAAACTATAGGTACCTTACAGTTTTGTCGCGTGTTCTCTTTTTCCTTGCCTTGTAACCGATTTTGTTCCCAAGATACAATCTGCTTTTTCGACCCATCACCTAAAACGTAAAAAGATTCTATATTATTCTTTATAGAGATCGCATGAAAGTAATTAAAAGAATTAGGTAGTAATAAATACTTACGAATCAAAACCGATCAGTCGCAGTATACGTTGAAGTTCGTATTGTCGTCTTTTACGCTGTGAGCGGAGAGCTCGAGCGACGTGACCCTGCTCCGTTGAGCGCCAAGGCGCGACTGGCTTACGAACAATTATGCCGTTCAATTTATAGTAATATTTAAAATTTAATTACGAGGGTGACTATTCGTATTTCAATTTGGGTTTTTTTTTACTGCTTCTACAATAGTCGAACAAATAGTGGATATTTTTTTAAATATTCCAAGGTTAGTATTATTCACAAAATTAAATGTTTTACAGGAGCCATTTTCGTCAAATTAATCTTAAGGAAATATTTTTTTTTAGTTTTAATAGGAAGAAATCTTGAATTTCATTTTATACATACCCAAGAACAGTAATTTTCCTAACATCTTCAATTTTTTTCGAGCTGCCACGACTTATCGTTTATTCGTACCTGAACTTCAAAACTCAGCGTTTTCGTAAAATCTCATTAACTTAAGTTCAAAATACCCTTGCCTTTTAATAAAATAGTTACAATATTGAGTTATAATTTTGTACAAGCACAATATAAAGATGTGTTTAATGTAGTGGTTATATAAATTTTTAGTAAGCTATTATGATGAACGAGTAACCAGTCCTCAAAAAACCACATTTTTGGGTTTACGGCCGCTTATTACCGATAACGCTCTTAAACAATTTCCTATACTGTGGAACACGCAGTTTAAAGACTACCACAATTTAGGGAAAAAGGATAGTGCATGGAAAAGAATAGTAGAGGAAATAAGTAATCCAGATATACCAGACCGTGAGTTTATTTCATATTCATATAAAGTTTAATGTAATACACTATTAAAGTAATTACAAAATGACTCTGATCCAAAATGCTTCTCTAGTTGCTCGTATGTTGTCGTATTGTACCGATCTTAAAGTTTGTTGTTCTTCAATATTGACGTTACTAGTTGTTCTTGTTGTAGACATTAAATAATTGTGCAAGACACAGGTGGTTTTTGAAATGACGTCTACCATACTATTTGCGCTGTAGCATGGTGCGGGTGACACATGTCAATACCAGGTGACTAGGGATGTGACGATTCGCAATTAAATTTTTATCACTAATTATACTCGTAGCATAAATAAATGTTGTTCTGTTTATTATTGTCACGAAAATTATATATAGGAAAAAATATATTCATACAAATTATTCAATTAATTTAATAGTTCAAAAATTTTAAAATGTTTCGTAAACGCATTCAAAACAACTGGTATTTCATATTTTTTCGTGGCATATTTTTATTCTGTGGCGCATCGCCGAGTCGGCCATTTTGTTTACCCGTGCGATGCTGTCAGTACGAGTGCTACCGCCTTGTATGTGACACGTATTATCCATTTTTCATCAGTTTGTTTTCGTTAAATTTTGTCCTACCTACGCTCTAGACGAGATGGCAAAAGAAAAAGGTCATCAGGTCCTGCTACTACCACCCTACCATTGTCAATATAACGCTATTGAGCTAATTTGGGCCCAAATAAAAGGTATGTTTTTAATTTCAATTCTCGTTTTGATACTTTGAAAAAGTAACAGCTTTCTGAACGAAGCATGTAATTTAAAAACATTACCAGGTATCAGATTAGACATATTCAAGAGTAAATTTTGCATTAGATATTTGAAATTAATTTATTGATTAAAAACTAAATATTTTTTTTTCATAAGTCCATTTATGTTTATGTAGGTCACGCCGCAAGAAATAATACTACACCGCCATTTACGGCAAATAAGATGTTGACCCTGTTACAAGAGGCAATCAGTAACGTTCAACCTAAGGACTGGTCGAAGGTGGTGAATAAAACGAAAAGGGACATTATGTCTGATTGGGATCGTGACGTCCGTATTGATAACATAATTGAGACATCTTTAATAATATCCGTCACAGATACGGACGATGAAAGTGACAATTCCGATGTTCCTGACTCTGATATGAGTTTAGAAGAGGATTAAAATTGAATGAAAAATTGAAGTAAATATGTAATAATTGTATACTTTTTAACAATAAAAAATTGAGCGCACAAATTGTTTTTTATTTATTTTTTAATCGACAATTCTTCGTAGTAGTACATCCCATCACTAAATACGTCTTTGGTGTTACGCTATACGCATACCACTTTGATTATTTTTTCTTTCAATTTCATTTGATTTGTAGGCTAGAACATTCTAGTTGGGTTTAATTTGGAAGGTATACCTTTATTACTACAGTTATTAGTGATTAATATTACCGATGTGGTACAGCTGAATTAATAGATCATAATTATAAATCGCGGCAACTTTCAAGAGTGAATCGAAACTCGCCATAACTGTCACCCGCACCATGCTACAGCGCAAATACTTTAGTATTGACATTCAAATGGTCGACGATACACACGAAATCGGGCTGACAATATGCCGAACGCATTTTCTACTACATTTCGTGCTCTGCTGAGACGATAGTTAAAGGTGTTTTTTGCTCTGTTATCTAAACATGTACTCCGTGGGTACGGTCTCATAAAGTGTTTTTGTAACGGGAATGCTTGATCACCTATAAACACAAAAGGTGTTGGATCGCCACCGGGCGTTAAAGGTTTATGATTAGGTACGTTTAGTTGCCCGTTTTGTAATTTGTAGCCAAATGCGCTTTCTGCAAAAATACCTCCGTCGCTAAATCGCCCCATTGAACCAACATCTATTATAATAAATCTTTTGTGCGCATCAACGACTGCTAGAAGGACTATAGAATAAAATTTTTTATAATTATAATAATTAGAACCCGACTGAGGAGGGCATTTTATTGAGATATGCTTCCCATCCACGGCACCAAGGCAGTTAGGAAATTGCCATTTATCATTAAAGTCTTCTGCAATTGCTTCCCATTCACTTTCTGTCGGTAACTTCATATACGTTGGTTGCAAATTAATCCAAAGTGCATCGCACATCTTTTACTATCAAAGAAACTGTATTATTACCCACTCTGTAATTGTATCCAATCGTTCTAAAGGAGTCGCCCGTAGCTAAAAACCTGAAACACATAAATATTTATTACTAAGTTTGACTTGGTGTATGTTACAGTGAAAACTGCGAAAAATGAGTGGAAAAAATTACGCGATAGTCATCGGGAATCTCTCAAAAGGATGAAAGCCAGTACAAGTGGTCAGGCTGCTTCTCCGACGAATAACTGGAAATATGCCGAGCTTCTCGAATTTCTTTTACCTTATATGAAAAACCGTAAGAGAACTGGTACAGTGGCCAGTACATCAACCGAAAGTCAAAGTATTTTTCCTGGCCCATCAACCGAAAGTCAAAGTATTTTGCCCGGTGCATCAAATGATGATCAAAGTACTGGGATTTTCGAAGCAATTCCGAATGATGATGATGAAAGCACTTCGAACCACCAAGGTTAAAAAAAAGAAAAGTTGCCGATGACTCATCATTACGCGACTTACTTCAGGAAGTCGATAACGATTTTATGAAACGATGTGAGCAAAGAGAGAAACGGAAGGCTGAGGAGGCAAAAGAGGCGGAGAAACACAGACATCCGCTTAATTTGTTTTTTGACAGTATGTGCGAGTCAACTAAAAAGTTTCCCGATTGGATACAAAGAGATGTAAAAAAAAAGATTTTTCAAATTGTAAACGAAGCAGAGGAAAATTATGAAAGATATTTGTCTACGCAGACTTACCAATATGGGTACTCATCATCATCCAGTTACTCGACACCAGCTCAAAACGATAGCTTAGATAATTTGTAACCCTTTGGCAGTTACCAATAAAAAATATGAATAAACATTTTTTTGAATTAAAATTGTTTTACTTACCTCAAACAAATAGCTAATCTTTCTTCTGGGGTTATAGGCTTTCGATAGTTAGTATCTTGTTTGGTAATATCTCCAATAATCAATGATAACAAATCATAAAACTGAACTCTTGTAACACGATAATATAACTGAAAATGTTCATCATCTAACTCATAAAATAAAGTTCTAAACTCTCCACTTGTGTGCCGAGATTTAATGTGTTGACATATCCAAGGTCTGGAGTATCTTTTCCTCAAATAATAATAAATCACTATTAATCTTCTTTTTCTATGTCTGACGTATTCATTGCTTTCTTCATCGATTACATTCATAGCGAGCGTCGTCCGTCTAGTTAAACTTCCCAACACTGACTGAGCTTTGGCTTAGTTTTTGGTGTGCAAGCCACTTATTTCAAGTTTAGCTTAGCTCAGCCTGGCTTGCTTAGTTTAGCTTTGGCATAGCTTAGTTTTCGGTCTGCAACCGGCTGAATAATATCATCTGGAAGCTGATCCTCAGAATAATTTCTCTTCTAGTGAAATAAAAAAATACTAATGTCTCTTCTCTGACTTAACGATTATTGCGTTATGTACCTATCGCCAGTAGAGTAGCAAGGGCAAATATTTCATATGGGTTATGACGCTGATGGGGATTGAATTTATGATAATTGAGACGGCGATAGGTGAACGTTACTGCCTTCGTTTCATTTAATCCTACTTAACCGTAGCGCGATCCACTTCATAACGACCAGTTGTAACCAACCGTGTACATCGGAAAATTGACCCCGGCTGCGTACTATACAACATAACACGAAATCCGAAGCGCACCTCTCGCAGAAAACACAGTTGCCAAATAGTACGCCAACAGGCGCCTTACGTATTGAGGTACCACGTGATAACTGCCCTAAGTACTTTACCTATAAAAACGTTAAATCCAACTTTCATATTGAATCTTATTCACCTACGAAGAAAAAAGTTTTTGCTGTTATAATTATGAAAGCGGCTAAGTTTGATATCTAATAAAATCAATTGTATGAAAAATTTGCTGTTTTTGAATTTTTCCTTTGTATTTCTTTATTTTTGCTGTTGGTGGCAAACAGCATACCTGGTGGGTAGTGATACTGCCGCTCATGAACCCTTGCTAAGCCGTTGCCTACTGTGAAGAAAATGAAGCGAGTGTAAATGCATGTAATGAGGTTCGGTGATTCTAAAAGCATCGGCAAAATCCACCACATGCAGCTAAACATCCTAAGAAAGTTTCTGGTCCAGTTTTTGGAAACACGAGCATAAATTCATATACTTATTATATCATCTTCTAAACTTTTGTTTTTAAGTCCATAGTATTACCTATTTCTGCAAGACTTCGTGCGTATTTTCTTTTTTTAAGTTTCATATTTTACATACATAAAAAAATAAAGAAAGTTATAAGCATCCCGTTTTGACGTAAAAAAACATTAGGTATGCACTAGTGATGTAACGAATGTCGTATTTTGGACATTCGCGAATGCGAATGCTAATGCGAATATCTGCTGCCAACATTCGCGAATGCGAATATTCAGTATAAACGTGTGGCATATGACGTTGACCCTATAACTTGGTGGAAAGTGAACAAAGAAAGACACGTTCTTCTGCTTCCTGTAGTTCAGCATTATTTAGTTACACCACCAACGAGCGCATATTTAGTGGTGCTGGACATATTTACACGCCACATCGAAACAGACTTGAAGCAGACAAGGCATCAAAACTACTAAAAGTTTAATATTCCCCTACTTTTCTTTTTTTTTTTTTGGGGGTGGCTTGCGGTCGGCGCGCTCCTCGCACCACTCCGTTCGGGGCGACAGAGGGGCGTAAGCATGCCACACCCGCAACCCACCCACGATGCAAGTCGCTTTCGTCGTTGGGCCGACCACCGAAGCAGGGTTACTTGACATCAGTGGTCGGCCCGACGGCTTGGCTTGGTACTTGGGGTACCCTCCCATCGACCGACGTCTAACGGGGAGAACGTCGGTCTTTCCTCACGCGGTCGGCCTCTCGGCGGGTGATGGGCTAATCGCGCAGGCGATCCGCCGCCTCCTTCCGTGAGATCACTGTCTCGCAGAAGGCTGCGACCGCGTCCCAATTCCCGACGCCGTCGACCATCGCCCTAGCGATAGCCGGCAGCGTCAGGTCGGCACCGATGATTGCGACGAGTTCACAGCGCTGCACTGCCCAAGCGGCGCAGGCCTCGAGCGTATGCCGCGCCGTGTCCTCATCGCAATCGCAGTGGTGGCAGGACGGTGTACTCTCCCTCCTTACGACCTTGTGCAGTTATTTGGCGAAGCACCCATGCCCCGTCAAAACCTGCACTACTCTGAAGGAGAGCACCCCGTGCCGCCTGTCTAACCACTGCGTCAGCACCGGCCGGAAGGCCTCCACAGTTCGCACCCCGAACCGAGGCCTCTCCAGCCAGACTGCCCAACGGGCAGACCCCTCCACCAGCCCATGGTACCTCCAGCCATCCTGGCTATATGGACCGAATCACGGGAGATGCACGCCTTACTTGCGTGTGCTCTTTCGGGCGTGCACTTTCTTGACTCCCTACAAATTGTCTGCCCGAGCCCTCTCCCCTTTCTGGGGCGGCTTATGTTGCGTGGGTGTCGCTATTGCGACGAACGACACGATGATAGCGACTGCGTCATCGACTCTGTCCTTTCTCCGCCAGCTCGAGCCCGCTCCTGATGTTATGCCAATGGTGCGAAAAGTCTCTCAACCGTCGAAAGTTGGCCTCAGAGTTAACAAGCTCGCAGTAGTGTATGGGTCCAGGATTGATCCGTTGAATCCCGGCGTCTCGGCGGGCGTCGACGTGCCAGGCGGTGAGCTCCCTTAACGAGATCACACCGCCCTCCGCTCGCACCCCCGTGACCCGCCGATACAATCCGGCGAGCATTTTCGCTTCCAGGCCCCACGGGGGAGTCCCGGCCAACAGGCACGCTGCCTCCGTCGCTGTGCGGTATCCGCGGATGGCCCTGACCGCCACGGTCCTCTGTGGTCGCCACAGAAGAGCCCAAAGTCGGACGGTCATGGACCCCGCCCACACCGGTGCGCCGTACAGGGCCATCGACCGGATGACCCCTGCGTACAGCCATCAGCATGTAACGCTCGGTCCGCCCACGTTCGGCATAAGCCACGATAGGGTGGACGTCGCGCCGACGAGCTGTGGAGCGAGCCTGCGGAAATGCTCCCGGAACCACCATTGCCCGTCGAGCACCAGGCCCAAGTACCTCATATGGGCCTGGATGCTGATCTCAACCGATTGGACGGTGATCGAGACGCCGATGGGAGGGCTCATACGGCGCCCATGGAACAAGAGGGCCTCCGTCTTGTCCAGGGCGACCCTTAACCCCAGCGCCTCGATCCGCCTAACGATCTCTTCGGTGCCTAGAGTCGCCAGGCTTGCCGCCTCTTCTAGCGTCCCACCGCGGGCTGTGACGAGCGTGTCGTCAGCGTAACAAATCACGCCCAGCCCGGGCGGGAGGCTCTCCCGCAACGCCCAGTCGTAGCCGATGTTCCACAGGGTGGGTCCGAGGACCGACCCCTGTGGGACACCGCACGTCATGGGCGTTCGCACAACGTCCCCTGCTCAGTTGGTCGCTGGTTGGACGCTGTGCCCCTCCAAATAGTCTGCCACTAGCCGTCTCAGGTAAGCTGGCACCCCGTGATACCGGAGCGACTATTGAATGCGTTGGCGATGTCTAGGGCCACCACTAAGAGCACTCCCCCGCCGGTGATGGCCTCAGTCGCCACGGCCCTCAGGCGCAACAGAGCCGCGATCGTCGAACGACCCCTCCTAAACCCAAACTGGGCGTCCGACAGATCCCCGTGCAGACGAGGTGCCGCTCGATGCGGGCAGCTATCACCCTCTTCAGTAGCCCGTGTCATCGAGCAGCACGATAGGCCTGTAGGCCGAAGGCGACCCTGGACACCGTCCCGGCTTCGGCAGGAGCACCAGCCTTCCCTCATTCCAGCACCCGGGGAACCGTCCGGACGAATATTCCCCTACTGAAATTCAATTATTAATATGAAAAATATATATAATTAACTGTTATTTTTTTAAGGGAGAGAAGTATTTTTGTTTGAGAATCAATTTTTTTGTTTGTTTAGAATTAGACTATTTAATAGTCTATTGTAGAAGAATATAATTTTTGTTTGATAATTTAAATATTAAAAATATATCTAAAGACTGAGAAAAGTTTAATAAAAGAATTTAATTTTATTAGTTTCAATTGCATTAAAATTTTGTGTCACAAGTTCTAATAACAATTAAATTTTTTAGCTTTATTAAAGTAAAAGACTTAATTTTATTCTTGTTTGCTTAAAGTGTTAACTGTTAACTCTTATGTAAAATGATTATATTTAAACTATAAATACTATAAACTATATAATATAGATATACTATAAACACTTTGTGATTATGATGACAGCAACTCATATTAAGCTTTTAATTGATTTTAGTTATAGTAAAAAATCATAGAAGATTATTTTTGTTTGATTACATTGTATGTAGGTCATTTAGTATATAGTTTTGTTTTTTAAATTGTTATAAGTTTGATTGTTAAGTTTCATTGCCTAAAGTTAAATAAATAAATGATACCAACTGATAAAGTGAAGACCGATAATGTGATTACAAGGTTAAGTTATTTTTATTGCATTAAAAACAAGAAATTAATGGAATTGGATTTTCTTATATTAACCAACTATTATTACCTACTTAAAAAAATTATACACTCAAAAATATTCGCAATAATTTCGCCAATGCGAATATGCAAAAAATATGCGAATATTCGCGAATGCGAATATTCGTTGCATCAGTACCAAATCTGCTCAAATTCGAGCTGCGATTGGATTTAGAATTTAAATCGAAATTCAAGAGTAGGCACATTGATGTCTGTTCCATGTTAATATTGTTCATTGTCATTCGTTTTACCTACCTATGCATTCACAATTTGGGTTCAATCGAAAACCAAAAAATAGGTGACATGCAAGATTTGAATAGATACAAGGACAATTGATTAGGGTACATATTCCTATTACGGGACTTATTTAAAGGGAGGAGTCTTTAAAAGACTACACTTAAACAAAATGAGGTTTTAATTTGTACTATCGAGGAGCCCTCTCCTCCCAGTTGGTTTTGAAAATTGAAAAAAAAAAAAATAGAGTCTCATGGCATGGGGCAATATTAACGAACATTCCATAATATTTTTAGT
Source organism: Lymantria dispar (assembly GCA_032191425.1). NCBI lineage: Eukaryota > Metazoa > Arthropoda > Insecta > Lepidoptera > Erebidae > Lymantria > Lymantria dispar. The sequence goes on along the minus strand of CM063446.1, from coordinate 18,174,223 downwards.
CGTCATGTAAATACTTTAATCTGCAGTTTTATTGAAGTATTTCATCATTTTAATATATCTAATACACTGTAAAACTATGTTCCTTTCTTGAATTATTTCTTTATGTAGTAGTTTCTGTAAAAGTGTTGATGGTACTTTATGTTTATTTAAATTAGTTTGTCTATGATCATTTCTATGTCGAATAGAGGGTTTTGTATTCTGTACTGCCTTTTTATTTGTAGACTTTGCTTCTTCAGGGATACTAGCTGCGTTAGTATTGTCTTTTATTGTCTTCACTTCTTCTGGAGCACTATCATCATCACTCTTTTCTTTATGGTCGATTTTTTTTACCTCTGTGGCTTGTAGTATTTCTTTCTCTAACTGATTATGGTATGGTATGGTATCTATGTTCCCTTTCACATTAACTGTTTCGTCATTCATTTTAATACTATCTTGTGTATCCATCGGTTTGATTTTTGAAGCATTAGTAAGAATTTCATTTTCTTTTACACTAGTTTCATCTTCTGAAGATCCATAATCACACATTAATAATGTCAAGGCTCCACATAGTGCTGGTTCTTGTGGCTTTGTGAGTACACACGCTGCAGGTTCTTCATAACAGTCATCTTCAATTAAAGTCTTACTATTGTCTAATGCTTTAACGTCCGTTTCATTTTCTTTCATGAGAATATTCAAGATGCCGGTAAAAGGCTTTAGCTTATTCTTCGTAACTATATTTGGTGCTGAAGCTGTAATCTTAGCCATTTTTTTTGCAGGTATTTGGTGATCCATGTTATTGGTAACACAATTCTGCCTTTGATTAAAAGCCTTATGAGTTTGATTATTTCTATTCGTATCATGCCTTTTTCTGTCTATTTTCTGATCTGTAATAATAAAACAACTAAATAATAATTAAGATGTAGAAGAAGAAAGATCTGTATATTACAAAGCTAAATATCTTCTCTAATGAATTTAGGTTTTTATGATTTTTATAGTTCGTAGCTAATGGTTTGCAGTAACTACATGGAGTGGGGTGCTTTCTTCCCTCCAATGTGATGGAGGGAAGGGATGGCTGCTCTAATAGTTAACTAGTGATAAAATGCCACTTGTGGGATCTGGTCCAGCCATATGTTTTTTCTAATATCATATATTGCATATTTATAATTTTTTTTCCATGTGGTGACTGAGTAAGAATACAATTCACCACTCCCTATCTTGCCTGTGGGTGTCATATAAGGCAACTATGGACTATAATATGCACATAACATCTGTGCAAGAGAAGGAAAACGCGAAATGAAACTCTATACTAACATGTCTGACCAGCATGGTATAGTAGGTCAAATTCCCTCCCATTGTGGAGAAGACCCGAGCCCAACAGTGGGACATATGTGGGCTGCAATGATGATATATAATTTTATTTAAAAGATACAATTTAAAAATTATGAGCCCACTGAGTTTCTTGCTAGGTCTCAGTTTGTGGCCACGTTCTTATAAGATGGTAGATTAGATCAATTCCAAACTAAATATAAAATGGAGAATTTGTAAGCGCTCTTATATGTCTTGAATAAATGATGTGAGAAATTTGACTATAAGTACAGTGGATTTCATTAATAACGACCTCGGTTATAACGAATTTTTGGTTATAGCGACGTCGAATTTGCGACCCTAGAATTTAAAGCACACTTTCGTAGGAAATTCTTTCGGTAATAGCGACTCCGGATATAACGCCTAATTCGGGTATACCGACTTGTTTTTATGAACTATTAGGGACAGATTCCTAGAAATTCCTTGTGGATGTTGCGACTGAGTCGGCAAAGGCACAAAGTCTCATTCATAAGCTTTAACTATTAAGCTTGCTTATTCTTTGTTTATATTCGCAGATGGTCAAATGCATTGTTTGTGTGTAGGGTTATCCTTTGTTTACATTCGCAGATGGTCAAATCCTTTGTTTGTGTGTAGCGTTACTTAGCATGTGCGCGAAGTTAAAATTATGAATCAGATACGTAACTATTTCCAGTGAGTGAACAGTGTTTCTTAAACTTGTGAAAATGGCTCCTAGACCTAGCGATGAGATGAATAGCATTTTTTCAATTCGAATCAATCGAATTAAAATTACTATTGATTCGAATCGCAATTCGAATTGATTCGTATCGTCACATTCGTCACGTCAGCATTATAGTCAAATTCGTACTCGTATGTCAAGTCATCCGCCTGCGAAGCCGAGTTATAATTCGTTCACATTATTAATCGAGCGAGGTTTTTTTTGCGGATCGGTTTGCATTACGAATGAGTCGAGATTTTGAGTTACAGCAATGTGCTCGGTATTTGGTTACGGAAAGGGGACTTATAGGTATATTGACTTAAACATGTAGGTAATGATAATACTCTTTTATTATTATGATTAAAATCAGCATACTAAATAGCAAAAAGTAATAATAAAATCATATACAAAAAAATACTTTTTTTTTAAACAAAGTCTGATTCTAATTAGTAATTACCCAATAAATCAACTTTAAAAAAAATAAATACGTTTTTATACGTCTCAGGTATACTCATAATTAATAACTATTATTTTTAATTACGTAAACGAGCAGTCAACAAAAGCAAGAAAACATTAAATCGCGCGAGGGACAAAACGAATCAACGAATGTCCTATCAAACTGAGTCGACTGATCGCCGCGCCGCGCGGCCGCTGCAGCCGCCCGCGCTACGAGTGCCTACCACCTGCCTACGAGTATGACACGAGTTAACGAATTGATTTGGTTTCGGTCAACGGCGATTCGAATGAACGAGTCAATAGTCTTATTCGAGTTATTCGAATTAAATGATTCGAATTACGCAACGCTACCTAGACCTACATTTACTGTTAAAGAAAAACTGATTTTGGATATAGAGACCTCCGGATATAGCAACTACATTAAAGTGGTCCCCTTGCCGTCGTTATAACCGAAATACATTGTATAAATAAAATTACCTTTGTTCCAAGACTGTGATTTCGATCTAGAATTATCAGTCCTATGTGGTTTTAAAGCCATCTTTTCTCCTCTTTCAAATTTCTCTTTGATTTCAGCTGCTTTTTTTTCTATGTTGATTCTGGTAGGATATTTTTTCTTCCTTTCCTCTCTCCATTTTTGTATTTCTTCAGGATTATCTAATTTAGGTATCTTTTTATATAATCCCGTAGAGTGTTGCATTTGAATATGTTTTGTAATTACTTTGGGATGGGCAACAAACTGACATCCGTCTATATTGCATTTCTGAAAAATGAAATGATTGATTTACAACAAAACGAGTCTGTGAAATACCATAGACTGCAATGATGTTATTGTTTGTTAGGAAATTAGAATTCAAGACATCTGAATTATGTCATCATCATTATTTCAGCCCATACACGTCCCACTATTGGGCTCAAGCCTCCACCACAATAGGGGGGAAGAGAAATTAACTTTAGTATACCATGCTGGTCAGACAGGTTGGTATAGGGTTTAATTTCGAGTTTTCCTTCTCTTGCATAGATGTTATATGCATATTATATCCCTTAGTCGACTTTTGCGACATCCACCGGCAAGATAGGGAGTGGTGAATTATATTCTTACTCTGTCACTGCACGGATAGAGAATGAATTATGTACAATACACAAGTGTTTTACCAAGTGCTCAATCATTCTACAATTAATGTTTTATTTCATATCTTTCAATAGTAGTTTGTTAATTACTATTTCTTCATTGTGGTGTCCACTGCTGTCAGCAAGTCTAACACAGAAAAAATGCTACATAATGTGGCCTTTCAATGGAGCTTATCAATCTAATTTCCATACTTGGTATGTGGTTTCGTAATTGTAGTATGGTGTTTTAAATGTTTCCCAGGGAGCACTGGTGTTCATTCTCCTTTTGATTTTTCAGTCAATTACAACCCCCACAGAAGTATGGTGTGGTTACAATTGTATTATTATTCCGTAGCCATGCAGAAATATCTTAAATTATATATTATATTTATTTAGATATTTTATTTACATTAAATTATATATTATATTTATTTAGCTGTGTGGTAGCGGCTTCGAATACTACCAACCCTTGCTTTGCTCGTGGGTGTCGTAAAAGACGACTAAGAGCCCTAGATTGACCCGGACCAACTCCATCTGGTACCATTTGGGTCAACGATTACATTCCCAAGAAGGGTTGACGTCAGGCAGGCGGCCGGTCATAAAAGTCATTGCCGAAACTTTTTGCAATATGTCAAAACAGATGACATATTGCGTCGACCCCAAGTAATTGGGATAAGAGCAAGATGATGATGATGATTTATTTAGATATTTTCTTTTTTATGGTGTCAGATAAAAAATATTAATATCTGTCTCACTAATAACACAAACAATACTACTGCAACAGAGAGAAATCAAACTATATTGATATAGTTAGTGTAGGCACTAACTACATACATCAAATTAGCAAGAGCTGGATAAATACTAGAGAATGCTTTATGAATTATGCGGTGTATATTTTAAAGAGACAAATAGGAGAGGCTTGTGCAGTATATAAGTTTGATCTGATGAATTATATAAAGTGAATTTAATTATAGTGGACCTGTAGTAATCTGGCCCCCTTTTTTTTTTTTTGTGGGTGGGTCGCGGTCGGCGCGCCTCCGCACCACTCCGTCCGGGGCTTAAGCACGCAACTCCCGCGACCCACCCAAAAACCACGTCGCCTTCGTCGTTGGGCCGACCACTGGAACAGCGTTAACTTGTCGTCAGTGGTCAGCCCGACGGAATACCCCCTATTGGGGTACCCTCCCATCGACCGACGTCCCCCCTTCGGGGAGGACGTCTGTCTTTCCTCACGCGGTCGGCCGGTAATCTGGCCCCTGCCTAATACAGTGCCACTTGTAATCGGACATGTGTATTATTATTGAATTTTTTTTTGTCAATCTTTGCTAATGTAAGTAATGTATGATCAATCAGAAACTTACAGTTCTTATACACCTTCACTATTGTGCTTTTGTTTTGAATCTGATTGTTGAGTTTGAATTTGACTACATGTAATAGCAGTACAGCCTAGTGTCTGTTCATAATTTAGTTTATTCATAGTATATTATGTATACATACCTGTGCAATTACAAGGTACTCTTTTTTCAAAAATCTGGACTATAAGGGGTCTTAGGCAGTACTCTATAATCTGACAAATTCGATAGTTTGACACTGCCAAGCTAAACATTTGTTGGATTGCCGAGGGTCCACTGTAGTAATTATTCTTAATAATTTTAGTAGTTCAAGGTTTTGTATATTAAGTAATATATCTGGTGATGCGTTTTAGAGATAGACAATGGAAATTTAATAAATGACAAATACCGAAGTTTGGTTTCTTTTTGTTAACAAACGTTCCTTTTTTTAACTGTGATTTAAGTAATTCTAATTTGTAACTAAAGTGTATTTTTTTATGTAGGTATTACAGTCACCTGATGTTGTTGGTTATGCCTGTCCAATGCATCTGCTGTAGGAAAACCTCGATCACATGTTTCACACCAATATTGTTCACTATCCGCATTTATTGGAGCAATAAAAGGACGATTTATGTGCATGTTGAAATTATTACCTCGCCCACGAGGCCTCCACTGGTAGCTGTAAGGCCGAGGGCTGTGATACATATTCATACGTGGAATAGGTGGCCTCATTTTCACTATGTGTAATGAATGAATAATGTAAAATCTTTCTCCAAATTCGGGCGTTGAAATTAGTTGAAAACCAACTTCGAATCCCCTGGGAATTTTGGCCGAAAGCAAATAAATGTAAAAAACCTGTTATATTGTATTCACTAAACTTGAGCACTTGCCCGTATTATAGTACGAAAATACCAGCACAATTATTCCGTATAACATGTAAAATATTAAAAGAATGGAATATAATTTTATTACGTATATTATTATTATTTTTATGTGCGGTATGATATTTTAAAGTTTTTTTTATTAGCCCGTTCGAACTTCGAACAGGCAAAGAAAATTAAGTCCATACAGCCAAATATCTAACGTTTTAGAAGGTTCAGTACGTTTGAAGTAGATGGCGTTACTATAAATATGAGCCGTAATTTATTCGATACGATACCTGTTTACTAGTATGTTATAGCAGAGCACAACAAGGGCAGCATAGTATGATTACTGCTTATTTCGCAATATTATACGCTAACAATAATTGATTTGTAATATATGGCGGAATAATGAAAACATAGTACAATTACTGCTTATTTCGCAATATCGTAAGCTAACAGTAACTTAATTGTATTATATGAACTTTGAACACACGCGAAGACGAAACTGGTGATGCTAGCAAGCAACGTCCGCCACCTCAAGCCTCGATGACGAGATAAGATAAGATACTTTTTATTTGTGAAAACATGTGTAGATAAGGTCTTAAACAATAATGTAATTAACATGATGCAAAATGTTTTGCCATTGTAGGCGTACAAATTGAAATAAATTGAAATTAAAAATAGAATAATAATAATAAATGTCTAGGTCACATATTAATACTTAAGGTCACACAAAAAATGAAATTGTCATTGGTAAATAATAATATGGCCGTGTGGCGACGGTTTGAGAATACATGTGTCGCCACCCCTTACTTGCCCGTGGGAGTCGTAAAAATCGGCTGAGGGTTCACCAGGAGAGTGGGCAGCAGCTCTCTCCTGGGAAACGTAAAACATCCATACTGCGATCGCCAACCCGCCTGCCAAGCGTGGCGATTACGGCAATATCCCCTTTCTAAAAATGGCGTACAACAAAAAAATGGCCCCCAGTCACGGCGGCTCCGGTACCCTACGGGCTCATTTTGGTGGCGGGCCCAGTAGTGGTGGAGCGGGGGGTGCGAGGAATCTCCGGCAGCGATCCGGCTACCAACAAAAACGACCCTTGGCCCTGGTAACACACAACATTCGGACACTCAGGACTGACGAGAGGGTCATCGAGCTGGAAGAGGAATTGAGCAAAATCCGCTGGGACATTGTAGGATTATCAGAAGTGCGAAGAGAGGGCGAGGGCACGATAATCCTCCAGTCTGGAAACTTGCTCTTCTACCGGGAGGGCGATCACCCGTCCCAAGGTGGTATAGGGTTTATCGTTCGTAAGTCTCTCATAGACAACGTGGAGAGGATCGAGAGTGTGTCGACAAGGGTAGCGTACCTTATACTCAGAATTACCAAGAGGTATTCGCTGAAGGTTATACAGGTATACGCACCGACCTCGACATACTCCGACGACGAGGTGGAGGCATTTTACGAGGACATCTCGAAAGCCATACACGCGTCCAAAACCCACTTCACGGTGGTTATGGGAGACTTTAACGCGAAACTAGGCAAAGGGAGTGATGATGAGTTGAGAGTGGGGAAACATGGATATGGACAGAGAAACCAGAGGGGCCAGAAACTGGCTGATTTTCTGGAGAAGGAAAGCCTCTTTATGATGAATTCCTTCTTCAGGAAGCAGCCACAAAGGAAATGGACCTGGATTGGCTCCGATGGTTCAACAAAAAACGAGATAGACTTCATCTTGTCAGACAAACGACAGATATTCAATGATGTCTCAGTGATCAGCAGAATTAAAACTGGGAGCGATCACCGGATGGTACGAGGCACATTGAATATCCATACAAAAGTCGAGCGGTCACGCTTGATGAAGTCTACACTCCGACCTACATCTGTCCAATACCAGAACCTCGAAAACTTTCAACTCGAACTACATAATCGCTTCCAATGTCTGGACGAGTGCGAATCTCCGAACGATATGAACAACAGGTTCGTGGAAACTGTCCACGCGGTTGGGTCGAAATTTTTCAAGGCTCACCGCGTTAATAGACCTAAAAAACTTTCTGACCAGACTCTCGAGCTCATGGAGCGGAGAAAAGAGATGACTGTGCAGTCTGCAGCCGATTGGTCCAAACATAGGCAGCTAAATAGACAGATCTCCAGGTCTGTGCGTCGCGATATTCGCCGATTTAATACGTTCCGTATTAAAGAAGCGATAGAGCGGAATCGTGGCTCGAAAGTGTTCGCACAAGATCTGTTTATTGGGAAAAGCCAAATGACTAAGCTGAAGACCGATGACGGCACTGTCATTTCATCCCAAAGTGAGATCTTGGGAGAGGTCGAAAGGTTCTATGGACAGTTATACAAATCATCCCGAAATCCTGTTGTCGGCTTGGTCCAAGATCCCAGATCCAAGCTAACTCGGCACTATACCGAAGAAATCCCAGACATCAGCTTGTACGAGATCAGAATGGCTCTCAAACAACTACGTAACGGTAAGGCACCGGGAGATGACGGAATTACGGCAGAGCTTTTGAAGGCGGGCGGCAAGCCGGTATTAATAGCCCTTCAGAAGCTATTTAATTCCGTTATCCTCGGGGGCGACGTTCCAGAGTCGTGGACCAGGAGTGTGGTGGTGCTGTTCTTCAAGAAGGGTGACAAAGCTCTTTTAAAGAACTACAGACCCATCTCACTCCTGAGCCATGTTTATAAGTTGTTTTCGAGGGTCATTACCAATCGACTCACGCGCAAGCTCGATGACTTCCAGCCGCCCGAACAAGCCGGCTTCCGAAAAGGCTATAGCACCATAGACCATATCCTCACGCTTCGGCAGATTATACAAAAGACCGAGGAGTATAATCGGCCCCTGTGCTTAGCGTTTGTGGACTATGAGAAAGCCTTTGATTCAGTCGAAACTTGGGCGGTGCTGCAGTCCCTTCAGCGGTGCCAAATCGACCATCGCTATATCGAAGTGCTGAAGTGTTTGTATAGGAACGCCACAATGTCAGTCCGTATCCGGGATAAGAGTACGAAACCGATCCAGTTGCAGAAAGGCGTGAGACAGGGAGATGTCATCTCTCCGAAACTGTTCACCACTGCACTGGAAGATGTCTTCAAGCTCTTAGACTGGACTGGACTCGGCATCAACATTAACGGCGAATACATCACTCACCTTCGATTCGCAGACGATATCGTCGTTATGGCAGAATCCATGGAGGACCTTGGCACTATGCTCAATGATCTCAGCAGGGTATCCCAACTAGTGGGTCTACGAATGAACATGGACAAGAGGAAAGTCATGTCAAATACCCATGTCATTCCTGTACCGGTCCTAGTTGGCAATGCGATTCTCGAAGTTGTCAATCACTATGTTTACCTAGGACAAACAGTCCAGTTAGGTAGATCCAATTTCGAGAAAGAGATCAGCCGACGAATCCAACTCGGTTGGGCAGCGTTCGGGAAACTTAAGAGGATCTTCTCGTCCAACATACCTCAGTGTCTGAAAACACAGGTCTACGACCAGTGTGTGTTACCAGTGATGACTTACGGCACGGAAACGTGGTCCCTAAATGTAGGCCTCATATCAAGGCTCAAAGTCGCTCAGCGTGCTATGGAACGGGCTATGCTCGGGATTTCTCTGTGAGATAGAATCCGGAATACAGAAATCCGCAGAAGAACGGGTGTAACCGACATAGCACGAAGAATTAGCACGCTGAAGTGGCAATGGGCAGGCCACATCGCTCGACGAACCGACAACCGCTGGGGAAGAAAGGTTCTCGAGTGGCGACCACGCATCGGACGACGCAGTGTAGGACGCCCCCCCACTAGGTGGACCGACGACCTAGTGAAAGTTGCTGGGCGTCGTTGGATGCAGGCGGCACAGGACCACACATTGTGGCGCAATATGAGGGAGGCCTACGTCCAGCAGTGGACGGCAATAGGCTGAAATGATGATGATGATGAATGATGAAATAATAATATAAGTAAGATACATTCATATATTCTCATCATTTAAAAATTGTTGAACACTATAATAATTCTTATTGACTAGAAGTTCCTTGACTTTTTGCTTAAAACATTTTATATTTAATAATTTATATTTATTTGGTATTTTATTAAAAATAATTGGTGCCATACAAAATACAATCATGCCCATATGAGCAGTCTTGGCCCTGTGCATACAAAGTCTATTGTTGTCGCGTCGACTGCGCTCAACGTGATCGCATAATCGTGGAAATAAACTAGGGTTTTTCTTTACAAATACTATTGTTTCCATGATATACAAAGAAGGAAGGGTCAAAATTTTATGTTTCTTAAAAAATGGCTTACAGCTGTCTGTGAGTTTTAGACCAAACATAGAGCGAATGCAACGCTTTTGTATTTTAAATATCATTTCTCTGTTTGTAGAATTACTCCAGAATATTATCCCGTACCTAAGAGCAGATGCAACCAATCCATGGTATGCAGTGACTAAAGTCTCAATGTTCACTGTAGGAGCTAACTTATATAGCGCGTACGATGATTTGCTTACTTTTTTACATAAATTATCTACGTGAACTTTCCAGAGTAAACGAGTAACCGACGTTTCTTTTTGTGCATCAAATATAAATCGCCAGTCTAAACCTAGCATCGGTTTAGATAGGACTAGTTTTAGTTAGTAATAGTTAGTATAGTCAATCCAGTCTAAACCTAACATCGGTTTAGATAGGATTAGTTAGTAATAGTTAGTATTAAATTAGTATAGTCAATCCAGTCTAAACCTAACATCAGTTTAGATAGGACTAGTTAGTAATTGTTTTAAATTAGTATAGCCAATTATTGTAATCCTTTACTAATTAAATTAGTATAAATCATTTTTGGTTTCTTTTGGGTCCTCCGTCGAGGACGTACATAATTAATACTTATTGAGTAAAAGTATCGAAGATAAAAGTATCGGTATTGAAAGGAAACGTAATTGATACTACTATAGTCCATAAAATATAGCTTGATCTCGGATTTTGGCGGGAATCTGGAAGTGTCATGTGGTGTTCTTGTATTATATTCAATATCTTAGTGTTTTAACGTGTTATATTAAATAATTTTGATGGCATTTTATGTAATATATAGTGGCAAAACTGCTGAGGTGTACTGAATATGATATAAAACTGCTATACATACCTTTTTGTTTCCACCAAAATTCTCAGAAGATACCCTTAACAGTGGCCATTACACTGTTGAGGGCGACACTTTGACTTACTGACAGACTATTAGTGACACGAAGAAACTGAGAACTTGAAAAGATAATTATAACTCGACACTGGCAAAAATGGCTCGTATTTGTAGCTGATTGCCAAGACAAAAAAGAAGAAGAAGAAGATCATCCTAGGAGATTTTGGCGGGAATCTAGAAGTGTCATGTGGTGTTTTTGTATTATATTCAATATCTTAGTGTTTTAACGTGTTATATTCAATAATCTTGATGGCATTTTATGTAATATATAGCGGCAGAACAAAAAATTCGCAAATATGGTGTTCATTCATTCAATAGCCGTAGATCTCAGAAAGGTTTTTTTTTCAGATAAAATATATAATTTTAGGAGAATATCTAGAGAAATTTTTATTAAACTACTATCGAATTCAGTCAGGAGCCAGCTTCCATAAAAAATTGCGTAATGTGCGTTCAGACATCACCTTCATAGATACAAAATATAATTAATTCAAATGCAACAAAACGACAATACGACTATACTTCGCGGCGGTAGGCCGAATACTAGCCAAAAAACCGCCCGCGGTTAACGCGTAATGCGTGTGCGCCCATGTAGTTCTATAGATTACAAAATTTGCTGCGGTTTTTTGCCGCAACAATTTTGTAACATTTCGCGGTTTTTAAATCAGTCGCGGATAAAAACCGAAGGTCCGGCCGCTTGCATTCGTTTTCCTGTTCTATAAACTCACGCGGTTAAAAACCGCCGCGGTTTCACCGTAGTGCGGCCTCAGCCTTATTGTTAGTGATTCCGAACTATCGATAGTTGCCCTCGAAAATCAGTTAGGATATCGTTACTTGTATAGCGCTTATTAAGCGCTTATTACACTACACGTTATTCAGGGCCCTGAATCACTAGGGGTGCTGTACAACAGCTAAATAGTGGAACTTGTTTCACCTTTAACGAAATAATAGTTTCAGAAAACTGTTCCAAAATAAACAGCCTGTTGTGCTATAATACGAGAAAAAAGGGGAAATAACCATTATTTAGGAAACTAGGGGTGCTGTACAACAGCTAAATAGTGGAACTTGTTTCACCTTTAGCGAAATAATAGTTTCAAAAAACTGTTCCAAAATAAACAGCCTGTTGTGCTGTAATACGAGAAAAAAAGGGAAATAACCATTATTTAGGAATAATGTTTAGAAGTGGTTTCAGTGTTTGTTCCTAAAATGAAAGCGATATATTTTAATCATAATAATTATCAACCATTCATTTTTAATACTTTGTTCTTTGTAAATAAAACTAATTTTACGGATTATATCGCGTTTGTATTTGATTTATGATTGCCCGACGATTCGAACACTTTGCAGCATTCATAGTCACGGGCGGACTAAGGTGTTTCACGTCCAACAAGTAATCGTTATTACAGACATTTATAATTATCTACCCGATACAGAAAATTAGTTATAAGTTTATTAAATTTGACCTTGTTGACATTGTTCTTTATTAATTTAACTTAATATATATATATATGCATAAATAATAATTACATACACTATTGTATGTAATAATAATATTATATATATATATATATACATAAAATAAATACATGCTTAAATATATTAGACGTGGGTCGTTTTAAGAAACGTAACGAAACTAGTGACTTGGTCGACGTCACGTGTTTCAAAACTAGTGATTTTTGTAACGACTGATTTGTATACAGCTACTTTGATTGTTTGCATATTGTATGAATAGCTGCACTAACTATATACAGTTACACGCGAAACGAAAATAAATTTGTAGCTATACAGTTAAATCAATAAATTAACTTCCTTTCATACTTTTTTCAGGCTGAGGACTGACTGCATTATATGTATTTACGATTGATTAGAGGTTATAATTAAACTATTATTTTAATTTACAGTAGAATCCGGATATAGCGACTTTTAAGGGACCGGCGATACTATGTCGTACTAGCCGGATGACGTACAAAACGGTAGGATTATTTCTTAAGTACATAAGTACCTAACCTACGAATACATAATTATGTACACGCCAAACTCCTTCGCGAGGGTTACATTTGATTCACCGCCTTCTAATCGGTGTAATATTGCACTTTTTCTTCAATTGTAAAACACTTTCGCTTCACAGAACTCATTTTATCGAGCTTTAAGAACTTTTCATAACATGTGACAAACACTAACTGTGATTTACGCGCGCCAATAAGGAAAGGTGAAGCTCGCGGGGCGGGATGAAGTTGGGCCGCCGAAGTATTGGTGCGTAGGTTGTATAAACAAAACATTGCGCGTCGTTTTAGCCGGACGTATTAATCACAAAATTGGTCGCTATAAGCAATTTGTCGTTTAAACCGGAGTCGCACTAAACGGTTATATTTTCTCAGTACTTAACTATGAAACCTAACTTGAGTAAACATTATCGTCGTTATAAACGGTTAGTCGTTATAAGCGAAGTCGTTATATATGAATTCTACTGTAATTAAATCTGTTTGCTGTGTGGTAACGGCTTCGAATACTACCAACCCTTGCTTTGCTCGTGGGTGTCGTAAAAGACGACTAAGAGCCCTAGATTGACCCGGACCAACTCCATCTGGTACCATTTGGGTGAACGATTACATTCCCAAGGAGGGTTGACGTCAGGAAGGCGGCCGGTCATAAAAGTCATTGCCGAAACTTTTTGCAATATATCAAAACAGATTACATATTGCGTCGACCCCAAGTAATTGGGATAAGAGCAAGATGATGATGATGATGATTTTAATTAAATTTGTATTAATGCAGATGTATTTAAAAGTAAATTGATTGTATATACAATGATTATATTTACAGTTTATTTACACTTTTTATATATTTACAGTTTTTTTCCACTGTTATATGCACTTTATAATGTATGATGTTTTTATTAGTAAAACAACAAACTAAAACAATAAATAAATTAAATTCTTTACTTTAAATTCAAATTTCAAAGTAACACTCGCTTCGTTTCCCGCAACGCAACATATCGTGTAGTGTAATAAGCGCTTATTCCAAAATGTAGTTATACTATACGAAGGATCCCTTAATCTGTGGTTATGCTATGACTGATTTGCAATAGTATCGATGTTATTAGATGCCTGATAACTTAACTATCGATAGTAGCCTATCGATCGGCATCACTAATTCTATTTTGATCTAGGGATGTGACCTGGAGGGAAAATAATCAATTTTTAAATAATCGATTTTTTGTTCGTTAAAATAAATCGATGTTAAAATAATCGATTTTTTTTAAATATAATCTTTTTTTCTGCCAACAGGATTGTGATGACCTTTTTTTTAGGAAATTTCATTTCATTTATTATCATAAAAACATTACATAGATATGTGGGAATCTCTGGCTCCTACGCTAGTTGTATACTGTGTTGCAGGAGCCAGTGTCATCCCCATGACAAAAGACACATTTTATAATAAATAAATACAAAGCAATGACTACAGTAGGTGAATACAATGTAAATAATCATAATAGAAAGAAAAACAAAAATCTATGAGTGTGCGTGCGAGTGTGTGTGGGTGTGTGAGTGTGAGTATGCATGTTGCATTTGTGTATGTGTGAAATGTAAGCTTTATATCTTAATATAGTATGAAAACGATTCTGATGACCATTTTTTTTAGGAAATGTGAGCTTTATTTTGTACTTAATATAGTATGAAAACACACCTGAAACAATCCTGATGACCTTTTTTTTCGCTTAATTTCGAATAGTAAAAAATCGATTTTTCTCATTTTCATAAGTGATTATAAAAATCGATTTTTATGAAAATCGATTATTACAAATAAAAATCGATTTTTATAAAAATCGATTGTTTTCCACATCCCTATTTTGATCTGCCAAAATAAAAATTATAAGCGGTTATTTTATTAATTTATTCTATATTCTCACAAATATTGTAGCTTTTTATTTGTGTTATTGTAAATATGAATAATTCTGCAGCAAAGGTAAGAGACTAAAAGAGAGAAACTAAACTAGCGGCTGAGTTGTAATTACTATAAATTTCGTTTAAATTCTCAGATCTTGAACTGTTTCAAAATGTACAAGCTCATGGTTATAAATTTAACAATTTCCAGGTTGGAGAAATATTTACAGAGGCAGGGGCTGCTTTTAATAAACTTGCCGAAATGACAATGTTGCTGCATCCTATGGCTGAATCAGTCCCTAGGTAAGTTAAATTAAGTAATAATTAGATAATTTGTGAACTACGGATTTTATTCAGGATCTCCTCAGTCCTCCCGTGACCATGAACACTGGAAAGTGTTTGAAACGTCGGGAAATGCAATACAAATGCGATAAAATCCGTAAAAATAGTTTTGTTACATATGTGTTATACTAGCATAAATATTATTCAATACAATCATTGAATAAACTATGATGGCCATATTTATTTTATTCTTTCTACATAGGTTTGGCTAAGCATAGCATATCTTCTAAACCCGGAAAAGTGCATAGATAACTTTACTCTGGATATCCAGGGCATTGGAGCTTTTTTTTACCCATATTTATAATTTTATTTTATCAGCCAGCCATCAAAAACACCAGTGAAGAAGAAAAACCCTGAAGAAAGAACATTACCTAGTAGCAGTTTAGGCAGCCATGCACAGCGCAATCTTCATGCAGCTCCATTATCACAGCAGGTAATTTTTAAGGCACTTGTTAAGAAAAACAGGAAGTGTACTATGACAATATTTTAGAACTTTTTTAGAATTTTTCTTTTG
Organism: Lymantria dispar; assembly: GCA_032191425.1. Taxonomy (NCBI): domain Eukaryota; kingdom Metazoa; phylum Arthropoda; class Insecta; order Lepidoptera; family Erebidae; genus Lymantria; species Lymantria dispar. The sequence continues at coordinate 18,158,510 of CM063446.1, read as the reverse complement.
TGACAAAAGACTAGGTACTGAACTAGAGGTGGCAAGTAGAGTGAGTTATTATCTAAGGATCCGCTGTGTTCCTTCTTGTTAATAACCAAGTTTCAGCACTCTGCACACATTCCTCCACTCCTAGCAGGGTTTGTTCATTGGTTCTGATGGTTTTGTTAGCTTTCAGCCTCTACAGCTCATCTTAGAGACATTCAATTTATCTTGGACTTATTTCTGAAGGAGTGGTCATCTGCCCTGTCTCTGCCACTATTTGGCCAGCGTTCATGAAGTCTAGAGATCATAGTAAACCACCTGCTTGTTAACACAATGGTTACTGTAATTAATTGTATAAATAATTAAATTAAATGCACAACATAAATAATCCATAAATTTTAATTCATATTAAAATCTTTAGTCCTTTAAAAGCAAGGCAATTATAATTTTGTGCATAATTTGGTAACTTGCAAAAAAAAATTATTTTTTTAAATTTTTTTTAAATATAATAATATAAATATCATTTAAAAAAAAAAAGTAATGTTTGTATTGAATGTGTTAGTATTCATATTATAGAGTTTACTATTATTAATAAGTCTAAGTAAACTCTTAATAAGTTTATCATTAAGTCTTACAAGATTTTTTTTCAGGTTACACTTAACATGTTAAATGCTCAAGAAACAGAAATGGATACAGATCTCGGTGGTGATGTTAAGTTGGAATTTGAGTCAAGCACAGAAGAAGTTACATCATAACATTCATTGTAACAACATATCTTTGGTTCTAATTGTTTATAATCTTTATTAGTATCTAGATTTTAAGAAAAATATATAAATTGTATCCTAATCTGAAAATGTAACACAGAAGTACAGAATTATTTGTTCTAATGGTTTTATATTTAAACATGGCATATGGTTTAAATAGCAACCTCCTATGCCAAGTTTGATACTGCCAGTTCGTTTGTGTAACAAAAGTTCCAGTCTCGGTGTTTTTTTTTTTTTTTTTATTGCAAACGGTGGCAAACGAGCAAACAGTACACCTGATGGTAAGTGTTGCTGCCGCTCATGGACCTTTACAAGGCTGTTGCCTACCGCGAAGAAAGCGAAGGGAGTGTGAATGCGTGCTTTGAGGCTTGGTGATACCAAGGGCACCACCAAAACCCTCCACACGCAATCACCCTCAGAAAGTTGGGCTTCCGGCTCTCTCGCTCACCGAACGAAGCGCAGTAACAAATTGCTACTACTCAGACGTCGATTTTCTGCGAGAGCATGGTACTGCCCCGGACGAACCGGCCCGCGGCTGTAGACAGATAACTGTCGACAGTGTGGTCCTACCACTCCGGTGTTATTTTTATCTGTTGATTGTTACTGAATCAAGTCACCTGTAGCATCAAGATTTATTCCTTAGTTCTTGTGTTTTGTTATTAAAAAAATAAACAAGACTATATTGCTGAATTTATGAGTAAAAATTTGTTCTATATCAGAACATGTATTAACCAACTTAATGATTATTGCAATTATATTATTTGTCAAAGAATAATAAGCTTTTTTTAACAGAGTTTACTTAACTTGTATGTATGCTTTTTTATATTTTCCAATAGTTCACCCTTCCACTAAAGTTATGGGTCTGAAAATAGGCACACATGTTGGTTTTATGCAATTCCTCTTGTAGTGTAATTTACATCAATACTTGGGCTTTATTTGTTTTGTTGTATAACGCAATCTCATGGAATTATAGGGTACCACTATACTAATATCTAACAAGGGATTGTCACCAAAAATATAATTTAGTCTTACAGTTGCCAAGAATCAGCAATATAGATTAACTTGTAAAAACCAACCTTTATTTGCAATAGAAAAATTGAACCAAATGTGAAATAATAAAAATAGGTTTCTCTGACACACAGAAGTTTATATATAAAGAATTAAACAAGCTTTTATAATTATAAAGATATATATAAATTTCTTAATGTAGTACAAATTAGACTTATATATACATATTTTCAAGTTGATGTGTAAATATATAGATATTAAATGTTATTTAGCTACAGATTTAAAACTTTGAAGCTTCCTATCCCAAGAGGAATTTGGAGATTCATATACTTTACTGTGTGAACCGTCACATAGGTAGTTTTCAATCACAGTGTCAACATTAGATTTTATTTTTAGAGAATCGTAAAGCTGAAATGAATCTCCAGATTTCTTAAGTCGTCTTTGTGCATTTCTGTAACATTTCCATGGTTGCGGTTCAATAATAATTGTCCTAGAAATACTTTTGATGTATTTTAGAAAATCTACTAATCCTTCATCACCATTATTTAGATGAATCCACATTGTTACCGAGAAACAAAATGTTAAATCAAAAGTTGTTGTGTTATAAGTCTCCAAATAGTTTTGTATGATTGATTGATTATTCTCAGTCATTATATTAGCTACCTTAAACATAATGTTGGAGTTTACATTTGATTCCTTAGCCCTTTCTATTAATGTAGGGTCAATGTCTACAGCTAGTATATGTATAATACATGTTGGATAAATAGTCTTTAAATATTCATATATAGCTTTTGTGAGCTCTCCTGTGTTGCAGCCGATATCCAAACAAATTAACCGATCATTTATTGGTGTTGGAAACATTTGAGGGTGAAGGTTATTAATCCTTTCACTTACGTCGTGAAATGTATAGTAATTGATGAAATTACCGTGCTTAACAGCGCCAGGATCATTACCGTGAAAACTAAGGTCATTTATACAATTCTGAAGGTTATCTTTCGCAGCCATAAGTCGAATTTACGAATATATAATCTCAAAAATTCAAATTTTAGGAATTTCTGTCATCAATGATAATGCCAACAACAACAAAAGTGAATATGACATCTGTGATTTTTTTTTTTGTTTGGATCGCCCTTACGGGCAGGCTAAAGTCTTTTCGACCATACTGCCTTGTCTTACGTAGCTTACTTCTTTACATATTATTTACTTCTTCATATTGTATAACTTATTTATTGTCATGGTCCGTCAGTAAGTCAAGTCGTTATCATTAATTAGGCGCTGAAAACCTAATTAGATGATTTCTCTGGGAATTCCGGTTGAATATGGAAATACACGTAAACCACTGTTATATCACATTCACCACATTTCAGCACCTTCATTATATTATATTACATAAAATATCAGCAAAATTATTCAATATAACACTATAAAACAGTAAAAAAATGAATATAATACAAGAGCTTAACATGACATTTCCAAATTCGCGCCGAAACTCATGACATCTGTTATTCAGTTTGGTTTTTTGTAAAGGCAAAGAGCTCAAATTCTATACAGCCATGTACGATGATGAAGTGGTTGTTTTTAATAGAGTACTGGCTACTCTGTAGATAGGTTTCTCTGAGAATTTTGTTTGAACGTGAAAACATTTAAATTATTAATAATAATTTTCTTAGTACATATAACGTGTCAACGATTTATTTTAATTCTATAAATATGCTGGTAAATATTAATTAGGTCCACGACTTCCTGAACATATATTCAATTAAAGCTATCATCCGTAAATTTTCCAAGGGTGTGCTGCTGCCCATTTTCCTAGTGATTCTTCAGCTATTTTATAACTTCTACATCAAAGTGGCGATGAAACATTATATCGTTAATCCGTCATCTCATTGGGTACGTCTGAATACCATTAATGCTTGGTTAGCTGGTTTGGGATCGCAGTTAGCGTTATAAGTTTCCCAGGAGAACGCCGATTTAAGACAACCATGATGGTATGGTTATATAGGTATATACCTAATCATAGGTTACCTTGGGCAGTTTTAGTTTATCCGTATTCCGTCTCCATATTGGAAATATATGTTCATCATGCATTCATTCATACACCCACTTATGTACGTCCACTGTTGGATGAATGCCTGCCAATGAAGAGTGCACCTATAAAATCATAATTGCCACGTTAAGCAAGCGAGTCGGCGATCGCAGTTGGTGTTATGAATTTTAGGTGAGCACTATTGCCCACGGTCCTGTTGTTCCCTTATTCAACTCACCGGGCAAGTAAGGGGTGGTAAAACCTTGCATTATATAATAATTTTGCAAGGTGTTACCACCCCTGCATTAATATTTAAGTTTTATTTCTGTACACACTTTTCATGACTGTGTATGTTCTATTTGAAGTGAAAATTCTTTAGACACGTTAGAGTGATTTTGTGCTATAACGTCATAATGAAACGCTCGAATGACACGATAAAGTTCGCTGGGCTCTTTTCGACTCGGCCCAGAAGGCCCACGTGTTCTGCGCGTTCTTACAGCTGATTATAACTGATCGCGACTATTGTAGATACGCGGGATTATTATTCATTGTTTAAATGAAGAATATATGTAAAATAGTCGCAATAAATGAAATATAATGGCGAAACTGTCGATTGTGTTAGTGGTTGCTAATAGTTATTTGATAATTAAAATTTAACGAAACATTACTGTAATCTTTTTTGCAAAAGTTTCTCTTCACGCCGAGTGTCCGACACACGCTGTTTTTTTGTATCATACGAATATAACCTAGTAAATATGAAGTCCTTGAGTTCGGACTATCTCGTGTCTAACAAGTCATCGTTATTACAGTGATAATATTTATGTTCTACAGACTTATTAATGAAATTTTGACCCACATTTTGATACAAAAGTTGCTAGTACAAAAAGAAAATGATTCGAATTGAAAAAAATACGCAATAAAATCCATAGAAATAGTTTTAGTTATAATGCGTGATACTCGCGTAAACATCAGAAATTATTATAACGAATAATTTTATCTTATATTAAAATTTTATTTTGATAGGTTTTTCATATTTAGGTATGCTTATAGTCCACACTAAGCATGAGCTTCGTCTCTAACACCGTTACCAAATAGAACACCTAGTATAAGAAAATAAAAAAAAAAATGTTGGCAATCTACATAAATAGGATACCAAATTATATTAATGAATAAGATATTATCAATGAATATAAAGTATCAGCGCAAAATGAAAACTTATGCAAATTCGTCAGATTAGTCTAGTGTAATAAGTCATTCCCTCTCATTGAGTAGGGAGTTCGAGACCTGGCCGTGAGACTCGGAGAATCTCGTAGAATAAAAAAGTATCTAGATCTTCACGGGTTTAATATTCCACCCCATTTGCGTTTCGTTGAATGATTTTGATTTCACCCGCAGACCGAACGTAGTAATTATGCTGCATTCAGCTTTTGTTCATAGACAATAGGTTTCCCTTTCGCATCATCTAAGAATGTCAATGATAAATACACCTGTACAGTAATACCCGACTTACAGTAGCCCGCCTGAATCCGTATGCATTCAAAGATACGCGGTTTTTCTATTTGAATATCTCGTCGTTGATTTATTTTATTTTTATTCATAAAATATCCATTATTTTTTTATCTAATATTTTATTGAAACATGTTCTTCAAAAATATTATGTAAAGTAATTGGAACTATACAATTAAACATTTTTTATGTAAAATTGACCCACCTATCGCATAACTCCGGCGTAGTATTGTTATTTTACCCGAGACTAAATTGACGTATCTACTTATATCCATACGTGTCTGCATAAAATGTTTAGACAAAAGTAAAATTTATTTAATAAATCTCTGGGATTCGGGCGAGCCAGGATTTCCGAGGCAGCTACGGATGACAAGCAATCGGTGTTAGTGTGGTCAGCCAGGTCAGGTGATGGGGAGGGAATACAGTGGGTTATGTAGCTGCGCGCTGCCCTTTCGTCATCCTGGACGGAACGGACGAAAGGCGTCCAGGTCACAGCCTGCCAAAAAAATATACGAATTCAATACTATGAAAGCTGTAGTGTGGTAGCGGCTACGAATATTATCAATCCTTATTTTACTTGCGGGTGTCAGAAAGGATTACAACGACCTGAGCCAATTTTGTATGATGTTGTCTGGTCAAAAATATATTTCCAGGGATTGTTAACGTTAGGCAGGCTGCTGATCTTAAAACTATTATTAAAACTTTAACAATATTTCCCTTTGAAAAAGAGTAGGTACATATTGCGTCGACTCCGAGTATTTGGGATAAGAGTAGGATGATGTATTAACATAATGAAAGCGTAGGTTTTCATTTTGAGTTTCTCTTCTCTTGCAATGATTTTATCTGATTAAATTCCAAAGATATTTTTTACAATACTAGTTGCAAAGTAAGGATGGTGGCACATTGAATCATATTTTGGATATTATGTATACTTTTTTTTATAGACAACTATTTGCGCTAAGGAAATGATTCTTGTATTTTTGTATATTTTACAAACATGCAAATAAGTGACACAAAATATTGTCCTGCGTGGGAATTTAGACTTTTCAAGACGTCAATTCAAAATTATTTGTGAATTTGTGCTAATTGAGTTATAATTAGAATCGTTCTGTTTGTGGAGACTGGTTAAGGATAAGTTATGTCGCCAATATATACTTGTCCATTGGAGTCATAAAAGCCAACCGAGGGAAAACCAGAAGAATGGACAGCAGAACTTATTTGGTAAACTAATAGTACCTTCTGCAATTGCCAACTCGACTGCGAAGTATGGTGATTATCATATTCTTACCCCCTTTGTGTGGAAAAGTAGTCCAACAGTAGACGTGAATGTGACGATGGATGGTGCACAATTAATACCTACATATGCTATATGCATTCTGTAACTTCCTAACTAACCAAATGATATAATTAGAAAACTATATGCCTAATTTACTCATTTCGTGTTTACAAATGCACGAACAGTATGTATGCACGCATTGGCTTTCTTTTTTCTAATAAAGTAATCGAGGAAATACCAGGGTGTTTAGCAGTTAGCTACTAGTTCGGGATTGCTAAATTTTTATAGAACAATTCAATAAACTACTAGTTCAAGGTTTGAATGCCCATTACCGATGGATATGTAATGTCAGGAGAAGAAGCTAAGTGCCCGAATATTAAATTACTGGTATCTTCCTTTACATAATGAATGATGTCAAAAGTTTAATAGTTTAGTATTTATTTGTGTAAAAGCATGGTAAATAAGTAACGTTAGCCTGTTCATTGAGTCTTATGTATTGTTTTTATGAAATTTTCTGTAGTAAGCTTGGAGTATTAAACTGTATCAATTGGAAACCAATAATATTGGTTTCTTGTTTATACGGGACTAAAATACCTTATCTATGGGGCGAAGGAATAAGAATGGTGTATTGTATTTTCCTAGCTTGCCCGTGGGTGTCGTAAAAGATGACTAAGGGATATATTTATTTAAGAGAAGGAAGACTCGAAATAAAATCCTACACAACCCGTCTGACTAGCATGGTACAGTAGGTCAATTTCACTTTTATTATGGTGGAAACAAGCAGCAATAGAATGTATATTAGCTGAGGTGAAGGGTTACACGACACGGTATGGATATATAGTTGTACCTATTACGCACTTATTTCTCGAGAGAAACTATTCTGGCCTATAGTTTTTGCTATTATGGACAGTCTCTAATACCTATAAATATATTAACGGTTGTCCATATTTTACGTATTTCAAAGTAATAAAAAAAAGCATAGAAAATGACAAATATTACGCCACGGTTGGATGCCGCTTTTACTTTTCTATAAATTACAATCACACACAGTTCCTGATGCAAGTTAGTTTTTACGAATGAAATGTGGGTCTGAATAATTCTCATGCCTCACGCAAATATTTACTAATTATGCCTTGTAGCACACGTGGAGTGCAGTAGGCAGAACACACATTGCAATTGCTGAAAGATATGTGTCTCGCTTTTTGCTATGCATTTTATCGGAGAAATTCGCTTGGAAAATGGTTCTCGATCATGTTCAAGTTCAGTTACGTAAGTGCGCGTGCGGAGAATTAGTGCGGAATAGCGGATGTTTGTTGGTGCTCGACGACGAAGTGGTACACGGTTATAAGCACTCACCCGCTCCATTGCTCATCAGTCGCTGTTAGACCACCCTCATACACGTTGATTTTTAGTTTTAGTGTTGTGTGTGACAAAAACGAATATGTGCTCCACATTCAGGATATATCTTGTATCGATTATCTGTGTAGCAGTGGTGGCAGGCAATGTTCATAAACCGCGAAGATCTCGTTTGATGGAGGTTGAAGATACACAAAATGAAGTCGATAGTGGACGTTCTGAGGATAGCTCTTGGTGGTGGACAGCCGAGCTCGGTGTTTTACAGAAACTTTATGATGACTGTAGTGCACAGAAGCAGATGACAACGTGTCTGAAGGGCAAGGCTTTAATGGCTCTTACGAGGGCAGTGGAGCAGGTAATCCTGTTACCTGTATTGTGTTCTGTTAACCACAATTCTTCTCCACACCAAGATGGAAAATGGGCATGCAAAATTCACTCTAGTTTTCTTTCCTGCCACAGTGTTAAATGTCATCTACTTGTCTTTTACAAAATCTAGGAGAATGGATGGAGTGCCACAATTATGTACCCTTAATCCATCATCATATGAATGGTTAGCGATGTAATAATCAGTGACAGAGTTTATTATAAATTTTGCTTGTATTATTCAGGAGAGCGTTCAGCTCACCGATGGACTGACGTTGGTGAGGCAAGCTGACACACCCTCCGCAGTTGCGGAGCCTCGCTTCTTCCCTGGGATGTCCACAGAAGAAAAGCTGGACACCATGTTACGTAATAAGTTTGAGCAGCTATTGAAAACGCATACGATTTCTATGGATTTGGCTTCGGAAGGCCGTGGCAGAGGTAAGGATCTTTATAAATAAATGCTTTAGCTTGCTACTAACAGTTTTATATAAAATCTTACTATTATTATTTTAGGTAAGAAGGTAATGCCGTACCTGTTGCTCGGTATTTTCACCACCATTAGCATAGTGGGAGGAATGGCTCTGAAGACCTTGGCAGCTATTGCTGGCAAAGCTCTAATTGCCAGTAAAGTTGCTTTAACGATAGCTGGTATTATTGCCTTGAGAAAATTGTTCAGCCACGACGGAGCGCCAGCAGAGACAACTTTCCAAGTGCACGCAGATGGACACCATAGGTCAGTATATAACAGTTTTAAAATTATTGTACCTGTACTTTGAACTCAATTAGCTTAGTTTTTATTAACTTACAGCTCCTTTACTGATAAAATAGTCTTGTAGTATTTCCTAACATATTTAGTTATTTGTATTTATATCCTCACACCGTGATAACTGAAAGGTCAGCCAAACTTGTTTCAATTGCGTTTAAAAGCTACAGGTATAAATCTCAGACGTAATATTGAGATTTTCTTTAGAAAAAGTGCAGATAGCAAATAACACCTATCTTGAAGGAATTGAATCCGGCTCTCACGATCAATCGCATGTTCAATATAAATGAAAAATGCCCCAAGACTAATGAGCATAGCATATTAAAAAGAGCAGGGCATATTTTAATCAAATTTATTTTAATTCTAGTCTTTAATTCGAAGGCGAAATCTATATGTGGTGAGGCCAGTAAAAAGAGGCGCGATGGATCCATATTTTTACGGCGAGTCGAGAGCAGTGGTGTAGAAATCGTCTGAAGTCACCACTGCTATCGGTGTAGACGTCGGCCTCCGTTGGTGCCGTCGCGAAGATTGCGCTGATACCAAGCCTGGCTTACTTCCCATCGCCACTACAATCCACCTTGCATATACTGCATACACACAAAATAAGCTCAAACCAAAGTACCGTCTTTTTATGGATATCCTTATACGCAATGGTTGTCCATTTTGACGTTTTTAAGTTACGTCAGTAAATTATTCAATATAATTTATGTATTTGTGACCACAGATGTGTATTTAATTGTAAATTAATTTATTGTAAAGTGATCTAGGTAAAACAAATAAAACATGTTACACTCTCATTCGGTTTTATTTAGAAATCTTGCTTCCTTAGAAATCATAATATCGTGTAGTAAGTTTAAAGCTTTAAATAAAATTATTTATTTTATGATCCAGATTGACGTAAAAGATATAAATATATCTACCCTTCTTAGCATTCCATATCTACTTGATATTTCTAGATGATGCAATTTAATTGTTTATGAAGACCTTTATTTTTAGCATAATATTATTTAAGATTTTTTTATACATCACGAAGTGATTGCCATAGACCCCTTCGGTAATAAATTCGGGAAGCTTTTTAACCTCTGAATTTCTGCATCTATCTATCAACCAACCTTAGTAGAAGTAGTAGTAGAAGTCGGTTATTGGATATATGCCGTTATTCCATCCAGTGAACACTACAGTATTCACCAAATAGAATAAAGGCATAATCGTTAGTTGGTTTGACATGTGGGATGGTAAGCGCGATTAGTGTTATAAGTTTCTTAGGAGAGATAATAATTACTCAGATAGTTTTTACGACTTCTACGGGAAAGCAAAGGACCACCCTTTGCTTGCCCACAACACATTGTGTTCTTCTTCTTAACTCGTCATCACCAAGGTTGTGATATTCCAGTTCATGTAATGAAGTGTATAGCCGTCTCCTGGCATTCTTCTATACAAGTCGTTTTCCATAAAGAATTAACTATGATGACACAGGTAATAATATTTAAAGTTACGATTCAAACCTCCCGCAAACGAAATTTGAAGGCTTATTTTAGCGATAAAAGGATTTATGTATATTTCGTTTTATTTTATACTAGCAACCCACCCTCGCTTCGCTTCAGTTATAGGTTATAGTCGTTTTACCCGCGTAGTTCCCGTTCCCGTGGGAATACCGGGATAAAATATAGCCTAGTTTACGCCCTGATATTATAGTTTTCCATTGGTGAAAGAATTTTTGAAATCGGTCCAGCCGTTTCGAAGATTACCCGGAACAAACAGACAGACAGACAGACAAAATTTTTTTAATTGCTATTTTAGGCATAGGTGTCGTACAAATAACCCTGTGAGCATGAAAAAAGCCTATTATTTTGACATTACAAACAGACACTCCAATTTTATTTGGTGGTATAGATTTATATAGTTGTTTAATTTATAATTATTTGTCTTAGTTATGTTAAGACAAGGATTTAACTTTTATGACCTTTAAACTAATATTATTGAAGCTTTTTTTAGTGTCAAAATTCCGATTTTGAACGAAATGATTTAAATTTGTCTATATCAGGTAACGGACTGAAAGACTGCCAATGTCCATTTACCAAGGCTCCTAAATTTTAGGTAATATCTAATCTGTCCTTAATATTGTCTTAAGACACATCAACCCTTTTCTTGGCCATGGAGTTATAAAAGATAATGAAGGGATATGCAGGTAATATCGATGCAAGTGAAGAAAAAGTCGATGGGAAACCCTATGCCAACCTGTCTAATCAGTGTAGTGTAGTAGATTACTACACTCAATACGGATTAGGTTCGAACACAACAGTGGAACCTCCATAGGCTGTGAAAAAGAAGAAAACTAAATTAAATGGTTTGTACAATCGTGTTTGTATGTTATACACAAATAATCAATTCAATATCGCAGTCGACTGCCATTTTACACGCTCTAGTGGAGTGCAGTCCGAGAAATGTGTCAACAAGTTCCGTTAATATGGACTACGGTTAAGAACGTGGAAAGTAGAAAGTTTTAATCGTTTCAATGCACATACTAGAACACTCAGTACAAGTGATATTTTTTTTGTAAATATGTAAAGCATATAAGCGAATTTTCCATTTCAAACAAACCACATATAAACTGATTAAGAACACGTAGACGTTACTTTGCGCGTGTATATCGGACTCTGAAGATGATTTTACTTAGATTGTGATCACTATTTCACAAATAAGTATTCTTTAACTCTAAGATTATTAGAAAATATATATTTGGCAGCCAATATGTGACTGAAGCCACATTTATTCGAACCTTGCTTTGTAAATATTTATCATCATCGTGTTTCTGTAGTGTTGTTAGATTGTACTGGCAGAACTTGCCTTGGGTAGCCTTGGCAAGTGACCAGAATGTACGGCTTTCGGTACGATAGCTCTCCACTCGCTCGCCAATTCTGGCCACATGTCGCCATAGCTCTGGCAATAGCCTTACTAAATTAAGCAGCAGCATTAAATTCTCGCTTAACCTCTTTGGCGTTCGGATCCTGTAATTTTTTGGCTATATTTCAGGCCTGATAAACGGATTATTTTGGGCATGCAGGTTCTTCTCGCAGATTTTCTTAAACCAAGGTCGGCTGTGGCCACCGACGTATTTTTATGTTCAGTGGAATGAATAATTCTATCCCCTTAATGATTGTTTCGGTAACGCAGTTTGCACAGTCGCCAAGGTCCCTAGAGGCCAAGCAGTGTCTCTTCAATGAGTAGAATGCGTATTACTAGCGAAGTCTATCCCAATCAACTAACTTATGTTGCCATATTCTGTGAGCCCCAGTCGCCGTTCATCCCTTCAATCGTCTTTTACGACGCCAATGGGCAAGATGAATTATGTTGTTGTAGATTACGATAATAATAAACTAGGGTAATAGATAAGATAGAATTAAGGTTAGAGGTGATTCATCATTCATTCATACATCTTTTCAAATGGATAAAACATTCACCTGGTGGTAAGTATTTAAAAATACCGTCAAAGTATCACAATCCCTTCTCTCGAGCGGGAGTCGTACGAGACAATTTAGAGACATAAATAGATAACATCAACAAGAGAAAGAAAAGTGTAAATATACACTATAACAACCAGTTTGGCCAATACGGGGGAATACGGGGTCAACTTTCCATCTATTTTACAGGAAACCTATTTCGTATGTTTATGGATAAAAGACAAAACTTTAGCTGAATAAATAATTTGTTAATGATGAAGTGGACGTATGCCCGTAGTGAATCAGCTAGATAGTCATCCATTTTACAGGTAGAGGAGTAGAGTAAAGTGTGGTTGTGCGTTTGTTCGGCTACGGAAGGTCAGCTCGTTGATTAGCCGTGCGCCGGTAAAGGCCAACCACAGTGCACGTTTGTGAGCTCGAACGCTGTTTATAATGCAGATATGTGTTTGCCCAATCGGCGCACGCTACGCTGCCTATATGGCATCGTTAATGCGGCTGCCGTCTCTTTGCATACGCAAATATAGGGCGGGTGGACCAACGCTGATTAAGCGGTGTAACTCAGGCAACGGTATTACTCGCTGTTCTAGTAGCAGGTATTGTAAGTTCCAGTTGATTAGCTTCATATTGGAAGACTGATTTAAAAAAAAAGTATTAAACATGTGTTTCGATAGCAGGCTATATATTGAATCAATGCTATTCATCGTTAAATCAATAAAATATAATAATATCTAGAGCAAGAGAAAACTCGACATAAAACCCATATCAACCCGTCTCACCAGCGTGGTACAACAGGTCAATTTCCTTTCTATTAAGGAGGGAATGCGAGTTCAGCAGTTGGATATATGTGAGCTGAGATGAAACTTACATGACGCGGCATGTGTCTATATACACACATTTTACGCAATTATTTCTATAGAGATAAAAGCACTACAATTCACTATATTACATTCAACTAAACACATACCGAATGGTGATGGAGTAAGAATACACTACTCCCAATCTTGCCCGTGGATGTCGTAAAAGACGACTAAGGGATATAATATGCATATAACATCTGTGCAAGAGAAGGAAAACTCGAAATGAAACCCTATACCAACATGTTTGTGACCAGCATGGTATAGTAGGCCAAATTCCCTCTCATTGGGGAGAAGGCCCGAGCCCAACAGTGGGACCTATGTGGGCTGCGATCATGACGATGATGAAACACACATACTGATTGGTATATAATCGATTCTACGAATAGGCAAAGGCTAATTGGTTTTTCCTTGGCGAGATTCTTTTTCTTCTCAGCTATATAATTGCGACTGCTGAGCTGTAGCCTCCTCCTTTCCCTATAGCAGGAAAATTCACAAATTCAGTCAGTCGTGTTGGTATAGAGTTTTATTTCGAATTTTCTTTCTCTTGAAGTGCCGTAATCTCATCACACTGAAAAGGAGAGAGAGGATTCTTAGAATATATAGAATATAATATGTTTATTTACCAAGTTGTTATTTACAATTGCTTTTTAAAAATAAAAAAAATTGTTGCTAAGATTTTGTGAGCAAAACTAAATTGCGAATCTAAAACTAGGGCGTAGCCTGTATCTAGGGAATTAGATATCTTGAGAATTAGTAGCATATAATAGGAAAAGTTAAATATGTAGATTTAATTTTATAATATAGTCATGGTGTATTATGCCAGTGATTAGGTACCATTTCAAAGATTAAAGTTACCTATTAATTAAGATAATATATTCAATTTTCTGTGGGTGATTCTTTGGCTGCCGCTAACGTAATTAGATATTATATGTCATTATATACATATTATTAATATCTCGCAAGCTACATGACTGTGTTTATATGATGCAACATAACGGCTTGAGAATATCATGTGTCGTCGTTTCTTACTTTCTCGTGGAAGTCGTAAGTGGTTTCGGGTATTTCAGACAAATAGCAGCAGCACTCTCCTAAGAAACATAATACCTACTAACTGTGATCACCAATCCGGTGACCAAGCGACTGTGACTTTTTAGAGACCTACATGGATATTTTCGTGTGGTGACGGAGTAAGAATACAATTCACCACTCTCTATCTTGCACGTGGATGTCGTATAAGACGACTAAGAGATTTATTACGCATATGACACCTATGCAAGAGATGGAAAACTTGAAACAAAACCCTATCAACCAACCTGTCTGACCAGCATGGTATAGTAAGGTAAATCTCCCTCCTATTATGGTGGAGGCTCGAGCCCAACAGTGGGACGTATATGAGCCGAAATGATGATGAATGACGATATGGACATTGGAAATAGATACGCTGATAAATGGATTATGTTTAAATAAGTTAAGCAGAGTGCATGATTGATCAATATCGAATGTGATACTGGAAAGTAATTCCCAAGCGGCTCTCGGCCATAGTGCCGGGTGTTCTTGACGTGAGCTAATATTGTCTGTTGCCTTACTAGCTCAGGTGCTAGTGTCCATTATCAACCTGTATATCACTTAATACTTGATGACTGTCTACATCTCAAATTAGCCTATAACGGTTGATGTCTCTATAGAATACTGATTTAGTCACTAATGCAAAGGACTGCATTACGAGTATTTAGATATAGGTATAGATTACATAAAATTTAGTCTCTCTTAGGTAGTAAAATTGCAAGCAACCTTGACTAATTATTTGTGCTTACAAAGCATTATTTTAAACGTATCGAACTGACTTATTCTGATGTTTACGCGCGTTTTCACCATTGAAATAAAAATTATTTTTTCGTGATTTTAAAGCGATTGTATTTCATTTATAATATCGATTGTATTTGATTTATTATTAATATTTCAAATACTTTACGGACCGCCTCCAGGACACGCACACCCGTAATCCATGACCGTGACGGACTAAATCCCCGGTCCAGTCACCCACGGCCTCGACTGGGGCGACATGAGGCGCAGGTAGTCGCACCTACGCCGCCCCAGTCACCGGGGGCGGTTCGCGTCGTCGAGGAGACGCTCCTCGCGCACGCGCTCCGCCACCCCTTTTCGCGAGACTACTGCCTCGCAAAGGCTGACACCGCGTCTCAGTTCACCCAGCACCGAACACAAACTCACAAACCTCGAGCGTATGCTGCGCCGTGTCCTCGTCGCAATCGCAGTGGTGGCAGGACGGTGTACTCTCCCTCCTAACGACCGTGTACAGGTATTTGGCGATGCATCCCTGCCCCGTCAAAACCTGCACCATTCGGAAGGAGAGCACCCTGTGCCGCTGTTTTAACCACTGCATCAACACCGGCTGAAAGGCCTCCATGGTCCGCACACCGAACCGAGGCCTCTCCAGCCGGACTGCCCAACAGGTAATGACGTCTCAGCGGGTGTCGACGCGCCAGGCGCTGAGCTCCCTCAAAGAGATCACACCGCCCTCCACTCGCACCCCCGTCACCCGCCGATACAAACCGGCGAGCATTTCCGCCTCCAGGTCCCACGGGGGAGTCCCGGCCAACAGGCACGCTGCCTCCGTCGACACCGTGCGGTATCCACGTATGGCCCTGGCCGCCATGGCCCTTTGTGGTCGCCACAGTAGAGCCCTGAGTCGGACGATCAGCTACCCCGCCCACACCGGCGCGCCATACAGGGCCATCGACCAGATGACCCTCGCGTACAGCCGTCGACACGTAGTGCTCGGTCCGCCCACGTTCGGCATATGCCACGATAGGGCGGACGCCGCGCCGATGAGCCGTAGAGCAAGCCTGCGGAAATGCTCTCGGAACCACCAATGCCCGTCGAACACTAGGCCCAAATACTTCATATGCGCCCGGATGCTGATATCAACCGAATTGGCGGTGATCGAGACGTCGATGGGAGGGCCCATGTGGGGCGTTTGGAACAGGATGGCCTCCATCTTGTCCAGGGTTACCCTCAACCCCAACGCCCCGATCCGCCTGACGATCTCTTTGGTGCCTAGAGTCGCCAGGCTTGCCGCCTTCTCTAGCGTCCCACCGCGGGCTGTGGCGAGCCCACCAAATCACGCCCAAACCGGGCGGAAGGCTCCCCCCCTCCAACGCCCAGTCGTACCCGATGTTACACAGGGTGGGTCCAAGGACCGAATAAATGATTTCGCTGCGCGTAAGTCGCGAAAAGTAGAGTTTTAGACTATTTAGACTTTATTAAGCATTAATTTTATAGTGTAAATTATTGTGGCCCAACAACGAAGGCGACGTGCACGTGGGTGGGTTGCGGGTGTGCGTGCTTACGTCCCTCTGTCGTCCCGGACGGAGTGGTGCGAGGAGCGCGCCGACCGCAACCCACCCGAAAAAAAAAAATAGTGTAAATTATTAAAGTTCACACAGTCATGTTACTTACACATGTACTTACATAGTTTTGAAATAAATATTTTTCACTCAATTCTTTCATTTCGTTACGTTTTTTCTTACCAACACCAACAATTATTATTTTTACGATGTCAAAAGGGCGGCAAATTATAACTCCGCCCCGAGCGACAGTGACACACGCTACGCCACTGGGGATAATGAACAATAATGTTGTAAAGAAGACGAGGAGTCTTGTAATTTTTGCAATCCTTTTTAATCATAGTTATGGAAATATTTGTCAAGCAATTATCTTTATTTGGGTTAATTACTGTTATTTGTATGGTGACGGAGAAAGAATACCCACAATTCACCCCTATCTTGCCCGTGGGTGTCTTAAAAGACGATTAAGGGATATAACACATACATATAATATCTATAAAAGAGAAGGAAAACGTGACATAAAACCCTATATTAATCAAGTCTGATCAGCGGAGGTTAATTTCGCTTCCATTGCGGAGGAGGCTCGAGGAGGACACTCGAGCTTGAACAATGGGACTTCTGTGGGCTGAGATGATGATGAAGATGACTGTTTCAAAGTTGATTTATTAGTCCATTAAAAGCAACCGTTACTAACCGGTAACTGAATAAGAAGTCGTTGTTATAGCGAACATCATATTTCTATTCGGCACAAGATATTACAACGTGTTTGCGTTAAAGGTTTGTTTTGATAATCACCATTATAGGCCTAAATAATTAAAGGTATCAAAAGTTTTATCACCAAATTTACAGGAAACATGAAATCAAGAAATATAAATGGTAGACAGTAATGATATTGTGGTACTAAATTTATTTATTGGTATGGATTATCAATACTTTAGTCTAATTTTTTAAGGAGGGTGAAATTGGGGATTTAAAAAATGCTTGCTTAATGTAGTATAATGTACTGCTTACAATATAAGGTCGCCGTTAACACTTGTTAATTGGTTTAACGTAATTAAATTACCTTAGGTATGTTATCATGAAAATACATAGCGTTTAGCGGTAAGCCACTACAAGCTATTTTAATATTCATAAAATTTCCTAAATCGCTCACTGATTCACAATTGTAGACGCGCTTCGTATAGAACATAATTTGAATTATACAATTTGTAATATCTTTGGCCAATAACCTGCGTAATATTAATAAAAACTAACTGCCTATATATTCCTTACAGTTCATGTAAGCAATCCTGAAACTTTCTATCAAAATTTATTTTAAGCCGCCGACGAGTATTTGCTAATTTTTACCATCTGTCAAATGCTACAGTATTAGTTTATGATTGTATATTTCTTTTTCTAACCATGTTTTGTGACGAAAACTAACAATTCTTAAATTAAAATCTTAATTATATTTATAGATCAATAGCATCATCATGACGACAGCTTTATAATATATTTCATGTTTGTATAGATAAAAATATAGCAAACAAGGCTACGAGCATCACTCGTATAGCGAAGTTACTTTACGGGCGAATGGTCAAAGTATTCGACATAAACCTATTTTGTTCTCTTCTTATATTGGATGTGCTCCCTTCTTCGCCTTCACCCACTGTCGCTGTCCACTCCAATAGGGCTGTCATAAAATTAATTTACGTTTAATGTGTGTTTTAAACATTATTAAACACATTTTTCAACAATTTGTCAAACATTATTAAACAATTTGTTTTTAAACATTATTTTCATTTTATAGCATAATGTTTTATGTTGTGCATTTTTACACTATCATTTTTTTTATCGTTTCCATATTCCTCCGTGCCTAGAATATAGTGAGAATATAGCGAGTATATAGTAGTCATATTCCGTCATTACATGAAAAGTTAGTTTCAAATATGGCTCTGATTTGAATGATAATAACACCAATATACCTAGCCTTATTGTGACATATACGTTTTTAAACTAGAGTTTGTTATTAAGAATTTCTTAATAACATTGTTAGCCATCTTTTATTAACAAAGGTCAAATTCTTAACGCATTTCTCTCTGCAAGACCCATCAATGACCACCAGTAGTATATGTGTAACATTAGTGTAGTAGTGTAGTATATGTGTATTATTTAACATAACGTTACTTCCCTCTCTAGTTTTCAAATAACATAATACATTAATATGGTTTTAAATATTTTTTCGCAAACAGGATGTGAAAAAAGTATTAGTTTGGGTCTAATTTGTTTTTAATAATGTGGCGCTTGTTGCGCCGATGATAATAAAGCGTGTATATTACTGTATATAATTACAATTAAATTAACTAATGTTAAGGTACGTTTACGTTAGTTTGGTCACCAGCGAGGTTTATAATGAATCAATTTAATTTGACTGTGTGACGAAAACCTATCCCATATTCCGAACTTATGACGAAGCGTGTTATTTTTGAATGACTTTTCGGTACAGGTATAAAATGTATATGCAAAAGTATGTACAATAAAAAATAATATCGTTGATTACAAAGGGGCAACCCTGTCGCCGGATGGGGGGATATGTGAGGAAGTTTTGCCGGGAATTATGTTGGTACGTGCCAAAGCCATTATTGCTGCGAGAAAAGTTCATCAATTTCATTTCTAGCCCCATGCACGTACGCTGACTCCGTACGAGCGATCTGCTCCTGTATTTCATATCTAAACATGTACTTTCCAACTAAACGTTTCTCACGCGACGTCTACAATATTAAATAATAAATAAAAAAGTGTGTGTGTACTTATGTACGCACGTAAGAAGTTATACTTCTTTGGCGTAACAAGATAAAAATATTTTTAAGAATGTTATCCTTCTCGTTATCCTACATTTGTAGAAAACATGACACTAATAATAGAAAAAAAATTAATAAAATGAAAGTTAATAACCCATTATCTAGTTCAGTGGTTCTCAAACTTTTTAAATGACGGAACCCTTTTGGGAAGCAAAATACTTGATGGAACCCTACAATAAAACAATTATTTTTATAAGTGTATTCTATATTAATCAGCATAATAAAAGTACAATGTATCAGTTACTAATTATTATTTACTTCACCACTTGGTAAGGACAATAATAGAAAACATTAAAAAAGAAAAAATCTAACTAGTGGGAGGTATGAAACTGTTTTTTATTTTTCATCAATTGCTTGATATCAGGTTTGATGGAAGAAAGTTGGAGTCTCATATCAGCTTCGGCGTCCAGTCTATTGCGATATTTTGTTTTCGTGGCTGCGTAGGTAGAGAATCCTGTTTCGCACAAATATGTAGTTGGGAACGGGAGAAGAATATCCAGAGCCATTTGGCCAAGCATTGCATATTCATCTTGGATTCTGCACCAAAAATCATTAAGAGGCGTCGTTTTGAACAATGACTCCATACTTGTGTCTGATGACATTTCTAAAAGAGATTCATATATCTCATTTGACATGTTTTCAGGCTTTTCCAAGTTGGGTAAAAAAGGATTATGAATCCAGGAGTTCACTTTAATTTTTGTATTGTGTTCTTCGGGAAAATACTTTTCAAAAGATGCGCGCATCGAACTGAGATATTGGACCAATTCTTCAAACACATTATCTTCAAACATTTCTGAGTCGTTTTCGCTAACAAACTCACTGAGTAACGTAAAACTTTCTATTTATTTCTTACCAATGCAAATGATCCAAAAATCTAATTTTCTTTTAAAAGCAGTTATTTTATTATAGGCCTGAAACACTGTTGTCTGTTTACCTTGCAACGATAAATTTAATTCGTTAAGTTTTTGAAAGATATCCGCCATAAAAGACAATCGGAACAACCAAGTTTTATCATACAAACGGTCCTTCAAATTAAAAGAAGTATCTGCTGAAAGAAACATTTGTAACTCGGCTCTAAGTTCAAATAGCCTTGTTAAAGTTTTTCCCCGAGACAGCCATCGCACTTCTGTATGGAGCAGCAGTGTTTTATGTTTGCTGCCATAATCTTCACACAATAATGAGAACAATCGGGATTGTAGTGGTCGTGATTTGATAAAATTAATTATTTTTACCGCTTCATCCATAACTAATTTTAGATTAGACGGCATTTGCTTCATCGCAAGTGCCTGTCTATGCAGAATACAATGACTGGAACTACAATTAGGCGCTTTATTTTTCATTCGTGACACTGCTCCTGCTGTTTTACCTGTCATCGCCTTGGCCCCATCTGTACAAATGTCAATGCAATTGTTCCAACTGAGATTATGTTCTTCAAAAAATATATTTATTTTATTAAAAATTTCTTCCCCGGTAGTGTTTGTAAGCAGCGATGAACACATAAGCATGTCTTCTTCAAAAGAACTTTTATATGGATATCTCACAATAACCAGCAGGATAGCCAAACCAGCGACATCAGTCGACTCGTCCATTTGCAAAGCGAATCGTGTATTTTGTAGACGTGTAACTAGTTCTTGTTTGACGTAGCTTGCCAGATCATGGATTCGTCGTGAAATAGTATCGTTTGATAGCGGAACAGTAGAAAGATGCTTTGCAGATTTTTCATCAAGCATACATTTTGTTATGTCTAATACACATGGTTTTATTAATTTCTCAGCGATAGTGTGCGCTTCACCTGCTTGTGCAATGCGATAGCTAACTAAGTATGATGCCTCCGTGGCCTTTTCGTTGGTAGTTTGTGTTACATGCATCATATTTTTTTGACTTTCTAATAACTGATCTTTTTTGCGAACAAAAAATTCTTTATTCTTGTCTTTAGTCTCGGGGTGTACGGTTTCTAAATGTCGACGCAATTTGGCAGGTGCCATGGAACTATTAGGAAGCAGTTTACTACAGAGCATGCAGAGAGGTGAGCCGTTGGAATCAACAAATCCGAAACTGATATAAGATTCATCATACTTCCTTTTTTTCGTCTTTGAAACCGTCGAGCTTGACGTCGTGGCACTCGTGGCATCATCTTCTGGATCGGTGATTGCTAAATTCTCCGCGCGCATTGCTTTTGAACATTCAGCGTCATTAGAAGATGTTGTTGGAACACGTTTAACACCTTTAAGCCAACGTTCCATTCTTCTTTATTTATAATGTTACAAGTCAGGATAGTGGGGTTTAAATAATGCACAATCGTTACTGCGTATAAGAGACTAAATTTAGAACCTACAGGGAAGAAATGTATAAAACTGAGACAACAGAATACAGCAGGCAGTAAAACAATGAACACTAGTTTCTCGCTAGCGAGCTTGTAAGTAGGTAGTAACTTATCGCTCCGAACGCTAATCATCAACTGACGACGCCAACTTTTTTTTTTTTTTTTTTTTTTTTTTTTTTTTTTTTTTTTTTTTTTGTGTGTGTACAGCTGTTGGCCGCAGATGGCCTTGACAGCTTGACGCGGACTATGGGTGAGCGCTGAGGGCTCTCAACCCGGAGAAAAGTATGCTAAGCGACATCGCCCAAGGGCTCCCCCTGTGGGGAACGGACCTCGGCTTGGGGCGTCGCTGGAGGCAAAGTGGGCGTGCCCACGTTTTTAATAGTGACTTTTGCGCGGCGCGGTTTCGCACCTCGACGGCGAGGGCGGAACCGCGGATATTTATTTGTTAAGGCCTCGCGGGCCGTGTAGGCTCTTTGTTGAGCGAGTGTGATAATGTCGTCCTCTTCGTCGAGGACGTGACGAGGACGTCGGATAGAGGAGATTTTGGAGGGTCTATAGGAAGCCGCCCCAACCACTAGTTGGTTGGGGTGTGTCATGGCAGAGTCAAAGTAGCTCTGAGAGCACCGTTTCATAAACTGCTTGATGGTCGGCAGTTCGAGGTCGATGTGGAGATCGACGTTTCGTATGAACCACGGTGCTCCCGTAGCTCGGCGCATGAAACGATTTTGTAGTGTCTGTAGCCTGTGGATCCTGTGTGGCTTAACATGCGCGAACACCACGCTGGCATAGGTCATGATAGGCCGTATGCAGGTGGTGTAAAGTCGGACTTTGCTACTCAAGGGCATACGCGACCTAGAGTTGAGTAGACAGTGGAGACGGCCCATCACAAAAGCTGCCCGTGCGCGGACTTGCTTTATGTGAGGGGCGAAGCTGAGTCGATCGTCAAGGGTCACACCCAAGTATTTGGCCTGCCTGGTCCAAGTGACCGGCTTGTTGAAAATTTTAAGGGGGGGAATGCTATCGATAGAGTAGGAACGGGCAGTTCGTCTAGTGAACATGACCGCCTGACTCTTCTCGGGGTTGATTTCTAATCTCCATTTCCTAAACCAATTGGCTAGGGCGGTAACCGCTGTTTGGAGAGTCTTGGCTACTGTTGTCGGGGATCTACCAGCACAAAAAAGTGCGGTGTCATCAGCGTAAAGCGCTTTATGTACCCGGTTGAATTTGGGCATATCGCTAGTGTATAGCGTGAAGAGAAATGGGGAGAGGACCGACCCCTGAGGGACGCCGGCCTTGATAGGGTGGGAGGTCGACAACGTCCCTTCCACCCTGTAGCGAAAGCTGCGATGACTTAAGTAGTCATGTATAATGTGAATTAAGTAGTGAGGGATCTTGAGGAGATAGAGTTTGTAGATTAGGCCTTCATGCCAAACCTTGTCGAATGCTTTCGCTACGTCTAGGAATAATACACCCGTATATCTGTTCATGATGAACTGACTACTTGTGTATTCTACCAAACGGTGAACTTGTTGTACGCAGCTGTGTTTAGCTCGGAAGCCAAACTGTGCGTCGGGAACGAGGTTGTTAGCCTCGGCGAATGTACGTAGTCTACTGAGAACTATTCGTTCGTAGATCTTACCTAGACCTCTTAGTAGACTAATCGGGCGGTAACTACTAGGTTCGGTACGGCGCTTGCCGGGTTTGTGGATTCCTATTACCACGGCCTCTTTCCATTGCGCGGGAAAGATGTTATTATTTAGTGCTGCATTGAAGATGCAGCACAACAGAATTATCAAGTGGGCGGGGAATAATTTAATGACTTTATTTGAGATTCCGTCCGAACCTGGGGCTTTCCTGGTTTTGAGACCCCTGACTAACGATTCGACCTCATCGGTGGTCACTGCTGGGATTGGCTGATCGGGGCTGTCGTTTCCTAACGAGCGCGAGAGAGTGTTACGACGTTCCACTTCGTCGGCGATGAAGCGGTGATTCGCGGCGTCGGGGTGTAGCGTACTCGGCGTACACTGAAGCTCCAAGCAGTCGGCCAGGCATTCTGACTTTTCATCGTCCATGAATGCCGGAGGCTGGTTGGGTCTGGTGAGAGGAGGGAGGGTGGACACGATGTCTTTTTTGAGTGAGCGGGAAAGCTGCCAAAAGGCTGTGTGAGAGGGTTCTAGCTCCTCGATCATGGCGTCCCATTTGCTCTGTCTCAATTTTTTAATTGCTTGTTTAACCTCCCTCTGGAGTGACCGTAGGCGGGTACGGTTGTCCTCCGTAGGGTAGCGGTCATAAGCGCGTGTCGCGGCGTTTTTCCGTCTCAACAAGTCACGGACGTCGTCTGGCAGGCGCCATTTACGATCGCTCGTATCTGGTACCGGCCGCGAGCAGTCGTCCATTATCGACTGCACGTGACTTGTGAGCGAGTCGATCGCCTGAGAGGTATCTTCCTTAGACGTAATGTCTTTGGGAATTTGATCAAGGTGGACCGACGAGGTTGACTTGAGATTTTTCTCTAGCCGTGCCCAGTCAGTCGCTATCTTGGTCCTTTCGTTGTTGTGGCCTGAGGGGCCGGGGGTGCGGGAGGCTAATTCCAGAGTCACCGGGCGGTGATCTGAGTCTAACTCGTGTTGAACTTCTATTGAACATAAACGAAGGTTTATGTTTTTGAGAAGAAAGATATCGAGTATGTCCGGCCTGTGCGAAACGTTAAAGGGGAAGTGTGTCGGCTCTATGGGCGCTATGACATCAAATCCCAGTCTGTCAGCGAATAGCTCTAAAGTCTTGCCCCTCTTATTGGAACTTTGACAGCTCCAAGAGGTGTTCTTGGCGTTAAGGTCACCGCCAATGATGACGGCGCCTCCCAATTCTAGCAAGGCTTTTAGATCTTTTTCAACCAACTGTTTCGAATGCTCTCTATTGGGAGAGAGATATGCGGATACAAGGGTGATAGGCTGATGGCCTGAGAGGGCTAGCCTGCAAATTGAGGCTTCAATGTACATCAGAGGGGGCGGATCCACAGGTGTGCAATGCAGCGACCTTTTGTAGTAGATAAGCGTTCCGCCCATTGGTGAGGTTGTCCTATCATTGCGAACTATATTATAGTTCGCGATTCTAGGGTCCCTGTTGAATGGTTTTAAGAACGTTTCTTGTACTAACAAGATGTCGAGCTGGTGTTCCCGAAGGAATGTGCCTACTTCATCCCTCTGTTGGGTAAGGCTATTAGCGTTGAATGTCCCTATTTTGAGGTGTCTGGGTTTAACTCTGCCGGGAGTGTACCTATCCATTTTAGTTGAATTTTAGTGAGCCTAGACGCTCTAACGTGGGGGCGAATTTGATCGCTATATTAAGGAGGGCGAGGTTGTTTCCCTCGTTCCTTCTAAGATCGGCTGCAATTTCGCGGATTTCCGCGAAATTGATTTGAGCCGCGAAGTTGGCCACCAGGGCTAGATCTGGATCTAGTCCTTGGGGGGCTTTTGGGGGCGCGCTTTTAGCGACGACGATGGGAAGGGGGGCGCCCTGAGGGGGCTTGGGATTACCACCGGTGGGCTGGTTTGCCCCGATCATTGGTGGTTTGGGCTGAGATGGTGCGGGTGGGGCAGCGGGCTGCCTGTTGGGCAAGGTTGGGAAAGCCTCCTTGCTGGTTAGCAGGGGGCGAGCCCACGCATTGTGGGTTGGTAAGGGGGCTGGGACGAAGGTCTTGTTATAGTACAAGGCCTTGCCGTTTGTGTTGGGTTGGCGGACTAGCCTCCTCGGCGCTCTTGGGCAGCCGCGGTAGTTGGCCGGGTGTCCGTATTCTCCACAGAGAACACACGCAGGTGGCTCTTTGCAGAGGGAGATGTCCTTTGGCCTTTCACACTGGGCGGTGTGATGGTCACCTAGGCACTTGACGCACCTAGGACGGGCGAAACAGTTCTTGGACGAGTGTCCATACATTTGGCACTTGTGACACTGTGCCAGATTACCATTTTTGTGTGGGGGCTCTACCGAGACCCCAGAGAGGCCACAGATGGTCTTAATTTTGTATATTTCTTTACCCTCTGCGTTATTCGTAAGGCAGACGAGTATCATGTTAAGAGGGTAACGACCCTTTCCCCGGATCATCCGGTGTACTTCTACAACCGGCAGATCCTGGGTTTTGAGAGAATCTAAGATCTCTTTAGTGTCGATTTCTCTCGGGACATTGCGTATAACTGCACGCAGAAGTTTGGCTTCGGGGAGGGTGTATGTATGGTAGGGAATCTGTTGATTCCCTAGCATGCTTGACACGGTGCGGTGGTCGGCTGATGAGTGAAGGTCCACTCGTATGCCTTGGGGCGTGGATTTAGCCGATTTATAATTTATGCGATTGGTGTTTAGCCAAGCGGAGATGGTTAGCCACTTCTCCTTGTCCCTGATATATAGGGGCGGCGGAGCCAGTGGTTTTTTGACCGTCTGTGGAGCGACGGTGTTGCTGTCCGTGGAAGATGGGACAGAGGTAGGGGTGGCCTGCGAGACGACTGGGGGGACCGAGGCGGCCGTGGCAGTCGTTGCAGACGGGGCTGCAGCGGGTGTTTTTGCCGAGTCAGTCGGCTTAATTTTTGGGGCCTTAGAGGGAGCCTCTTTGTTGACCTTTACCTTTTTGCTCCGCTTGCGGGAGCGAACTACTGTAAATGAGCCCTCATTGGGCGAATCTTCCGACTCGGAGGAGGAGGACGATGAGGCTGAGGAGGACGGAGGTGATTCCGTTTCCATCGCCGTGCTGATGGTCGGTAGTTCCGGCTCAAGCGGCAGGGCGGTAGTAGGAGCGCGTTGAGGCTGGGGTGGTAAGATTGTTATTGCTCCAAAATGTTGGGCAATATAGGCTTGAATCTCTGGGATTGCCAGAAGGGCGTCAATTGTAATAGTTTTTTCCGCCATCGTGGGCTGGTGGAAAAAACGTTCGCGGGAAAAGTGTTAAACCTAGCGCCCTGGGTGAGGTGAACCCTGGGTTGTGTGTGGTGCGTGTCCCTCCCAACCGGGTGCAGGTCGGGAGGATGTGTGCTTAACTAGTGTGCCCTAAGCTTGTAATCCTTCGCCAATCTTAATGTGCGATAGGTTCCTAGCTGCTCGGGCCGTTAGGCCTTCGCAGAAAAATGATGAAAAGCCGTAGATTAGGTCCGACTAGGAGATCCCCCAAGGCCGGATGCTCTAACCCCTTCCGATTGTTAGCTCTGCCCTGAAGGGGCTCGGCAGGCAAATCGGGGCCTTGCCTCACCCGGCTTCGTTAACACCGTGAGGTTTCCGCCGGGGACCAAACAATATGGTTTTCTGCCCTGAGGGGGCCAAAATGGGTTGACTTTTTATCTACCAACGGTAGAAATCTGCACTCGACGTCTTGAAAAAATCGACTCGTGCAGTTGGGATCCGGCAACACCTGCGTCCAAACAGCGAAACTGCCACAGACAACCGTATACACGGCCACCCGGAGCGGGCCACTGAACGGCCACAGACGTTGAACAAGATGGCGGCTTGACGCGACGCGTGGTTCGCTGCGAGAGCGAGCGAGACGAAGCGAGAACGCACGACCGCAAGGGGCGGGTGCGGGGTGAGCGCGGCGAAATGGAGAGCAGCGAGGCGCACGTCCGTGCGCTACGGGTCTCCGACGCGGAATGTTTTGACGACGCCAACGCGCGATCGCCGCTTTTATACTTAGTCCTAGACTCGATCTCAAATATTCTCGAAAATACTCGAGTCGGCACCTTTGATAAACAAAAAGCAAAAATAAAAACAGAAATTTAAAAATAGCGTTGTAAACAATATCGACTTTATCCTTTGAAGTTAGAGACGAAAGTCGCTAGTTGACAACTATAGCGTCTAATTCAGAGGCGGCTTTTATCAAAGAGACTGAGCGCTTACAAGTATACTACCCGCTCGTTTTAAGTTTGCCGCTGGCGATAGGTATGAGTGTATGACGTTCGAAATTTTTTATTTAATTGTAACAATAAAAATTGTGTACGTTAGATATTTGGGTAAAACTATGACACATTATAAGTTTTGTTGTCACGTGGGGGAGGGTACGCGCATTCCACAGACCGGCAAACTTAGAGCGAACGCGTTGTACAAGTATAAAATTGTTGAGACCAAACTTATGAGATATTGTACCAGCTAATGTAACACAAGCTTATACAAATACAAATAAATAAATAAATAACATTCATAGCGTTTTGTCTCCGCGCGGCCGCGGAGTCCGCACAGCCGCGGAGCGACCAGAGAGAGGTGTTTTGATTTTTTTATTTCTAAATTCTTGCGGAACCCCGACAGAGGTATCACGGAACCCTAGGGTTCCGCGGAACACACTTAGAGTATAGCTGATCTAGTTGATACTCGTGAATGTGTGCGCGCACATCGTAAAAAATGTTAACTACTAAACTTGAGGGTGTTTTTTTTTCACGCGGACCGCCGCCGGCGACTAGCCGAGGTGACGGGACCAGGCATTAGTCCGTCACCCGCAGAGAGGCTGACCACGCAACGGCGACCAACATCCTTAAGGGGGATCACAGACGACAAGGAACTCTGCACCGGTGGTAGGCATAACGACGAAGGCGACGTCCTACGGATGGGTCCTGGAGCTGCACGTCGCCCCGGACGGAACTCTGCGCTCTGACCATGATCCACCCCAAAAAAAAGAAAGGTCGGTTTTTCGTGGAGGTATGCGCGCGCATTGTGAAAATTTACTCTTATATAATTGCTTTGGAAATTGTTTTTATGATTAGTCTCTACAGTCATACATAGTCATATATATCGAAATTTTTTTGATTTAAAAAACAAAATTTGCAGTGTTCTGAATCGCGTCATCATCATCACAGCTGATATAGTCCCTGTGCTGGACTCAAAACTCCTCCAGAATAGAAGGGAAATTAGCTGAACCAAGTTGGCCAGACGAAATGGTATTTGTAAAAAATAGGTATTTCGAAATAGGTATTTTTAATTTTCTTGCATAGATGTTATTTGCACATTATAATTCTTTAGTTGTAATTTACGACATCGACAGGCAAGAAAGGGGGGGGGGGGTGATGAACGATATTAATAGTCCGTCACACATTATAAAACAATTAAAAGTAAAAATGACATCGAGTAAATCTATTGTTGAAATCTTTATTAGTGTGACTGTTTTCTTCGCTTGAATAATGTAAAGGAATACTTTATTATGCTTAACGTCAAGAGATTGAAATATTGGCAATGTTTGGAAAATGTACAGTGAAAGTAAACGCAAGCGCACGCATCTACTCCATATTGGAATTATTGAATTATAATTGTATTTGAAATCAAATACTACTAAGAATAGAGTTTTGTCTATGATTTATAGTAGTTTAATTATTTAGCCGTAAATGTGGTTACTTTCATTTTTCATTTTTTTTTGTAGACTCGAGCTTCTTCTATAATAGGAGGCTAATAGACCTACTTTACTAAGATGCGCAGACAGGTTAGTATAAGTTTTTCTTTCAAAGTTTCCTTCTATTACAGTTATAAACTCATTTGCAAAAAAAACGGGCGGTTTTGATTTTCATTCATATTTAAAAAGATACAATACCAAAAAGGTTTCAATCGTTTGTACACGTTACTGGCCGGTTTTAAAAATGCTGTGGTATTTAAAAAAGTACGTTCTAAATTCAATTTTTCATTTGATGTTCATTTTTACAGAAAACCCCTTTTTATCCTACATTTTTGGCGCGAAGTTCCAGAAGTTAATATCGACTTTCATAACTTTTATTCAATTTTTATCGATTAATTTCATATCCTTGACTGTCAAAGCTTTATTTAATGCTGTTTGGCTGTATCAAAAATGGTAGATAAAGTGGTAAAAGCTACCAAAATTATCGCGCTGCTTGAAGAGGGTTGCAGCCAATGTTTCGTGGCTAGGAGGCTAAATGTTAGTCGCTCGACAGTCCAAAGGACCTGGCAGCGATATCAGGAGACTGGTTCCGTCGAGAGAAGGCCTGGTTCTGGAAGAAAACCATGTACCCAACCACGGGATGATCGTTTTCTTGTGAGTCGCGCATTGAGAAATCGCAAATCTTCGTATGTGGATCTTAAGAACAACCTCTAAGAAGTAAGAAATGTGCATATTAGTCTATGGACGGTCAGGAGGAGGCTTCTCGCTGCCAATATACGCAGTCACCGCCCGGCCCGCGGCCCCAAATTACTCCGTGAGCACAGAGTTCACAGGCTTAGGTTCGCTAGAAATTGTGAATCATGGACTCAAGACGATTGGAATAGGGTTTTGTTCTCTGATGAAGCCAGGATATCTCTGTTCGGTGAAGATCGACGTCGGCGAGTGCTAAGAAGACAAGGAGAACGCTTTGCAGAGGCATGTTTCGAAGAAATCACACCTTATGGTGGGGGCTCTGTTATGTTTTGGGCAGGAATAAATTCAATGGATCGTACAGAGTTAGTCTTCATTGAAAACGGCTCACTGACTGGGCATCGATACATAACGGAAGTTCTAATTTCTCATGCACAACCCGCATTGGCCGCTCTAGGTGAAGACTCGATTTTTATGGACGACAATGCTCGCGCCCACCGATCCCGCGATGTTAATGCGTATGTGCAAGAGGTCGGCATTCGTCATTTGGATTGGCCAGCTCGAAGTCCCGACCTCAATCCCATAGAGCATGTCTGGGACGTTCTGAAACGGCATGTGAGATCAGTACACCCGGCTCCGCAGACCATCAGAGAGCTGAAGAATGTGATTACTGCGGAGTGGGAACGTATTCCGCAAGCAAGTATCCGGGATATACTCGCTAGCATGCCCAGACGAATTCAAGCTGTGATTTTAGCTAGAGGGGGTCACACTCGATACTAAACATTTATCTGCTTTTACTTTATTAAAGAAAAACAAACAAAAAAACTTTTTTATTTTTACTTCATGAGCATATGCACTACTAGCGAATATACACTACTAGCGAGGTTTAGCATTATTTCCCATAAATTGTATCTAAATTTTATGAAATACTGATGAAAACGATTATTTTCTTATTAATTTAGCAAATTGTGTGGATAAAACTACCTATAATTATCAAACAAAGAAATATTAACATTTGAAATGGTTCATTGCTTAGGTGCCCGTTTTTTTTGCAAATGAGTGTATATAGTCGAAATATTGTTACAAAAGTTTTATTAATAATTTTATGACTGGTTGCCTGCGTGACGTCAACCCTCTTTGGGAATGCCCAGACAGGCAAGTATGACGGGCCCAAGCTAGGCCCAAGCTTGACCCAACTCTTCGAACGTCTGGGCCAGCCTTGTAAACCAGTCGTGGCCCAGCCTTGGTAAAAGAAGAACACGGGGCCACTTATGGTTGCCAGGTTTGGCCCACGCATCATTTTCAAGATTGGGCCGTGCTTTATTATCGGGATTGGGTCACGCTTTATTTAACGATTGGGCCATGCTTTATTACGGACCATACTTTATTACAGAGACTGGGTCACGCTTTGTTATCAAGACTGGGCCATACTTTATTACCAAAGGAATAGCGAACAATGTGAAAGATACTGTATCGAATATGGCGGTGGTTTAACTAACGGTTGGAATGCTGATATGAGGTATTAGAATTGAACTACAATAGCACGCACGTTATATCGGAAACGCCCGAATATTTACGGGCAATGAAGAGACAAAGGAAAGAGAAAATCTTGGCTCAAGTCGGGATCATTTATATATGGCCAATGCTGGGTACCTTGGGCCAAGTCTGGGTTGTCGTTAGTTGGCCGAGTTCAGGCTCACCAGTCTTGGCACAGGCTTGGTTAAACATTGAGATGGCCAAGGCTAGATCTTGTTTTAAAAATGTACTGCTTTCTAAACAGAGAAGGGATAATTTTGATAACGCCATGATTTTGAATACGTTTTGATTACCTAAATACGTCCACCGCGGCCGCTGCCACTGAGGGTACGTGGCCTTAAACAAAAAAAAAAGGCCGTTAAAGTCGCAAAAATTTTTTCAGATAAAATAAAGTATGGTTTAATAGTTTATTAGGCTTATAAAACAACTTAGAAAATATTTAAAAAAATGTGGGAGTAGTATTTTTTGGAAAATTATATGTATAGTATACTATACATTGCGCCACTTGCTGAAAATAATAAGACATTAGCAATATATAGTATATATTGCGCCATATACCTCAATCGTGTGGTACAACATAAATCAGTTCCTACCCCTAACATAACCTAAATGCAGTTTGTATTTAGTGCAAATTGTACTCGCTTGATCTTCTCTACAGATCTACATCTCTAGTACCCAGTTAACTGAGGCCAGTGATCGTATTTATCGAACCGCACATCACCATGAGGCCTCGCAGTCATCCCATTCTTATTCTTTTTCTTTTCAACGAAACAATCCATATCTTTCACAGGCACAATGCCGTCACGTTATAGAACTCCAACATAGCCATTGAAGCGAAAGCCTTCAGCAATCTTGCTTATTCTTCATATTTATTTGTTTGCCAAGTCTATGACGTAACACGCCAAACATTATTTACACAAATGTGAAAAACTCAGTCTGGCCCCTTTTTTTTCAATTTATTTTAAAATAAAACAAATGGAACATGCAGCCCAAGCTTCACTCAAATAAAAGCCAAACGAAATATCAAACAAAATCTGTTATAATTCCTCGTAGCAGCAGTAGTGGCAATGTATAGTATACCATACAGATAAAGATGGTAGCGTTTGTAGCAATGTATAGTATACTATACAGATAAAGGTGGTAGCGTTTGTAGCAATGTATAGTATACTATACAGATAAAGGTGGTAGCGTTTGTAGCAATGTATAGTATACTATACAGATAAAGGTGGTAGCGTTTGTAGCAATGTATAGTATACTATACAGATAAAGGTGGTAGCGTTTGTAGCAATGTATAGTATACTATACAGATAAAGGTGGTAGCGTTTGTAGCAATGTATAGTATACTATACATGGGTGCGTGTGAGTAAATATATACCAGATATGATAATTTACAAATTATTTATACAATAAAATGGTTATAATAATTATTTCCCTTTACGATTTGTGCATTACATACAAATAATAAGTAATAAAATCGCGAAAACAAAAGAAAACTTACCTCAATTATAACTACTAGCCACGGGTTGTTCGTTATTTTCCACCACTGACATAAATTCACCAAAGAATATCTAGTAATAGTAATTTTTACTTAAAACTAAAGGTTCAGAAATGAGATTCGTAATGAAATAATCCAAATAAAATCAGTAGATATTTCATAATATTTTTTTTAAGTTGATGTATATTATACTATACAAAATAACTTTAAGGGCTTTAGTATAGATTAAAATCTTCTATGCGGCGAATCATGATTTCAATTTCCACACAGGTTAAATCGTTGTGCTGAGTCTGTCTGACATTTGTATTCGTGAAATATATATTTATGAAGTCCAACACGAGACAAGGCTTTATTTATTCTTTATTGTGAAGTATCCGTGTAGTTACAGAGTAAGAATACAATTACAACAACCACCCTTTCTCTTAACCGTGGGTGTCGTAAAAGGCGACTAAGGGATATATGCAGGTAACATAGATGCAAGAGAAGAAAAATTCGATATAAAATATTATAAATTAAATTATAATAAACTATTTTGGAAATTATATTATTAAATTGTATTGAAAAATCCTTACTGATATTATAAATACGAAAGTAAGTTTGTTTGTTATGCATTCCTGCCTAAACTACCCAACCGATTTCAAAAAGCCTTTCACCAATGGAAAGCTATAATTTTAGGGAGTAACATAGGCTATATTTTATCTCAGTATTCCCACGGGAACGAGAACTACGCGGGTAATGCGACTGAAACCGACGCGAAGCGAGGGCCGGTTGCTAGTATTATTATAAATTATATTGGGATAGGTTCCAACACAGATCAACATGAAATAGTAGGCCTACTTCGTTTCTATTGTGGAGGAGGCCTGAGCCCAACAGTGGGACTTATGGACTGAGATGGATTGTGAGGTATTGTTTATATTTATAAGATTAACAATGATACAAATGATTTTAGATCAATATGCGATATATCAATGTCAGTATTATTTTATTTTTCTAGAGTCGTAACGGTTCGCTTGTAGCTGCTATTATGTGTTATTTTCTGCTTACGTGCACATGCATAATTCCTGGTGCAATCAGTGCAGCGAGGCAGGTGGCTCCACTGCGTACTCCCTACGTGTATTACTGTCTGTTAACATTGTTTTATCGAACTATAGATACAGCTGAAACATCGCAGGTTAGGTTCTTGAATTATATTTATACTTGTCAGTTTCATTTGTTTGAAGTAATTTTTAAAGTCTCAGTCTAAATAAGTGCCACTTTTGGGCACGCACCTCTTTCGGATATGGGTGGTGTGGATGAGAACTTACACCATGCTGAGAGATGGGTTGGTATGGTTTTATTTCGAATTTTTCTTTTTTGCATATATCATATTTGCCCTATAGAACTATTTATATCTGTTTACATCATTAAGTCGAAAAAAAGCCTCAACTTTACGGTACCCACAGAAAAGGAAGGGGTAGTAACTATTGTATTATTATTCCACCAATATATGGATATTTGTTTGAAGAGTGAATAAATTTGTTTAATACGATTAGCACGTAAAATTAGAGAGACTTGAATCTTCGCGAAAAAGGGATATCCTTCCTCGACGTTTTTCTCTTGCTTTTAGGTAACTAGCCAACCCGGCGAATTGCGTACCGCCATAATTTTTTTCGTAAATATATTTTCTAAATTACCGAAAATTAGCTGTCATTTTGCGTTTTGTTATTACATGTCAGATGCGTTTTAGTTATACCACGCTTTATAGTGACTTTGTATTCTCTTTGACGTTTTATGTTATGTCACGTCACACGGAAATCCGGTCGGACGGGGTAAAAACTATTCTATGTCCGTCTCCTGGTTCTAAGCTACCTCGCCACCAATTTTCAGCCAAATCGGTACAGCCGTTCTTGAGTTATAAATAGTGTAACTAACACGACTTTCGTTTATATCTATGTATATATAGGAGAGGAGGGGTTTGCGAGCGATATATTGACTCATCACCATATCTCTAGTACCATAAGGCGTACAGACTTGAAATTTGGCAGAAATATTCCTTTCGTCGAGTAGAGGTCAGCTAAGAACGGATTTTACGAAATTTCACCTGCATGGGGTGTTGCGGGGGCATTAACAATAATATACATATTAGGTCTTTACCTATGAAATTGCCGTTATGTATGAAAATAATTAAACGATTTTTTTTCATGTATTTTTTTATTTGTATTAATCTAAGTAATCACCCATGCAATCAATGCATCTTTGCCAACGCAGCGGCAGTTTATTGATGGCCTTCTTAAAGAAATCAGCTGGACGGGAGGCATCAAATTCTTCAAAGGCATTTTGTACTGCCTCTCGGGTATTGAATTTCTTTCCCGCCAAAACGTTATCCAAATTCTAGAAAAAGAAGTAGTCTGTAGGCGCAAGGTCTGGTGAGTATGGCGGATGACGGAGAGCTTCCAACCCCAGTTCTTGCAACTTGGAGACCGTCTGCTGTGCAGTATGAGGTCGCGCATTGTCGTGCAGGAGCAGCGGAGACGATTGACCAATGCTGCTTGGAGATGTGCCAGCTTCTCCATCATTGTGTTCAGTTCTTCACAGTACACATCTGCAGTAATGGTCACCCCGTTTGGTAAGAAGCTGTGATGAATCACACCGGCGCTAGACCACCAAACAGTGACCATCACTTTTCTAGGGTAAGTTTTCGTTTAGGGCATTGTTTAGGTGCTGAACCAGGATCCAACCAACTTGCTGAGCGCTTGCGGTTATCAAACACAATCCATTTTTCATCGCAAGTAACAATGCGTTTCAAAATTCCTTCATTTGTGTGTCTGTTGAGCAATGGAAGGCATGTCTCGACGCGTACTTCGCGCTAGCGATCATTGAGTTCGTGGGGCACCCATTTGTCAAGCTTTCTTACCTTGCCAATATGACGCAAATGGACCAATATTGTTTTGACGCTAACGTCGAAAGCTGCTGCTAATTCAGCCGTAGATTGTGTGTCATCAGCTTCCACAATCGCCTTTAATTCGTCATTGTCGACCAAAGTCTTCGGACGACCGCGAGTTTAATTTTTCAGGTCGAAATTTCCAGAACGGAAGCGAGCAAACCAATAACAGGCGGTGCGTTGATTTGTAGTGTTAGCTCCGTAAACGTCGTTGATGTTGCGTGCTTGTGCCGCGGTGCTGCCACGACGATATTCATATTCTATAATTACTCGAATTTTTAACGTATCCATGATGACGAAAAAGATTGAAATGCGATGAAAACGTAACACTAATTAATAAACAAATGACTACTTTTGGAAAATGAATTCCATGTTTTAAAATAAAATTAATTTGAAATTAGAATTCTTAGCCAAACAAAAATTATTTTGATTTGAAATGGCCAGTACTGCAGAACGGCAATTACATAGGTAAAGACCTATTATAAAAGAACAGGGTCCGACAGACAACAGAGCCGAAGCTACTGAAGCTAGAATAATGAAATTTGGACCATAGTTTTATATCGTGACGTAAGCACCCACTAAGAAAAGATTTTTGGAAATTCCACCCCTAAGGAGGTGAAACACAATGGTAAAGTCTGTATGGAAAGAAAAAAAAAATCTTTCGCTACTGTCTTCAAATTAAGCTCAAATACTCTTTAATAAAAATAAATAAACGTGTTTCAGCGTTTGTCCATTTTCATCCTCTAAGGGTGTAAAATAGGTAGAAAGATGTCAGTTTACTGACTTATCACAGAGCCGAAACTATTGAAGCCAGAATCATGAAATTTTGACATTAGTTTCTTTATGTTACGTAGAATCCCACTAAGAAAGGATTTTTTGAAATTCAACCCCTGGGGGGTAAGCCGCAGTAACAAAGTTTGTATAAGGGAAAAAAAAATCTACATCGATTTTCTTCAAATTCTCCAAAAATACTCTTTAGTAAAAATAAATAAACACGTATTTCAGTATTTTTTAATTTTCACCCTCTAAGGGTGTAAATAGGAATAAAAAATTGGGTGCTCTGATTTATCAACGTCGAGCTGAAAGTACTGGAGCTAGAAACACACAATTTCGACCGTAATTTTGTTTTGTGTCGTAGTGACCCATTAAGTAAGGATTTTTTGTAATTCAACCCCTAAGGGGTGAACCGTAACACCAAAGTTTGTGTGAAGAGAAAATAAAATCTTCATCGATTTTCTTTAAATTTTGCATAAATACTCTTCAATAAAAATGAATAAACAGCATTTGTCAATTTTACCTTCTAAGGCAACTAGGCGGGTAAGGTGACTGAAACCGAAGCGAAGCGAGGGCGGGTTGCTAGTATATAGATATAATAACCCCGTGAAATAGTTGATAGGTAGAATATTATCAATTACTAGTTGTATTTAAAAAAAATATACCCTTAATATTACAATAAAGAACATCACAATTATGGATGTTTGGTTACAAGACGACTCCAATTATCTGTGGCAGGGGTGGTCAGGTGGTCGTGGACAATTGTGTCTGTAGCCCAACGACAAGAGCACACGGGGAGGACAACTAACAGACCTTGACTATGTACGTATTCTGTCGTCGTAGCCTTCCGCATCAGTATTACGAACGACTATTGTGCGCCGTACTTGAAGCGTAGTGTTGGCAACCTTGCCACCCTCTGGTCACCGACCGCCCGTCATTATGTGTCATTAGTTTTGCGACACTGACCAAATAACTGGCCTACGATATCGAATGACTCATTCCGTACGTGATTAGTCTGTTTAGTTTTATCATTATCTGTGTAGAAAGGTAATTTCTGGTTCTAGTTACTTGACATAGCATATTTATTAACGTCCGAACATAATTTACTATGTATAGTATTATTTTATATATTTCCCTTATTATACAATAGATATTTGGCAAGTGTATTAGCACGTAATAAGTGATTAAAGCGTACATGTATGGTGTTCACAAACTACCATAATTACAGGCTATAAATATCCATTTGTAGATATTGGAAGAGATTCAAAATAATTAACGTCAGCACTTCCCAAGATCGGATAGTATTCAGCCTCCCTAATCGTCTCATAAATTTAAATTAGCAACACCGATGAGATTTTATTGGAATAGTTCCATTATTTAGGTACATACTGTCGAAATTGAATTAACATACCTATAATAATAATAACACCTAAGTGTTACTTGTTCACTAATAAATTTCAGACAGCATTCAAGTTCTATACGATTCGTGTTATTATGGCTTTTATTTTAATAAATTTAACTTAAAAATAAATGACTCCCCTCCCCTATCTATTATAATCCATGGGTTCATTTTATAGAGAGATTTAAGGTCTATAAGAATCGATTATTATTATTGTTTCTATTAATATAATCATTATGATATATCGGACATTAAACATTTTAAGCCCTTTCCCTGAATATGGATATTGGAATGTATGCGAAATCCAGGGATAGGTAAACGGTAAGTTAAGTAAAAATGTAAATTATTCTCGCATAAATAACAAGAATCTCACTTAAGACATTACAATCAATTTCATTAGTTTCACTAATTTGCAATTTAAAATAATCGATCTAAACTATAAAAAGTAAAATTGTAAATACATAAGTGTGAATTTATGTTATCGAACCACATTGTAACACTTTGAGCACAATATAAATACACGTCTAATCAAAGTTGTTACTAAAAACAGTAGGTAATTACACGCACGGCTAACGAGAGCGGGTGGTGGGCAGTCGTGAATTTATACGGGAGAGAGCCTTCCCGGCGCGCAATGTAAAGTGTATATCTGAAGGAAAACGTTTCATTCCCGCCGGAATATAATCGTCCGGTCGTAATTTATATTGTCTGCTGCAGAGGCGAGTCCCGTTGCACATTCATTTATTTTATGTGCCATTTACAATTGTCGGTCGATGGTCAAGGGAGCGAGTAAGGGGCGCGGGGGTATGGAGGACACGCGGCGGGGGGTTAGGTTGCCGGACGACGGTGCCTTCGCATTATAAAACCGTGCGGTCATCTGCGAACGCCGTAATGGTATTTGTAATAGGAGCGATCCGCATCAGTTGTGATGACCGCTTCACAACACATCGGTCTGATGCTTTATTTATAGCGTTAATTTGGTTTATGTGTGATAAATACCTCAAGTTCCTTTCTTAGACAATTAAATATATCTGCAGTTGGTATGGCGTTATATAAATTAAATAATATATTTGACATATATACATATGTATATAAGTTACTTATGTAGTAGACTGATTAGAATTAAATTTCATTAATATGATAATGATCTGTGATGTTTACGCGAGTATTATGCACGAGGGCAGTCCTGCTTTCCTGACCGTAAACGCTGAAAAGTGTTTGTAACTTTGGGCAATTAAAAGTCAAACACAAACGAAATCCGTAAAAATAATTTTATTTCTAATTAATAATATGTTTATGAGATAATCTAAAAGTAAGGTACAATATAAATTCTACCTTATTAGATACAAGAAACCTCATATTCAGCAGTTCCTTGTATAATATAATACGCATTAAACGCATTAGAATTATAATGCGTTTAAAGTAGTTTTTTCTCATCTATATTATTTTTAATGCTTATGAATAGAGGAGATGCTAAAGGAATTCATAAAAGCCAATAAATTACAAAGCAACATCAATAAAAAAAGTTAGTTTTATTTTGTAGAATTTTCCATTCCTCTTTTGTGTTTAATTGTCAGTCGTTGCATTTTTTCGCATGAAAGTCGAACGAGTCCCGTTGGCGGGAAAGAGGCTGAGTGGCTCTGTATTCTTTTGTTTTTTAATTATAACGCTAGCGTCCGTGGGGTGACGGTCCCCCCCTTGCCAAGTTTCTGGTGGAGGTGCTTTCTTGTTAAGCGCGACGGGCGCGGGTGCTCGCCTCCTACGTGCCTCGGCCATTCATTTTGTAGAAACTTATAACCTGACCCGCGTACTTATGAGCGTCGCCAATAAATATAGCGATGACCGGAGGTGACTCGGTCCTTGTCGCACATAGCCTTACGCGCGTTACTCCGAGCAAGACTGCGCACGGTGGTAGGTTAGCGTCGCTCGCGGCGAGGCATTGTTAGCTAAATATCTAGGTGGTCAGTTGGGCGGGCGGGGGCCTGGGCGGCTAGAAGACGGGCAGGGGCGGCGGGCGGCGGACGTGCCGGGCCCGGCGCCGGCCGATGTATTGAGCGCGTATTGCAGACGCGGTCACGCGCTGCAATATTGCGTTCGCTTTGCGATATTACCCCTCGGTAACTCAATTTGATAAATTGTGCAAAGTTCTCTTGCTTAGTATTGCTGTTACTGGATCAATATATTGCCTTGTGCATGCTATAATCCATGACATTTCACGATTAAATACTGGGAAGTGATATGATGTTGTATTATTATTGTGTATCTAAATGTCTTTAATAACACTGATAATTATAAGACCTACGATTAAAAACTAATCTTCCCTTTCCTAGTAAGATTTGATTTTTCCGTGTGGTGACGGAGTAAGAATACCATTCACCACTATCTTAGCCATGAAAGTCGCAAAACGTAGTTTTTTTTTGTATCTGTACACTATTAAAAAAAATAATCCCTCAGTACACTTACACTACGTGTGGTAACGCAGTAAGAATACAATTCATCATCCCCTTCCTTGCTCGTGGTTGTCGTAAAAGCCGGGTAAGAGATTAAATATGCATATATCTATGCAAGATATGTAAAACTCGAAATAAAATCCAATATGAATACGTTTGACTAGCGTGGTATAGAAGCCAATTTCCTTCCTACTGTGGGGCAGGCTCGAGCCCAGCATTGGAACGTATATGAACTGAAATGATAAAAAGATGACTAAGAGCCGTAAGCTGATAGTATTATTGTAATAAAAGAAAACTCAAAACATTTATTAAGTAACTGTTTGACCACTGCGGTATAGGTTCTATGTCATTTTTCTTCAAAACTCTGAAGGAAGCTCGGGCTAATAGGTATCATATACCTGTTAGTCTTCTCTACAGCTAAGATACTGATAATGAATCTTGAATTTAAGTATTTTCTCTAGTATCGGTATACGCTCTTTCTGACATAAGTCATAATATTATCATCATCATAATCTCGGCCCATATACGTCCCACTGTTGGGCTCGGGCCTCCTCCATAATGGAAGGGTAATTGACCTATAGTAATACCACGCTGGTCAGACGTGCTGGTATAGGATTTTATTTCGAGTTTTCCTTCTCTCGCATAGATGTTATATGCGTTTTATATCCCTTAGTCATCTTGTACGATCACCCACGGGTAAGATGAATTGTATTCTTACTCCGTCACCACACGGAACATAGTCATATATAGTCAAAGTCAAGTCATAATATAATTGGTAAAAATTAGTATAAGGATAGGTATTATACTTATACAGATATTTTTGCAATTTATATTTTTGCATTGGGGTATTAATAAGTATGTATTTACTCAATGTGATGTCCCGAATTCGAATCGCTCAGGTAAAATACTACTGGGTTTTAAAATCGCAATGACTACGCATATAGCGTACTGGTTAAGATACCGACATACTATGTCAGTGTCGTGTGTTCGATTCCCGAAACGGGCAATATTTTGTGCGATCAACAATGGATATAACTTGTGTGAGTTAAATTATGTGTTTATGAAATCCTTCGCAATATAAGGATTATTTTCGTCGTCTTTTGGTGTATAGGTATTATGTACAGTAGGTTATGGGGTTGTCCGCCATCCCCACAGTCACCTTACCGGCCCTTTCTATTGTGATCATTCCATAGCATGTTACCATAAAAAAGGCTTTGTTTTTATAAAATACAATTGTAAGCATGTAATTTAAAACATGTAGGTTTTATCATGTAATTTGAACAGCTTAAACTTGGCTTGACACGCTGCCGCATATCTAGATGACGTGTAAGCGATAGTTGCTAATTCGTTCGATTACTTGAAGTCGTCTGTTGAACTATATGATGCCCGACTTTTTTTTTGCTCGACTTGGCGGGGGCACTGCCATGCCCCCAGATATACTGATTGATGTATCAATGATTTTGAGATAATGTGATATAAATATATTTAATTGGGAATAAAATGCCGTGACTTCTGTGTAGTGGTGGAGTAAGAAGACAATTCACTCCTCCCCTCTATTGCTCGTGAATGTCGTAAAAGCCGGCTAATGGATTAAATATGTATGTATCATCTATGCAAGATATGGAAAAATCTAAATAAAATCCAATACGAATACGTTTGACAAGCGTGGTATAGTAGGTCAATTTCCTTCCTATTGTGGAGCAGGCTCGAACTCAGCATTCATGCATCCCGCATATGAACTGCATTGAACACCGAGAGTCTATAAAAAAAAGTATTACAAAATGAGAGTACAAAATCAACAAAACGTAAGTTAATGTACGCCCGGATGATCTGTTAATTAAGTGATAACGTGCATTCACATTGGCGTCGTAAATAATGCAATATATTATTTTTATAGTATAGAATGCAAGGGCCACCATCTGCTACATTTATGGACACCTTAATTAATGGTATAGGATTTTAGTTAACACAATTCAATACAACATTAATAGGTGGAAAATTAAAAATGTAATGATGTTTGTAGCAAAGGTATAACCACCTGTTAGAACTGAGACTCGACGTTAATACATTTATTCAAATATGCATACTATTTAGAAATATGTCATTGTAAATTAAATTTACTCACTTTTGAAATAAAAGTGATTGTTTCCTATATATCTATTTGCCTGTTTTCTTATATAAACAGGAGAGATTATAAGGAATCGTTTAAACCGTGCTGACGAGAGACTCTTCGTAAGATTTGCGTTTTTAAAATAATCCAAGTATTATAGATAGATATAAGTACTTTTCAATTAGATTTTTTTTTAATAATTATTAATATAAAATGCTGAGTTTTTAAAAAATAAACATATTGAGTTTTTTATTAATTTGAACCAACGATATACGTGAAGTACGTGCGGTAGTGATGCGGTGGATATGCGGCGAGGGCGCGTCGACCGGATGCGGATTGCGTGTGGCCGCGGCTTCAGCCTCGAGAAAATGATTTATATTGTTTGTGTAGCGGCGGGCGGTGAGCGGGGACTGCGGGGGGTCGCTTTCTCAAGCAGATCTAGTTCACT
Source organism: Lymantria dispar (assembly GCA_032191425.1). Taxonomy (NCBI): domain Eukaryota; kingdom Metazoa; phylum Arthropoda; class Insecta; order Lepidoptera; family Erebidae; genus Lymantria; species Lymantria dispar. The sequence continues at coordinate 18,115,459 of CM063446.1, read as the reverse complement.
GCAGATATGGGCGAGTATTATTATTGATCCAGCTTGGGCGGCGGTCGGCGGTCGGCATTTCCTACCGCTCATACTTGGGCGGGCGGGGGTGCCGCTAGCCGCCCAACATATTTATTGAAGCGCACGGGACGGCACACGCCGACGTAAAACTTATTATAACGACGCAGACCATCTACTACGGTGCACTAACCTTTAATAAGAGACGGAGGGCGCGCGGTCGAGCTCAGAGGGGAGCCTGTCGCGGCTCCTCGCCCAATCCTAACTCGTTATGATATTATATCAACTCATATCGGCCAATCCTCGCTCGTTATGATATTGTAGGCGGGCGGTATCCGAGTGCAACTGAAATTTTCCGTGTTGGGCGGGCGGTTTTATGATATACAGTTATGATTATAATGGGGCGCGCATCTCAGAAGTACCTATAAGAAACTTCGTATATTTTAGGTACACTCTCAATATAGCATGTTACTTATGTAGAGGATAGGTTAAATATAATCGTTGGTAAGTTAAGAATTTATAGTATAATAGATTTCTACGGGCTAGAAGAATTTATATTCTATTCCTCAGGAACAATTTTTTTAGATAAAACTTTGTTGTAATAGAATCACAGTCATAACTTCCATGTAATATTTTATATTATTTGGTTAAGTATTTAAGGCGTGTTTGTAAGAAACAAACTCAAATTCGTATTTAAAGAATTAAATAGGATTACAATCTATCCTAGCAGATGAGAACGATGATTGGACGTGAGACACATTAGTCCTTTTGGACCTATTGCTCGAGAAAAATCTAAAAAAAACAAGGAAAACTGCAGGCAACTCCAACCAATCCAACTACTATAACAACAACTCCAATATGATCTTCAGTCCTAGATTTTATTTGAATTCAGGACTTAGCGATCACAGTACCATAATTATACAACTATACCAAAGCAGTCAATCATAATTTTTACTAGCTCACAGAATCTTTAAACAATATAATGTCCATTTAACTAATTCTCATTAGCCCATGGAATCTTACAACTATATAAGTCCAGTGTAGGTACTTAAAATAGGCATGAATTTGTTATAGAACTATAGAAGACTATATTTTGATGACTTTACTGAAAGCTTCAAAAGTATATGAACTCACTTCTGTCGAGTGGGTCTTATTATGATGACGCGATAGCGTTCTCTATCCAATATCACATTTACCATTTCGCTTGTGAGAGGTGGAACGTTTGATTTTATTTTCGTCAATTTTGCAAAATCGTGACCTGAAACGTAGATAAGGATTTGTTGTGCAACTTTAATATGTCGAGCCTAGCTATAATTCGGATTTAATAACATTCAACCTTCTTAGTAATAATTATCTGTTTGCTTGTTTTTGACATTTAAGTCACAAATAACTAAAATAATTATGTATTGAATATTTTAAAATATAAAATGCTGACTCGTGTACTCAATTATTTATGTAGTAACGTCAAAGAAAGTCAATTTAAAAAGGTAACTTGTTGAATTTTGGCGCACATTTTCGACATGGCGGCAATTTTATTATGTGAGGTGGGTGATTAGAAGAGGTGAATTTAAAAGTAAACAGCTCTACTTATTCTAACAGCCCATATGTTGTTCAACATATCTATTTGTATTGCAATGGTCGATTCGAGTTGTTCTTCTTTTGGTGTGATTTTATATGCTTTCTTTAGACATTTTTCTTATACCGGCGCGTAAGATAAATTAGTCGATTCCTCAACATGTAGATGGATATAAGCCTTTGCATGGCGTAACGTCCTTATTGCCAAGTTGAGCAGGCGAGTTGTCGTTCGTAGTTCAGGTAGTTTACCAGAGGAAAGCTGTCATCCATTACCCTAATGATCGCTCAGTGATGGAAAACGGAAAGCTTTAGTGATAATTTGGTATCTATGTAAAATTATTGACCAGATGGTATCAGATGGAGTTGGCCCGGTTCAATATATAGTTCTTAGCGGTATTCTATGACACCTACGAGCAATGGAAAAGTTGGTAGTATTTGTAGCCGTCTCGAGACAGCAACACATAACAAACATAATCGAGTAAGACTAATTATTCGCTGGCTTACTGTAATAAATGTGTATTGAATTAAACAGTGTCCTTGTTCAACAAATGAGTTGATAATAAAACGATAATAAACAAGCGCCATTGTAACAAACTATAACAGATCGGTAATTGCTTCCACGATACCTCCTCGCGTTATTACGCCTTTTACGACGCCGTATGGGGTGAATAAAACATTTTTACGAGCGGCCATGGGTGCTATAGTATATACACGCACACACATGGCTAGGTACATGGCTACAGGTAATAAAATATTAAATCTATATATACACATTTGTATTTGTCTCCATACAATCTACAATTAAGTATAATGAAAAAGGAAACGAGGAAATATAATGGAGTTACTAAAATTTTATTTTTTTGCAACTTCACGCTATAGTATTTAAATATCACAGGAGTTCTTTAGATTCTTATATAATAAAATTCTAATTACATAAAATGATTCTATTGATTACGTCGCTCTATGTTACTCAAATGGATTGCGTCATAGCGTAATGCCGTCCCAAAGCGCAAAACAATTATAGAGACGGAATGAATAAAGTATCGCCCATGTACCTCGGCAGATCGTATTCGTTTCATCTCGAACCACGTTTTCTTTGTAATCTGCCGTATTCGCGTAATGTAACATTTGCTGAACGAAGATACAATATATATATTTTTTATTTTTTTACTCTGGGGACACTTTTTCGACCCTCGTCCAAGCGATCTCTTTGAAAAGTGGACATCGGAACGCGGGGGAAGGAGCCCCAGAGGATACTGGACAGAAAATGCGTTGTAAACATTTCGAATACATTCAATTTCCCGTCATTTTTCAAACTGATAAATAATTCTGTCATCGAACATTCGGACAGGGGTCGCTATGAAGTGATTGTCGATGGAAGGACGACGGCGCCGTAAAAAATAGCGGCCAACGAGACTCAGCCTCTGCTTCTCGTATGTGTGCGATAAATTTCTTTTTTATTATCTGATATCGAGGGACTCGGGAATCGAATAAAGCGCTCATATTTAATTCATAGGATACCGGCCATACAACACTACTCCGGACTATTTTATTTAAGATGTTGAAAGATTACGGATACTGGACGTATGCTTATTCTAAGCATTGCTGTCGTCCAACTTTTTTTCATTAATCATGCATCATATTGCGGAAGGGTATACACAAATGTATAATATATTGAAATGTTTGTTATTTTTTTATTGTACTGGATTTATACTTGCAAATTTGTTATTTATAGGTTTCATTAATATAGAGACTGCCTCGATGTCTAACTGAAAAGTCTCAGGTTTGTGTACTTAGTTCACCAATAGGTTTACTAAGGAATTATTTAATGTAGCTTATAAAATCTGAAACTATGATCGCTAAAAAATATTATGCTTGCTCCCTCATATGTAATCTATTAGAGATTGAACGTATCCCTACGTTACGTATATGCGACTTTATCTCCTAAACCTATCTACCGCTACCAGAATTTGATTGCAAATATATTTATTTATCCATCAGCCTACGATGACGGCGCCAACTGTTGAAAATATGTTCTCCTAAGAAGCGACAATATTATAAGCGCTTGGCAGGTGGGTTTGCTATTGCAGTGGGTGTTTAAATTTCCAAGTAAAGTGCTTCTTCTATTCTCCTGGAAATTCCTTAGCCGGATGGCTTCTATGATTTCTTATAGAAGTTGTTCAGAGTGGTAAAACGTTGTGTTTTTAACCCATCTCTCAGTTTTCTTTTTTAAATAAAAGCTTTGTACTAATGTAGAAGTCATGTGTCGCTTGTGTCCTTATATGTATATGCTATTGATGAGCACAAGTTACACACAGATTTTCTAACCCAGCATATTCAACACAGGAGGTTGCTACTTAGACCACTACGCTAATGCAGTCAACAAAAAACCGGCTAAGTTTAAGTAGGAGTCGCGCATGAAAAGTTCCGTACCATTATCTATAAAAAGGGCAAAAAAAAACCCGTTTGTTGTATGGGAGCCCCCTTAAATATTTATTTTATTTTGTTTTTAGTATTTGTTGTTATAGCGGCAACTGAAATACATAATTTGTAAAAATTTCAACTGTCTAGCTATCGCGGTTCTTGAGATACAACCTGGTAACAGACAGACGGACGGAGAGACGGACGGACAGACAGCCTAATAATGTATAAAAAAATAAATGTAGGTATTTATTTATTTAGACCATGCATCAATTCATATTTCTTCATATGTTGACGGAGTAAGAACACAATTAAACACTCCATTTCTTGATCATATTCATATGAAGATAGCATCTATTAAACAGAAGGAGAATGAGTTGAAAATGGTTAAATTTAGAGTTTTCTGTTCATCTGACCACCATGGTATAGTAGACTACAACTTTGGGACATATATGAGATGTTGATGATGAAAGTACTCATGAAGAAAATCCTAATGATACTTTACGTGTTATACCAGAGTGTATTTAGTAGTCCAAGTCATGTCTCCTATTCTGAAGGAAGCTGGTGATCAATAGTGGACTGTGTTATGCTGCTAGTGGAGTGTGGTATAGATATACGCCATGAGTTAGAAGTTACTCATCATCATCATCATCATCTTGCTCTTATCCCAATTACTTGGGGTCGACGCAATATGTCATCTGTTTTGACATATTGCAAAAAGTTTCGGCAATGACTTTTATGACCGGCCGCATGCCTGACGTCAACCCTCTTTGGGAATGTAATCGTTGACCCAAATGGTACCAGATGGAGTTGGTCCGGGTCAATCTAGGGCTCTTAGTCGTCTTTTACGACACCCACGAGCAAAGCAAGGGTTGGTAGTATTCGAAGCCGCTACCACACAGCACTAGAAGAAGAAGCATTACAAGTTACTCATCATTATCATCATTTCAGCCTATCGCCGTTCACTGCTGGACGTAGGCCTCTCTCATGTTACGCCACAAAGTGCGGTCCTATGCTGCCTGCATCCAACGACGCCCAGCAACTTTCACCAGGTCATCGGTCCACCTAGTTCGTCCTACACTGCGTCGTCCGATACGTGGTCGCCTTTTTCCCCAGCGGTTGTCGATTCGTCGAAGTTTCTAAATCTATCGAAATATAAAAGAATGTAATAAGGTTACATAGTTTATTTATTATTAAATCAAAGTTATACATATAAAAATAGATACAAAGTTACAATCAACAAAAACAACAATATAAGTACGTAATGGGAAGGAAATAAATTTAAATTATTTAATTTATCTGGACGGCAGTGCGTCTTGTGTCCGGCAGATGTGTTCAATACATTTAGAGACACGAGAACAGGGCCGGGGGTCACTCACAGTATTAAATAACTCTCCGACAGCTAAATGAGTAGGGGACGCGAATAATGTCTACGCAGGGTTATTCTGAAAGTTTCTGCAATAATTTTCTGCTGTAGATTTTTGGAACTTCTTCTTACTCTATATATGTCCCACTATTGTTTTGCGTCCGAACTTACTATAGTAAGTGATTAGTGACTATATCATGCTGGTTAGATGTATTGACATAGTTTTATTTTCATCTCTTGTTGTCAATGTTATCTGTATACGATTTCTGTCGTATGTATTATATTGTGCATATGTATATATACATCATTATCATCATCATCATCTCAGCCTATACATGCCCCACTGCTGAGCTCGGGCCTCCGCCACTATGGGAGGGAAATTAATCTATTATATCACGCTGGTTAGATGTGTTGATATAGGGTTTTGTGTCGAATTTCCTTCTCAGTCTTCACAGACATTGGCAAAACCCAGGCTAGCTCGCAATAAGGTGATGCTGTGTGTATAATGGGATCAGAAGGGTAAGGGTTAATAGGGTTTAAATATGAAATTGACGTTTTAACGTACTAGCCAGTTTGAATTATAATTAAACTTGGATAGTGTCAGATATCAAGATGAAACTATTTTAAAACGAAAACTATAACATTCTACATTTAAAAAAATGTATGACATTTGATCATTTGACGTTTAATTGTTTTTACATTCAGCTTTTGAAGTGAACATGGATACGGCGAAAATCAGAGTACTTTTCGAATACGAGTTCCACCGTATGACTAACGCAGCAGAAACGGCTCATAATATCAATGCTGTGTTTGGAGAGGATGCGCCTAACGAACGCACCGTGCGTTTTTGGTTTAACCGCTTTCGTAGTGGGACTTGAAGAATGGACCACGAGGAAGAACAGCCACTAAGGTAAGTAACGATGAATTGAAGGTGATGGTGGAAACCAATCTGAGTCAAACTACCAAGGAATTAGCGACATGGGTAGACGTTAGTATATCCACAATATTAACCCATTTGCACCAAAACGGTAAAATAAAAAAAACTTGAAAAATGGGTGACTCTTGATTTGATTGATCTTCAGAGAGCAGCGCACGTTGAAGCTTGCCTTATTCTGTTAAACCGATATAGAAATAAAGGTATTTTAGACCGAATTGTGACGTGTGATGAAAAGTGGATTCTTTATGATAATCGCAAGTGAAAAACGCAATAGCTGACCCCAGGTCAAACGCCACATCAATGCCCTAAAGCGAAGCTTACCTATAGAAAGGTGATGGTAACTGTTTGGTGGTCATGTAATGGTGAAATTCACTACAGGTTCCTCAGATCTGGTCAAGCAATAAACGCAGATGTGTACTGTGCAGAACTCCGAACAATGATGGCGAAAGTCACAGTAAAACAGCCCCGACTTGTCAATCGATCTTCACCATTATGTCTCCATTATAACGCAAGACCTCATAATACTCGAGAAACTGTTTTAACACTACAAGATCTGCAGTTAGAAACCATACGTCATCCTCCGTACTCGCCAATCCTCCCCTCAACCGGCTACAATTTTTTGCACAGGAAAAAAAATTATTCTGAGGAAACACTATAAAAAACTTTCACACAATATGTACCTGCAAGATAGCAGATAGTCATCGAATAAAATGGCACATATATATTATAATTAAATGTAAATAAATTTGAAAAATTAATGGCCTGCATTTTTATATAGAATACGAAGAAACTTTTCCCCGACTATATGTATGTATTATGTTGATTACATTTCAGTACTATCTTATTTTACAACACGTATACAACGTCTTATTATACACGTACTTTGAATAATTATAAATACGCATCTTAGGAGTTGAGTCCGAAACCTCTGCATAGTAATCTAGTATTCTTCTCGGTTATAGCTGTTCTTTTAAATTCGAATGTAATGGATACATAATCTTAAAAACCAAATGGATGTCACAAAGAAGAATTCAATTCCATTGGAAACAGTACCCGCACCCTTATTTGTTATTAAGTGGAGTGAAAGAAATGACGGAACAGAATAGCCCTGCTGGATTTGTTACTACGCGTCGCGGTAAGGAACAATAAAGAAAATTACGATACCGACATAGCTACACCACCTTTATTAGTACTTCGTAACTTTATTGAACTTATTTTTATGTATATCGCTTTAATACATACTTTTATATTGGTTTACATACCTGTATATAGCGATATTTTATTACTTTAGACTTATTCTTGCCAATCTATATACATCGGTACCTAAGTATTATTGACTGAAAATAAAACTACTTTTTTTTTTTTTTTTTTTTTTTTGGGTGGGTCGCGGTCGGCGCGCCTCGGCACCACTCCGTCCGGGGCGACAGAGGGGCTTAAGCACGCAACTCCCGCAACCCACCCGAAAACCACCTCGCCTTCGTCATTGGGCCGACCACCGGAGCAGGTTTACTTGTCGTCAGTGGTCGGCCCGACGGAATACCCCCTACGCGAGGTACCCTCCCGTCGACCGACGTCCCCCCCTCGGGGAGGACGTCGGTCTTTCCTCACGCGGTCGGCCTCTCGGCGGGTGACGGACTAATCCCCGGTCACGTCACCCGCGGCCTCGGCTAGGGCGGCATGAGGCGCAGATAGTTGCGCCTGCGCCGCCCCAGTCGCCGGCGGCGGATCTCCTCATCGAGGCTGCGCTCCACGCGCAGACGATCCGCCGCCTCCTTCTGCGAGATCACTGTCTCGCAGAAGGCTGCGACCGCGTCCCAGTTCCCGACGCTGTCGACCATCGCCCTAGCGATGGCCGGCAGCGTCAGGTCGGCACCGATGATTGCGACGAGTTCACGGCGCTGCACTGCCCAAGCCGCACAGGCCTCGAGCGTGTGGCGCGCCGTGTCCTCGTCGCAATCGTAGTGGTGGCAGGACGGTGTACTCTCCCTCCTTACGACCCTGTGCAGGTATTTGGCGAAGCTCCCGTGCCCCGTCAACACCTGCACTAGTCGGAAGGAGAGCAACCCGTGCCGCCTTTCCAACCACTGCATCAGCACCGGCCGGAAGGCCTCCACGGTTCGCACCCCGAACCGAGGCCTCTCCAGCCGGACTGCCCAACGGGCAATGACGTCTCGGCGGGCGTCGACGCGCCAGGCGGTGAGATCCCTTAACGAGATCACACCGCCCTCCCCGCGCACCCCCGACACCCGCCGATACAACTCGGCGAGCATTTCCGCCTCCAGGTCCCACGGGGGAGTCCCGGCCAATAGGCACGCTGCCTCCGTCGCCACCGTGCGGTATCCGCGGATGGCCCTGACCGCCATGACCCTCTGTGGTCACCACAGAAGGGCCCTAAGTCGGACGGTCAAGGACCCCGCCCACACCGGTGCGCCGTACAGGGCCATCGACCGGATCACCCCGTGTACAGCCGTCGGCACGTAGCGCTCGGTCCGCCCACGTTCGGCATAAGCAACGATAGGGCGGACGCCGCGCCGACGAGCCGCGGAGCGAGCCTGCGGAAATGCTCCCGGAACCACCATTGCCCGTCGAGCACCAGGCCCAAGTACCTCATATGGGCCCGGATGCTGATGTCAACCAATCGGACGGTGATCGAGACGCCGATGGGAGGGCTCATAAGGCGCCCATGGAACAAGAGGGCCTCCGTCTTGTCCAGGGCGACCCTCAACCCCAGCGCCTCGATCCGCCTGACGACCTCTTCGGTGCCATAGGTCGCCAGGCTTACCGCCTCTTCTAGCGTCCCACCGCGGGCTGTGACGAGCGTGTCGTCGGCGTAACAAATCACGCCCAGCCCGGGCGGGAGGCTCCCCCGCAACGCCCAGTCGTAGCCGATGTTCCACAGGGTGGGTCCGAGGACCGACCCCTGTGGGACACCGCACGTCATGGGCGTTCGCACAACGTCCCCTGCTCGGTTGGTACAGAGGACGCTGCGCCCCACCAAATAGTCTGCCACTAGCCGCCTCAGGTAAGCTGGCACTCCGTGATACCGGAGCGCCTCCCTGATGCAGCTGAATGGCAGACTATTGAATGCGTTGGCGATGTCTAGGGACACCGCCAACAGCACTCCCCCACCAGTGACAGCCTCAGTCGCCACGGCCCTCAGGCGCAACAGAGCCGCGATCGTCGAACGACCCCTCCTAAACCCAAACTGGGCGTCCGACAGATCGGGCCCCGTGCCGACGAGGTGCCGCTCGATTCGGGCAGCTACCACCCTCTCCAGTAGCTTGCCCGTGTCATCGAGCAGCACGATAGGCCTGTAGGCCGAAGGCGACCCCGGAGACCGTCCCGGCTTCGGCAGGAGCACCAGCCTTCCCTCCTTCCAGCACTCAGGGAACCGTCCGGACGCTAAACACGCGTCGAACAGCTCCCTGAGGCGGGGACCCAGGTGGTCGAGGACCAGGCCCAACACGCGGTTAGGAACACCGTCGGGCCCGGGGGCGGTGGACTTTGCGCACATGCGCGCCACCGCCACTCCCATCTCGGGTTCCGTGATGGGCGGAACACTGTCGTCGTCGGCCTCCCGGTCAGTGTCTGGCGGAGCCATGACCGGGGGCGTGTGTTCCGCCCGCCGCGGGAACAGGTCCTCGACGACCCGGGTGAGAAGGCTGGGCTGGAGAGTCTCGGTGAGGGGAAGGCCCCGCGCGCGGAGCTTATTCAGCACCGCGCGATAGGGGCGTCCCCAGGGGTCACGGTCGAGACCGTCCAGCATCTCCTGCCGACTGACGTCCTTGGCGGAGCGGACGGCCAGCCTGAAGGCCGACCGCGCATTGCGGTAGCCCTCATACAGCAAGGCCTCCCGCTCCGCGTCGCGTTGGCGCCGCCGGCTGCGGGTGTAGGCCCTCCGGGCGCGAATGCACGCGGCCCGGAGATCCGTCAGCTCCCGGGACCACCAGTGGACCGCCCTCCTCGGGGGCGGACGCCGTACCCGGGGCATGGCCGCATCGCAGATCTGCGTCAACGCACTGCGGATGCGGCCAGCCTCGGCGTCCACCCCGTCCGACTGGTTGGCAGAGGACAGCCACGAGTAAACGATGGCTGTCTCCGCCAGCTGGTCCCGGTCTAAGCGACCCACAGCCCATCGCGGGAACGCAGGATGTCCATCCGCCCCGTGACCCCTGCTGGGCGTGGGGATTACCGGGGAGACCTCCATCCGGATATACCGGTGGTCCGACAAGGTCTCCACCTCCTCCACGACGCGCCAGCTCCCCACGCGTGCGGCGACCTCGGGGCTAGCGAACGAAAGGTCCACTATCGATCCGCCCCGTTGTCGCACGCACGTATGCACCGAGCCCCTGTTCAGCAAACAGAGGCCCAGTGCCGCCGCCCACTCCTCGATCGCCCGTCCTCGGTCGTTCGTCCGGGGAGACCCCCACGCCACGGACTTGGCGTTCAAGTCCCCCAAGACGAAGACCTGGCGCGATGCCATTCGCCGTAACGAGGCCTCCATGATGGTGAGGGAGGCCTCGAAATCGGTCACACTCCAGTTAGGGGAGAGATAGACTCCGAGGAGCGTAATCTCCCCCCAGTCCGCCGCGACGTATCCGACGCCCCTGTCCCTAAGGGTCAGAGGCGACGAAGGCCACGACGTGGAGGCGACGATTGCCACGGTGCCATCGGTGCTACCCAACCAGTTAGGCCGGTCGGGCACCACGTACGGCTCCGCGGCTACGGCTACTCCTATCAACCACTCCGCCATGGCTTGCAGGAACACGTCCTGCGCACCGGCGGTGTGGTTGAGGTTGGCCTGGAGGAGACGAATGGATACGGGGTCCATTAACGGTCCGTATCCATCGTCACCTCCTCCGCGCTGACGGGCGATCGGGCCGCGCTCGGAGCGGGGACTGGCCCGGTCGATGGGCCGTCCCGCCCCTTCGGCGCCGATGCCGGGGGTCTGCAGTCCCCAGAGCCCATGCGGTGTTTGGCAGGCCTATTGCCTGCCGCACACGCGGGGCAGTGGGGCACCGCAGAGCACGGTGCCGCCTGGTGTCCGGTCTGACCGCAACGGAAACATAGCCCGCTGCAGTCAAAGCAGTTTTTGCATGTCGCCATGCATTTGTAACACCTCGCGGGCCGGGGCTCTAGCACGGTTACCCGCGCCGAGCTCCAGCCCACGAGGAGCCTGCCTGAGTCGGCCAATTGCTTGACCGACTCCACCGGACATTGCACCCAGGCAGCACCGACGCCGCCCGGACCAGTGCGGATGGTGCCAATCCGGACGGTGTCCGAGGCACATCCGGTACGCGCCATAATGGCCTCCCGGACGTCCTCCACCGTCACGGAATCGTCCAAGCCCGCCAGGCGCATCTCTGCGCACTTGACAGGCCTGGCGATTCGGACACCATCCTCCGGCCCGAACAGCCCCCTCAACATCGTGGCCAAACTATCGGCCGTCTTCGCGCCCTCGGCCCCAGGGAACTCGAGTATTCGAGCCCCTGTCCGGGCCTTGCGGGTCCTCGCCTCGACGCCCCCGATATCGGAGACGTCCAGCTCCCGCCGGGCGCGTTTTAGGACGGCCTCATAGTTAAGGCCCCTCTCAGCCGCCTCAGGCAGCACGGTGATGACCACCGCGGCCGTCTTCGGCGACTTGAGGCCCCTGCGCGACCTTTTCTTCCCCTTTCTGCCGGCTCCCGCCTGGGGAGCGGCGGCCACGGCGGCACTCTTGGCCGCCGCTCTCCGCTTCTGGCCGCGTGCCTTCCTGCTCCGCTCAGCCACCTGCCAGCCCTGTTCGAGCCTGGCAGCAGCGCTGAGCGCAGCAGGAGCGGTCGCGGGTGCGCTGGCCGGCGCCTGCGGTGCAGCCGCTGGCGCCGGCCGCGGCCCGGCCTTGGCGGGAGCCGGCACCTTTCCGGCCTTCTTGGCCCCCTTGGGCCCGGCCGCGGCCGCAGCGTAGCTCACCACACGGCCACCCTGACAGAGTAGCGGGGTGGGAGCTGACGCTTGTGGCCGCCTCGCCCCGTCCGCGGCGAGCGGCGGTCGGAGGGGCGGCTCAGGCGGGAGCCTGGCCGCTACGGCGGCGATACGCGCATCCACCATCACCCCTACTCGGGCTAGGATGACGCGTACCGCCGACTCCGACACGCCGTGCACTTCGTCGAGCGGCGGCTCCTCCCCCTTCCGCGGTCTCCCGCGGCCACGAGGCGGCGGAGGGACCACGACGAGCGGAGGAAGTGCCGAAGCCGCGACAGGCGCAGCCGGCGCAGCAGCCGCGACGGGAGCAGCCGGCGCAGCAGCCGCGACGGGCGCAGCCGGCGCAGCAGCCGCGACGGGCGCAGCCGGCGCAGCAGCTGCGACGGGCGCAGCCGGCACCACGGACGCCGACGACGGGCCCGCCCTCCCCGGCGCAGCCCGTTTCGGTGGCGAGGCCGGCACCGGCGGCGTGGCCGGCGCCAGGCGCGCGAACTGGGCCCGCAGGTCGGCCATCTCTTTGGCCAACCCGCGGTTCTCCCGTCGCACCGCCGATAGCTCCGTCTCCAGCTTGCGGTTGCGTTCCCGCAAGCCGGAGACCTCCTCGCTAAGGCAGGCGTTCGCGGCCTGTAGGGCCGCCACCTCGCCACCGTGGCCGGCCAGGCCGGGGGTCCCCGACCTCGCCGCCACCGCCGATCCGCGACCTCTGCGCCCACGGGGCATGGTCGGGACCTTGGGAGGAGGCATGGTGGTACTCCCCTCCGAGTCGGTGTTCGAGCTGCCCCCCTTTTGGAGGGGGCGCTTCCGGACGCTCGGGGGGAGGGCCTCCTCCCTCTTCTTTACCCTTGGGGGTGGCGCCTCCGCAGCCTCCCCAACACTCTCCCTGTTCCTCTCCGGCGACACCGACAACCTACGCAACGACGACCTACGCGACGCCTCGATTGACGGCCCACACGAAACCTCAATTGACGGCCCGCTACTCACTACGGCGCATCCACCGCCCTCGTTGTTGCTCCGGCTGACCTCCATCGTGCTACTTTCGTCGGCAGACGGCTCTGTGGCATTGCCGCCCTCGTCCGCCGACATCTCTGAGGCCGTGTACGCCTCCTCCTCCGACGGCTCTGCGGCACTGCCGCCCTCGTCTCGCGACGGCTCTGCAGCAGTGCTGCCCTCGTCGCTCGACAACTTAGAGTTGTCATTCCGGTCGGAGTCGCTCCGCCCCTCGAATGCGCTCCCTCCGCCTTGTTTCTTCGTGGACGGTCCTGCGGCCCCGCCGCCCTCGTCCTGCGACGGCTCTGCAGCAGCAGTGCTGCCACCCTCGTCGCACATGGCCATACCGGCCGCCTTCTGCCGCTCCCGCCACGCCTTCCCCCCCTGCGGCCGCAATGCGGGCTCGCGCCTGGGCGGAACGCTTCGGCTTCCTCTTCCCCTTCTTCTTCTTCCTTTCCACCTCTTCCTTCTCCAACTCCTCTTTCCCCTCCCCCCGGTGAGCCTCAAGATGTTGTGCCGGGCTCTCGGCAGTAAGGGCAGTAGTTGTCCCCCACCCATAAGACTGGGGACTGACTGTGCCGGGACTTGAGCGCGAGTCCAAGTGGACGTCGCGCGCAAGCACCGGCACAGCAAGGGATTCCCCGGCTTGGCCGGGACCCTCTGGTGAAGTTTTACAGGTATTCACTTCTGCCATGTTATTGGACGTTTTTAAGTCTTGCCTTGACTACCACTCTAACGGCTGGACGCTCGCGCGCTTTTTAACCCACCAACCATTCATCCCCTCGCCGAGTGGCCAAACTTAGGATTAGGGGTAATTTTTTATAGGGGTTTTCTTCCCCGCGGTCCGAAGACCACCGGTCCTGACCCCCCTGCTCAGGATTACGGTTTGGGCCTTCCGGGTCTGGCCGCTCGCGAGCGACCGACCCGTCACGCCCCCGGGCCGTGACGCAACCATCCCTGGCGACGGAGTGCCATGAGGCACATCCGCCCCATTGGCCCCGGGTCAGATCCGCCGTGCGCTCTGCCACCAGAGCCGCACACGGAGACCCCCACCTGCCGGAATCTTGGCCGTCCAAATGGACGCATGACGTCCAAATGGACGTTACCAGGGAGCACCACGAGGAGGTGCTCCGGCCGCGCCCCCCGAAAATTAAACTACTATAGATTGCAGATGAGTTTATATAGTTTTATTAAGAATTATCCTTCTCTTTTGGATGTATTTTTTTACATTCCTTAACCTAATTCTACGTGATGACGGAGTAAGAATACAATTCACTACCCCCTTTCCTGCCCGTGGATGTCAAAAAAGACTACTGAGGGATATTATATGCATGTAACATCAAAGCTCACGAAAAGAATTAGAAAAGACCTTCAGGTAATTGAAGAACACGACGACGAAGAATAACATCACTGCAAGAAAAGAAAATCTCGAAATAAAACCCTATACCAAAACGTCTGACCAGTATGATGTACTAGGTGAATTTAATTATTTTGGAGTAGGTAGTCTCGAGTCCAAAAGTGGGACGTATATTTTTGTATATACTTTATATTATCTGTTTTTGTATTCTACTTTGTAAAAAAAAAGGATTCTAGTTGAAAGGATCACTAGATCTAATAATATATGTATACAATATACAATTTCATGCAAAAAGTAATTCCTGGTAATTGTATATAAAACTACTTTTACGGATTATATCGCGTTTGTATTTAGTTTATGATTGCACGTTTCGAATACTTTACAGTATTCATGGTCACGGGCGGACTAATATGTCTGACGTCCAAACAACGTTGTTTCACAAATACAAACGCGATATAATCCGTAAAAGTAGTTTTATTCACAACTAGCAACCCGCCCTCGCTTCGCTTCGGTTTCAGTCACTTAAACCCGCGTAGTTCCTGTTCCCGTGGGAATACCGGGATAAATTGTAGCCTATGTTACTCCCTGATATTATAGCTTTCCATTGGTGAAAGAATTTTTGAAATCGGTTCGGTAGTTTAAGCGTGAAAGCGTTACAAACAAACAAACAAACAAACATCCATCCTTACTTTCGCATTTATAATATTAGTATGGATGTGTAGTGCTCGCGTAAACATCAGATATCATTAATTCCTGGTAAGTTTCTTCCCCGATCTTCTCAGCCTGTGACCGTGTTTCGATCGAAGTCAAACGAAATGTAAAATTAACAATATGTACATAAGTGCCCTTATGGTGCTTATACAGAATAAATGATTTAATTTGATATGACTTACGTAGTCTCAAATATATATAGTCATAATATAACAGAACAATAAAAATGAAATATTCCGTTATAAAAGTGGGGCTGAAGGAATGTGATGTTACAATGGTAAGCCTTTATCACAAATCATTCCACCTTTTGGATGAATCCTGCTGGTAGTTACTAATATTCTTAAAATTATAAATATAATTCACATATTAAACTACACTAATATTATAAAGAGGAAAAAAAATATTTGTATGTGTGTGTGTGTGTGTGTGTGTGTATGTTTGTAATGAATAAACTCAAAAACTGCTGTGCCGATTTCAAAAATTCTTTCACCATTGGAAAGCTACGTTCACCCTGATTAACATACGCTATATTTTATATCGGTATTCCCACGGGAACGGGTACTAAGGCGATTGAAATCGAAGCGAAGCAAGGGCGGGTTGCTAGTATTTATTGAATTATATTATACTAGCTGACCTAACAGACGTTGTTCTGTTCAAATAAAGCGTCACCTACCGGGTCCAATTGTGAATCTAAACCATTCTCGAATCCTCTTGAATACACTCAAATAATTTTGTCAACATCGGTCCAGTCGTTTAGGAGGAGTTCAGTAGTAAGAGTTCATACACACGTACGCAAGAAATTTATATATAAAGACTAGCAACCCGCCCTCGCTTCGCTTCGGTTTCAGTCGCTTTACCCATGACGTAGTTCCCGTTCCTGTGGGAATACCGGGATAAAATATAGCCTATGTTACTCCCTGATATTATAGCTTTCCATTGATGAAAGAAGTTTTGAAATCGGTTCGGTGGTTAAAGCGTGAAAGCGTTACAAACAAACAAACAAACAAACATCCTTACTTTCGCATTTATAATATTAGTATGGATATATTGAATAAGAAAAAAATAATGTAACAGTATAAATTTAAAGTTACTATCTATCAGTTAGTCATTATTTGTCATCCGTGTGGAGTAAGAAAATAATTTACCAGCCAACTCTCGTCCGTGGGTGTCGCCAGGGACGACTAGACAATATAATATGCAGATAACATCGATGCCAACACGTCTGACCAGCGTGGTCCAATTCTCTCTCACAATGGAGGCAGCTTGAGCCCAACAGTGTGTTGTACATATGTGGATTGAGATGAAATCTTAATATATATAAATTACGTCACGTTGTTTGTCCGCGATGGACTCCTAAACTACTTAACCGATTTTAATCAAATTTGCAAACCGTGTGCAGTTTGATCCAACTTGAAAGATAGGATGGCTTACATCTTAATTTTTAGTCGCAATATTATTTTATTGCAAATTATTTGTCTTTTATTTGACATTCACAATTATCTGTTAACTCCAAACGATTTTAACAGATGGCGATATTTGTTGACTGGATTGAGTAATTAATTAATAGATGGCGCTGTTATGTCAAACCTACAAACGTGTCATATACGATTTTAACATGATTTTTTACATAGATGCCATTTGTAAAAAAATATGACGACCTCCATGACAGATGTTCTCCTACAGTTTCACTTAAATAGTTTAATAAAATGTAATATAACAAAAACATTAGCCATACTATAATAATTTCGGTTGCATAGATATCTAATTTATTAGTAGATCCAAGTATTATTAACAGTGTTTTTATAGATCCTATTTTGCTATTTTTTGTATCCTCATTAATCTCATAAAATTTCTTTTAGCCTTTGTAGCTTTGTAATTCCACGTTTATAGATATATCCGATTAGCCTTTTCCGAGCACAGTTCTAGATTATATGCTTTTACTGTGGAATTATTATCGGGCAATTCCAATAATTCTCGTAACAAAATCTGACTCGACATTGTTAGAGTTAGTTGTTAATGCCATTGGAAGGGCGTAACCTACCTATTATTATTCAAACAGTATGCATTATTATGACCACTGAAGTCAAGGAACTCTGCACCGGTGGTCGACCCAACGACGAAGGCGACGTGCTATACGGGTGGGTTACGGGTATGCGTGCTTACGCCCCTCTGTCGCTCCGGACGGAGTGGTGCGAGGAGTGCGCCGACCGTAACCCATCCCCCAAAAAAAAGTATGCATTATCATTGCTCATCATCAATACTCACTCACAACTCATATATATCTCACTGCTCGGCTAGAGTCTCCTTCACAATAGGAAGGAAATTGACCTACTATACCACGCTGGTCAAATGGGTTGGTATAGGTTTTCATTTCCAGTTAGCCTTTTCTGGCATATATGTTTTCTGTGAATAACTCCTTAGTCATCTTTTACGACAGCCACAGGCAAGAAAGGGGGTGGTGAATTGTATTCATACTCCGTCATCACACAGAAAATTATTAAAGCAAAATTTGATTATTTAAGTATATGATAATAAAATATTAAAATCGTAATCCAAGTATACAAGAGAATTTCCAAGTAGTCATTTTAGAAAATATATCCGTCTATATATAAACGCTGTCACTATTCATTTGGCCATGAACTCCCCGCCTAAGTATGACTTTATGTGTACCAATTGCTTTAGTAGAAATAATTATGGCTCATGTAATACAGAATATACTTATTTCTGATAAACCGTAATGACTTCGCTCTGCTTTTTTGTATTTTTAAATGTTATCTCTTACATTTTCCAGATAGATTTTTATTTCGTATATATTATTCTTATCTATTGGCTCTCCGTGCGGTGATGGAGTAAAAATATGGTTCACCACCCTCTTTCTTGCCCGTGGGTGTCGTAAAAGGTGACTAAGGGATATAATATGCATATAACATCTATGAGCAAGAGAAGACAATCTCGAAATAAAACCCTTTACCAACACGTCTGACCAGCATGGTATAGTAGGTCAATTTCCTTTCCTACTGCGGAGGAGGCTCAAGCCCAACAGTGGAACGTATATGAGCTGTAATGATGATGGTAGTGATTTATTTGTGAACGGGTTATTTGCCAATTTTGCTTCATGTCTCTCGCTTTGCATGGGAGGGAAGTGAAATCTTTCCAACTTCTCCGTTTTTCTTTTTTTTATTCTAATTAAACTTGCTGCGGGAGCCATGATAATTAGAACGTCGTCGAACGGCACTTTCTGAGGGTCAAACCTCTATATATTTTAAGGAGAGCAAGTTAAAATGGTGAGAGAAAAAGTGGTACGATAGGTACCTAATTTTATTTAATATATTTGAAAAACCGGTACTTAAAACAGTTTGCTAACTCAATTAGCAAGTTATGTATCTATTTCCATAGTTTAAGATAAATAACAAAATAAACACAAAAAAGAAAAACAAATAATATAAACAACACAATCTAGTAGTGACTTTATTTAATAGTTTCGGTAAACACTTCAAGTACTTGGTTCTAACAAGAATTCCTTACTGTGTTGAGTGAAATCCGAAGTAATAATTTCTTTAATCTTAAATGATTATGTGATTTCTAAGTTTCTGCAAATTGAAATGATTTTTTTTCTCTATACAATTTCTTAAATTCTATTTTATTGATAAAGCAATGATATGAGATTTATTCAAAATCCATACGGTGATCGCAACGAACACGCCTGATAGGAACTCAGTTTATATTTTATTCATACATTGTATTGTTGGAATATCAATTGCCTCGCCCGGCGGTAGGTAAAGGGTACATTTCCAATCCGCACGGGATTCACTTAGATTTGAAGGAAAATAGATTTCGATTTCCAAAGCTGCGACAAAGCAATCCGATATATTTTTCAGACAGATATTGCTAGCGATTTCTTTTGAGCTTTGAAATATAAGGGAGGGAATTTAAAAAGATTTCATGTATTTCTTTTTTATATAGATATAAAAACTTACTGAGCTAAGCAACTTGGGGTACTTGTTCGATAGTAGATACTTTATTATATTGTGGAATAGAATGTTTTGAATCTGCTGAGGATATTATAGATGGATAGATAATTCTTTATTTGTACACCAATTACAAGAGAAACTTGAATATTATTATAACCTAGAATGTATAAAGGGCGGCCTTATTGATGTATACGATCTCTTTACGGCAACCTTCGGATAGATATAATAGAAAAGAGAGATAGCAGTAGCAGTTGTTATTTGTGGTACTGAAAATAAATAAATTGTGCTTATTAGTATACACAAATTTATCTTGAAAATTTGGTCCATAAAGTATAATAAACTGTTTTTTTACTAGTATCTGTAAAGAGTAAATAGAAATGAATCAGTAACATATTCAGAATTTTTCGAGTTCTTATTCATTTAGTTGTCATGATGAGAACTGTTTACATACCTTAATCGGTTTTGCCGATACCCATAAGTTAGGATGGCGCGGTAACCATAATATTCTCAAATTGGCACCGCACGGATGTAACATCAATCTCATTTAATAATAAAACTGCACAGATGGCGTAGCAGTTGAGACCCTTATCTTCTCAAGTGTCGCGAGGTTAATTCCTGCATGGGACATCGCTTTGTGCGATCCACAAATTGTTCTTCTAAATCTGGATGTAATTTGATTCCGTTATATATTTGTAAATTCCCTCGCAATACAAGGATTACTTAGTGTAGCGTGTTATTAAAAAAAAAAAAAAAACTTATTGTCATATAAAGCCTTTCATTTGATTAGCACTTTTACTAAGATAGACCAGGTGGGATAACCCAAAAAAACTGTTCTTGCTGAACCGTGAAACCATCCTTCGAAAATTCACGTACGACAGTTGCATTCTTAAGCTACTAGATTAAGTAGGTAATGAATTTATTTGAATATTTGGGCAATTTTATATTATTTAGAATTACTCATCATTTCAGCTCATAGATACACTGTTGGATTGGAGTCTCCTTTGTTATGGGAGAGAAATTGACCTACTATACCATGCTGGTCAGACGTGTAGCTATAGAGTATTGTTTCAAATTTTCCTTCTCTCGTATAGATATTATATGCATATTATATTCCTTAGTCGTCTTTTATAACACCCACGGATAAGAGAGAGGGTGAATTATATTCTTATTCCGTCACCACACGGAATTTAGATGTAAATTAGATCTAAAAATGTTAAAATTGTAATGAGTTTTTAAAGTCACAGACTAGTACCGAAAGGTCTACGTCGTTTAAAAATGGAGACGGGTTGTTTCCTTTTTTTAATTTTGGCAGGCAGACAATGCAACAAACGAAAACATTAAGGGGAGAATTCCAACCCCTTTTGAAGTGATTAATTTATTATGTTCTTTGTTTCTGTTTTGATTTCGAACATGAAATAATAACAATGTCTGAAAACGATACTTTGTAGATAAACTTTATACTTCTATTTCAATTTATATTTAAGAAGCAGACCCGGCCACGCGTTGCTGTGGCTAATGTTTTTGTTATATTACATTTTATGAAACTATTTAAGTGGAACTGGAGAACATCTGTCATGGAGGTCGTCATATTTTTTTACAAATGGCATCTATGTAAAAAAGCAAGTTAAAATCGTATATGACGCGTTTGTAGGTTTGACATAGCAGCGCCATCTATTAATTAATTACTCAATCTAGTCAACAGACATCGCCATCTGTTAAAATCGTTTGGAGTTAACAGATAATTGTGAATGTCAAATAATAGGTACATATAGGTAATACAAATAATTTGCAATAAAATAAAATTGCGACTATAAATTAAGATGTAAGCTATCTTTCAAGTTGGATCAAACTGCACACGGTCTGCAAATTGAATTAAAATCGGTTAAGTAGTTTAGGAGTCCATCGCGGACAAACAACATGACACGTAATTTATGTATATTAAGATTATAATGTTTATAAATAAATAAGAAAATAATCTCCGTGTGGTGACAGAGTAAGAACACAATTCGCCACCCCCCCTTTCTTGCTCATGGGTGTCGTAAAAGACGACTAAGTTATATAATATGCATATAACATCTATACAAGAGAAGGAAAACTAGAAATAAAACTCTATACTAACACGTTTAACCAGAGTGGTGTAGTATATCAATGTTCCATTCCATTATGGAAAAACTCGAGTCCGAGCGTTCGAACTTAATGCTAAGACGTATGTGGGTCGGGATGATAATGAAAATAAGTAATCTAAAAATAGAAAGAGATAAAATAAGTAATCTAAAGATAGAATGAGAGGTTTGAGAAAATAATATTTGCACGAATATAAGTAGCAATGAATATTAGTGACCAAAGATAATTTAATACATTATACTAATGCTTGAAGCTTAGAATAATAACGTATAGAAGGATAGTGACGGTACTTCAAGCGATCGAAAACATGAAGCCAAAAATACTATATGCGCGCAGGCGATTACACACGTACATAACTATGCAAATTATGAAATCAAATTTTGTTTTTATTAACATAAATCATCGAAATACTTTTGAAAGTAATGTTAAAAATCTTTTTATGTTTATCAAATGTGTTGTGAAACCATTTGAATGCACAAACCGTCATAATTACCTATTTATTTTTTAAGAGTTGCGTACGTACGTGCAGTTCAGTGACCTTGTACATTACGGAACGGTTCCGGCGTAAGCTCTAATAGGCTCGAATTGGAATGCTTAATTTTTTGTGCACGGACTTACCTTCTATACGTTATTATTCTAAGGCTTGAAGTATGTTATTGAGTGGGTGCAATGTACAATCAGGCAACATATATTTACATAACATATATGCCTCTAAAAGCTTCAGTATAAGTTATGTATCAAACCCGTAAAAGTATCACTCGTGCAATATAAAAGTTAACGACACAAGAAAACGCGTTTTCCACAACATTAAAGATAACAACAATACGGGGAGAGCGAGTGTAGAGCCTCCCGCGAGGGTGGCGGGCGGGGGTCGAGAAAAATTCAATATTAATATGAAGGAGGTGCGAGCGAGAGATACCCCGCGGTCCCGCTCGCGTGGCCAATGGCGAGCCCTGCCGCCGTTGCGATATGATGAATTTATGGATGTAATAAAAGCGAGGTGTGCGATTGGAGGAACGGTCAGGGAGAGCTTATTTTCTTTTTATTTTCATATTTGGAATGTCGGTCTTAAGTCGCTTGCAACCGCCTCTGCACGTTTGACATTTCTTCACTGGACACATTGTATAGTTATTGTCGATGGCTTGATGATTTATGTATTGCCATCACAAATAAACGTATATAGTTAAAAGCTAATAAATTTTATGATTTTACGCATATTTATGTAGTGAGGTATTAAGAATACAATTTATCAATACTTATTCTAGTCTCGCTGGTATTGTAGTCGACTAAATAAGTAACTGTAAATAATATACAGTACGCTAAATTAGCTCCCGTTACTAAGAAAAATACAAGTGGAATGTATGAGTTGAGAAAAAGTTTTATTGTTTTGGCCCATATACGTCCCACTGTAGGGCTCGTACCTCCTCCACAGTAGGAGGGAAATTGCTCTACTATACTACGCTGGTCAGACGTGTTGGTATAGAGTTTTGTCTCGAGTTTTTCTTCTCTCGCATAGATATTATATTCATATTTTGGCCCTTAGTCGTCTTTTACGAAACCCAAGGGTAGAGAGGGGGTGGTAAATTGTATTCTTACGCCGTCATCACACGAATATTATATTTGATATATGTTTTATATGAGGTATATGTTTAATGTTTAGCATTCTGTACTACAGTTGTAGATAAAGTTTTTGAAATTGTTGAAGTAGTGAGTACAGTACATCTAAGAGGCTCTCTTGGTACAAAGGCTCGTAACTGGCAGTTGATTGAGCCGTGAACGACGCTCGACCGCCGGTCGGGGTTTCTTTCTTGATTTGCTACTCAAGTGGCCGAAACGACACTTCTATTTGCATGAGCTGATTTTGGGTATTCCGTTTTAAATCAAGGAGATAAGCATTGTAAATTCTAAATTCGTTACTATTTGCGTTTGTTTGCGAAAGGTTTAGAATGAAAAACATGTATACTTACAACTAAATTATGTTAAATTGTGTACATATATCTAAAGTAATAGATAACGATAACCTGCAACTCTAACCCGTCGTTACATTAAAACCCAACTATGTATCATCATCATCGCAGCCCACATACGTCCCACTGTTGGGCTCGGGCCTCCTCCACAATGGGAGGGCATTTGAATTACTACACCATGCTGGTTAGACATGTTGGTATAGGGTTTCATTACGAGTTTTCCTTCTCTTGCACAGATGCTATATGCATATTGTATCTCTTAGTTGTCTTTT
Organism: Lymantria dispar; assembly: GCA_032191425.1. NCBI lineage: Eukaryota > Metazoa > Arthropoda > Insecta > Lepidoptera > Erebidae > Lymantria > Lymantria dispar. The sequence goes on along the minus strand of CM063446.1, from coordinate 18,091,813 downwards.
ACGACATCCACGGGCAAGACAGAAGAAGGGAGTGGTGAATTATATTCTTACTCCGTCACCACACGGAAGGTATCATACACTATGTATAGGTCGCTTCAAATAGGTACCAACTAAAGATAAAAGATTCCTGAGCATTTGATCTGTATCTCATTCATTCATTCATCTCAGCCTATATAAGTCGCACGTTGGGCTTAGACCTCCTTCACATTGGGCGCGGTATTGACCTACTATGCCATGCTTGTTAGACGTGTTGGTATATATACTTATATTTGAAATTAGTTGTTAGTCGTTTTGCATAATGATCGGTACAAAGGAGATAGCTTTGGATCTGTACTACCAAGTGTATTCCTCTAAACAATTGTCGGTCGTCTTGTACGCTACTCAATGAAAAGGAGATAGGAGGAGATATAGGTCTTGTATTTGTATTCCCAAGTACAATGTAACCTTAATATAACGAACCTCAATTTGACGACTTCCTCGATTTAACAAATTTTTCGTAATCCCCTTGAATTGTCCATAAGAGCCAGTGTAAATAATACCTTTACATTACGAAATTTTTTTGAGAACAATCTCTTTATAACGAATTTTCAACTATCAAAAAAAAAAGTGTAAATACCTCTGTATGTACCTTAATCCCATAGTATATGATTCAGTCACGACATGTTTCGATACATTTTTTTTTGTAAAACAATTGAAGTCGTTTGATGGAAAATAATGTAAACAGTGCTGCTCGTCACTATTGTTGAAGATTCTAGTTGCCGAATGCGAAAATGTTGAGGTGATTAAAACTATTTCTTTACCGCTTTATAACAAATTTTAGACCAACCTTACCTCAATATAACAAACATCAGTTTAACGAATTACTTGATATAACGAATATTTATGAGTGCCCGTCGAATTTTTTATATTGAGGTTGCACTGTATATTATAGAAAACAGTTGTTAGTTGTGTTGTACGGCACTCAGTGGAAAAAGGATAGTTTTGTATTTGTACTCCCAATTAGGTATATTATGGAAAACAGTTGTTAGTTATTTTGGTCGACACTCGGTGAAAAGGGAGGAGCTCTCGATCAGTGCTGCCAAGTATTATTAAAAAAAGTTGTTTGTTATCTTGTACGAGACTCAATCTTGTATTTGTACTCTCAAGTATATTATTGAATTGAGAAATATGTCTATAAAGATATTGAATCGTAGATTTGTATGTATATCTACAATATAATATTATTAAATAAAATTAATGTTAAATTTAAATAAATTAATTGCGCATACGCTCGTACATACACGAATGCATGCACATCCACGTGCGTTCACCTACAACGCGCTAATTTTTTATCCTTGAAGCTACCTCTTCAAGGACAAAAAATAAAAATATAAAAAAGTATAATATGATGACGCAGTATAAGATGATGGCATTTTACATTTTAGAATATATATTTGTTTGCACTATTGGAAAATCCTTAACGAAAATCCCAGAAAAAAATATCGGTTAAGATTTCGGACCTAACACTCCTTGATCCACAATTCTATGTTTATACCACTAAATCTAAAGTATTATAAATGCTACAATCACTTAAACACAATAATGGTAAAAGAGATTTGAAATGCTACTTTGCTTTACAATAGCTATATATTGAAAGTAAAGCAAGAATTTCTGATATAAACAAACATTACAAGTTAGTAACTGATCAGTACATTATGTGAGTAGAATTGATATCGTTAATATAGTGCGTTGGATATAAAACCATTCAAAAGCCAAAGTCGTGACAGCGACAACGCAGACAAAATAAATAAGGGGGCGGCTTGGTAGCGTATGGTGAGTCAGCCAGCTGGAAGTATTGGGGATCTGCCGCGAGAGAACAGTTTTGAAGTCCAATTATATCGCAGGTAGGTGACAGCCTCAGGCTACCTTCGAGATGCTGTCGTACTGAACAACTTCACAGTAATTTTACTTTAAGTCAAAAGTTTTAGACATATCCATTTTCATGGCTTACCCCTGTTTGCCTGTATTATTATACTATAAAATATATTGTGGTGTAAACAATCCTTCGGTTAAAAAGGCTTGCGACCAACGGATATGCCCTGAACATCGCTATGTTGTATATTTTCTTGTTTTGTACTTTTTGGAGCGCGATTTTTTTTGTAGTTGAGTTTGAGGTTTTGAACGTATATTTTTGTAAATTAACTATTATATATGTGAAATTACAAATTATATATTTCATAAAATATTTTGCCCATTTTTAATACTTAAAGGTAAGTCATTTTTGACTAAAATCTCTTCTTAGGGAAACTTTGGATAAACGTTGGTCAATCGATAACGAATACGCAATTATTAATTTATTTATATTCAAAATTAAAAAGATGTTTATATAGTCTATGAAATTAATGTTTTAATGATTATGAAAACATGAAGGTTTAAAAACAATGCGTACTGAAACAATGTTTAATCACACTGTACGTGGTACAAGATAGAATGTAGGCAGATAGCCGCATATATTTTACCTATAAAGCGGGCACTTCACCGTAACAGAGTACTGGAGTACAAAAGCCGAAGTTTTCCCCGCAGCGAGATTCCTTTTTCTTTGTTTGGTGTATTTATTGTGAATCTACTCATAGCAGCCACCAGCCGCCCGCTCCCGCCCGTTACAAGTATTCCGACATAACTTTTGGCTTGAACACCTTATGTACCTACTGTTCGCATTGCTTTGTTTTTATGTTCGTATTTTCAGTTTCATTGAAAACAATGTTCATGATATTTCGGTGAAATATTGGTAAATATGACTTTGATTGTTTATTGACTAAAATAATTTGTATTTTAGATAAGGCGAGAATATAAATATTTTATTTGCGTCATGGAGTAAGTAAAGAATGTGTCACTACTGATTGTAACATTACGTAGCAGCTTGGAGAGCGCTGTGCACTAACCACGATTGCCAATCTGCTTACCAAGCGTTATGACATTATTCTCCCTTAGGGAGACACAATTTGTCCTAAAGCGTATTTCAACACGCTATCGGCCTGTTGAAGTCCACATACATTTTATGTAGAAAATTTATAGATACTATTCTATTTAAAGATAGTTTAAGTATTTATTATTTAAAATTAAAATGTTCCAACCGAGGCAGGAATAAATAAATAACATAAGAGTATTTTTATTAAAGACTTATGACGATGTGTTTTAATATCAAAAAGCTGGCGAACAGATTCTAGCCCTACAAATAAATGCCTGCAATATTTGCTTAAGCGATCACATTAGTTCCATTCAAAATTGAGCCACTTTCGGGCCACGATCACTTCTGATTGCCGTTAGGTCTACTAGAAGACACGATTATGGTTTTTATGCTAACATTTTTGCAATAGATTTTCGGTTTAAATTGGGAATTCTACTGAAAACCAACCCTAAATAAAATTGCAGTTCATCTAATTGAACAGAGGGTGACTAAGAATCACCTCGGTGGATCATCAATGAGGAGACAAAGAAATTTACGTCACACAGGTGGATATAACAAAATACAAATTAAATATAAATTGCAAGTAATGTAAAAAGCAACAAAATAGTAAAATGGTACGTCGTTATTGTGGCTGTAGTTAATATGATTCTCGCTACTATTCGCACTACTCCATTCTACACGGCTCTTCTACACTCTTGCTGACATTTTAAGTAACTTAATAAACTCGTCCCAGGTACTCTTTCGTCCTGATTAAATGTATCGCTACTACTTCATATTATTTTATACCTATTTTTTAAAAAGGCGAGATTGTATTTATTATATTTTTTTATTATTACTTGCCGTGTGGTGACGAAGTAAGAATACATTTCACCACTTCCTATCTCACCCGTGGATGTCGCATAAGATGGCTATGGGATATAATATACACAACATCTGTGTAAGAGAAGGAAAACTCGAAATGAAACCCTATACTAAATGTCTGACCAGCATGGTATAGTAGGTCAAATTCCCTCCCATTGTGGAGGAGACCCGAGACCAACAGTGGGACGTATGTGGGCTGCGATGACGACGATGATGATGTATTTATTATAGACATTTATACAGGACATTTTAAGTTTGCATATTAAGAATATAATAATATGCATTTGGATATCTATACCAATAAATAAAATTGGAGCGTCTGTTTGTAATGTCAAAATAATAGGCTTTTTTCATGCTCACATGGTTATTTGCACGACACCTATGCCTAAAATACAGATTAAATAATTTTGTCTGTCTGTCTGTCGTTTACGCGAGTATTATACATTTTAAATAAAACTACTTTACAGATTTTATCGCGTTTGTATTTGATTTTTGATTACCCGACGTTTCGAACACTTTACAGCGTTCATGATCACATCATGATCTTAGCCCACCCGTGATCATGAACGCTGTAAAGTGTTCGAAACGTCGGGTAATCAAAAATCAAATACAAACGCGATAAAATCCGTAAAGTAGTTTTATTTAAAATGTCTGTCTGTCTGTTTGTTCCGGGTAATCTTCAAAACGGCTAGACCGATTTCAAAAATTCTTTCACCAATGGAAAGCTATAATATCAGGGAGTAAACTAGGCTACATTTTATCCCGGTATTCCCACGGGAACGGGAACTACGCGGGTAAAACGTCTAAAACCGAAGCGAAGCGAGGGCGGGTTGCTAGTTATAAATAAAAACTGTAAATCAAAATCAATCAATTTATTAATGCACAAAATGGGTACATATGATGTTACAAATAATATTAGTCTCACCATAGTCGACCTTATAGCATGTAATCAAGGTACAAAATTAATATTATATAGTGATATTTAAAAATACAATCAATAACATGACCAAATTATGTAAACCATTGCAATTTATAATTCGTCACAAATCTATTAAAGAATAATACGTAAATAATAATTAAAGAAATAATTAAACTTTAAGAGAATTAATTTTTTTTCATTAAATAGATTTAAAATATGTACTATCTCATTTCATATACGTACCACTATTGGGCTCCATCCTCCTCCATAATAAGAGGGAAATGGACCTATATCACGCTGAACAGATGGCTTGTTCTACGTCACGCTGTTCAGATGGTTTGATATAAGGTTCCATTTTAAGTTTTCCTCCTTCTGCATATATATTACACACAGAATACACAGGATAGACAGAATTTCAGAATATCCATATGTGACTTTAGAAATACTTTTCTATCTTATTTATATTTAAACTAGCAGCCCGCCCTCGCTTCGCTTCGGTTTTAGTCGTTTTACCCGCGTAGTTCCCGTTCCCGTAGGAATACCGGGATAAAATATAGCCTAGTTTACGCCCTGATATTATAGCTTTCCATTAGTGAAAGAATTTTTGAAACCGATCTAGCCGTTTTAAGATTACCCGGAACAAACAGACAGACAGACAAAATTTTTTTAATCTGTATTTTAGGCATAGGTGTCGTGCAAATAACCGTGTGAGCATGAAAAAAGCCTATTATTTTGACATTACAAACAGACACTCCAATTTTATTTATTGGTATAGATTTCTTGTGTACGTGTGTATGTCACTGAGCTCCTCCTAAACGGATGGATCCATGTTGATGAAATTTTTTATGTGTGTTCAAAGGGATTCGAAAATGTTTTAGATTCACAATTGGACCCGGTAGATGGCGTTGCTGTCGATTTCAAGGTAAATTCCTTTTATTTCAAATGAACAGAACAACGTCTGTTGAGTCAGCTAGTTAATTATATAATTAAATCTATAATATCATTTTTAATCGCTTTGGAGGTTACAAGTTTTTATTACTTGAATGCAACTTATATACTTACTGTTAATACTGTATATATTACTAGCAACCCGCCCTCGCTTTGCTTCGGTTTCAGTCGCCTTACTCGCGTAGTTCCCGTTCCCGTGAGAATACCGGGATAAAATATAGCCTATGTTACTCCCTGATATTATAGCTTTCCATTGGTGAAAGAATTTTTGAAATCGGTTCGGTGGTCTAAGCGTGAAAGCGTTACAAACAAACAAACAAACAAATAAACAAACAAACAAACATCCTTACTTTCGCATTTATAATATTAGTATGGATATGGATTTAGGAGTATCATTATTTTGTACGAGAATTTCTAGTGGTATATGGATACAGTCATGCAATAGGTTCAATATTTAGAAAAAACTAATCATTATCATCATCATCACAGCTCACATACGTCCCACTGGTGGGCTGGAGCCTACTACGGGAGGGAAATTGACCACTACTATACCACGCTGGTCAGACGTATTGGTATAGGGTTTTATTTCGAGTTTCCTTCTTTTGTATAGGTATTATATGAAATTTGATGCAATAGAAGTAAAGGTACGAAAATCCGTATTAGTGTAGTCCCCCATCCCTCCCATTAAAGAGGAGGCCTGCGCCTAATAGTAAAGGGAAAGTAAGAAGAAGAAGACAAATATTTTGAAGGATTATGTCGCGTTTGTATTTGATTTATGATTGCCCGACGTATCGAACATTTTGCAGCGTTCATGGTCACGGGCGGACTAAGGTGTCTCACGTCCAAAAATTATAAATGTCTGTAATAACGATATAATCCGTAAAAGTAGTTTTTAGTGCTCGCGTAAACATCAGATATCATTAAATATTTTGAACATCAAAATAGCTACATTTAACAAACCGTAACAGGTAATGTTATGTTATTACAAAGTTTCCATTATTTTGTTTATCTCTGTTGGGCTTGTTCGGGCTGGGGTCTCTTCTACAATGAGAGGGCAGTTGAGCTACAATATCGCATTGGTCAGACGCTAATGTTGGGTTTTATGTCAAGTTTTTCTTCTCTTGTATATCATATTATATCCCTTAGTCGTTTTTTTACGGCACACACCGGATAGAGAGATGGTGGTGAATATTATTATTACTCAATCACCACTCGTAAGAATATAAATTAATGCTAGTTGACGCAACAGACGTTGTTCTGTTCAAATAAAACAAAAGGAATTCTTCTTGAAATCGATAGCAGCGCCACCTACCGGGTCCAATTGTGAATCTAAACCATTCTCGAATCCCCTTGAACACACATAAGAAATTTCATCAATATCGTTCCAGACGTTTAGGAGGAGTTCAGTGACATACACACATACACAAGAAATTTATATATAAAGATAAAAATTTTGTTACATAATTAAAATTGTCAAATTGCTTAATCTTTTCAAGTTTAATCAAAACATTGTCGTTTAACTAGTTTAGTATATACATTGCATATATACGAAGCCTCCGTAAATATAATGTCAGTGAAATTTATGCTAACATTTTTTCATAGTTTGTAAGAAGTGAGCAATGAAACGGATAGAAGTTGACAAAGACTTTTTATGTTTAAATAAATTTTATATGTCATACATTATCATTATCGTTATTTATAAATAATTTAATAATATATATTGTGATAAAAATGTCTATACAATATAACGTAAAGGCCCATTACCGTCCGATGTGGCTACGGGAAGTGCTACAGAAGACGTGTAGCGGGCAGTGGGTGGTGGAGGTCCAGTCTTGAAGATGCTTAAGGGGGCGTGGGGAAGGCAACCCCACACGGCGCCGGACGACTTGCTTATTCTATCAAGCGTGGACGCACACATAGCCAATCCATATATGTATACAACTCACACATTTGTCAGGCATTATACGGCCGGCCACCACTCTACTATGTCAATACAATACGCTCTCTTCGACTGGACTTAGATTATTTAGAAAGCACTTGTAACGCTCATATAAGACGCGGCGCGGAAGACGTATTCCGCGTCACAATAGCCGGTACGTGTCGGCAAGGGCAGAGATGGGATACGCAGAAAAGATTACGATCCTAAAAAAACAGTTTCCACCCGTGAATATACCTAATATTCTTTTCACAATTGACTTAGGCCGTCCGGACAATAGTTGAGTATTAACTTACTCTGTTTGAATTATAAAAACTTTTACATTGATAGTTTCGTCTTAATAAATGTTAATAATCTAAGTTAGTATTCTATAAGTCTTTGGTTCATATGTGGTGGGCATAAATATTTTTAAATCACAAAGAGAGAGCTTTATGACTTTGTGGTAATGGAATAATAATACAATGATCACTATTCCCTCTTTTTTACGTGTATCGATAGAATCGCGCATATCTGGATAAAACCCTTAATTGATCGTAGAATGTCTATAGGTTGTGAATAAGACTGAAGAGACATGTAACGAAATGCCCCGGATAAGATCACTAATAGAGATTTTATAAGCAAAAATCCAGTATTTGAAAACTATAGGGTATTAAACTGTTATTACTTACATAGTTTTTGTCAATATAACTACTACATAAACACAAACAATTCAAATTTCTATAGTGCATTAAAATTCTCAAATTACAGCAGGGTATAAAGCTCATTAATATTAAATATGTATGCAGAGCTGACAGATGCATTAAACATGACAGGGAAAGACCATCAGAGTCATATCAGTCGCTACGAGAGATGCCGTGAGAGGCTACGCTACTGGACGAGGATTATCCGCTACGCGCCTACGACGTAGTACGCAATATTGCTACGCATGTAGGCCTTATCCAAATATTTTTGTGAAAACTTCTATACGCAGGTTTGTATGAGGAGTAAATTCATGCAAGTCAACATCGACATGGTCACGTGACGTATTAATTAACACTTACACTATATCTGTAGCTATGCCAATATCAATTTATTGATATCATAAACCAGGTAAATGTAGAAAATTTAACTTACAAATTTTAATTAAATTTTAAATAAATAATTTGAATACCCATATAACATCTATTTGTTCATAGTTATAAATAAAACCGTTTTTTACGGCTTTTATTGCGTCTGTATTTTTTGTAAAATTCTTTTATTTGTAATGTGTAATACTCGCGTAAACATCTGAAATCATTCATAGTTTTAAGTTTTCAATTCTATCGGCAGTCCTCGCGATTGCTTTGTGTTCTTTTTCATATTTGTCTACACAAATGTAACAGTAATTCTTTTATAATCTAGGCATGAAACGATGCCAAAAACATAATTTTAAAATGATTTGCCTACAACTATTGTACATATAAACTCTCCTGAAACTTTGTTGATACAATTTATAACGATTTGTATATATACATTTAATAATCTGTTATGTATATACTTATAATAATTAATATAATCAATATCATAATAATAATTAATAAAACAAAATAATAATTAATAAATCAAAATACAAAAAAGAAACTTATAAGTATAATAGCTTTTTGGTTTAATGAAAACTATATTAATTTCCGTATTTATTGTTTTGTGTTAAACTAAAAAGTTTGTATCACCCACTACTTCAAATTGTTGTAAACCAAAAAAAATGGTTAAGGGACGTAATCACATAACATCACAGCTGGTGAATAAAAACTTGAAGTGACACATAATTACGAACTATGTAGGCAGTCCACTCCCAAATGCGGCAAAGACCATTGCACAGCAGTATGGTTTATATAGTCTTTAACAGAAAGAATTGATTACTTAAAATTTATATTTATACATATAAACCTTTAATTGCTCAGCTAAATCTAACATAACCTAGTTTAGAATAGTTTAACGATTGAGTTGCTAATTTAGTTGATATTGCTGCTTGTAACCCTTTGGATATAACGATCCTTTAAATTAATAAGTGTCAAAGTTGAACCGTGTAGGTGTTTGAGAGTGTGTGCGTGTGTGTATTCAGTTTACGTTACTTCTTATTGGTGTGATGTGTATACCTCGGAGACATCGGCTCATGTGTGGGTACTTTCATAAATCTGTTGGGAGATATATGAGAGCGCAATTTCCGGTATCCGGCCATTAGCGCCGAGCTTTTATAAGCTTAAAGCTTAGGTTAAAGATTTTCTGGGTAGTTTAATGCGAATCTTGTAATAGGTACAATAAATTTTGTATAAAGTATGTGATTGCATATTAGGTGTCGATTCGAAAACTTTTAATGTGTGTAAGTTGGCCTAATGTCTGTTCATTGGTAGTCTTTAACGGCACGAGTTTCGTGAACTATGTTGATATTTCTATGTATTATTAATGTTCCTTTCTTCATCATTTCAATTCATATACGAGAACATACATTCTAATTTTATTAACGAGACTCTTCCAAAATATTTTTTAATTACTGGGCTTTTTTATTTATTATTCTTTAAAATTATAATAATTATATCATAATCTTCTAAAATGGTAAGCAATATTATCTATTCAACTATGTAAAACTATGGTTTTCATTCCAAATTTTCCTGTGATGTTATTTTGTCGAATTCCTTAATCCCCGTCTTTGCGAACTTCATAGTTGTTGATAAAAAGACGATGAACTGTATTCTTACTTAGTCTTCATACGAATTTATTTATTATTAAGGTTATATTATATTAACGGTATTCTATTTAGCTGTAGGCGGTAAATGAAAAGTGTTACGAACGAAAAATGAGCGGTGTTCAAATGTGGGCGGGGTGGGTATCGTCTGTCCGGCAGTAGGGGGTGGTAGAAGCGACTTATTATTTTTATCGACCGTAAAAAGGTGCCGGCGCTTGTGTGGACCCTTCCACGACGACTCCTCTGGAGAGACTCCAATTATTTACGGATATTTTGCTTCAAATCCCGAAAAATACTGACCAGTAAAAGGGTATGGTACTTACTTTGTGCTTGATCAGAGCTTATATATTTGTACCTACGTTGAGGTAATCTACTAAAATATATGTGGGCAGGCTTTTGTTTAAAAATATAAATACAACTATTACATGAAAATACTTAAGGGTAAAATTGTATTGAACTAAAAATAGACAGATTACAATCTTTTCCTTTGAGATATAAGTTATAAGATTGAGATATAAGAAATCATTAAGAGTTTCAAGCACTTATAAGTTCAATACAAAATGAAAAAAATGTATACTAAAATATAAAGCGGAAGAGTTTGCTTGTTTGAACACGCTAATCTCATGAATTACCTACTGATCCGATTTGAAAAATTCTTTCAGTGTTAGATAGCTCATTTATCGAGAAAGGCTATTTATCATCACGCTAAGACCAATAGGAGCGGAGTTACAATGAAAAATGTTTCAGAATAGGGCTTTTTTTTCTTTTGAGACTTTGCGCTGCGTTTCGCAAAAATTATGTGTTATAGAATTGTATTATTTAAAAATATTTTCACCTTCTACGTAAACTAAGTCGCAGGTTCAAGTTACCATTCATCATCATCATCATATTAACCCATAAATACTGGACATGTGTCTCCCCAAGAGAACCTATAACAGGTCTTGGGGGAATTGGCATAATCACCACGCTTGCCAGGCGGATTGGCGATCACAGTAAGTTGGAATACACAGAATAACGCTGCTGCCCGTTCTCTGGTATAAGGATCCCTTAGTCGCCTCGGCGACACTCACAGGAAGAGATGGGGTGGTATCATTAGCTTAAAATAACTGTTCCACGCGGACGATGTCGCGGGCATAAGCTAGTTTTAAATAAAATCTTACGATAACTTATTGTGTGCTTAGCCACATAGTAAATAATAAGCCAATTACTTTTCTCAAGTACGATTCAAGCAAAAAGTGTGGCTTGCAGAACTTGTATAACAAATAAAGAAAATATACATGTCTTCCTTAGAATAATAACGTATAGAAGGATAGTGTCAATACTTCGAACTTTCAAAATTTGAATCTAAAAATACTAATGGCGCGCAGACGATTACACACGTACACACGCAAACCACTATACAAATTATGAAATCAAATTTTGTTTTTATTAACATAAATCGTCAAAATACTTTTAAAAGTAATGTTAAAAACCTTTTTAAGTTTTTCAAATGTGTTGTGACACCATTTGAATGCACAAACCGTCATAATTATCAATTTATTTTTTAAGAGTTGCGTACGTACGTGCAGTACAATGACTTGTACATCACGGAACGGTTCCGGCGTAAGATCCATTAGGCTCCAATTGAAATGCCTCACTTTTTGTGCGTGAACTTACCTTCTATACGTTATTATTCTAAGATGTCTTCATTATTTTTCACACAAGTTGTATATATTCTTGTTTTTTTATCATATGGTCTGTAGAAATGAAGAATAAATGTTTTAATATTTTTCATATTCAAAGTTCTTAAACAATAAAAACAGTTATCGAATAGCCATACATAATAAATGACTCGGAATAAAGTCACAGAAATTAAATAGGAATAGTGAATAATAAATGTATATACATTTATGCCACTTGGCGTGTATTAAGCGTGACCGGCATGACAGTGTAATGACGTGCTTGCAGCTGCAACCCTCGTCCTGCTGCCCTGATTCAACCTGCCACGGCTTACTTAAAAATGCAACAATGCACACCCATTGTTCAATAAAGGCTAAACAAAAATATTTTAAATGATATTTCTACGGAACAGTATTATAAAATCTATGTACTATATGTTTTTTAATATGCATACTGATCTTTTTTTTTTAAATACAGGACGCCTCACTAAAGACGTGTGCGACGACTTCAAAAAATATAATTTTAAGAAATATTTTATTACAATTAATAAATTTACATAAAATTAAGCTTATCTACATGTATTTGGTTTACTGCTTGTCAAAAAATGGCGGCAACTCGGCATGTTGTAGGTTACAAACCTACGAATGTTAATAAACTGATTTCTATAACTTTATATGTGCCAATCATAGAATAATAACGTATAGAAGGTAAGTTCGTGCACAAAAAGTGAAGCATTTCAATTGGAGCCTAATGGAGCTTACGCCGGAACCGTTCCGTAATGTACAAGGTCACTGTGCGTAGAACAGTGTGCAGTAGCACGTGAGTGCGCAACTCTTAAAAAATAAATAGGTATAATAATGACGGTTTGTGCATTCAAATGGTGTCGCAACACATTTGAAAAACTTAAAAAGGTTTTTAACATTACTTTTAAAATTATTTCGACGATTTATGTTAATAAAAACAAAATTTGATTTCATAATTTGTATAGTGGTGTGCGTGTGTATGTGTCTGCGCGCATATAGTATTTTTAGATTCATGTTTCGAACGTTCGAAGTAGCGACACTATCCTTCTATATGTTATTATTCTAAGGTGCCAATAATATAAATCATCAGGTTGTTTAAAATAAATATATATGACTTGTAAAAAATAGAAAATAAGAAGGCACACGTGTTTTGATATTTATATACCGATTGGAAATGTTATTAAATTAGTTTAAAATTACATGTAGTGTTAGTAGATATAAATGTCTGTAAGAAATAATATTTTTTTCTCTTTGTTCGTGTTTGTTGCTTTCCAATATGTAATATTGTTTCCTTGTTACTCAAATTTCTCAAACTACATTATGCCGTCTAAGGATTAAGAATATATATAATTCACCATTTCGGTGACGGAGTAAGAATACAATCCACCACTCTTTATCTCGCCCGTGGATGTCGTAAAAGACGACTAAGGGATATAACACGGAAAATTCGAAATAAAACCCTATACCAAGACGTCTGACCAGCGTGGCATATTAGATTAATTTCTCTCCCATAATGGAGAAGGCCCAAGCCCATCAACGGGATGTATAAGACTAAGATGAAGACAAATCATATTCAGACTCTGAGGTATTATTTGTGGCAATGCACAAAGAACTGTACTTGAACTGAATTTGCGTGGGAATCAGCTTATGATAAATAGCACAAGAAGTCAGTACTTAGACCACTATCTCATCTCTGTAATCAGAATGTAAAACATTCAAATATGTTATAAAGGCCATTAAATATTCTATAACAATAAATTATATGTTAGATAATACGTGTTTCATGTCGGATTTTCATCAATCCTGAATAATTATTTCTCCGCTTTATACGGATTTAAAAAAAATCTTTTTACAATTAAGGCGACAATCTTCATAAATCAATTTCCTCCGAATTGAATGTCAATAAGTAGGGACGGTTGTTAAACGACGCGTCGTAAAATAAAACTTTCCGGAGGGCGGAAAGTTCCAGGCAAAAAGAATATTTACATTAATTCTCTTCATTATGTTTTGAAGAATAATCATGGTACCGCTTCCCTTTCCACGCTTTCGATTGAGTTTTTATTTGAATATTTTTTTGTCGCTCCCAAGTTCGTCTCTGTGTTACAAAAGGAAGTTTTTATTAGCATCTTAATGATTTTACGGCGAGTCCCCGGTTACAACAGCCTTTATGTCGTCAGATTTTCTTAAGTATTTTTTTGTCGAGTTTTTTTGCATCTTACATTATTAAAGTTTTCATTCCGTCGTTTAATGAAGCTCATTTCTTCTGTTCATCCGAATCTTGATTGCCTTTGTTTTGCATGAACGTAAGATTACTATAGATCTTTTCCTAGTAAATCGAGTCAACTCGACTCTGAATTTGTTTACAAAAAGAACAATTAGTTGTTATTTTTTTGTTTCGTTTTTATCTAATTAGTGTAGTTAATATTCTATATATATATATACAAACATCACGATTACGAATTTGCATACTAATAATTATAAAAATATATATCTATTTTTTTTATTTAAGAGAAAGATATTCAACTTACAAAATTAAACATTTATGTATATTCCCTGTAATGTCAATTTCATTCATATTTTTCAAACTAATTATTATAATATAGAATTTTCTGTTCTTTGACTCGAAGATACAAGATCTAAGATATAAGATGGAAATGTAATTGGAATAAAAAAATAAGTAAAAATAAAAAAATAACTAAATTAACAAAATCTAAACTAAAAACCAAAAATTAAAATAATTTGTTACCAAAATAAAACTGAGCTATATTTCCTCTTTTTCGGCAGTTAGCAAATGCAATAAGTGTTTTATTTTAATTAAAATTTATTTAAAAATTTTCAATGTTAGTAAAATAACAATTTAGCAATTCTTTTCAATATTATATGTTTGTATTCCGTGTGGTGACAGAGTAAGAATACAATTCACCACCCCCTATCTTACCCGTGGGTGATCGTACGAGACGACTAAGGGATATAAACGCATATAACATCTATGCGAGAGAAGGAAAACTCGAAATAAAACCCTATACCAACACGTCTGACCAGCGTGGTATAGTAGAGGTCAATTACCCTTCCATTATGGAGGAGGCCCGAGCCCAACAGTGGGACGTATATGGGCTGAGATGATGATGATGTTTGTAGAAGTCTTTAGACAGTAATTAAACTTAACAACTCATGTTGATTTCATGTCACAACCATCTGGAAGCGTTTTTAGTGTGATTTGTATTTCTTATATGGAGATTTATCTTGATATGGAGAAAAATGTCTTCCCAATCTTGAAACGCGACCAAATTGAAGTTATTTAAATATTACTCAATATTGTAATAACCTTACCTATTGTAATATCACAAAATATAACAGGCAGGTATATAAATTTTCATGTTAATAAAACATCAGAAAGCAGGTTAAATTTAACGTACAATATTTGATTGCAGACAGACAGGCACTGGGACAGATGAAACTAAACAATGTCAAATGTAAAAAATGAAAATAGCTATTATTAATTCATCATCTGGCTGGGTTTGAGCCTCCTCCATAATGGGAGGGAAATGGACCTACTATATCATGCTAGTCAGACAGGTTGGTATAGGGTTTTATTTCAAGTTTTCCTTCTCTTACATAGACGTTATCATCATCATCAACAACATCATTCAGCTTATCGCTGTCCGCTGCTCAACGTAGACCTCCCTCATGTTTCGCCACAAAGTGCGGTCCTGTGCCGTCTGTGTCCAACGACGCTCAGCAACTTTCACCAGGTCTTATTAAGTATCTCATTATCATCATCATCATTACCACTGATATACGTCCCTGGGCTCGAGCATCCTCCACAGTTCGATGGAAATAGATGTACTAAAACCATGTTGGTCAAACGTGTTGGCATAAGATTTTACTTAAGAGTTTTCTTTATCATGCATCGATTTTATCTGATATGCCTATTATGCGGCTATGATAGTCGTCTTTTACGCCGCCCACGAAAGAAATGGCGTGGTGAAAATATTCTTAATCACCCCACAGAAGATTTGTAGGTACCTGCTATTATTGTTTCATTGAAATGTATTAAAGCATTAGCAAAATCTTATTTCCTGTACTTTTAGTAATTCGTAGGATTACGGTCACAGTTTAGTTTCCGTCAACCTCGTACAGTACATATCATGCCTTTGAATAACGTAGGTTAAGTTTAGGCGCGTTAAAAGGTTTACGGGGGTGTGTCTAACCTGCAAAAAAAAACCGATAAGACGTGATAATAGGTTATATATAGAACATGGCGTGGATCAACATCTAAAACGTCACTTTTGGTGCAAAGTCCTCAAGCCAGCTTAGACTAAAAATATCTTTCGAAAGACTCCTCCATTATGTTAGGCACTTTACTAGGTAATATCTTTACAATATCATTTTACATAATTAAGTCATGAAAATATTTGCAAATTAAAAAATATTTAAATATTCTATTAAAAGCTTGAAAATTAGTACTTAACGTTTTTAATTTAAGCAGTTAAAAGTGCTTTTACTTATTTTTTTAAAAACGAAAAAGTACTTAAATATTCTTTTAAATATGTATCTAGTTGACTCTATACGCTGTTAAAAAAATTGAAATTTAGTAGTCTATAACCACCTGCGTATTGTCTTTTTAATGCAACCGGTTTGGAGCACATCGATTGCATTATTTTAAAGTCTATAACTGACATAGAAATATTTTTTTTGTGTTTTACATGTATAGGTAGGTCTTTTCAAGTCATTCAAAACGCTAATAATTACTTAAAATAAATAGTCACAAGTAATACGCGAACAAAGTATGTTACAGAGCCGATTTGTCTTGTTCAGTAATTACATCTATCTTTGTTCCATACTGATTAATGCTACGTCTAGTACGACTTAAACCTCTTTTCTGTTACTAACTACATTTCGGGCCGATCTTACGCACCACAAAATAATAATTGTCCGGAAAATCGACAGAGGCTGTATGTAATGTTATGAGAGGAAGGCTAGCAGTTTTTCTCGAATCGCAATCGAGTCCGAGATCTTGCTTTCTTTTTAATTTCCCTGCGGCCTCCTAATGAGGTCCCTGCGGCGGCTTGCTCCGCGCCGTTATCTATGATATTCTTGAGGTTGATGCTTATTGTGCGTGTCACTGATGGCTTCCCTTTTTATTATCCTCTCGAACACAATTCAGCGGCCGCCTAAATGAGTTCTTCTCATTTGCTTGGCTCTCTTTATTTCTCTAGGCGGCAGTTTGTCTTGTGTCGCGACTTAACTTCTTTTAATTTTAATGAAATGGCTACCGAGTAAATACCGTCTTGATTTTATTTCGCATGTTTATTTACATTAGTATTTTAGACAATAACAAATATTTTCTTTTTAATATTATTGATATCGTATTATATGTTGGGGTTAAATAAAATCCAAACAAAGCTAGTATTAAACGAGTAAGTAGTAGCAACAAATCACATGACTCCGCCTACACTTATCTATTAAAATGAGAGATTATTACCGGCTATACGATATACGGGTGTTATTTTCACTGGATTGTCCAATATTGTCACAATCTTTATAGTAGGGCAATTAGTGACGTGTTACGCGTGCCATGCACGTGTCAGAGATCCTAAGCATGGTGCATGCGTGCATGGGTCGTGTCACAACACCGCCCGTATTAAGCCTATGTGTTTATATTACGAGCGACAAGTATTCACACCCAGCCAAATGAAAATACGTTATATTTTTGTTTAATTTACCTTTCTTATCTTAAATGCTTATCCATAGTAGGGGGAATTGATATACTGTTATGGAGAGATCTTAGGTTCGAAACCTCAAGAAATACAGGTATTAAATTATGAAGTTACCATTACCATTTATTGAAGTTATGTGTGTATTTAATCGTGATTCATTAATTGTATGATTATTCCGTGCAGTGGCAGTAAGAATTCACCAACCCCGCTCTTGCTCATGGGTGTTGTAAAAGACGTCTAAGGAATTAAATATGCATATAACATCTATGCAAGAGAAGGAAATCTGAAAAAAGAAGCCTATAGCAACACGTCTGACCAGCATGTTACAGTAGGTTAATTTCGTAGTAGGTAGGAGGTACATGAGCTGAAATGTTGATGATAATAACCGAAAAAAGGAGTTAATTAAGAAATGAAAAAGAAATGTGCACTTTAGAGAGCACTTATTCCATTCCTTAAATATAGAGATATCTAGTCTAATTCCGGAATATAGTTTGCCGTTTGGGTGCTTGAGTATTTGAAAATGATAGTTTCCGTTTTTTAGATTAGCCAGGTAATTCTAATATAATTGTAACGTAATAATAAGGGTAGTGATTCCGTGAGATGGCGGTATAAGAATATAGTTCATTACCCCCCTCTCTTATTTTTGAGTATCGTAAAAGACGACTATAGTCGTCACAAAATAAGAGGCCCGTTTTGACACTTGGTCTTACCGATGTATTTAGTGATGAACCATACGAGTACTAACTCGATATTCTCGATAAATCGAATCAAGTTTATATGAATATATAATCGATTTGAATATATATTGTAAAGTGCATTGGATTAAAGTTCTGATTTGAAAATTTTACTTAAACTGTGATATTATAGATACTTTGAAATGATACAATGCTACGAATGGTAATTTTTCTATCATTTAATATTTTTGTTACAATAACATTCACTCAATCACAAAAATATCGAGAAAAAGTGAATCTTCAGTCAATCATTTTCTTAAGACGATAACCCAAAATTGTCAGTTGAGCTATCGTCACCCATATATATATATTATTTCATTTTCATATTGTCAATATTGACGTCTCGAATTTTCAGTAAAAATCACTACACAGCTAGTGAAATCATGTAATTAGTTGGTCTAAATACTAGTATTCAAATTATTAACACCGGCCAAGTACTTTTTTTTTTTTTTTTTTTTTTTGTGTGACTTAGTTGTTAGCCTCAGATGGCTGTGACAACTTTACCCGGACTGGTGGGTGAGCGCTGAGGGCTCTCAACCCGCAACCGGCCAAGTACGAGTCCACCTTAAAATATATATCTTGATCGATTTATTTTTTCGTAACCGATTATTAATAGTCTGTGGACAATATGAAAAAAATCGTTATGCCACAGCACTTAGCCCAGTGGGCGGTACCCGTCAATGAAAAATGTAATTACCTTCAAAACATTTCGATCGGTAAAAAATAGAAAACTTCTTGGGCGTGAACTGTCAAAACGGGCCTTTTATTTTGTGACAACTATAAGCGATATGATATGCAGATAATAAAGCAAAAAAAAAAGGAAAACTACATAAAACCTTATATCAATACGTCTGTTGGTGTATGGTTTCATTTCAAGTTTTCCTTCTCTTGCATGGCTATTATATCCACGTTTAATTCCTTACTCGTCTTTTACGATAATCACGGGCGGTGAATTGTATTCTTACCCCGACACCACACGAAAGATAATGATCGGTTAGGATAATGATCTTAAATGTTTATTATAAACTAGCAACCCGCCCTCGCTTCGCTTCGGTTTTAGTCGTTTTACCCGCGTAGTTTCCGTTCCCGTGAAAATACCAGGATAAAATATAGCCTAGTTTACGCGCTGATATTATAGCTTTCCATTGGTGAAAGAATTTTTGAAATCGGTCCATCCGTTTTGAAGATTACCCGGAACAAACAGACGGACAAATTTTTTTTTATCTGTATTTTAGGCATAGGTGTCGTGCAAATAACCGTGTGAGCATAAAAAAAGCCTATTATTTTGACATTACAAACAGACACTCCAATTTTATTTATTGCTATAGATTACTAAATACCGGTATAAATTACAATAACAGATACATTACTGACACCGCAATACAATTACAACCAACCTGACTAAATTACCAAATGAAATTGCAACTGAAAAATTTGGGTATTAAGGCAATCCCTTTTCAGGAATTCACTTCATTTAAATATCGCATTTTTCTTGAAGATTATACCTTACGACAGCCATAAAAGAAAACAGGAGTACCGCCCCTCGATAATGCGACGAGTCTAAGGAATTTTTATTCCGCTCAAATCTCTCCTGACATAGGTATATTTTTGTGAGATCGACTGAAGATTTTAATACCCGATTTTATTTAAATTCGTTTAGGCGGTGCGGGTGACTGGGCCCCTAGACGTTTATCCTGAGGGCGTGATTATACTTACAAGCAGAAGCATCTTTACAAGTGTTTTGCAACATAATTTGTTAGCACTAAATAATCATTATCATCATTTAGTTATAATTTTAGCTCATAATACGTTTCACTGTTGAGTTCGAGTCTGCTCCACAATAGGAGGGAAATTGAACTACTATACACGTTGCTCAGACGGGTTGGTATAGGGTTTTATTTCAAGTATTCCTTCTCTTAAATAGATGTTATATGCATAATGAATTCCTTAGTCGTGTTTTAAGACCCCCACGGGTTAGAGAGGTATGGTGAAATGTATTCTTACTCCATCACCACACGACAATAATCTATACCAATAAATAAAATTGGAGTGTCTGTTTGTAATGTCAAAATAATAGGCTTTTTTCATGCTCACACGGTTATTTGCACGACACCTATGCCTAAAATAGCATTTAAACATTTTTGTCTGTCTGTCTGTTTGTTCCGGGTAATCTTCAAAACGGCTGGACCGATTTCAAAAATTCTTTCACCAATGGAAAGCTATAATATCAGGGCGTAAACTAGGCTATATTTTATCCCGGTATTCCCACGGGAACGGGAACTACGCGGGAAAAACGACTATAACCTATAACCGAAGCGAAGCGAGGGCGGATTGCTAGTCATAAATATAGTATGTGTCTTACATATATAATAAATACATGTGGTATACACAAGTGTATGTACAATACGTCTGTATTTTACATACACTTGCATACACTTAGAACACGTAAGAACACGTACCTATTAATTTACGCGTTATGATGGCTAGAAATTACGCTGACAAATCTATACCAATAAATAAAATTGGAGTGTCTGTTTGTAATGTCAAAATAATAGGCTTTTTTCATGCTCACACGGTTATTTGCACGACACCTATGCCTAAAATAGCAATTAAAAATTTTTTGTCTGTCTGTCTGTCTGTTTGTTCCGGGTAATCTTCAAAACGGCTGGACCGATTTCAAAAATTCTTTCACCAATGGAAAGCTATAATACCAGGGCGTAAGTTAGGCTATATTTTATCCCGGTATTCCCGCGGGAACGGGAACTACGCGGGTAAAACGACTATAACCTATAACCGAAGCGAAGCGAGGGCGGGTTGCTAGTTTTACATATAATTATTGGTAAACTAATAAAATCGTTTTATTATTTTCAGTATGATGACGGACCTAGAAAACAATTCACCACCCGCTCTCTTACCTGTGGGTGTCGTTAAAGACAACTAAGAGTTACGATATGCATAAAACAGCATGGCAAGAGAAGGATAATTGCACATGAGACCCTATACCAACCCATCTGTCTAGCGTGGTGTAGTAGTTCAATTTCCCTGCCATTGTGGAGGAGGCTTTAGCCCAGCCACCGCTGTGAAGATAAACAAGATTATTACAAGCAGGTTGGATAAATGAAAGTTAAATATAAAAATCTAACGTTTTTTACACAAAAACCGGGGCTAGTGAGTGGGGTTCCTTATCTGCAGTACATCACTCACTTAGCGAGACATGTCATAGAGCGCGACTGCGCCCACATTGCACTGGCCTCAATCGAGCCGCCCTCCGTTGCAACAGTGATCATTCTTCATTTGCTCTACCTCCCGTCTCGATCATCCTATTGACCATACATATAGCATCCCCATTATTATTTAATAGATTACCTCCCATATATACACTTGATTCTCTAGGGGTAAGTTTTTATAGCGTGATTCGTAACTCATGAAAATGGAATTTGACTAGTCAAGTAATTTTCTTACATTTCACTATATTTGCTGTACAGTAATAAGATTAGAAAAATTGCTACAATTTTTCATTCCACTTTTGTTTTTTTTTTCATCACAATACATTTTACCGCCAAAATTTTCCTTGCCATTTGTTTCCATCGCGTAAGATCTTTTCGTATGAGCCGAGTTTTGTGTTAATATATGTGCCCGGAATACCGTGGCCATATATTACGCCGACCTCTTGCGGACCGGACATAACAATCCTCGATTTGCTATAATATCGGTCGTGCGTCCCTGTCTCGGCGGGCGGGCAGGTGGCGCGAGCGAGCAAGCTACCGAGCGACGACCGCGCGGGGTGGCAACCTACGTGCCGCGTATAATAAGCATTTCATGCACGGGGTGCGGGCGCGGGGTCCGGAGGTTACATACGTACCTATTTCCCGTAAGTCGTGTACCTAACCGGACCGTACATTATGAGCTGAGGGTCAGCGAGTCTCGTACGCCGTCTCTGTCCCGCTCAGGGTAGGAACTCGGGCCGAGCATAATTTCATGTGATATATCGCACACGCTTGGGTCGCTGTGATGGACCTCTATGAAAATCGTCCTCCATTCGAGTAAAATAGTGCCTGATATTTAGACGAAAATAAAGACACATTTCAAACATCTACCCGTCAATATAGATAGCTGAACAATGATGAAATGAAGTTTGTAGTAAATAGTAAGTTTAGGTGTATGTATATGGAGATGTAAGGTATTGTCGAAATATATAGTATAGGGAGGCAGCGGTCGCTTCAGCGCGGAATTCATCTTCTATCTGTACGATTTATATACGAAGAGGCCGTAAAACGGAACAATAAAAACCCAAAACAGCAATAAATTTCAAGCAATAGACGCAAAGGTTCGAGCGCGCCTTATCAATTCCTACCACGCATGGGATTCGAATAGCACAATAAACTTATGACGCAATGTTTAAGTTCTGTAATCTAAAATACAAGAACATCTTCAATCCTTTATTTAAACTAGTATAACACTGTAAACATATTGTGAAAAGTAAATAGCTAAATGTTTACTACACTGTTTACAAGCAATCAACACTTAGTGGACAGTTGTACGAGGGTCACAGGTAGGTAAAACAAACAGTGTACATACAAGCCCAATGTGCCTCCACAAGGGGAGGGTCATCTTAAAGGACGAGGAAATGCGGCCGCTGTGAACATAGAAGATGTTCTTTATGCATTAATAATGTCTTGTAATTGAAACCGCTTACTATGCTGACCACGATTTAATCTTTAGTTTAAATCATTTCGTATAAATGAAGCACGTTATTATATATTAATAACTGGCTAGAGAATTAATGGGTAGAAACTGATATAGGTCTATACCTAAAGAGCACGGTAGTATAAGGCGGTATTTAATCAATTGGAGGAGGTGGTTGTGCGCGTACATTGCTATTAATAATTCGTGAGTGCGGTCCGGCGCTCTTACAGAGCCGATTCATTATCGTTACGGTCTCGGCCCGACGGAGATCTACGATATAGCTCCCTGATTGACCCCACATTAAAAATTACATACAAACAGATAGAGAAAACGGACGCTAATAACGTAACTGTATACTTTCTTTGCTTCGTTTCGTTGCCGAGACCGATCAAAAATTTATAAATGTATGTACCTACCCGATCGATGGAGGTTGCGGTGAACATTCATAACGTAATAGGTACAGATTGTACGTAAGAAAGGCGCAGGTACTATTTAATGGCCGCTTTGATTCGTTAGGTTAATTTAACAGGGGCCAGGGAGGGTAAGCTTCACAGTGGTCGCCGGAGGGTCGAATAAATATGTCCCAAAGAGTTAAGTGGGAGAGAAGTGCGGAGCGGAGAGCGCGTCCGACGTTTGCTCTGCCACTCGTGTTGTTGCACCACTTATTACACACAAAGTTCTGTTAAAGTTTTCTCCGACACTCGAGCGCGAGTTTAATTTACTCGATAGTGTAAATAAAGCGGGCAGAGTGGGAAGTTTCGCGGCGAGGCAGCCCCTGGCGACGCCCGGCGACACCCGGCTGCGGTCCAGTGATAATAACGTCTCGCCGCGTGGGACTTCCTTATTAATCGAGAACGACAAATTTTAACGACAAGAATTAATGAATCTCGTTACACGGGTTAATCCCTTGCTCGTAAAGTGTACGCTACGTGCCGGTTAGGTGCACAACTTAGCCGACTACACCTTATACTCGTAATAACTACCTGCATGTGAATAATTCGGGCAGGCTTCTAATATAATGTACCTAATGATAATATTTAATGCTGTTACGTAATGAGTTTTAATACTATTATTAACATATATTGGATTATGGATAAGACACTAGTGTTTGAATTTAGATTGAAACGAAGCTACGTTGAAAATAATATTCTTAAATAACTTGACATCTGATCAAATTATAAGTTAACATTAATTTTTGGATTGCAGATGTGATATGAGAACTCCGCTCAGAGTGATCCTGTGCCATTTGCATCTAACACCTCCCTGCGACTTTTAAGATATCTGATTGCACCTTTAAATTTTAAATTGTGAGTATAATACTAATATTTTGAACGATAAGTATCTCTATGAAACAGAGTTTTTAAACTTGTAGTGATGTATGATGCCGCATGACGGTAAGATGAAACGAGTGCAAAAGCCGACTTGACTGAGGGAATCCGAGATATATCGTCCAGTTAACGACCATGTGCGAATGGAACTTTATTGTAATTGCCTTTTGTAAGATCGGACAGGGTCATTACGGACCGTCCTCACAAACCGACCTCCCGTTTTGCTTCAAAACTTTTGCTTGTAGTAGTTAAGTATAGACATTTTCTCTCTAACTTGAGACAGGTTAGGACTTGAAATATACTTAATTTTAAATGCTATATATATTTGAAATGAATTTAGTTATTACAGGCTGTTATAATACTGTCATTGCTATTTATTTGTTATAATTGTGAAGGAAATGGCATGAGAATTTAATTACAATGTTGATATTGAATCGAATGAGTGGTTAGTCCCGTATGTGTAAATCGTATTCATCAGTCGGAGAGGTATGCGGCGCATTAGGGGGGCTGAGGCGGCCTCAAAGCCAGAAGACTGATTATGTCTATCCGCAATTTCTCTCCGGCCCTATTCTCGCGAGCGAAAACTAGCGAGTTTTCCACCGCGCTATTAAGCGGTCGCTTTTACATTTGTCCTTATAATGGAAAATGTGCTACTAATTAATTTAAAGCGAAACTCATTTATGTCGAAATGTGTGTCTATTAAGCGATGATGGGATGAATACCTTTCGGGTCTGTTCTTACGTTCCGCCATGAATCGTTCCATTGTTTCTAGATAAGTAGTTTTGAGTGTCTGTCTTGTTACGAGTTCAAAGTGTTAATGCAAAGATGTGAAATTATACATGGTCCGGTTACAAGCCCTCACCCCATTAAGTACAGAAGAGCTCATTCTCGGTAAGACTAATCAAATAACAGTCTCCCCATCGTCACCCCCGTCGCCCCGCCGACGCGCCCCTCGCCTCGCGGCCAGCGGTCATCTCTCTTATCGATTGTGGTGGAATTCGTGCACGGAATGTGATATTTCCCAACAATCTATATACTTATATCGCTAGATAAAAACACAGCCGAAAAGATGCTTCTTCTGTCTTAACATTAAAAGTCTTATTATGGTAAATATATAAACAATCATATAAGTTGCCGTGTTCTGTAAAATTGGTTTTAAATGGCGCCTTTATAGATCAAGGTATATTATTCCTAGTTACAATTATTATATTGACCGCAGGCGCTCAAAAGTGCGTAGTGATAAGTTCGATACATTCATGTTAGGTACGGTGTGATGGCAAAGTTAAGTAATTTTTAAATTGAGTTAAATATTATTGTTGAGAACATAGAACAATGTTGATTAATTGCTTAAAGTTATTCTAACTTAAAAAAATGTTGTTTGTTAAATGACAAGTTCTAAAATTATTGATTAATTTTGTTGATTTAGTATTTGACATGCTAGTCTTTATATAAAAACGGATTTTGGGGCGAAAAATATTACTACACATGGAACATGAAGCCGCATCTTTTGAAAATCTATGTCAACCAACTTAACAATTAGACGAGCGTGGGTACAAGTAGTAACAAAATAACCACTGACTTTGACAACATTATAATTATGAATGATTTTTCCGAGTGGTGACGGAGTAAGAATACATAGTATGGTGACGTAAAAGATGACTAAAGGATCTACTACGCAGATAACATCTATACAAGGGAAGGAAATCTCGAAATAAAACCCTATATCAACCTGTTTGGGCAGCTTAGTATAGTAGATCAAATTTCCTCCTATTGTGGGGAATGATGCGAGTGGTGACGGAGTAACAATACAATTCACCACCCCCTATCTTGCCCGTGGGTGCCGTAAAAGATGACTAAGGGATAAAGTATGCAGATAAAATCTGTGCTGGAGAAGGGAAACTTGAAATAAAATCCTATACCAACCCGTCTGACCAGCGTGATGTAGTGGGTTAGTTACCCTTCAATTGTGAAGGACCATCGAGTTCAGCACGAATATGAGTCAAAGTGAAAATTAATGCGGAGCAAGCTAGAGCTCAGCAGTGGAACGGTTAAGAGCTGAGAAGATGAGATAACATTATATATGCATTAGACTTGTATCTACTATTTTGGTATTATTTTTATTTTTAGTGAATTGTTATTGGTTGAGGACTGACAGTGTAAACTTTATCCACATTAATACAACAACTAATAAGCTATATTGACGCGTAATATTAACAGATTAATTAGGTCTTTATTGGCAGTCTAATTTAATCAATATGTGTATACCATATACATATATATATGTATGTTTAATTATATGCTCTAATATATTCTGACGTTGTTTGGTCAAATGTGTAGTTCGCTTGTGTATGAATATTTATGGTTTCTTATTACTATGTTTATGCCATCTTAACATAGAGCGCCATGTTTTCGAATGTTAGACATAATGTTAGTATATATTTTTTATTACTAGTGAATAGCATTGTGTGATTTAGTTTTCGTATCTAATATACATATATTTTTTTATTTTATTTATTTATTTATTTAATACAACACCCTGCACTAAGGAAATAACCCTTATTGCGGTGGACTTTACAAACATTTTTTTTTATGGGACTAATCCCACCACACATTCCCACCATTGTAACTCCTGTAAGCCAGGATCCACAATGGTCTCCATAAATGACACCGAGGTTTGACCCTCAGGCAGTCCCGGGATATGATTTTAATTGTCTTGGGACCCGCAACAAATTTAATTAGAAAAGATTAAAGAGGAGGAGTTGGAAAGAGAGATTCCACTTCCCTCCCAGGCAAAGCGGGAGACAGGAAAACAAAATGACTAGTCAGCCAATAAGTAAACAGGAGTACAGCTACGATAGCGCAGCAGTACGGCACCACGGATACGGAAGAGCTTAACGGGGCCTATATGTGAGCGTTAAGATTGATTGCTACAGTAGGTATGGCAGAAACGCATGAACGCACGGAAATTTTCTCGAATTGCTACAAGGTCCGTATAGTATACTACCCCACAGGTGACTTGCAAACTGTTTAACATAAGGTTACGCTCGTTTCGCCAGAGATCGCACTCCCAGAGAATGTGATGTGCTGATTGTTCATACTCGTGGTCAGATGTGGAACATTGACATAATGGTGATGGTACGAGTTTAAAAGAAAATAATTTACTTTTAAAGTTGCCATGGCCAGTTAAAAATTGGGCCACGAAGTGGTCAACCTCCAACCACACCTTCTCCAGGCGCTCCCGGATGCATGGAAAAAATAGATAAAGATGACGACCTTTCGATGATGAATCCCATCTTTCTTGCCATTCAGTTAAAAGTTCCTCATAAACAATGGATTGTGGTGCAAACAATCTAGCAATTTTATTTCGGTCGCGCGGTAGAAGGAAATCTGTATTCATAGTTTCCTTTGTGGTGTAATACATTGACGCTCGTCTCTGAATCTCCAAATCAACCGGAAGTACACCCGCGAGTACTGGTAAGGCCTCGGTACTAACCGTTCTATAGGCTTTACATAAGAATATTAGGGCCAATCGTTGGCTCTGTAGTAATTTAAGGCGAGCCGCCCCTATGGTGGCCCTATCGGCCCATACAGGTGCAGCGTAACAAATACACCCCAAATATGTGGCCATGTATATGGTTTTAAGTGTATTAAAACGAAGGCCCCAAGTAGATGTGGATATTCTAGTAAGCGCGTAGAAATTCCGTTTCACTTTTTCGCCTACAGTTTTAATATGTTCAATAAATGAAAAATTTTTTTCTAAGACTAGGCCGAGATAGCAAACTGATTCTTTCTTTTTGACAGTCATATTATTGAATTTTATACGCGGCGCTGATTGTAAATGTCCTTTTAATAAAAGATGATATGTTTTTTGTGGTGCGAAGGCAAGCCGGTTTCGTGTACCCCAATCGAATATATCATTGAGGCATGTTTCTGCTAATTTCTCTAAACCATCCCTTGTGTTCGATTGTATAAGTAAAAGTCCGTCGTCTGCATAGCCGATCAGTAGACAATTTTTCGGTAGAGGTAACTCGAGAAAATCGTCAAAACCTAAATTCCATAGATATGGACTTAATACCGTTACTTTACAAACATATAATTAACGGACACAAATTACATCTAGACTCAGAACAACACTTTGTGGATCGCACAAAGTGTTGTCCCGCGTGGGATTCGAACCCCCGACACTGGCGCTGTAGGTCGCTATCTTAACCACTACGCCATCTGTGGAGTCAATTACGTAATACATATTTTATCCACTGTAAATAAATTGTTTTTTATGGATTTTATCGCATTTGTATCTGATTTTTGATTGAATCGACGTATCGAACAGCGTTATCGAACACTTTACAGCGTTTATGGTCACAGGTGGACCCGTACAATCCGTAAAAATAATTTTATTTACAATGTGTAATACTCGCGTAAATATCAGAATTTATTACATATATTCATTCATTAATCAATTAAAGTTCAGTGTAAGATATAGGCGGAAAGGCATACGTTGCCTTGGTGATCCCTCAACCAGTTTTTAGGGCCCTACGGGAAATTAAGCGCTGCCGCCACCTTGTGCTCTTAACCCACCACCACCACTTGGAACAAAACATTACATATGAACTTTCTTAAAATTATTGCTAAATGAATATAACACAAATATGCTTTTGGGCTACGCAAAGAGAAATACACTATAAATAAAATTGGTATTAAATACGTATCGTGAAAAAATCACAATCATTACATCTATATCAATTTGTTATATATATTTTTCTATGTCGGTTAAGGATTGAAACTGTCCAACCGATGTGACTCAAACCGGTTATATTAGGCAATAATACGAAGATCGTTTTAGAATACTAAAATCACGTAGTAATTACCCGCTAGCTGCTGCTGCGATCGATTTCAATTCATTTTATTTTTTTTATCAATTTATGGTAGAGAACAACAAAACTAGTTTTATTAAAAAGGGAATAATTCTAAGTTGGCTTTGGACCATGAAAACATGCATTAGCAACCCTTAAGTGGCGCTGCAATTGATTTTAGGGAATGGCTATTTTTTTATCTTCTAATTTGTACAGAATAGCGTTTGGTGAGTAAGCTAGTATGACATAAATATATTTGGTTCACACATGTGGTAGTGGCTACGAATACTACCAACTCTTACATTGCTCGTGGGTATCGTAAAAGACGACTAAGAGCTAGACCCGGATCAACTCTCTCTGAGCATGGACAGTGGGGGGCGAGATGTGCCCATAGCCTGTCAAAAAATGGGTATTACATTCATTAAACATCGTTTCATCAAACTATAGTTTTATATAATATCTATATATTAATACGTGAAGCAAAAACTTTGTACCACTTTTTAAGAAAATTACGTGGATGGACAAGTATGAAATTTGGCACAGTTGAAGTATATAATGAGGAGAAGTGCATAAAACTGAAATTTCATACAGTAATAGATTAGAAAAACATTAAATTCATTAAAAAAGGTATTACGCACATTACAATGCAATCGCTACACGCACACACACACACACACACATGTTTGTGTGAGTGTGTTGCGTAGCAACGTTTATACACTTTTCTTTACGGTTCAAATCTCTGGTCGAACTGAATGTCAAACAATCATAATAATTA
Source organism: Lymantria dispar (assembly GCA_032191425.1). Lineage (NCBI taxonomy): Eukaryota > Metazoa > Arthropoda > Insecta > Lepidoptera > Erebidae > Lymantria > Lymantria dispar. The sequence continues at coordinate 18,061,723 of CM063446.1, read as the reverse complement.
TGATGACAATGTCTAATAGAGATTTGTGCTTATATATTAGTTATTAGTGAAATACAGCTTGCTCAATTTACAATTATACACAAATAAAATTATAGAAAATTGTATAGCAGAAAAATTACCTAAAATGAATTATGGCTGAATTTCGACCACACGGCGACCACTAGTCTATATATTAATACGTGAAGCAAAAACGTTGTACCCCTTTTTACGAAAATTACGTGGACGGACAAGTATGAAATTTGGCACAGTTGAAGTATATGAGGAGAAGTGTATAAAACTGAAATTTCATATAATAATGGATTAGAAATGCATTAAATTTATTAAAAAAGGCGTTACGCACACTACAACGCAATCGCTACACACATACACACACACGTTTGTGTGAATGTGTTGCGTAGCAACGCTTATACAATTTTGTTTACGGTTAAAATCTCTGGTCGAACTGAATGTCAAACAATCATAATTATGATGATAATGTCTAATAGAGATTTGTGCTTATATATTAGTTATTAGTGAAATACAGCTTGCCCAATTTACAATTATACATAAATAAAATTAAAGAAAATAGTGTAGCAGAAAAATTAATTAAAATGAATTATGGCCGAATTTCGACCACACGGCGACCACTAGTTGTAATAATTTTATTAATTAGGCAACGTAATACTAAGGCATATAATACTCCATTTATACATTACCTAAATTAGATCATTTAACATTTTTGCTGTTCCTGGTTATAGAGACAGATGTGTAGTGGTCTAAATTGTTCTAGGGGCTACCGTAGTTAGTGCTTCGCCGGACCGCTCGTTCCACCATGTAATTCTAATGAGTATTAGTGTCGTCCGTCTACCTTGTGCCGTCCAATTTCATGCTATATTCTATAATGTAGTCTCCTATTTCGGCGTACGTATGTAATAGGATTAAGGGTTGAGTAGACTTATTATATGCACATTTAATGTTTTTTTTTTTTCTTAATTCTATGTACGTAAGATAATGATAATAATCATGATTACTAAATTTTTCCGTGTGGTGACGGAGTTAGAATACAATTCACCACACGTGGATGTCGTAAAAGACGACTATGGGATATAATATGCACATAACATCTGTGCAAATATAAGACCCTATACCAACCAACCCGTCTTATCGGCTTTGTATAGTAGGTCAATTTACCTTCCACAGTGGAGGAGGCCCGAGCCCAACAGTGGGACATATATGGGATGTGATGATGATGAATTGCATTCTAAGATAGGCTGTCTGGTGGTTTTAGTTCCCATTTTTTTTCCTGTTTTGTTCCTTATTTTGAAAGATAGCTCTGCACTAAGCAAATAATCTTTGTGTGGCGCTGGACTTTACAAGCATGTAATAAACGGACACAAATTACTCCCAGACTTGAAAACGACTTAAATAATTGCACAAAGAATTGTCCTACGTGGGAATCGAACTCACGACTCTGACATCGTAAGTTGTTATCTTATTACAATTGTTTTAGGTACTATTTATCGTGTATAATTTTTACTTTACTTTTATTTTGTACACATTTTTGTGTTACTTTCTCTGTGTTGACGGAATAAGAATATAATTCACAACCACCTATACTGGCCGTGAGTGTCGTATAAGACGACTAAGGAATATTATATGCATATAAAATCTATGTAAGAGAAGGGAAACTCGAAATAAAACTCTATACGAAGACGTCGAACCAGCGTAGTAGGTCAATTTATTCCCTATTGCGAAGAAGGTTCTAGCCCAACAGTATATCAGCCGAGATGACTATTTAATACGAATAAAAAGTACTTTATAGCATTTCTCGTTAATGTCAGTTACGTAGAGTCAACTAACGTTATTATAAGTTGCCTGTATTTATTAAAATTTTTTCCGGTAGTTGACGGAGTAAAAATACAGTTAATCAGTCCTTATCTTGCCTGTGAGTGTTGTAAAAGACGACTAAGGGATTAAATATGCATAGACATCTATGCAAGAGAAGGAAAACTCGAAATAAAAGCCTATACCAACCCGTCTGTCCAGCGTGGTATAGTGGCTCAATTTTCCTCCTATTATTAAGGAGGCTCCAGCCCAACAGTGGGATGTATATGAGCTGAGATGATGATGAGATGATTATCATTATGCCTAATATCCCTATTCTAAGTTAACTCATTAGTTTTATAAATTATTCATCTAATATGAATGAGAATTAATATATAGATATAAGAGGTAGTAATATTATTGGTAAATTATGTTCTTAATACAGAATTAAATGCATTTAATTGAATACAAAAATGTTAAGGCTTGATTTCAAATAGCTTTTGGTATAATTATCATAGTGGGTACAAAGCAAATAGTATTGCAAGTTGTATTGATAGATTGTTTAATTTAATATAATATTCGTTTATTTATTAAATAAGGAAGACTGTACAGTTGGTGTAGAGGTTAAGATACCGACCGTGCCAGTGTAGCGGGTTTGAGTCCCACACAGGATAACACTATGTGCGATCCACAAATGATTGTTCTGAGTCTGGATGTAATTTGTGTACGTTAGTTATATTTTTGTAAAGTCCCCCGCAATACCGCAATTCCTTAATGCATTTCTTTAAAAAAACATATTCTATACATTTCAGTTTTATGACATTCGTCAGTGCTGTCTGAACTTATAGTTTTTTTGTTCTTATTATTATAATTGTTCAGCCTAGTGTGTTTTGTCTAAAGAATATAGATTATAGTTTAGTACCTTAACATTTTGACCTGCATTTTGCTTGGTTATGTCCACTTAACAAGTTTTTGATTATGGTAGTCACGTGGAGTGACTTCCTTTCCTCTAATGTGACTGAGGGGAGAATAGCTGCTTTAACAGTTAACTCGTGATCTGATGCCGCTTGTGGGTTCTATACTAGCCATTTTTTTGTATTATAGCTTGAAAAAAGTCCTTGTTCGAAAGGCCATATACTGGAAGTAATACTTACTCATACATGCAAATTTATTTAAAATAATTAACTTAAAAATGATAAGTTAACTAAGTTTCTTGCCAGATCTTCTTAGCTAATAGCCATGTTCGATTTTGATGGTAGATTATTAGATCAATGACAAACAATACATAAAATTGACAATATGTAAGTACCCACATGAGACTTGTACGTAATAAATGATTTGATTTGATTAGAATATATTTCAATGTTAATTAAATGTTTCTAATTATCTATTCGCAGTAGCAACACTGAAAATAAACTAAAGTAAATAGTCGTATTTGAGTAACATTTCACGGAAACGATATTCAATTACAATAATATTATAACTAGTAATCCTTACTAATATTATAAATTCCAAAGTAAGTTTTTTGTTTGTTACGCTTTCACGCTTTAACCACCGAACCGATTTCAAAAACCTTTCACCAATGGCAAATTATAATATCAGGGAGTAACATAGGCTATATTTTATCCCGGTATTCGCACGGGAACGGGAACTACGCGGGTAAAGCGACTGAAACCGAAGCGAAGCGAGGCCGGGTTGCTAGTAGTATTATAAAGTAATATTGCCGTGTACACGCAGTTAATTATATATAAGAATATCTTGATTTTAAAATTTTCATTTTACCTAGAAAATTGTTTTGCTTGGAGTCAATACTTTAAAATAAAATTTAATACAATCTATTAAATTATAATTATTATTAGTATTGCATTTCACAAAGTAAACAGTTAAATTCAAAGATTATAGAAACGAGGTTTCATGGTGTACATGACTGTGCTGTCGACCGTACATTCCTTCCTGGACTGTGAAAATGATTTTGATTTGACCCTTTGAAAAGTACCTCTACCGCAAAATTACGTACGGTGAATATACATTATACTTTATATTCCGATACCATATAGATATAGTAAAATAATTAATAAAGTAAATTAATTTATTGCGGAACTTCATCTATTCTAATAATCATTATCATCATCGTCATCCTGATATTATGAGTACTTGAGGTCGACTTAATATGTATGTATACTCTTCCTTCATAGTACATATTTTTCATGTGGTGACAGAGTGAGAATACAATTCACCACCCCCTCTTTTGCCGGTGGCTCTCGTAAAAGAGGACTAAGGGCTTAGAATAATAACATATAGAACGTAAGATTACGCACAAAAAGTGAAGCATTTCAATTGGAGCCTAATGGAGCTTACGCCGGAACCGTTCCGTAATGTACAAGTCATTGTACTGCACGTACGTACGCAACTCTTAAAAAATAAATAGGTAATTATGACGGTTTGTGCATTCAAATGGTGTCATAACACATTTGTAAAACTTAAAAAGGTTTTTAACGTCACTTTTAAAAGTATTTCGACGATTTATGTTAATAAAAACAAAATTTGATTTCATAATTTGTATAGTGGTGTGCATGTGTACGTGCGTAATCGTCTATGCGCCATTAGTGTTTTTAGATTCAAATTTCAAACCTTCGAAGTATTGACACTATCCTTCTATACATTATTATTCTAAGACTATGGGATTAAATATGCATGTTACATCTATGTAAGAGAAGAAAAACTTGAAATAGCATATACTGACACGTCTGCCTAGCATGGTATAGTAGATCAATTTCCCTCCTATTGTGAAGTAGGCTCGAGCGCAACAGTGAGGCGTGTATGAGCTGAAATCATGATGATGATGATAGCAAAAGTTATTGGAAATATTGCCCGATGTTTACCCTTGGGAATGTAATTGTTGACCAAACGGTAACAGATGGAGTTGGCCCAGGTCGATGAAAAGCTCTTAGTCGTCTTTTTTCGTATTATTAGTAGCCGCCGTCACAAAGCTTAACTAGGTTCATAGTTATATTTTTAAATATAAACTAGCTGACCCGACGAACTTCGTACCACCATAATTTTTTTCATAAATATATTTTCTAAATTTCCGAACATATAGTATCTAATGGAAGAACCATTACAGCTTTGGAAATATTCGATCGTCTAGGTCGTGGCATTGTTAATGACGATTCAAAGGGAATACAAATTACTCATTATTGATTTCTGACAAAATTATAATTATCAAAATTTTCAACGATATCAACCATAAATTTTTAACTAGACAAAATTACGTTTAGCTATCATTTGCGTTTTGTTATTACATATTAAATGCGACGCGTACTTGTATTCACTTCATTCAGTTATAGGCATATGCCTATAACTATTATAATATACTGACGGGTCATGGGGGCTTCTCCGAGTATCTGTGCCGCTTTGGGTGCAAGGAGGATCCCTCATGTGCCTGCGATCCTGAGGTTGAGGAGTCGGTGCTGCACCTGATACTCGATTGCCCTATACACATGAGAGACAGATGCAGCGCCGAACATATCATGGACATACAAATCACATATCCAAATGTAAGCCTAATAATGAAAGATAAAGACAAACGAAAAGTGTTCTTAGGATTCTGTACAAAGGTGGCAACTCAGGCCATAAAAAGAAATAAGACAACATAGAATAAAATAATAGCAGATTTGAAATGTAATACAGAATTAATAATATTGTAGTAATTATTTATATATGAGATAATGTAATAATAAAAACAGCGATAATGTATATAATTGTAAATTTACTGTAATCTATAATAAATAAAACTCGTAACTATAAATAAAGATAAGATACCCCTGAATAGGGAGATGAAAAACTCATTACCCATAGAATTAAGACAAAGTGTAGTTAATCTCTGATTATGTTAGAGGCTTCGCGGGCCGGGTCAAAGCACCCGGACATCAAAAAAAAAAAAAAAAAAAAAACTATTATAATAATCAAGGAAACATATCAATTTATATCTATAGTGTTAAAATTAAGTCCGTATGGTGACGTGTTTAGAAGGCAATTTATCGACACTTTTTACTTTCACGAATCGGAAGTCGTAAAAAACAGCTATGGGAGCACCAGGACCGCCGGCGCTTCGATCACCGTGAAGTCGGTCACCATCAGCATCCAGGCCCACATGAAGTACTTGGGCCTGGTGCTCGACGGGCATTTTTGGTTCCGGGAGCATCTCCATCGACTTGTTCCCCGGCTTGTCGGCGCGGCGTCCGCCCTTTCGCGGCTGATGCCGAATGTGGGCGGACCCAGTGCTACGTGCCGACAGCTGTACGTGGGGGTGATCCGGTCGATGGCCCTGTACGGCGCACCGGTGTGGACGGGGTCCCTGACCGTCCGTCTTAGGGCCCTCCTGTGGCGACCACAGAGGGTCATGGCGATCAGGGCAATACGGGGTTACCGCACGGTGGCGACGGAGGCAGCGTGCCTCCTGGCCGGAAGTCCCCCGTGGGACCTGGAGGCGGAGATGCTCGCCGGCATTTATCGGCGAGTGTCGGAGACGCGCGCCCGCGGCGGCATGGTCTCCATCAAAGAGATCACCGCCTGGCGGGTCGACGCCCGCCGAGAAGTCATTGCCCGTTGGGCAGTCCGGCTGGAGAGTCCTCGGTACGGTGTCAGGACCGTCGAGGCCCTCCGGCCGGTGCTGATGGAGTGGTTGGAGCGGACGCACGGAGTGCTTTCCTTCCGACTGGTGCAGGTGCTGACGGGGCACGGTTGCTTCGGGAAGTACCTGCACAAGATTGTCAGGAGGGAGAGCACACCGTCCTGCCACCACTGCAGTTGCGACGAGGACACGGCGCAGCACACGCTCGAGGAGTGTGCTGCATGGGAGGGGGATCGCCGTGAACTCGTCGCAATTATCGGTGCCGACCTGGCGCTGTCGACCATCGCCAGGGAGATGCTCGTCAGCGTCAGGAGCTGGGACGCGGTCGCCGCCTTCTGTGAGGCCGTAATCTCACGGAAGGAGGCGGCGGATCGTGTGCGAGTAGAGCTCCTATTCGGCGACACGTTCCGCCGCCGGCGACTCGGGTGGCGCAGGCGCGAGTATCTGCTCCTAATGCCGCCCTAGCCGAGGCCGCGGGTGATCGGACCGGGGAATTGTCCGTCACCCGCAGAGAGGCTGACCGCGCGACGGCGACCGACGTCTCAGTACGTCGAGAGGTGAGAGGTTACCCGAAAGCGTATTCCGTCGGGCCGGCCACTGATGACAAGTCACATCTGCTCCGGTGGTCGGCCCGACAACGAGGTGACGTGAGTACGGGTGGGTTATGGGCCCGCGCGCCGTTCTTTCATCGCCCCGGACGGACAGGACCGCGCGTGCGCTTACCATAGCCCACCCATAAAAAAAAAAAAAAAAAAATGGGAGCACCAGGATAGATAACCTAATACCAAGTACAACGTGCACTAGCAGTGGCCCTCAATAGTCTGAAAAATTTAAGCTAGAATTAAATCATATTATACCTATATGTATATGTATGTGGTGACTTTAGATTACTCTTGTATAATCTCAAGAACTAATAAACATTAGTCTACTTATCTATTTATTAAGACAGATATGTATGTACTCGTATATAGCGATATCATCATCATCATCTTGCTCTTATCTTATCCCATTTACTTGGGGTTGACGCAATATGTCATCTGTTTTGACATATTGCAAAAAATTTCGGCAATGACTTTTATGACCGGACGCCTGCCTGACGTCAACCCTCCTTGGGAATGTAATCGTTGACCCAAATGGTACCAGATGGAGTTGGTCCGGGTCAATCTAGGGCTCTTAGTCGTCTTTTACGACACCCACGAGCAAAGCAAGGGTATGTATATAGCGATAGTGAACTGTAAAAGTGAAATAGTAATCATAATTGTCAATAAATTCAGTAGTTTTAAAAGACAAACCTAACAGGAGAACATTGACATTACGTGACGGATTAAGAATATAATCAACCACCTCATATCTTGTTTGTAGGTGTAGTAAAAGACGACTAAGGGAGCACCCTTACCATGTATACCCTTGCACGCAACATCTACGGAAGAGAAGGAAAACTTGATATAAAACCATATTCCAACACGTCAGATCATTTTGGATTAGTAGGACAATTCCTCACCCATTATGGAGGAGGCCTGATCCCAACAGTGGGACTTACATAGGCTGAGATGAATGATAAATGAAAAATAAAATATATCACTCGCATCCTAATTCTGAAATCTTAGCTCAGGTAGGTTTATTTGAATATAACTCAAAAAGACTGACTCGTTTATATGAAAAGCGTCAAAGTGTAGTGGCTCTTTATCTTGAATTGTGGAGTCGTGGAAGATAATTTTATTCTGAGAGTATCTCTCCTTACTGCTGATGTATTCAACAGAATATTCCCATATGTGCGTAATTCTGCGGAATGGCAAAAAAGGTCTGTTTGAGGGGTGAAATATGTAAATTTATTGTCTTGGGCGGCCTCGCGCGGAGCAACGTTCGGTGGCGCCCCCGTCATACACGACACGTAGGATAAAGGAAATGTTAATGCTTACCAATTTATGTGCTTTTCTATGATTTCGCTGAATCGGGCGCGCCATTTTCCCCTTTATGACTTAGCAGAGCTGAACGTTTTGTTTGTAAATAAAAGTACTTTACTAAAGTATTCTTATCAGAAAATTGTAGGTACCTAACCGTAATAATATATGTTTGTTACTAGTTCACTTTATAAAAGCTCAACTAATTTCAGTGAAATCGAACAGCACAGGTAATTAATAAGAATGGCTTTTGTTTTATATTTAACCTCAACATAAAATTTAATTTCAGCTTTCTTTGTTTGATGGTGTTACTTGGAAATACATTTTCAGGTTCACAAACGTATAGGACTTTATAATCATACAAACAATGAATCGAAAGTACATTCAAATTTAGAACGAATATTTATTTAACAAATGTAACTTCGTGTGGATTGAATCTATTACGCTTACACACAGCAGGTACCCGCTAAAACTAACTATAAAATTAAAAACGAATAAAATTTATATAAATAACTTTAAAAATAACTCATTTGTCACTAACTATGATGATTTATATTTTTAACAGATATAAAACTAATAAATCTATCGCTACACGCATGGTTAATATCCCTGACAAGTAGCCAAAATATTCCCCTAGCGATATGTACTGACTAATTCACAAAGGCCAAATGTGACATAATACCAGCATAATTCAATGTTTTGCTCACCATATTGTACTTTATTTATGAGTTATGCTTCGATGAATGTAAAGCTATCTCTTTCTTACTTTGCTTTATAAGTTACTCATCCCTCTCTTTGTATCACCCTTAATAGAGAAAGAGACAAACGGGGTGTTGTTTCATCGCGGGCTCCATGAGCGAATGTTTAAATATTATGAGTTAACTTACACCGCATTCGTTTCGCGCCATTTAGGGGTTCTGTGGACTGCTTCATATTTGTATTTTAATTATAATGTTATTCTTCCTAACATTCCAATAATAATGTTAAACTTGTCATTGTTCAACAAATAAAACGTATAGGAAGATTCTACGTTAAACATATAATTAATAATACTGTTCGGTTTTATTTAATTTTATAAACTTGAAGTATTTTCACTAAACTTTCCCTGACAATGTATGCTGTTACATTTATAACAGAATAAAATATTTTTAAGTAGAACTTTCCACACAATATTACTTTCATCCCGTCTCATCATATGCCGATATTAGGTCAGGCGTTCACTTTCTAACTTTTCCGTCACCGGTGCAAATTTCAAACTTTCTCTTATATTTCATTCTTTATCGTAACCATTTCTAGCCGAGGCCGCAGGTGACGTGACCGGGGAATTAGTCCGTCACCCGCCGAGAGGCCGACCGCGTGAGGAAAGACCGAATTCCTCCCCGAGAGGGGGACGTCGGTCGATGGGAAGGTACCCCAAGTAGAGGGTATTCCGTCGGGCCGCCCACTGATGACAAGTAACCCTGCTCCGGTGGTCGGCCCAACGACGAAGGCGACGTGGTGTTCGGGTGGGTTGCGGGTGTTGCGTGCTTACGCCCCTCTGTCGACCCGGACGGAGTGGTGCGAGGACCACGCCGACCGCAATCCACCCCAAAAATAAAAAAAATCGTAACTATTTCTGTTAAGTCGCCGCATTTCATTTCAATATTCGCATTTTTGCTACAAGCAGTTGTCTCTCATCAATCACTTTTGTAGCCCAACATGCTGACCAACAATACAACAGGTCATATTACGTCTTCATAGATGTTGCCTGCTGTTAATTTTAATTTCATTTAAAGTAATCATTTTCACCTATGATGCAAAATTGTTGAGACCAACCACTGCACTGGATTACAGCATCCTTTTGGAAATCTTAATATATAACTATTATCGCCAAACTGAAACTGAAAAAGTTACTGGTAACATTAAATATCCAGAATTGTTCTCCAATCTTCAATCTTCAGAATATTTAAAGTACTACTAAACTTTACTGAGTTTGAAGAAATTGAACATTTCCTCAAAATCTTGAAGTTTACTCACTAGTCCTTACGTAGCATAAGATATATTTTAAGTATAAGTACTTCACAAAAATAAAATCTTCACAACAATAAGTTGGTATGAAAAATGTATATTCTGTATTAGAAGCAACCGTAACATTTTTCAAATGTGCGCTCATTTAATTTAGGAGGGGTCGCCTGTCGATATTTAAATTTTTAAACGTCGCCCAGACAGGGCTTTGTACAACCAATTTGTATAGACAAATTTGTCATCATACTCAGTTTGTTATTATTTTAACTTGCAAGGTTATAATTACATAATGGTCTATTGTTAGTAATTCGTACATTATTTAATAGCTAGATATGTATATCTATGTATGTCTGTAGTATGTTGAAGCGACTGTAGTAGGTAGTCTATAGCATATGGTATTGCTATTGTTTGAAGTGAATTCAAGCCGTTTAATTGAATTTTAAAAGTATTTAAGATATTAATGAATAAATAACAAAACAATAAATTATTACTGAAAAATACGTGGAGTTTATTAACTAGCACAGAATGGCGTAGTAGTTAAGATAACGATATGCCGTATTAAGTGTTGTGGGTTTGATTCCCACGCAGGACAATACTTTTTACTCATGGACCTTTGGAAGGTTGCTGCCTGCCGCGAAGAAAGTGAAAGGAGTGTGAATGCGTGTAATGAAGTTCGGTGAGTTTAAAACCCCACTTAAACCTACCACACAGAAACACACTCAGAAAGTTGGGCTTCCAGCTAGTGAGCCTCACTTACCGAACGAAGGGCAGTAACAAATTGCTACTACTCAGACGTCGATTTTCTGCGGTAGTGTGGTACTACTCCGGACAGACTGGCTCGCGATTGTAGAAAGACTACTGTCAACAGTGTTTTCCTACCACCTAACAAAGTGTTAAGGTTGGTAGTATTCGTTGCCACTTATACAACCTACAGGGAATAAGGTAGGTTATGGGGCCGCACGCCACGCATCCCTCGCCCCGGATAGATTTATTTTATGTCTAGACCATAGTCTACCACAAAAAAAATAAAAAGTATTCATTGCCACTATTGTAAAATAACATAAATATTTTTTAAATAAAACTACTTTACGGATTTTATCGCGTTTGTATTTGATTTTTGATTGCCCGACGTTTCGAACCCTTTGCAGCGTTCATGGTCACGGGCGGACTAAGATGTCTCACGTCCAATAAGTCATCGTTATTGCAGAAAATTTATAATTATCTACCCGATACAGAAAATAGTTATTAAATATTGACCCACATTGCTGTGTGGTAGCGGCTTCGAATACTACCAACCCTTTCTTTGCTCGTGGGTGTCGTAAAAGACGACTAAGAGCCCTAGATTGACCCGGACCAACTCCATCTGGTACCATTTGGGTCAACGATTACATTCCCAAGGAGGGTTGACGTCAGGCAGGCGGCCGGTCATAAAAGTCATTGCCGAAACTTTTTGCAATATGTCAAAACAGATGACATATTGCGTCGACCCCAAGTAATTGGGATAAGAGCAAGATGATGATGATTTTGATACAAATTAATTGCCAGTGTAAGAAGAAAATGATTCTATATGAAAAATTCAATTGTTTATGGTTAGTAATTATTTAAAATTAAAATTAATAGTAATTATATTAAAAAAAAACTGACAATCTAGTATACTACCACCGGATCGGCACACGGCCACACTGAGAAAGATCCGGCAAGAAAACTCAGGTGACATAATGCTAAATTGATATTAATATTGAAGGCGGCTTACTTTATGTCACTAAGAGACTTTAATTTATAAAATTATCTTTAGCTATTATTATTGTGGGTCAAATCTATACAATATGAGCTCACACTGTCTTGCAGTCTTGTGGTGGTCTTTTTGGATTTATTTTTAATAATGTTAATAACAGGATCGCAGCTTGATGGTAATACCCAGCCATCCTCTCTATTGAAATTTTTGTGTTTTTTAATTTCAATAGCCTCGCGTACCATTCTAGGCAGGTATTGGTGTTCTTTTGCGAGGATTTGTGGTTTATCAAACCTGATGTTATGGCGGGCGCGGTCCTAACTATGTTCACAGACTGCAGACTTAGTGTGACAGCGGTGCTTCACATCGGCTATGTGTTCTTTGATCCGAGTTCTTATGGATCTCTTTGTTTGCCCAATTTAAGAGAGACCACAGTCACAGTCAAGTTTAAATACTCCTGCATCTTGTAGAGGGATCTGGCACTTGACAGGTGGTAAGAATTGACTAATCCTCTTCAGTGGCTTAAAATAAGTTTTTATGGGAGACCGTTTCAGGATGTAGCCAATCTTGTCAGTGACTCCTTTAACATAAGGTAGTATTGCAGGGAGGCGCTCAACTGCGGGCGGTTTCACTCGGTCTCTGCGACGGGGGCGAGGAACTTGCAGCTTATATGCACGAAGAATACGCTTGACATGCTGCAGCTCTCCGGCCAGGTGTTCATCGTCACAGATTCCTCGTGCTCTACGAAACGTGGGGCAATCAAAAAAACGCGATAAAATCCGTAAAGTAGATTAATTTAAAATGTGTAATACTCACGTAAACATCAGAAATCATTAAATATTTTTTTATAAAAATAATAAACCGTGGTTTATGAACAGGCCGGATGATACAAACAAGTCAAAAGTTTAACAAACCAGCCACATGCGCACTTTTACGATGAAATTAATAAATCTGACTAAACGTTTTGTTTAGCGGCGCGTGCGCACAGCAGGGGATATAGCGATGATGACGCCATATTGTCATTGTGTAAATATATATTGCGTTAATTTCTTTGGTAAATTACATGTTATGCAGGTGACAGCTATGTTTTTTTGATGTTTTCAATTACGAATGTTGTATTTCATTTTTTTTTATAGCTGTCGGTGGCAAATGAGGAAACAGAACACCTGATCGTAAGCGATACTACCTCTCATTGACCTTTGCTAGGCCTTTGCCTATCATGAAAAAAGTGACGGGAGTGTGAATACATGCAATTAGGTTCGATGATACTAGAGGAATTAGCAAACCTAGCACACCCAAACCTCCTTAGAAAGTTGGGCGACTGGCGCTCTCCCTCCCCGAACGAAATGATAAATTGCTACCTCTCATCATCACAGCTCATATACGTCCCACTGCTGGGCTCAAGCCTACTCCGCAATGGGAGGGAAATTGATTTACTATGCCAGGCTGGTCAGACAGATTGGTACAGGGTTTTGTTTTGAGATTTTCTTCACTTGTATTGACGTTGTGTGCATATTATAATCTCTTAGTTGTCTCTTACACCTGGGCTCTTACCCACCATGGGCAAGAAAAGCTAATTGCTACTACACAGACGTCGGTTTTCTACGAGAGTGTGGTACTCACTGAACAGACTAGTTCGCACCTGTAGACAGGAGACTGTTATTTTTATTAATTCATTTTATGTTACTTTAGATGGCTGATTTTTAAAACTTTTACGCTAATTGAAGTTATGTACTTCTGCGATATTTATGGATATATTATTAATTTATAAATTTTTCGATATTATCCAAAATAATCAGTAGAAAACGAACTAAAAATAGAATCGTTAATACCATAAGAGTTTCTGTGGCAAATATAGTTCTATGTTCCTGTTATGGTGAGGGTGTATGTCCCTATGTATTGGGGTGTCAATGCAAATTGCGGATTTAGCGTTATAGCTATTGCTATCTGCTGGCGCGTCGCAATCAGGATTTACTACTTCATAATTTATTGACGATTGCACAATTATGGCAACAATGTTTAAAGTATTCATGGCTTAAACTTCAATTTACTCAAATTATTTAAATGTTGGCTGTCCATTTCAAAACTTTCAGGGACTCAATTTATTCATCTAACAAAATATCAACAATGTTTCCGCATAAATAAATAATTAAGGAAGTTGGTAAATAAGCGTGCGGCCTCATTTATTATTCTTTATAAGGAAACAAAGGCGAGGGTTAGCCGTAATAAGGCTCCGGCACCTCGCCGGCTTATCTTTATTGCCTCCAACCCACGTAGAATAATAAATCGTTTTCATCAAAAACAAATACTCGACAGTTTTTGTCGGCGTCGAGCCAGCGGGTGAGAGGGTGGCAATTTTCCACCCCCATAATACAATATTTTCCGACATTTTCCACGGGAATACAGCTTCGAATCGCTCGCTCGCAACCGGCAGGTTCCTTTAATGTGTATTTTTCGTCCAATCAGAGAGCGGCGAGAGTCTCGATATTACCTCAACTGTCACACATAAAGTGGAAAATATGGTCGGCAGATGTGGGGGGTGCGCGCAGGCGTGCAAGGAGATCGTGGCGGGGCGCGCGGATGCGACTGCTTGCCAGTCAAGGCGCGTACGCGACGCTCCGGCGCGCCGAGGAAACGCTCTGAACAGGTTTATAGCTTTTCTTTCAGCTCCACTCAGGTACGGGCCGTATCATAACAGGGAATAGCGGCGCGTGATGTGAACCCGTGATAAAATAACTGTCGAGATAGGCTTATGTATTGTACTGTTTATCTTAATAATGGCTGCCCGGAGAAAAGTCTCGATTAAACTTTTCTTCGCTTGTTTTTATTTTTTTAATGTCAGATGAATACTCAAATATACAATGATTATTTCGTGAACATAAAACTTTTATTACCACCCTTTCTAGCATTTTCTAGTCCTCATTTATATAGGTCGACGACATATAAGAAGGATCTCTTGAAAAATATACCTATAAGTATCAGAAACCGTTACTTGGTTTATAAAATAGTTACTAGCAGTGTTAATTCTGCTATTTATTCAATTCTAAAAACTATTATCTATGTAGTGTAGAACTAAGTATGCAACATGCCAAAGTTCTTACCTTGTGTGTCGTATAAAATGACTAACAGATAACAGAATTGCAGTAGGAAAAAAACTTGAAAGAAATGCTTATACTAATTGACTGCATGGATGGCGTAGTGGTTGAGATTCCGACCTACCCTGCCCGTGTCTTGGATTCGAATCCAACGCAGGAGAATATCTTGTGCGATCCACAAATTGTTATTCTAAGTCTGGATGTAATTTGTATCCGTTAATGATATGTTTGTAAAGTCCCACGCAATATAAGTATTATTTCCTTAGTGCAGGTGTCTTTTAATAAAAAGAAAATATTTCTAGCTGGAGCACCATAGAGAGCTTGTATCCAATAGTCGGATGTTTATCTATAGGCTAAAAATAAATAAAAATAAAAGATATATTTACACAAAATTTTACGATCGACTCATTACCAACATGTCACATACCCATCCCACTGTTGGGCTCGGATCTCTCCCACTAAATGACCTACTACACCACGCTGGTCAGTCGTCTTGGCAAAGATTCAATATCCAGCAGTGTAATGTTTGTATATAAGTTGAGATAATGATGGATGGCCGAAGAATAATAATAATTGCATGATATATTGTACGTAAAGAAAACCGAAAACTTAGAATATTTGATTCTATTAAATCATAATAGAGTAATTTAAATGAAGCTATATCATCATCATCATTATCATCACAGCTCATATACGTCCCACTGTTAGGCTCGAGCCTCCTCCACAACGGGAGGGAAATTTACTTACTATACCACGCTGGTCACTCGGGTTGATATAGGGTTTTATTTTGAGTTGTCCTTCTCTTGCATAGATGTTGTATGCATACTACATTTCCTTTTGTGTGTGTGTGTGTGTGTGTGTATGTGTGGGTCACGGTCGGCGCACTCCTCACGGACGGAGTGGTCCGTCCGGGGCGACAGAGGGGCGTAAGCACGCACACCCGCAACCCACCCGAACGCCACGTCGCCTTCGTCGTTGGGTGCACCACCAGAGCAGGGTTACTTGTCATCAGTGGTCGGCCCGACGGAATACCCTCTAGTGAGGTACCCTCCCATCGACCGACGTTCTCCGTCGTCCTCTCAGCGGGTGACGGACTAATTCACCGGTCACGTCACCCGCGGCCTCGGCTAAGTCGTCTTTTATCTCACCACACGGAAAGCTATATAATAGGTTAAATAGTATTAAATAAATTAATGAATGGTTTATAAGTGACATCACTTAGGATAAAACATTTGAGTTGTTTGTTCCTGCTCGTTACACTGTACGCTCGAAGCGGATGACGCGACAGCGGGAATTGCTAGCGGCGGATATAAATCGCGATTCATTTCTCATCGTAACTTTTTGTAGGTTCTTATCTGTTAGACTTCACTTTTCATCATCCGAAGGGATTTATGTAATGCCTAGTCATTTCTCGGCGTCGAGGCGCGGCTTATCGGCGAAGCGCGAGTTGGCTTGATTGATGAGCGCGCAAAAATAAATGTTCAGTTAAATTATTCGATAAGTTGGAAACGGAAGTTAAACGGGAATTATCTTTGTCTTGCCCCTGAAGATTTCACGGTTGTAACTGTTATGCCGGGAGTGATTGATTGATTGAGCCCCCTGCCCTTCCGCCTACTTTGTAACGCATTTCTTAGGGTACAAAAATTATGTCGTGTTTTACGTGTACATAATCAAGAATATTGATTATTCTAAAGGTAATAGAAAATGTTGATAAATTAAAAAGGTTACTTATTGCATTAAAAGTAATGAATAATAATATATATAAGTCCCTCCGAGCCTATCGTTATCTCACCATGAGACTAACGCTAACCTCGGACGCTCTCTAAGTTCTTTTGATATAAAAGAAAAAAATGTATCACAAGATTTATAGGCAAGCTAATAAACCGCAGGGCAGCTTATGGTATGTTGAATGAGAGTGGCGACACTGCGGTCCTAAGAGTCCCAGAGAGTCAGCCAGGGCCTCGTATCCAGCTCGCCTTTATTGGCTGGCTGGAGTGAAAATCCAAGAGTGCACGCAGGATTTTCAACTCTGGTTTGTCTTAAACGGCTGGTCAGAGAAGGGTCGCTAGAGCTATATGCTCGGGGTGGAAGTGTCATTTTCAAGGGCATAACTACGGGAAAACCCCTGTCGGTCTCCATTTATCAGGGATTTCATCATCTCATCTCAGCCCATATACGTCCCACTGTTGGGCTCGGGCCTCCTCCATAATGGAAGGGTAAATGGCCTACTATACCACGCTGGTCAGTCGTGTTGGTATAGGGTTTCATTTCGAGTCTTCCTTCTCTCGCATAGGTGTTATATGCGTTTTATATCCCTTAGTCGTCTCGTACGATCACCCACGGGTAAGATAGGGGGTGGTGAATTGTATTCTTACTCCGTCACCACACGGAAAATATCAGCGATTTGCGATGGTGAAACCAGCGCCGCACCACTTGACACCCCAAGCCACTTGCATCAATGCTCCCCATTGCCCGTATGGGCTGCGTGTCTGTGGCGACCATTTAGGAGGGCTTACTCAGTGAATTGGTGAGTCCCCGTCTATCAAAGTACCAGACATGATGGTACTGAAGGCACACGACATATTTTAAATCAATAGTTTTAAGTTAACCAGTCCATCGAACCTCCAATCCCATAATCAGGTTTTAGATACAATCATCCCACAATAGTTTTACACCTACCATTGGCAGTCCACGAATGTTATGTTTAGGCGTGGAGTGTCATCGGTAGACGTCCCATCCCATTTTTAAACTAAATTTATTTAAAGGCATGTTGGGTCCATATCCCCATGTAAGCCTTTCAAAGGACTGGGTATCTTCCCTAGGAAGATCCCGTTAACACGGAGATACATTATAAATAAAATAAGGTCTTTACTTGTTCGATCCATGTAAGCCTTTTAAAGGACCAGGTATCTTTCCTTGGAAGATCCCCTGAAAACGTAGATACAATATAATGAAATGCAAAAGAAATAAAATAATGCCAACTTGACTTACCAGCATGATATATACCAAGTCAATTCCTCTACCGATATGGAGGAGACAAATCCTACACAGAACAGTTCCTTATGCCATCCACAAATGAATACTGAGTCGGGATATTATTTGTATCAGTTAACTGCCACATGTTTGTAAAGGTTTGGCCAATACTGCCGGCTGTTGTCTTAAAAAAATGATGTAACACTTTTCACTCTTCTTCACACATGTGTTATACCTATGTAGGTACGTATACCTGGGCGCAATCTCCTACCACATTATTTACACTTGCCATTAATTCCTTTTTGTGTAATCTATATTTATATTACCCCTTTCATATTGATGTGGCCTATTCACTTACTACTAAATCAATAAAGTAGTAATGTCCGATTATTTTTATTTCTAAGACACAAAGCCAGATAAACAAAACGCACAGAACTTGAAGTTCAAAGAAATTTATATTTATTTTCTCCTGTGTGGGTGGAACTGTTCACTTAATTTAGCCTGTTGCTACTGGACAAAACCTTTAAAATATCCCCGTTCGAGATTTGGGACGTTCTTTAAGTAATTTTATTTTATTATACGCACTTCGTAATAAAACAACATTTGTTATATAAAAAATAGAATCAAAAAGGCCACCGTAATACACTGTGATCACTTATTGTATAGATTTGACCTACAATAATCATCATCATTTCAGCTCATATACCTCTCACTGTTAGGCTCAAGCTGCCACCACAATAGGAGGGACATTGACCTTCATGCTGGTCAGACAGTTTAATATAGGGTTCTGTTTTGAGTTTTCTTCTCTTGCATAGATGTTATGTACATATATTATCCCTTAGTCGTCTTTTACGACATCCACGGGAAAGACAGGGAGCGGTGAATTGTATTCTTACTCCGTCACCACACGGAATACTTAAAGATTATTAAATTTTAGTAAAACGCCTATTCACCATCATTTCAGTTCACATACGTGCTACTACTGGGCTCGAGCCTCCTCCATAATAGGAAAGAAATTGACCTATTATACCATGCTGGTTAAATTTTGTTTAGTTTTTAAATTTTCAATTCAGATATTTTATATGCATATCGTTTAGTCGTCTTTTACGACAACCATGATCAACCTGGGCCAATTTTATCTGATGCTGTCTGGTCAATAATTACATTCTCAAGGTGGGTTGTCTGACAAGACAGGTGGCTGATCATAAAACTATTGCCAATGCTTACGCGAGTATTACACATTATAAATACACACTTCGCCTGCACTGTACACGCCTGCAATGAGCGCTGAAAAGTGTTCGAAATATCGGGGAATCAAAATTCAATCACAAGCGAGATAAAATTCGTAAAAATAATTTAATTTATAATTATTACATGTAATGATTTCTGATGTTTAAGCGAGTGTTATACATTCGCAAAACACTGAAAGATTTTCAAAACGTAGGGCAACAGAAAATCAAATACAAACGTTGCCAATAATTTTGGAATACGTACCTACTGTGAAAGAAAGGTACGTATTTTTTGACCCCAAATAATTGGGATAAGAGTAAGATGATAATGATGAGAACGTTTGATTATATGAATGACGATTCATAATCGACTTATGATAGAAATCCAATATCTCACGGTGAGATAATGGATTCGGATCTTCGGTACAACGTTCTTGAATTTAGTTGAGTCTTATTAATAACTAGTAATCCGCTCTCGCTTCGCTTCGGTTTCAGTTGCCTTGTCTCGCATTTCAAATTTCCAATATCTTCTACAATATTACGATACGCGACTGCAGTCCTAGAAGCCCTGGGTTCGATTTTATAGGGATTTCTTGAGAGAATAAATAGGTTAAGTTACTTCTTATATAGATAGGTACCTGGTAGTAAAATATTGTCAAAATCGGTCTAGCGGTTTTAAAGATTACCTGAAACAAATGGACAAAAAAATTTTAAAGTGGTTTTTAGGCATAGGTAATCATGTAAATAACTGTGTCGGCATGAAAAAGCCTATTACTTTGACATTACAAACAGACACTTCAATTTTATTTATTTGTACCTATATAGTCTGTAAATATACTTGCTAGGTGGCAAAGACTTCCCTTCTTCCTTCGATATTTGAAATATGAGCATTTTTCACCTCTATTTATTTGGATTTACTTAGGAGGAGTAGGCTACCTATTTCATTCAACCTATTACCTTTTTAGTAAATATAATTATGAACCTTTAAATATATTTCGTAATACTTGACCACAAGGGTAGATAATAACTACAATATAAAATTAGGCATGAAAGTTAATGCCGCAATTGAAGGCAATCAGCGCCCTGCCCTATGATTTATGTGTCGACATCTCGCCGCGGCGCGTCGCCCTGCCAAGTTTACCGTTGGGGTGACAAACTCTACATTTACATCTTTTGAACATTTGCCGCGATTGCTACATGTACCCTGTTGCGGTGATGGAGGAACCCCTTTTTAATAGAAGACTAGCTAATATTTATAACGCATAGAATTTTACGGTAAATTCAAGCTGGTGCTAATCTAATTGCGAAAACAGTACTGTATAATCTTAAACTGCACGTGAATTTAACTCGGTCCACTTAAAAAGAGCATTACAACTAATCTCGGGTGACACATGTACAAACAAAGTTTAATTGTGAGCAGTGCACGGGGCTCGAGGGCCGTGGGCAAAACCGATTACAGTCTTAGCGGCACTCACCTTCGATTTCTGAATTGTACCACCCACCACCCACACATATTCAATTCCAATTAATCCTGCACCACATATTTATATGTAGAAGTTCGTCGTTTTTATTGCGGAGTGCATCGAATGACGGCCGCAAACATTGCATTCGCCTCCCTCGCTTCGTCGGGAAAAACCTTTTATTTTTAATTTCGATTTTGATTTTTTCCGAGCGCACCGTGTCGTTACACTTTTTATTTTGTTTCATTTCATAGTGCAGGGTGGGTGCGCGACAGATCGGAATTTCAGATATGTACAATTTAAAATCGTGTAAGTACGGTCAGCGTGCGGGAGGCGCGGCTGAGGGCGGGTGGTCTCACCCGCTAGAGTGACGCCTGTCACTTTGTTTTCTTTACTTTTTACAAATTCTATTTTCATTTGATTGCATTTGAATTTCCGCCGTCAATAGCCGCTAACTAAACACGATTAATGCAGAGTGGAGATAGGCAGGCGGCAGTGAACGAGGCCTTGACGCGGTTTTTCGTTTTATACTAGATGACAGCTAATTTATTTCACCCTCACGAAAATCCTCTTACAGCGATGCAATGCATATTATTGGTGTTACTAGTATTGTGTAAACTAACTAACTATAAATTAAGTAAATTAAGAAGAGTTTACAACAGCTTTTCCATTTCTTTAAAATTCATATCACAGCCACGAGTTACCTATATAAGTAAATCTTAAATATTATTAATACGCAACGGTTATTATATAGTTATTATATGATTCGAGTTGATATTGGTTTAATTTTTATATAGAGTTGAAAACTCAGTTGTAGTAATCTCTTTTCAGTTCAAAAATTAATTCATCAATTAAACTAAATTTTAATTTTCATATATTTTTTAAGTTAAATGCAAAACAAATAAATATTGTCGATCCCCTGCTATTATCCCAATTACTCAGGGTTGACACACTATATACTCCTCTTCCATCGTAAATACTGTTAAAGAGATTGGCAAAAGTTTTCTGATCGGTCGTTTGCCTGACGACAACCTTTCTTGGGAATGGATTGTTGACCAGACGGTATCAGTTAGTGCTGACCTCAGCCAGCTCTCCGCCCTGAGTATATATTAGGAGTATATTTCTTAGTTATCTTTTATGATACCCACGAGCAATGTATAAGGATTGGTAGTATATAGTATGGTACAGCTTTAATGTTAAGTCTTGGTGTGTGCAAACGCTATAGTTGTAAGTCCCTAGTAGCTATAAATATTGTTGACACTTTAATATGCAGTAGTAATAACCGGCTTTTCGCTAGTTATGCACGTTTTTGATTGCACTCCCTAACGAGAACTTCATAAGTATTTATAGCTGACAACACAAAGTTAATTGTGAAAGTAGTAATTAAAAATAAGAGTTACGTTCACGGAATCGTTAGTATTCATGTTGCGATATTAGAATGAGTATAGGGAATAATGTGAAATATGTTCGATAGGTAGTATAATAGAACGTCTTCCGTAAGTTCAATACATGAACTCTTAATTAATGTAAAATAGAGTTGTGGCTCTTAATTGATAAAGTTTCAGGAGTCTTTTGAAAAGTCGTTCCAGAAGAACGGGTCGGGATTATTTACTACTTATGGTGATCTTTTTTAAATTTATAAATAAGGAGAATAAAGTACTCCTTATTTATAAATTTAAAATATCTAATTCAAAGGTGTTTTATTATTAATAATTTTAATCTAGTTATCATTTGATAAACTGCTGGATATAAGCTTGCCAATAAGCGGGACGTATGTTATAAGTGTATTCCGTGTGGTGACAGAGTAAGAATAAAATTCACCACTCCCTTTCTTGTTTGTGGGTGTTGTGAAAGACGACTAACGGATTATAATATGTATGTAAGATCTATGCAAGATAAGGAAAACTCGAAATAAAACCTTATACCAATCCGTCTGACTAACATGTTATTAAGTCAATTTTCCTTCCATTATGGAGGAGGTTCGAGCCCAGCAATGGGACGTATATCAACTGTGATGATGATGTGTGTTTTTTTATGAACTAACTTCGCTGGCTCCAAATAAATATTAAGACCTGTAACATAATAATATTTCCTATAGTCCTATGTAATAGAATCAGATATCAAGAAGACGGAATAGCTGTACAACTACTTAGCATTTTCAATGGAAAAATCAATGATACTCGAACCAAGATTCGAACCAGGAGTGCCTCTAGTCAGCAGTTACAAGCTTATGTGCGTAGACCAACGATGACAACTAATATTAATTATTTAATCGAACTGTAGAAATCATTATTATCATCATCAATGCATAGTCGTCTCACTGCTGGGCTCGGCCTGCTCCACTAAGCGAGAGAAATTAACCTACTATACCATGTTGGTCAGACGTGTTGGCATAGGGGAAGAATAAATTGGGCGGGGTCCATGACCGTCCGACTTAGGGCCCTTCTGTGGCGACCACAGAGGGTCATGGCGGTCAGGGCCATCCACGGATACCGCACGGTGGCGACGGAGGCAGCGTGCCTATTGGCCGGGACTCCCCCGTGGGACCTGGAGGCGGAGATGCTCGCCGGACTATATCGGCGGGTGACGGGGTGCGAGCGGAGGGCGGTGTGGTCTCGTTAAGGGATCTCACTGCCTGGCGCGTCGACGCCCGCCGAGACGTCATCGCCCGTTGGGCAATCCGGCTGGAGAGGCCTCGGTTCGGGGTGCGAACCGTGGAGGCCTTCCGGCCGGTGCTGATGCAGTGGTTGGAAAGGCGGCACGGGGTGCTCTCCTTCCGACTGGTGCAGGTTTTGACGGGGCATGGGTGCTTCGCCAAATACCTGCACAAGGTCGTTAGGAGGGAGAGTACACCGTTCTGCCACCACTGCGATTGCGACGAGGACACGGCGCGCCATACGCTCGAGGCCTGTGGGGCTTGGGCAGTGCAGCGCTGTGAACTCGTCGCAATCATCGGTACGGACCTGACGCTGCCGGCTATCGCTAGGGCGATGGTCGACAGCGTCGGGAATTGGGACGCGGTCGCAGCCTTCTGCGAGACGGTGATCTCGCGGAAGGAGGCGGCGGATCGCCTGCGCGAGGAGCGCAGCCTCGATGAGGAGATCCGCCGCCGGCGACTGGGGCGGCGTAGGCGCAACTATCTGCGCCTCATGCCGCCCTAGCCGAGGCCGCGGGTGACGTGACCGGGGATTAGTCCGTCACCCGCCGAGAGACCGACCGCGTGAGGAAAGACCGACGTCCTCCCCAAGGGGGGGACCTCGGTCGATGAGAGGGTACCCCAGTAGGGGTATTCCGTCGGGCCGACCACTGACGACAAGTTAACGCTGCTCCAGTGGTCGGCCCAACGACGAAGGCGACGTGGTTTTTGGGTGGGTCGCGGGAGTTGCGTGCTTAAGCCCCTCTGTCGCCCCAGACGGAGTGGTGCGGAGGCGCGCCGACCGCGACCCACCCACAAAAAAAAAAAAAAAAAAAAGGGGAAGAATAAATAATGTTCATATACAATTGAACTTATTTTAAAATTTCCCTTGTGGTGACGGAATAAAAATACAATTCACCACCCCTTTTCTTACCCGTGGGTGTCGTAAAAGATGACTAAGGGATTATAATATGCAGCAAACATCTATGCAAGAAAAGGTAATTTCGAAATAAAATCCTATATTTTCTTCCCGTTGAGAAAAAATCCTGAGCCCAGGAGTGAGACATATAACAGCTGTGATGATGATAATGATAATCGAATTTTCTTTAAAATAAATAGAGCTATAGGTGTAGGGAGTCGTAAGCTCTATGTAATAAATACTATTTCTCATAATATCTAACTAAATGTTGCATGTGTTTAATAAACATCATTGTAAATGCGAAAAGGATGCCTAGACTGGGTATCAAATCGATCACGACGTCCCGTTATTGGGAAACTTCTCCACAACACGAGCCTTGATTAAAAGTATGCAAATTTTATTACATCTAGGGTATGCTTCGTAGAGGTCAGATGTATTACGGCACTCGCCTCCATCTTTTGATGTCTATAATTTTATATTTATGAGAACGTTTATTATATAAGTTGATCTTAAATGCACCAATTTGTGTTTGATATATTTCTTTTGTACAATTTTTAAACATTGAAACATAAATTTCTTTTTAAGTTATAAAAGCAAAAAATCAAAGAAATATCTTTCAGTCCGCTCGTGACGTTGAACACTATTCGTAAACGTCGGGCAATCAAAACTAAATACAAGCATAATAAAATCCGTAATAATAGTCTTAAATTTAATTAGAAATTATTGAAATTAATCTCTGAACATATTAAATGTAATAACTGATTCTTTTTATTTTTTTTCATACTTAGACCATTTTTGTATCTGATGTCAAGTTTTCATGGTCGACTGATATAAAGGTTGCATATATTAATTCATTAATAATGATTGTTAGTATGTATTTGTTAATTTGTGAGTTAGAATTAGTCTCAAAATATTTATGACCTTGTATATCAAAATTAAAGAAATTACCCGGCTCTCGCCTTCGCGGACTGAAGTGAGGGTTTTGTTTATGTCAAACAGTAATTTATTGGTTGCTCGGATCGACTTGGATATTACTTCCTCTCACCTCGCTTACCCTACCCTTACCCCACTGTCGGCTTTTGTTCCATGAAAATTTTATATCACCGTGTCGTCGTTACGTTACGTCATTCCGTTTTTTCTTGTCCATGACCAGCTAAAGCGATCTTTTGATTAAATTAAGGGGATCAACAGGGAATTTTTACATTGATGGATAGGTTGACACAGCGTTTCAAGGAACATCGCCGGAATTTATATTGGGTATAAGTGATTGAGCGCAAATTTGGCTTTTCTATAATTTATACAGTTAATAAACATTAACTCTGAACTCCCTCCGATCAATCAGCCGACGCTATTCTATAGATAGGTGATCTCTGGGGATAAAATCGATTTTAATATTATTGCTACACAGATAACCGTATAGTTTAAGCAGCGAAAATTTTGACTTTACATTCGATTCTCTCTAAGAGTATATATTTTATATTTTCTATAATAGTTGACAATAATAATGTGATTTTTGTATTTGGTAATTGCATGCGTACCTACGTGTGTATGGTTGTACGATTTTGTTATATTTTCTAACTGTAGCCTAGCCATACTCCGTTCAACCGCTTGGTTGATTTGAGTCTATCATCATCATCATCACAGTTCATATACGTCCCATTGGTGGGCTCCGACCTCCTCTACAATGGGAGGAAATTTGATAGGGTTTTATTTCGAGTTTTCCATGTCTTAAATAGATGTTGTAGTGTCTTAATCGTCTTTTACGACACTCACGGGCGAGAAAGGTGGTGGTGATTTGTATTCTTACTCTGTTACCACACTACTTTGACTCTATAACCAGCCGTATTTTTTTTCTGCGCTATTATCATTCAGAACTGAGTAAATACTCTATTTTGTTTATTATAAACTAGCAACTCACCCTCACTTCGCTTCGGTTTCAGTCGCCTTACCCGCGTAGTTCCCAATCCTGTGGGAATACCGAGATAAAATATGGTCTATGTTACTCCCTGATATTATAAGTTTCCATTGGTGATAGAATTTTTGAAATCGGTCCAGTAGTTTCGCAGCCTATCCAATATAAACAAAGAAACAAATCTTTCCTCTTTATAATATTAGTGTAGATGTAATCTCTGGAATAAAACGTGGTCTCACCTAGAAATATATTATGTTCTGATTTTTTTTTTGCAGATAATTTATTACCCCTATTAATTGCAATAGAAATACTTTTTAAAAATCTATTATAATAAATAATAAGAATAGAAAAACAGTAATTGACACCCAAATATTTGCCCGGGTCATGACTCCCTTGCAATATAAAAATAGATTCACCCCAACTATTCATTGCAAATTTCTCACTATACTAAACGTACAATGAACCATTCTGTTACATTGTGTAAAGAGGAAAGGGGACATTATTGAAGATGTACTCGTACATTAACGGTAAAAAAAATATCTAGTAAAAAATAATTTGCAAAAAAGTATTTCAGGTAAAATGTTGAGTGTTTTAGAATTTATTATTAATTTTTCTATTTGGTGAAGGGTCAAGAATATAATGATCACTACCTTTTTAGATAGACAAAACCTAGCTATGGAAACAGCTTTATTTTTTTACCTAGCCGAGTTGATAGCTACTGTATTTAGAGAGTGCAGTCAGATTATACTAACAAAAAAGAGTTCTTTCTCAAATACATTCATTACTATGTATCACTAAATAATATACCGTTAACTAGTGATGCCATTTGTTCTAATAATTATATTCAGGAGTATGTTAACACAAATTAATTTCAACAGTTGTTGGTCGCTGATCAATGACCCGATAGTATAGGATATCATCAAAATAATACGTGCTTGGCATTACATGCAGGTAATAATTATTTATTCAGTACTTACTATTTAAATTTATTTGTATTATATTTTCGAAGTTTTATTTAAAAAAACAGTAAGTAGAGATGTAAAACGTTTTTGACGTGAAACATCTATAGGTGAGGGTGAACCTGATAGTTGGCGTGGCGTTAACGCCACGCTTGGATATATACATTTGTGTAACAAAACAATAACCTCTTTTAGAATTTTGTACAACGCCATCTAGTGAGCTCGTAATAAATTATTAACCGAAACACACAGCAGTGGATGGCGATAGGCTGAATGATGATGGATAGAGAACGTACCTATTGATTAGCAGTAATATTACCAAATATTATCTATAATTTATTATCTATAATTTATCTACACATATAAACCAAATATTATCTATAATCCTTACTAATATTATAAATGCGAAAGTAAGGATGTTTGTTTGTTTGTAACGCTTTCACGCTTAAACCACTGAACCTATTTCAAAAATTCTTTCACCAATAGAAAGCTATAATATCAGGGAGTAACATAGGTTATATTTTATCCCGGTATTCCCACGGGAACAGGAACTACGCCGGTTTAAGCGACTGAAACCGAAGCAAAGCGAGGGCGGGTTGCTAGTTATATATAAAGTATTTCTTCATAAAAACTGTAGAAAACCCAAAACTCCAAATTCTTAATTTGATACCAAAATCCCAGGATTGTTACATGTTCTTGTCATTACTTGGAGCAATGGATGATAAACCAGAAGCAATATTCGTCATTATACGAAGGTAGTAATCATTTATTAATTAGGTGCTTACTATTTTATTAATCTGTGAGGTATCTATATGTTTCCTGTGTGGTGATGGATTAAGAATACATTGGGGCACCATTCCACATACCTGTGGGGGTCGTTAAAATCGGCAACAGCAGTAACAGGGAAATGTCCTGCAATTCGCTCCTGCGAAATGTAAAACTAGCTGCAATTGTCAACCCGCCTGCCAAGACTATAGTCCGGCCGCTGAGAGATTGCGTTTCTGACAGGTCTTGATCGAATGGACGATGTAACTTTGAACTGGCGTACTATTTACGGCACAATTTTAAATATATTTACCTTATGAACGAGTAATAACATTAAAAATGTAATAATTATGCCAACTTACAATAAACGTATTAATTTTGGGCTGAAATGATTAACAATTACTTATTTAACAAATATAGAAACAATAGTTTTAAAAGACAAAACATGTCGAACTGCGCTGTTTCAAGGTTTTGTCAAATGTTTGTTTTTGTAGTGATGGGACAAAATAACGAAGGAAATTGTAATCGAATATTTTTATAATCTTAATATAATCTGTCGGTATAATATTAATAAAACATAATGATATCTGATGTTTACGCGAGCACTACACATTGTAAATAAAACTACTTTCATTCAATAAATATCATTTCATTCAATAGAATCATTTTCTTCTTACACTGGCAATAAATTTGTACTAAAATGTGGGTCACAATTTAATAAATTTATAACTAATTTCTGTATCGGGTAGATAATCATAAATGTCTGTAATAACGATTACTTGTTGGACGTGAGACACCTTAGTCCGCCCGTGACCATAAATGCTGCAAAGTGTTCGAAACGTCGGGCAATCATAAATCAAATACAAACGCGATATAATCCGTAAAAGTAGTTTTATTTACATTAATAAAACATTCTAATTTTATAATATATAATGTACTTAGTATTTAATAAAGTTAATAATATGACAAAGGTACGCCCAATCAAAACTTAAGAAAATAAATACCGTGATATCAATCAGATGTATTAACAAAAATGAAAATAAAATAACTTACTACTTTATATTACTAGTGAAAAATGGCTACCCATTACTACATAAATGTAGTGGGGACGTTGTGGGGACCGCCATTTTGTGACATTCACAAAGAGTCATTTCTTGTCGTCTCGCGCGCATAGACTACGTTCTCCAGTGTTTTCTCACAATGTGTATTTTCTCGTGACTGTTATTTATTTTACTGATTCTCCTTGTTATATGAGTAAGAGGTCAGCCTCTGCGCTAATCTAAACTTTTGTTGTGTATCGTATATTACTGTTTTGCACTTTTGGTGCAAAATAATAATGCCGAAACGCAGTCAAACATTGTAAAGAGAAACACGAGAACTAATTATCAAGCTTCAATATTACTTTGAGCTTGAAAGACAAAATAGCGGACCTTTATAACAATACAAGAGCGCATCTCTTAGGCGCTTGGAGTAAGCGAACGGACAATAACAAATGTTAATACAGAAGAGTTCGGCTTCTCGGGCACTGAAGAAAATATTTTACGAACATGAAAAAAGGAAGTGCAGAAATGAACCTATAACAGACAATGATAGCTTTGAGGCTGATGCTATAAGGAATCACATTCATTCATCGTCACTCACCACAGTTCATAAACATCCAACTACTGGGCTCGAGCCTCCTCCACAATGGCAGGGAAATTGACCGATTGCACCACGCTGGTTAGACGTATTGGTTTTAGTTCGAGTTTTCCTTCTCTTGCCTAGATGTGCATATTATAATCTCTTAGTCGTCTTTTACGACACCCACGGGCAGTAAAGGGGGCTGGTGAATTGTATTATTATTCCGTCATCATACGGAAGTATATACATATATATAGTAGTTATTATCCTAGGAGTGAATACCTTAATAGGTCGCTTCTAGAATCTAGGATCTTTGAAAGCAGCTGATTTGTGATATTGGAGTTCAATATAAAAAAAAACACCGACAAAAGGAAAATTCTTTTAGAAAGGAATGATATAATTTTAAAAAGAATTAACTTTTTGAAAGAAGCGAAAAAAAATAATAATTGGGACAATGCCGTTTTCATCGACGAGACAAGGCTAAACCTCAACCACACGCTTTCTCGTTCTTGGACAAATGACACTCAAGCGTCAACGTAGAAAGTGCCAATGGGTAAAGGAACTTGACTCATAATATGTCACGCTGGTTGTGCGAAGTATGGTTTTGTGGCAAACAGTTTATTGATTTTTGAGTCAAAAACTACTACTGACTACCACGACGAAATGAATGCGACTGCATTCAAGTAGTGGTTCCAGGATGTACTGATACCTGGCCTCCCAGAGCCTTTAGTTATGTTAATGGATAACGGCCCTAATCTTTCGGTGCAAATAAATAAAGCACCTACTTTCATTGACAATCATCATCATCATCTTGCTCTTATCCCAATTACTTGGGGTCGACGCAATATGTCATCTGTTTTGACATATTGCAAAAAGTTTCGGCAATGACTTTTATGACCGGCCGCCTGCCTGACGTCAACCCTCCTTGGGAATGTAATCGTTGACCCAAATGGTACTAGATGGAGTTGGTCCGGGTCAATTTAGGGCTCTTAGTCGTCTTTTACGACACCCACGAACAAAGCAAGGGTTGGTAGTATTCGAAGCCGCTACCACACAGCTACCTACCTACCTACTTTCATTGACAATAATATGATTATACATGTTAGTGAAGATCACAGTGACTCTTCAAGCGAATTGGAGTTGGATTGAATTTAGATTGGACCCAGTCTACTTTATTTAAGACTTAAAATAATATATTTCATAATATACATTATTAAATAATGCATTTTAATTATTCAATAACAATTATTTACATTGTGCATAAAATATAATTCTTATAAATTTAACAAGATCTATAGTGAATAAATATGCATAACGAATGCAATAAATAACATTATTAAATATAACGAATGTTATTTATTGTACATCATTAGTTATGACGAATTGACAAGTGTCAGAAACGCAATCTCTGAGCGGCCGGACTATAGTATCACAGCATAATCAAGGGGTTAACTCTATATGCCTCCATATGGAGGGCCATGATGAGGTCCACGTCAAACAGTGGTAGGCAGTGAGGTCTGTTAAGCTATTGATGATGATTATAATAATTTGCTATTCTAAAATGATCAAACATATATACTAATTGTGATTGTGTCTTAACATTGCCTTTGCCAACTTTTTAAAGAACCTGTTGATGTGATCGAGTACGTCCAATTAAAATAACGAGCAAATCAATATCTTCTCCTATGATGACGGCAGTCTTTTGATGTTCTGATAATGCAATAGCTGTCTTGATGATGAGAACATCAGCATCATCTCTGGCTTGTTTTGTTGTGATATTAACAGTTTACTGATAACCGTAACTCACGCGTGAGCTTGCATTAGGCCATATATGACTGTTCACGGCGCACTCTTCGCGGTCTACCGCAAAAACGATTGATCGCATGAAAAAAAGTTCAAACAAAAGTTGTGGAGAATTTTATACTCCACAACTTTTATAATAGGCGCAAATCTGATTTAATCAATAGAAAGCGAGATATTCGCGAAAAACTGATTTTTATGACCTTTGACCCTCAATATCTAAAGGCGCGGACACGATAACATTTGTGACTTTTGAGACAACATTTGGAACGACAAAACAAAGGTTTATACCAATTTACAGCTTATTATCTTTCATTCCGAGGTGAAACCCCTAATATGACTGGGCTATAGGCAAATATAGCGAGGTGTTCTGACCTCCGTGTGGTGACCGCGTAAGAATACAATTCACCATCTCCTCTCTTGGCTGTGAGTGTACTAAAAGACGATTAAGGCATTAAATATGCATATAACATCCCTGCAAAAGAAGGAAAACTTAAAATTAAACACTATGCCAACACGTCTAACCAGCGTGGTATAGTAGGTTAATATTCCTCCTATTGTAGAGGGTGCTAAAGAAAGTGAGATGTATATGACCTGAAATGATGAATGATGATGATGATGATCTGAACTTCTCAAGTTTTCTTAAAATTCTCTAACATTTGTAAAATTTGAATATTAAGTAAGAACAATGTATAAATAATTTCTGACAGATGATGTATATATATATATAGTACGTCTATAAAAAAAAATAACGCGAGTTAAAATTTAGTTATCATACGTAACACCCACATTGATCTAGTTGTTAAGATAATTGAAACAGATTTCCAGTAGACGTAAGCTGAAGTCCCAAGTGCTGTAATAATAATTTTACAGTTGCAATATTTTTTTTTGTATCTATTGTAAAAATTTTTCCATTTTTTTTGTAACAATTTTATTATTTATTGTATAATACTACGATTATATATTACTACGACGATAATCTAATGTATTTCAAAAACAAACAGTGACAGTTAATGTGCGCCTTAAGTCGGAAGTTAGTTCAGAGTCGCGTAAACATCAAGCTACTAGAGGAATTTGTCGACTTAAGCTAATTTTACTTTAACTTATCCAACAACTTATAATAGAGTAACTTGTATTACTTTATAGGTTAATCTATTTTTCACTGTAAGGTATCAGGGGCTTTTGTTAGAAAATAAAATGAAATAAAATTAAGTAAGGATATTATTGTGCTAATAAGATATTTTTATTCGTATGATGACAGACTAAGTATTTTCCATTCCTTCCATTCCCGTGGCTCCCTTTTAAGAGCAGGAAATCTTGAAATAAATCGCTATTGAATAGGCAACTTAAAACTTATATGAATTGAAAGAGACTTTATGATTTATTTACATAGTGTATATTTCAAAGGGTATATATTATTTTACAAAGGGTAACCTTTGTAATTTTTGTTTCCAAAAATGAAAACAATTGGTTACATCGATAAATTGTCTGAAATAATACTACAAAGAGGTTCGCTTGTCCTTCATAAAACTTTTTTACAGCTCATAAAGAAAATTTTCAATACTTACAAACTTGTTTAAATTGGCAGAGTCGCGTTATGTTCTAATTATTGTACAAACAATAAAAATACGCAAACGAGTGTATTATACAATTAGACACTTCTCCCTGATCGTTAAAAGGGAAATTTAAATGGAATTTTTATGTCCAGCAATTAAGGATAACGTCGGCGTACTAGACATTTTTGTAATTACAAAAATAAGATTCTTGAAATGTAGCGTGAAAAAGAATTAGGGTGAAATTCGCGGCAAATACTTGAGACGCTACAAGGTGACTGATGAGATAACGGAGAAATGTTAAAAACTTTCTTTCCTATTTAACTTTGAGCATAAATTACAAACAAATGTTAACATAATAATATAATTATAGATATAATATGAAAATAAAGTAAAATTTTATTAATGATTCAAATCTACGTAGTTATTTATTATGAGGTTCGTGAGAAGTAACAACTATGTACACTTGCGTGCAATGTAAAATGTGAGTGTTATATATGTGTATATAGGTAGAAAGTCAGAGATTCTGGTGTTGGTGTATACATGAAGATGGAGCACGGTTAAGGAGCCCGAGGGAGTCACGGATTTATCGCCGCAGCGGGCTGACGAACCGCGCCCGCGTCTCGCCGCGCCGCCTACCGCCGGCCGCTCTCGCGCTGATTTATACGGCGCAATCTCGCAAAACTTACTTCACATTTAAATTTCCAAACTGTCTAAGCTGCTCTTAACGTCTACCATATTATCTCATTCGATCGCCTATAAATTTTATGAGCTGACTCGCCTTTGTCGCATTTTAGCTACGTCTTGAATTAATAGTCGGGAGGGACCGTATGTTCTTTATTTATATAGCGTTACTTCAAATCAAATCATTATTCATCAAAAACCCCAAATTAATTTTTAAATATCTCTTCGTAGTCAAAAATATTTCCACATGTGGTACAAAGTTGAATATTTTATCCTTAATAATATTTTATCATAACTGTTTCGACTACCAGACATTTAAAACTGTTATAGTGCAGAGATTTATAAAACGAATGACTCCTTGGCGCCTGTTATGAATATATAATATATATTTGTAATTCTTGGAGTGACACTGATGTTTGTTGCCACAGCTGTTTCGGGCAAATATCATCCCGGTACTACGGACACTTGATCCCACGACAGCCCTCAAATAGAAATCGGTACAGCGCCACCAAATAGTATACATTTCTAATGATAACACTCTTTTCATTTAATCTTAATGACAATCTTGGTACAGAGTCCATCAGCGCAACCCCTCCCATAATTTAGTTTGAAACTTTTTAATTAGCTTTATATTTGTGTTTGCAGATTGAGACTTCGCCTTTTAGTTAGTCATTCGGGTGACTGCGGTTCTGAAGTTAAATTATTTAAATGTTGGAGAGGTACTAGTAATTAAAATTAATATCTGTATAACGAATTATTGAAGTACAACTTCCTTAGCCGTGACTTAGGAGTAACTCAAATCTTTTTTGGAGGGAAGTAATAGTTTTTGAACGGTGACGTATCAGTTCTTTTACGGTAGTAGTCTAATTATAGTGAGCACATGTATTTTTTGTATATTAATATATAATTTTTAATCAAACGTTATAATTAATAATTGCGTTAGTTAATTGTAGTTTATCTAATACTTTTTGTGATAATAAGAACCTCAACCCGATAATAAAATTTAACGAAGTTTTATTTCAACCGCGAGTAAAGATTACACGCACTCATTTTCTTAATTTATATATTTATTTCAATATTACTTGCATGCGATTATAGGGAAAAGTAGTTCATCCATAAGATTATCAACGTCTGTGGGCTCCCGAAGAGGGAGTAATAGAAAAAAAGGAAATTATAAACATTATAGAAAACCGGGTGGTTGGTGTTGTATAAGGCATCAAATTGCCATCTAATGTGGACAAGGCTTGTGTTCAGTAATTTAAGGGCTGTACATTGAAAAGAAGAATGTGCTGTGTGGTAGCGGCTTCGAATACTACCACCCCTTCCTTTGCTCGTGGGTGTCGTAAAAGACGACTAAGAGCCCTAGATGGACCCGGACCAACTCCATCTGGTACCATTTGGGTCAACGATTACATTCCCAAGGAGGGTTGACGTCAGGCAGGCGGCCGGTCATAAAAGTCATTGCCGAAACTTTTTGCAATATGTCAAAACAGATGACATATTGCGTCGACCCCAAGTAATTGGGATAAGAGCAAGATGATGATGATGATGACATTGAAAAGAAGAAAGTTATAAGCGTGTGGCTACAGTTTAGACTATATTATGTGTCCTTTATGAAAGGGAATTTGACCTACAATACCGCGCTGGTCAGACGCTTTCGAATAAGCTTTTATTTCGAGTTTTCCTTCGTTTGCATTAATGTTTTCTGCATTTTACATCCCTTAGTCGTCTTCTACGAGATCTATTATTAAGAGAGGGGGTAGTATATTGTATTTTTACTACGTCTCTACACGGAAAAAAGGATCACAAACATAATATTTATAGTTTAATAAGTGAGAGGTTTGCTTAACATTTGTATGTAAAGCGGTTGTGTATGTTACCGTTGTTCAGACATGCTGTGGGCATGACTTGAATCTGATGAGGACAAACTACATTTTATCGGTCCACAAACATACCTGGCCGCTTGTTACAGTGGTACGTAAATCTGATTTAAGACGTTCAAGACAAATATTGAAATACGTCTTGTTGGATTTTGCTTGGTCTAATTAGATAGGCTTAGTCTAATACTATGCAAAGTTAATAAATCAATACTAATTAGAAGAGTTTCATTGCATGTAAGGACTTAAAATATATACTTAGTTTCGCTTTATATATCTAATCTGATCAATAATTCTGTTACAAATAAAGAACCGTTTTTATTAACAGCCCTTAAGACACTATTCTATTATTTTTTTTTAATATTAACCTCGAAAAAACACATGTGAAATGGTGGGCAATGAGTAAAATTTCTAACGTGTTAACACGTTCCAAATTTGAATAAAAAATGTAAACAAATTATATTTTCTTTTAATTCTGACAATATTTATGGCCAGTTAGATAATAGAAAATATTTTATTGTTTCGACGAATTATCAAATGAAATTTAATATCGACTAATTACACCGGCACACAAAAAAAAAGTGGAATGTACTTTGGACCTGACCTACCTACCGATATGTTTTTCGACCCACTGAATCTGAATTTCAAGTCCGTTTGGCCCGGTCACGTGATCCGGGTCCACAAAAATCTTTTCATTGCTGTGACTGCAGCTTTTTGCAATTTTTGGATTTTTTTTTGAGGATTTTTGCATTTTACTCAAAACTGGAGGGTGACCGGGCCAAACGGACTTGAAATTCAGATTCAGCGGGTCGAAAAATATGTCGGTAGGTAGGTCCGGTCCAAAGTACATT
This sequence comes from Lymantria dispar, assembly GCA_032191425.1. NCBI lineage: Eukaryota > Metazoa > Arthropoda > Insecta > Lepidoptera > Erebidae > Lymantria > Lymantria dispar. The sequence continues at coordinate 18,025,318 of CM063446.1, read as the reverse complement.
CCACTTTTTTTTTGTATGTCGGTGTTATCATCATTTCAGCCAACATAAGCCCAGTGCCTTCTCCATTATGGAAAATTGACCTCGCCACGCTGGTAAGACGTGTTGACACAGGATTTCATAACGAGGTTTGTTTTTCTTGCGTCGATGTTATCTGCATACCATATGCCTTAGTCTTTTTTGTAACACCCAGGGGTAAGAGATGGGATGGTAAATTACATTTTTATTCCGTCATCACATATAAAAATCATCATTATCATCATGACAGCTTATATACGGCCCACTGCTGAGCTCGAGCCTCCTCCATAACAGGCGGGAAATTTACCTACTATGCCACGCTGGTTAGACGGGTTGGTATAAAGTCTTATTTCGAGATTTTCTTCTCTTGCATAGAAGTTATCTGCATATTATAATCCCTTAGTCGTCTTTTACGACACCCACAGCCAAAAAAGGAATTGTTTTCTTACTCTGTTACTACACGAAATAAATATAAAAATTGGTATATTTAAAGCGATATAGAAAGGGATACACAATTCAATTGAATATATTTTTTATCGATGTTCCGCAGCAACTGTTGTGTTTATAACCCGATTAAGAAGATTGTTTTTGTTGGAAAAGGTCTAAGGAAAAGGTTTCATTTTAAATTAATTTCTATTGGACTTTGAATTTCAACGATACCCAGGTAGCTCTTTTGGTTGGTCACAATTGGTGTTATGAGTTTTTCAGGATAGTGGATCTTCCTAAGTATTTATTTAGTATACGAGTTCTACGAGCAAGTAAGGGGTGGGCGAACCTTTTATTTTTGAATAGAGAATTATTTATTTCTTTTGTATAGTAAATAGTTATAGAAACGAATTATTATGGATACTAAATAGTAAGTGTACGTGGCTAGCATATTAATTTATTGAAAACCACCACGTCCATTGGATTTATTCTAACGTTCTAAAAATTAATGATCGGTATGATGACGGAATAAGAATACAATTCACCACCCCCTCTTTTTGTCCGTAACTGTTTTTAAAGACGACTAAAGGTATATAATATGCATATAAAATCTATACAAGAGAAGGTAAACTCGAAATAAAACCCTACATCAACACGTCTGACCAGTGCGGCCAATTTTCCCCCTATTGTGGAGGAGGCTTGAGCCCAACAATGGGATGTATATGAGCTGTGATGATGATGAATGATTTCTGGTGTTTACGCGAGTATTACACATTTTAAATAAAACTGTTTTTACGGCTTTTATCGCGTTTGTATTTAACTTTTGATTTTCCGATGTTTCGAATATTTTTCAGCGTTCATGGTCACGGACCGACTAAGGTGTCTTACGTCCAATAAGTTCAAAATCAAATATAAACACGATGAAAGCCGTATAGTTTTATTTATAATCTATAAATTAGTTTGTCATTGGGGTAGTTGATTCTATAGATATTCCCATTTTCCAATGGCTGTATTATAGCCTATATCAAATTGGACACTACAAGTCTCTAATCTAGAATAGTCCACCCAAATTGCTACTATATTTGTAGCAAGAAATTGATTTTCGGCAAGCCATACCATATATGCGATTGCGACGAGGACACGGCGCAGCATACGCTCGAGGTCTGTGCCGCTTGGGCAGAGCCGCGTCGTGAACTCGTCGCAATCATCGGTGCCGACCTGACGCTGCCGACCATCGCTAGGGAGATGCTCGACAGCATCAGGAATTGGGACGTGGTCGCATCCTTCTGCGAGGCAGTTATCTCGCAGAAGGAGGCGGCGGGTCGCGAGCGTGAGGAGCACAGCCTCGATGATGCGACCCGCTGCCGGTGACTTGGGCGGCGTAGGCGGGGTTACCTACGTGCAATGCCGCCCTAGCCGAGGCCGCGGGTGACGTGACCGGGGATTAGTCCGTCACCCGCCGAGAGGCCGACCGCGTGAGGAAAGACCAACGTCCTCCCCAAGGGTGGGACGTCGGTCGATGGGAGGGTACCCCGGGTACCGGGGGTATTCCGTCGGACTGACCACTGATGACAAGTAATCCTGCTCCAGTGGTCGGCCCAACGACGAAGGCGACGTGGTGTACGGGTGGGTTGCGGTTGCTGCGTGCTTAAGCCCCTCTGTCGCCCCGGACGGAGTAGAGCGGAAGCGCGCCGACCACAGCCCACCCCCAAAAAAAAAAAGCCACACCATATACGTTACAGACAGACTGTATTACGATTCAAGTATGTAAATTAAGTACAAATGCGATAAAATCCGTAAAAGTACTTTTTATTTACAATGTGTAGTGCTCGCGTAAACATTAGATATCATTAAGTATGTATTAGTTACAAAGTATGTATTAGTTGCATCAAAAAAAAAGTTTTACAAGACTTACTAAGAATAATATTTAGTAAGAAATAATTATATTTGTGTTTTTAATTCAACCATTCATAAACCTCTTAACGTTTATTGCTTGTACTATTAACATAGATCACTCTATAAGAGGGTATAATTTCATAATCGCCAGAAGTTTTTCAGGAGACTGATACTGCCTATTCTTCTGGTAATTCTTTATGCAGTTTTTACAATATCCACGGGAAGGGATTAATACTTTGCATTCCTAATTCGTCACGGGTAAGACCTACAATTTACTGACGCGAATTACTATCATCTTCTAATTACTATTATTTTCTACAGAAACCCGTAAAAGAACGGGTGTAACCGACATAGCGCGAAGAATTAGAACGATGAAGTAGTGGGCAGGACATATAGCTCGACGAATCGCCAACCGCTGGAGAGGAAGGTTCTCTTCTTGTCGAGTGGCGACAACGTATCGGACGACGGAGTGTAGGACGCCCCTCCACTAGGTGGACCGACGACCTCGTGAAAGTTGTTGGGTGTCGTTGGATGCAAACGACATAGGATCGCACTTTGTGGCGACATATGAGGCGAGCCTACGTCCAGCAGTGGACGGCGATAGGTTAAATGATGATGATGATGATTATTCTCTATCTTTATATATAATATTCTATTCGTGTGTTTGTAATTGAGCTCTGCCTAAACGGCGGAACCGATTTTGATCTTTTTTGTGGCTGTTCCGATGGATATGAGAATAGTTTAGATTAATAATTGGAATCTATAGGTGGTGCTGTGATCGATTTGAAGTAGAATTCCTTTTACTATTATTTTAGATTTGAATAGAACAACGTCTGTTGGGTCAACTAGTGTCTTATAAATTGCAGAGATAGATATTCTGTGCGAGAATTGAACCCCAACAATTGGCAAGGGTTGTGAATGAATGTTAAGTGTAAATTTAGATATTTTTTACCGAGTACAATCAGTACAATGAATATTCGTATTAATACTTAGCAGAGACAAGCTTTGAATTAAATTATGTCATGTGTCCTGTAGAATACATAATATCTGTTACTCTATTTACTTATTGTCACTTGTTTACATATTGATTTGTATTATTCTCAGTCCATGATTTAGTTCGTTTAGGGTGCGGAGGGTATCATTTCGGTGCTATTTCATGCACGAGTGACAGTGTTTGCAGAGTGCACGCACCCAACATCACTGCTACATATAAATAAACATTTTCATGTTTTATAAGTTCGCTTTGAGCCTCAGAACGCCTGTTCTACTCACTTGCATGCCACTTTCATATAGCACGTGTTTGGGACTATAATTTCTTTTAACTTAATGTAAAGATTGCGTTTATTTGAGATAAAATAATTTTAACAAGGAGGATTTTCCTTTCTCTCTAACTGTTCTTTGTTCGCGAATTAATAATTATTATCATAATAATTTGTATATGTCCCACTGCTGGGCTCCAGTCTCTCTCATAGTGGAGGGAAATTGTATTATACCACATTGGTTAGACGGATTGGTATAGGGCTTTTGCTTCGAGTTTGCCTTCACTTGCATAGATGCTGAATGCTTTGCACACATGCATGCTTAATCGTCTTTTACGACACCCACTTTCGAGAAAGGGAGTGATGAAGTGGATTATTACTCTGTCACCGCGTGGAAAATTATTATTTATTTTTAATATTTTGGGTTAGAAACAGGGCATATTAATAACTCAGGAATGTAGCGAGTCGATAAAAAGCTCTGTAATAATGATGATATATTAGACGTTAAATATCCCGTGGCGACTGAGGCCGTCACCGGTGGGGGAGTGCTGTTGGCGGTGTCCCTAGACATCGCCAACGCATTCAATAGTCTGCCATTCAGCTGCATCAGGGAGGCGCTCCGGTATCACGGAGTGCCAGCTTACCTGAGGCGGCTAGTGGCAGACTATTTGGTGGGGCGCAGCGTCCTCTGTACCAACCGAGCAGGGGACGTTGTGCGAACGCCCATGACGTGCGGTGTCCCACAGGGGTCGGTCCTCGGACCCACCCTGTGGAACATCGGCTACGACTGGGCGTTGCGGGGGAGCCTCCCGCCCAGGCTGGGCGTGATTTGTTACGCCGACGACACGCTCGTCACAGCCCGCGGTGGGACGCTAGAAGGGGCGGTAAGCCTGGCGACCTATGGCACCGAAGAGGTCGTCAGGCGGATCGAGGCGCTGGGGTTGAGGGTCGCCCTGGACAAGACGGAGGCCCTCTTGTTCCATGGGCGCCTTATGAGCCCTCCCATCGGCGTCTCGATCACCGTCCGATCGGTTGACATCAGCATCCGGGCCCATATGAGGTACTTGGGCCTGGTGCTCGACGGGCAATGGTGGTTCCGGGAGCATTTCCGCAGGCTCGCTCCGCGGCTCGTCGGCGCGGCGTCCGCCCTATCGTGGCTTATGCCGAACGTGGGCGGACCGAGCGCTACGTGCCGACGGCTGTACACGGGGGTCATCCGGTCGATGGCCCTGTACGGCGCACCGGTGTGGGCGGGGTCCTTAACCGTCCGACTTAGGGCCCTTCTGTGGCGACCACAGAGGGTCATGGCGGTCAGGGCCATCCGCGGATACCGCACGGTGGCGACGGAGGCAGCGTGCCTATTGGCCGGGACTCCCCCGTGGGACCTGGAGGCGGAAATGCTCGCCGAGTTGTATCGGCGGGTGTCGGGGGTGCGCGGGGAGGGCGGTGTGATCTCGTTAAGGGATCTCACCGCCTGGCGCGTCGACGCCCGCCTAGACGTCATTGCCCGTTGGGCAGTCCGGCTGGAGAGGTCTCGGTTCGGGGTGCGAACCGTGGAGGCCTTCCGGCCGGTGCTGATGCAGTGGTTGGAAAGGCGGCACGGGGTGCTCTCCTTCCGACTAGTGCAGGTGTTGACGGGGCATGGGAGCTTCGCCAAATACCTGCACAGGGTCGTAAGGAGGGAGAGTACACCGTCCTGCCACCACTGCGATTGCGACGAGGACACGGCGCGCCACACGCTCGAGGCCTGCGCGGCTTGGGCAGTGCAGCGCCGTGAACTCGTCGCAATCATCGGTGCTGACCTGACGCTGCCGGCCATCGCTAGGGCGATGGTCGACAGCGTCGGGAACTGGGACGCGGTCGCAGCCTTCTGCGAGACAGTGATCTCGCAGAAGGAGGCGGCGGATCGTCTGCGCGTGGAGCGCAGCCTCGATGAGGAGATCCGCCGCCGGCGACTGGGGCGGCGCAGGCGCAACTATCTGCGCCTCATGCCGCCCTAGCCGAGGCCGCGGGTGACGTGACCGGGGATTAGTCCGTCACCCGCCGAGAGGCCGACCGCGTGAGGAAAGACCGACGTCCTCCTCGAGGGGGGGACGTCGGTCGATGGGAGGGTACCCCGCGTAGGGGGTATTCCGTCGGGCCGACCACTGACGACAAGTAAACCTGCTCCGGTGGTCGGCCCAATGACGAAGGCGAGGTGGTTTTCGGGTGGGTTGCGGGAGTTGCGTGCTTAAGCCCCTCTGTCACCCCGGACGGAGTGGTGCGAAGGCGCGCCGACCGCGATCCACCCAAAAAAAAAAAAAAAAAAGACGTTAAATATCTTTAGTCTTCAAATAACAATGGGTTTGCTAAAATACCGAAATACGAAATCAAAAAATAAAATTAAAATAATATGATTTACCTAATATAAATTTACTGTTCAAGATAAGGGAAACTCAAAATAAAACTCTATATCAATTAGTCTGACCAGTGAGGTGTTGTTGGTTAATTTCCTCCTATTGTGGAGGAGGATCAAGTTCGAAGATGGGATGAATATGAGCAGGCAGTGATGATAGACATAAATAACACACACACACACTTACACACACACATACACACACACACACACACACAAACACACACACACACACACACTCACACACACACTCACACACACACATTTTTTTGTGTGTGTACAGCTGTTGGCCGCAGATGGCCTTGACAGCCTGACGCGCACTATGGGTGAGCGCTGAGGGCTCTCAACCCGGATAAAAGTATGCTAAGCGACATCGCCCAAGGGCTCCCCCTGTGGGGAATGGACCTCGGCTTGGGGCGTCGCTGAAGGCAAAGTGGGCGTGCCCACGTTTTTAGTCGTGACTTTTGCGCGGCGCGGTTTCGCACCTCGACGGCGAGGACGGAACCGCGGATATTTATTTGGTAAGGCCTCGCGGGCCGTGTAGGCTCTTTGTTGAGCGAGTGTGATATTGTCGTCCTCTTCGTCGAGGACGTGACGAGGACGTCGGATGGATGTCAATGTCTACTAAAAATTTGTGCTTATATATTAGTTATTAGTGAAATACAGCTTGCTCAATTTACAATTATACATAAATAAAATTAAAGAAAATTGTGTAGCAGAAAAATTTATTAAAATGAATTATGGCCGAATTTCGACTACACGCCGACCACTAGTACTTTTAATTATTTCATTTTCTTTGCTACTAACAAACATCAAAAAAATTTTGAAGTTAATATTTCATTACTATTAAAAACAGAATGACGGCTAGCGCCTAATATTTCAAGAGTAGCAAATACATTTACTGATATAGGCATTTTCGTTTAGGTACAATTTTCCTCGTTCAACATACGCTTTATGAACTCTTTATAAAACTTTGTTGTTATAAAAAATATATACGTGTCGTGACAGAGTAAGAATACAATTCACCACTCCCTATCTTGCCCGTGGATGTCGTACAAGATGCACATAACATCTGTGTAAGAGAAGGCAAACTCGAAAAGAAACCCTATACCAACATGTCTGACCAGCATGGTATAGTACGTCAAATTCCCTCCCATTGTGGAGGAGGCCCGAGCCCAACAGTGGGCCGTGATTGGGCTGCGATGATGATGATGATGATAAAAAAGATTACAAGAAAATACATTTTTGGCAATCTGAAGTTTATACTTCTCTTTACAATACCACTCGAATTCAATTTCATCCTTAAAAGAACCCCTAAATTTGTACCATTAGATAATGCATTAAATCATTTAGAGTGATTGCCATTTCTTAGCATCTTCACCTTTAAATCAGGCATTTAGGAGTGCTTGCAATTGAACTAAATGTTGTAAGAGTGATAACTAGAAACTAAATGAATTTTAAGATTTAAATTAATTTATTATTCTGTATCAGTGGCCAATTACAACGAAATATTTAAGTTCAAGATTATATAACAAAAAAAAATAGTAATAAAACTTTCAGTCTTATAATAATTCTAGCAAAAAAAAGAAAACATAAATATGAAAACGGGAGTAAAGTTTAATATTATAATACCTAATTATGGTGAGATTGGCGACCTCACCGACAAAAGAGATATAAATGCGTGCCAAGTTTTATAGATAATCTTATGATTTATTTACTAGATGAACGTGTAATATTATTAGGTAAATTTAAAATAGCTTATCTTGTTTTTCTTTTACTTCAAAAATGTTTGCTATTTATAGATAACTATAATATATACCCATAATACCTTATGGTCTTTATTATTTGCGTTTATTATTTCTTATTTGCGTCTGATGCCGCCCTAGCAGAGGCTGCGGGTGACAGGACCGGAAATTTAGTCCGGCACCCGCGGAGAGGTTTGCCTCGCGATGGCGATTGGCGTCGCGGAAAAGCGTCGATGGGAGAGGGTATTCCGTCGGGTCGATCACAGAAGTCAAGGAACGGTCGGCCCAACAACGCAGGCGACGTGCTTTATGGGTGGTTTACGGGGCCGCGTGCCGTCCCTTTGTCGCCCCGGACGGAGCCAGGCGGCGGATGCGCAGACCGTCTATTATTATTAACTTTATTCAAATTTTACTTTTGGCTTGACTTATCACGACGTCTTACAAAATTTCAACTTTTTGTTTACCTATTTGTTGCTATGTCAAATTTTAAATTTTTTTATTCACCTTATTGCTGGACCGACTCCTCAACAATTGCATTCGATTCGTTTTTAACCTTCGTAAATTCGACCATATAAGCACATTTTGCTCTCGCCTCAATTGGCTACCGATCAGACAAAGACGAAGTCTGCGGACTCTTACTATGCTCTACTCAATTCTTAACTCACTTAATGCCTCTTCCCACTTAAAACAGCACTTCAAATTTCTTTGCTCCACCCATAACCGTGCTCTTCGTTCCTCCAATAATCTTCTTCTTCACTGTCCCTCTCACTCTTCTAGTCTCGTGCACTCCTCCTTTGGTATCCAGGCCATTCTTTTCTGGAATGCTTTATCACTTGACATCAGGATGGCTGCTTGTCGCGACAATTTCAAGGCCAGGGTCAAGCGATTATACTTGGATTTTCTGGCGGAGTCAACATAACTGTGACGGCTCACATCCACTTAATTATTATTATTTTATGTATGTATGTATATATATATATATTTTATAGTATATATGTATTGTATTTAATTGTTACATTACATGATACGATTAACCTCTCCGTGTTGCACCTGCCTTGCATTATTTCTACTCCATCCTAGGTCGACTGGTAGAGAATGCCTAAGGCATTAAGTCCGCCTTGTACCTTTGTTTGTGCAAAAGATATAAATAAATAAATATTGCTGCGTTGCACACGCACAGCATTCCAAGTCCCATCGTAGTGTAGACTTCTTATTCATCATCATCATTATCATCGCAGCCCACATACGTCCCACTGTTGGTCTCGGGCCTCCTCCACAATGGGAGGGAATTTGACCAACTATACCATATTGGTCAGACATGTTGATATAGGGTTTTATTTTGAGCTTTCCTTCTCTTATTCCTTCCTTCTCTTCCAATATTGGACATACAAAAGTAATTGAGAATATCACTAAGGACAGTCCTTTGTCTTTTGCGGTTCTCAGCAATTTTCACAATGAGTTTAGCTCACCCGTTCTACAATATCGTTGTGGCTGCTACTGAGATAATTTCTTTCCCCACGGATGACCAGCAGAGTAGAAGAGCATTACAATTAGAAAAATAATAAAGGATAATGTTATTTGATATTTTTTACAGTATTCTTGTTTATCTTTAAGCTTCAATTACCTAAAACCTGAATCTTTTTGCTGTACTTGCTTACCGACATAAATAACAATTCACAGTACGAACAATTAAGCATTCCCTGACTAAGTATTGGATGAAATTAATCGAAGTTCGGATTACGGCCACCGGGGCTTTAATCTGCTCAGACGGTATCAGGGCGCGGACTTGTTATCTGTTTAATGTCTGGTAAACAACGGGATCAAGGGATAAGGAACGTCCTTTCATACGGCACTGGCCCTCAGGCGTCTAGATTAGTGCGCCTTCCATTGATGAAGATTAAAATTAACTAAGATGGCTACAATTCACGTATCTACTTGTATTTTTATTTATTTCTTATAAACATAGATTCCTGAGGTTTACGCTAGTATTACACATATGAAATAAAACTATTTTTAGAGAGTTCTTTTATCATGGAAGAACGCCCGTAACCATACACGCTGAGAAACGTTGGAAAAATCAAATACAAACACGATAAAATCCAAAAAAATAGTTTTAAAATCATATAGACATAATTTCAAATCTTATAAAGAATTTCAGTGACAATTTTTATTATTAATTTTGTAAATAAAACTACGGATTTTATCGCGTTTGTATTTGATTTTTTTACAGCGTTCGTGGTTACGGGCGGACCATCCGTAAAGTAGTTTTATTTACAATGTATAATATTCGCGTAAACATTAGAGATTATTAATTTTTTCAATGCATTTTCTCCTTCAACCCATATTGTTTTATCTTATGAGGTATGGGCCCCTTAACGTGGTATATAAGCTGTTTTATTATGCAACGCTGCTCAGGCAGGTTGCTATAGGATTTATTATAGGTTTTCTTTATCTCGCAGGAATGCCTGGCCACACTTCACCCAACCCATCTGTGGCGACGGAATAGTGGCGTGGACCCCGTAAATCCTCCTCGTGGACATGGCAGCAACAAGGCTTTTTGTTTGGCCTTACTATGGTTTATGGACTAAACCATGGTTTTGAGACTCTCTGGCAATGACATCTGAATAGACTAAGCGATTAAAGAATGTAAATACGTCCCTTAGTTGCCAGATGCCACCCATTAGGAGGTAACGAGTGGTAAATTGTATACTAATTCCGTCACAAAATATTGTATTTGCTTTCTTTATACATATTTACATAAGGTTTTCCTTTCTTTCTTTATTTATGTTGCTATACATTAATATATTTATAACTAAATATTAGTTAGCTACGAGAGGATAGCCAAAATCACGTACGTATCGAAGTGATTTTAGGTCTACCTAAACAATTAGAGATTGGGGCTCAACAGGCTTCGCAACGTAATCGCACCGTACCCTAACTATTGGTGAACTCGTAATTGTCCACTGGATGAGACGGGCGAGCGCGGAGAACGTCTCAATCGGTGTCGACTTAAGACTCCATGCAAATTCAATTTCGTGCCCAAGCAATCCTACACGTAAGGCCAACTGAACATGTTATTGCTGGATTTATCTTTATTGCAGTAGTAGAACACTCAAACTAAGTTCGACTGTCGAACTTACGCCATTAGTGAAGACACCGAGATACAGGATTGTTTTGGTAGGGGCGGAGTTGTAAGTCTTATTGCTTTTAGTGCCGGCGTAGGGCTGGATTGTTTAATCTAAGGTGTTGTTTTGGGGCAATCTTTTGTATTTTTAAGAATTAACATCGATTTAAGTGAAATAAACTTGATTTTTCTTGGAATATTGACCAAGACATGTTGATATTAGTCATTTATTGTTATCAAGATAAATGAATAAGTTATAATTTAACAAGTTTTAGAAAAAAACTTATAGCACTTTTATAATGAGGTGAAGATTATTTATTTTTTGTTTTTTAATCATAATCATCATCATCACAGCTCGCATACGTCCCACTGCTGGGTTTGAGCACAATGGGAGGGAAATTAACTTTACCACACTGGTCAGACGGGTTGGTATAGGCTTTTATTTCGAGTTTTTCTTCTCTTGCATAGATACCATCTGCAATAATCCCTTAGTCGTCTTTAACGACACCCACGGTCAAGTAAGCGGGTGGTGAATTATATTATTACTGCGTCACTACACGGAAGATTATTTATACCTTAGTATTAATTTATTGTTATTTAAATCTATTTAAAAAAATCTTTTACCTCTTCATAAGTGAGTCGAGTGCTATAAGTTACTTTTATTAATGGAAAACATATAATCATCACGCCAAGAGAGCGATTATAAATGTAGAGCTGTCGCCAGCAAATCCTTCGTGCAGCTGTTAATGGATAAAATAATAATATAATTACCTGCAATTAGTTGTTATAAAGAGTGCCTATTTTAGTAGGAGCATTGTCAAACTTGTACATATTATTAAAATTGTACAAAAAGACAGGATGTTTACAGTGTTATTGTCAACTCAGAATTCAATTTAGAATAAAATGGTTCTACAAAAAAACTGTATGAACGAGTACTTCACTGTTATGACATAATACGCGCAATGCCAACCATAATACGGCAGACATATAAAAAGACATCGCTGCCGGCAGATACAAAAGTAGACGTCACGAAGTAATCCACCCGTAAAATGTCCCAAATCATTACAAAAAGCAACCGACAAAAGTGTTGTTGTATAAACGTAAAATGAAATTTAATAAACTTCGAACAATGGATGATTGTAGATATTTTGCAAAGATAGTGAATGGGAGATAAGCTTCCAAAAGGTTTGCAGGCTCCGCGTATGTTTGATGTCGCCTCTCGTCGTTGAAGCGTAAGCGGTTTAAGAGCAAAATTGCACGAACGCTAGCGGCATCTGTTAACTGTGCACTCAACATAAATAGATACTTTTAATTTTGCAGATGGAATGTTATTGAACGACGTCTATTCAATAAAATATAATCATCGTATTGAAAATGCATTCAGTGGCTCAGACGCAAATTTCTAGAAATTAAATTTCTCTAAAATGATTGAAGTAAAGTTTGTTATTTACTTATACTTAAAAGACGACTAGATATTGATCTATCGTAGCAGCCCATAAGCGCCATTTGTCAAGGTTTTACGAAAAGAAGTCGTTTTTAAGAAAACCACGAAGTTGTGCACTTGGAGAGTCTTTTACGATAAAGCATTGGTGGATTAGCAGCCAAATACTTTATACGCCTATTGTGCCGAAAACTATTGTATAGTCTTCGGCTTTTCAAGATCCATTTTCATAATCGATTTGTATGATACTTTATACGCATTAACCCGTTATCACATTTTGCTAATTTTTAGTAATCAATTTCTTTCTTACATTTCTTTTTTTTATACAACTCTTTGCACTAATGAACTGAACTATACATTACTATACTTAATACAATAATGAAATGTACAAATATTATATACACTAATGAAATATATAATCCTTGTATCGTCTCTCTTTCCTTTCATCAGAAACAGCGATAATAGCGTAGGATACTAAAAACTGTTACACAATTATATACAGATCCATATTGACTTCATTTATAACTTTTCTGAGTTATGTCAATTATTTATTTATCGCTTGCTTTTAAGATAAAAAAAGTCACGTGAAACCCACATATCTAAGAGTCTTATGTGTGAGTGTAATTGTGTAAAGAATTATGAACTATGTCTGATGAATAATGAATAATGAACTATGCCTCAGAAAGTTCCCTTAGCCTTCAGTCCCAACTACCACGAACATGTTTGACAATCAATATGTCGACCCGTATAACGCTATGCAAGCAGTATATATTAATTATATTTAAGCGTGGATATACAATAGTAATTTGACCGATCCAGTGTTTCATCGCGGCAAAAATAACAAAAGACCCGTGATCTTCACGTACAAAGCTAAGTAGGTGTAAAATATTTTTGCTGACATTCACATTATCAACTGTTATCATACAGTACTTATTATAGATGTAGATATATGTATTTAATAAAAAATAGCGTTCTTAGAAATATGTGTGTTCTTTAGCGATATTGCAGATTAATTCTTGTTAGTAAATAAAATAATTTATTTATTTTAAATCGCGCAATCATCCCCGAAGTGTATTAGGAGATAAGTATCAAACGTTTCTATTTAACTTCTGTCGGGGGCGGAAATTCCCTGAACGCCATATTGAAATGTTTATAATTAAATTACATAAAGACGAAGAAAATTAATTTCACAGTGCGAAGTGGCTCGCGCCTCGCGCACAAAAGCGGAAGCTCGGCTCAAAGGAGGCGCTGCCTTCGTTCAGCGAATTTAATTTTCTAGATGTTTTTGGAAATTGCCAAGGAGTTGAATAATCACGTTATAACTTAACGGTATTAAATTTTATACGTTAAAGTGTTAATATTTCATTTTCAAGTTTAATTAATTCCAAAGTTAGAATTCGTCGGTGTGAATAAGTGCGTTAAGAGTTTGATGATAACTCTTAAGCTATGCTAAAACTAAAAAAATATAAATAAGAGTAGGCGTGGCGTATTCATGATAATTTTATAATTAAGTTTACTAATAATTTATTTGATGTCATTAAGAAATGCATTATCTATGGCAGATAAACAAAACAAGTATTTTGTTTACCTATTATTTTTATAATTTGTTACTATAATTTGACTTGAACCAAAAAAAAAAAAAAACTAGTATTAACTTTTAATCGAAGCTTTTACCAATATTTATTTAATGCATATAAATAACTATTTATTAGTCATTAGAAGATATCTTAAGAGATATCGCACGATGTATTGCAATGTATATCGTTTAGAAGCCGGCAGTAGAGCGCCTCGCGCGACGAAACAAATTGATGTACCCAAATAATTATTAATGCCTCACGAAATTTAATTGGAAAAGTTGAATTTGTATCGCGCTCACGGCGTAGGTGAGCGATTTGAGTCGCGACACCCGCGCCTGCGACTGTTTACGAGATAATTAATCTCAAAGTATTTACTGCTTTAATCGAGGCACTCCGCCCTGATGGGGAGCGAATAACTCTCGTATGTAATAACGTTACCTACTATGTCGATATACTTTGTGTAGATACGTATAATCTCCAACAAGAAAGTATGAACTTGTGTGGGTTATATTTAATTGCTACATAGTTTGTTCACCTCGCATAGTTATCTCCCATTTTAAATCAATAAGTATCTAGTCGCATACGTAATTACCTATTATGTTATTATACCTAATGTATTATAATGACTACACATGTGTCGTTAAAATGATAAAAATTAATAGCAAAAATAAAGAAAATGTTCTATTGCTAGTACAGTAATGTGTAAACTTTTATTTATTTTAAGCAATAGATATAATCTACTTATTACTATTATATTACATATACCATTCGGTGAGATTTTTTTTATAGTTGTTGGTGGCAATCGAGTAAACAGTACAGCTGATGGTATGTGATTCTGCTCATAGGATATTTGCTAGGTCGCTGCCCACCGTGAAGAAAGTGAAGGGAGTGTCAATGGGTGCAATGAGATTCGGTGATACTAAAGGCAACCAAAATACCAAAATCCACCACACGCAAACATCCTCAGACAGTCAGCTTTCTGACTCTTGGTAACAGTTATTACCTTTATCCCTGTGTAGTAGCGAGTTAAGAATACAATTATAAATAAAACTATTTTTATGAATTTTATCGTTTCGTATTTGATTTTTTGATTGCCCGATTTTCCTAACACTTTACAGCGTTCATTGTCACGGGCGGATCATGACCATGCTGAAAAACGTATCTGCTTCATCATTTCAGCCTATAAATGTCCCACTGTCGGGCTGAGGCCTCCGCCATAAAGGGAGGGGAATTGACCTACTATTCCACGCTGGTCAGACATGTTGAAATAGGGTTTTGTTATGAGTTTTCCTTCTCTTGCATAGATGTTATATGCTTATTATATCCCTTAGTCGTCTTTTACGACATCCACGGGCAAGATAGGGAGTGGCGAATTGTATTCTTACTCCGTCACCACACGGACAACCTGCTTAAACATTCGATTTAATTTATTAAGAATACAATTGTTAAACATTGCTAAGTAATGATAAGAATACCGAGGGCTAGTGTTGCCCAAAAAAGTCTTGGTCTTGCGGTCTTGGTCTTGGTCTTGCGAGAAATGCGAGACCGAGACCAAGACCAAGACCGCTTAATTTTTGCAAGACCAAGACCAAGACTGGCCCTGCAAGACTTGAGCAAGACCAAGACTGAGTCTGCAAGAGTCTCGCGGTCTTGCATTTAATTCAAATCACCATTCCAGCTTATATACGGTGGAGCTCGTGTCTTCTACATAATAGCAGGGAAATCGGCCGTGGCCGGAGGGGAATCGCCACGGTGATCGGCCGTGTTGTTACAGGGTTTCATGTCAAGTTTTCCTTCTCTTGCACCGATGTTATATATTAAAGCCCTTAGTCGTGGGTTCGCACTCGCGGGTAAAATAGGGGGGTGATGAATTGTATTCTTACTCCGTCACTACACAGCAAGTCAAATCAGTCTTGAGATATCCATCTATTGGCCAATCGATTCCCAATGTTGGTGTTGGCTTTTCAAAATTACTCTTCGGAAAGGCTTAAGGACAAAAATGCCGTAATCACGAGAGTGCTCTTGCCCATTATACATATTTATTTATCCGTTTATTCATTAGCCCAACGACGTTCACTGTTGGACATAGAAATATAACTACAATTAATCTTAATAAATGTACGTGTAGGGACAGACTACGAATACAATTCACCACTCTTTTACCCGTGGATGTCGTATCAAATCGGACCGAGGCAATGGTGTTAGGGAGCCATTTTTTTTTTTATATGGGTGGGCTATGGTAAGCACACGCGTGGTCCATTCCATCCGGGGCGATGAAAGGACGGCGCGCGGGCCCATAACCCACCCGTACCCACGTCACCTCGTTGTTGGGCCGATCACCAGAGCAGGGTGACTTGTCGTCAGTAGTCAAATAACTCCGTCGCTTGCCAATCAAATTGAAAAATCTTTTTTGTTGGAAAGGGGGAATGTTAAATGGCATAAAATGTATTGTATCAACTGCCCCGTGTGGTGACGTCTTAAGAAAACTGGATCGAAATTCCTTCCTTTGTCATAGGAGTAGTAACTCTGTCTAATGTAACACCAGGGGAATAGGAGAGTAATTTTCCCCAGTGGTAAGGGTTATATTCAATAGTGGACTATAGGCTAGCAGATGGATCGATAGGATAGGATAATATTTGATTGATTTAGTTAGATTTCTCATTGCCATGACTGTTACATAAATGACTGTTACGTTATTCCAACTGTAAGACTTGCAAGACTTTGCGAGACTCTTGCTGCAATACCAAGACCAAGACCAAGACTCGAGTGTGCAATACCAAGACCAAGACGAGACCAGGTGTGCTGTTGCAAGACCAAGACCAAGACTGGTCCAAGTCTCGTCTTGGTCTTGCATTTGGGCAACACTACCGAGGGCTGTAGAAATAAAAACTAAGTGGGTAATCCTTTCCTGTAAAACTTCTAACATCAGAGGTGACTACCCACTCGCCTGCCAAG
Organism: Lymantria dispar; assembly: GCA_032191425.1. Taxonomy (NCBI): domain Eukaryota; kingdom Metazoa; phylum Arthropoda; class Insecta; order Lepidoptera; family Erebidae; genus Lymantria; species Lymantria dispar. The sequence continues at coordinate 18,008,485 of CM063446.1, read as the reverse complement.
TGTGGCAATTATAACGTCATTATCACAAGGGAGTTGTGGTTTTGATCCTAAAACCATAAGTAGTAGGTACTTTCTGTCCAGGTACTGACAAGCATACAACACTAAAAGTGAAAGAAACCTCGCGAAATTTTACTGAAATAAGAGAAGAATTTCAAGCTGAGTGGAACGTTAATGGTCTGAGAATAAGATGAAGTAGTAATTAAAAAATATTTATGATTTGTGTGGTTACTAATTTCGAATATAGTGTGTTATGATCCCTTTTTTGATTCTCTAATATGGTCATCGTTACGGTAATAAAAGCAAAATTCAAAATTAAATACTACACTCTCCATTAGCACTACAGTGTCCTGTAACAGAATAGACCAAATTTTCTTTCATTTTGGAGAAAGTGAGGCATAATAATGGGATGAATATCTATAAAAGTCGATACCGTACCCACATGATGTTTCGCTCTAAGACATAGAAGAGAAATAAGACCTGCTAGCATTTCAGTTTAGTTTTTGATTTTAGGCAAAGTATTAGGGTACTTTTCACTATAAACACGGTCGGTTTTATATATCTCAATGAGTAATTGATAAGTAATATTCTATTGTATCATCCGTATGGTGATGAAGTACTGCACCGGTGGTCGTTTCTGCGCCGTTGGTCGGCCCAACGACGAAGGTGACGTGCTATCGGGTGGGTTACGGGGCCGCGCGCCGCCCCTCTGTCTTCTCGGACGGAGCCGGACGGCGGGTGCGCTGACCGTAGCCCACCTAAAAAAAAAGGTAATGGAGTAAGAATTCATCATCCCTTATATTGCTCGTAGATGTCGTAAAAGACGACTAAGGAATATAATGTACATGCGTCATACGTTTTTCCACCCTCTATCTTGCCCGTTGGTGTCGTAAAAAACGACTAAGTGATATGGTATTTATATAAAATCTGTGGAAGAGAAAGAAAACTCGAAATAAAACCCTATACCAACGCTCTGATCAGCGTGGCGTAGTAGGTCAATTTCACTTCTATTATGGAGGAGTTCGAGCCCAGAATTAGAACGTACATGTGTCGAAATGATGACGTTGAATTTATAGAAAAAAAAACATATTGTGGAAATTTCGGATAACGGTTAAAAGCAAGTCCATTTATCTTAATCTATATATATAAAAGAAAGTCGTGTTAGTTACACTATTTATAACTCAAGAACAGCTGTACTGATTTGGCTGAAAATTAATGGCGAGGTAACTTAGAACCAGGAGACGGACATAGGATACTTTTTATCCCGTTCGATCGCGTTCCCGTGTGACGTGACATAAAACGTCAAAAGGAAAACAAGTCCCTATAAAACGTGGTATAACAGAAACGCATCTTACATATAATAACAAAACGCAGATGACAGCTAAACGTAATTTTGTCTATGGTTAAGTATGATTGAAAATTTGATAATTGTAATTTTGTCAGAAATCAACCATTGGAGCCCCCTATCACACGGTGCTAAGTAAGATCCGTGCGACGACATAATCCAAGACTAGGTTATCGGAAATTTATAAAATACGAGTATATTTACGAAAAAATTATGGCGGTGCGAAGTTCGCCGGATCAGCTAGTATACCTAACATAAATGATAATAATTACATTCTTATTTGTCTTGAAATGAGGTAATGTATTGCTATTAAAGAAAATATGTAATGGCTGGTAATAATCATCGTCATTAGTTCAGCCCATTTACGTCCCACTGTTAGACTCGGGATTCCTCTTCTGTGGGAGGGAATTTAACGTACCATGCCAAGCTGATCAGACGCGCTGGTTTTATTTCGGGTTTTCCTTCTCTTGCATAGATGTTGTATGCAAATTATATTTCATAGTCGTGTTTTAGGACACCCATGGATAAGAAAAGTGAATTGTATTCAACCGTCAACACATGATTTGTAATAATAGAATGTTATAATGATATGTACATGCATGTAATTTAATGTGAAGTTAAAATGCAATTTTGTTGTAGTCAAAATTGTTATAGCAATAAAATAGAATTAAGGTGAGGCGAAATAAGTGATATTAATATTAGAAGCAATAGGTATGCTATCTTGTTCAAACCTTAAACAGGTAAAGTAACCTCTATGCATTAATTTACATATAAATATTTATGACTTATACAAGGTGGCGCAAAAGTAATCCTCCTATCAGAAAATGCTATAAATTTTGCGATTGGCCCCTAATGTCAGTTCTGTTTTGACATTTGTGTAGTAAACACATGCGAAATACACGTTAATAAACAATGTTACGCTACACTGCTCCAGAACGCGGCATATTGGTGACTATCGCCCGTTTTGGCGATTTGCACTGGCCAGCAAGATCGCCTGATTTGACCGCTGCAGACTTCTTTTTGTGGGGCTTTTTGAAGTCGCGGGTTTATGTCAACAAGCCTCAGACTCTTGCAGCTCTTAAAGACAATATCCGTCAAGAATGTGAGGACCTATCGCCGGAAGTTTTGGCCAAAGTGATGGAAAATGCCATAAAAAGGGCTCAAATGACAATCAACTGTGGCGGCGGCCATTTACACGACATCATATTCTCGACTTCATGTAAAAAAATTAAAAGACCAAATAAAAATAATCCACAAGAAGAATCAAAGTTTTTAATTTTTTTTAAATTACAGCCAAAAAACATCGGAAGGTTATTTTTGCGCCACCTTATATTAGAGCGTATGTGATATGTAACAATTTATCAGCTCATAATATAAAATTCTACATTCCATCTATCCAATAACAGATGGCGCTAGCAGTTCGCATAGCACCCTACAATTATTAGTTCTTCTTTTTACCGCTGCAATAAAGCGCCAACTTTTTGTTGTCATATTAGATTTACACAACTGCACCTACGTAATTAAATCCGTATTTGTTATTTAATTAAATACATTATAATGCTTTTTAAGATATAGATGATATTTAAATGTAAGTTTTTAAAGGACTTGATATTTTTTAAGACTATTTCCTTAAAGCGATGTATCGCATCAGGTTTTGTTTGGCATGGCATAGCGCATGGGCCGTTTAAACTAATTAACAATAGATCGAATCCAACTGCAGCAACAATGAAAAACGAAGAATAAATGTCAATTTCACAAACGACGAGGAGGGTTCGGCTTTAAATCGAATTCCGTTTAATAATAGTACTGCGATAGAGTTGAATGTACTCTTGATAGTGTGATAGTTTATTGTATTTTAAACGTTCCGATATTAGAATTTTAGAACATTTTACTGTATTACAAAATAGGTACTGTAATAGTGGTTAATCAACTATTACAAATAGCCACTCGATGACTAGAAACGTTAGGCATTTAATAATTTATCAGTAAATTTCTGTATTTTCGTTAAAAAAATCTCATTGAGCTATCCATATTGCAATATTAAGTTGGGTGTTTTAAAAAACTAGAATAGTATTTACAGTGTTATAACTTATAAGTAACACAAGATTTTACATAATCATGGAAGTTTAAATGTATGATGTCAAGTGTAGACTTGACATCATACATTTAAATATACGAAGTATACTTCTGCTATTATTCCTCAAGTGCTTTGTGATCAATTATGGAGAAAGAAGTCACGTTTACAAGAAGATCTGTGATCAACTATGGAGCCGATTGTAAAATGTAAGATAATCTTCATTCATCATCATTATAGCTTATATACTTACGTCCCACTGTTGGGCTCGAACCGCCTACAAAATGTGAAGGAAATTAACCTACTGTATTATAACACGCTGGAAAGGCGTGCGGTTTTGTTTCAAGTTTTCCTTATCTTGCATAGATGTTATATGCATACTATATCCCTTGGTCTACTTTTACGACGCCTACGGGCAAGAGAAGGGGTTGTGAATTGCATTCTTATTCTACCACCCCACGGATGAAGGTAATCCTACTACCGCATTTTAACCATTTTGAGAATCATGATATCAAGTAAAGAAGAGTATTATTTAACGAATAATGGCAGTTCTATAAATAAGCCATCTTTAGTTGGCCTTATGCTGTGCTGTCAGGTGCGAATATTTTTGGTGAGATGGATATTGGCCTATAGGTTTATGTACCTATTATTGTTAGCATAGAGAGCAGTTTCGTGTGTATTTTATCTCGCAATGATTTTGCCTGCTTGCATCAGTTGGACATCTCTTACATGGACGCAAAAGAAGAAGGAATTGAAAACAGTTTTTTTCATAGTCCATAAAAATAAAACCCAAGAGACTATGCATTAATGATATATACATTTTTAATGTTCGTCTTCTACAAATGTCTTCTTCAAATAATTCACTTTAAAATACTTATTAAGGTTCTAGAGCTGTGTTTTGCTTGTTTTTTGATTATTTTACTCTTATGTTGAGACAAATTATTTGCGATACAAACACTGCTTGTATTCTAGTTATCTGTATGTGATATGTTTATATTATTACAAATATTATGATACGGAATATAAAAGTCATAAGCGAGCGATTTATTGTGCAAAATATTTAATAATGAATGAGTTTGTCCGTCGAGATAGGTAAAAACTTAATTCTATCACTGCTATAAATATAAAGAGCCAAAATTAAACAGAGAAGAGTGAGATTAGAGGTTAAACGCATGCCCATACATGCATGCTATTGTGCCCACAAAAGTACACGCTGTAACATAAAAAACTTTTAGTCCAAGTTTAAAATCTTAGACGGGCATTGCAATCCATTATTGAACTCGAACCACCTCCACAATAATTGAGCTACTATACTACCCTGGTCAGACGTGTTAATTGGTACAGGGTTTAGTTTCATGTTTTTCTTCTCTTAAATAGATGTCTATTCTTTTTCTGTCTTTCCTTCTCTTAGATAGATGTCTGTCCACACTGAAAGAATCAATAGGTTAATATTCATTGATATTAATATTGCATATTATATTAAGGCTTGATAGTATAAAATTCGTCAATCGACCCAAAGGGTAGAATGGTAGTCATAAGCATGAGTTACTAGGTGGGTAATTTAATACACGGTGGTCAACTTTAAGGACGAAGCGGTCGCTTGTAGGGTTATACATGCTGAGCTGTTGTTTATGTAGATGGCCAGTGGGATCTGATCCTAATAGCATAAACGTTGTAGCAACTCGAGAAAATTTACTTGTGTTCGGGCGATATATTATTGTTACTAGGAACCCGCCCTCGTTTTGCTTCGGGTTTAGTCGCCTTACCCGTAGCGTAGTTCCCGTTCCCGTGGGAATACCGGGATAAAATATAGCCTATGTTACTCCCTGATATTATAGCTGTCCATTGGTGAAAGAATTTTTGAAATCGGTTCGGTGGTTTAAGCGTGAAAGCGTAACAAACAAACAAACATCCTTACTTTCGCATTTATTTATTTTATTTCTTTATTTATACTTTATTGCACACCTATGTTAACACATTTATAATAATAAAACATTTATAATATTAGTAAGGATTAATCTTAAGCCTCACATATAGGCTCTTAAAGCTTTGTAATATTCTATGACCCTGTAATGCTGCGTTTCTCGTAGTTTATGTAAATCTCTTCTTTGTTTATTGGTTTATTAGCCATGTGCTTCATCTCTTCTTTACATAGAAAGAAAATGAAATTGCCCAATTCCTTCTGATTCTCTAGTTTAATACATTCTTTGTGGGTATTATGATATTTCCCAGAAATTGCTGATGGTCGATCTTCGTTTTCCGTATGGTAACGGAGTAAGAATACAATTCACCACTCCCTATCTTGCCCGTGGATGTCGTAAAAGAAAACTTAGGGATATAATATGCATATAACATCTATGCAAGAGAAGGAACGTATCTATGCAACTTGTCTGACCAGCATGGTATAGTAAGGTCCATTTCCCTCCTATTGTGGAAGAGGCTCGAACCTGACAGTGGGACGTACGAGTATATGAGCTGAAATGATGATGATGATAATCGTTGTCCTTTATGGAGACCATTGTGGATATTAACTTGAAGAGTGGTGGTACTCCCACAACTATGGTGACACTAGTTCCATTAAAAACATTAGCATAAAAATAGTGTAGTGATTAATACATATAAATACATATAATATTGTAGTGATTAATAGAAACAGTAACTAATTAGTTACTATTAGATTATTGCAACTCTTAAATTATAAAATTCGATTAGGATATTATTCTTTTTATAATTTGATTACAACTACAAAAAAATATAGGTGTTAATTCTCTAGTCATTTCAAAATTAAATTTCGTTTTTCTCACACCTTCTATTGTTAGCTGTGTAATGCTAAACTATCAGTAGCCATTGTATATATGTGGTACAAAAAAACGTGGGAAGGCTTCACGTCGAGAGCTGCCAAAATGTTTAAAGTAAATATAACGTTGATTATTATTATATATAGAGGCTTTATAGAGACAAGTAATTAATATTATACATACATAATATCCGTATTTTTTTTTTTGTGGGTGGGCTGCGGTCGGCGCGCCTCCGCACCACTCCGTCCGGGGCGACAGAGGGGCTTAAGCACGCAACTCCCGCAACCCACCCGAAAACCACGTCGCCTTCGTCGTTGGGCCGACCACCGGAGCAGGGTTACTTGACATCAGTAGTCGGCCCGACGGAATACCCCCTATTGGGGTACCCTCCCATCGACCGACGTCCCCCCCTCGGGGAGGACGTCGGTCTTTCCTCACGCGGTCGGCCTCTCGGCGGGTGAAGGACTAATCCCCGGTCACGTCACCCGCGGCCTCGGCTAGGGCGGCATGAGGCGCAGGTAGTTGCACCTACGCCGCCCCAGTCGCCGGCGGCGGATCTCCTCATCGAGGCTGCGCTCCTCGCGCAGGCGATCCGCCGCCTCCTTCCGCGAGATCACTGTCTCGCAGAAGGCTGCGACCGCGTCCCAATTCCCGACGCTGTCGACCATCGCCCTAGCGATAGCCGGCAGCGTCAGGCCTGTACCGATGATTGCGACGAGTTCACAGCGCTGCACTGCCCAAGCCGCGCAGGCCTCGAGCGTATGGCGCGCCGTGTCCTCGTCGCAATCGCAGTGGTGGCAGGACGGTGTACTCTCCCTCCTAACGACCTTGTGCAGGTATTTGGCGAAGCACCCATGCCCCGTCAAAACCTGCACCAGTCGGAAGGAGAGCATCCCGTGCCGCCTCTCCAACCACTGCATCAGCACCGGCTGGAAGGCCTCCACGGTTCGCACCCCGAACCGAGGCCTCTCCAGCCGGACTGCCCAACGGGCAATGACGTCTCGGCGGACATAATATCCGTATGGTAACGTGCTAAGAAATAATGTATTACCAGTCTTTTCTTTCTTGAGGCTGACATAAGATACCATTACAGAAAGAGAAGGACAATCTACAATATATTATTAATATTATAAAGAGGAAAAAATTTTATTTTTGTGTGTGTGTATGTTTGTAATGAATAAACTCTAACACTACTGAGCCGATTTCAAAAATTCATTCACTATTGGAAAGTTACGTTACCCCGAGGCTATAATTTATCCCGGTATTCCCACAGGTACGGGAACTACGCGGGTAAGGTGACTGTAACTAAAGCGAAGCGAGGGCGGGTTGCTAATTTAGAATAAAATACTACGTAACTCATATGGCCTGGTTGGTTTAGTAGGCTAATATTCCTCTTGTTTCAATAGAGGGAGGTTCAGATCAGAAGAGGTATTTTCATGTAAAGTTCAGAAGAGGTATTTTCATGTAAGGTACTCCTTACGGTATGCTTAACTTTTAAGGGTTATTTAGGTATTTTTTTGTCTCGATTTTTTTTAAAGTCCCTCACCTTGCACTAAAGAATAAATTGTTACATCTCGTATGTAAGAAATATTTAAATAACGAACACAAAATACACAAAGTATATCAACTTATATATTTTAAATAAATCTCTATATTCATGTATTTTTTATAGTTTATCACAAACACATATTATTACCGTATAACTTTTAGCGCTACAAAATATCGGACGTGCCCATTTTCATCTACGGGGAACGGTTACAAAATTTCATGTTTTCTTGAATTACTTATGATCCGGCTTCATTGCGTAGACAATTGAAAGTGGCCGAACATATGGGTCTCATAAGACAACGTGAAGTCCTTCTTAATCTATTGAGCAGACCATCAGCTCCGCTGCCTTAATTTCAAAAGCATTCTCTTCTTACCTGCTATTATGAATTTTAGACATTAAACTCAAAAATGTCATTGCGGACTAAATGAAAAGATAATTACCCGAACATTGCTACGAATAAATATTATATGATAGAGTTAATTCGTCAATTTAGAAAAACAAAAGCGATTATTAAACTCGTAATCCTTATAAAGAGGAAGTGTCACAGTAAATTGGCTGCCATTTTTAAAAAGCTTGCTGCCACAAAATAAACCAGAGCTATTTAGTGTCGGAATAGAATCGGATGAATCCCCTTGACCGTGCCGTGCGATAGAGATCTGCTCACTGAATTCGTTCATTTAAAGCATAAATGAGTCGGAATTGGTGAAAAATCTCATTTGGAACGAGAATGCCGTGTTACTCAAATATATATTCATTCATTTAATTTGTTGATGCCTATTTAAAATCGACTTTGGATCGAGAATAAACGCGATGTTAACACGAATTTATTTATGTAGAATAGTTTTTTTGGATGAAAGCAATAACATGTTCATAGATTGTTATGCCATGTTACGCGGATTCTTTTTTACATTTTTTTGAGATGCTTTATCACTGCTTCGTCTCTAAGGATTATTTATAGGACTATAGGATGAGAGTAATATTTTATATCTAGAAATTATTAAAAAAATGCTGTTTATAGCAAAAATATTCTCTAATATTGATTGGTAATTAATATAATTAATATAATTCTATTCAAGTTAAAATTAATTTTAATTTTGTCTGTTTTTATAGAAAAGATAGACTATAAATAACACGTCATTTTATTTTCTATAGTCTATCTCAAGAAAAGATATGAATATGTATAGAAAATAATCTATAACCTATCTTTTCTTTAGAAGGTTATAGAAAATAACAACTGTAGGATTCTAGCGATCATGTCTCCTATGTACATGTAAGATCTAGAGTGAACTACGTGTCGCTATGTTTCCGAGCGCTATGACATATCTTCTTTAAATGAAGTTTAAGAAGATCGCTTTCTACATGGTAGGCAGTGGTCTAATTGTACCCTGGTAATGCAAAGATCCATGCGTGGCAGCATTAGTTACCATTAGTTGTGCTGCTTGCTCTTTTGCCACCAATAACAGTAAAAATAAATGACACGAATCGAAACGTAGTTAGATCAAAATCGAAAAACATTAAAAATGATGTAAATTTTCACTATACCGACTGAAAAACTTTCTCCCAGTCACGACCAAAACATCACTGGTTCAAACCTTAGTTCTTCCTATCATCGATTATGCTGATGTGTGCTACCTCGACCTGAATGCAGATCTGCTCAATAAGCTGGACCGACTCCTCAACAATTGCATTCGATTCGTTTTTAACCTACGTAAATTCGATCATGTAACCACATTTCGCTCTCGCCTCAATTGGTTACCGATTAGGCAAAGACGTAGCCTGAGGACTCTTTCTTTGCTCTACTCTATTCTTAACTCTCCTAACGCTCCTTCCTACTTAAAACTGAACTTTCAATTTCTTTGCTCCACCCATGACCGCGCTCTTCGTTCCTCCAATAATCTTCTTCTTCACTGTTCCTCTCACTCTTCTAGTCTGGTGCACTCCTCCTTTGGGATCCAGGCCATTCTTCTCTGGAATGCATTGCCTCTGGACATCAGAATGGCTACCAGTCGCGACGTTTTTAAGGCCATGGTCAAACGATTATACTTGAATTTTCTGGCGGAGTCGACACATCTGTGACAGCTCACATCCACTCATTCAAATATCATTATTATTATTTATGTATGTATGCATATGTATTTATATATATTTATAGAGTATATATGTATTATGTAATAGTAATTATATATAATTGATTTACTACGCGACATCGTTAACCACCTTGTATTGCACCTGCCTGACATTATTTCTGCTCCACCCTAGGTCGGCTGGTAGAGAATGCCTATGGCATTAAGTCCGCCTTGTGCGTTTGTTTGTGCAAAAGTTATAAATAGATAAATAAATTTTGGGCTATTGTGATACAAGTGGTTTAATCATCATCGTCATCATCATCATCTTAGCCCATACATGTCCCAGTGTTGAGATTGGACCTCCTCCACTATGGGAGGGAAATTGACCTACTATACCACGCTGGTCAGACGTGTTGGTATTGGGTTTTGTTTCGAGCTTTCCTTCTCTTGCACAGATTTTATATAAATACCATATCACTTAGTCGTTTTTTACGACATCCACAGCCAAAAGGGGGGTGAGGGGTGGTGAATTGTATTCTTACTCCGTCAACACACGGATAATTGTGGACACGGTGGTTTAATCATTATGGCATAAATAAATTAATAAGGAATAAATTGATCATCCACATGATGATGATTTTAGAGTATGTACAGAGTCCTTGAGTGTTGTTAGTGATGAGTGAGGATTGAGCAAATAACATCCATCCATCTAGCCTACTACACTGCTTGATATAGGCCTCCCTAAAGGGATGGATAGTGCCATAATCACCATGCCTAGAATGTGAGTTGGCGAATGAGGTTGGTATTTTAAGTTTCTCAGATGTTACTGCCGATTTTCCTAGCGATTCTTCTGTTTTTGTGTCACCCACAGATAAAATCCCTGCAATAGAATGATTTTTTTTAAATATAACTCACCCAAAAGCAATGCGGACGACTGTACAAACATTTAATTAGCACGCACAATTTACATCTAGACTAGAATAACAATTTGGGGATAGTACAAAGTGTTGTCCTGCGTGGAATTCGAACCCATATCACTGGCACGGTAGATTAGTATCTTAGTCACTACGCCATCTATGCAGTCAGTATTGAAATTACACTAGTCAACGCGTCTGGTTAGCTTGGTAAAGATAGACCAATTTTCCACCTATTGTATTGGCGGCTCGTGCCTGCCTGACCGTTATATTAGTACGTACAAATGATCGGTTTATTCAAGTTCGATAACATATATTCTAAATTATAATATACTATACTTTACTGTTCTATAAAATAGAAAGATTGTATTTAAGTACTTAATTTTATAATGGTAGGACTACACTGTTGACAGTTGTCTGTCGACAGTCGCGGGCCGGTCCGTCCGGGGTAGTACCACACTCTCGCAGAAAATTGACGTCTCAGTAGTAGCAATTTGTTTCTGTGCTTCTTTTGGTAAGCGAGCGAGCCGGAAGCCCAACTTTCTGAGGGTGTTTGCATGGTGTGGGAGTATCACCTTTAGTAGCATCGAACCTCATTGCACGCATTCACACTCCCTTCACTTTCTTCGTGGTAGGCAGCGGCCTTGTAAAGGTGCATAATCGGCAGCAACACTTACAATCAGATGTACTGATTGCTCGGTGGCCACCGTTTGCAATATAAGACTTAATTGTACCCAATAAAACAAGGTCGGCGTTTACATTGGTAGCAATCGTCAAACACTCGAAAGTTGGTAAGGTTTTAATAATAATAATATTTATACTCTATTATCACATCTGTCTATTTTAAGCTGCATCAATATCAATATATTAAGCTGTTTTGGCAATTTAAGATGTATCGACACATTACTATATAAGTTTATTTGTGATAAGTAGCTATTTATACGGGCCTACGATTACTAAATAGGACGCTTATTATTCCGATATCATCGACAACCTGTAAAAGCTGATCACAAATGAAACTAATGTAATTTTATGCATATGTACCTAAAAGATATAATTGGAATGATATATAGCAAAAATTTTTATAATTCAAATAACGCGGATATATAATTAATTAAAATTAGCAAAACTTAGCTTAATTAAAATTAGCAAAACTACTTGTTTAATACAAGTATTACTTCTGTAAAAACTAGACTAAGTGAGCATTTCTCTATTTATGGGGGTGTCAGTGGTAGCATTCCTTAGTATAAGCATTCTTTCTTTTTCATTTCTTCGATCTTTGCGTTTGAGTATGTGATTGGTTTCTCCTCACTGTCGACTGATGAATTTCTCCTATTGTAATAAATTATCTATCTATAAGAACCTATAATTGGCTATCTGTTGTTATTCTGCTGTTATATATTATATGTAAGCTGTTGGTTCTGCTATAAATAAATAAATAAATAAATAAAATCTATCAATGTTAGAATACTCGTATACTCATAACTGTTAAGAAATAGTTTTCAAATAATATACACAAAGCTGTCTTTGTGTATTTGATTTGCGTATTATTTCGTCAAAATCAACGAAAACATAAATTTTCTCTTATTTTTACTTTCTTTGTGACATCCAATCACTTGGTTGTATGAATTCTCTTAATGGTGCGGCATTGCTGATTGTGAAATTAAAGTTTATATAAGTATGCTTAAGAATTTCCTGTGTGGGGAGGAATTGGAATATAATATGTCACCATCTTTTACTTTTATTAGGAATCGTAAAACTGACTACTAGATTATTAGTAGAAATATTAAAGCAGCACTCTTGCTGGGTGGAAGCGGCTACAAATATTACCCTTATATTGCTTGTGGGTAGTAAAAGAGGACTAAGGGTTTTCATCAACCTGGCTCAACTCTGTCTGATGCCGCCTGGTCAGTTGATTTGACGTCAGGCCGGTCAAAAGCTGTTAGGTAGATCCGTGTCCCATAGTGGACGTCGATAGTCGGATGCATTTTTTTTTTGGGGTGTGTTACGGTCGGCGCACTCCTCATACCGCTCTGTCCGGGGCGACAGAGGGGCGTAAGCACGCACAACCGTAACTCACCTGCGACATGTCGCCTTCGTCGTTGGGCCGACCATCGGAGCAGGGTGATAGTCGGATGCATGAGATATCTAATTTAAACCTGATTAAGTTCTAACATTCATCAAGTTTTGCAAAATTGAAGATAATTAAAGCGGTAGTATGTACGTATGTAGCTGAAACATGTAAAGTAACATTAAAGTTAACACGGGCTACTATGAGGAGAATAATTACCGGGGTCGGGGGTCCGTGCTCGCACGAATGACTCGAGTATAAGGAACGATGTCTCCCTACTGACCACTGCCACCCCGTTGCTAGGCAACGTAGCCGCCGCCTAATCATCATAAACAGATATCCAGCCATCTTTATTTAACACTTCATATTATAAATTGATTATTAATCTTAATTTTTTTCTTAAAATATATGTATCTCGATGGAACTTGTCTATAAGACTAATTACCTTGATTTGTTTTTGTATTTTCAAATATTTGTTTAACTTCAAATTTACATTATCAAATTTGTTATTATGTACATAATTAATATTAAAGAATATTTTAATTATTTGACCGGTCAATATGGTAATCTAAAATAATTTTATATAAAATAAAACATGCGAGAAAGATATTGGTGATATATTTATAAAAGCCAACAATATTTCCAAATTAAAGCCAATAATATTTCTAAAGTAAAGTAATCCTTTCACTTGAGCATTTATAACTCCATTTAAAGTTTAAGCCAACTGAATATTTAATAAATTTCAAAGAGATGTCAATCGAGTGTTTTATTTTGCATAGGGTTTAGCGTGATATTGGGGTGCGCAAGTACATTTCGATGTACGTCATTTGTTTGTCCCGCGCTTCGCCCGCGTTCTAACCCGACCGTGCATCCAAATATTGCACTTATTGTTGACAGAATATCAAATGATATTTTGATTGCAACCAATTGTAAATACTCACTCAGACGCCGTTTATACCTACTAAGAAGTTAGCAGAGTGTACAATAAAACCGTAGCCAATATTGGCTAGGGTTTTATTTCGAGTTTTGCGTTTTCTTGCAGTCACGTTATTTGTATCATATCACACACATTAGGAACTAATGTGTGCAGGCTTTAAATATTCAAACAGTTATCATGAAGCGAGCATTAAAGAGGACGAGTGACAATTTGGTTATCATGCGTCAGCCCACCCTAGTCTAGTTGGCAGAACGATTGCATCAAATTTTCAATAGGTATGAATTGAAGTCCCGCGTGCGGCAATAATTTCTCGCTCGTAAACAAGCTTTTATACCTAACCTAAAATGTTAAATATCATATACATGCTGTAAAGTGTTCGAAACATCGGGCAATCATAAATCAAATACAAATGCGATAAAATCCGTAAAGTAGTTTTATTTACAATGTGTAATACTCGTGTAAAAATCAGAAATAATTATGTTAAATTTCTGTAATTAATATAAGTCTGAAGTTCGTGTGCTGTGTGGTAGCGGCTTCGAATACTACCAACCCTTGCTTTGCTCGTGGGTGTCGTAAAAGACGACTAAGAGCCCTAGATTGACCCGGACCAACTCCATCTGGTACCATTTGGGTCAACGATTACATTCCCAAGGAGGGTTGACGTCAGACAGGCGGTCATAAAAGTCATTGCCGAAACTTTTTGCAATATGTCAAAACAGATGACATATTGCGTCGACCCCAAGTAATTGGGATAAGAGCAAGATGATGATGATGATGAATATAAGTCTGAAGTTGGGAGCTGTAGTACTTACTGTGAAGTATATACCCTTAACACATTCATGGCTTGTCTTTTAAAGGTAGGTACACAATATAATTAAGAAGTATAAAAAAAGGATAATTAATCTAATATTATAAATGCGAAAGTTAGTTTGTTCTTTTGTTTAATGCACTTTCGCGCCCAACTCACAATATATTTCTTTTTACCTATTGAAAGATTCGTTACTAAAGAGTAACATAGGCATATTTTAAGCCCATATTTCCACAGAAACGGCAACTATGCGAGTGAAACTGCGTGAATTTGTATGTAATAAACAATGTTAATTTAGAAGTTATACATTTATAAATGCATTCTATCGGACTATTAAAGCTAATATCATTGATTATTGACCACTTTAACAAAGGGAAACAATCAGTTACAAACTTTAAAAAGGGTAATAGATGCATGTCTTGTCGGCCATTGTCTTAGCTAGGGTAATCGCTTCCGTGAGAGCTTGAGGCCGCTTCGGCCACCGATCGCTCGATCTGACAGTTACAATTTGTATGCCAACCACCACTGCACTGGCCACCCCGTACGTTCTCACGCCACTACTTCATTTCAACTAATTATTATTTTAGTTTTTTTAACAAGTGACACATGTCCAGATGTTAACAATCGTAAATTGTTAGCCGTGACTTCAATACAAAGTTTTTAATTACGTGAGCCTTACACCGTAACTTTTAAAATTCAGTAAATTATTTCCAAGATTTGTTGTGTGGTGGCGGAGTAAGAATACAATTCACCACTCCCTTTCTTACCCGATGGTCTCGTAAAAGACGACTAAGGGATATAATACGCATATGACATTTATGCAAGAGAAGGAAAACTCGAAACAAAACCCTATGCCAACGGGTCTGACCAGCATGGTATAGTAAGGTCAATTGCTCTCCTATTATGGAGGCGGCTCGAGCCCAGCAGTGGGACGTATATGAGCCGAAATGATGAAAAATGTTTCCAAGATGCTCAACAGGTACTACGAAGAAGGAATTTTTGTTAATAGCGAGTGATTTTTATAACAGTGAGTTGAATTAAATTATTCAAATAGCAACCCCGTCAATTATTTTTTTACAATTCATCGTCGTTGTCTTATACCAGTTAGTCGTGGTCGACTAGTGCTTTACCGGATTGAGATACCTCAGCGCTCACTCATAGGCCAGACAAAGCTGTGAAACCCGTCGAAAAAAAAGAAGTACATATTGCAAAATTTACTGGTAATAGTTTTGTGACTGGCCATCTGCTTGATATCAGACAGCCATAAAATTATTACCAGTACTTAAGGTCTACGTACTTAATGCAGATAACACTGAAAAATATTTAGGAGGGCCTAGGAGGACCTAGAATTTTTTTTATAAATTATGAGCGATTTACGTTCATGTGTGGAAGGAGTTAGAATATAATGCACTATTCCATTTTTTTCGCAGGTATTGTATAAGATTCCATCGGGCCGACTACTGAGGAAAAGGATTGGTACCGGTGGTCGGTCCAACGACGAAGGCGAAGAGCTTCGGTGGATTATAGGCCCGCGCCCCGTCCTTTCGTCGCCTCGCGCGGAATGGTCAGTGTGTGCGCTGATCATAGCCCACCCAAAAAAAAGTATCGTATAAGATGGCAAAGGATTATTTACTTCAAGAGAAGGGCAACACAAAATAAAACCTATCCCTTTGATCCAGATGACTATTTTAGGTAATATATTTTCGATTGTTGAGATGGCTTTTGTCTATCAGCAAGAAATGTACAAGCCGAAGAAGAAGAAGACGGTGTTTATACCACACTTCATGATCAGTAGAAATATACTCCTGTGGGTATTATTCTACTAATTGCATTGCAGTTTTCTCGTAGATTTTTTTATTAGATGAAAATATAGATAAATTAGGTATGTCCTATTGGTGCGCATTACATAAAATTTATCATTATCAACATCTCAGCCCATACACGTCCCCACTATTGGGCTCGGGTGTCCTCCACTATGAGAAGAAAATTAACCTACTATACCACGCTAGTCAGACATGTTGTTATGGGGTTTTGTTTCGAGTTTTCCTTCTCTTGTATAGATATTATACTAATTATATTCATATTATATCCCTTAGTCCTCTTTTACGACACCCACGGGCAAGAGAGGGGTGGTGAATTGTATTTTTATTCCATCATCATACAGAAATATATCATAAAGAGTATAAACTCTAAAATTGTCTGCAATGAATGCGTTGAACCTACTCTTTATCTTTTAGTTTGATGGTGAAAAGAAGCCAGAAAATCGCATAGAGCCTGCGCAATTACCTCTAAAAGTGTTATAAAGAGAGCCGAGAGTCAGTTTTACTTTGGTTTCATAAAAACAGCTAACTAAAACTTGAAATAGACTTTTAAGGTCCAATCATTACCCCATTATATTGAACTCTTCGGAAACTTTTCATGTTCAATGCATTTTATGCCACAATATATCGAATCAGTAGAAAGCAAGAGCCAAGTATTGAACCGTAGCGAAAAAATGTATCATGTGTATTTACGCCTAAAGATGAATGAACAAAAATTGCAAATAGCTGATAGATACGTGCAACACGGCGGGCACGCTTTGCCACCTACCTATTCAGGATGTGGCAGTTATGGTATGGATCTAATGATCCTATCTCTATTTGGTGTTACGACGAAATACGACTTTTTGTTGGTTTTCTTACGTCCGCGATGTGGCTGCCCGCAAACGGGACGTCATATAACGGAGATAACAGGTATTCAATGTTGAAATCATATTCATCTTTTATTTTTACTTACTTATATGATGTTGGAAGACTAAAAAACATCTAGTCAATTTGAAACCTAGTAATTTAATTAACATGATCCGTTATGTTTTGTATTCATATAGAAGTGAATATTATAGGTGATTTTTTTGCTCAATATTGTGTTGACTATTTATTAATTACTTATTTTTGTTTATAACAAATATTTGACAGCATGTTCGACGTTTCTGAGCTACAAAGTTGAAAATCATGAAAATTAATTTAGCTAAGAAATACAATAGTGTCGTGAATGGCAATAATTCAAATCGAATATAAATATTGACAACTATTATTGTATTTATGCAGTGTAGTAGGATGCCTCCCCACAAGGTGCACCGACGACCTGGTTAAAGTTGCTGGGCGTCGTTGGATGCAGGCGGCACAAGACCGCACTCTGTGGCGTAACATGAGAGAGGCCTACGTCCAGCAGTGGACGGCGATAGGCTGAAATAATGATGATGATTGTATTTATAATAATATAATGGGAATACGTTAATTTATTTCATTTAAAATATTCAAGTTTATGCAAGGCAACATAAATGTATATTGCTAGACTCGTATTAAACGTATTAAAATCCTCCTTGCATTCGTTAACCACGGCTGTGTATGGCAAAATATGCACACAAACTAGATTTTGCTATTCGCTCCGTATGATTTTCAGAAATGGCTATGGCTTATATGCAGTAAGGATACAATATTTTTATGCTGTATGTTTTTCCTTAGTAGTTGTTTTTACGGCCATTACCGTATCTAAAGTAGGAAAATCGTCCGAGATGTTACATTCTAATGATGACTCCCAAGTGAGCGCGTGCGCTGGTACTCTCCTCGTTGCAACAGGGCTGCCTACTTTATGAAATCTATTCCATACATATATCAATTTTATATTCATGATTGCAGCAATGCAAATATGTAGTCATATTATTATTCTGGTAATTCTGGTAAATAGGGGGTTATTCTGGTAAATAGAGAACCTATAATCTAAAGGAGTCTAAAGGTATTTTGAAAATGATTTCTGATGTTTACGCGAGTATTACACATTGTAAATAAGATTACTTTACAGATTTTATCACGTTTGTATTTGATTTTTGAATGCCCGACGTTTGGAATACTTTGCAGCGTTCATGGTCACAGGCTAAATTAATATTAATTTTTATTTTTAAAGGCGGCTCACTTTGACCTATAAAAAGGTTTTTGATTTATTAAATTATCTTTAACTGTTATTATTGTGGGTCAAATCTATACAATAAGTGCTCACTTATATCTTTTGTGTCTTGCAGTCTTGTGGTGGTCTTTTTGGTTTTATTTTCGTTGTCCGCCCGTGACCAAAAACGCTGCAAAGTGCTCGAAACTTCGGGCAATTAAAAATCAAAGACAAACGCGATAAAATCCGTAAAGTAGTTTTATTTACAAGGCATTTTAAAACTTTTAAGTGTTGGGGTTTTATTCTAGCATTTATTACTCTTGTAATTTACGTGCAATGATGGAGTAAGAATACAATTTCCATCCATCAATACAAACGTCCACTGCTGGACATAGGCCTCCCCACGAGAATGCCAATCGTAACGGTCCTGCGCCACTTGCATCCAAGAGTACAATTTACGACCACCTTATCTTTCCCGTGGGTATCATGAAAATGACATGATGATTAAACCTTATATCAACACATCTGACCGGCGTGGTATAATAGATCAATTTCCTTCCTATTGTGGAGGCGGCTCGGACCTAGCATTGGGAGGTATGAGCCGAGATGAGATTATGAATTAACATGCTGGTTACAATTAACGTGGCGAATCAATAGTACTTTAGCGAACCGAACGGACCATAAAAATCACAGATGAATATCTTTTTATATATTTCAGCGTATCAACTATAATATGGATTCTTAGACAAAATTTAATGCATGCAGCAAATGGGTAGGCATATGTCATATTTTTTGTGAGTCGACGTGATAGGTTTTTAAAAACTTATTTGTCTGGTCTGGTGGGGTCAATCAAGGATATTCCATTATTTAAACTTTTTGATGATTTCCCTTTTTTTGTTTTTTATTCTATTTTTTTTTTCTTGTATTTCACTTTTATATAATTACAATGATATATTCATTGTAAATGATACTCATATAGTCAGAAGTTCTTGGCTCGAATAAAACTCATTTCATAATGATCCTGAACGAATCTTCAGCGTTATCACGCACGCGGCACACTAGGTAACTTTTAAACTTTTGCCTGTATGCATCCTACTGCTGGGCACAGGACTACTTTATATAAAAAAAAAATAGGTGTACCTACTACGTAGCCATGCTACGCCAGCTATAGGATTTTGTTTCTATTTGCCTTGGCGTGTTGTTATCTGCTTAAATCTCTTCATCGATTTCCATGATACCTACGAAAAAAGAAGAGGTAATAACATTATATTTTCACTCTCTCTCTATCTCTCTCTCTCTCATGATGAAGCAAATAATCGATACATATGGAATTCGAATAGTTTATATAAAGTAGGTAACAACACAAGTAGTAGGTAACAAAATTAATAAGAATGTGTTAATAGGAACGCATAGAAAACCTGCTGTGCCGTTTTCATAATATCGACGCAAAATAATTTATGACAACCCTATATCACGCCGCACCTTAGATACATAACGCATAGTACAAATGACTCTAGGTATTGGGAATAGTGAGGTATAAATCAATATTAAAGCAACAATGTTTGTAGTTTACGCCTTCTATAAGCGGTAGGTTAAAATGGTATAACTCTTTACATATACGTATCTCGATACTGCTAATAAATCTGATGTGTAAAGACCAATATATCCCAATACAGATCGAAGCTTTTTTTTTTTTCTTCTACGTATAGGCGGCAGAAGGGCTTAATACGCTACAGTTCTGGCTAGATCTTACGACTGGTCACCTGTTTGGCCTGAAATCTCAGCGGCTAGTAATTGATATTAACAGGTACCTAAGATTTGTCTTTGATGAGATATATAGTTAAAAAAACTTCTGCTTGGTGGCTTTAACAAATTATGAAGCTTATTATTGTATTACAGATAAACCTATTGCTATTTATTAGTGTGCTATGGAGCGGAATATGCTCAGGATTTCTCTACAAGATAGAATCCGAAATACGGGAATCCGCCGAAGTACGGATATAACCATAATAGGTGTACAAGCAGCACGGTGAGCAAGCAGGTGGACCGACTACTTGTTAGAGGTTGTTGGGAGTCGTGGCATGCGGGTGGACGGTGAAAAGCTGAATGATGATCATGAATACCATTTAACGGTGCCAGTAGTAAACTTCAAACTGTTTTGAATTTATTTAACAAAATTTTAACTAAAATGAGCAAGTTGGGCTACTTTTGTGGTTGGCAGCCAGATGAGCACTTATCACCATGTGATGAGGAGGAGGCTCGAGCTAGAAAGTAGAATGTATATGAGCCGAGAAGGTGATGATGATGAATGAGTTATTTAATTTGTCTTCTAAATTCTAAAGGAACATAATTTTACATATCGACTTGTCACGCCTCGGAATTTTGCTCCTGTAAACATTTATGAATTGGAATTGCTGAAGAACGTTCAGCGGTTGAGATTTCTGTTATTATCATTATCATGGAGCTCCACAACTCAATGTGCGACCGTTTTGCACCTTATTGACACTGAGTGGTGTCAGTGGCTAATTATGATATACCATAGTTTATGACTATAGTCATAGAAAAATGTACTTGATGTATATCTATATACAGTAATACCCCGACTTACGCTACCCCGTTTTACGCGAATTCAAAGATACGCGGATCCCTCTTTAAGCGCTCAGGCCTTAGTTTTGCCCGGGCTGGGGGTGATTTGTTACGCTGACGCCACGCTCGTCACAGCCCGCGGTGGGACGCTAGAAGAGGCGGTAAGCCTGGCGACCTCTGGTACCGAGGAGGTCGTCAGGCGGATTGAGGCGCTGGGGTTGAGGGTCGCCCTGGACAAGACGGAGGTCCTCTTGTTCCATGGGCGCACTATGAGCCCTCCCATCGGCGTTTCGATCACCGTCCACTCGGTCGACATCAGCATCCGGGCCCATATGAGGTTCTTGGGCCTGGTGCTCGACGGGCGTTGGTGGTTCCGGGAGCATTTCCGCAGGCTCGCTCCACGGCTCGTCGGCGCGGCGTCCGCCCTATCGTGGCTTATGCCGAACGTGGGCGGACCGAGCGCTGCGTGCCGACGGCTGTACGCGGGGGTCATCCGGTCGATGGCCCTGTACGGCGCACCGGTGTGGGCGGGGTCCATGACCTTCCGACTTAGGGCCCTTCTATGGTGACCACAGAGGGTCATGGCGGTCAGGGCCATCCGCGGATACCGCATGGTGGCCACGGAGGCAGCGTGCCTGTTGGCCGGGACTCCCCCGTGGGACCTGGAGGCGGAGATGCTCGCCGGACTATATCGGCGGGTGACGGGGGTGCGAGCGGAGGGCGGTGTGGTCTCGTTAAGGGATCTCACCGCCTGGCGCGTCGACGCCCGCCGAGACGTCATTGCCCGTTGGGCAGTCCGGCTGGAGAGGCCTTGGTTCGGGGTGCGAACCGTGGAGGCTTTCCGGCCGGTGCTGATGCAGTGGTTGGAGAGGCGGCACGGGGTGCTCTCCTTCCGACTGGTGCAGGTTTTGACGGGGCATGGGTGCTTCACCAAATACCTGCACAAGGTCGTTAGGAGGGAGAGTACATCGTCCTGCCACCACTGCGATTGTGACGAGGACACGGCGCGCCATACGCTCGAGGCCTGCGGGGCTTGGGCAGTGCAGCGCTGTGAACTCGTCGCAATCATCGGTACGGACCTGACGCTGCCGGCTATCGCTAGGGCGATGGTCGACAGCGTCGGGAATTGGGACGCGGTCGCAGCCTTCTGCGAGACGGTGATCTCGCGGAAGGAGGCGGCGGATCGCCTGCGCGAGGAGCGTAGCCTCGATGAGGAGATCCGCCGCCGGCGACTGGGGCGGCGCAGGCGCAACTATCTGCGCCTCATGCCGCCCTAGCCGAGGCCGCGGGTGACGTGACCGGGGATTAGTCCGTCACCCGCCGAGAGGCCGACCGCGTGAGGAAAGACCGACGTCCTCCCCGAGGGGGGGACGTCGGTCGATGGGAGGGTACCCCAATAGGGGGTATTCCGTCGGGCCGACCACTGACGACAAGTTAACGCTGCTCCAGTGGTCGGCCCAACGTTTTCGGGTGGGTCGCGGGAGTTGCGTGCTTAAGCCCCTCTGTCGCCCCGGACGGAGTGGTGCGGAGGCGCGCCGACCGCGGCCCACCGACCGCGGCCCACCCACAAAAAAAAAATAAAAATGCCTTAGTTTTACTTTTTTATTCATAAAATTACAAATAGTTTTATCTAACATTTTGAACATATTCTTTAAAATTATTGTCTTCTTTGAACTTTTTCCAAATTAATTCCAAATTAATAGTTACAATTAAAGCCCGACTTACGCGAATTCGACTTACGCGATTATCGCTTGGTAGGACCTATCGCGTAAGTCCGTATTATTTTATTTGTAATTTATGATTTACGGGTTTGGCTATATATTTGTAATCTATAACGCAATAGCGATACAGATTAATAAACTACGTATTGCTAATTTTAATGTAACAAATTAGGATATTAATTAATCATCCATGTTTGTGTCAATCTAATTACTATTACATTTGGATTTAAGACCTTAAATATTACCCTATTAACTACCATGTTAAGAAGTTTTAATGCAAATTCATTCTAGATTTTACCTAAAACATTTGCATAAAGTATATCGTTGAAAATACCTAACAGAATCTAATTAAAGAGGAAAACTGAGTTTGATAAAAATAAAGTTAGTTGGGTCGTTTAGCGTGCTAATTTGAAGGAGTCAGCGAGAGTGTCGTAGTGCGATGGCATCTTCACGGTTTACAATAGTAAACAAATGTGTCGCGCAGGCGCAATTACATTGTGGACATTGGCTGTATATGCGCGGGCGCCGATCGCAGCGAAGCTTCGTCACGCCGAACGACGGCGAATCGCGCGCACATCACGCTTTGCTGTGGACTTATGCTAATGGCCACCGGTCCGCGTAAATTGGAGTGAGCTTGCTGCAAAACAAAATGGATCCGCCTCCTTTATCTTATTACCGTACCGCTCAACTCTAGCGCCATATCTTGCGAAGTGAATTCTATGCTAGTGACCGATGGCACATTTTTATACGTCTAAAAGGAGCGAAGAGGCTCAGTCCGGCACTAAGCCTGCAGATTGGCGAAGTGAAATTCGAATGCAAAAACTAACACGGGAACGAACGTGAAATCGATTAAAAGGCCGCATCACGATTTTGTATGCACTTTGCACTCATTCTATTCTAGTGTAGAAGACACTGAATACTACCAATACATTGATTTGTCGTGTTTTGTGTAGATTAGTCAAAGGCGCCTTGTAATTAAGGTGCTTTCGTTCTGTGATTATTGTTTAAGTTTCGTTTCTTTTGTTACATTGAGTACAATCACATTGTTTTCAAAGTCTTTGTTTAAAGAAAGATGAAGTCAATGATCGATATCGTTGCTGGCTAATTAAAAAGACAAAGAAATTCAGCTATGATGCCAATGTTTGTGCGATTCAATTTAAAAAAAAAAATGCGATAAGCGCTAAACACTGTAAGTAATGCTGTGTTTTTTATAACCACCCAGAATCTATCAAGTGGAAGTGAAGTAGCGTGATGATTGAATATTCATCCGTGGATCAACAATAATAGAGCCCATCAGTGGCTGGTATGTGGCATCACATTTAATATAATAAGAGTTCAATACATCTCACCGTGAAATGTGTCGATACAAAAACTTAACTAACTATAACTGCTAACGTGTGAATCGTATTAAAAAGCTGTTTAGTCATTCGACTTCATAAATAGGTGGCATTCGATTTATCGTGATTAAATTTCGTCCATTAGGACACCGTTATATCGATCGTTGAATGTATACGGATAATGTATCTAATAATCCGACAAATAGAATTTCGACAGTGATATTACTCGTCCGTGTTTGTTATATCTGATAATAATTCAATGTTGTACAATTTGTATAGCCCTCGCTATAAAGTATTAAAATAATAAGTGTAACATTAAATACTTAAGTTTAGACCAACGATTAATAGACTTGAGATAGGACAGCTTCCGGTTTGGTGAGGCGAATATCTTAATAAGTAAATTGAAGTAAACTGGATGTGAAAAGTAAGGACCACGTGCTATGGAACAAATTCTGAAGAACCTCTCTCAAGTTGTGACTGCAACTGAGCTATTGATATTGATAAATACTTGTAATTTAAATAGTTATGGACATAAAGATTTTTAAATGTGCGACTGCAGTAAAGAGATGTATTTACAATCGCTAGAAAAAGTAGCAAATCTTAATTATAAGAAAGTTACACTTAAGATAACAATTAAAAATAAAAAAACTATATTTGTCGCGGCCCATTTAGGTCTCTCAGTGGGGCACAAGTTAACAACGACATGGAAATTGAAGAAAAGCAGAGAAGATGAGAAAATACAAGCATCAAATTCATGCTTTCCTATATATACAGAAAATATATTATTATATAATATTTCTTATATTTAGGTAATATATTCTTATACTACCAGCGCCCGGCGGTTTCACCCGCAGTTCCTCTTCCTGTGGTAATATCTTGATAAATTATAGCCTATGTGTTATTCTGGTATGTAAGCTATATTATTGTGAAGTTTCAAAATCCAATCAGTAGTTTTTACGTGAAAGAGCAACAAACATCTTCACATCTTCACATACTCACAAACTTTCGCGTTTATAATATTAGTAAGGATAATATTTTCTATATTTATATATAAAAGTAGTACAACAATATTTATAATACACACATAATTTAATAGGACAACACAGATTTAGTTGTGTGTAGTATATACTATAATAAAGCACGACAATAACAATACAAAATTGACTAAAACGTTACACGGTCCCGTTAAACTAAGTAATTTACTCGATTGTCTTGCAAAATCGCTCAATAAACAATCGTTCATATTGAATGGCCGGAAATGTCCGTCTTTGAAATTAGCTCGGAAACAAGAGAAAACCTTTAAAGCAACTCGTTTATTATATTTAAAACATTTTAAATTGCAGAAAGGCACTCGACTGCTACTAATGTGTTTCACTTGTTCGTCGTACGAGACTGCGAGAAAGCTTTCGCATTTTTATGACGTTATAGCTAATGTGCTCACAGAAGGAAGGACTACTAACCATGTAAGGTAGACTACAAAGTTATGTTAATATTACTTTATGCATCAATTTTAAAAAGTAATTATTGATTTTTATATACCTAACCGACTTGTGGAAACAGTTCGCACAGGTTATGAATGAAAGTCGGAAGCTTTTATACTTTCTTTGAGATCAATCAATCAAAAGGTAAGTATTGTTTATAAAGTAAATTAAAGGTTGAATCTAAAAAAATAATATTTATAAGATTTTTTCTTAACCTATCTAAATTTTATATTTGTAATGCGATTGCTGATTGTTGGGCTTTAATTATTATTAGTGTAATTGTCAAAGAAGTTGGTCAAAGAACCAGTATTAAAATTAGAACTGTCCTAAAACTACTACAGGCTTGCTTTTTATGTGAAGGAGTAAGTTATATGGCAACGTAGGGTATCCTGCTACTGGTTTTAACAATCAATGAATGGTTGTAGGTGTTTTATTTCATAATTTTTTATTGATTAAAAAATTTAAAAGGAGATCTGATCGTGGGAAAGAGTCATTCATTTAATCGTATTCCATGCCATATGGGTAATTTTTATCAAATCATTTAGGCAAACTGTGTACATTATGATGCTTATCTTCTTCAAACAGAAGCAAACTTTTGCCACTCGTGGAATCACCGCACACAAGAAATAAAAGTCGTCAGAGAATCCTATTTCAAAACGCATTTCACATACAAATACCTAATTTCGAAGTAAAGTACGCACATTATACAGGCGGGTTCGCATTTAAATTATTCCAGCGGATCGTTTATAGGCCATAACCGAATTTGGGAATTAGCTATAAAACAACATTTGATACGGGCGGGCGCGGGCGGTTTGCAATTTGAATGTTTTAGTCCGTTTCAAAACTCATTGCGTTGCGTAGCACGTTTGTCGTCTTATCTATACTCTTCAACTGTGTCAACAGCCGCCCTCGAGCCTACAGTCAGGTGTCCAAACTACGCTGACGTTCTCCCTCATATCTCTGACAATAAAAATAATACATGAATACAATTGCATATCAAATACAATGTAATCTAAGAAGAAATTTATAGCTTTGATAGTTCTCGGTATCAATTTTAAATAGCCACGAATTATATATAAATATAATTAACCGTCGTGACTATAGAAGTATTCACTATAAACGAGTCTAGAATGGTTTAAAGGAAGCTATTCCATGCAGCAATTTAAATTCCATTACAATGAATATAAAAAGCCAATTTGAACTCTATATCCTTGTAGTCCTCTTGCATTCGTACCGATAATTTCTTTAAAACTATTAAGCTGACTAGATACAGTAAAGTTAATTTTATGGACTTTTCTTTTTTGAAGCTGCCGTATGATTCAATTTGATTAAATGTATTTAAGTAGTTAGCATTTATCCTTTTATTTTTAGCCAATACACAGTCCACTGTCTTTCACAAATATGCTCATGATAAGGAAATTGACATGATTTAACATGTTGGCTAGATGGGCTGGAGACTTTTTCGAAGTTACTCTCTGATGTGAGTGCAATCTGATTATAAATTCTGAGAGAAAGCAATAGGTGTTAAATTTAGGCAACTTTCGTTTTCCGAATCCCCATTGTCTTAGCAGTTCGTGTGGTGACGTAGTAAGTATACAATTCACCACCCCCTATCTTGTCCGCGGGTTTTGTAAAAGGCGACTAAAGGATATAATATCCATATAATATCTAGGCAAGAGAAGGCAAACTCGAACTAAAACCCTATAACAATACGTCTGACCAGCGTGGTATAGTAGGTCAATTTTCCTTTCACAGTGGAGGAGGCCCGACCCCAAAATTGGGACGAGTATAGGCTGAGTTGAGATGACGATACAGGTGCCTATTAATACCGAAATGGTTACTAAAAGATATTAAAACAGATGTTCACTAGACAGACTTGATTAATTTTAACATAATTATAGATACTTCACCATCGCAGCCCATATAAGTCCCACTGTTGGGCTTGGACCTCCACGATAATAGGAGAGAAATTGTCCTACTATACCGCGCTGGTCAGACGTGTTGGTATAGAGTTTTATGTCGAGTTTTCCTTTTCGAAGAGAAGGGGTGGTGAATTGTATTTTTACTCCGTTACCACGGGAAAACAAGACATCTATACAATAATCAGAAAATCCACTTTATTTCAAACAATTACAGTAACATGTACATAGATACATAGTCTTAATAGTTTTATAAATTTTTAAACAAAAGTTAGCCAATTTATAATTGAAAAAACACGTTAAAACGCAAAACATAAGGCTTTTGCGTAATAACCCGTCAAAAAACAGATATTGTTTTTTGTAGTAGAATATATATTTAAATCCTAACAAATATATATATATATATATATAATGTGAAATCATGTTCCATACTTCATTATCATCATCAGCATCATTATCATCATCATCAAGTAATTGCTCAGGTGTATGTAAAGATGACTACGAGACTCATTTCTAGATAGGGAATGGGAATTCAATGGGAAAGAAATTGACCTACTGTACCACGCTGGTCAGGCGTGTTGGTACAGGGATTTCGAGTTTTCCTTCTCTTGCATAGATGTTGTATACATATTATAATCCCTTAGCCGTCTTTTACGACAACCATGGACAAGAAGGATAAGGATTGCCAATATTCGTAGTCGCTACCACACAACAGTATATTTTATTTAACATATATAATACGTATTGATCAGAAAATAATGTACAACTTGTATCATTTGCCATTGACTCAACAATTGTTTACAATTGTACTTAAGTTAGAAGTGAGGCTTGTCATGTCAAACAGTCGTCGTTAAGTACAAGCGCAATAGTTTCAGAATCGTGTGAATAGCGAACCCATGCATTAAGCAGCAAGCAATTTCGCAAATAAAACAATAATGACGGTGTTTACATTGATGTTTCCGCTATTTTTTTGCTATATAAAATCGATATGCGCATATATCGACATTGCATATGATTTCGTCCTTCCATGTAGTAACAGGGTGGGGATACAATAATATCGGCTACGACTGGGCGTTGAGAGGAAGCCTCCCGCCCGGGCTGGGCGTGATCTGTTACGCTGACAACACGCTCGTTACAGCCCGCGGTGGGATGCTGGAGGAGGCGGCAAGCCTGGCGACAAGTCAGGCGGATCGAGGCGTTGGGGTTGAGGGTGGCCCTGGACACGACGGAGGCCCTCTTGTTCCACGGGCCTCGTATGGGCCCTTTCATCGGCGTCTCGAACGCTCGCTCCACGGTTCGTCGGCGAGGCGTCCGCCCTATCCCGGCTTATGTCGAATGTGGGCAGACCCAGCGCTACGTGTCGAAGGCTGTACGCGGGGGTCAACCAGTCGATGTCTCTGTACGGCGCACCGGTGTTGGCGGGGTCCCTGATCGTCTGACTCAGGGCTCTTCTGTGGCGACTACAGAGGGCCATGGCGTTCAGGGCCATACGCGGATACCGCACGGTGGCGACGGAGGCAGCGTGCCTGTTAGCCGGGACTCCCCCGTGGGACCTGGAGGCGGAAATGCTCGTCGGTTTGTATCGGCGGGTGTCGGGGGTGCGAGCGGAGGGCGGTATAGTCTCTTTGAGGGAGCTTACCGCCTGGCGCCTCGACGGCCGCCGAGACGTCATTCCTCGTTGGGCGGTAAGGTTGGAGGGGCCTCGGTTCGGTGTGCGGATCGTCGAGGTCTTCCTGGCGGCACGTGCTCTCCTTCGGACTGGTGCAGATTTTGACGGGGCACGGTAGCTTCGCCAAATACTTGCACACGGTCGTTAGGAGGGAAAGTACACCGTTCTGCAACCACTGTGATTGCGACGAGGACACCGCGCAGCATACACTCGAGGTTTGTACCGCCTGGGCAGAGGAGCATCGTGAACTCGTCGCAATCATCGGTGCCGACCTGCCGAACTGGGATGCGGTCGCAGCCTTCTGCGAGGCAGTAGTCTCGCGGAAGGAGGCAGCGCAGCGCGTGCGCGAGGAGCGCATCTCCTCAACGACGCGACCCCCCGCCGGCGACTGGGGCGGCGAATACCTTATTTTTTTTTTCGCCGTGGAAATGCAATTTACGCACTATCCCCCACCGGTGACAGACGAGGGGGAGTGTGGGACTCGCCGGCTGCCTATGCTTCCAGAATACCCTCTAAAACCACAGCGGTCCCTTCCGCGCTTTTACGGGGTGCCGGAAAGGTCGTCTTTTGACATTCGACCCCCGAAATCCCTACGCAAGGCTGTCTGACCACGTCCTGTCGTCAATCAAAGCGGTGGGAGGAGATGCGCATATCGGCGCCACCTCTTCCCTACTTGCCGCCGGCGGAGCGAGTCAGCGGACGCAAGTGCTTCGCGTTCCCGCTCCGCGGCCTCCTTCCTTGTAATGACCTCCTCGCAGAAAGAGGCCATCGACGTCCAGCACCTGTCGCTGTCGAGCATCTTTGAGATGATGGTCGACAGCGACACCACCACACCACATATTCCTATGACCACCGACAGGTCGTGGCGCTGAGGCCCCCAGGCGGGACATAGTTCCAGTGTGCAGGCGCGAATACCTGCGCCTGATGCCTCCCAAGCCGAGGTCGCGGGTGATTGGACCGGGGAATTAGTCCGTCACCTGTCGAGAGGCCGACCGCACGAGGAAAGACCGACGTCCTCTCTGAAAAGGGGGGACGTCGGTCGAGGAGAGGGTACTCCTCAGGGGGTATTCCGTCGGGCTGACCACTGACGACAAGTCACCCTGCACCGGTGGTCGACCCAACGACGAAGGAGACGTATCACGGGTGAGTTACGGGTGTGCGTGCTTACGCTCCTCTTTCGCCCGGCCGGAGCTGAACGAGGAGTGCACCGACCGTAATCCACCCAACAAAAGGGTAAAATACAATTCACCACCCCCTTTCTTGCCCGTGGGTGTTGTAAAATATGCCTTAGTCATCTTTGACGACAATAATTGAGGAGGTTCAAGCTCAGCAGTGGGACTTATATAGCTGTGATGATGGTGATATGATTTCGCATACAGTATTGAGAACCATATTTTACATTTTCTTTATTTATAGCTCCTGGATATGAATTTATACCTACATTGTAATGTGTGAAGACTGGACTTATTACGAGTATATAATTGTAATAACAGTAACCATGGATTATAAAAATAGATACATAATAGTAAATATATGTAGAATATTCGATTAATTGGTAGTCTGTCTAATATTATACATGTTTTAACTAGTATGTATCTAGTTTTTTATCTATTTATGTAGTCGATAGATATTGGCGTCTGATGTAACTAAAACGAAGGTAACCCTAGAGTATAAAATTTAGTATAAAATTGCAGCTATCTTGATGTTAGGCCCGGAGCTATGTCAATCAGGCGTTGTTTGATTGACTGTGTCCATCAGTCAGTTCTGCTCATTGCATTGCATAATTGTATTTCTGCATTAGATATAGTAAAATCAGTTGTTGTTTTATTTTTAACTAGTACTAATGTTTTAAATCTAAGAGAATACGGCTGATTATAAATTTTTCTATGGACTATCATCGGATTTTTGTAAATTATTGAGGTAAAGAGATTTACCGACTTAACGTGTATGCGAAATGTTAAGGCAATCTGTTAGGTTGTTAAGGCGTTAAAGCATGTAAAACAAACATATATTCGCATTTATAATATGGCAAATCTATCAATAACTTTAGCAGACAGCTTCACGTTTAAAAACTTTAAAACTTTTAAAGTTTATTAAAATATCTAAATAAAGAACCCCAAAAATAAATCAACATGAATAAATAAATTAATTTCGGTAACACGCGATGTTGCAAACGATTTGGTTTTGAAATTACTTTCTTGATAATTTCCAACAAGAACGTTTCTGTGGTTTTTATGTCAGTTACTATTATTTGATTTGTTATCAATTATTGTTCAGATCGTTATCATTAAATTGGATAAGAAACAGAATGGTTATAAATGTTTGATAGCAATAGTAATGTAAATAGATTATACATCTAGAGACTGCAAAAACTATTTCAATACTTCTAATACTATTATATACTATATTCTTCTAATACTATTATATACTATTTAATAGAAATGTTTGATACTTGATTAATACATTTAAAATATACCATAAGGGCTGAAAGAGTTTCCGATAGTGGTTCTAATGTATTTGAATTGAAAATCAGGTATCTACTATTTTGTGTACAAGTATCTATTATCGGATACAAATAGAATATTTATTAAAAAGTTCTATACTTAATTTGTATATCACGTCATAATGAACACCTTATCGCTTACGTCATCTATGAGAGTCAAGAAAATATAGATATTTGTACATTGTATCTATTAACCATAATAAGGCATATAATAGAATAGAAAATTGTGTAGTGTGCATTTAAATAGAAAAGTATGCTTTTTAGAGTAATCTATGCTTTGTATGTATCAGCCCTTTGATATGGTATGAATATGGACTTACGATAAATAATTAGAGTTTGCGATGGGTTCATTCTTATAGTAACTCTGTACTGATTAACGATAACATTTTAGTTTGTATAATTGATAAAATGTTACCCTGCAGAGACGGGTAAAGAATACACTGTGTCACTATTTTAGTTCAGCGTGTTGTAAAATCCAGCTGAAAGATCACAAGACGAATAGGCAGCAGCACTCTTCTAGAAAACTAATAACACTAACTTCTATCTTAGATTCACTTACCAAACATAGCGATTATGTCATTGTTATTGTATTGAGAAGGGCGTAAATTTAGTTTCAACAGTGAAAGCATTATCTTTCTTTTTAAGTGATAATTGTTGAAAAAGAAAAACAATAATAAGTGCCTTGACGTCGAAGGTATAGCAAAAGGTATCCTAGTACATGCTATTTGTCAATGAGTTGAAAATAGCTTTGATGTAAGGCCAAATTTCAAATCATATTCAAGAAATGCTGATGTAATTATAGCTTATAAATATACATAATAAAATAAAATCCAAACGTTAGCTTGTTTGGGCCTGGTGCCATAGTGGTCAGGGCCATACGCGGTTACCGCACGGTACCAACAGAGGCAGCGGGCGTACTGGCTGGGACTCCCCTATGGGACCTGGAGGTGGAGATGCTCGCTGTAATCTACTGGTGGTTGTTGGAGACGTAGGCGGGAGGCGGCATAATCTCGTTGAAGGAGCTGGCCACCTGGCAGACCAAAACCCACAGAAAAGTCCCTTTGGGCAGTCCGGTTACCTACTACGCGCCAAAGAAAACCTAGTTTGCTGTAAGGTTTTCTCGTCTAATATCCTTCGGTTAATGGGTTATAACTAATGTGTGCGGCCAGCGATTAAATATGGCACATAAACGTGATATCTAAATTTGAACCTTTTAAAAGAGTTCTACGTCGAGTAGCGTGTGATAGACCTCTTCATATATATACTATGCTCAGTAAATACCATTCTGTGGGCCAATGCCCACGTGTTAAAATCCGTAATATGAAAATCCGGAGTTAACTGGGTGTAATCGACATAGCCCAAAGAATTAACTAAAAATTAACAGCAATGGACAGGTCTTATCGCTCGTCTAATCAATTAACGTTGAAGGAGAAATATTCTCGAGTGGCGACTACCGACTACGAATGTGACGAATAGTAGCGTAAGAAGATCCCAACTAAGTGAACTAACTACTTCTCAAACGTCGCAGGGAGCCTTTGGATGATAGTGGGACATCACCGTTCTGAGTGGCATTGTTTGGGGAGGCCTATATTTAATGCATCTACGGGCTGATGGATGGATGGTTGGATATAATATAATAAATATAGCATTGAGGAGTAGATAAAATATGTCTATATTAGTGATGAGATGTTATACGTTAAATATCTTAGCCCCTCTAAAATTTTCGTCATCATCATTATCACAACTTACATACATCCCACTGCTGGACTCGAGTATCTTCCATAATTGAAGGGAAATTGACCCACTATATTAAGCTGGTCAGACGGGCTGGTATAGGGTTTTATTTCTAGTTTTCCTTCTCTTGCATATTTGTCATCTGCAATAATCCCTTAGTCGTCTTTTAAGACAATCACGAGCAAGAAAGAAGTGAACTGTATTCTTACTTCGTCACCATACGCAATGATCTATAATGTTTGTAAATCTTTGGAAATGTTGGTATAGTAAATATCATTACCCACTGATCTGATGGCCTCTTTTCAACAATATCTGATCATAATTATGTTAGTAAATGTAATATTATTTAAATTTATAAATAAAAAGGAATAACAGTGGGCAATATATTATCGCACCCCACTGAGATAAGTGAAGGCATCGCGCACACAGGAAGTGGGCACATCCGGCGCCATGCATCGCTTCTTCTCGATGACTGTCATTGCTTCCGTTTCCGGAAGATCATCTCTACTAGTCATGACGTAGCAGCCCGCCCTAACAGAAACATTATTTTTCTACTTAGTGAACTTTGATCTTACAATTTATTTACTTGTCAATATCAGGAAAAGGTCACGTGACTCTTATAACTATAAGCTCGATAAGTTTCATAAGAACAGAGCCCTGGGATATTTAAAGGCATAGAAATGAGTAATTAGAGTTTAAGATTATTTATAACTAAATATTATATAACTGAATATGAAGTTATAGGATTTTTTAATGTTTACGCAAATATCAAAAAATAACATGTGATATAATTCTAACGGTTTTATTGAATTTGACTTTTAAGTGATTGAAAAGTTGTGGAATGTTTAAGCACATGTTTTTAGACTTCTACAAATGTGATAAAATCTATAGTAGGTACTAGTTTTATTTTATACGATGTTATTTGATATTCATAATTTCTTAGCGCAGCACCTATTTGTCTTTAAAAAATAAAACAACAAACAAACAATTCTACAAATCTGTGAAGCCGTGTTTATGATTCTTAAATTATTATTAAATACATTTTTTATTGGGGGTGGGTTGCGGTCGACGCGCTCCTCGCACCACTCCATCCGGGGCGACAGAGGGGCGTAAGCACGCACACCCACAATCCACCCACGATGCACGTCGCCTTCGCCGTTGGGCCGACCACCGGAGCAGGGTTATTTGTTATCAGTGGTCAGTCTGACGGGATACCCCTTATTTGTGGTACCCTCCCATCGACCGACGTCCCCCCCCTCGGGGAGGACGTGGGTCTTTCCTCACGCGGTCGGCCTCTCGGTGGGTGACGGACTAATTCCCCGGTCACGTCACCCGCGGCCTCGGCTAGGGCGGCATGAGGCGCAGGTATTCGCGCCATTAAATACATACATAAAGAAATTACGGCTAGGCAGATGACGTAAGGGTCCAAGTATTAACCTCCTACAATGAGTGTCATGTTTCGATTCCTACACAAAAACAATTCTTCGTAATATTATCGGTAATTGTTTCAAGTTTGTGTATCTAATATATGTACGTTATTTGTATCTTTTTAAAATCCATAATCTGCAAGATATAAGGATTGATTCGGAACTGAAACTGAATTAGAACTGAATTAGAAATCGCGCTAACGAGGGTAAGACTAGTTGATACATGAAATGTATTAGTAAAATGACAAGCGGGAAGATTATAATTTGATGTGCAGTAGATAAGTTATCGATAAGAAACAAGAAACCACTGCGGCTCATCTCGCCATGGGGTGTCTACCGAACATGTGGACAATCTTGCACGCTCATGTGTGCGCTCACCCTTTTATTGGACGAGGGGTACTAAGTTGAAATATATGGACATTACCAATAATTAATATTTTTTTTAAATATACACACACTTGTCAACTGTTATGAACTTTACGCATATATTTATTGAAATTCCTCTCAGGTTTATATACTTTTTATTGACCTACCTACCAATAGTATAAGGTTTATTTCCAGTTTTCTTATTCTTTCAGGGATCATCAGCATCCTCATAATCACAGCTCATAAAAGTCCCAATATTAGGCTCGAGCCTCAATAGAAGGGAAATTGAGCTACTTATTCCGTCATCACGAGGCTAAGGTAACATGGTTTATATTATGAATTAATTACTTAGTTTATTATTGACAGTCATATCAATGTTATAATCAATGCGCTGATTAAAAGTCCACTGGGTAGGGTGCGAGGAAGAGAGCGTGAAATTGTCTGCTCACTTCTGTAAATATAATTTCGGCGACAAAAGGTCTATAAATGATATACTCAGGGTCGTAGTGCAAGTGCGTGTCGCATTTCTAGTTACACGAATTTAAAAAATTATCTCCCCTGTATTTGGGGCGATTACAATTTTTCAAATACCAACCCGTATGTGTATAACTACGATAATTTATTTGGTTTGTTAGATTGTGTTTTCTAACAGTTGCTGTTTGTCTACGAGTCAATTAAACTTTTATCAAAGTACATATTGTGCTTTGATAAAAGAAGTAGCATTAAAATTATAAGAAAATTTCACATTAATATTAAAGAGATACAAATTAATAGGCGTCAACTTTTTATTGCGTGTTAGGTTAGGTTCTAGGTATCTGTTAGGTTGTAGACGTTTACTTACGACATAGGCCTCCTCGCGAGAATGCCAGTCAAAAGAGGCCAATGCCCCCTGCTAGCAATGAGGACTATAAAGCCAATAATTAAATAACACGTTTCAATGTCATGAGTTGTGGCTGGTAACATACATTGGCTAGTAACAACTTTGTTATCAGATACTGCAGAATATTAGACGTGAAAATCGTCCTAAGATTTCCGATCACTGCCTTAATCGAGTTAGATCTGATGGTTGACATCTTTCTTTATATTGAATCTACCTAAATGAATGATTTATCCTAGGCAAAGAGAATGATCGCCAACTTCAATGATCCTGTTTCCAATTAAAACCAGTACATGAATGACGTGGGCATATAATATAACTGTGCAAGTTCATTTATAGATCTACTATTTAGGAACCTCTGTTAAGGTCTTTGAGGATGGTACTAAGAGCTGTTATCGATTCTGCCAAGTCTAATATATATCAACTACATTTGGAAGAGGAGTGATGCATTCATCGTTGATGTCGATGCCGTGTTTTGTCCAGTGTAAAAACTTGCAGTTTTGCAGTGTATTCGTGAAAAGTTACAGAGAGATCCCTCCTATTTCACACCTTTCTGCGATGAGATTACTTTTGTGCTCTTTTCTTGAACGTGAACCAATACCGTAACGTATCTCTATAAATACTTCAACACTTCGATGTATCAATAGTCAATTTGAAACTTCTTAAGAGCTTAGCCCAAATTTTGACTCAATCAAAGATTTTTTCATAGTTCAAAAGATATAGAATCTAATTATTACTTCTCGATATTCTGTATAATCTGGCGTAGTGTGTGAAAGTGATAAAAGCATAACAGAACTTTTTGGAAAACAGCTCGTTCGGGATGCTGAAGACGCCGACCTTGCACATAGGTCAGTTCGTCATGGCTCTCGAAATCAATTTGTATACATGTGTGTATGTGTGTAAGATGGATATACAATTCTCTGTTTTTTGATGGTTGGCTATAGGGTAGGTCTGGACACACTCTGCCCCATCTGTCCGAGGCGACGGATGGGCAGCGTGTAGCCCCATAACTTACATTATTTCCCCCCCATCGTCATTAGTACGACCACTTTGTGATCGGCCCGGTGGGTTGGTTACCCTTTCGGATACCGTTCCCTTCGATGACCCAGTAACAAAACAGCGAGGCCGGAGCGTTGCCTTCAAGCTGTGATGGGGTGATGGACTAATCCTCGGTCTATCCACCCATGATCTCGGCTAGGGCGGCATTAGGCAGGTAGGTGCTTGCGCTTGCATCACTCAATGCACCAGCGGCGTCGCGTGCTGTGTTAAAGGGTGTACAAATACCATCTCTTAAAAGCGTTTTATTACGTTTCTAACAAGAGTTAAATTACTGCACTTATGGTTTACGACTCAGGAACGTCAGCCTCAAGGATAACGGCATTAATAAACAGCTTCTGAAAGTTTTTTAATACTGGCTTGGAGCCTGCTTCCTAGGCTTCTACGGTAATTCTGTCATCTTCCACTTTGGCATTCTTTATTTGTTTCTAAGCCACTCTAATCTTCATAAAGATGGGGCCCAATATTTCCTCGCTATAGTGTCGATTTAGGTTTGATCAATTTTCAGGTAAAATTAGGTTGTAGGTAATAGTTTTCATAACAGTAACTATAAACTTACAGATACAAGGAATAATAAAGAATTGCATAACAATAAATTGACAGTTGACATATAATTTATTTAAAATAGTCATAATAATTTGCGTGTAGTGATGAAGTAAGAATACAAT
Source organism: Lymantria dispar (assembly GCA_032191425.1). NCBI lineage: Eukaryota > Metazoa > Arthropoda > Insecta > Lepidoptera > Erebidae > Lymantria > Lymantria dispar. The sequence goes on along the minus strand of CM063446.1, from coordinate 17,970,661 downwards.
TTGCCATTTCCTCTTTAGCCTGTGGATATCTTAAATAATGACCAAGGAATATGATATGCTGATAATAACCATGGAAAAGAAAACATAAAAGCCTATGTCAACACGTCTGACTAGCGCGGTATAGCAGGTCAATTTCCCTCCTATGATTGAGGAGGCCCGAGCCCAACAGTGGGGCTTATTTGGCTATATAACATGTATGTAAGAGAAGGAAAACTCGATATTAAACTCTATACCAATACGTCTGACCGGCGCCGTATAGAATGTCAACTTCCCTCCCATTGTGGAAAACGTACGAGCCCTACAGTGTGACTTACGTGGGCTGAAATGATAAAATGATTCGTAATTATATCATTTAATATTATTGTCCGTACAAAACTCACTTATTTTTACTCGCACAAATATACAGCAACACATCTTTAGATTATTCTCTAAGCAAAATCTGAAAAATGTGGCTATTGAAACATAGAGGGCAGAGAATATCTTTGTTTGATTAATTACATCTCAGATTCAATCTCGCTCCAAATACATACGTACACATTCATTTTATGAGTAGCTTATATTGAATTAACGCATTAAGTCGTGACTAATGGAATCACAGAACAAATAAAATTGAAATGTAAATAGTGGAACGTAGAAATGCTAATAATAAATTTCTCCATTTTAATAACTGTAACTGTACGCGAGGGGAGTTTCTGGCCTGTTAAGTCAATATAACACTTCCATTACTCCAAATTAAATTCCTCGGGGAGAGAGATGAAGTTTTTATTCAGCTCAGACAAAGGCCCGGAAGACAACTGGCCATACAATAAGGGATGTTACTTAATAACTTACATTGCACTTCGTACGATATGATTAGATTTGTTCGATTGCTTGGAGATAATTGAATTATAACAATTAATCTATGTTTTTAAGCTAAAGATATGTAGTTTGTGTGTGAACACTTTATGGATGTCAAAACGGATAAAATATAGTAACAATGGCTGTTAAGCCTTCTGCGTAGTCACTGTTGTCATAACAGCTATTGAGATAATAAAAATTGTGTTTGATATATTTTAGATGTACAGATTATTAACAATATATTGCGACGCCTTGGATTTTCAAATAAAATAATAGCTTTAAAGAGATAAGTAATCCGCGATAGTCAAGCTTATATAAAACAATTAACTTTTTTTCTAGTCACATCTATGTTTCGAAAGGTGGATTTAATGTATAATATAACGAATAAACGCTGTTTTGGTTAATTAATAGCGATGACAAAAATAAGCCATGACTATTAAAATAGTTTTATTTCATATGTTTAACGCTTCCGTAAATTAATATTAATTATTTTAAATAAGTACATTATACATTTGCTTAGTAATAAAGTACAATCATCCTCGTAATATAATGGAGATACAAGGAGACGAGACAAACAACCCCAAACAAAAGCACACTTGCGTTAAAATTTCAATAAGCCGTTTATAAAAGGTTGCAAGTGTGCAGCGCGGGTGTGATGTGTATTAATATTTCACGGAATTAATCATTATAATCCTTCTAGCAAACAACTTGCCCTCGGGAAGGCGAACAATATAATGAAGTTGTCATTTTTTAGGCGACACGGGGGAGGCTGGAGGAAATCCAAATTGAATCATGCGGCGAGGGAATTGTGCTATTATGTTATTAAACAGACGAGGGCAGGACCCCGTGTAGCTATTTTTTTGCACCGAGGGCGTCGCGGAGACAGTTAACAGTTTTCACAATAGAATTATGATATAATTTGACATAACAGTTCTGCTTGCACTTACGATGTAGAACAGTGACATCTGTGTCAAATAGATAGACAACTTTGAGTAAAATCATACCTATCTTTATGTATAAATTTCTTGCGTACGTGTCTATGTCACTGAACATTTAAATTATATACCTCAGTCATGTCTTACTCCGTCACCACACGGATGCTCTCAATGTGTATATGGGTAAACATAACTATTTACCTAAGACGGTTAACTACTAATTAGAATAATGATATGGGCTAAGTCGTAAGGAGCCTTTGGATAAAGGCATAGGACCCGAATGACTATGTCTTTGGGAGATCTTTTTCACCAGTGCAGGATAAAAATGTAATGGACAAATGCAGTACCTAAATTGCAAAGCATCTGCAGAGTTTTTGAAGCACAATACTAAATACAACACTAAATACAATACAAGCTAGTTAAAAATAGTTAAAACTAGCTTGTATTGTATTCTTAGCTGTTTACCACACATAATGAATAAAGAATATGTCGCCTTATATTGTTCTGTGTCAGTCGTAAATACCGGTTGTTTATTAAGGCACCTATGTCCAACGGAACAACATCGAGATGCTAATAGATGGGTGGATAGATTTTACTTTTTACTACCTATTTACTATTTAGGTATAATGGTACAAAAAAAAAACAAAAACCTGCTAAGCGTGCTGATGATTAATTTATCAAGGAGTACCATGTTCAACAGTTGCCGTTAATAGGTTGATCGGTAAAAGTATATTATATTAGTTACTGGTGAAAGTAGTTTTCCAAATCCATAAAAATAGATACACATGAATTGCATTTAATTAAAGAACTTTTTTATAATATAGTTAGTTTAAATATAGGTACTTTTCAAATTACATAGAGAAAATAGGTAATTCTCTTAAAGTAATTCTGTATGTACCTACTTAGTTATTGACCAAATATGTATTCAGCTATAATACGATCTCTTTTGCAACATACTAATACGTGCGTACACTTATCTACTTATATCGCACTCAAAAGAGCTAAGAGTGAAATGAAAGCTTTTATCCATATGTCAGAGAGAGTACTTACAGCAGCTTATTGTCACCCCCGCTGGAGAATTTGATAAAGCGTGTGCGAATATTAACAAAAGGAATATCTTGTTAAATTGATATTGCCATTAATTTCAAATGAATTTGAACCCTATGCGATGGATTTCTTTTGACGAAAGCGTCATAATTGACTGCACAATACATAGCAGTTACACCATTTCGATGAAAAGGGCGTGAAATTGTCTCCGTTGGAAAATGTATAATTCAAAGGGGAAGATTAAAATATTATCCATGTTAAGTAAATATTCAAATGAATATTTTCCGTGTTAGACAACAATGGGTGCTCGTGAAGGGGAAGGTGGCGTAATTTGATAGATACCTATCTACAAAACGGTCTCTTCGTTAAGGGACCTCCCTGTTATTATAAATTATAAGCGCGATTTGGGAATTCTCTAAAATTAAACGGTTCTTAGAGGAGTGGGCGGGGTTATTTGGTATACTGTATTGTCTTATTTTGTAATATTTATGATAGTAAATTACGATTTAATTTTGCGTACTTGTTTACAGCGCATTTATACAGAGCTGTAGATTAAATTAATTTGATTAGACTACGGGCAGCTTTGAAGCAGTTTAGTAAAAAAATTAAATCTAAAATATATGTAACAGTGGCGAATTTGCCAATAGACCAATGAGGCTGCAGCTTATGGCAGAAAATTATGGGTAGCCAATTTTTTTCAAAAACCTGATGTGTTGCTGAAGATAGAGCATACATCATAAAATTTAAATTATATTGATAAAAAATAGTGTTAATATGATTGTGAACTAGGGTACGGGTGGCAAAAAAATTATTAGCCTATTGGCAGCGAATGTGTAAATCTGCCACTGATTTTTGGATAATACTAATGTGTATCGTTTATCTAATGTGTTATCGTTTATCTAATGTATTATCGTTAGTGTATCGTTTAATTATATAAATCTAAACTAAGAGAGTCAGATACTCAACTCTTAAAAACAGTTATAAATTATACGATAATTGGTCAAAACCACAGTCAAAACGAGAATATAACAATATGTTAACCGGAAGCCCATAATTCTGAGGGTGTTTGCGTGTGCTGGATTTTGGTGATGCCTTTAGTATTACCCAACTTCGTTGCACGTATTCACACTCCCTTTACTTTCTTTACGGTAGGCAGCGGCCTAGCAAAGGTCCATGAGCGACAATGTCACTTGCCATCAAGTGTGCTGCTTGCTTGTTTTCTACCAAGAACAGAATAAAAAAGCGATGACATGGTATCTTTGAGCTGAAATTGAAAATTGTACAAAAGAATGGTCAATAAATTACAAGACTTTTAAAAGGCGCATGCAATTCAGATTCTTCAACATAAAAGTACAGATATTTATAATGTCATCAACGCAAGAAAAGTAAAATTTTAAATACAGCTCTAATCCAATCCAAGCCAATAGCCAAACTAATATCTATACTTGGATAGTAACACGACGCTCATTCTGCATTACGTGAAATATTATACCTCTGCCTACCCTTTCGGGGCTAATGGCAGGAAATTATAAGTAAAATAGACAACAATAATAGTATGTTCGTGTATCAATGTATACTCGCACAAGAAGAGAAACTTCTGTAGGTTTTCGAAACTAAAAAAAGACAAAAGCTTTTAAGTTGACCAATTTAACTATTGTTACGAAATAATGGACACTGTCCGAGTGGTGACGGAGTAAGACTACTATTTACCACCCCATATCTTGCTCGTGTGTGTCGTAAAAGACGACTAAGGGATTAAATATACATATAACATCTATGCAAGAGAAGGACACCTCGAAATTAAACCCTTATACCAACACGTCTGACCATCGTGGCATAGTAGATCAATTGCACTCCTATTGTGGCTTGAGCCCAGCAGTGGGACCTATATGAGCTGAGATGATGATGATTTTACTTTTAACCGTTTTTTCAGTTAATAAATAAATTATTGTATTGACTCAAACTGGTAGGTAAATCTTTATGTCAATAGATAGCATTCTACAAACAGTTTCTTTGTTATGGCAAAATAACAATTTTGCTACACAAATAATATTAATTAAAACATTGTTTTTTAAAATATTCATTTATTATTATTGAAGAATATTTTAAATATTTTTTTATATCTTATTTTGAAATTTAGGTTAATACCGGTTGTATTCGTTTGCTATATTTTTATAATATTATAATGCCTAATAAACTCTGGTAATAAGATAAATCTTAAAATATGTTTGTAAGGATCTTTTTTACTTAATAATTTAAAAACTATTTAACAAATTTGAATATGTAATTATATACTTGTTTACCGTTGTTGTCATTTTATTATATTAATAAATAATTAATTAACAAAGGCAAACTCTTCAGGAGCACGTTTCTTGAAAGCAACTTGTAGAAAATATTTAGTGTAAAGAAATGCGGGGAGTCTTTGGGGGCTGCCCATAGAAGTGAAAACTAAGTAACTTTGTCGTCGAGCTATTAGATTATTATTTATTAATTATTTTTGGTCTGTAAAGAACTGTCATTGACTAATTCAAAATTTAATCCTTGATATGATCTACACTTCTTTAGTGATCAAAAATAATTCAAAAATAATAATTTAAATTAATAAGTTAGATAGAATATTTGTTAGAATAAATGTGTAGTGCAATATTTTCGCAGCATTTCGCAGTGCAGTTAGACAATATTTTAAATTTAGCACTTGGTATTTGTGGATTTGAAAGCAAAGGGCAGACGCGCATGTGCTACATGCACCTTCACGCAAAAACCCTGCGCCATCTTACGAATTTTCGATCAGGTCATGTGTCCTGACGCGAGTTTAACATCTTCTACCCATTCCAAAAAAGTGCACAACACCACTAAAGAAGTTATCACTTCAAAATTGTAAAACATTATGAACGCATTATAAATTTATTACAATTAGCTAACAGCTAACACAAGTTTAATTTGCAAAAAGTGTATGGCAATTTCATAATGAAGCTTAGTTGATTAATTGTTTATGCTAAGCAATTGATGTAGCGAGAGAAAGTGACTGCATTTGGCGACAATGTGTTATATAGATTATACATTTGTACCCTACACTTGGAGCTGAGTCCGTCGGGACCTCATAGCTCTATGGTACTGGCCCCGGGAGCGCAGCTATTGTTATAATAAAATGCCATCTCACTGTGACGGTACACCTACAGGTAGTATTGGATATTATAAAATTAATTATGTAGTTATTGCGTATTTATTTAATACTAGCAACCCGCCCTCGCTTCGCTTCGGTTTTAGTCACTTAAACCCACGTAGTTCCTGTTCCCGTGGGAATACCGGGATAAAATGTAGCCTATGTTACTCCCTGATATTATAGCTTTCCATTGGGGAAAGAATTTTTGAAATCTGTTCGGTGGTTTAAGCGTGAAAGCGTTACAAACAAACAAACAAACATCCTTACTTTCGCATTTATAATATTTATTTAATACTAGCAACCCGCCCTCGCTTCGCTTCAGTTTCAGTCGCTTAAACCCGCGTAGTTCCCGTTCCTGTGGGAATACCGGGATAAAATATAGCCTATGTTACTCCCTGATATTATAGCTTTCCATTGGTGAAAGAATTTTTGAAATCGGTACGGTGGTTTAAGCGTGAAAGCGCTACAAACAAACAAACATCCTTACTTTCGCATTTATAATATTAGTATGGATTACCTTTTTCTATAACGTATGAGAAAGGTAAATATATAATGATTTCTAATGTTTACGCGAGTATTACACATTGTAAATAAAACTACTTTACGAATTTTATCGCGTTTGTATTTGATTTTTGATTGCCCGACGTTTCGAAAACTTTGCACCTTCACACTTACCGCCCGTGACCATGAACGCTGCAAATATTAAATATAAACGCGATAAAATCGGTAAAACAGTTTTATTTATGGAAGTAAATATATTTAAGTTTATGTTTTGTTATATCTATCCTTATGTAGTCGTCCCTTTTGCTTCTTTGCCGTGAGTGCTGTAAGAATTTGGTAAGAAACGTAAGCAGGTGATAACATCTTTCTCTTGTAGAGGTATCACTTCAAGAAAAGCTCGAAATAAACCTGCCCAGATGGTTTAATAGATCTGTTCAGCTTGGATTTTATTTTTATTTGTTAAGGAGAAGGTTCGTTTTTAAGCTATGAAAAAAATATTTACTACTGTATCGTGTAAAGTATACATATATCTATACCAATAAATAAAATTGGAGTGTCTGTTTGTAATGTCAAAATAATAGGCTTTTTTCATGCTCACACGGTTATTTGCACGACACCTATGCCTAAAATAGCAATTAAAAAATTTTTGTCTGTCTGTTTGTTCCGGGTAATCTTCAAAACGGCTGGACCGATTTCAAAAATTCTTTCACCAATGGAAAGCTATAATATCAGGGCGTAAACTAGGCTATATTTTATGCCGGTATTCTCACGGGAACGGAAACTACGCGGGTAAAACGACTATAACCTATAACCGAAGCGAAGCGAGGGCGGGTTGCTAGTTATATATAAAAGCCAAATATCACACAAATATTTTTAAGGCGTAAAAGTATGAGTAGCCAAATGTTAAGCTTATTATCTAATATTTAATAAATTTATGAAGAGAAATGCAGTGGCATATCGTTTGAAGTTTTATATAATACTAGCAATCCGCCCTCGCTTCGCTTCGATTATAGGTTATAGTCGTATTACCCGTGTAGTTCCCGTTCCCGTGGGAATATCGGGATAAAATATAGCCTAGTTTACGCCCTGATATTACAGCTTTCCATTGGTGAAAGAATTTTTGAAATCGGTCCAGCCGTTTTGAGGATTATCCGGAACAAACAGAGAGACAGACAAACATTTTTAATTGCTATTTTAGGCATAAGTGTCATGCAAATAACCGTGTGAGCATGAAAAAAGCCTATTATTTTGACATTACAAACAGACACTCCAATTTTATTTATTGGTGTAGATTAATAAATTTGTAATAGTAAAACAGAAAAAAATGTTAATACATAGACAAAATTAAAAAGCGCTCAGTAGCAGCTAGTATGAAAATATAGGTCTACGACCAGTGATGACTTACGGCACGGCAACGTGGTCCCCAAATGTGGACCCCGTTTCTAAACTCTCAGGTCAAGTCACTCAGGAGGCTATGCTCGGGTTTTCTCTGCGAGATAGAATCTGAAATCTGTAGAAGAATGGGTGTAACCGACATACCATGAAGAATTAGCACGCTGAAGTGGCAATGGGCAGGACACACACACACACACACACAGGGCTCAATTAACCGACAACCGCCGGGGAAGAAAGGATCTCGAGTGGCGACCACGTATCGGACAACGCCCAATCATTAGGTAGACCGATGACTTGGTGAAAGTTACTTGGCGCCGTTAGATGCAAGCAGCACAGGACCGCACTTTTGGCGAAATATGAGGGAGGTTTACGTCCAGTAGTGCACGGCTGAATGAAGATGACGATGAGTAGTAGCTTAATTAGTAAATAGTTACTAATAAGTATTTAATAGTCCGTAGCATGAACAATTAAGAAACAGGCAAACTTAGTTCATTTGCTACCAAGAGTAAAAATGTCAAGTATCCAGTGCTGCGTTTCGTTGTACTCATATCGTGAGGGTGTAACATGTTTATATGTTTATTTTAATACGCGTGTCGTGCGTATAATACGGAATTTATTACGGCCCGACCCCCGGACGGATTAATGCGATACGGAAGATTTGAATTCAGAGCATTAACTTAGATTGGTACGTTCATCCCGTACCTAGGGGAGGCTGTGCCGCGCCCACCTACACGCTGCGCAGAGTCTTACACTGATTAATGTCGCAAATCACCTCCTATGGGAACTCATATTTTATTAATAATAATACATTTAATAATGGTTTTTATATAAATTTTAATGAATCTTCGTCATTTTTGGTTTATTTCACTTCAGATCTTATTTTAAGGATCAGTCGCTACGGATGTTCAATGATTTATAGCTACTAATAACGGGAAAAACTGGCTATAATCTATTTCCATTCGTATACAAATCGGTTGAACAGAAAACCATAAAACACCCCACACAAAGAATCTTTATGTAAACATAACAAACATAAAAAAAACGTTATATCTGTTGTTTTAACTCATTTCCAAAGTCATTCATTACAATGCATTGTAATGCTTCGTTTGTATTGTTACTATTATAAGATTTTATTACATATTGTATTTAAAAAATATATCCTTTGCCTATGCCGATCCAATAAATATTTTTTCCGACATCGTACTAATGAATAAATCTGTGTATCGTGGGTGATGTTATAAACAAAACGATAACCAACAGAACAGGAGTGGTAGGACCACACTGTCGACAGTTATCTGTCTACAACCGCGGGCCGGACCGTCCGGGGCAGTACCATGCTCTCGCAGAAAATCGACGTCTGAGTAGTAGCAATTTGTTACTGCGCTTCGTTCGGTGAGCGAGAGAGCCGGAAGCCCAACTTTCTGAGGGTGATTGCGTGTGGAGAGTTTTGGTGGTGCCCTTGGTATCACCAAGCCTCAATGCACGCATTCACACTCCCTTCGCTTTCTTCGCGGTAGGCAACGGCCTTGTAAAGGTCCATGAGCGGCAGCAACACTTACCATCAGGTGTACTGTTTGCTCGTTTGCCACTGTTTGCAATAAAAAAAAAAAAAAAAAAAACAATTGAAAATTGTTTTTTTTTGAGTCCATGATACCCGTTACTCGTAACACTATATCATTGATTCAAACTTTAATGTCATCCGTGGAAACCATTTCAGATCTTAGCTAATAGGAACTACAATAGTATCAATATATAAAGTAAAATATATATATATATATATATATATATATATATATATATATATATATATATATATATATATATATATATATAGAATCATTTTCTTCTTGTACTGGCAATAAATTTGTACCAAAATGTAAGTCAAAACTTAATAACTAATTTTCTGTAACGGGTAGATAATTATAAAAATCTGTAATAACGTTGGCTTGTTTGGACGTCAGACATCTTAGTCCGCCCGTGACCATTAATGCTGTAAAGTGTTCGAAACGTCGGGCAATCATAAATCAAATACAAACGCGATAAAATCCGTAAAAGTAGTTTTATTTACAAAATATTTAAAAAGATTAGTAGTAAATAAAAGTATTTATAGTATCTCTTGACACCATAGAATTGTTATGGTCTTCAACTATACATTTTTTGCAATCATTTATCACACGTACGTGTAGGATCTGGAATAAACTACCTGCTGCTGTGTTTCTCGAGTGCTGTGACATCATCTCATTATCATCTCAGTTCATACACGTCCCACTGCTGGACCCGAGTCTCCATAGAAGGGTATTTGATCTATTATATTACGATGGCCAGAAGGGTTGGGAGTGAGTGGTGTGGGACTGCGTTGTAGCTTTCTATGCTATGGTTTTAATTTCCTATAGATATACAGATTTTGTGAAGTTGTACTTAATGTAAAATAATATTAATCGCGGGCCTTATTGATACGGCCCAGGGGCCGAATGCGGCCCGCGGGCCGTATCTTTGACATTACTGGTGTAGAGGTAAGGTAGATATACTATATATAGTTATATTGCATAAGATTGAGTATCAATACATATAAAGATACAATAGTGATGGCGTAAGAATATAAAGTGTTATCACTGATTAATATTTTTCGTAGTTATTTGTGTAAAATGGTAACAGGATAATATCATAGTAAGAGAAAGAAAATTTGTAGTAAAATCCTATGTTAATTTATTAAATTGATATATATAAACTCATTTGCAAAAAAAACGGGCGGTTTTGATTTTCATTCATATTTAAAAAGATACAATACCAAAAAGGTTTCAATCGTTTGTACACGTTACTGGCCGGTTTTAAAAATGCTGTGGTATTTAAAAAAGCACGTTCTAAATTCAATTTTTCATTTGATGTTCATTTTTACAGAAAACCCCTTTTTATCCTACATTTTTGGCGCGAAGTTCCAGAAGTTAACATCGACTTTCATAACTTTTATTCAATTTTTATCGATTAATTTCATATCCTTGACTGTCAAAGCTTTATTTAATGCTGTTTGGCTGTATCAAAAATGGTAGATAAAGTGGTAAAAGCTACCAAAATTATCGCGCTGCTTGAAGAGGGTTGCAGCCAATGTTTCGTGGCTAGGAGGCTAAATGTTAGTCGCTCGACAGTCCAAAGGACCTGGCAGCGATATCAGGAGACTGGTTCCGTCGAGAGAAGGCCTGGTTCTGGAAGAAAACCATGTACCCAACCACGGGATGATCGTTTTCTTGTGAGTCGCGCATTGAGAAATCGCAAATCTTCGTATGTGGATCTTAAGAACAACCTCCAAGAAGTAAGAAATGTGCATATTAGTCTATGGACGGTCAGGAGGAGGCTTCTCGCTGCCAATATACGCAGTCACCGCCCGGCCCGCGGCCCCAAATTACTCCGTGAGCACAGAGTTCACAGGCTTAGGTTCGCTAGAAATTGTGAATCATGGACTCAAGACGATTGGAATAGGGTTTTGTTCTCTGATGAAGCCAGGATATCTCTGTTCGGTGAAGATCGACGTCGGCGAGTGCTAAGAAGACAAGGAGAACGCTTTGTAGAGGCATGTTTCGAAGAAATCACACCTTATGGTGGGGGCTCTGTTATGTTTTGGGCAGGAATAAATTCAATGGATCGTACAGAGTTAGTCTTCATTGAAAACGGCTCACTGACTGGGCATCGATACATAACGGAAGTTCTAATTTCTCATGCACAACCCGCATTGGCCGCTCTAGGTGAAGACTCGATTTTTATGGACGACAATGCTCGCGCCCACCGATCCCGCGATGTTAATGCGTATGTGCAAGAGGTCGGCATTCGTCGTTTGGATTGGCCAGCTCGAAGTCCCGACCTCAATCCCATAGAGCATGTCTGAGACGTTCTGAAACGGCGTGTGAGATCGGTACACCCGGCTCCGCAGACCATCAGAGAGCTGAAGAATGTGATTACTGCGGAGTGGGAACGTATTCCGCAAGCAAGTATCCGGGATATACTCGCTAGCATGCCCAGACGAATTCAAGCTGTGATTTTAGCTAGAGGGGGTCACACTCGATACTAAACATTTATCTGCTTTTACTTTATTAAAGAAAAACAAACAAAAAAACTTTTTTATTTTTACTTCATGAGCATATGCACTACTAGCGAATATACACTACTAGCGAGGTTTAGCATTATTTCCCATAAATTGTATCTAAATTTTATGAAATACTGATGAAAACGATTATTTTCTTATTAATTTAGCAAATTGTGTGGATAAAACTACCTATAATTATCAAACAAAGAAATATTAACATTTGAAATGGTTCATTGCTTAGGTGCCCGTTTTTTTTGCAAATGAGTTTATATATATTATATATATATATATATGGTATATATATATATATATATATATATATATATATACCAATAAATAAAATTGGAGTGTCTGTTTGTAATGTCAAAATAATAGGCTTTTTTCATGCTCACACGGTTATTTGCACGACACCTATGCCTAAAATGGAGTGAAGTTATCCAGTGGAGGTATACAGTTATCTGTCTACAGCAGCGGGCCGGTCCGTCCGGGGCAGTACCACGCTCTCGCAGAAAATCGACGTCTGAGTAGTAAGTAGCAATTTATTACTGCGCTTCGTTCGGTGAGCGAGAGAGCCGGAAGCCCAACTTTCTGAGGGTGTTTGTGTGTGGAGGGTTTTGATGGTGCCTTTAGTATCACCGAGCCTCAATGCACGCATTCACACTCCCTTCACTTTCTACTCGGTAGGCAGCGGCCTTGTAAAGGTCCATGGGCGGCAGCAACACTTACCATCAGGTGTACTGTTTGCTCGTTAACCACTGCTTGCAATAAAAAAAAAAATAGCAATTAAAAATTTTTTGTCTATCTGTCTGTTTGTTCCGGGTAATCTTCAAAACGGCTGGACCGATTTCAAAAATTCTTTCACCAATGGAAAGCTATAATATCAGGGCGTGAACTAGGCTATATTTTATTCCGGTATTCCCACGGGAACGGGAACTACGCGGGTAAAACGACTATAACCTATAACCGAAGCGAAGCGAGGGCGGGTTGCTAGTATATATATATATATATATATATTGCGTGTTTGCTGTGTGGTGAAGGAGTAAGAATTCAATTCACCACTTCCTGTCTTACCCGTGAATGTCGTCGACTAAAGACGACTAAAATATATTATGTGCATATAACATTTACGCAAGAGTTAACTAGATATAAAACCCTATACTAAGCCATCTACCGGGCCGGCCACGGAAGTCAACGAATCGATACCTACCAGTGGTTGGTCCAATGGGCGAGAGGTTATGGGGTCGCACGCCGTTCATCCGTCGCCCCGGGCGGATTGAGCCAGGTATGTTCGGACAATTGTCTACTAAAAAAAATACTAAGCCATCTAACCAATTTTCCTCCTATTATGGAGGAGGTTTAAGCAGAATTATGGGATGTAGATAGGCTGTGATGATGATAAATCTTTACGAGGGCTTTGGCGGGAATATGAAAATATAATATGGCGGTCTTATATTATATTTGAGTGTTTCATGGCATTTTATATATTGCAATGTAGACAAAATGCTGAGCTGAATATATTTTGTGTTTTTGTATTCCACCAAAATTCCCAGAAGAAACACTTATCGCACTAGTAAAGGCCTCGATTCGACTTACTGACGGACAATTGTATTAAATGATGTGATAAGTTTAAATAAAGCTATGCCTATTACCTATACTTATTACTTTTTACCTTATTAAAGAAGAAGTTACGAAGAAGTTAAGGTAGAAAAAATAGACGCTTAATTGTTACCGTCGATGGAACGCGCATGGAACAAACCGAAACAATAAATTTTCTCGGTTTTGTAATCGATACCGCCCTTAAGTGGAACGACCATGTCCAAAATGTTTGTAGCAGGGTGGGCAGCGCATGTTTCGCGTTACGACGCGTTGCTCGTGTGGTGGCGCCGACAGTGGCACGTTTGTGCTACTTTGCAACTGTCCACTCAATTCTGCAATATGGCGTGGAACTGTGGGGTATAGCTGCAGAATGGGAACAAGCCTTTTGAATGCAAAAGAGGGCCATTATAGCCATTGTTGGGATTCCCAAAATGTATCTGCTAGACCACATTTTAAAAAACTTGGCATCATGCAACATGGCCAATTGGCCATTGGCAACATGACCGTGCCCTCCGTCATCTTTCAGGTGGCAACTTATGTAAGAATAAATCTAGCGGAGTACAACAGATACAAGGACATTCACTCGTACAACACCAGAAGCGCGAATTACTTAATTAGTGTAAAATTAACGTTAACAAAGACCTCCAAAACAACTCATGTCAGGGGCTGGCAGTACCTATACAACAAGCTGCCGAGCTCAGTTTCTATGACTTCTACTCTTCGTGGATTTAAAACGCGTCTTAAACGTTGGCTGGTCGAGCAAACTTTTTACAGTTATGACGAATTTATGAAAATGAATTGAAAATAATTGTACCTATGTAATAATAATAGTAATGTAATATAATTTATCCATAAAAATTGACATGTAAATTGGCTTTACGTAATAAATGAGTATGAGTTAAATTCTGTGACCAGGTGGATTACCTGGTCACAGAATATAACTTCTCGTGGAAATTACATAATGTACTTTGTTTAGCACCGTACCTAAGTTTTCGCATTCGATTTTTGGCCACTTTGTTATGATTTATTCCACTAAAGCTAATTTGTTAGGTAGCATATAAGGCAATTTGAATGCCTTACATGTTGAGTGACACATTACTTCGATCAATCAATGATGATATGCGTCATATAAATCCGGTGCGTAATGTGATTGTTTAGGTATTACAAAAAAATTTGGTGTCGTTAATAAAAACGAGTATGAATGACGTTAATTGGATGAGTGCAATACTTAGGTCAAAATTAAAAGACAAAGTATTCTTTGTCTAAGTATTTTTGCATTACCATTTATGTTAAGCCGTACTTTTTCAATTAAGAATCTGTTAATATTTGTACCCGAGGTAGAAAATAATAGCCCAATAAGCCTCCATTATTTATAGATTTGTAATATTTGTACAATTTCTAAATATGATCGTGTTAGCTAACAACAGCGGATTATAAAGGTTATGTAATACAGTGATGTTTATCAGAATGGAATGAGAAAACAAACAATTAAAGGCAGTTGGCGACTTTGTTTTGAACAAACAAATTTAATTAACATTCGTTTATTTCCCCGCTTGATCCGAGAGAGACAAATAGTCTAAGTAAAATTTATGTATCGGAATCAAATTCAATTTCGTCTTTGCATTTTTTACACGATTTTTTAGGACCGTTTTACTTTGCCGTGCGAAGGATAATAATAAGGAGGATACGCCGCGATTATATATTTTAATGTTTTTCCTTCTATTCTTAGTCCTTTAGACACCCTAAGAGGTAGGTAAAGGCAAAATATACACACACTTCAGGCAACCCTGAAATGGGCATGGCTTCGCTTGAATTTTAAGGCACATCTGTTGTGAGTGCGTTCTGTTACAACTTTCGTAGCGACAAATTCCAAAAATACTTTTTCACTTCAAGAGTTCAATTCAGAATGTCACGATCGCCAATCATGTACTTATGCCACCCACCAAAGAAGTCTTTTCGTCATCATGATCTCAGTTCATATACATATATTGGGACACCCCAGGGCTTGAGCTTCTTTCACAATGGAAGGGAAATTGACCTGTAACCATGCTGGTTAAACAGGTTAGTAAGGAGTTTTATTTTCAGATTTTCTTCTCTTGCATAATTGTTGTCTGAATATCCCTTAATCACTTTTTACGACACCCATGGGGTGGTGGATTGTAATTACCACGCGGATTTTGTTTATTATAAAGTTTTTAATATGTTCTAAAACATTGAAAAAAGCTAAACGGGTAATTGTTATACTCAAGGAAAATCTGAAGTAACATTGTTTTAATTATTGTATTGATGTTTAGGCAATCTAATTCCAATTGAAGGCTAATTATCTTATACGAAAGAGGCCTATACATTTAGACGTCTATAGGCAGATAAAAGGAGAAATGAAAGTATTATAAAATCATGACTGCGGTGCAAGAAATTAATTGCATCAACCTAATAATTACGTGCATATTTATATCAGTAATAAATAATACGTTGCTGTAACAAAATATACTGTGATTTTCCTTACACTTATTTCATATTTTTTTATTTATATTAACAAAGAATTATTATATGCTTCCTTCCATCCATTCATCCATCAGGCCGTAGACGTCCACTGCTGAACACAGGCCGCCCCACGACAATTACACCCAAAATGGTCTTATGCCACTTGCATCCAACGACTCCTTGCGAATGTTGAAATGTCATTAGTTATGCTTGCTTAAACATATTTTATAAAAACTATTTAATTAAATGAAAAATGTTATGCTTGCTGCCAATTACTTGGGATCGATGCAAGTATGCGTATTCACAATATACATTTCTAAATCGTAGTAATATGCTGGTAGGTCTTTATTTCTTCTTATTTATTGCTCATATATTAATAAAATACCAATCATATGATACGAAGGCTATTATTAAATACATAGGGTAAATTACAACAAGTTAAAATTAAAATAATTTACTTGTCACTCCATGTGTTCTTACAATCTTGTGAAATTTGTTTTCTTACAGGATTTTTCTAATCTTCTTTAGCATCGTTTATATTGATTATGGCGCTCCTGCTGCCTAATTTATATTCAGCTAGTGTTTTTTCATCACGCCTCGTGCTTAATATCGCAATTTGTACCGTAGTTGGCGTAAGCCGAGGGGTCCTGTCACCTTTACTCTCGGACGGGCCGTCTTTCTCCGTTCAATACCTATTTTATTGTTCGCTTACACATAAATAAGTAAAGTTTACGATTTTTAAATTTATAAATCAGACATAAATAAGAGTAATAAACTAATTATTAAATGGAGATTGAAGACGGGTTGCTTAAACGAGTAGGATTATGAATCGGCTTTTGTGATTGATTGATGGGCTTTGTGACGTCTGATGACAGAATTATGTCTCCTTCATAAATGTTCGCCGCATTGGATGGCATTCATGATAATGGGCAGTTTTTTCTCTTCAACGTCGCCTGTCGTCTGATCTTTGCTACGTACTGTTGCCGAGACGTTGTGCTGCCGCTCTGCTAATATTGGTTGATGTATTCAACGCATGCCATCTGAAGATTGGTTTCTATACTTCGTAAAAACGATAAATAAGATTACATACTCACATAATTTAAACATAAACGTCACTGAAAAAAAATGTGTGGATTGGTAATTAATAATAGAAGGTTAATATGATTTTGGAAAAAATATTGGTGTGTAAAATTTTCCGAACTAGTTGGCATTCTAATCTGAACCATGATTATTTCAAACGTTATTAAATTCAACCCAATAGATGACAGAAGTGAAACTTAAAATTAAATAGTCATTTGGTATGAGCGGTGACGGATTAAGAATACAATTCACCGCCCCTCTCTTGCCCGTGGGTATCGTAAAAGACAACTAAAAGAAGGAATGTGCATATAACATCGATGCATGAGAAGGAAATCTCGAAAGGAAACCCTATATCAACACGTCTGACCAGCGTGGTATAGTAGGTTAAATTTTCTCCCACAATGGAGAAGGCCTGAGCCCAGCAGTGGGACTTGTGTGGGCTGCGGTATGGTTCAGATACATTTTTTTGGTTTTGACATCTGTCGCCACAGATATCGTGATATAGACATATTAGCTACATATGTATATACTTTAAGCGTTAACATGTCACGTGACCATGTCGATTACTACTTACATAAATTTACTCCCCGTCCAAGCCTGCCTACATAAGTTCTCACTTTAACAATTAATGATGGCCTGTAGTTAAGTAACAAGATTTACGAAAAATATTGTAAGTAAAAATGTTGAGCTCGTGAAAGTGAAATAAAAACCGGCTAAGTGCGAGTCGGAGTCGCGCTCGAAGGGTTCTGTAGGTACCATTATCTATGAAAAGGGCAAAAAAATCGCGTTTGTTGTATGGAAGCCCCCCTGAAATATTTATTTTATTTTGTTTTTAGTATTTGTTTTTAGTATAGCTATCGCGGTTCTTGAGATACAGCCTGGTGCCAGACAGACGGACGGACAGACAGCAAAGTCTTAGTAATAGGGTCTCGTTTTTACCCTTTGGGTACGGAACCTTAAAAATTATATATGCAAGTTGTGTGATTAATTATACAGACTTTCAATTGTGGTGAATACGTATGACAGTCAATATGAGACACCTATTGAGGCCTACTGCTGGTCATAGCTACGAGGAATCACCATACTTAGCAAGTGAGTTAGTGGTTGTAATTCGTGTAATAAGTATCTAAAGAGAACCTAATCTCCTGTTGTTCTCTTACTTCATTTATTCGACTCTCACGAGAAAGTAAGGGGTGATGACACAAAGTCTTAACACACTTAACGGGAAATGTATGTAAGAAGTCAATACTCTCAAATATTGCAAGATATGGGTCTAATCTTAAAGTTTTGATTGCAGAATATTACTCATAGAACTTTGATATTCTGCCGAATCTAGTTACACTAATAGTGGGTTCCAATATAATTAATTGAAACTTTTAAAGTATTATGAATAGTTGATAAAGAAATTCATATTATTCATGTGGCCATGAAGCAAAGGCATAAATAGATGCTTAATCAGATTTGTGGACAACTAAAAACTATGGCGCCGCAGATCAATTAGTTCCCAGTAATAAACAAAGCGAATATGTTCGTTATGAAAAGAATTCGACTGTCGCTAAATTTCTTTTGCAACATCAATCAAAATCATACTGATAATGAAATCATCATTTGGGTGGCCATAGAGAAGTTCGTTCCGAGAATTTCGTCTCTGAGTTTTCGGACTACGGCGTCCCTCTTCGATTTGACCAATGTCATTATCACATTCCTGACTTATTAATTAGTTCTTAGTCCACGGTAATTTTTTACTCATGTTGCATCTTATAGTTACTTATCCTTAATTTATTGAAATGTTTATATATTAATGTTTGTAAGTATCCAAGAATAGAGTGACATGGAATAGCTGATGGATACTGCTGCATAGATGTTCACAATAAGTACGACTAGTATGTATAATCTTTATATATAAATATCTTATGCACCTGTGTCTGTCATTGAACTCCTCCTAAACAGTTGGACCGATGTTAATTTTATTTTTTTTTATTTTTTTTGTTCGTGTCAAGGGGATTCGAGAATGGTTTAAATTCACAATTAGACCCGGTAAATGGCGCTTCTATCGATTTCAAGAAGAATTCCTTTTATTTTATTTGAACAGAACAACGTCTGTTGGGTCTGCTAGTAATAATATAATATGCATATGTTCTTTGAGATACTAATTGCAGACATCATTGAAAATGATTTTTGTATACCTCTCATTGAGGTCTAGTTACTTTTTTACCTTTCAGTAGTTTTCTTTCTACGGTGATGGAGTCAGAATTGAGTCATAAAAGACTCCCAAGGGACTATATTAGGCATATAATGTCTATGCAAGAGAAGAATAACTCAAAATAAAACAACGGTCTGATCCGTCAAGCAACTCGTTTGACTAGCGTGGTATAGTTGGTCAATTCTCTCCTATTGTAGAAGAGGCTGAAGCCAAGGAGTGGATTATATTTGAGCCGAGATGACGACTTTTTGACAAAGCACAAAGCTCTTCTAAAGAACTACAGACCCATTTCACTTCTGAGCCACGTTTATAAGTTGTTTTCGAGAGTCATTACCAATCGATTCATGTGCAAGCTCGATGACTTCCAACCGCCCGAACCAGCTTCTGAAAAGGCTATAGCACCATAGACCATGTCCTCATGCTTCGGCAAATTATACAAAAGACCGAGAAGTATAATCGGCCGCTGTGTATAGCGTTTATGGACTATGAGAAAGCTTTTGATTCAGTCGAAACTTGGGCGGTGCTGCAGTCCCTTCAGCGGTGCCAAACCGACCATCCCTATATCGAAGTGTTGAAGTGTTTGTATAGGAACGCCACAATGTCGGTCCGTATCCGGGTTAAGAGTACGAAACCGATCCAGCTGCAGAAAGGCGTGAGACAGGAAGACGTCATCTCTCCGAAACTGTTCACCACTGCACTGGAAGATGTCTTCAAGCTCTTAGACTGACGGGGGTGCGAGTGGAGGGCGGTGTGGTCTCACTGAGGGAGCTCACCGCCTGGCGCATCGACGCCCGCCGAGACGTCATTGCCCGTTGGGCAGTCTCGCTGGAGAGGCCTCGGTTCGGGGTGCGAACTATGGAGGCCTTTCGGTCGGTGCTGATGCAGTGGTTGGAAAGGCGGCACGGGGTGCTCTCCTTCCGACTAGTGCAGGTGTTGACGGGGCATGGGTGCTTCGCCAAATACCTGCACAAGGTCGTTAGGAGGGAGAGTACACCGTTCTGCCACCACTGCGATTGCGACGAGGACACAGCGCGGCATACGCTCGAGGCCTGCGCCGCTTGGGCAGAGCAGCGCCGTGAACTCGTCGCAATCATCGGCCTGACGCTGCCGACTATCGCTAGGGCGATGGTCAACAGCGTCGGGAATTGGGACGCGGTCGCAGCCTTCTGCGAGGCAGTGATCTTGCGGAAGGAGGCGGCGGATCGCCTGCGCGAGGAGCGCAGCCTCGATGAGGCGATCCGCCGCCGGTGACTAGGGCGGCGTAGGCGCGAATACCTGCGCCTCATGCCGCCCTAGCCGAGGCCGTGGGTGACGCGACCGGGGAATTAGTCCGTCACCCGCCAAAAGGCCGACCGCGTGAGGAAAGACCGACGTCCTCCCTGAGGGGGGGACGTCGAGGAGCGCGCCGACCGCAACCCACTCCAAAAAAAAAGCTCTTAGACTAGACCGGACTCGGCATCAATATCAACGGCGAATACATCACTCACCTTCGATTTGCGGACGATATCGTCGTTATGGCAGAATCCATGGAGGACCTTGGCACCATGCTCAACGATCTCAGCAGGGTATCCCAACTAGTGGGTTTACGAATGAACATGGACAAGACGAATGTCATGTCAAACGCCCATGTCATTCTTGTATCGGTCCTAGTTGGCAATACGTTTCTCGAAGTGGTCGATCGTTATGTTTACCTGGGACAAACAGTCCAGTTAGGTAGATTCAATTTCGAGAAAGAGATCAGCCGACGAATCCAACTTGGTTGGGCAGCGTTCGGGAAACTTAAGAGGAATTTCTCGTCCAACATACCTCAGTGTCTGAAAACACAGGTCTACGACCAGTGCGTGTTACCAGTGATGACTTACGGCACGGAAACGTGGTCCCTAAATGTAGGAATTATATCAAGGCTCAAAGTCGCTCAGCGTGCTATGGAGCGGGCTATGCTCGGGATTTCTCTGCGAGATAGAATCCGGAATACGGAAATCCGAAGAAGAACGGGTGTAGCCGACATAGCACAAAGAATTAGCACGCTGAACTGGCAATGGGCAGGCCACATCGCTCGACGAACTGACAACCGCTGGGGAAGAAAGGTTCTCGAGTGGCGACCACGTATCGAACGACGCAGTGTAGGACACCCCCTCACTAGGTGGACCGACGACCTGGTGAAAGTGGCTGGGCGTCGTTGGATGCACGCGGCACAGAACTGCACTTTGTGGCGTAGCGTGAGGGAGGCCTGCGTCCAGCAGTGGCCGGCGATAGGCTGAAATGATGATGATGATGATGACGACTTTTTTAGCATTTAATATGGATAACCATTCAGATGTGTGTTTAAATTTTATCTACATATTTATAAATCCCTAGGCTCTTTCACGTCCCTGTTAGCTATATGCGTCACTACAGGGATCAGCACTTCAATCGTTAAGCTTTGTAGTCATATTGACTATCACATTTAGTTTTATAAGTTCCCCAGATAAGTGATACCGATTTTTAGTCCCTCGTCAATTATTACGATTCCCACGGCAAATTAAAAGGTGATGACATTCTACTCTCAACCCATGATCATACGAGGAATTAAATAGATCTTGTAAATCATCATTATCATCAACTCATACATGTACGTCCCACTGCTAGGCTTGAGCTTTCCCCACAATGGAAGAGAAATTGACGTTGCTTAGACATGTTGGTATAGTGTCTTATTTAGATTTTTTCATTTTTTTATATATGTTTTTGCTTATTATATTCCCTTAGTCGTTTTTTACGAAATCAACGAGCAAAAGGCGGGTGCTGAATTCTTACTCCCACATCACACGGAAAATCTTATAAATATTAACATAAAAATGGCATAATGATATATGAGTATATGGAATATTAATTACTGTTTATGGATTCATTATTAATACTGATAAAATAGTAGGTAGTATTTTCAAAGCTGTAGTTATGTTTATTAATTACCAGTTTAAATTACCTATTGAGTATTGTTGCGGCTATTGAAATTAAATTTTTAGTAATATTTCATACCATTCGCGATAACTATAGTTCATATATGGTGTTTTATTGATATCAGTAAATAATATGAAACTACTTATTACATTAATCTTTTTAATAACAGTTGTATTTTCAAGAGATAGTTAGTATACTTCTAGTAAATGAAATGATTTTCTGAAATCTCTAGTACTGATTTTTTATTTATTTTTAGGTGAAAAATCTAGAAAACATTACGGTTTGAGTTATGTGGACAGATGCGGTAATTATTTTAAGACTTTTACGTGTTTAAGTGCGTGTAAAAGTATTGGTTTTCAAATATTTCGAATGGATCATAGATGTAAATGCAGCTGTCATGATTTAAAAACTTCTACCATCTTACCATTTTTCAAGTGGGGCACAAATGGTACAACAAGGAAATGGATAGAAACTCAAAGTCCTCAACTTTATCATGTCGCTGGTACTCTGTCACCGCTGCCCATCAGCGACACAAAAAATGAATCATACAGTTCTGAGAGGTCTAGTGAAATTGATGAATTTGAAGGTAAAGTAAAGAATTATGATGATTTGAAACTTAATACAGAAAGATACAGAAGTGAAAGTGAGGAGTCCGGTGGTATAACATCGAGAAAAAAACAGCAGGAGTGATTATATTACCAAAAAAGAATTCAAACCATAAGAGAGAGACAGAGAGTTGAAAAGAAAAACGCCGAGTCTAAAGAAGTATAAGTTTAATTTGAAGTATTTTCTTTATGTTTAATTTAATCATTATATAAAATAGATTATCTTAGAAGAACTAACATGTTTCTATATAATATTTAGATTACAATTATTGCCTTTAATGTTAAAATTCAATCATACATAAAACTATCTACACACGTTTTCAGATATTCATATAATATCGTTAAACAATAGAAATATTATCAAAATATATCATTGGTCATATAAATTTTTTCACAAAATTATTGATTAAAACACTATTGAAGCAGAGGAGACATTCGTCTTCATGTTTTCTAATCCACCTACTTATAAAATTTTGGCTTTAGGTGTAAACACACCAGTGGGACGTATATTAGCTGAGATATAATCGTGAAAAAGAGTTAATTGCGTATTCCAGTTTTTGATGGATTAATGTTGTATGACGACTGTTTCGCTTCTATGAGTCTTTATGATAATCATTTATTTATTTTCGATAAATAGGTTATGGTATTTAAAACACGATCGATGGGAGGGTACCCCACGTAGGGAGTATTCCGTCGGGCCGACCACTCATGACAAGTAACCCTGCTCCGGTGGTCGGCCCAACGACGAAGGCGACGTGGTGTTTGGGTGGGTTGCGGGTGTTGCGAGCTATACGCCTCTCTGTCGCCCCGGACGGAGTGGTGCGAGGAGCGCGCCGACCGCAACCCACCCAAAAAAAAAATGGTATTTAAAACACTGAAGTTAAATTCCTAGATTACCACGTATTAACAAACAGTCTTTAGCTTTATAATTCATCTTAAATTTCTTTCCTATTGTAGTTTAGGCCTTTCAAATTTAACAGTGAGACTTACGTGGGTGTAGATGATGGTAATGACAATGATGTATGAAGTATGCTAGGCTACACACCGTCATCGTTTCCAGTTGGAAGACTTTTCTTCTCAACCTATGCCTATGTTACATACATACATACATACATACATATAATCACGCCTCTTTCCCATAGGGGTAGGCAGAGATCACTTCTTTCCACTTGCTACGATCTTGACATACCACTTTCACCTCCTCCACATTCATTAATCTCCTCATACATGTTCTTCGGTTCAGGGTACTCCTAACCTGGCCTTTCTTAAGAACGTCCCCGATTTGATTGTGGAACGTCCGCCTCGGTCTTCCCCTTCCAACACTTCCGTTCACATTCGCCTTATAAATTCTCCTTGTTAGTCTCCTTTCATTCATTCTCTCTACATGGCCGAACCAACTTAACATACCTTTCTCAATCCTTGTCACTACATCTACATTTAATCCACAACGTTCCCTAATCACTCTGTTTTTAATTCTATCACTCAATTTCACACCAATCATGCTCCTCAGCGCTCTCATTTCTACAGCATTTATTCTACTTTCATGCTTCTTCTGCCATACCCAGCTCTCACTTCCATACATTAGAGTTGGTACAAGCACTCCCCTATGCACAGCCAGGCGAACATTCTTAGACAGGCTTTGGCTGCCCATAAAGGTGCGCAAAGCACCATTTACCATATTTCCCTTACACACTCTTCTTTCAATATCACTTTCACATTTACCATCTCTCGCAAATGTAGATCCCAGATATACAAACTCTTGCATTTGTTCTAATATTTCCTCTTCTATACGTATCTTACATTCAGTTATAACTTCTTCCCTTTCAAATACCATAACTTTCGTCTTCTTTACATTATGTTTACAGTCAAATTAGGACGGTGGACCAGGGCGATGGTCGGCACCGTCGGAAATTGGGATGCGGTCGCAGCCTTCTGCGAGACAATGATCTCGCAGAAGGAGGCGGCGGATCGCCTGCGCGAGGAGCGCAGCCTTGATGAGGCGATCCGCCGTCGGCGACAGGGGCGGCGTAGGCGCGAGTACGTGCTCCTCATGCCGCCCTAGCTGAGGCCGCGGGTGACGTGATTGGGGAATTAGTCCGTCACCCGCTGAGAGGTTGACCGCGTGAGGACAGACTGACGACTTGCACGTGGGTGGGTTGCGGGTGTGCGTGCTTACGCCCCTCTGTCGCCCCGGTAAATGCTAATATTTTTTATTTATAGGAATACCACTATTTTTAATTCGTCGCTTAGTCCTCTCAGCTCATACACATGTATGAGCTGAGAGGACTAAACGACGAATTGCCTCATTCCCACTGCTGGACACGAGCGAGCTTCCTCCTTAATAAGAGATTAATTATTTCTGCTTGATGATATACCTATTTAAATTTGGCAAATTGCCACTATAAAATTTTATGGCGTAATTAAATTTTCATTTACGAGTATGTGAACTTATTAATTTCACAGAACATAATTTTTTTTAGATGCTTATGTAAACATAATTACTATTGAAATATTTATAGTATTATATAAGTATTTAACATAAGATCACTTAAAAATGTCGAGACTTGCAATTGTATTTTACATTATTGTACAATATTATACTTTTACAAAGTTAACAGTATGTAGCAAAGATTTAGATGGTAAGTTAAGGTATAAGTTGTATCTGTAGATTATTCTATCAACGTATCGTAATGCAAACCCATAGGTTTAAATTACGACAAATTGAGCTGACCAATTAAGAAAGTAATTGTGATTCCATAAATTTACAATGCAATAAGAACTTCCAATCGCCTCTTATTAAAAACGCGAGATATGAACCAAAATTGGCTGATAAGCTAATAGATAAGAGGATGCATAACTATGTAAGGCAAAGCAGTACTGCAGCACGGATATGACAGAGCTTAAGGGATCTATATGTAGGCTTTAAGATTGATTGCAATAGTAGATACGGCAGAAACGCCTATACGCACGGAAATTTCTTCAAGATACTTTAAGGTATAGTATACTACCCCAGACGTGACTTGCAAACTGTCTTACATGAGGTCGCTCGCGTTACGTCAGATACTGTATTCCTTTTTTTTTTTTTGTTTGACTTTTTTTCTGAGGGCTCTCAACCCGTAAATACTTTGCAGCGTTCATGGGCACGGTCAACGCTGCAAAGTGTTCGAAACGTCGGGCAATCAAAAATCAAATACAAACGCGATAAAATCCGTAAAGTAGTTTTATTTAAAATGTGTAATACTCGCGTAAACATCAGAAATCATTAGAATAATTTACTTTTAAAATTTCCATGGACAGTGGTCAATTTCCAGCCATATTTTGTCTAAATAGATGGGAACAATACAGATAGGTGACATATATGCCTATATCTATTACTATATATTTCCGTGTGGTGACGAAGTAAGAATACATTTCACCACTCCCTATCTTGCTCGTGGATGTCGTGCAAGACAACTAAGGTATATAATATGCACATAAGATCAGTGTAAGAGTAGGAAAACTCAAAATGAAACCCTGTACCAACATGTCTGACCAACATAGTATAGTAAATCGGATTCCCTCCCATTGTGGAGGAGGGACATATGTGGGCTGCGATGATGATATGAAGTGTCAAATAATAATACAATACGTTAATTTCAGTTTTTATACCCATCCTCAATGACTCCATCGAATATGGTATGTATATATTTTTATTATAAAACTTTAAGACTTATTCAGTAGAGATTCAGTTATTCAATACACTATACCATATTTTTTATTGTTGTTGGTGGTAAATGAGCAAACAGTACACCTGATGGTAAGTGGTACTGCGGCTCATGGAGATTTGCAAGGCAGCTGCCTACCTTGAAGAAAGTGTGAATGCGTTTAACGAGATTCGTTGAAACTAAAGATAGCACCAGAACCTACCACATACAAACACCCTCACGATGTTGGGCTCCAGCTCTCTCGCTCACCAACTTAGTGCAGTAACAAATTACAACTACTCAAATGTCGATTTTCTGCAAGAGTGTGGTCCTACCCTGGACGAACCGGCACGCGGTTGTAGACAGAGCTGCCTGTCGACAATGTGGTCCCACCTTACTACAACAATTAAAGAGTTTGGTTTTATAG
Organism: Lymantria dispar; assembly: GCA_032191425.1. Classification (NCBI taxonomy): domain Eukaryota; kingdom Metazoa; phylum Arthropoda; class Insecta; order Lepidoptera; family Erebidae; genus Lymantria; species Lymantria dispar. The sequence continues at coordinate 17,943,693 of CM063446.1, read as the reverse complement.
TATACAATATCAACACTTAATACGTATATATTTCAGATTACAATAATTTAAATAATACAAATATCCTTCGTTATGGACATCATAGAATACAAGATTGCGGTGATTTCAAAAAATCATATATTTGTGTTATGAAATGCCTTGAACTCAAATATGATATTGCTCAATCAGATATAAACTGTAAGTGTACTTGTTTTAAAGACTATACAAAAGCTAAGTATTACGGCAATGTAACGAAAGGCTGGACGGTACCTACTACGTCATTACCACCATGGGCAGTGGTTAGTAATACCAATAATAATTTCGTGCAGTTAAAAGAAGTCGGCGATGAACATCAAGACAGAGTTGTTGCGCCTCTTAATAATATAAAATGTAATTCTACTAATTCAAATGGTGCGGTGACTAATATCGAAAGTACCATCGTCGCGGAGAATCAAGAAGGAGTTTCTAATATTTTGGATGTGGAATATAGAGTCACGAAAAATTCTTTAGAGACGGTCAACATTGATGGTAATACCACTGATGGAGATGATCAAAATATCGAAGATTCACATAATGGAGATACCACTGTGGGTGGCCTTGTTAATGAAGGAGCTTTTTCCAATGCACATCCCACTGAAGGAAAGCCTTTTGAAGAAGATCATACTAAAGGAAATTCTTCTGACGATCACACTGATGGGGATCCTTCTGAAGGAGATCCTTCTAAAGATAACACTGAAGGAACTCTTTCAGAAGATCAAACTGAAGCAGAACCTTCTGAAACTCATACTGAAATAGATTCGGTTAAAACTCATATTGAAACAGCTCCTTCAAGTTCATACTAAAGCAGATCAATCTGAAAATTACGCTAATGAAGGTGCTATTGGTGGAGACCTTGATTCTACGGAGGCTGCTTGAATCTTGTTCAACTTACCAGTAAGTGAAATCATCAGTCATCATTCATTTATTGGGAACATTGGGTAATACCAAAATTTTCCTTGTATCACTGTGTAGATGATAGAGTGGTCAAAGTACTAATCTATTGTGTCATGAATTTGATCTCTGTATTGGAAATTCTCACGTGGGATATTTTTATTGTGAGATTGTTTATTTGTGAATTTGTCTGCGATACAAGGATTCATTTCTTAGTGCGGAGTGAGGTCGAAAACCCTTTCTTGTGTTTTCTTTTAGTATTTTCAAGTGATTATTTCAATGAAGCTGATGTATACAAAAGTGCGTCAATCCATTCATCGATCTAACCTTACCTAACAATTCATCACCTATATATGCCCATCTATCCTGCATCCGCATTCATCCCATCATATATCCGCCAATCTATCTACCTACTCAACCACCCATTCATCCATTCACCTATCCAGCCATTCATCTATCCATTCAGCTATCCATTTCTTAATATATCCACTCGGTTATCAATATACCCATACAACCACCCATTGAGCCAAACATCCGTTCACCCATCAGTTTAAATTTTATGTTAAAGAGTAACCATTATCATTTGTCATTTTTATTTTCAAAAATATTATGTAAACTAATTTAATAGTGTGCTAATATTTATTATGAGTTATGAAAGAAAAATTATTGTTAAAAAAATAAAACTTTATAATTCAAATAAAATAATGCTTAGATAATGTTATATTATTCATTTCAATTAATTTAGATATCATCCTGTTTGATATTGACCTGGATAAATTGTATTTTCTGTCCTTGTACATATACTAGCTCATCCAGCAGACGTTGTTCTGTTCAAATCTAAAAAAATGGTAAAAAGAATTCTCCTCGAACTCGATCGCAGCGCCACCTACCGGAACCAATTGTGAATTTAAATCATTCTCGAATCCCCTTGAATACACACAAAAAATTTCATCAACATCGGTCCAACCGTTTAGGAGGAGTTCAGTGACATACACACGTACACAAGAAATATATATATACTAGCTGACACAACAGACGTTGCTCTGTTCAAATACAATAAAAGCAGCGCCACCTACCGGGTACAATTATGAATCTAAACCATCCTCTAATCCCCTTGAACACCCACAAAAATATTCGTCAACATCGGTCTAGCCGTTTAAGAGGAGTTCAGTGACATACACACGTACACAAGAAATTTATGTGTAAAGATATATACTACCCCACAAACGTTGTTTTGTTTAAATTTAAAAATTAGTAAGAGGAATTCTTCTTGAAATCGATCGCAGTGCCACACACCGGATCCAATTGTGAATCTAAACCATTCTCGAATCCCCTTGAACACACACAAAAAATTCATCCACATCGATCCAGCCAGCCAGTGACATACACACGTACGCAAGAAATTTATATATATATATATATATATATATATATATATATATATGTGTATATATATATATAAAAGATGAATAGAGTCGCCGACCCATCATATCTCTTTCCAAACGAGACGAACGACCTTTATTTTTTTATAAACTCACCTCAATTTCGATAATAAAGTGGGCAAAATTTTTTTTTAATTATATAGAACAGACATTTGAATGGGAAATATAATTATTTTCGTCCTATATCGGTTTTATAGTCCGTGTTATAGTATCGTATTGGCTAGATCTAATCCTTGATAACCTAGTATTATTGGTATTATTATATATACCCTATTATTCAGAAAATTCAAAACTTCAAAGTATACGATATGTAAGAAAGTATTGAAGTTAAGATCACATATGCTCTGCAGTGGCATGGCTGTATTACGTGATAAACGATGTAGCTCCATCCAAACGCTATAAATATCGTTGTGAATCGAATATTTACGAAGTGTAACTGATAATTATCTATATATTTCAGTAACGACGGCATTAGGGAAATAACTTTCTCCTTCTCATCAAAAATTAATGGTGATATACCGTTCACGCATATCTGATATATGGGTACAAATAAATCGGAATGTTGTGTCCACAGTCGAGTCAGCTTTCTAGATAAGTTTTGCGTTGAATATCAATAATTTTATAAAGCTTTGAGTATGTGTATTTGTTTGTTGAAAACCACTATTTTTGGCAATCAGTTTGTTAAATTAGGCTATTTCAAACATTATTTTTACGTTAAATAATTTATTCATGCAGAACGGTTTAGAAACCACTCTTTGTTTTGAAATGAAGCAGTAATAAAAAATGTGTATGTAAATCCGATATTTACACAAACTACTGGTAATTTTAAGAAAAATAATAAATTTTTTTATGGGTCATGTAATCGCGAAAGATAATTATGACACCCAGTTCGAATTTATATTTTGTGATGACTTTCATCGTCTCGTTATCTATGTAAGGCTTATTCTACCAAACTGGCGTAATATAGGTTGCTAAAAGCATTGTGTCCTGCAAACATATACCTAATGTTACTTGACGATACTTTCCTCACCATTCTTACAGACTAAATAAAAGTATAATATTTAGAACTTCATGAAAAATAATATACAAATATTAAAGAATTTTATCTTTTATCATACTTTGCTGTATAGTGTAGGTACTACGAAAACTTATAAATACATTCTAAGGAAATTTTCGATACCCTTGAGGGCCGAATAAAAACGGTCTGTCGATATTCATATTTGGTCTGACGTTATTTGATGGAACGACCAAAGATTTTATAAATGTGGATATGGAACATGCATGCAAAAAATTTTGAGATTGAACAAGAAAGCAATATTTCTTCTTTATATGCGTGTATATGTCTGAACAATATTTCTTCTTTATGTGTATATGTCTGAACACCTAAACGGCTGGGCAGATCATGATGAAATTTTTGTTTGTTCAGGTGAATTCAATAATGGCTTATTGGACTCGGTAGATGGCACTGCTATCAATTTAAGGCATTATATTTTAATATGAACAGAACAGGGTTTGTTGAATGAGCTAGTTTATTACATATAATTTTTCTATATTTGTGTATGTGACGGAATTTCTCTTAAACGGTTGGATAGATCTTGATGAAATTTTAATTGTGTATTTAAACGGATTTAAGAACTGCTTACATTAACAATTGGGCATGGTAGGTGGCATTGTTATCATTTTCAGAGACCGTCTACTACAATAATTTGAAGGAATCTTTATACATCTCTTATAGGGAAATTAGGGGTGGCGACAAGTTAGTTTTTTAAACCCGTCCTCGTACTATATTTCTTCCTCATCACAGCTCACATACCTCCCACTGTCGGGGTTGAGCTTCCTCCACAATAGGAAGGAAATTGACTTACTATACGCAAGTGAGACATGTTGGTGTAGAGTTTTATTTTGAGTTTTCCTTCTCTTCTATTACCTTTTTGTCTAGGCTCATATACGTCACACTGCTGGGCTCGAGCCACCTCCCCAATAGGAGGCAAATTGATCCCATGCTGGTCAAACATGTTGGTATAGGTTTATATTTCGAGTTTTCCTCCTCTTGCACAAATGTTATATGCATATTATATCCCTTAGTCATCTTTTACGACATCCACAGATAAGATAGGGAGTGGTGAATTGTATTCTTACTCCGTCACAACACAGGGGTTTCTATTATCTACTATAGTTACTATTATGCTACTATAGTTCTATTAATATATTACCAATACCAGGTATTATCATTAATTTGTGGTTATATTATTATTATTAATTTCTTGTCCACTCATCTCCTTAATCTTTCAAACACTTTAGATTATTGTGATGCTATGGACTATTATGATTGTATTTTATACTTATGATGATTACGTGTTTCTTAGTTTTAGTTTGAGCCGCTGTTATATTCCAGATCTAGTAAATCTAGTAAATCTATTTAAATTTTATAAAGACTTATTTAAATTTTTATTTCTCTAATTAAAATTGTGTAAAATGATCAGAATAAGTTAGACAGTTAAATATTCCGTGTGGTGGAGTACAATTTCCCACCCCCTATCTTGTCCGTGGGTGTCGTAAAAGACGACTAAGGAAAATAATATGTATACAACGTCTATGTAAGAGAAGAAGAACACGAAATAAAACTTTAGACTAGCGTCGTAGGCCAATTACCCTCCTAACATGGAGGAGGCTCGAGCCTAACAGCTGAAATGATGATGATGAAACATTAATCAGGTCACTTAGTGTAATGTAAAATTCATCAAAGTTGTTTTTAAGGCGTCACAGTATAAATTTAATCAGTATAGCTAAAATAGTTTTTAAAATCATCATCACCAACTAGCTCTTACCCCAATTATTTGAGGTCTCAATATGCACACTACACATAGTACACATTGAAAAGCTTTTGCAATAATTTAGTAACCGGCCGCTTGTCTGATTTCAAATATGATTTAAAATAGTTTTTAGAATGAATACTATTTAAGATCATGGTACAGATGACAGAAGGACTAAACTATGACGAGAATGTCAAAATCTCATGTAGCGCATTAAAATTTTATTCATTATTTTAGTATTTTACAGTGTTATATTGAATAATTTTGCTGATATTTTATGTAATATAATGCAGATAAAATACTGAAATGTAATGAATATAATAGCGAATTGCGTCCATTTTCACATTCTGTCAGAATTCCCAGAGCAAGCACGATTTGGTCGTCAGCACCAAATCAATGCTAACGACTGACTAAAATACGAAGACTAAAGACGTGGAAAATCAATATTATAACTCGACACTGGCAACAATAGGTCTTATTATTGCTTATTGCCATTAAACAAGAAGAAGAAGAAGCGTCGACGTCCTACACAATTTCATGTCTAAATGTAGTTTCTACCTGTTTATTTATGTTTGTGAAATCCGAAGTCCGGAACACAATGACTTATTCTTCTAAGGTTTGATGTGTTATGAAAAAAACATATTCGGTAGGTTTTCCGTGTGGTGAAAGAGCAAGAATACAGTTCACCACCCCATTTTTTACCCGTAGTTGTCGTAAAAGTCGACTAAGGAATATACGCAGATAAAATCAAAATCAAATGCTATATCAAATGTCTGACTAGCGTAGTATGTTAGGTCAATTTGCCTTTCATTATGGAGGAGGCTTGAACCCAGCAGTGGCATGTATATGAACTAAAATGCTGATGATGATGATAATTAATATTGCTATCCATAAAGTACTAAATAATAATACAGAAGGCAAGAAGAGGTGGCAGAATATTCAACTTGATAATTTGTATTGCACGTAATTTACATATTTATATTGAGGTAAGGTGACAGAGTAAGAATGCAATTCATCACTGCAATGCAATTCATCATTCATATATGTCGTAAAAGACGATGAGATGTATATAAGCATATAACATCTGCGCAAGAGAAGAAAAACTCGAAATAAAACCCTATGCCAACATGATCAGCGTGGTATACATTTCCCTTTCAAAATGGAGGAGACCTGACCCTGATAGTGAGACGTATATGGGCCGAGATAATGATGAGATCAAATTTCCTAAAATAAGTCACATGTTATGAAACGTAAATAACATCACACAGAACAATATTTTGCGAAATATTTACTTAACTTATTGCGTACCTACCTTTACTACCTACTTATTATTTACTTTGGTGGTACTTTTATTTTCAGAATGTGAAGTTTAGCTATCCAAAAAATGTAATACAATTTTTACTTTTCATTTCGTTTCTAACATCTGATATATCCTATCCAATAGTATGTATTACGTAAACTTACTTTTTTATCAAATGCTTTCGTCGAATATACAAGGGTAAGTAGTAAACTTTTTATGCAATGCCCAAGAGGCAATGCTCTGAAGTGACGGCTATGACGTATCACTAAGATTTTTTATCAATACGATGTGAACATATTTTTGCTTTTACATCGATATATCAATTTCTTTTATCCAGTTTGACGTTTTTTTTTGTTACAAAAAAACAACAAATTTTCTTACAGACAGTTTTGTGACAAGGGTAGGAAGTAGTAGGGTACTTCGAGGAGAAAATGACATAGAGAAAGGAAATACTAACGCTGACTATACGAATATTGCAATTTTATTGTGTATTTTAGATAAATAGGACATGTGGGAATGTCAAGAATTATCAAGGATGAAGTCTCAGATTTCTTCTTTGCTTTCACTCTACTAGAATTATGTGCGTATTTTACTAGAATCATGTGTGAAATTAATCATTGAAATTATTGTTTGCTGTCATTGCTTCTGATTATATCGTGGGTAACTCGCCCCAGTAACTTTTAACTGTAACAAAATTATCTTATATGTACATATGTATTAACTAATCAAACGGATGTTGCTCTATACAATCTAAAAAAATAAAATATAATTCATTGTTTTTGATTCCAGTCCCACGTATCGGGTTTAATTCTAAATCTGAGTCATCCAGCATCTCACTTCACACTAACACATACAACTTCATCGAAACAAATTGTGTCCAAAACACGTTCACGGCATTCTTATAATTATCATATCCCAGCGTACTTCACATTCGTTATTAGAACAGCATGAAATAACAACATTTATTAACTTATATCTATAATATAAAAATGAATCGCTAAATGTGTTGCTAAGCGCAAATCTCGAGAACAACTGAACCGATTTCGCTAATTCTTTTTAAGAATATTCCTTGAAGTACGAACATAGTTCTTACGCAGAGAAAAATTAAAAAATTGCCTAAATAGCTCTAAAAAACGCTTTCCTATACTTTCATACAAACGATTCGTAATAATACTTAAAAGTCAATTTGAACTTTAATACCATACCATAAAGTTCAAGTGTTAGTAGAGAGCTTCTGGGAAAGCAAAACAATTGAGTGACGTTAGTATCGTATAGGTATATATTGATGACAAACACAAAATTTTTGATGTTTTTAAAACATTTTTATTTTTGACTTAAGTTAATGTAATTGTTGACTTATTAACTTTCTTTTTAATTTTTTTATCTTACTAGCTGACCCGGCGTCCTGGAAAAGTTTTAAAAAAATTAAAAAATTAAAGAATTGACTGTTAGGTAGTGCGAAGTTTGCCGAGTCAGCTAGTACTATTATAGATTTATCCATTCTCTATAGATAATAAAAGAGTAATTTGTTATAATTTTATTTTACATAGTTGTATCTCTAAAATGTCTAAACTAATTAGCTTTTCATAGCTCGTCTATCTAAGTTTTGTAAAAGATTGAAATATAAACTAAGGCGTGAAAATTAAATATTTAAAAGTGAAACGACGTAGGTAATGATGTGTAATTCAAAATGAGTGATATTGGTAACAATAATGCGACTGAAGTCACTGAAACATCTCGTAATTTTGAATAGATATTTGTCAATGGAAGCTGCGCTGCACTTATAATAAATCTGATAAGAGTCCTAGTTTGTAGTGCTTTACATAGCTTTTGTGACTTTGTGGTGTTGGATACAGTGAAATTAAATCGGTTTTTTTTTTGTCTGATTGACCTAATCATCATCGTCATTATCGCAGCCCACATACATACCACTGTTGGGCTCGGACCTCCTCCACAATGGAAAGGAATTTGACCTACTATACCATGCTGGTCAGACATGTTGGTATTTTTTTTTTTTTTTTTTTTTTTTTTTTTTTTTTTTTTTATGGGTGGGCTATGGTAAGCGCACGCGCGGTCCAGTCCGTCCGGGGCGATGAAAGGACGGCGCGCGGGCCCATAACCCACCCGCACCCACGTCACCTCGTTGTTGGGCCGACCACCGGAGCAGATGTGACTTGTCGTCAGTGGTCGGCCCGACGGAATACCCTTTCAGGTACCCTCACCTCTCGACATCCTGGGACGTCGGTCGCCATCGCGCGGTTAGCCACACTGCGGGTGACGGACAATTCCCCGGTCCGATCACCCGCGGCCTCGGCTAGGGCGGCATTAGGCGCAGATACTCGCGCCTGCGCCGCCCGAGTCGCCGGCGGCGGAACGTGTCGCCGAATAGGATCTCTACTCGCACACGATCCGCCGCCTCCTTCCGTGAGATAACGGCCTCACAGAAGGCGGCGACCGCGTCCCAGTTCCTGACGCTGACGAGCATCTCCCTGGCGATGGTCGGCAGCGCCAGGTCGGCACCGATAATCGCGACGAGTTCACGGCGCTCCCCCTCCCACGCAGCACACTCCTCGAGCGTGTGCTGCGCCGTGTCCTCGTCGCAACTGCAGTGGTGGCAGGACGGTGTGCTCTCCCTCCTGACAATCTTGTGCAGGTACTTTGCGAAGCATCCGTGCCCCGTCAGCACCTGCACCAGTCGGAAGGAAAGCACCCCGTGCGTCCGCTCCAACCACTCCATCAGCACCGGCCGGAAGGCCTCGACGGTCCTGACACCGTACCGAGGACTCTCCAGCCGGACTGCCCAACGGGCAATGACTCCACGGCGGGCGTCGACCCGCCAGGCGGTGATCTCCTGCAGGGAGACCATACCGCCGCGGGCGCGCGTCTCCGACACCCGCCGATAAATGTCGGCGAGCATCTCCGCCTCCAGGTCCCACGGGGGAGTTCCGGCCAAGAGGCACGCTGCCTCCGTCGACATGGTGCGGTAACCGCGTATGGCCCTGACCGCCATTACCCTCTGTGGTCGCCTCAAGAGGGCCCTCAGCCGGACGGTCAGGGACCCCGCCCACACCGGTGCGCCGTACAGAGCCATTGACCGGATCACCCCCGCGTACAGCTGTCGGCACGTAGCGCTGGGTCCGCCCACATTCGGCATCAGCCGCGAAAGGGCGGACGCCGCGCCGACAAGCCGGGGAACAAGTCGGTGGAGATGCTCCCGGAACCAAAAATGCCCGTCGAGCACCAGGCCCAAGTACTTCATGTGAGCCTGGATGCTGATGGTGACCGACTTCACGATGATCGAAGCGCCGGCGGGAGGCCCGGCGGTACGGAGGCCATGGAACAAAAGGGCCTCCGTCTTTTCCAGGGCTACCCTCAACCCCAGCGCTTCGATCCGCCTGACAATCGCCTCGGTGCCGAGAGTTGCCAGGCGTGCCGCCTCCTCTAGCGTCCCACCCCGGGCTGTGACGAGTGTATCGTCGGCGTAGCAAATTACACCCAGCCCGGGTGGGAGGCTTCCTCTCAACGCCCAGTCGTAGCCGATGTTCCACAGGGTCGGACCCAGAACCGACCCCTGTGGGACACCACACGTCATGGGCGTTCGCACAACGTCCCCTACTCGGTCAACGTAGAGGACGCTGCGCCCCTCCCAGTAGTCTGCCACGAGCCGCCTGAGGTACACGGGCACCCCGTGATACCTCAGCCCCTCCCTGATGCAGCTGAATGGCAGACTGTTGAAGGCGTTGGCGATGTCCAGGGACACCGCCAACAGGACTCCTCCGCCGGTGACGGCCTCCGCTACCACGGCCTTCAGGCGCAGCAGGGCCGCGATCGTCGAACGCCCCCTCCGAAAACCAAACTGGGCGTCCGACAAATCGGGCCCGTCCCCGACGAGGTGCCGCTCGATGCGGGCAGCCAACACCCTCTCCAGCAGCTTGCCCGCATCATCGAGCAGCACGATGGGCCTGTAGGCCGAGGCTGACTCGGGAGACCGTCCCGGCTTCGGCAGGAGAACCAACCTCCCCTCTTTCCAGCACCCAGGGAACTGTCCGGACGACAAACAAGCGTCGAACAGTCCCCTGAGGCGTGGTCCCAGGTGTTCAAGGACGAGGGCCAGCACACGGTTCGGAATACCGTCGGGCCCGGGGGCGGTGGATTTGACTCGCATACGCGCCACCGCCGCCCCCATTTCCGGCTCCGTGATGGGCGGAGCACTTTCATCGTCGGCCTCCCGGTCGCTGTCCGGCGAAGCCATGATCGGGGGCGTGTGCTCCACCCGCCGTGGAAAGAGGTCCTCGACAACTCTGGTGAGGAGGCTGGGCTGGAGAGTCTCGGTGAGGGGGGGGCCCCGCCCGCGGAGCTTGTTCAGCGCCGCGAGGTAGGGGCGACCCCAGGGGTCACGCTCGAGACTGTCCAGCATCTCCCGCCGACTAACGTCCTTGGCGGTACGGACGGCCAGCCTGAAGGCAGACCGCGCACTGCGGTAAGCCTCGTACAGCTGGCCCTCCCGCTCAGCGTCGCGGTGACGCGCTCGGCTGCGGGTGTAGGCCCTCCGGGCACGTATGCACGCGGCCCGAAGGTCCGCCAATTCTCGGGACCACCAGGGGACCGCACTCTTCGGGGGCAGGCGCCGCACACGGGGCATGGCCGCATCGCAGATCTGCGTTAATGCACAGCGGATGCGGCCAGCCTCGGCATCCACCCCGTCCGCCTGGGGCGGTGAGGACAGCCATGACTGAACGATGGCTGCCTCCGCCAACAGGTCCCGGTCCAATCGACCCACAGCCCACCGAAGAAACGCGGGAGCTCCGTCCGCCGTGTGACCCCTGCTGGGCTGCAGGAGGGTTCGGGAGACCTCTATCCGGATGTATCGGTGGTCGGATAGGGTCTCAACCTCCTCCTGGACGCACCAGCTCCTCACACGTGCTGCGACATTAGGGCTAGCGAACGACAAGTCCACTATCGACCCGCCCTGCTGCCGCACGCACGTTTGCACCGAGCCCCTGTTCAGCAAACAGAGGCCCAGTGCCGCCGCCCACTCTTCGACCGCCCGCCCGCGGGCATTCGTCCTGGGGGACCCCCACGCCGTGGACTTGGCGTTGTAGTCCCCCAGAACGAAGACTTGGCGCGGTGCTAGTCGCCGTATCGAGGCCCCCAGGATGGTGAGGAAGGCCCCGAAATCCGTCGCGCTCCTGTTAGGGGAGAAGTAAACACCAAATAGCGTAACCTCTCCCCATCCCGCCGCGACATACCCATCGCCCCTGTCCTTGAGCAACAAAGGCGGGGAATGCCACGACGTGGAGACGACGATTGCCACAGAGCCGTCACTGCTGCCCAGCCAATTGGGCCGGTCAGGCACCACGTACGGCTCCGCGGCTACGGCTGCACCGATCAACCACTCCGCCATGGCTTGCAGGAAAACGTCCTGTGCCTCGGCGGCGTGGTTGAGGTTGGCCTGCAGGAGGTGGTAGGATTCGGTCGCCATTAGTGGGCCGTATCCATCACCTCCTCCACGCTGGCGGGCGTTCGGGTCGCGCTAAGGACCGGAGCGGCCGGGGTCGTCGGGCCGCTCCGCCCCTTTGGGGCCGAAGCCGGGGGTCTGCAATCCTTGCCCCCCATGCGGTGTGTCGCGGGCCTATTGCCAGCCGCACATGCGGGGCAGTGGGGGGTGGCGGCGCAGGATGCCGCCTTATGCCCGGGTTGACCGCAGCGGAAACAAAGGTCGCTGCAGTCAAAGCAGTTAGTGCATGTCGGCCGAGTGTGTCCGACCGCCATGCACTTGTAGCACCTCGCAGGCCGGGACTCCAGCACGGTCACCCGCGCCGAGCTCCAGCCCACGAGGAGCCTGCCTGAGTCGGCCAGTTTCTTGGCCGACTCCACCGGGCACCGCAGCCAGGCGGCACCGACACCGCCCGGACCAGGGCGGATGGCGCCAATTCGGACGGTGTCCGAGGCACATCCGGTTCTAGCCACGATAGCCTCCCGGACGTCCTCCACCGTCACGGAATCGTCCAGACCCGTAATGCGCATTTCGGCGCACTTTACGGGCCTGGCGATTCGGACGCCACCCTCCTCCTCGAACAGACCCCGCAACTTCGTGGCCAAACTGTCGGCCGCCTTGGCGCCCTCGGCCCCAGAGAACTCCAGGATCCGAGCCCCTGTCTGGGCCTTGCGGGTCCTAGCTTCGACGCCTCCAATGTCAGAGACGTCTAACTCCCGCCGGGCGCGACTCAGGACGGCCTCGTAGCTTAGGCCCCTCTCAGCCGCCTCGGGCAGCACAGTAATAACAACTGCGGCTGATTTTGGCGGCCGGAGCCCCTTGCGCGACCTCTTGCCTCTCTTCTTTTTTCCGGCTCCCGCCTGGGGAGCAGCAGCTTCCGCGGCGTTTTTGGCTGCCGCCCTCCTTTTCTGACCGCGAGCCTTTCTGCTCCGCTCAGCCACCTGCCAACCCTGTTCCAGCATGGCAGCAGCGCTGAGCGCAGCGGGCGCGGTCACGGGCCCGCTAGCCGGTGCTTGCGGTATCGTTGCGGGCACCGACTGCGGTATGGCGGGAGCTGGCGCCACCCTCGCTTTTTTTGTTGTGGCGGGACCCTTAGGCCCAGCCACGGCCGCCGCAAAGCTGGCCACGCGGCCACCCTGGCATGGTAACGGGGTGGGACTCGATGCTACCGTCGCCCGCGCTGCCCTCGCCCTGTCCGCAGCGAGTGGCGGCCGGAGAGGTGCCTCAGGAGGGAGTCTCGCCTCCACGGCCTCAATGCGCGCCTCGACCATCCGACCAACTCTGGTGAAAATGGCGCGCATCGCCTCATCCGACACGCCGTCTACTACGGGAAGTGGCACCTCTGCAGCCGGGACAGGGGTACGTCCCGTGGCGCGAGTCGACGGAGCAGGGGGGGTGGCAGCGACAGCCCTCGTCGCCGGCGTCGGTGGCAGGGTTGGCTTCGGTGGCCCTGCATTCGGCGCGGCGGGCGTCAGCCGCGCGACTTGGGCCCGTAGGTCAGCCATTTCTTTGGCCAACCTGCGGTTCTCCTTTTTCACCGCCGCCAGCTCCGTCTCCAGCTTCTTATTGTGCTCCTGCAGATCTGATACCTCGCCACTGAGGCGGGCATTTTCAGCCTGCAGGGCCGCCACTCCTGTGGTTGGAGGATCCCCCACTATCCTTGCAGCCTGGCTTACCGGAGACGGAGCCCCAGTCCTCGCCGCCACCGCAGCCCCACGCCCTCTGCGACCCCTGTGTGAGGTTGCCACTTTGGGAGGAGGCATGATGTCTCCACTCCCTTCCGAGTCAGATGCAGTGCTGCCACCCTTGTGCAGGGGGCGCTTCCGAACCTGTGGGGGGAGGGCCTCCACCCTCACTGTCAGGGCCGCCGCCAGGGATGACGCCGCAGAACACGACGCAGGCCCCCCGGCGGCCTGAGCGGCTGGACTCTCCATCACATCAGAAGGCCCTGCGGCACTGCCGCCCTCGTCCATTGACTGCTCTGCAGTCCCATCGGTCTCCGCCGTCGCGTTGCTGTCAGCGTCAGATACGCTACCATCGCTGGGCGGAACATCGGCAGCCCCCCGTGCCCTCTGCTCCGCCCGTCGCAGTTTCGCAGCGCGTCGCCTGGCGCGCTCCGTTGCGGGGGTGGGCTTCCCCCCCCTCTTCTTCTTTCGAGCCTCAATTTTCGCTGGGCCCTCGGCTGATTTGGATGCCTCCAGTGCGGAACTGCAGTCCGACGAAGCATCTCTCCCGTCTGTGCCAGAGTTGCAGTAGCCTGGCAAGGCTTTAGCGTGGGAACTAGGCTCCCCGTTAGTGGTGGTTTTGGGCATCTCACCCCTCCTATCTGCGTCTTTATTGTACAAGAAATCCATAAGGTTCCCACGAGTATGGGAGAAATAACGGTCCACCCGGGCAGAGATACCCGATACCCGGGTAAGCGTACATTTGTATCCCAACACAGGGGGTCCGCAGGTACCCTGGCTGGGGGCGCGCTAATGACTGAACAACCCATCAGCCATGCATCCTCTCGCCGCGCGCCAGAACTTAGGATTCTGGGTGATTGTTTTATAGAGGTTTTCTTCCTCGCGGTCCAGGCGGTTAAGCCAAGACCCTCGCTCCTGAATCTAGGCCTCAAGACAAATGTCCCGAAGCAAGAATCAGGTCTACGATTTGTCGCGGTTGGCAAATGCCTGCCCAGTCCTCAAATGAATGAGTGACTGGACCCGTCGAATTTTCGCATCCAATACCCTCTACAATTAGAGGGCATGGAGCGAATTTGGGGCATCCCACAAACTGGGCCCCCCCTCGGGCCAGATATTTGCCACGAGCGACAATTCCAGAGAGCAGTCCAAGAAATTGTCGCTCGTGCCCAGGGTACACCACGCGGAGGTTTCTGGCGTAGTACCCCAGACATGTTGGTATAAGGTTGCATTCGAGCTTTCCTTCTCTTGTACAGATGGTATGTGTATATTATATCCTATAGTCGTCTTTTACGACATCCACGAGCAAGATAGGGAGTGGTGAATCGTATTCTTACTCCGTCATCACACGGAATACTATTTACTTAATAGTACATTTTATTATTAACATAATTTAATTTAGCAATGGTAATTATTTTAACTCCATTAATGACGAGGGCAACAGTGCTTTCTTGGGGAAAATCATAACACCAACTGCGATAGCCAATCCTCTTGCCAGACACGGCGATTATGGCATTACTCAGCTATATGTAGGCATGGACCTAACAGTAGACCTTCATGAGTTGATGGATAAAGAGTTTATTTAAATAGTATTTACTAAGTCTTGTTTTACCTATATTTATAACCTATATTGTTTATATCCTAGTTATAGTACACATTTAATTTTTGAAAAGAAAGCTGGTGTCATACTTATTTCACATTTATTTGATGTTGAAGTTAAACACACCGCAAATTGCGGTAGGAAAATTTGCGCTGAGCATAAAGTATTAGTATATAAATAGCAATAAGTACGTAATCTATGCAGGCGAAGATGTAAGCGCTGCTAGGTATATTTAGAAATATCATCAAAAATTAAGATAAAACACTAATACCAATGATTATTTAGATTGTGTACTAAGAAAATAATTCGATAACCTAAACAAAAAGAAAGTATTTGCGAAAATAAGCCGGCTAATCATACGGGAGCATACTTTGATTGGAGATTGATTTATTTGTAATAAAACGCTTTGAGCTTTCTTTTATCTGTCTCCACACAATCGAGGGCGAAGCAAGAAAGGAAAGCAAACAATAAATCCACCTACATAAAAATTGCAACAACTTTGTTCATAATGCCGATGGAGGCATCATCAAAAGTTGGTTCGCTTCGCACCCTCGCGCCCATTCGTGCAGAGATTACCAATAAATCCAATACGGGATAATTGGCCGGCTTAATTCTGTTCTATCTTTCTACTTAGTTCAGTCGTCAGAATGTGCTAGCTAAGGCCCCTTGGGAGAGTCCAGTAGAGAGCACAAACATTGTCTAGTTACCAAACCAAAATAGTATCTCCTATATTTTCATAGGGGTGAATTTCGTTTGACGAAATCGAGATTAAGCAAAATCAACTCCGTATGAAGAAAATGGCACAATTAATGAGGTATTTTTAGTTTTTCATATAACTTATCAATTTATTTGTTATTTTACATTAAGTATATTAAGTGTGTACAAAAAAAACATCTAAATTAGTCGCACTTCGTATCTAACTAAGTAGTTAATCAACATGAATATCGTTTTCCCCTGTAATGGACGAGAATTATGGAGTCAAGGGGTGGCAAAGATTTGATATTCGCATCAGTCGCTGGCCCTAGGGACTACTGCGACGTGATTCAATAGTGATGTCCACGATCGACGTTTAGATACGCAAAATTATGGAAAAGCTTTCGAGATAAATCGATGATGTAATTTTGTACTGTGATTTAGGGATCAAGAATATAAAAAAGGGAAAGTAGCCGACAGATAAAAACATATGGAACTTGAATGAATGTACCTGTGTTAAATTCTCCCCATTACGAGTTAGAATTAAAACGTCACTCAAAGCGGAAAAATCCCGTTCCGAAAAATTAGCCAGCAAAATTCCAACAAATAATTAATCTGGAATAATCATACAAAACGATGCGAGCGGGATTCTCGGCCATTATTACCATTCATTTCAAATCAGCCATGCGGAGGGTCGGGGAGGGCGAGGGCCTCGCTCGACCTGAATAAGCATACATTTTCCAATCAGGCCACGTATCATTTAACTCGCTATTAAATTCAACTTCTTCCCTCCGAATTATTATCATGTCAAAATGGATCTCGGTAAGTAAATTCAGATTTATAATATAGGTATCTATATGAAACAAACTGATTTGCTTGCTTCTGCCTAAAATTTATTGTGTGGTGGGCATTCAACGTTTGATAAAGAAAATTCAGGCGGCTCATTATGTTAGCAGTGAAATACTTTTCATAAACACAGTCATAACATTCATGCTTAAGACCTTTTACGGTAATTACTCTTTCTATGGAAACTCGCGCCCCTACCGGTAAATTAGGAAATTAAAATTTTGTGAAAGAAATCTTGGTTGTTTCTTACATCTGTTTGGTTCAAATATTTACATAATTACATGAAGAGCTTTTAGAATTCTATATATGTGTTTATTAATGACTAAGATTTTAGTTTGAATTAGTTACAACTGCAAATGTAGAGATATTTTATAAACACATTTAAGTATGAGACAAATCAAGTTGCTCCATATCTAGCTATTATATTCTTAATCTGCTATTATCGCCTTGCCTGTTAGTTATTTTAAGAGATGGTTAGGGATAGAGGCAGATAATATCCCTGCAAATGATGGCAATATTTGAAATCATTCGTTGAAATAAATTAATTTGAACAGAGTTGTTTAGTCAGTCTACATCTTTTTAAGATGTTTTTCATACAAACTCGGCAAACAATATATGACTGTAAAGAACACAAAAACGTCTGATATGATTTAATCGATGTATGTCGATATCGTTTTATGATTATAATTTTTTTTATCTACTCCGGTTATAATCTTTGAAACTACCTACTCAGGAGATTAGAAAGGCAATGATGCGAAGATGATTTATACCACTAAAATAAAGTATTAGGACCCCGTCAATTTCAATAAATTCATTTTATAATTTATTTTTTCATTTATACAGAACAGCATATATTGAGCCAACAACTAGTATTTAAATAAATTCACTGTAATATCGACCACTACTGCGTATTAAAATAAAAAATAAATCGATTATGCTTATTATTATCCATCTTTATATTTGAGGATAGTAGCAGTGAGTGTCACATAATTAAATGTTAAAATGAGCGTGTGACGGCACGAGACAGTCACCTGATACTATGAGTCGACTCATTCGACCTCCCTTGCTTATTAAATTAATAACTTTGAACACCGTCATTATCCGACTAATTGGAGGGGTGATGGGCTCCTTTTAACACATTACCTAAGCGTTTAACGTCAGTTTTATGAACTGCGTAATTAATATTAATCTTGGGTCGAGCATGTAAATATATTGGGCGCATATTTTCTACTACAATTTTGACAGAGGGTATTTTTAGGTATTTTTTTTACGAAATGTATTATCATAATTCGTATGATAAACGAACAAACTTATAATTTCGAGCCGTGCAGGCAAAATGTTATCACAAAGTATCAATTAACGCCTAACGGTAAAATTTTCGTTGTTTATAAACATATCATTTTGCTGTCTTGTCGCTGCTCCAGGCACAATTTTACTTAGAAATTTAAGAGATATAATTAAGAATTTGCAGAGCGCAATAATTTAGGGCTCGTCTAATGAGTGATATCAGGTTACGAGTAATTAACGCCAGCGGCAAATTGCCATTTTTGTTATAAAATATATCTAAAAATATTTTTAAGATATAAATATGGCTTTATTTCGTCTTGAAGCTGAAAACAAAATAAATGTTCAACAATTAAGTTCATAATAAGGTAAGCATTTATTTGATTGTGTTGTTAACATGATACTTGATAATACATTAAGTGGATGGCGAAGACCTTGGAGGGCGGTGTACGTTTCCACGCTAGTCAGTGTTCAAGTGTAGCCGTTGAGGCCCTACAATAGCGAGCGTGATACAAATATACACATAATTTTAATACGGGGGTGAAGCATTAAAAGTCAGGGATCAAATGCCTTTAATTCTACATGAAAAAATCTATAGAGTTGCTTACATTTATTAGTTTTTTTAGATTAACAACGTATAATAGTGAGGGGAAAAGATGATAGGACGTCGACGGTAGGAATATAGATGTAAAACGTTTTTGAGAATTTATTGATTTTTGATTTTTACAATCGCGCTATTTCAAATATTTCATGGGTTCCACAAAATTAAAAGGTGATTAAATTTGCAAAAATACAATTTTATTTCACGTGTTATTATTTTCTGCAAACGTGAAACTTCTCTAAACGACTTAAGCGGTCAACATTGTTATAAATGAAGGAAGCCCTGGAAGGAAAGCCCGTATCAAGCCTTCCATCGAGTTATACCACATAATAGTAGACTAATATCACTTCCTTATAGACTAAGAGAGAAAATACCAATATTGGCACCCTTGGCAGAGTCGAGTTGGCGATTGCAGCTGGTTAAAAGTTTTGCTACAGTCCGTTCATCCATCACATGAGGCTTAACTATAAATAATTATAAATAATTTCATAACCATAGTTGAAGATTTTTCGTGCGATGACGGAGTAAGAATACAATTCACTACCCCTCTCTTGTCCGTGTGTGTCGTAAAAGACGACTTAGGTATATAGTATGCAGACAACATCGGTACAAAAGACGGAAAACTCGATACAAATTACTATACCAATCTGTCTGATATAATAAGGCAGCATGATATAATAAGGACAAATTCCCGCTCATAATGGCGGCGGTCCGAGCCCAACAGCAGAACGTATATGACCTCAGATGATGATGGGGATGATGATGATTTGAAATTATGACTGTTTGCCTGAAATGTTTACTAAACAATTTTTCTAATCGAAAATGTGGAGAGGACTTACAGGTGGGAGCTTGCAACGCCCCACCGTCGACGGCGCATAGAGCTCGCTATGTTGCACTTACTCCAGTTTATATTCTTCATAGGTAATATTTTTAATTTTTTAACCTATGAGCAATCCTTATATATTTATTTACTAATGATTGCCGAGATATTTTGTATTAATCTTGGCCGTGTGAGGACGGGTTAAGAATACTGTATATCACTGCTTGTTAATTTCTCCAAGGACTTGTAAAAACGCGCAAATGGATCATTAAGAAAAAATTCAGCAGCACTTTCTTGGAAAACTTACATCATCGACTGTAATTACAAACTTGCCTACTAAATGGGGCGATTATTACATTATATATCTTCTGCGTAATGCGTATGGCGTTAACAGATCAGGACGTTAGGGTATTAGGATGGATGAACTATTGATATACAATATAAAATTTTATTTAATTAAAATTTGGCTTTTCACAATTATAAGTACCTACTAGTTGTCGGAAAATCTCGATTTTATAAAAGATAAAACATACCGTAATTCCTCAGTCCACCAGGTACTACACTGTAATTACGGATAAATATCACTACGACGTCTGTAGATAATACAAATCAGTATCTACCTATCCATCGCTATTATCTATCATCAAATATTCAGACAAATCGGCTCACATATTACGCATCCGTCAATAGGGTTTGAGCCGTCACCCTTTTAATTTAGACTTGGACGAGGGGTCATTAAACAATAAAGTGTTGATTAAAAGCCCCCATGCGCGGATGGCGCGCGGTAGCTTGATGCGAATAACTGCGCTTCCTGCATTGAGCTATTATTTGATCACTAGATGATTGGCACGACACACACTCATCTCAAGTGATACTCGTACTCGTACCGAAGTATGCTGAAGATTACAATATCATTGAAATGTTCTTTATGTATTTTAAATAGGTTTTGTTTTTCAGTAGGTACTGTCATTTCGGCCCGCCGCCATGAGGTCTCGTGACCTATGTGAATAATATTGTAATGGCTCGGCTCGGATATTACTTCTTCTTCAAGCCTTAGGACTTTGTAATGTTGGACCTACTTACTATGCTGGTTAAATATGTTGGTTAGTTTTATTTCATATTCCCTTCTTCTTCTTCTTCTTAAAAACAAGGTATCTGTTTACGTTTTAAAATCATCTTTTATAAAAAATGAAATAGTAAAAACTTTTATGAAAAAAGAACTATTATTATCTAAATATATCTGCCAAATAACACAGTTTACTTAAACAAAAGGGTTCTTTAGTGTAATGCGGTTTTAACTTCATTTTTATAGATAGATTTTTATATATTCATTTAAAACAAGTATTGTAACCGGGCGAGAGTAGAAAGTATTACCTATTCGTATTCACATTAGTATCCGTGTGATAACATAGAAAGAATTCACCACTCTCTTTCTTGCTCGAGGGTGTCGTAAAAGATGGATGAATTATAAAAGAGAAGTAAAACTCGAAATAAAACACTCTGTCAACATGTCTGATCAGCTTGGTATAATAGGCCAATTACAATTGTAGGAGAGGTTCGTGCCCAACATTGGAATGTAGGTATATGAGCCGAAATGGTTCACGTAGAAATTCGAAATAATTAAGAGCAACCAAATTGTAAACAAAAACTATATGAATTGATATAATTATGATCAATTATTTGCTTTAATTTATAATTAAATATTATAAAGAATGTGAACGTTTCATTGTAGTGACGGAGTAAGGATACAATTCACCATCCCATTTCTTCCCCGTGGATGTCGTAAAAGTCAACTAAGGGACATGATGTGCATATAACATCTATGCAAGAGAAGGAAAACTCGAAACAAAATTCTATGCCAACACGCCTGACCAGTAGGTCGATTTTCCTCCCATAGCAGAGGAGGCTCGAACCCAACGATGGGACGCATTTGGGCTGAGATGATGATGATGAAATAACTTTTACATAGTTTAATATTAGACTCGAGAAAAGTCTCCTATCTTTATACAAAACATATTATTTTGACCGCGAGCGATAATCTGAAAAACCATTTATGGAAATTGTATACCAATCGTTAAAAAGAGAACCGTCCTGTTAACAGATTTTAAATCATTGCCGTCTCTGGCCGCCATTGTAACGTCAAGTTAGTTCAAAAGCGGTCGTTCCAGTAGAACAAAATGATTTTCTTCGAAGCCAATTGCGGGTTCCACACCTCGCGAATCAATAGATCTCATTCAAATAATAATAACGAGTTATAGATCAAGTGTGTGAGGTTGTCAGCATTGGATGGTGAGTGCGGCTGACGCGGTTAACGTGACTCGTTGCGTCTGTAACTTTGCTCTACTCCTGCCGCATTTGAGTATGGAAATGGATATTTATTTCATGTCTCGACTGCCCGCCACAGCCGTCTGCGGTGATCTCCAAAGATGATAACGCCTCGATTTATATATTTCGTTCGATGATCGGCTGCTACTATGTTCACCATACAACTGCCAGAAAGGATTGCGTTCACTTATACAGGCGGATATAGACTTGTTATCATTTTATGTTTGATATGTAAAGTATTTATAACTGTATTACGTATGTACATAAAAGTTTAAAAACCTTTTATCATATCAGTTGCTCTTTATTTTATCTATATATGTATATAAAAGAAAGTCGTGTTAGTTACATTATTTATAACTCAAGAACGGCTATACAGATTTGGCTGAAAATGGGTGGGGAGGTAGCTTAGAACCAGGAGACTGACATAGGATACTTTTATCCCGTTTTTCTTCTTAATGCCAATGAGCTACTTTTTATCCCGTTCGATCGCGTTCCCGTGTGACATGGCATATAATGTCAAATAGATTTTATTTTGTTTCTGTTTGTCCATTCGGATGGGCAAAGGAATCAAAAACCATACAGCCACGTCTGATACAATTTTCTTCATATTATTTAACATTTCTTTATATAGAATAGCTTATTTATAGTCATGTCCATCAGTAAGTCAAGTCGTTACCATTAATTATCCGTTGTAAACCTAATTATTTGATTTCTCTGGGAATTACGGTAGAATATGAAAATACACGTAAACCACTCTTATATCATATTTCTTACATATCTTAACTGTATTATATTAAATAAAATATCAGCAAAATTATTCAATGTAAAACTATAAAACACTAAAAAATGAATATAATACAAGAGCTAAACATGACATTTCCATATTCGCACCGAAACTCATGTCAAAGAGAATACAAGTCACTATGAAACGTAGGATAACAAAAACGCCTTTAATATGTAATAACAAAATACAAATGACAGCTAAACGTAATTTTGTCCATAGTTAAGTATGGTTGAAAATTTGATAATTATAATTTTGTCAGAAATCAGTCAGTAGATTGTATTCTCTTTGAATCGTCATTAACAATGCCGCGACCAAGACGATCGAATCTTTCCCGACAAAGCCGTAATGGTTCCTCCATTAGAGACTACATATTCGGCAATTTAGAAAATATATTTACGAACAAAATTATGGCGGTACGAAGTTCACCGGGCCAGCTAGTGTTTGTATATTTTAGGACACTGAAATAATTTCCTTTACAGATGCCCATATAATACATAATCAGCCTACATAACTCTATGGTAAATTTTGTAAGAATTAAACTGAAAATATCCAAAGTCTAAAAATTTCTCATTACGTTTTCATAACAATTTAATGTAAAAAAAAAACTTAAGCTGAAGAACTTTAATAAAAAACGTTCCTTTTCTTGTATACGAGCGAAAAATGGTTGCCACACGCGGGATTCGAATCCATACTTATTGGAAATCCGTCCAATCGTCCTACTAACTAGATTAGCGTGGGCTGTTGTATGACAGTTAAATTGTTACTCGTGCTGTCGTCTTTATGGGAGACATGCATCGTCTATTGGAAAATATTTATACATTTTTCTAATATACCTGATAGGTAATAATAGTTTATTAACTTTTCAGTAAGAATTGCATTAAACGATGACATGACACTATTATTTAAATTATTGAGATTTTTTAAATTTAATATGTTAGGCTTTTTTTTAAACTTGTTTAATAAATCTTGTATACAAGCAAAAAATAGGGAGCTCGAATCCCACGCCTGGCAGTTTTTTCACTAGTAAGCAAGTTTATATAAATAACCTAGTCTGTAAATAACTTAGTATGCTAAAACTCATTAATTTAGATGTTCCTTTTCTGTTAATTTTCTTCCAAAAAATTGTATAACATTCATTACTTAGATTCCTCTAATCGGCCGAAATAGATACAAAACAATTATTACTAAATTATGACACATAAGAAAATATGTAGATTAGAATTGCTGAACATTATAAAACCAATATATATTTTGCACAGCTGATTGACTATGTTTTTACATGGACTCTAATATAAAACTAAATAATAAAAGAAATAAATGTTTAGTAGGTACATCTATAGGATATGTAAATTATTTTAAAAGTATCAAAGGTGTACATTGTAAACATTGTAGACTTTAATATGTCATATAATATCTCATATAATATCGAAAGGAAAAAAATATCAACTTCACGACATCTATATTACGGTAGTTTTTGCTTTTTAAGCATAAA
This sequence comes from Lymantria dispar, assembly GCA_032191425.1. NCBI lineage: Eukaryota > Metazoa > Arthropoda > Insecta > Lepidoptera > Erebidae > Lymantria > Lymantria dispar. Next base: position 17,919,605 of record CM063446.1, on the reverse strand, counting down.
TCCTTAGATTATAAAAAGTATTTAAATGTAAAGTTTTATTTTACAACGACCTGTGATATTCAAGGGGCCTGTATGCAAAATCTAGCATTCACCATACGTTCGATCGTGATGCTTTCGATTCAGAGATCGCTGGCATAAAGAAATGTTGAACGTTGTCATACTTGAGTCATCCTCATAAATAATATTTTATTATATCTAACATTGACAACATGTATTTCAATCTTCTTCAATGTTGTATTCTTTAAAGTATACGGAACACCAAGAGAATGGGCATCATGAGGACCTGTTTTGAAAATGTTTTTTCTTAAAAATACATGGGTTTACTGTGTGTAGGTTTTCCTTCTTATTTTTTTTTCTCGATAGATTATAAATCGCCTGAATTTTGTTCAGCTATGGGGGTTGAAAAATGGCTCATATTCCATCTTGTTTTCTCACCATTGACACATAGAACGGACCATCGACAGGGTGGAGCTTTACCTCAGGAAAATACACAGTGAAATCTACTTTTTCGGGTACCTCTTCGTGATTTTTTTAGGTACTTAGGGACATCGCATGCATTTAGACCTTACTATCAGTAGCAAAGACTCCCACACGGCCTTGGCCGGAGTAGAATCAGGACACTCACACCTGTGATATCCTTCGTGTTAATAGCAGACCAGATAGGCAATCGAGATAAATTTCGAATACCAACTTCTTACAAACGGGAAGGGGATGCGGGCGTCAGTGTTTGAGAAATATATGTCCCAACAATTTTAGAGTAGCATTACGTCGAATCAGAACTTTGATCTCGTATGCCTTCCAGGTCATTAGAGTAGGCGTTGTACACCGTAATTTTCCCCACAACGTACTACTGCCATAAAATAGCTACGCAAAATCCGGCTACGGCCCAAAAAAAAAAAAAACAAATTTAAAATAATAATATAGAATGTTATAAATACTATGGATAAGTTTGTAATGTCAAGTAACTGTGAAGAGATACTTGATCTATTATTTCGGAGGCAAAAGTCGTGTAGTATAAACAACAGTAACTTGTTGCTAATTTATATGAATCCTAATGTTGGTCACAAGCTTACATCCTTACTAATATTATAAAAGTAAGTTTGTTTATTTGTTACGCTTTCACGCTTAAACCATTGAATCGATTTCAAAAATTCTTTCACCAATAGAAAGCTATAATATCAGGGAGTAACATATATATTTTATACCGGTATTCCCACGGGAATGGGAACTACGCGGGTAAGGCGACTGTAACCGAAGCGAAGCAAGGGCAGGTTGCTAGTAACAAATAATAAGATAATTATCCAACAAATTGACAATTCGGTGTAGATTTTTACTTCGAGAATCTCTCCATTTTAATTTGCTCATATCTATCCATTATATCCTATGAGTCTTCTTTGTCGGTATCACTTCACAGAGTAGTCGTGGTCATTATTTCAGCTGTTGCTGGCAAGTTTCACAACATGCCACTCTTCCCTGATGGTCGCCATGAGTATCAGAACCAATAACTAATCTAATAATCAATAAGCCATAAGTAATTAACTAATTAAATATATAAGTAATTAAAATAAATTATTAACATAAAAAAATAAAAATTAAGGCAAAAGCGTCGCTACAAAAGAAGCAAGACTCAATATAAAATCCTGTGCCAAGTTGTCTGACCAGTGTAGTATACCGGTAGTACCGGTAGTAGTAAACCGGTGTAAAGTAAATAGTAATTATGGAGCAGGCTCTTGTCTAAAAGTAGGAGGACATACCTCCTACTTTAAAAAAGTAAGAATATACGAGTATATGAGAAAATGTTTCTTTGTCTTCAAATTTTAACTACATGATCGATCATGCCGAAATTTTAGATACATTAAGGATAGAAATAAATAGGACAAAAAAAGACAGAAATAGACTTCATCCAGAAAAAAAAGAAGTGATTTTAATAAGAAAATAACTTGTTGTTATTCATGTTGTTATACAACTTAGACTATTGACATTAATAAATTATTGGCATATCGTGCTGTACTGAAGTAGTGAAAAACAAAAAAGAACTTGTGGTAGAATACCACTTTTGTTTTGTTTTTTTTTTACCATTTCTTGATTTCCGTGGCTGGCCCGGCGGATTACCCTTTCGGATATCGTCCCATTAGACACCCCGGCAACAAAACAGCGTTGCTGGAGCATCACCCTCACGCGGTGGATCTCTTTGCGGGTGGAGGACTAATCCCCGGTCCGTCAACCCGCAACTTGTGGTACCCCAGCAGAAACTCTGATATTCCAAAAAAAAAGTGCGGCAACTAGTGCATTCTAATTACGTATATCAGTTCTAGTTGAATTCATTGAAACTATTCGTTTTATTATAGAGAACTACATTTATTCTTATCGAAGTTCTCAAGCAGATTTAAAATTTATAACACGGGCATGTCACGTACCGGGTTAATTAGGTGTGGCGCGGGAGTCGGCAGTCGAAGCGAACGATGCGCCTGCTATTATTTTCACCATCGCACACTACACGTATGCCGCTCAGAATAATTATGGACCTCTCCGCTACCTGTACACACCTTTTGCATACTTACTGTTCAGATAAAAGTATAGTTTATTGAAATGTTTGTAATGCCTCGAATAAATGCCACTAATGAAATGGTAGGTAGATCCTTAAAAGTCTTTGAATGATTAGGAATTACACGAACGTGGGCGATTATCTAATGATATTAGATTATATATTATTTTGTATATAATTGATTTGCTTTACAAGTGCCTAGTAGCCCTTGACTAGCCGAGGCCGCGGGTGACGTGACCGGGGAGTTAGTCCGTCACCTACCGAGAGGCCGACCGCGTGAGGAAAGACCGACGTCCTGCCCAAGGGGGGGGGGGGGGGGAGCTGGCGTCGGTCGATGAGAGGGTACTCCAAAGGGGGTATTATGTCGGGCCGACCACTGATGATAAGTAACCCCGCTCTGGTGGTCGGCCCAACGACGAAGGCGACGTGGTGTTCGGGTGGGTTGCGGGTATGCGTGGTTACGCCCCTCTGTCGCCCCGAACGGAGTGGTGCGAGGAGTGCGCCGACCGCGGCCCACCCCAAAAAAAAAAGTACCCCTTGACTAGCTTTAGACGTATAAAATTGATTTGTGATCATTCCGTAAATATTTCTGTCACCTATACGTTTAGTTACAATTTTGACGGGTAGGGACGGTACCCGTAAGAATGTTCTGCCAGACCATGAACGTTGAGGATTCGATACCAGTGGTCGGTTTAAATGAAAGGAAGAGAATACGGTGGCCCGTGCACCTTTCATCCTTTCATCGCCCCGGATGAAATGGATGACTTATGTGCTGACCATAGCTCGCCCCAAATAAAAAAAAAGATATATATGGTCAATACTGTGTTCTTATAAGTTAGAATGTTATATGATCGATAATTACCAATCATGTATTGTTGTTGATATTATTGTCAGAAATATTTTCAGGATAAAATAAATATGTTACTATATTGTGCAGTTGAATAAATACGGAGCAGGAAGTCTCTGAACATCACATATAGTTACTGCTATATATATCCGGGAGACAACAATGAATCTACGTTTTTTGTATCTTCAATAATTTAACTCAAGCAAATTAATTTTTACATCGTAATCTACAAATTCCTTTTAAACAAACTTATAAAATACATATCAGTTAAATACAATAAATTAGTGAAGAACCATGTTATTATGCAGGCGATTAATGGAAGCTTATAAAATATCTCGCTCCGAACTGTTACACATTAAAACTGATTTAATACGAGCGATAAAGACCCTATATTATGAAAGGTTAATAAAACACGGCATCGCGACGAGCCGGCGCATATTTTCAACATTAATTGGAATATTGCGATAAGTGGTGAAGAGATGGTTCTTCATCATTAAGATAATATGCAAATGATTGAAGGGAAGACGATATAAATTTTCTCCACGAGACACTACGGATTGGACTTGATTGATTTGCAAATGATAAGTATGGATAAAATGTGAGTAGGCAATTATTATAGTGTTATTTTTTTTACATTACTCTATTTATAAGTCCACAAGCTAATCTATGTCTGTGTATACTGTATATACATAGGTACTTATGAATTCTACATAAATCTAGTAAGGCGTGTATTCGTCTTGTACGTACTAACTTTGTGTGGCTATTTTACATTAGTTTTATGGTAAAAATAAGCCACTGTTATCGAAATCTGAGAACATGTAGATCGAGAAAAAGGTTTAGGGTTCTGAAAAAAAATTACAAGGCGTTCACGAAAGCTAATATTTCATAATTTTTATAACTATTAATAGTTATAAGGGTTTATCCTATTTTGCACTGCCTTATAGAGATGTGCGTACGGTACATATGCACTTCATTGATTATGCTGATAAGTGTGAATTAAGTAAAAAATCCGTCGTGTCCTAGCTTGGACCAGGTTATTAACAATCAGGTGCGTACTGCACCTAAAACAAACAGTAAGAAAATTCCACCTTATATAAGGGAATCGTTTCAAATATAATATTCTAAGCACGATTTGCACTAGAATATCACGGAGTAGGTATATGTATGTGTGACCTCTGCATTAGTACATATTTATATTTCACTTAACGGCTAACTAGCTCTGCCATGCTTCGACCAATCTATTGTACGGAAATGCCTTCCAATGCACGAAACAATTCACCTTTACCGTAATATGCATACAAATGTTTGGGAAGTACGATCCGGTATTTGATCGTAAATGTTCTAACAATATTTGATTTTGCACATTCAGGCATCTGTTCTTACTCAATTTAAATAAATATTTTATGTATATCATCGTAGAATATACCAGAAGGTTATCAATTATGCAGAAATACTCTGTGTTTTCGGCAATAGTGCACTACGTCAATGCTAACATTCCAAAGTGGTTTGTTATGTATAGTTTTTACTTAGGTATGTGCAGAATAAATACATTTTTAACATTAAAATGATTATATTTGCGTCAATAAATAAACTCAATTTTTAAAAGCTCTATAATTTTATCTGAAATTGACCTTACTACCATGCTGGTCAGACAGGTTGTTAAAGGGTTTTATTTCGAGTTTTCCTTTTCCTGCATAAATGTTATAAAATGTTATATGCGTATTACATCCGTTGGTCGTCTTTTATGACATCCATGGGCAACAGAGGGAGTGGTAATCTGTATTCTTACTCCGTCCCCACAGGGAAGAGAAATTACCTTCAACCGACAAGCCGAGACTAATGCTCGCGGCATCTAAATTTTAGGTGGCATTTAATATTATTTTACAGTTTAAAATTCAATTTTATTTGTTAGATTATATACAACAGTAATCAATTATCGCTGTTATGTGTCATTTAGATTTCTTAAAGTATTACTTAAAATTTAAGTGTCGATGATGACAGCGGACGTTATGGCCGTATTCCATATTATATAAGATTTGAATTGCTTTAGGCGTCAGAAAAAATCTTCTCTCCTTTGTGACAACGAGTATAAGAATGTAATGTGTCACCTTTTGCTTAGTTGCGCATGTTTTATAATAAGATTAAGGAAAAATGCGAAATATAATCGTTTTAGTAATACTAGCTTCTGCTCGCGATTTCGTCCGCGTGGTATAGATACTTTGGACTAACGTTAACTTTAACCTAAGACTTTGTTTACGTAGAAGGTGAAATATTTTTTAATAATACGATTCTGTCACACATGATTTTTGCAAAAAAATTAGCCGTTTACGCAGCGGAAGATCAGCTAAAAGGAAAAAAAGCCGATTTTAAAATATTCTTCATTGGTGCTCCGCTCTTATTGGTCTTAGCGCGATAATATAGCCTATAGTCATCCTCGATAAATGGGCAATCTAACACTGAAGGAATTTTTCAAATCGGACCTGTAGTTCCTGAGATTAGCGCGTTCAAACAAACAAACTCTACAGCTTTGTATATTAGTATAGATACTATATTATACTAATTTTTCATTTGTCATCAGAACATTAACAGTCTATATCTTATCTGCTGTAGATACGCGTGAAGCATTTTGGCGTATTTTGAATTTAAAGGCAAGATCCTATTATCGATCCTACAAACTAAAGTATCTTCTAGGCAAGGGTAAAGTTGACTCGAAGTATGTACAGGAGCGATAGTTGTCACTTACCATCAGATGGACGGCAACAATGGACAATAAAAGAAATGGAAACGATGTACTAGATATTCTGAAAGATTAATCTATATACAAAATCTATGCACGTGAAGAAAAACTCGAAATAAAACTCTGTTTTTTTTTATTTGGGCAGTGGGTTGCGGTCGGTTTCCGTCCGAGGCGACAGAGGGGCGCAAGCACGCACACTCGCAACCCACCCACGATGCACGTCGCTTTCGTCGTTGGGCCGACCACTGAAGCAGGGTTACTTATCATTGGTCGGCCCGACGGAATACCCCCTATTTGGGGTACCCTCCCATTGACCGACGTCCCCCTCTCGGGGAGGACGTCGGTCTTTCTTCACGACCTTGTGCAGGTATTTGGCGAAGCACCCATGCCCTGTCAACACCTGCACTAGGCGGAAGGAGAGCACCCCGTGCCGCCTTTCCAACCACTGCATCAGCACCGGCTGGAGGGCCGTCACGATTCGCACCCCGAACCACCGAGGCTTCTCCAGCCGGACTGCCCAATGGGCAATGACGTCTCGGCGGGTGTCGACGCGCGAGGCGGTGAGCTCCCTCAAAAAGACCACACCGCCCTCCGCTCGCACCCCTGTCACCCGCCGATACAATCCGGCGAGCATTTCCGCTTCCAGGTCCCACGCGGGAGTCCCGGCCAATAGACACGCTGCATCCGTCGCCACCGTGCGGTATCCGCGTAGGGCCCTGATCGCCATGACCCTCTGTGGTCGCCACAGAAGAGCCCTGAGTCGGACGGTCAGGGACCCCGCCCACACCGGTGCGTCGTACAGGGCCATCGACCGAATGACCCCAGCGTACAGCCGTCGGCACGCAGCGCTCGGTCCGCCCACGTTCGGCATAAGTCACAATAGGGCGGACGCCGCGCCGACGAGCCGTGGAACGAGCCTGCGGAAATGCTCCCGGAACCACCATTGCCCGTCGAGTACTAGGCCCAAATACCTCATATGGGCCCGGATTCTGATCTCAACCGAATGGACGGTGATCGAGACGCCGATGGAAGGGCTCCTACGGCGCCCATGGAACAAGAGGGCCTCCGTCTTGTCCAGGGCGACCCTCAACCCCAGGCTTCGATCCACCTGACGATCTCTTCGGTGCCTAGAGTCGCCAGGCTAGCCGCCTCTTCTAGCGTCCCACCACGGGCTGTGACGAGCGTGTCGTCGGCGTAACAAATCACGCCCAGCCCGGGTGGGAGGCTCCCCCTCAACGCCCAGTCGTAGCCGATGTTCCACAGGGTGGGTCCGAGGACCGACCCCTGTGGGACACCGCACGTCATGGGAAATAAAACCCTGTACCAACCCGTCTAACCAGTATGGTATGTTAGGTCAATTGCCCTCCCGTTGTGGAGGAGGCCCAGCAGTGGGACATGTATGAGCTAAAATGACGATGATGATGATACGAAATCTATGCAAGAGAAGGAAAACTCGAAATAAAACCCTGTACTAACCCACCTAATCAGTATAATATATTCGGTCAATTGCCCTCCCGTTGTGGAGGAGGCCCAGTAATGGGACGTGTATTAGCTAAAATGACGATGATGATGATACAAAATCTATGCAAGAGAAGGAAAACTCGAAATAAAACCCTGTACCAACCCGCCTAACCAGTAAGGTATATTAGGTCAATTTCCCTCCCATTGTGGAGGAGGTTCGAGCCCAGCAGTGGGACGTGTATGAGCTGTGATGATGACGATGAAGTACCGTCTACAGCTGTGTCGTTAGCGTCTTACTCATTGGCAAAGGTTAAAGACTAAATGACTATTTAAGACAAGTACACGGACATTTTCTTAATTTATGGTGAAGTTCATTTCAGTAAACAAATCAGTTACCACAAAAATGTGAATGCAATTATTGTCTTTCGTTTGAAATATGTTTAAAGAGTTCAATTTTAGTCTAGTTTGATTATTATTAAACATCTGATTAATACATTCGAAGTCATTGGAAACAAGGTACAATAGCTGATAATAAAATTGTACATAGATCTTTGCAAAGAGTTAAGCGGTTGGTTTCGGTTTTGTAAAGTGTTGACTCTCCCGCACACTACTTGTATGATGTTTGTCAGTCGTTGTACATGCGCTCGAGAGACTGCCGTTTCTTTCAGTAAAAGAAACGAGTTGTTCATCATAACCTTAACCTATACTCGTATATAGTAAGTCCCACTGTTGGGCTCAGGTCTCTTCCACAATCGGAGGGCATTAGACCTACGATTCCACGCTGGACAGACGTGTTAGAATAGGGTTTTGTATCGAGTTTTCATTTTCTTTCATCGATGTTACCTGCATGTATCCCTTAGTTGTCTTTTACGATACCCACGGGCAAGGGTGATTAATTGTATTATTAACCGTAACCACACGGATTATGATTCATCATCATCACCATCATCTCAGCTAATACATGTCTCACTACTGGGTTCAAGCCTCCTCCGCAATAGGAGGGAAATTGATACAGAACAGCTATATCATGCTGGTGGTTCTCTTGCACAGACATATTATCATATTATTTATTTCCCTTAGTTATTATATACAACATCCACGGGCAAGATACAGAGTGATGAATTGTATTCTTAGTCCATCACTACACGGAATATGATTACGGAGTTGTTTAATACCGCAACAGTTTAGAAAAAGGCTTATAGAATAAGTGTATTTTATGTTACAACAATATGTAATGGTTTTAACAGCTGCTTACAGTCTAGTATCAATATACTAGACTGTTTTAGTGCATTGTGCGACATCACAAAGGCGATAAGGACAATGCTCCACTAAGTCGAAATTGGTTAAATGTCTCTTTCCAAGGCAGATGTGCATAAGCGACAGTTATTGGTATACTAAAATCTCGACATTCTTGCAGGTGGCAATAGGCTCCGACGTTCCGAGAAAGGGACGTCGAGAGGAGAGGGTACCCCCTCAGGGTATTCCGTCGGACCGACTACAAAAGACAAGGAACTCAGCACTGGTCGGCCCAACGATGAAGGTGACGTGCTAGGGGTGACTTATGGCGGGCGGTGGGTGCGTTGATCATAGCCCACCCCAAAAAAAGGTGGCTATAGGCTCCATGACGGCCACGGAGGACAAGGAACTCGGTACTGGTGGTCGGCCCAACGGCGAAGGAGAGGAAGATACGGTAGGTAATGGGGTCGCGCGCCGCCCTTTCGTTAACCCAAACGAAGCTAAATGACGTGTGCGTTGACTATAAGCCCACCCCAAAAAAAGGTGTCAATAGGCTTTTCCTCATTACTTATTTTTACTCACCTTTTTAGGGAAAGAAAACACGATATTCTAGGCAAATACACTTATTTAATTTCGTAAAAGGTATTATAATTTAAATGAAAGGTATTATAATTTAATTTCGTAAAAGGTATCCGGTAAAAGGTTCCGTGTGGTGACGGAGTAAGAATACAATTCACCACTCCCTGTCTCGCCCGTGGATGTCGTATAAGACGACTATGGGATATAATATGCACATAACATCTGTGCAAGAAAAGGAAAACTCGTAATGAAACCCTATACCAACATGTCTGACCAGCATGGTATAGTAGGTCAAATTCTCTCCCATTGTGGAGGAGGCCCGAGCCCAACAGTGGGATGTATGTGGGCTGCTATGATGATTATAATTTAAAACCAAAAATTTGTCTTTATAATGTGTTATCTAAGGAGTAACTTATATGTTGCTAATTTACAATGCAACAGAAACAAAAAAGGGCGTTATTATAATGGGGTGCTACCTAAATTATAGATATGTATGTGAAGTCAATGTCGCTCCTGACAAAAACAGACAGAAGGCAAAATTTGTCATTGGAAAGCACGTAATGTAAATTCTATTATTACGGCCTTTTATTTTTCAATTACGAACCCCAGAGCAGCCGTCGCCTCGGGGTTAGATCTGCAAGTCCCCAAGATATTTTATTCTTTTATATCTATGTTTGTAGAATACCTTATGATATTTATTCTGTGTATATACTTTTGATTACTAGAGGATAAACGTTAATTTTATTTAATTTTGAGTTCAGAAATTCCAGAAATTCCTATAAACGGTATTCAACATTTTAATAGAGGAATGATTTCATGTAAATTATGCATACAATTTTTAGGTACCCCATGGGATAGCTTTTTTTTTCTCTGCACCGGTGGTCGGCCTAATGACGAAGGCGACGTGTTACAGGGTGGGTTATGGGGCCGCGCGCCGCCCCTCTGTCACCCCGGACGGAGCCGAGCGGCGGGTGGGTTGACCGTAGCCCACCCCAAAAAAGTAGGTTAGCTTTTTTGTCACACTCAATTATCAGGCAATAAAAGAGGGATGTGAGAAACATCCTCTGTCTATATTTTGCGTTGTCCATTGGCAATGCTACCTTGGTGCCAGTTGCCCGTTTGCGTGGGATGCTTTTTCAAATATCTACTGTCGTACGTCACAGTTCTGTCACACCTGTGCGGTAGGCCCATTGGTGGCCTAATGTGACATACTTGGCCTTAGCAAGTATCGCATCAGGCACTAACGCCGCTTCGAGGCGGACCAGGTTACCATAAATGCTATCCTAGATAATCAACTCCGGTACCCTTGTCTGCGTAATAACAGTTCCACAGGAGGCGGCGACTATGTTTTAGTCTCTAAGGCTGTCAAACACTTTAATAATGATTGGTGGTGTCCGGCTTATACCGATGATTTCGACAAGTTCACAGGCTGGCAGGCTGAGAATAGGCTTAATAGGAGGGCGGTTAGATCTACGGTCTGACGGTCGCACGAGGTGACGGAGGATGACGTTCTAGGGGGAATTGCCTCGCCAAGCCGTCAATTTTACGGGCGAAAGAATAGTCCGTCGATCATAGTCATCTCCTTTAGTCCTAACTGGATGTACTAATTGCCTGCATATATAACATCTAGATGAAATATCTACAAAGTCCGTATCATCATCATCTTGCTCTTATCCCAATTACTTGGGGTCGACGCAATATGTCATCTGTTTTGACATATTACAAAAAGTTTCGGCAATGACTTTTATGACCGGCCGCCTGCCTGACGTCAACCCTCCTTGGGAATGTAATCGTTGACACAAATGGTACCAGGTGGAGTTGGTCCGGGTCAATCTAGGGCTCTTAGTCGTCTTTTACGACACCCACGAGCAAAGCAAGGGTTGGTAGTATTCGAAGCCGCTACCACACAGCAACATCTACAAAGTCCGTATAATGGATCATCAAAGCATCTACAAAGTCCGTATAATGGATAGAAATCCACTGTTCTTTTAGTTCTTTACTCAGATTTTAGACGCACTCACTAATTTGTATCCTATTAAATAGTACGAGGCGGCTCACATTTTATCTATTCTCAGAGTTGTGAAGTAAAAGCATTTATAGCTGCAGTATTTATAATCGCCAATTGAAGCATCATCCGTAAGATCAGTACAGGTTCGCTCAAACATGCAATATGCTAAAATGGCGACGTTTTGTGACCAACAGCAATTTACTTCATATCATTTTATTTTCATGAACTGTCCAACACATGCTCCTTGCATTAGATATCTTTCTTCTTCTCCTTCTTTATTTCTTTCTCAATTAAAGTTTTAAATATTTCGCCATTGATTTTAAGACGGATTGATATTTGCAGCACTATAAACATCTCAATATAATTTGATTCGATTAAAAGATACACTTTTCCAGGCAAGTCCCGTATTTTTGCAGACAGTAAACGACAATGTTTTCTTCTTAAGACTCGGCTACGTAAGGTAACTTTTATCACCTAAAAGGCTTCCTCATAATAGTTTAACGTATTAACGTTTTCTTTTATTACAATCAGAAAGTGTAATTATAAATCATGTAAGTCATAACAAGGCGTGTTTTAAATTTGTTCAGGAGCACTCCATTAAGTCAACACTGGGGAGCCGGGTCACGCGATGCAGTGTCAATAAACAGATACTAGACAATAGTTCTACTTAGAGTACTTAGCAAATGCTATCAGCATCAATGACATTTTATTTAAACATAGCTCTTATTTAAGTTGGTCGAAAGATAAAACTTTTAGACTTTAAAAACATTACAGTTCTTCATCTTCTTAGTTCTTTCCATAGTTGGGCACTAGTCTCCTTTAGATAATGTCAATTAGCCCATTCCACTACGCTGGTCGGACAGTTAGCAATAGGTTTATTTCGAGTTACTTTTTTCATACAATAATGTTATCAGGTTGCACCTTTAATCTACTTTTATGACGCCTATTAGAATTATCAGAAGAATGAAGAGAGGGTGAGGATATGATAATCCTCTGATATGGAAACTTGCTCTTTTACCGGAAGGGCGATCTCCATCCCAAGGTGGTGTAGAATGATGTTGAGCTGAGGATGGGACAATATGAATATGGACATAGAAACAAGAAGGACCAGAAACTGCCTGATTTTATGGAGGGGCAAGGCTTCTTTATGATTAATTTCTTCTTTAGGAAACAGTCACAAGGAAAATGTACCTGGATTAGCCCTAGTTAAAATAAAGAACAATTTTGCAAACCATTCCGTGCTTCATCATGTTGGTCATACCTACTACTATTCAATACATTATTTAAAAACCGTTCTATTAGTTTTTTTTTTATTTTGTTGACATATTTGATTATCCAGAGTTAATAAGAGTTTATATATAAACTTTATGAATAATTTATAAAACGATAAAAAATTTTTGAAGTGAAACTTCTTTAAAATTGTGATTTCAAACTCGACGAAACGAAAAAGGGAGTCCATAAAAACATAAACACGTAAATGTTTAGGATTCAGCCACCGAGTTTTTTTTTTTTTTATATTGCCAACGATGGCAAACGAGCAAACAGTACACCTGATGGTAAGTGTTGCTGCCGCTCATGGACCTTTACAAGGCCGCTGCCTACCGCGAAGAAAGTGAAGGGAGTGTGAATGCGTGCATTGAGGCTCGGTGATACCAAGGGCACTACCAAAACTCTTCACACGCAAACACCCTCACAAAGATAGAGATAATGAGATAAAGGATAAAGAAGTTTCACTTCTGCCATGCGTACTTTGTACACACTCTCTTTTTTTACATATTCTAAAATGTTGCATAACAAAATATTTGCGATAATTAATTAGTATTATTACTCTTATAAGAATTCTGCAATGATCGGTTTTATGTAATAGTATATTTATATACTGCAAAATATCTGTTCTTTGACATCAAAATAACAACAAATGATAGCAAGTAACGCCGGTCTATAACCGCGGTACAGCACTCCACAATTCCCTCAGCGCCGCTCAGGGAACAAATTAAATCATTTCTACTTCGTTTGCGATTGTACTCACGCAATATACTTGATATCACTGTAAGGATATATCGAATAAACATTTAATAAATTTTGATAATTAAGTCTAAAATAAATAAAAGTGTAGTTAGATTCCAACAAATAAATATTTCACCTTCAGAAATGCTATAATTAACAGTGATTTTAATAATTATTTCCATTGGTAATTTTATTTTACTTTTCCATGTTGAGTAGGAATACAAATCACCATTCCTTTTCTTCCCCACCAGTGTCGTAAAAGATAATTAAGGAACATAATATGCAAATACTATCTATTGGCATAAAACCCCATCTGTCTGACTAGCGTGTTTGAGTAGGTCAATTTCCATCTTATTGTGGAGGAGGCTCAAGCCCAACAGTGGGGATGCGTATGGGTTGAGAACAAGAAGAAGAAGAATAACATAAGGAACGCTCTTACGTAAAATACATCACAGTCCAAAATGGCTGAAAAATTTAGTAGACAATTAAAATTTGTAAGCAGAGTGATTCTTTAAGAAAAGGAAAACAAAAACTATGACGAGTCAAAAGCTAGTTTAGTATAGAAAGTCATAGTAAAAATAATTTTGCCCTTATAATATGGTAGGTTTCTAGATCTAAAGAAATACCTATATACCACAATGATGCACTTTAGTAGTCAATACTGGTTATTAATGACATAGAGTACCTACTGCAATGACGTATGTATTAGAATTGTTCTTGTGTAGCAGCTATGAATCGTATGAAAGATTACGACAACTTACCACCAAGTGCTCTGCTGCTGTACTAATGACGTAGAAAACCATTAGTTGCAGGTGGACAAGAATCTTTCAATATTGCATTCTTTTAGACCTTTATCCCGCTATTGTTTAATGAATGGGTTGATTGGCATCGAATGGAGTACTTATATGATGCCTAATAAGCACAGATGGGTACGCTATAAAATCAACCAATAAATTAAGTAGAGTATTAAGACGCAACTGAAAAGTGAAGGAAGATTGAATATAGAGTTCACATTACAAGCTAATAGCAAATAAGATTTTGTTCACAGTAGAGAAAGAATAGAAAAGTTTTTGTGTTATTAGCTTAACCAGCAACTGTTTATACTTATACAATTGAGAGCTTAAATTAAGAAAAACGTGTATAACATTTATGTATGTTCAATATTTTGTCAATATTTCATTGTTACGTAACTATTACTTTATATTCAATTGGCAATATTTAGTCTTTAAGAAAATATAGGAAAATGCCAAACTGTTTAAATATCATTGTCGTGACACACGTCTATGATTACCCTACCCACAAACTTGGTGTTGATATGATTCACGTTAACAAGCTATAAACATGAATTCCCATGATTCTTAGGTCGCTTCGCATGTCGTGATCATTCGCAATAACCTTATAATAGCATTTTCAACACTAAAATAATAATGTTATAACCGATTCTATTTCGTGTACTTTATCGTTCTTCATTGGTGGCCATATTTTAAGCCATAAACATACGTAATACACGAAGCAGTGCAGTAATAAATATCAGTATTCTATCCATCCATCACCCTATTCATACATACATCAAGTGTTGGATAAGGGTGTCCTCGAAGGGAGATTTATTGTATCATAAAAATAATATTTTTTGACTAATCCCAGTACACATTCCCAATACTGTAACTCCTGTGGGCCAGGATCCAAATTGGTCTACGTATAATATTCGGTCTAATATCTTATACGTAGACTAATTTGGATCCTGGTTTGACCCTCAGAAAGTCCAGAGAAACGATTTTAATTATCTTGGGACCTGCAAGAAATTTAATAAGAAAAGAAAAAACAGGAGGAATTGGAATATTTGCACTTCCCTCCTATGCAAAGCGGGCGACATAAGAGTACAACTTCTTGAAGCGCAGCATCACAGCATCACGGATTAAGGAGCCTATATTTGAGCTTCTGTGTGGTGACGGAGTAAGAATACAATTCACCACCCTATCTTACCCGTGGGTGATCGTACGAGACGACTAAGGGAGATAAAACGCATATAACATCTATGCGAGAGAAGGCAAACTCGAAATAAAACCCTATACCAACACATCTGACCAGTGTGGTATAGTAGGTCAATTACCCTTCCGTTATGGAGGAAGCCCGAGCCCAACAGTGGGACGTATATGGGCTGAAATGATGATGATTTTAGCTTCAAGATTGGTTGCAATAGTAGATTTGGTAAAAACGCCGTAATGCACAAAATTTTCTCGAGTTGCTACAAGAGTCGTATAGTATACTACTTCAGACGTGGCTTGTAGACTCACATGAGGTCCCGCTTGTTACGATAGAGAATGCACTCACTAGAAATATGGTACCTAAGCTGTTTGTTCAAAATCGCAGTTAAAGGTCGAATATTGATAAAATGGCTATGCTACTGGTTTAGAATAGAATAATTTGCTTCTAAAATGCCATGGCCAGTGAGGAATTGGGCTACATAGTGATCAATTTCAAGCTATGTTTTATCTAAACGCTTACGAACAGATGGAAAGAATAGATATATGTAGATAGACGGTATTTGGTCAGCTGCTCATCGTATAATTATCTAATCTTTAATTTTCAAAACTAATAATGATCTAATTTTTTAAGCATATTCTAAATAAAGTATCAACAGAGAGAAATTGACCTTACTATACCATTGCTGTTCAAACAGGTTGGTATAGAGTTTTGTTTCGAGTTTTCCTTCTCTTACATAGATATTATATGCATACTATATCCCTTAGTCGTCTTTTACGACATCCACAGGCAAGATAGGGAGTGGTGATTTGTATTCTTATTCCGTCACCGCGGAACACACATGGTGTTCATTTATTTACTTTTAAATATATTTATGTAGATGGAAGGTATAGTTACTATGTTATATTTTAATTTTAACAGGAAACTGGAATATGCTATGAAAGCAGTGAGTGCAGGTATGACGGTTGATAGGAGGTTATGGAAGGTAAGAACGTATTGTGCCGAGCCCACTTAGCGTGGGATGAGGGCAGGCAAATGATGACTAAATAAAATATATTCCACCTGTTGGAACTAACTGTAGACTTAACGCTGCTGTCTCAATCCTGATCTGGCGCTGATGTGCTTATCTCGAGGTGGAGGACCTTAACGGAGACTTAACACACGAAGCATGGGAGAGTGGGTTATACTAGTGGCTGTTGTGAAATATTAAACTTACCCCATACTCAGATATTTTGTTGTTAATATAAATAACATAACTGATATTTATTAAAGTCAAGAAAGATATTGTTTTGATTAGCCTAAATTATTTGCCCCTATTAAAATTAAAGATGTGACATAAAAGTTACGCTTGGGTTAGTGATCGATGTTAAAGTTATAAGTTTCCTAGGGGTGTGCTGCTGCATTTTCCTGGTGATCTCTCAGCTAGTTTTTTTAACTCTCACGGGAAAGTTGTTAGATAGTGTAATCTGCATAAACATGTATGTATAACAGGGCAACCCTTTGCCTATGCATCTATATCCCTTAATGGGCCTACTTTGTCTCTTTTTTCCCTTCCGCCGACCTGAGTCAATCGTCAATCATGTTCACGACAAATTGTCTTATAATTAAATCAAAAATTATTACATTTATCATACTCTAATATGTGTATAAGTTGTGGGATACATTTATATAATAAAAGTTAGTTCACCGCATTCACGTGTATTACTGAAATTGATCTTCATCCACAGAGGTTCCACTTGCAAGCAAGTAAGTGCCATTTCATCATCTCTCAACAACAAAAGTAAGGTCTTGTGAACATGAGGGATAATTTCTTGAAAAAATTGTAAATTATATATATATTAGAAATTTATAGAAATTTTTGTATGATATTCTTTTCGTGTGTTGAAGTAAGAATACAATTCACCGCCCCCTTTCTTATTCGTGGGTATCATAAAAGACGACTAAGCGAGGTACTATGCATTTGATATCTATGAAAGAGAAGGAACACTCGAAATAAAGCCCTTTTTCACGTGGTGGAAAAGTTATTTACGCACTATTCCCCGCCGGTTGCAGACGGGGGAGTGTGTGTAGGACTCGCCGTCCACAAAAGTGATCGAAATACTCACTAAAACCACAGCTGCCTCTGCCGCGCTTTTATAGCGTGCCGGAGAGATTGTCTGAAAACATTCTATCCGCGACACCCCAACGCTTGGCCGTCTGGCCACGTCCTGTCATCATTCAGGGCGGTGGGAAGAGGAGTGCGTAGCGGTATGTCCTCCTCCCCGGTCGTCGCCAGCGGAACGGTGTAGTTGACGCAAGCGCCTTGCGTGTCCGCTCCGCTCCTTTCTTGTTATGACAGCCTCACAGAAGGAGGCCAACGAGGGCTAACAGCTGTCACTGTCGAACATATTGCAGACTATGCTCGGCAACGACAGGTATGTTATTCCCATTTCCGTTGACAGGACGTGGGGCTGAGGCCCTCAGGTGGGCATACTTCGAGTGTGTGATGTGCACATCGTCGATTAGCGCACCACACTCATGGCATCCTAGGGCCTCTTCTCTTCCAATTTTGTCCAGGTACTTACCGAAGACCCCATGTTAGGTAAGCACCTATTTTAAATAAAACCCTACACCAATACATTTGACCAGCGTGGTAGGGTAAGTGCCCTCCTATTGTGAAGGAGGCTCGAGTCCAACGGTGGAACGTCTGTGAGCTGAAGAGTTAAAAATTTCTCCATATGAGGGAAATGAGCCTATCGCACGCTTTTCAAATAGATTGGTATAGTATTTTTATTATATTTCAAGTTTTGCTGTTCTTGCATAGACTATATAGGCATAAAATATCCTTTAGTCGTCTTTTACCACACACTGGGTCAAGATAGGGGG
The DNA here is from genome assembly GCA_032191425.1 of Lymantria dispar. NCBI lineage: Eukaryota > Metazoa > Arthropoda > Insecta > Lepidoptera > Erebidae > Lymantria > Lymantria dispar. The sequence goes on along the minus strand of CM063446.1, from coordinate 17,901,337 downwards.
TATTGAACTCTTTATGAGTTACTGATTACTTCTCATCTTGGTAAATATGCTATTTTTTCTGGTAATGGGACAACATTGTGAAAAGAATACATATGCTTTCCTTATAATCTATACAGCAATTATATTCTGTCTAGATGAAACTTATGAGTTTAATCATCTCGTCATATTTAAGCATTATTACATTGCAAATATACATATTATATAATTTTTTTTTATATTATCTAGCCTGTTTCGTAATGGTCTCTGTAGAGTTAATGTACGCACATTTTTTATGTAAAGTAATTCTCCTATAATAGGAGGGTCGAGCATATTCACGTCTATCAGGAACAATTCCAGACTAAACACAATAACCTTTTTTGTACAACTTAAGATCTCAGTAACGGTAATCGCGCTTTTGCTTCTAAGGTAACGTAGGAATTATGAAGTAGTATATCATTATTTCGTCATTTCAGCTACACATCCCATTGTTGGGTTCGAGCCTATTGTACAACAGGAAGGAATTTAACCTACTATACTACGCTGGTTAGATGTGTTGGTAAGAGTTTCATTTCAATTTAATGGTTGTCTTTTACGACATCCGCGAGCAAGAGAGGTGGTCACGAATTGTGTTCTTATTCCGTCACCACATGGAAAAGTAGTATATAGTGATAAATATATGTACATTGATTGATCGAGATAGATCAAGTGATCCATTGGTATCCGTTATAAATCTAAACACAACGAGAACATAAAATTTTATTCGAAACGACCACTTGTTAACGTATGTTATCCGTGTGTCGTGCAATTTCACAACGAACCATCGCGCCGCATCACGTACTCTGAAATCCACGTTCAAAACATAAACTATTTACCAACCATTTAATATTCAATACACGATTGCAAAATACGCCAAATTATTGCATTAGTTGTGAACAGGGATTCCCGATATTGTGGTTCAGCGATCGGTAGTCGCACCGAGATATGCGGCATAAATAATTTAATAATTCGCAATACGGAATTTAACATACGAAGTATCGTACCGTTCGTCTATTTTGTATTCAATATGAGTATTTGATTCTCATACTACTGTCTTGTTGGGCAACGTTCGACCTACCACTTTTCACTGCACAAAAGGATAGCTTCCGTACGATATACAAGGTTTATTTTAATAGAGAAATGATTGTTTGGCTCGGATCTTTTTAAGTTGTGTATATTGATATGTAGGTGAATAAAGCACGTCTGTACATTTCAATATCGGGAACATCCGTGTTATACGCGTGACCTTGCAAATCACAGCCTGCTTTCCAAACGACTTCATAGAATCGTCGATCGGCGTCTGTATTGCGCGACGATCACAATGTTTATAGAATATTTTATTAGTTAGTTACATGTAGAGTTATTTAAGCAAAGATATGTCAACAGCTATGAGAAATAATAACGACCATATTTTTATTCTCCATGCGTATTTTCAATCACAAGCTCGAAGAATATTTTATTACCATGAGAACATTTTGTTTATAACAGGAAAATATTGATAAATTATGGCTACGATTACTTTTGATTATGTTTGTTATATTAATACCCATAAAGGTCAGTATCTTCAACAGTTTTCAATGGTAAATTGGTATAAGGCAATAAGCTTGCTTTTTATTGCATAAGACTAAAGATTACTTAGCGAATTACGAGTTGCTCACACCTCTGCTTGGCTCTTTAAAAATAAAGGCTGTAGTAATGTATTAGTTTTATAATCTGAAATAAATGAATTGTTAGTAAAATAATATTGAAAGTAAAATTTTAATTAATTGTAAAATAAGACCACAGTTTCATACTTTTCTTTAATTAAATACTTATAATTCGTCCTAATATGCGGAAGTGTAAAACTTACGTATGGTGATTGAAAAAGAATAATATTCATCACCTTCTTTCTTGCCCGTAGTTGTCTTAAATACGACGAAGAGATGTAATTTACAGAAAACGTGGATGTAAGAAATAGAAAAACTGAAAAAACCCTATCTGACCATCGTGGTCATAGGTCAATCCCCTCCTATTGTGGAGGAGGCTCAAACCCAGTTGTGAGATATATATGAGTTAATTGCATTCGTACACAATATTTTCTTTTTAAATTTTATCAAGAAATGTGCATAATATAGTCGATAAAACAAGCAGTATGATTACATAAATAACCAGGAATTTCTGTTACTATACTATTGGCAATTGCTAGCAAGTTGCTTCTATGCGTATCAAAAAAATACCAATTAAAACCTATCTTTACTGTGATGTCTTTTTTGAAGTGATTTTTGACAAAACTAACAATGTGTTTATGTGATTTTAAGCAATATCTATTTTTCCCATGAAAAGAGATCAGGCCAAACGATAAAGGATCAGACATGTGCCAACGAATACTTATACGTATTAGCTACCGTTGACCTGCTAAAGTTGACAGTTTGAAGTCATATGAGTGGCTACCGTTATCTAAGCTAAAACAGATGTTGACGTTTACTAGCTCATTTCTATTCCATAGTGATTGGGCCAGACCCAAGCCGACGGTACTCTGTGAGGGCATGTCCGCGATCAGCCGTTCCCAAGGTCGTAAAGTGAATCGTGACAATATGGTAACCGTGTTTTAGAATTATGCTACTTACTGTCGATAATTTTATCCTTTGCATTCTGATAAGTTTCATCAGTGTTGTTTAATGTCACGAATTTTGTTGTGACATGTTTGCGACAATGAGTAGGGATATACTAACCGTCGCAGTGACTTGTAGTGGACACGACAAAATATGTGGAAATTGGAATAACTTTCGCATTTCCCCAAATGTTTTATGTTTCTATATGTTTTCTTAGCTAAATATATTCTACGTGACTTGCCTTTCCTTTTTGTTATTAAGATTTTATGTATGATAGCATACATAAAGTAGATATTGATTGCATAGATGGTGGAGTGGTTATGGCATACGTCGCAGGTTCGATTTCTACATGTGAATAAATTTCGAGCAATCCAAAAATTGTTGTTCTGAGTCTGGACGTAGTATATATCTGTTAATTAAATCTTTGTGTAACAGATTAAGAATTTAAATTAGCTCACTAACCTCTATTTTGTTAGTGGGTATCGTAAAAAACGACTAAGGTATATAACATCAAATAAAATCTAAATATAATCCTATATTAACCCATCTGGCCAGTTTCTCTTCTATGGTTGAGGAGGATTGAGCCCAGCAGCGTGATCTATATAAGCTGAAATAATGATGATGGATTATAAATATATTTGTAAAGTCCCCCGCAATATTAGTCTTACCTACCTTCTTTAAAAAAACATTTATGTAAAATTTTATATAATAATATCAGAAACTTATGGGTGTGTTGATGAAGCAAAAATACCTACAATGACTATCCCTTTATTTGCCTTAGATATCGTAAAAATCTATAAAAGTTATCGTAAGAATTTTTTTCTCCGTGTGGTGATGGTAGGTATAAGAATACAATTCACCACTTCCTAACTTGCCCGTGGATATCGAAAAAAACGACTAAGGGATATAATATGCATGTAGCATTTAAGCAAGAGAAGGAAAATTCGAAACAAACCCTGTACCAACTTGTCTGACTAGCATGGTATTGTAAGGTATTTTTTTTTGTTCAAGTATGAACATTTTATCAATGCAATTTAAACTTTTAAATATGTATTATTCAATCCAGTAACAGAAAGATTCAAACAATAACTATTACATATAAAAATTCACGGTCTGGTTAAATATCGGCTACGTTAAAAGCTCCTCTATAACATCATATCTTAATTACTGCAATAAAAATACACCTCACTAAAAACCTCATAACTTTGTCGCTAGTGAAAAATAGGGGAATAAAAAATTGTTCTGAAGGGATATAGACGAGCGGTCAACAAATTGTCCGATGCTTATACCTCTGTCGATAACGAGTAATCCTACATACAGGCTCGCCCTAACATTGATATGATAAACCTTTAATAAATTATACACTTTAATATATTTTTAACCCTTTGTCCTTACTTAACTCGTAGAGTGTTATAGATAAAAAGGACCGTTAATATTTAATGGCTTAACGAATTCATTCCTTTACATCAGATTTCTCAGTGCATCTTACCGAGTATTCAGTCGTGCTAACCCTTCTAACCTTGAGGAAAAGAATGAATAAAATAATCAGAGTTGCTTAAGCAATTATGTGGCAATTTCCCGACAAATAAATGTTATTGGTGAGGATTGAGAGAAGGTAGCCGCGATACAACCCAGCGTGGGGAGTGCACGACAACGCTGCGTCGCGATGCAACCCTGCTGTCGCCTAATGAGGTCGCTTGCTTCTTTTATTTATGTGACAAATTTAAATTGTCTGGCGAATCTTTCGCGAATATTTAGTGCGAGAACGCTTTGATACACGCCCATTGAATATTCAATTACACTCTTTTCTAATCGCGGATATAAAGTTACGAATGCGCAATAAAAATGCTATTAGAATGTGGATTACGATATCTACATTTTGTTTATATCTAAGTATGCGTTCCGTGATTTTGTGATATAATTTGTGTGAATATCGGTAACGGTCGAGTTCGGTTACTTACCTAGCAGGATAATAAATTTATCTTTTACGGGCCGCGTACATGTAGATACCTAGACGTGCATAGAGTTTACAAGTTTAAAGCGTGTATACTAAAATTTATGTTTGAAAGATTTGTTCGCCACAAATAAGGTTGTCAGCGTGTGTTATCTAAGGGATCGTTAATTAATTAGAGAAATTGAACGACCGCCGAGCCGCACGGGGACCAATAACTCGCAACCCGCCTCGTATCATAGCTTCGTTTGCGTTTATTTATTTTTACCACTCACGTAAGCAAAATTGAAATCGAATAGCTCGTGGATATGTTCATACAAAGTGCAGCATTTATTGTGTATCTTTTGACATTTAAATTATAGAGTAATGATGACAATCTAGATGGGTATACACTTGAATCGTGTAGAATGCAATTGAAAATATAAATATAAAATTACCAGCAACGACAGCGGCTTCGTTCATTATTATAGATTTTATCAATCAGTATTTCTATTCCTCAGGAACAACACATTTGCCTGAATAAAAGATACCTTTACTGTATCCTTCAAATTTGAAGCTGATGAGTTTAGTAATTGAAGGGCAAAAACGTATAGTATAAATAAACCAATACATATTCGTTTTCATACTTAATCTTTACTTAATTAATATATAAAGCTGAAGAGTTTGTTTGAACGCGCTATGGAGAATGTTTCAAAATCGAGCTTTTTTCCTTTTAAGAGCTTCTGCTGTGTAAACGGCTAAGTTTTCGCTAAAATCATGTGTGACAGAATCGTAATATTAAAAATTATTTTCACCTACGTAAACAAAGTCTTAGGTTAAAGTTAGCGTTAGCCCAAAGTAGTAGTATCTATACCATGCGGACGAAGTCGCGAGCAGAAGCTAGTATCATATAAGTTTAGCGGGTTTACATGGCGTAGTCCATGGTACAATATTTTTGAATTCTATCAAAGTTTTTCTAAACGCATTTTAAATAATATTGTTTATACTTATAATGAAATCACATCATTAATATTCCATGTTCACTACTATGTACGGATTTATTGAGTTTACTTACTACGGGCAAGCATCAATGAATTTATTAATTTAAGAAAAATTGAATTACCGAATTCAATGGTGGGTATTTCTGAATTATTAAATACGATAAGGCAGGCAAGTGATAGGAAGAGGCAAAGCAGAACAACGGAATGAGAATAGAATTCGCCACCCCTATCTTGCATATGAATGTCGTCACCTACTGAGTCCAATTGTGAATCTAAACCACTCTCGAATCCCCTTGAACACCCACAAAAAAATTTCGTCAACATCAGTCCAGTCGTTTAGGAGGAGTTTAGTGACATACACGTACGCAAGAAATTTATATATAAAGATATATATATATATATATATATATATATTATATATATACAATAGGGTGGTCCTTAATAAGGTTATTTTCAAATTTCTCTTCAAAACTTTGACGTTGAATAACTTTTAAACCAATAGATTAATGGAAAAATTATAATAAACCTTTTTTGTAGAGTGTTAAATTCTCTATAAAAATATGTATGATTTATAATTTTTAATTCATTCGTTCTCAAGTTATAAAATTATAAACAACAAAAGTAATTTTTCCTATGTTATTTCCATAGGAAACTTAGATTGGAATGCGCACTATCTTAGAGTTTATATTAAGAGCTCAAACTTTCAGGGATTTTTTTTTATCAATTTGGAAGCATTTGAGCCCCTGGGAGCAAAGAAATTTGAAAAATAATCTTATTAAGCCACTCTAATATACACACAATAATATCCTTTTCTAAATTTAGAGTTTGTTTGAACGCGCTATGGAGAATGTTTCAAAATCGAGCTTTTTTTAATTTTAAGAGCTTCTGCTGTGTAAACGGCTAAGTTTTCGCTAAAATCATGTGTGACAGAATCGTATTATTAAAAATTATTTTCACCTACGTAAACAAAGTCTTAGGTTAAAGTTAGCGTTAGCCCAAAGTAGTAGTATCTATACCATGCGGACGAAGTCGCGAGCAGAAGCTAGTATCATATAAGTTTAGCGGGTTTACATGGCGTGGTCCATGGTACAATATTTTTGAATTCTATCAAAGTTTTTCTAAACGCATTTTAAATAATATTGTTTATACTTATAATGAAATCACATCATTAATATTCCATGTTCACTACTATGTACGGATTTATTGAGTTTACTTACTACGGGCAAGCATCAATGAATTTATTAATTTAAGAAAAATTGAATTACCGAATTCAATGGTGGGTATTTCTGAATTATTAAATACGATAAGGCAGGCAAGTGATAGGAAGAGGCAAAGCAGAACAACGGAATGAGAATAGAATTCGCCACCCCTATCTTGCATATGAATGTCGTCACCTACTGAGTCCAATTGTGAATCTAAACCATTCTCGAATCCCCTTGAACACCCACAAAAAAATTTCGTCAACATCAGTCCAGTCGTTTAGGAGGAGTTTAGTGACATACACGTACGCAAGAAATTTATATATAAAGATATATATATATATATATATATATATATATATATATATATATATATATATATATATATATATTATATATACAATAGGGTGGTCCTTAATAAGGTTATTTTCAAATTTCTCTTCAAAACTTTGACGTTGAATAACTTTTAAACCAATAGATTAATGGAAAAATTATAAGAAACTTTTTTTGTAGAGTGTTAAATTCTCTATAAAAATATGTATGATTTATAATTTTTAATTCATTCGTTCTCAAGTTATAAAATTATAAACAACAAAAGTAATTTTTCCTATGTTATTTCCATAGGAAACTTAGATTGGAATGCGCACTATCTTAGAGTTTATATTAAGAGCTCAAACTTTCAGGGATTTTTTTTTATCAATTTGGAAGCATTTGAGCCCCTGGGAGCAAAGAAATTTGAAAAATAATCTTATTAAGCCACTCTAATATACACACAATAATATCCTTTTCTAAATGTTGATTAATGTTACCAATTCAGGCTTCTTGATAATTACTACGTAATTATATTGCAGTTTATCTTTACGAATTAATATAATTTTTATACTTGAAAAGCTTAATGATCCTATAATGTTGAATGCTTTTCCAAATATAGCTACCTATCCATATGTAGAAATATATAGGTATAGTTCTACAAAGTTGCCGTTGACAAGGTGTGACTGCTACATGTCGTTATCGCTTCGATCAACAATGAACATACTAATTGTGTTGTTTTGAACAGCTATGTTTAATATGGTCACCGTTCTTCTATGTTAAATATTATCCCATTGCGTCAGTCACTAGTCACCACTATGCTTACGTGAGGTTTTAATGTTATCGAAATCAACATTTTGCTTATCTTTATTTGATAATTATCAATTTAAATTCATGGAGCCTAACAGCCGATATGACATGGAACGCCCGATCATTGAATTATTTTCATGTCGTTTTATAGATTACGTAGTACGGTAACTATTTGGTAGGAAAATCCAATTTTTTTTTAGAGTCGATTATCATTTGTTCTATTATTTTCCGTATGGTGACTGAGTAAGAATACTATTCACCACCTTCACTTTTGTCTGTGGGTGGCGTAAAAGACGACTAAGGGAACGCATATAATAGCTATGCAAGAGAAGGCAAACTCCAAACAAACCAGCGTGTTGGTAAATTTCACTTCTATCCAGAAGGAGGCTCGAGCCCAGCAGTGGGACGTATATGAGCTGACATGAATATTCTATGATATATTTTGTGTATGAAATATCTAAACTTGAAGATTAATCTTAATATATATAAATTACGTGTCATGTTGTTTGTCCGCGATGGACTCCTAAACTACTTAACCGATTTTAATCAAATTTGCACACCGTGTGCAGTTTGATCCAACTTGAAAGATAGGATAGCTTACATCTTAATTTATAGTGGCGATATTATGTTATTGCAAATTATTTGTCTATTATTTGACATTCACAATTATCTGTTAACTCCAAATGATTTTAACAGATGGCGATATGTTGACTGGATGGAGTAATTAATTAAAAGATGGCGCTGCTATGTCAAACCTACAAACGTGTCATATACGATTTTAATTTGCTTTTTTACATAGATGCCATTTGTAAAAAAATATGACGACCTCTATGACAGATGTTCTCCTACAGTTCCACTTAAATAGTTTAATAAAATGTAATATATCAAAAACATTAGCAACAGCAACGCGTGGCCGGGTCTGCTAGTATAGTATATAATAAGTAGTATAGTAATAAATAAGATTAGTGACAATGTTTTACTATTCTTGTTTAGTGTTGATAAATGTTCACGTGAAAATAATATAAAATAGTGTGTTGCCGAGACTTCAGTATGTCCAGCTTTATGGTTTTATGTCCTTGATTTTGGTAAATATTTTTAAGAGTTAACATATTATCTATCTATACCAATAAATAAAATTGGAGTGTCTGTTTGTAATGTCAAAATAATAGGCTTTTTTCATGCTCACACGGTTATTTGCACGACACCTATGCCTAAAATAGCAATTAAAAAATTTTTGTCTGTCTGTTTGTTACGGGTAATCTTCAAAACGGCTGGACCGATTTCAAAAATTCTTTCACCAATGGAAAGCTATAATATCAGGGCGTAAATTAGGCTATATTTTATCCCGGTATTCCCACGGGAACTACGCGGGTAAAACGACTATAACCTATAACCGAAGCGAAGCGAGGGCGGGTTGCTAGTTAATAATATAATTTGAGTCATAAAATCCAAATAATAAAACGTATAGACAAATACACGTATATATTTGGATTGGATGGTCATTTTTGGTAAAACGGGGCAATAGAAGAATATTTAATGCCTGTATGGATTAAAAATTTCAAAAATAAGACCACATAACCCATACAATGTACTGTTGCAAACCGTACAATATAGTTACTTTTGAGGGCTAAACATGGTGAGAGTGAGCAAACTGAAAACTTTAGGAGCAGGCCTGGAGGCCTTCGTTCTAGCAGAAGTATATCTGAAGACTATAAAACGTACATATTTTCTATGTTACTCATAACTAAGCCACAATATTCGACTGATAACTTTCGTCTTTTGTGAAACTTAAAAAAAGATGTAGATGTATTAAATATATATAAATAAATGATCGATGAAAGGATGCAATAATTTCTGTGAAGAAAAAGATACCTCGTGTGTTTATATTACGTTATCTAATTCTTCAAATGTAATTTATAGTTCAATAGAGAGATCAAATAGGCTCTATGACAGAAACATAAACATTGATGTATGTATATTTAGAAGTTTAGCATTGAGACAACAAAATGGTCCAATAAAATGGTGGAGCATAGACAAAACGCTACAATAACATCAGAACAGGAACGAATCGCCAGTTTACGACATGAACGCAACGACCGACTGCTCTACAAATGAATAAGCCATCTGTTCTAATAGCTGCAATTAAACATAGTCTCAAAGCCGCCCAGACCCTTGCATTTGGACATAAGTATCGATAAAAATAGTATGTATATATGGCGATATTATAACAAGAATAATTTCTTTTTCTCAATACATTTACTTCCCACTGAGCATAAGCCATAATCGGAGAATACTATAACATGTTCGCTGGACCTGAAGGCTGAGGATTTTATTTTCAGTTTTTCTTCTCTTGCTTTTTTTCAACCAAACATACACCCTTGGACTTGGAAATCTTTTATAACGGGAGGAAAAATGACCTATCATACTAATATTATTTGCATATTAATCATTTAGTGGCCTTTTACAACACCAATGGCCAAAAAAGTGATGATTACCAGACGAATCATCCATCCATCAATCGACGTATCGATGGTTAATACTGGATATAGGCTTCTTCAAAGACGATGTACGCTCTAGCTATCGTACATGGTATGTGTCCACGGTCGGTAGGTACGAGTACATCTATGTCACATCGCATAAATTGTAAAATTTCGTGAGAGCACGCAATCAATATTCATAACAGTCGGTATACATCAAAACACTCATCATTATCATCATTTCAGCCTATTGCCGTCCACTGCTGGATGTAGGCCTCCCTCATGTTGCGCCACAATGTGCGGTCCTGTGCCGCCTGCATCCAACGACGCCCAGCAACTTTCACTAGGTCGTCGGTCCACCTAGTGGGGGGGCGTCCTACACTGCGTCGTCCGATGCGTGGTCGCCACTCGAGAACCTTTCTTCCCCAGCGGTTGTCGGTTCGTCGAGCGATGTGGCCTGCCCATTGCCACTTCAGCGTGCTAATTCTTCGTGCTATGTCGGTTACACTCGTTCTTCTGCGGATTTCCGTTTTCCGGATTCTATCTCGCAGAGAAATCCCAAGCATAGCCCGTTCCATAGCACGCTGAGCGACTTTGAGTCTTGATATGAGGCCTACATTTAGGGACCACGTTTCCGTGCCGTAAGTCATCACTGGTAACACACACTGGTTGTAGACCTGTGTTTTCAGACACTGAGGTATGTTGGACGAGAAGATCCTCTTAAGTTTCCCGAACGCTGCCCTTCAAAACACTCATTTATGAAAAACATATTACATGATAGCTTAGTGACCAATAACTCACATTAAGCTTTCATTTACTGTAATTTCATTTAAGTTGTTTGAGAACACAGTCAGCATTTCAAATATGGAATCTATATATATAAAAGAAAGTCGTGTTAGTCACTATGTTTATAACTCAAGAACGGCTGTACAGATTTGGCTGAAAATTGGTGGGGAGGTAGCTTAGAACCAGGAAACGATCATAGGATCGGATAGGATTTTTATCCCGTTCTTCTTCTTCTTCTTAATGGCAATGAGCTACTTTTTATCCCGTTCGATCACGTTCCCGTGTGACATGGAATAAAATGTCAAAGAGATTTTATTTTGTTTCTGTTTGTCCATTCGGACGGGCAAAGAAATCAAAAACCATACAGCCACGTCTGATACAATTTTCTTCATATTATTTAACATTTCTTTATATAGAATAGCTTATTTATAGTCATGTCCATCAGTAAGTCAAGTCGTTACCATTAACTAGCCGCTGTAAACCTAATTATTTGATTCATCTGTGAATTACGGTAGAATATGAAAATACACGTAAACCACTCTTATATCACATTCCTAAGGTATGTACTTAACTGTATTATATTACATAAAATCATCATCATCATCTTGCTCTTATCCCAATTACTTGGGGTCGACGCAATATGTCATCTGTTTTGACATATTGCAAAAAGTTTCGGCAATGACTTTTATGACCGGCCGCCTGCCTGACGTCAACCCTCCTTGGGAATGTAATCGTTGACCCAAATGGTACCAGATGGAGTTGGTCTGGGTCAATCTAGGGCTCTTAGTCGTCTTTTACGACACCCACGAGCAAAGCAAGGGTTGGTAGTATTCGAAGCCGCTACCACACAGCTCACATTATATTACATAAAATATCAGCAAAATTATTCAATGTAAAACTATAAAACACTAAAAAAATTAATATAATACAAGAGCTAAACATGACATTTCCATATTCGCACCGAAACTCATGTCAAAGAGAATACAAGTCACTATGAAACTTAGGATAACAAAAACGCATTTGATATGTAATAAGAAAATGCAAATGACAGCTAAACGTAATTTTGTTTATAGTTAAATATGGTTTAAAATTTGATAATTATAATTTTCTCAGAAATCAATCATCAGTAATTTGTATTCTCTTTGAATCATCATTTACAATGGCAAGACCAAGACGATCGAATCTTTCCCGACAAAGCCGTAATGGTTCCTCCATTAGAGAATATATATTCGGAAATTTAGAATATGTTTTTACGAAAAAATAAATTATGGCGTTACGAAGTTCACCGGGTCAGCCAGTAATACCATAATCGTTACGCTTGGCATATGAGCTAACGGTCGTATTTATAAGTTTCTAAAGACAGTATCGCTCTTCCAGTGAACTCCCATAGGAAAATAAGGGGTGAGTTATAGTATTATTCAATCACCTCTACAAAAATCTTTCGTTTAGTGTTCCGTCAAAAATGAATTACTTTAAAAGCCATTGACATCGACGTGTCTAAGATAATGTACCATAAAGCTTTTTATAAACTGTCAAGTTGCTCTATATAGGAGAACTTTTATGGGACGAATGCTTGTTTTTTTCGTTCCCCCTGCAGGTATGCTCAAGTAAACCATTCATATATGGCAAACTGTCATAATTAAACTTAATAATGAGTCTCCATCGATATTTTTTTGTCGATACCGAGAATCATCATAACTTAACGTCAATTCCATCAGCGATGTCATGTCTCAAATTTAATGATTATTATTACGTAGATATTTCCATACAATGGTTACAATAAAGCTTCTCAAAAAAGAGAAAAATGGCTAGTCTAAAATCAAAACTACCTAAAAATTAAATGGGAGTATAATTGTGCATAAGTTAAGTGAAATATTTAAAATTATTAATCTACTAGCAACCCGCCCTCGCTTCGCTTCGGTTATAGGTTATAGTCGATTTACCCGTGAAGTTCCCGTTCCCGTGGGAATACCGGGATAAAATATAGCCTAGTTTACGCCCTGATATTATAGCTTTCCATTGGTGAAAGAATTTTTGAAATCGGTCCAGCCGTTTTGAAGATTACCCGGAACAAACAGACAGACAGACAGACAGACAAAAATTTTTTAATTGCTATTTTAGGCATAGTTGTCGTGCAAATAACCGTGTGAGCATGAAAAAAGCTTATTATTTTGACATTACAAACAGACACTCCAATTTTATTTATTGGTATAGATAATGCGATTATTTTTAGACTTTTTGATACTGTTTATATTCTATATATATTTATGTATTCTAAATGTTTATAAAAAAAACTACATTAACTTGTCGTTTGTATTCACGCATTTTGAAGCATCGTGTGGTGACGGAGTAAGAATACAATTCACCACTCCCCTTTCTTGCCCGTACGTCTTTACGACACTCGTAAAGACGACTAAGGGATATAATATACATATAACATTTATGCAAGAGAAGGGTAATTCGACATAAAACTCTATACTAACACGTCTGACTAGCATGGTAAGTCAATTTCCTCCCCATTGTGGAGGAGGCTCAATCCCAACTGTGGGACGTATTTGAGTTGTGATGATAAAAATGATACTGAAGCAGGAGAGTAATTCTAATCCTTTTATTTTGTCTTCAGTATAAAAGAATGCTACTATTTGGTGATGAAAAAATATTTAAGCCCTTGACTTATTATAGATATTATAAAGAACGATCTAGTACAAATTAGTTGGCCTTTCTTCTTCACATTATGAAGAAAGTTCGTACCGAATAGCAGGAGTTATATGGACCGTGTAGTGATGAAGTAAGAATACAATTTTTGGTGGGTTATGGTCAGCGCACACGCCGTCCATTCTGTCCGGGGCGACGAAAGGACGACGTGCAGCCCCATAATCCACCGTAATCCCTCTCCTTCGCTATTGGGCCGTCCACTGGTATAGAATTCCTTGTCGTCCGTGGCCAGCCCGGCTCAATTCACCACCCCTGGGTGTCGTAAAAGATGACTAAGGGATATGATATGGAGATAACATCAATGAAAAAGAAGGACAATTTAACACAAAACATAATTTTAAAATAATATATTCGAATAATAAAAAAATCGATTAATAATCGATTTTTTATTATTTGATAATCGACTGTAAAAAGCGATTATTACAAAAAATAATCGATTAATAATCGATTATTATAAAAATCGTTAATTTTTTCACATCCCTAGTCAATTGTGGAGGCCCGAGTCCAACACTGGAGCTTATGTGGGCCGAGATGATGATGATAATGTGAACTGAAAAAGAAGAAAAAAAAAAAGACAAGAATGATATAATCTTTTTATAAGTAAACAATAAAAATTACAATGGCATAGTTGACAGCGAATAAAACTATTGTTGGTTCAACTAGGTTGTGTAACAGGAGCAAGTACTGAGTCTCTGCTTACTGAACGGTAATTGCCAAGTATTTTATTGCACTATCCCACAAGTTTTATGTCATTCAATCCTCGACTCTTAATTGAATAAGCGACATGAAATTTACAACCGTCATATGTTAAAAGCCCGTCCTAGTTAAGAATCTTTGACGTTTACGCGCGTTCATCTATGTGCGTACATTACTTAGGAGTCGGTTATTAAAATAATTACTACGCATTTGTAAGCGTTTATTTTATCAACTGGTCTGGTCATTCATCATCATCATCATCATTTCAGCTCATATACGTTCCACTGTTGGACTCGAGCCTCCTCCACGATAGGAGGAAATTGACCTTACTATACCATGCTGGTCAGACAGGTTGGTATAGGGTTTTATTTCGAGTTTTCCTTCTCTTGCATAGATGTTATATGCATATTATATACCTTAGTCGTCTTTTACAACATCCACGGACAAGATGGGGTGGTAGTGGATAATTGTATTATTAGTTCGTCACCCCACGGAATGCCTGGTCTGGTCACCCATATTATTACTTTCATCATCATTATTATCATTTCAGCACGTAAATATATTTCCCACTGCTGGGCTCGAGCCCTCTCCACAATGGGGATGACATTGATCTGTTATGCCAGGTGAGATGGGTTGGTAAGTATAGGATTTAATTTCGAGTTTACCTTTTCTTGCAGTGATGTTATTTAAGTTTTTAGCCATTTTTTCAGGTGACGTGGGAAAAGAAAGTGCGATCTTATTCCATCTCCATATCGAATGCTATTTTAACTAAAACTCATTTTCATCGAAAATTTTGTATTTGCTAGTGAAATATTTATAAGATATTATCATTTTGTGAAAATATTTTTACTGGTGTATAAATCATTATATCGCAGAGGGCTTAATAAAAAAAGAACTCAAAACCAGCATTTGTGGATCACACGACGAGTAGTATTACATGGGGACTGAATCCGATACTCTGTACAAAAGGTGGATGCAGTCAGACCAAAGTTGCAGGCAAATCACAGTATATGACAAGCATATATTATACAAATTGCTCATAAATTATCATTATGGTGACATAACAGGTTTCGTTATGAAGACATGTATAAGAATTATATTTAATTAGCTTTCAACTGCCCGCTTCGCTGGCTATTTGTAAATTAAATAATATTATTTAATAATAAAAACGAACGGATGAACGCAATTAAGCATACACGCATACATGTATGCATAAAGAGACACAAGAAGATGGCTACCAAATAAGCACGAATGTAATTACGTAAAATTAGTTCACTATCGCACACGAACGTACAGATGACAGAATATTATAAGTTTCAAGTACAATTTGCGAGAATATATATTCCCAATATACTTTATAGGTAAGTACTAATTTTCATCAATATCAGTTAAATCATTTTTAAGGTATAGAAGAATATAAGATAGGTAGACAGACAGCTTACCTGCGTGTGATACCGCCGAAGGCGAGGTCACTGACGACCAGACCGGGGATTAGCCCGTCACCTATAGAAAGACCAACGGTATAAGAGCGAGGTCCCGATCACACTGTTAATTGTAGCTAGGGATGTGAAAAATAATCGATTTTTATAATAATCGATTATTAATCGATTATTTTCTGTAATAATAGATTTTTACAATCGATTATCAAAATAATAAAAAAAACAATTTTAAATCAATTTTGTTTTATTCGAAATTCGATCGAAATTAATCGATTATTTCACTGCCAGATTTCCTAAAAAAAAGGTCATCATAATCCTGTTGGAAGAAAAAATGGATTATTATATAATCGATTATTTATTTTTAATTAATCGATTATTTATTTTTAATTAAACGATTATTTTATAATCGATTATTTATTTTTAATTAATCGATTTATTTTAAAGAACAAAAAATCGATAATTATAAAATCTATTAATTTCCCTCCAAGTCACATCCCTAATTGTAGCCGAGTGTAGACGTAAGGGATTGTACCCGAAAGACTAATCCGTCAGGCTGATGTAGTAGGATATTAGTCAACGAAACTGTACTAGTTGCTCAGTCTAATAGTAAGGGAGAGTAAGGCCTCTTCTTCAAAATATTCAAAAATTATTTAGAAAAATAATATTTAAAGTTTTTGCGGATGCAATTATAGCAGAAGTATTCAGGAATTTCGGCAATTCGCCAAAGTCTATCCACTTTGGCCATATACATCCAGACACTCGGGTAGGTAAAATAACGCTCGCAAATTATACCATTCCTTTATAATGCACGCCATATCTACTTTTAATTGATAAATACATCAGATAAATAACTGTAGTGACCTCTTTTCCTTTAATTACATTAATAAGATATGTTGACGTTTGACTTTTCATCATGACTTACGCAACTTATCATGATTTATTGAAAGAGTGTCAGTAAATATCAAGTTGAAAAATGTCAGCTTCTTATTTATGTGTTCTAATAAGGCTATAAATATTAATTTTAATTACATGTCCCAGTGGACGATGACAGCCTGTGTGACCATGGCCTCACTTAGGTATAATAATTTCATATAGCTTTTGCAGTATAATTTTTGTTATCCTCGCAACTAAATTGTTTTATTTATAAATATTTATATGCACTCTTATACTTAATTGTCTGGCGAGCATTGTGGTGTAATAGACTACTCGCTTTCTTATTCTGAAGGAGAAACGTGTTCAATAACATGACATGTGTCTGATAGAAGAGAAAGAATACATAAGAATGATATAAAATTGTTGTATTCATACTTTTATAAATTAATGAAGAATTGTTCTTATCTGGAGACGACTTGGGGTCAATAGAGCTCTCATTGATAGCTATTAGTCCCAATTTTATATAGGCTGAGAAAAACTGAAGGATACGTAACATATATGTTTTCGATTTATTGAAAATAGAAATAATCTATTCCTAATAAAATATTATCCTAAAGGAATATATTATCTCCAATCTATAAATGTATCTAAAGTAACAGAAGTCTCACAAGCAGGTATGACATTTGTATCCCAGACTGGCTGGCTTCTAATAAAGGTTCACAATGTAAGCGAACAACCTGGCCCGGTTCACCCAATTAAAGATGAATCTCCCCGCGGATCATGTGACAACAAGTCCTGATGAAATATAACCAACTTGTCTCTTATGGACCGACGCTTCTTGATACTATAAGAAAACTGAGATCTGTTACGGTATTTTATAACAAGTACATATGATTAATTGACTTCGGTCATGAGTAAAACTTCTTATTCAAAATATCAACGTTCCTACACTATTATTATAAAGATAATAAATTTGTTATTAAATTATATTTTATGCTTTTCTATATCTTTATTTTATAATCACTGAAAGTTATTTTAAATGGTTTTTATTAATATATGTAACTTATTACTATATAAAATGCTATAGAATTGTTCTTACAAAATTACAATAAGTATCAAAACTATCTGATCTACACATAAAGATTTGCTAACATCCAAAACCAGACAGATATACTAACATAGGCAATATGTACGTTATATATTTCAGTATGAACTATCGTATTTTTATTATAATGAGTATTAAGAGTCGCTCCCGCGTCCCAAAAAGGTTGAATATTTGATGGGTCGTCTCATATTTTACTCTCCTGTAGTCGAAAGCAGACATATAAATCAAAGACATGTTTGCAAAGAAGGCGACCGCTGCGCACGTCTCTGTAATTGCCGCAAAAACACACATTGTGTGATTTTCGAAAGCATTGGCAAATTTCAGAATAATTTTAAAATCGGAATGCTAGTGACGATTTTGTCTGTATTGGTTATTCCAAATACTGTTTTTACTACAAAGGTGTATTGAGTCTTCTAAATTTACATAATTGGATGTTCCAAAATACAAATTTTAAAAAGCTACGCTTATTTGAATATGTCGTATTTCTGAGAATATTGAATGCTGGATAAAGATGCGGTAGGAGCAACAGATAGGTTATAGTCTGTTGGTTGAGAGCTGATTAGCAAAACCGTGCGCAGATCTCTCAATGGCATGGAGCCCGCTCGCTCTCGAGTGCGTCATAAATTTCCATTGATTGGATTAATCTGATTTGGATGTCAATTTTGTATGGAAAGTACTGGCTCTTTATAAAAGAGAATACAATCATGAACTCTCTGAGAATTTCTATAGTCAGATCGTGATGTATATTAATAAATATATTATTATTGTCATGAATAGGTATGTCTCGTAATGTGCATTCCTAAATTCTTGTTTTACATATTCTACTGATACAATCGTTAAACAAATAGAAAAATATAGATGGATCTCGTTATACTTGAGATGAATAAAAATTTGTAGTCCACATATACGTTTTCTCAGAATTCGAATTTGCATACGCTTTAAGAAATATTTTATTCACTCATTAGTTAATTTGTTGAAACTATACGTTTGCAATGAGATGAGGGACTAAGAATGTCATATGTATAAAGTTCTCAATCATCAGGAGATGGGGACGTCGTCTCGTGAAACTAATAAAACTTACAAAAAATATGTAAAGTAGAAGTGTTTGTTTTGTAATGAAGAAATGACGAAATTTCTATTTGTGTTGGGTGGGTTAGGTTTTGATATGGTTGTATCGATTTTGATGAGATTTTTCTTTGACTTGTGGCTACTTTTGTGGTTTTGTGTGAATAAATTTTCATGGATTTTAATAGGAAAATGATATTAAGTTTTTGACAAATAAAAAAGGTAATCAGCTAATATTTCTTCATTTCAGCCCATATGCGTCCCACTGTTGGGCTCGAGCCTCCTCCACAATGGGAGGGAAATTATCCTTACTATACCATGCTAGTCATCCAGGTTGATATAGGGTTTTATTTCGAGTTTTTCTTCTCTTGCATAGATGTCATATGCGTATTATATCCCTTAGTCGACTTTTACGACATTCACGGGCAGAATAGGGAGTGGTGAACTGTATTCTTACTCCGTCACTACACGGTTTTTTTATATATATTTATTATATTAAATTTACAATATTTCTTAGTAACCCAAAAATAGGGCCATAGTTATAATAGCGCTTAAATAAACTAAGAAGAAAATGAAGCTATTGGACTATCGATCGTGGGCGAGTGGTCGGACGCCTCTGTTTATTAAACAGGAGCTCGGTGCATACTTGCGTGCGGCTCGGTCATACTCTATCCGACCACAGATACGTCCGGATAGAGGTCTCCTGGACCCTCCGGCAGCACAGTAGGGATAACACGATGGACGGCGCTCCCACATTACCGTGGTGGATTGTGGGCCAACTAGATCGGGACCCCCTGATGGAGGTAGCCATAGGCTGTCCCCACTGACTGGCTACATTCACTGTGCGTTGATGGAGATTTGTGATGCAGTTGCGTCCCGTTATGGTATCTGCTCTCGAAGTGGGCTTCTCTAGTGGCGGTGGTGAGTTGGCGGATCTCCTAGATCCAACACTCGTAGCTTGTGGCGTCACCACGACACTGAACCGGAGCGCCAGCTGTACGAGGCTTACCGCACTACGCGGCCTGCACTCAGCACGTCACCCTTTCGTCAGGTCGGATTGAATGGAAAGCGTACAACCACACTAAAGCTATCCAAAAAAAAAAAACAAGTCAAGCCCTAAACAAAACTCTATCAGTAGATTTTTTTACTGCACAAATTGTGAGGTCCGTCCACATGTAGAAAAATTTTATATGACATCCACAAATAATTATCCTGTGTCTGCGTGTAATTTGTGTCCGATAATTGTTAAGTTCGTGAAGTCACCCGCTCCACAACTATTTATTCCTTAGTGGGTAGAGTTGTCTAAAAAACAAATCAGACAAAAATTACATGCACTCATAATTTTCAGTTAATTGGTGGCGTGTTAATGTGGTTAATAAAAAACAGCGATCAAAACAGGAAGATGAAACTGAACGGTGCCTTCGCATCCCGTATGCTCACCCGGACACTGCATACTGTGAACTACCTGTTTGTTTGCTATAGCTTTTCCAGTTATGACATGTACAAACAACTTTTTATTCAACACGTTCATTTGCTACTATCGAGCCATAATATTCTCGGGTATCATATTTAATTTTAAATGGCATACTCCCATAAACTGTTTGTATCGATGTGTACCTATGGTGCTGTGAAAATTATCAGATGAAGTCTTTTTTCATTTGGTTGACTGACAGCCAACGCGTCCATCAGGATCTGGCCATTGTACTTTCTGTATTTTGAAAATACCTCTTTTATCTAGTACTTCCAATTTCAGCAGTCATCCCGGTATACATTGTAATTTTTCTTTGATTTGCTTAAAGATTTCGTGCTGCTTGTGATTTATAATATTCCTGGACGTTAATAGTTTTCATCAACTCGTCAAAGATTTTTGTTGCAGATATATCTTTTTAAAGGGATAATGTGTATAATACCAAAATCGTCACAGCTCGACAAGCGGGTTGACAATCGAAGTTTTGTTGTTATAAATTGCCCAGGAAACTGCTGCTGATCAAACTCTTGGTTATTCTAGTTTTTACGACTCTTGCTTTGGTAAAGTAAGGACCCTATACCTATAACCTATACCCTTAATGGTATTCATTTATGAGTTAAATTATAGGTATTTATTGATTTGTAAATTTGATAGCGCCATATGTTCAATGTGCTATCGATTTGCTTTTATGTTTCGGAGTCTCTTGTTTTATTTTACAGTTTTTAGACGAACTGGTGTATAATAAAGAGACTATTTCATTTATTATAAAATTTAAATAGGTACATTAGGTGCGTGTTATTAATCATAAATATCCATATTTACTGATCTTAATACTCATTGCGATATAGTGAACGATGACATTTGAGTACGCACCTACGTACCTATATAGGTATACCAACAGAGCGGTCGCAAGTCGTGCGCTATCTTTATATAGATACAGAGCCGTTATTATAATACTGCAAATATCTGCTTATATTTCTATGCAAGAAAGTCTATTTTTCAAGCTATTGCGTTGAACAGGTAATCTCGTAACGCACGCCTCTTAGCGCTGAGTAAACAAATCTTCGACATTGTATCTGTTCGCCTTAACTCTCTTTATTCAAAGAAACATTGTCAAGAGAAATGTACGATTATTGTAGTGTTTTCTTATGGATTGCATTACGAAAATACATAACTCATGGCTACACTAAGGAGGGTTTTACTATCTGAGATTTCATGTTCTTTATCAACTTGTACAAGCCAATAGACAGATTTGCTCGCAAGCTTAATCTATGTCTGCGGCTTTTAGAACATCAATGATTACCGCCAATTTTGTATATAAAAAAAAATAAATACCTGTATGTCCGTTATCAATACATTCTCAATACGTATTGTTCATCGTAATTCGATAGAGTTGATAGTAAAAACTTATTTATGAGTGAAAAAACTTTGCATACGTTTATATGAATAACCTAGCATGCGTAAATGCTAAATGTCAATAATTGAGATAAAACGTTCGTACCATCGTTTAATACATGAAAAATTAGAGTATTAGATAGGAATAATGTGGAAATGATTTCCGATAGATGGCGTCTCCCGACAATACCAGTGACAATTTGATTATCATACATCAGCCCACCCTCGTCTAGTTGGTAGGGTGATTGGGTCGAATTTCCAATGTGGGTTAGAGTTCCACGTGTGGCAATCATTATTCATTCGTAAATAAGCACTCTCTGCGTGGTAACGAAATAAAAATACAATTCACCACTTCCTACGTTGGCCGATACTGTACAGATGGCGCAGTAGTTAAGATACTGACCTACAGTGCCAGTGTCGTGGGTTCGAATACTACGCAGGATAACACTGTGTGCGATCCACAAATTGTTGTTCTAAGTCTGGATGTAATTTGTGTCTGTTAATTATATATTTCTAAATTGCCCCCCAACAGATAACAAGGTGTAGTCTTTTGTTAAAAAATATATGCATAATACAACATCTGTACTAGAGAAGGAACACTCGAAATAAAACCACATACAAACATGTCTCACCAAAGTATAGTAGGTTAAATTCCCTCCTATTGGTGAGGAGGCTCGAGCCCAGCTATGAGACGTGTAGACCTAACAAGTTTTTATAAATAACTTTGCATATTAAATCTCAGTAATTTAGAGTTGAAAGTGTTAAAATAATAGCATTGTTGTAGGAAGAAATATCCTTTATATTTCTACGAAAATAAGTTAATCCTTAACGTATGTAAAGACCTTTATATGCATAAATTTGACATTTAGGATTATTAAGTAAACACTCCGTATGGTGAAGGAGTAAGAATACAATTCACCACCCCCTATCTTGCCCATGGATGTCCTAAAAAACGACTAAGGGATATGCATATAGCAAGAGATAGAAAACTCGAAATGAAACACTATACCACAGTATAGTCATCTATCTTACCGTGCCTATACTAATATGTCTAACCAGCGTGGTATTAGGTTAATTTTACTCCTATTGTGGAGTAGGCTCGAGGCCAGCAGTGGAACGTTAATGAGCTATGATGATGATAATGAAGACTATGACAATATAAACATGTCAATACCCACAGAACACGTGAAGACGAGTCGGTATCTAATTTAGTAATAAAATTTAGACAAAATGATGATAAATTTAGATATTTTTAATCGTTAAGTTTTAACTTTAAACTTAATTGCCAACATAGGCCTAGCGATTTGATCGTGGTATAATCAGTTTGCTTGCATTATGATCATCAGTTGGTATTATGAGTTTTCAAGGAGAGTGCTGCTGAACATTCTCCAATTATTTCCTTAGTGGGTTTTTATAACTTCAACAGCAATACGTGGGGCGGAAACACACTATTCTTAACTTATGATTATACAAAGTATTCAAGAAATCAGTTTCTAAAGACTAATTCAGATATTACCAATTGAATGAAACATACACCTAAAAATCTATATTTACAATTATGAATATAGAAAATAGAGTAAGAACTACCAAAGAGCAGTCTCCTCGGTAGCTCTTACTTTATTTTCTAGCTAGTGGAACTATCGGTATTTCATAATTAGAAGCTGGTATCTTCTGTATTGTTTGTCTGTATAGCATGATAAATAAAAAAACAATAATCTATTAATATATATCATTATAAATGTTGAAGATGAAGTAATACACCTTATTTTTGGCAGTTTATGATCTGGATCGCCGTCCATTCCATACGGGTCAACAGAAGGTCGGTGTGCGGCCTCATAACCTGCCGTGTTCCCTACCCATCGCTATTATTCCTAACGCTGGTGCCGATTCCTTGACATCCGCTGCGGACCCAGGGGGTGACCCTTTTGGCTACCCTCTCCATGGACGCACAACAACCAGTGTTGCCAGGACATCGCTTAGAACAAAAACCCTTATAAGATTGTTTCTTATAATTAGAAACCAAAGTCTTTCATTCTGTATCTGTGTTATTGATAGCTAAATAAATAAATATATTAATCTACATATACCTACTATTATGCATATTGAAAATAGAGCAAAAGTTTGCTGGAGACTGTTTCTCATAATCAGAAACCAACATCTTATGTGGAAGACAGCTATAAATTTGAACAATCATATAGCCGGTCATCTTTCTTTGTTATCATATTAAGGGGACGACATTCCATGGAGGTAGGTAGGTAATTATGCAAAAAGCTGGACCGCGGTTGCGGCGGTTGCCCTTTGATAACTGCATCATTATAATTGACATAAAACTGAGATTTATGCGATTGATCGATCAATAAATATGAATTATATTTATGTAAATATTAGTTTTGATTCTTAAACATCTAAATAATTATTGACATGAGAGCAGTTTGACTACAGCTTAATTTCTTGTATTTTTTCTTGAGAAGGTATTACTGATCTAAACATTTACAATTAAAGATAGTACGACTAAAAATTGTTTCTTCATTTGAATAAGAACTCTTTACAATTTCGGTACATGGTTTTTTATATATTTATTAGTAAATTTATTTTTCTACTTTTGAAACAAATTAAGAAATGACGAAATTAGTGTTAAGTTGCCCCTTATAATTTAAGCAATCGATAGTAATACGTCAAAATCGGTTTCAGATAAAAACGACAAATTCAAAAAAAAATAATTATTGATAAATTTTCAAAAATATATTAAGTAAATGTAGTAATGTAATTATCATCAGCATCTTCTCTTATCTCAATTATTTAGGATCGACACAATATGCCTGAAGTCAACTTTCCTTGGGAATGTAATTATTGACCAGACGACATCAGCTGAAGTTGGACTAGATCTATCTATATTTACGACACGATTACGATACGAAGTTGTCTTTTATAACATCCACGAACAATGTAAGGGTTGGTAGTAATCGTAGCCGTTACTACACAGCACAAATATCATAAGTAGGTATTATATGAACAAATTTTATTTATTTGTACATTTATACGAATATTTCATTTTCGACGTCTTAAGTAATATGTAAGTGGGTAGATCTCGGTCCCTCGAACAAGAGCAAACGAATACGTAATTCTTTGAACAGTGGTTAAATTAGCTGGCGATGCGGGCGTCTTTATAGTCTTTAAATTGGCAAAAAATCGAGACAAGCTTCGACTGACACCGATCGCGGAGGCATCAGCGAAACAGGTGTTATCATAAACATACATTTTGATACAAAAACAAAATAATTTTCATGAGTGCCCAGAGTAGGCGCGAACTGCCGTTCGTGTCGCCGACACAATGGCGATTTCATAGTTTTTTTTCCTTCGTCGTCGGCGTAAAAGCCGACGATATTAAATTTAGTAAGCGGAGAGGTGTCCAAAATCTCACGAAGACGTGCGATCCGCCACACATATTTCCATCTACACAAAAAGCGGAACTATAGCCATAAATATGTCCAAATAAACATTAGTCGTCGACGGACTGAAAAAGGTTCCGCAGGGTTCCGTTGGTTCAGCAATTATAGTAACAATTAAATAACCTCATCAATAATTTAATGTTGCATTATTATCATTACACTTAATACAGCTACAAAAGTCATATTAATCTTATTGTCAATTTGTAATGCTCAAAAGATTGTTTTAATGTTATGAATGAAAAACGAATGTAATAAATGAATCATTACAATTAAGTGTATCCGGCTATCTGTAACGGTTTATATATAATGGCTGAAACTTAAGATAGGATAACAAATGAATAATATAATAATGATGAGAGTAGTCCGCATTTTATTCACTAACAACGCATATCGCGTAGCGTGTGCCCGTTGTCGCGAGAAGCGGTGCGCGGGTGCATCGTTGACAGCCAAGCCGCGCACACGATAATATGTGTACATATGTAACATTAAACTGCACAAATAAACGAGACTTTCACACTACATGGGTTCAAAAACAAGTTTTTCCATAACACAAAAGACGACACTGAATAGTTATAGCTGCTTCGCGTCCTCGCCGCATAATCCAATAAAACAATCCTCGGAATGTACCGTCAGCATAATACCTACCACTACTATTAGTACTATGTTTTATAAATGAAATACAAAAAAAAATATCTATTTATCAATAATAATTTAGATATATATTTAAAATTTAAAAGATACAAATACACTAATATTTTTTTATACTTAAAATATTGCAAATAAGATCACTAACATCGATAGTAGATTAAAAACATTTCTTTAAATAATTATTGCCATTAATATTATAATTAAAAATAAATAAATATAATTTTATATTTCTTTACTATCTGTACAAATGAAATTGGCGACTGAATCTCAAAATGTATGAATTTGATTCAATGGAAAGGCAAGCGGCTTCTTTCTGTTATTCTAAGGGCTACCACCGGGGCATTCGACCGAACGATATTTTTTTTATTATTTTCAATATTATACATTTTTGTGCTGCATATTTTTCCTTCATAAAAATATACCTTCATATTTTTGTATTTATATAAATATATATTTGTACTCTTTTTAGTGCTGTCTTTAAATATGGATACTCATCAAGCAATTAGAGGTTCGACTTTAGCAGGAAGACTTTATCATTCATCATTAACTGCGTAAGTAGTATCAATTCAAAAAAGGAATTATCGTAATTTTTTACGTTAACATGAACAAAAATTATAAAATTCGGTCCATTTTATACAGATTATATAGATTATATAGGTATGGTATAGGTATGGTATAGGTATGGTATAGGTATGGTATAGGTATGATAGGTAACTGTACATCTATCTCTCTTACGCCATGAGGGCAGGCCTTCGGTACGGTCCTTAACATTAAAGACTGTCACACACTGTCTATTCCCTGTGATTTGTCAACCGATTTTTACAACTCCTTAATAATGGTAGGATCACACTGTTGACCACGGTATTTTTGTTTAAAGCCACGAGCCGGTCCATCCGGGTATTACCACACTCTCGAGAAAATCGACGTCTAAGTAGTAGCAATTTGTTACTGCGCTTCGTTAGGTGAGTGAGAGAGCCGGAAGCCCAACTTCCTGAGGGTGATTGCGTGTGGTGGGTTTTGGTGATACCTTTAGTATTACCGAACCTCATTGCACGCATTTATACTTCCTTCACTTTCTTCAAGGTAGACAGCGACCTAGCAAATGTCCATTAGGGGTAGCATCACTAAACATCAAGTGTATTGTTTGCCACCGTTTTCAATAATAAAAAAAAATCCTACGTGAAAATAAAAGATGCTAATGTATTCTTAACCGGTCGCCACGCGAATAATTGAAGAGTTAGATCTTAGTTTTAGTTTATAAATGTATTTTAGTAATTATTTTCAAATAATATTATATTGTTGCATTTATAGTATGTAGAAATGTTTATATATAATATAATAATAGCTCTTTACCTATGTAATTGCCGTTCTGCAGTACTGGCTATTTCAAATCAAAACAATTTTTGTTTGGCTAAGAATTCTAATTTAAAATTAATTTTATTTCAAAACATGGAATTCATTTTCCAAAAGTAGTCATTTGTTTATTGATTAGTGTTACGTTTTCATCGCATTTCAATCTTTTTCGTCATCATGGATACGTTAAAAATTCGAGTAATTATGGAATATGAGTATCGTCGTGGCAGCAACGCAGCACAAGTGCAACATCAACGACGTTTACGGAGCTAACATTACAAACCAACGCACCGCCTGTTATTGGTTTGCTCGCTTCCGTTCTGGAAATTTGGACCTGAAAAATGAATTTCGTTGTAGTCCGAAGACTTTGGTCGACAATGACGAATTAAAGGCGATTGTGGAAGCCGATGATACACAATCTACGGCTGAATTAGCAGCAGCTTTCGACGTTAGCGTCAAAACAATATTGGTCCATTTGCGTCAAATTGGCAAGGTAAAGCTTGACAAATGGGTGCCCCACGAACTCAATGATTGCCAGCGCGAAGTACGCGTCGAGACATGCCTTGCATTGCTCAACAGACACACAAATGAAGGAATTTTGAAACGCATTGTTACTTGCGATGAAAAATGGATTCTGTTTGATAACCGCAAGCGCTCAGCAAGTTGGTTGGATCCTGGTTCAGCACCTAAATAATGCCCTAAACGAAAACTTACTTAGAAAAGTGATGGTTATTGTTTGGTGGTCTAGCGCCGGTGTGATTCATCACAGCTTCTTACCAAACGGGATGAGCATTACTGCAGATGTGTACTGTGAAGAACTGAACATAATGATGGAGAAGCTGGCACAACTCCAACCAGCATTGGTCAATCGCTCGTTTCCGCTGCTCCTGGACTCCCGAACTGGGGTTGGAAGCTCTCCGTCATCCGCCATACTCACCAGATCTTGCGCCTACAGACTACTTCTTTTTCCAGAATTTGGATAACTTTTTGGCGGGAAAGAAATTCAATACCCGAGAGGCAGTACAAAATGCCTTTGAAGAATTTGTTGCCTCCCGTCAAGCTGATTTCTTAAGAAGGGCATCAATAAACTGCCGCTGCGTTGGCAAAGATGCATTGATTGCATGGGTGATTACTTCGATTAATATAAATAAAAATACATGAAAAAAAATCGTTTAATTTTTTTCGTACATAACGGCAATTTCATAGGTAAAGACCTAATATTTCGAAGTATGGAAAATATAAAATGTATTCTTTTTTTTGACGGCACATGCATTTTATATGTGCCTTGGATAGAAAAAAAAACTAGTTTAATTTTTTTTCTAACGATTGTAAATAATAGATGTGAATCAACATATCTTTTTCGTTGTGATGATGAAATAGGAATGCAATTCCACTGCCTTTTTGCGGGTAGATGGAGTAGGTAAAAGACAACTAATGTATTTATGATTTACACGGGAGGAAAAAATTCGAAGGAAAACTTAGTCTCGCCAAAAGAGAAAAGAAGGCTATTTTCTCCGCCCTTGTAGAATAGGTACATTCTTAATAAGAGTGATATTATAACTTGAAGAGGATTATGTACCAATAGTTGATCGTAGAATCTCTCCGTAGCTTTTAGGACAGACTAATCTCCTTTTCTTTAGGAATAGGTTATGAAATAATCATTCCCCATCCGATCCAACCGAAGCTACAGTAATAGCGGCAGGCGATGGGCCAACCACTGAAGATAAAGAACTCTGCGCCGGTGGTCGGCCCAACGATGAAGGCAACGTGCTATCGGGTGGGTTACGGGGCCGCGTGCCGCCCCTCTGTCGCCCCGGACGGAGCCAGGTGGCGGGAGCGCTGACCGTAGCCCACCCTAAAAAAAAGTAGCGGCGGACGATCTCATAATATGCCATACTTTTCTATACACCATGTGCGTGGCCACCGATACCCGGTATCCTTGTTATCAATGGCCCATCCGGCGAGTCATCCTTTCGGGAAACTAATCTCTCAGATTTGAACATTATTATTAGGTTTTGCAACCAACATAAGAAATAGAAAAGCTAACTGATTCTTATAAGACAGAATAGTTTTTTAGGGATTATAAAAATCTAGGACGATCAGCTGATATATTATCATTATACTTAAAAACAAATTATCGCGACGTTAGTTCATGCTAATCAGCAAACCAATTTTTTTTCATAATTTCATCATTTCGGGACATCGCCGTCCACTGATGGACATAGGCCTTTCTCATTTTGCGTCACAAAGTACAGTTCTGCGCCGCCTGGATCTAACGACGCCCAGCAACTTCCACCAGGTCGTCGGTCCACCTAGTTGAATTTAGGTTTGTTTTATCAATTCATGATATCTTATTTGGTCCAATCTGAGAAATAAGATAACGTTTTTTAAACTAACCCTGCAAGGCTAAAGGCATGAGTCTATAAAAGTATTACTTATAACACTAGCACAGAAGATTTGGCCTAGACAATATTCTTATTATAGAGTCACTCGGCCCGTTTGATAACCCTGGGTCATCCATTATGCACGTCGGTAACACATGTAGCGACTCGCTTACCTAACACCTTACCAGTCTTAACCATAATTGTATATATACACTACTAGCTACTATTGTTTACAAAGCGATAATAATATACTATAATAAATACAATTTAACATTGTATAAATTTTGCTTAAAGATGTTTGACGATTTTTTTTACTTGAAGTTGGTTTTAGGTACCTACTATTAAATCTTTTCCTTGTAGTGACGGAGTAAGAATACAATTCACCAACTTCTTTCTTACCCGAGGGTTTCGTATAAGATGACTAAGGGATATAAAATGCAGATAACATCGCTGCTAGAGAAGGTAAACTCGGAATGAAACCTTATGCCAACATGTCTGACCAGTGTGGTATATCAGATCAAATTCCCTCCCACAATAGAGGAGGCCGGCGTCCAGTAGTGGGACGAGTATGGGCTGGGATAAAATGATGACACCTTTTTCTTCTTAGCTCTTACATATATGACTATTGGGAATGAAAATACTCTAAAGAAATACAATGATACTCTATGATTCTGTAAAGTTACAATGAAATTGAAATGGTTAAGTGGCTTTACTGTGTAAAAATGTAAACAAAATGTTCTCAATCTTGGTTTGTAAACATCTAAATAAGAATTAGTTGATTTTTCATATTTTTTTTTTATTGCAAGCAGTGGCAAACGAGCAAACAGTACACCTGATGATAAGTGTTGCTGCCGCTAATGGACCTTTACAAGGCCGCTGCCTACCGCGAAGAAAGCGAAGGGACTGTGAATGCGTGCATTGAGGCTCGGTGATACTAAAGGCACCATCAAAACCCTCCATACGTAAACCCCTCAGAAAGTTGGGCTGCCGGCTCTCTCGCTCACCGAACGAAGCGCAGTAACAAAATGCGGACGTCCCGGACGGACCGGCCCGCGGCTGTAGACAGATAACTGTCGACAGTGTGGTCTTACCACTCCAATATTTTGACAGTGTTTATACAATTCCCTATATAGCCTTTTCTATATTATTGTTTTTGTAGAAGAAAACTGAGAGATATAAATTACCATCAGCCTATGCTATATATATATATATTCGGGTGCTTTCCTTCCGACTGGTGCAGGTGCTTACGGGGCACGGGTGTTTTGGGAAGTACCTGCACAAGATTGTCAGGAGGGAGAGCACACCGTCCTGCCACCACTGCAGTTGCGACGAGGACACGGCGCAGCACACGCTCGAGGAGTGTGCTGCATGGGAGGGAGAGCGCCGTGAACTCGTCGCGATTATCGGTGCCGACTTGGCGCTGCCGACCATCGCCAGGGAGATGCTCACAGCGTCAGGAACTGGGATGCGGTCGCCGCCTTCTGTGAGGCCATAATCTCACGGAAGGAGGCGGCGGATCGTGTGCGAGTAGAGCTCCTGTTTGGCGACACGTTCCGCCGCCGGCGACTCGGGCGGCGCAGGCGCGAGTATCTGCGCCTAATGCCGCCCTAGCCGAAGCCGCGGGTGATCGGACCGGGGAATTGTCCGTCACCCGCAGAGAGGCTGACCGCGCGATGGCGACCGACGTCCCAGTACGTCGAGAGGTGAGGTTACCCGAAAGGGTATTCCGTCGGGCCGACCACTGATGACAAGTCACATCTGCTCCGGTGGTCGGCCCAACAACGAGGTGACGTGGGTACGGGTGGGTTATGGGCCCGCGCGCCGTCCTTTCATCACCCCGGATGGACAGGACCGCGCGTGCGCTTACCATAGCCCACCCATAAAAAAAAAAGGCCTATGCTAACAGATCTGACCAGCGTGGGATTGTAGATCATATTATTATGGAAAGCAGACATGTGTGCAATAGTGAGATATACATGGGCTACAAATGAACTTATTATCAAACATGAATACTGACGCTTTTTACACGATGAGCATGCCTTGGAGGTAGCACCCTACGCGGGTATAATGTAGAAATGAACACTCAAAATGCACTATTAGGTACCTACGTAATGGATAGCCGTTGTTACGACTATGAATATTATGATAATAGTTAACGATGGTATCAAGTCCAACATTTTTAAGTTTAGAAGAGTAAGTGCTAGCCTGCGGAGCTAGCATTTGGTCACTAGAGTTACAGGCAAATAATAGATATTTATAAATGTGGAGTATATACTTAGAATTAAATGTCTGTATAACAAAGAACTTTATACTGGATTCAAACTATGTAGTCCGACTTAGAACAACTATTTGCAGACATAATTATCCGTCTGGTGTGGGAATCGAAATTGTCCGGTACTGTGTGAGATTATTGGGCATCTCAGCACAAATTCGTCTCACTATTGGGCTCGGGCCTCCTTTACTATGGAGGGTAATTGACCTATTATATCAGGCTGGACAGAGGCGTTGGTATAAGGGTTGGTTTCAAGTTTTCTTCTGTTGCATAGATATGGTTTGCATATCATAGCCCTTAGTCGTCTGTTACAACATCCACGCACAACAAAAGGAGGTGAGAACTATTGTGCGTTGAAAATTTTATTTAAAGACGATATAATTATGTCATCCTGTTGCAAGAGAATTATTGCGATCTATATCTCCACACGGTAAGGATAATTGGTAAACTATATTAAGTTGGTCAGATAGGTTAATGTAGGGTTCTTTTCTTGCAGTGATAAATTACTTATTTATCTTTATACATTTTCAAGCCATTCGTGATTAAAAAAGACGGTGATACAACAGGTCACTTGTATCACATTTGACTGTACCTACAGATGGCGTAGTAGTTTAACTAACAAACTCTCGTGTCGCAGGTTCGATCACCACGTGTGGGCGGAGTCCCTGATCGTCCGAGAACCAGAACTCTCTTGTGGCGACCACAGAGGGCCATGGCGATCAGGGCTATACGTGGATACCACACGGTGGCGATGGAGGCAGCAAGCCTATTGGCCGGCACTCCCCCATAGCACTTGAAGGTGGAGATAATCGCTAGTTTTTAACGGCGGGTATCGGTGACGTTGGCAAAGGACGGCTATGTCTCGCTTCGCGAGCTGGCTGCCTGACGGTGCGACGCCCGTCGGGATCTCATTGCGAGTTGGGTCCGGTTCGAAAGGCCTCGGTTCGGTATTCGTACCGTCGTGGCCTCCCGGCTGGTGCTGATAAAGTGGTTAAGTCGGCGGCACGGGGTCCTCTTCTTCCGACTGGTGCAGGTCTTGTCGGGACCTGGTTGTTTCCGAAATGGGGGATCAGTCCGCCATTCGGAGAGACGCCGACCGCGTGAAGGCGATGCTCCGGCAACACTGTCTTGGTGCCGGGGCGTTGAATGGGACGGCCTGAAATGATAACCCGCCGGGCCAGTCACGGATGTCAATGAATCGGTACCAGTGGTGGGCCCAATGGGATGGGGAGGGAATACGATTGGTTATAGGGGTCGGGGGTCGCCCATCCGCACATGCATCGCCCCGGGCGGCATGGGCAGGGTGTGTCAAGACCATAGCCTAACAAAAAAAAAGCTAGAACGCCTTTAAAGGCTAGTAATTGGCCTTCTCTTGGGGATCCGGTCCAGCCATAATCGTTTGAACTATATTTTTGAAGTGAAAACTGCTTTAGCGGCGTTGTGCACTTTTTGGAATGGGTAAACAATATTAAACTCGCGTCAGGACACGTGACCTGATCGGAAATAGGTAAGACGTCGTAGCGCCAGTGTGTGTGTGTAGTGCATGCGCGCCTGCTCTTTACTTTCAAATTCACAAACACCAAGCGTTAAATTTGAAATGTCGTTTAACTTTTGTTGAAAATATTGCACTACACATTTTCTAATAAATATTAGCTGAAACCTATTAATTTAGATTTTTATTTTCGAATTATTCTTGATTTGTAAGAAGTGTTTATGATCAAGGATTAAATTTAGAATTAGTTATTAACAGTTTTTTATAAACCAAAAATAATAAAAAAATAATAATCTAATAGCTCGACGACAAAGTTACTTAGTTTTCACTTCTACCAGCAGTGCCCAAAGACAGCTCCACATTTTTTTTTTATTTAATTGATCTACTATGCCACGCTGGTCAGATGTGTTGGTATAAGGTTATATTTCGAGTTTTCTTTCTCTTGCATAGATTTTATATGCATACTCAATGTTTTAGTCGTCAATTACGACACCCACGGTAAGATTGGTGTGAATTAGTTCGTAACCACACGGACGGTTATTAAATTATTGTAATTTAATATTGTTAAAAATGACAATATGTAAGTGCCCTCACGGGGTTTATGCATAATAAATGGTTTGTATTTGCTAGTAGACTGCAAATCTAGGTCACTCAGATAGTAACTATATAAAAGTAAATAATTTACTAGCACTAGAAGTAAATAAAAACTGTATCGTTTGCAATTTGAATATTTATAATACATGTATGCACTTCAAAAGCGATACAAAAACAATCAATATTAAAGTTAATGTTTGTACAACAAATACTATAAAAGCCTTTACAAGTAAAATACAACGTGTTGTCTTAAAAAAAGACAATTAACGTGATCAATTAACGATTACTGCGTCGAGGCATTTTCACGGTTGTTCCTTGAATAAAGACGAACTTCCTCAGAAACATCTACTACCCAACGAGGAGATTCCGGCCGATTGGTGGATTCGAGTGAGGCCGTTGGTTAATTGCCTTGTACGCAGTGCACGTACTACCGCTGACATGTCACAAGACGTCTGCCACCGGCAGCGGCGATCCCTCAACGAATTCCAATCGACAAGAGCGAAAAAGACACGAGCCGGGCATGTGGAGATAAAAACTTGCTACGCCGGCGCAGCGCTGCGGGAGGCACTGAGCCACCGCACCGCTTCTTGCCGATCCGTGCAGCCTGCACCTTATGTGCAATTGAATCACACAATTAAAACGTCCACTACTATGCTACATGTACCACGGGATTTTATTAATCTAACCACTGGTCATTCATGTTGAGCAGAAATTCTTTTTATATCCATCACATCTGGTATCGGCGGAAACGTGTGAATTTATCTCATCTTTCTATATTAACTATTGCGATTTAGTAAGCATTTAAATGTTGATTTTAAATAAATTTAAACGCAAATATTTAAACGCATCATTTTGTATTTAGTACGATATTATGTCCTAGTTCTCAGTATTGTTTTGGACGGTTTTAAAGAATTGGCGGCGAAAGGTCGGTAGGCGCGCGCCGCGACTTACAAAAACAAAGCCGTCTGGTGCGGGGACGCGGGAGAGTTTATACCGCGATGAAAGACATTCACATGTTCGCGATTGAGCATCGCAAGACATACTACGCCTTTAAGCGTTAAGCACAATAAGAATTTAATGATACATACTTTTGCCTTAATCATAGTTCCAATAATATTAAAGAAAGGTGTTTTCATCATCTTCATCATCGCAGCCCACATACGTCCCACTGTAGGGCTCAGGCCTCCTCCTCAATGGGAAGGAATTCGACCTACTATACTATGCTGGTCAGACACGTACCAAGGTTTTATATCGAGTTTTCCTTCTCTTGCACAGATGTTATGTGCATATTATATCCCATAGTCGTCTTTTACGACATCCACGGGTAAGGTGTTTTACTTGCCGCTAAATGAGTATGAGAACATGTTATGGTAAATATATGTACATAATTGAGTTTTACATGTTGATATTTAAATATAACTTTGGGAAATGAAGTAAAGCAAGTAGTGCGTAAGCGCAGGATTACTTCGCCGGCATAGCAATGGGCTCGCTTTGCTGCGTCTGTAGACGCCAACGTCATACGAATGATGCGATATAACGGATCGACCCGATTATTTCTGTCCATTTCATGACTGTTTAATAGCAATGTTAAAGTCGGCGAAAGCAAACATACACGCCCTGTTTATCGAATATTTAACGATCTTAGCTGGATTCATTTTAAAATTCTAAGCTTTGTGGAAGCGGCTGAAAGATTGTTTGATTTGAACGTATGTTACTAGTTTTACTATTTCTGATATTTATATTACAGTTAGTCATTTACCATTCTGATTTACCTGCATGTATGTTTATTCAGACTCAGGTGTTTATAATACATGAATACTTTATTTCAAATAAGATTTACTGATTCAAGAAATAATTTGGCGTTGAAACATCTGCACGAGGTCTGCCAATGTATGTAGTTCTATCGTTGCTCAACCAATAACATCTTCGAGAATGTAATTTTTAATACAGACTTCAGAGAACTCTTATAACGCAATAGTATATTATAGATTGTATGAATTTAAATAGAATATCTATTATCTATTTGTAAGAGATTCAAGGTTATGTGTAGACCGATTGAGCTATTTATACTGTTTTAAAAACGGACTATCAGGTCATAATAACGTAATTAGAGATTTCTGTGTTCCTATTGTATTTACATGATGAACTGATATGAAAACTTTGGTCTATACTCCAAGCTATACTAACTTACACCCATCAGCATATCCAACATCTGTTAATGCATAGGCATAAGAAAAATGAAGTGGAATTACCATCATTATCATCGATTTTAGATTATGTTTTTGGAGCTAACAGTGAGTTGAGCTGATAGTCGTCTGTATACAGCCGCAAGCTGGTTCATTCGGGGTAGTACCAAACTCTCGCAGAAAATCGATGTACGAGTTGTAGCAATCGTTCGATGAGTGCAAGAGCCGGCAACCCAACTTTCTGAAGGTGTTTACATATGGTGGATTTTCGTGAAGCCTTTTGTATGACTGAATCTCATTGAACGCTTTCAAACTCCTTTGACATCCTTCACGGTAAGCAACAATGCAGCAAATATCCATGAACGGCAGTATCATTTACCATCATGTGTTGTTTACTCGTTAAACCACACTACCAATAGTACTAAAAAATGTGTGCTAATCGATAACATGAATATTGACATAAACTTGTTAATAAAATGTACTTTTGTACTTTTTTTTGGGGTGGGTTACGGTCGGCGCACTCCTCGTCCGCTCCGTCCGGGGCGACAGAGGGACGTAAGCACGCACACCCGTAACCCACCCGCGCGACACGTCGCCTTCGTCATTGGGCCGACCACCGGAGCAGGTGACTTGACGTCAGTAGTCGGCCCGTAATAAAATGTAACTTAAAATTAGTCATGAACTACGTAGAATCTATTCCGTGTGTTGACGGTGTAAGAATACAATTCACCACCCTCTATTTGCCAGTGGGTGTCTTAATTTTGATTACGGGATTTAATATCTATGAAAGAGAAGGAAAACTTGAAATAAAACTTTATATAAACACATCTGACCTGTGTGGTAGAATAGATCAATCTCTCTTCTATTTTTAAGGAGACATAAGCGCATGTATGCCGCAATGCCGGCATTATGGCGTACAAATTCTGAAGTAGAAATGCGAAACTGAAACTCTATGTCTACCCGTCCGACCTGCATATATCAATAATTTCTCTCATTTAGAGGAGTTTCCTAAATGATAATGGTTACAGACTGAGAAGTACAATATAAATAATAACATCATCGCCATCATCCAGCCTACAAAAGTCTCAGCTCGGGCCTCCTCCTCCTTCACAATGGAAGGGATATTGACTTACTGTACCGCGCTAGTCAGACGTCTTGGTATGGTTTAATGTGGAGTTTTCCTTCTCTTGCATAGATGTTATCTCCATATCATATCCCTTAGTCGCTTTTTACGATATTCACAGGCAAGAGAAGGAGTGGTGAATATCATCTATGCAAGAGAAAGAAAACTCGAAATAAAACCCTATACCAATCTGTCTGACCAGCATAAGGTCAATTTCCCTGCTGTTGTGTATGAGGCTTGAGCCCAACAGTGGGACGTATATGAGCTGAAATGATGATGATGATGATACTTAAAGTGCGAACACTGAATACGAGCTACGAATTGTTGTTCTAAATCTGGATGTAATTTGTTTCCATTAATTATATGACTGTAGAGTCTCCATAAAATAGATTAATTCGTTAGTGCAGGTTCCTTTTTTATGAATAAATATTAAAAAAAAAGTTATTCATAGACAAAGTGATATATTTTTATTTATAATAAATACGATACTGAATATAGCCCTCCTTGTTTATAGACTTGATAGATTATGGTGCATAAATAAGAATGTAATTATAATTGGGGTACTAATGTGGTTTTTGTGTTAGTGGCATCGTCGCGCTTCCGTTCAGGTGACGACTTATGATAACATCTATTTACATATTATTTTTAGCTACACTTCTTCGTTACTAATAATAATATAGGAAAAAAACATGTGTGTGTGTTTGATTGTGTTTGTACGGTTCTCAGACCCTAAAATTAATCGCTAAGCTGATAATGTTTACGTTCGACTGTAATTTACATGTAAAACATGAGTTTCGTGTTATTTTTATGTGACATCTTTATATTGTAATAATTTGTGAGAATTTATTTATAAAAATGGTTTTTTAATATTTATTAAATACAGTTATAGTTGTAATGCTAATTAAAGG
The DNA here is from genome assembly GCA_032191425.1 of Lymantria dispar. Lineage (NCBI taxonomy): Eukaryota > Metazoa > Arthropoda > Insecta > Lepidoptera > Erebidae > Lymantria > Lymantria dispar. The sequence continues at coordinate 17,863,054 of CM063446.1, read as the reverse complement.
TCTGTTTTTTTTATAGGCAGGTGGTTAATGATTGTCAACATTCATGTGAATATTACAAGTATAAAACTATTTTACGAGTTGCATTTTAGGTTTCAAATATTTTGATTACCTTTTAGCCTTTCTATCATTAACTTATTTAAAATCAACAGTAAGTAGGTTCTCATAATACTGCGACACATTGTGAATACCAGATACCTCTAGTGCGGGCTCGAGCCTACGATAATTAAAATTTTAAAAATATTTAGTTAGATCTGAAGCTTAGACGATGAAGTGATATGCAGAAAACATCTACAAGAGAAGAAAAGTCAAAATAAAACTACCTACCAATCTGTCATTAGCTTCCTATTGTCTATTGTCCGTGTGGTGACGGAGTAAGAATACAATTCACCACTCCCTATCTTGCCCGTGGATGTCGTATAAGACGACTATGGGATATAATGTGCACATAACATCTGTGCAAGAGAAGGAAAACTCGAAATGAAACCCTATACCAACATGTCTGACCAGCATGGTATGTAGGTCAAATTCCCTCCCATTGTGGAGGAGGCCCGGGCCCAACAGTGGGACGTATGTGGGCTGCGATGATGATGTCTATTGTGAAGGAGATTTGAGACCAGCAGTGATACACATATGAACTAATGTGTAAATAGCATAAGACGCTTCTATTTTCTATAATATATTCATTACAGCTCATATACGTCCCACTACTGGGCTCGAACCTCCTCCACACGGGGAAGGAAAAACTCTGGTCAAACGGGTTAATATAGGATTTTATTTCAAATTTTGCTTTTCTTGCATAGATGTTACATGTTAAATCCCTCAATCGAGTTGAAACCCATAGGCAACATAGGCAAGATATTAAATTTTTATATTTTTTTGTCCATGGGTGATAGAATTCCTGAAATGTAAGCCTGATATTAATTCCTCGTTAGAGAGTATTATTGGTTCTCTCTCTGGGTATCTTTTTAGTAATTATAATTTGCAAAAGGATCTGTAATCATTAATGCTTTTTATTCAAAACGTCAGGATAGTTGAAATAAAATTAAAAGTAATAAAATCCGATGAAATGTTTGTTTTACATTTATAATCTAGTGTCTAGGATCAACGCCATAAATCATTATTAATTCCATAAAATAAGATTCCGTTAACAGTTATGTCCTTTGTGATGTTGGTTTATGTGTTTTAAATAAAACTATATTACGGATTTTATCGCTTTGTTTGCATTTGTATTTGATTTTTGATTGCCAGACGTTTCGAACACTTTGCAGCGTTCATGGTCACGGGCGGACTAAGGTGTCTCACGTCCAACAAGTCATCGTTATTACAGACATTTATAATTATCTACCCGATACGGAAATTAGTTGTTACATTTATTAAATTTTGACCCACATTGTAGTACAAATTTATTGCCAGTATGAGAAGAAAATAATTCTATATGAAAAAATTATATTGTTTATGGTTAGTAATTGATAAGTATTTTTTTAAAGTAATAAAATATTAATATTAATTTAGTAGTACTTGGTAGACTCGAAATAAAACCCTATGTTAACGCGTCTGACCAGTGTGGTATACCTAGTAGGTCAATATCCCTCTCATAGTGGAGGAGCCCCGACTTCAGCAGTGGAACGTCTACAGCTGAATTATGATGAAGAATAAACTAAAGTACTACTACCTAAGTTTAATCAAAAAGTTAGAATAATATAAATAAAAATACAATATACGTACTTCCATAAGTCTTTTTCCAATTCCATTATTTTTAAAAGTCTGATATAAGTAAAATAATTCAATGTTTCATTAATGTCGACAGAAATCAATAAAAATATTGCTTTTCTATTTTCTGTTTAATGGTTAGTAACAAAATAGACCAAGATGTATTTTTAAGGCTTCTTCTTAGATACGGATAATGATGATTTAATCTGTATAATACCTGTGAAAAATGGCGCGTGCAAATTAATTACTGCCCACCTAGAAAATTAATGTCACTAATAGACGTGTCTCAGTTTTGTTAATGGCAATTTTTATTGTATATTATGTTATATATCTGTAACTGGTGATAGTACTTATCTGTAACCAATGGTAGTGGTAGGTCCACACTGTTGACAGATGACCGTCTACAGCCATAGGCAAGTCCGTCCGGGGTATTACCACACTATTGCAGAAAATCGACTTCTGACTAGTAGTAACTTGTTACTGTGAATCGCTTGGTGAGTGAGAGAGCCGGGTTTTTGCATGTGGTGGGTTTTGATGATGTCTTTAGTATCACTGAACCTCATCGCACTAATTTACACTCCCTTCACTTTCTTCATTGTAGGCAGTGGCCTGGCAAAGTTCCTCGAGCGGCAGCATCACCTAACATCATGTGTACTGTTTGCTCATTTGCCATCATTTTCAATAAAAAAAAAAACATAGGTATACACGCTACTCACTTACTACTCGCTAACAAGTTTTTAAACTGCACAGATGGCGTAGTGGTTGAGACGTAGACCTACTGCGCCAGTGTCAGGGATTCGAATCCCGCGCAGGACAACACTTTGAGCGATCCACAAATTGTTGTTCTGAGTCTGGATGTGATTTGTGTCCGTTAATTTTCATGTTTGTAAAGTCTCTCGCAATTAAAGGATAAATTACCTTCGTGCAGGGATACGTCTTTAAAAAAAAAAAAACAAACAAAAAAAAAATTTAATATCATTTAATAATATCTTAGATAATCTACGCGTATATTCATATTGAATAAATTATAATATAGGTACTTAAAGATATACTAAGCCATATTCAACTCAATAAAAATACATTACTTGTATAAACTATTCAGTTTACGTGTTTTCAAGTATTATAATACTGACTGACTTTTTCCTTAAATTGTAGTTGTATAGACTGTAAAAGTTTTTGGTGACTTTTAATTATCACTGGGATAGTCTTCAGTGTGGTGGCGGAGTAAAAATATAGTTCACCAGCCCTAACCGTGTAATTCGTAAAAGAAGATTAAAGAATGTGATGCGTAGATAAGATCATTGCCAGATAACGAGATTTGATAACATATACTATGCCATCAGGTCTAACCAGCGTGGTATATTAGGCCAATTTACCTCCCTTTTTACAGGACGAAATATATATATATATTTATTTATTTATCAGAACAAAAAAAAAGTTACAATTTTATACAAGTAATGACATTTAAAACCACTTGGGTTTGTTAAAATTAATGCCATTGACAGTAGCGCTTTATAACGTAGATATGAAATACGATTTCAATTTATGTTTGATGTTTGAAGTTGTAATATTATTTCTAACTTCGGGTAGTAATTCGTTTATAATTCTCGGGACCATGTAGGTAGCCGTGCGTTCATCGTAAACATAGTGCATATGGCCTGTGACAATGATTTAAAAAGCATAATCAGCATTGAAGATGAATTTAAAGTACTTACCTACCTAAGAACAAGTTACTAACACCAGTTAAGTGAGACCCGTATTTCGGTTAAAATTAATTTTGGAAATAGCCTAACGTAAACCAGGTTTAAATAACTGTTTCTACTGTTGTTCTACAATCATTTTCCCATGACTTGAATTACTATTCTTGCCATAGGTTTCACATCGTTGGTAAAGAACGTTTACAAGTAACGCAACATGCAAACTAATATTACTTTACTGTTATTGAATATTTCAATCTCAACTTAATATATTTATTTTTATTTTATCAAAACAATACCGTACACCGATAAAAACATCCGGGATTTTAAAAGAAAACTGAATGAATATAAATAAAATTTTGTATGTATTGTACTTATAAGAAATTGTATTTTGGGAATCGAAGTCACGACCCTTAATATATGACGGTACCGTAGTGGTCTAAGTAAGACCACTACGATATCTCATCGTCATTATTAGCATTTGGGCTTTCGCCGTCCACTGCTGGAAATGTAGGCTTTCCCCTACAGAAAATCACATGACGTTGTCATAAAAAAGAGGTTTTTGCCATAATCGCCACGCTTAGTGGTTGGTGATGGCTGTGATGCGTTATATATTTCCAAGAAGAGCGCTACTGCTCAACCTTCCATCCTGCCCTCCCTCAGTCGACTCCAATGGGCAAGCAAGGTATGGCGATAACATATATGATATGCTCATTCCGTCACCACACGAGGGACTATATAGGAGAGTTAATATTATTATTATATCAAAAATGATATACTATATGATTACATAGTGACAATGGCCATAAATTCATTGTATTCATAATGACATATAATTATCATTATGCGTAGATTATAGCTGTGCTGATTAAATTTTATGAATAATTTACTTGTGCTCCGGAAATCCTAACAATTGTCTGTCGTCCATTTAATAATGTCGCTTTTGTTATTTTTTTCCTGATATTATTAAAAATATGCAAATCAATAGTGGGTCGGCAGGATGTTCATTTTAGTAATAATGTCGATGTATTTGCATGTAAATGACGACTGTATCCGCGGATGTTACAATTACAATTTGTAATGTGTAGCGCCATAGTCGTAAACAAACTGCATGCCATATTATATTATAATGCAGATTACTAGTTCTGTATAATTTCCATTACATTAGAAAATTATTAGTGATTCATAAAGATTAACTTGTTGATTTAATGACATTTACATATGGTTGTTGATAGGTTCCAGGTATAAATTCTGGGCAAAGAATTATTGAATTTTTTACAAAATTCTTTTTGCAGCGCATAATATGAAACTGTTCAGTACACAACAGCTTATTACAAGAATATACGATGAAATAAGACCTATATGTCACCAGAAACTCAGGCAAAGATAAATATATTTTTGTAATGCATAGATATATTTAGGTACTCCCAAAAAATAACGCTATTATTTAGAATAAATTATGTAGGTAGATGAATTGATAAAGAATAAACAAGCAATAAATATGAGCTATGAAATCATTTAAGCTTAAAATTATATGTGTAATGTATATAACATACCGCTACTATAGTATGTCACATTTGTACTTTTTACTTCACACACGCTGTGAAAGAAATCATAACATAGGGTTCTGCTATTGACTAACAGATGGCGTAAGTAGTCCCACAACAAAACCCATAGCGATGTTGAATGTAGGAAACATTTTTAGTAAGACAGTAATATTTTAATTAAATGTTTATCAGGTGAAAAATGCAAGGTGAATTAAAAAATAAGAATAATTTAGATGTTACATGGAAAATTCGCAAATACTGTTCAAATTTAATATTGTATGTAAGTATGATCAGAAATGGAATTTTAGCACTTGCAGTCTGACTGTAACTTTTGGATTATAATTAAGCGGTGGAGGAGGTTGTTAAGGATATTTTATACTAGTATTTAATAAGCGACAGTAGCATTTAATCAGTGCAACGGTCGACAAGAGTTCATGAGCGCGGCGGGTCGCACGCTGCAGGCTGCACTGTACTGCACGCCCTCGTCTCGGCCCGCCCCACAGCCCCGCGCGTCCCTCAAGCCAGCCCTCCCCTACCACCTACCTACCTCCTTCGACCTCACTTGTTTTGATGTAAGGTGTCTACTAACCACTATGCAAAACTCATGCCTTTCCGAAGAGGTGGGAAGTGCGCCGTCCTTGTCGTTATTGTAGCTAAGATAAACTTTAGAATTTGCACGCTCCCGCTGCATCTTTTTATTGAGTAAGCATCAGTTAGTTTAGTTAAGTGCATAATAACTTTCGCGGCAAAGTGTTGGGGCAATGTTATCGTGTTTTTAAATAATAGTATGTTTTAGATTGCCCTTGCTAGTAGAATAATAGTAAAGATATAGATACATATTACAGTATAAAAAAATAGTCAATGATATATTTCTGTTGTCGTGATTTTTATGAGCGTATATAAAACGATTAGCTATCGTAACGAACGACATCTATCATCATGATCGAATAGGTAAGGATATCTAAAACGAATAGTCGACGACTGGAACATATATGTATTATTGAAATGAGTTTTTGCTTTTGATTATTAAGAAATTTTAGGCATTTGAATGAGGACTATCTATCATTAGACCATCCTTTCTATAAGAATTATTTTATTTGTTATCCCTCACGAGAAAATATTCCATTTGTTAACAATATTCAAAATGATTCTGAAGTTAATAAAAATATCTACAAGAGAACTGGTAGTAAGTATATTACCAAACTAAAAGCTGCGAATATATAAGGTATCAGCGTCCAAGCTGAATAATCGTAAACACGTCCTTATGTTTACACTAAAAGTACCTAATTTACCCACTTTACATGGTGAGTAAAAATAAAATTTACCAACCTTTCCTATCCTGACACTGTAGTAAAATACATATCATTCATCATCATCATCATTTCAGCCTATCGCCGTCCACTTCTGGACGTAGACCTCCCTCATGTTACGTCACAAGGTGTGGTCCTATGCCGCCTGCATCCAACAAAATACATATAAGAATTGTAAATAAAATGGATTGCAAGCGTAAAAAGTTGAAATAAAATATAGACCAAGCTCTAACGAGGGAAGGCTTGTATCCAATCTACGTATCATCATCAACATCTCGGCTCATATAGGTTCCACTGCTAGGCTCGAGCTTAATCAAAATAGAAAGGAAATTGACGTAGTATGCTGGGCTGGTCAGACAGGCTGGTATAGGGATTTATTTCGATTTTTCGTTCTCTTGCGTACGTGCTATATGCATATTATATCCCTTAGCCGTCTTTTACGACACCCATGAGTAAGATAGGAGGGTAGTGAATTGTATTCTTACTTCTTCACCACAGGGAAATGAAGATTTGATTTAAGTAGTACAATCTATTTAATCATTGCAAATAGAATAATCCGTTTATCCGTCAGCTTATCTCCGTCCATTGCTGGACATACGCCTCCTCAAGCGACAATATCGTGATTTTGAGATTTGGCAAGTAGGTTAGCAATCACAGTTAGTGTTATAAATTTCTCAAAAGAATATTTACCTACTGCTGCCCAATTTCTTAGTGATGCTTAACGTAATTGTTACGACTTTCACGAAAAATAAGTGGTGGTGGCACATTGTATTCTTAGCCTGTCTGCACATACGAAAACGAAAAAAGTACCTATATTAATACGAAGAAGCACATTATGACACGTATTATAAACATCTCTCTAAATAAGTATCAACTAGTCATTCTTAATTAAAAGCTTGTACATCAATTTCTTTCCCTTTCTCTAGTACAATTGAAATAAATTTGTCAGCTTAAAAAATAAAATATGTGAACTTCACATAAGCGGAACTACTAGTTTGAATACTGACTCCTCGTGACGCATTTCGAGGCTTCGATTGCCATGCAGGATAAATTTTTGTGCGAGGCCCAATTGGTCGTTTTGAGACTGAGTGTAATTTGTGACTATTACGTATACTACGCTGTCATTGTATTAGCTCATACATATCCCAGACAGACATGTTGGTATAGGGTTTTATTTTGAGTTTTCCTTCTTTTGCACAAATATTATATGCATATTATATTCCTTAGTCGTATTTTACGACATCCACGGGCAAGATAGGGAGTGGTGAATCGTATTCTTACTTCGTACCCCACACGAACTACTGTATTTTTGCAAAAGTCCTCCACAACACGACTATTTATATCTTAGTTTAGGGATAATATCAATCGAAAAAGTAGGAAATATAGAGAAAATATTGCCAGTGAACAAATATATTGTTGGTTTATTGATTCAGTTAAGACTTTTTATTTACGATAACGTTCGCACTACAGAATAAATTAAGTACTGTATCATGAAGTGCTTTACAAACATGTAATTAATGTCATTAATTTACAAGTCGTATGCCCGGGTTCAGAATAACTATATATACATTTTTTTTAATGTAAAATATATAGTGTTTGATAATATTTCCTGTAAGGTGGCGAGCTGAGAATATTATCTGGAGTGAATGGCACCGTTTTTATGGACAATTCGTAACAACAACTACGATTGCTAATTCATCTGCCAAGCGTGGCGATTATGGGGTTATATCCCCCTCATGCAGATACCTATGAAGGAGACAGTGGATGTTGATATACTGAGCATCGTCTGACTTGGGGTTGACTAAATATGTGTAAGATATTTCGAAATTTTATTGGCGATAGTTTTATGACAGACGGCCTACCTGATATCAACCCTTCTTGAAATGTAATTATTGAACAAACAGCATCAGGTGAGGTTGGCCCAGATCTATGTAAAGCTTAGTCGTCTTTTACAACACTCTATCCACTATGGTAGGTCAATTTACCTCCTATATGTTTAGTTTTATGTCGAGTTTTTCTCTCTTGTAAAGATTTCAGTTTTATATCATGTCCGTTAGTCGTCTTTTGCGACACCTATTGGCACGTAAAAGAATGTTGACTGTTTTTACATCACCACACGGAAAATGTTTCTTTCTTAGACATGAATGTTCGTTTTCATACATAAAACTAGTTTATCCAAGATGAAATTTTATCCATATCCATTCAACGCATTTTGCTTAATCAAAGTAAAATTTAATCAATTAAGTAAAAAAGTCAAATTAAACTATTATCCCAAGAGAACTCATTACCGGTATAAAGAGATCCAATGTGTTAACACATCTCTGTATTTCTGAGTATTAGCTACCTCCATGCCAAATTTTATCTAAATTAATAAAGCGGTCAGATCATGAAAAGGTAAAAAACATACACAAACAAACACAATAGGTACAAACATTTGCGTTTATAATGCTCGTTTGTTATTTGAAGTAGGTATATGAAGTACCTGACAGTGAGAAGGTGATAGGATGATAGTGTGATTCGTATGATGTGATGTGATTATGATGTAATGTGATGTGCTGTGCTGTGCTGTGATGTGCCATGATGTGCTGCAATGTGCTGTGATGTGATGTGACATGATGATGTTTTAGAATTTAATAGTCATCCTGATGGTGAAAATCAACCGATGATGGGGAAAGCTAATCGGTGCCTACCGTTAAAGTAAAATGCGTCAAAAAAATGTCACACAAAATTTGTACGCATTTGAAAAATATTTTGTCAAAACGTTAAAATATTCGATGTTCCAGCTTAAACAAAAAGGCATTAAGCCAAGTACGTGATGTTTATATAAGCGGTATAGGCGACCCGGCACGCGAATACTTTTTCTATTGTTACGGTTTCTAATTTTCCAAATTTCATCGAAACTCAAATAACCGTAATATCAAAATGTCCGTTAGATGTGACGTGATTTGGATTTATTCAACCTCTACAAATATGCGGATCACTAGTAGTCATTTCTACACGTTTCATGTAAATCTCTAACTTGCTATTTATATTAGAAACGACGGATTTAGTGTTAACCTTCTTTTGTACACGAGAATTGAATAAATAATTGATATGCTTCACTACTTCCCTTTTTGCTAAGAGCATCGAAAGCAACGATTAAGAGACTAATAGACTGTTCTAGAAGGTCTCAAATTCAAACCCATAAAATAATTTAGTTTGACTTTTTTAAGTTTACATGATAATTTGTTACTGGACTTCGTTTAGTAATCGAGATAGCCAGAGGCTTAAACCTTCTTTAAGATACACAGTGATCTTGTTGTCCTTCTGCTATTGCAAAAATCTATGAGCGGTAGTTACCACTTACCTTATAATGGGCTGATTGCTTAACTGCCATCGAAGGCAATAAATAATAGTTATGTGCATGTAAAATATTAACTATTATTTTAATAGAAAGGGTACAAGGAAAACATTTTCAGAAGATTAAAATATTAAGAAAAGGCTATGAAAACTGAAAACAAACACATACTAGACCAGGTTAGCAGATTAGGTTTTAAGACTTTTTTATTAGAAAACGCCCGCTCGCACCGCCAGGGCAACGCCATACACATTGATGTGTGCTCCGCGAGGGGAACCTTAATGTGGGCCATGAAATAAGAGGGCCTTAGTTTTATCCAACGAGACCTTCAGACTCAGCATGCCAATCCGGTTTATGATGCGCTCCTCCTTCCTGTGCCCCCTGCGAGCCCCTCCATAGGAAGGCCCCCTGAAAATTAGATCTCTTCACTGATGAGGGTTTCAACTGAGTTGCAGATAACCGCCATCCTGTATAGCCGATACCGTAGAAGCCAGTCAAACCCGATATTCTACTGGACCGGACGGAGAACTGAGCCCTGTGGGACGCTATATCCGAGGGCGATAAATGCGCCTATCGCTCCCCTTCTAGAGCACATAACTTCTCTCGAGTCACGCTTCCAACAGCCACCAGAGATAGGGAGGCACTCCATGGTACCCGAGCACCACCCTAAACATGGCATGTGGGAGACTATTCAATGCGTTTTTTTATGTTGAGTGAAACGGCCAGGAGTACTAACTTTTTAGCCACCGGCAATAATACACCCACGGGCAATAGTGGTGTATGGTATATTTACTCCGTCACCGCACGGCAATTTGGTTGATTATATGTAATAAATTTAATGAAACTATTATCAGTGGAATACTGAAAACTTCTGATGTAATTTTCCTGTTACAAATAATATTGTATTGAATAAATGAAAAAATAATATTATTGTTATTTTCATCCATCCATCAGCTCCTCGAGGTCCACTGTTGGACATGAACTTATCCAAAAAGGAATAAGATTAACTTATCATAACACGGAATTGCCACTTGATATGAAATAATAAAATTGAATTTTCTCCACAAAAGCGTAATGGGTGCTCTTGATACATCAAATCGAAGAAAACAATATAAAATAAAATTAGATTATATAAAGAATCAAAATTATTTAAAAATAAACGATCGATAAAGAAATATCGAATAATTCTTGTCACATTTATCGTAAATAGGTGCATTAATTTCTAACAGTCATTCCTATACCATCACACTATAGGTGACGATGGGAGTCCAGTCGCCGATCGTCATTGCACATTGTTATATTTGTAGTCATGGTCCCGTTTCTGTGAGTAAATACGATTATATTTCATATTAGGTAATCTGTAGCAACGCTCGCAATGCGTCTTACAATAAGAATTTTCAGAATTAACGTGCGATCAAACAATCATCATCATCTCAGCCTATATATGTCCCACTGTTGGGCTCAGGCCTCTTCCATAATGGGAGGGAAATTGACTTACTATTTCACGCTGGTTAGGCGTATTATAATAGGGTTTTGTTTTGAGTTTTTCTTCTCTTGCATAGATGTTATATGCTTATTATAATTCCTTATGTCTTTTACGACATCCACGGGCAAGATAGGGAGTGGTGATTTGTATTCTTACTCCGCCACCACACGGCAGGTTCAACCAATAAAACGTAAATACTTTTCGAGTATATATCAATTAATATATGTACCTACACATATTTGTTGGACGACCAAGTTTCTAACGACGTGGTGTGAGACGCCTCCACCAAGTGGACCGACGACTTGGTGAAAATTGCTAAGAATCGTTGGATGCAGGCTGTACAGGGCAGTACTTTATTTTGAAATATGAAGGCTTACCAACAGTTAACGGAAACGGGCTGAATGATGATTATGATCATATGGAGAACCTTTCACACCTCATTTATACATTATTGATCCTAGAATGCAATACCATATATACCGTTCTCAACTAACATTTAATTCAAGTATTTATTTCATTAATTAAGCGGTTTCATAGTAATTACGCACGACCCTTTTTATACATATGTATGTTTAAGCATTACATTGACATTACAAGAATATGTCAAATATTTACACGACAAGACATTTTAATGTTTTATCATTGACAACGGAACCCAACTGCCATCGCAAAATCCTGGAACGGCATCAAACAAAACCAGTTTACACACAAAAAAATAAGTTAATTGATTTCGTTAGTTTAGTCTTACTAATTCCCTGATTAATATTAAAGGATGGCCATATACGTGCCAAAGTTGCAGATGGCATGTAACTACATGTTTTACAACAAGTAAATTTTATGGTTTCTGATGTGGCTCCGGTCGGAAACCAAGATATCTTACTATCGTTTTACTTTCACGTTTATGCGTTCAATTTAGTGTTTTTTATCTTTGAGACTCAAGGTGTTACAAAACGTTTACTACATAGATATGGGTGAGGCGAGTTGGGTACGATCCTTTATTAAGAATGAATGAAAAAACTAACGCCTCGTTGTTTTAGTTTAATGAACGTACCATTGTTGACTGCGAGGTATCAAGTTCAGGGCATCCTTGATAGTAATACGAAATTCCGAACTACGGATATAAATATTTGTTAAGATAACTATTCTAGTAGTATCTAAAAGACGCTGTCCGTTTCAAATTAAAAAATAAAATAAAAGGAATTCTCCTTGAAATGAATCACAGTGCCACCTACCGGTTCCAAAATCTAAATCATTCTCAAATCCACCTGAACACACAGACAAGTATTCATCAACATCGGTGCAACCGTTTAGAAGTAATTCAGTCACATACACACGTACAGAAGAATTATTATAAAGCTGAGAGAATGGACAGCAATTCAACACAGAGCGGACTCGAGCCTAACATGTTCGTAGCATAGCGTAGCATGTTCTTTATGTTCATCACCATCGCCATGATGATGGTGATTTACTTTCTATTCTATGTGATAAATGATTTTTCCCTTCTTAAATATCCAACATATATATATATATATATATATATATATATATATATAATCTATGTGAGGTGATGGAACTAAAATACAATTCACCATCTCGTCTTTTAAACCTATCAAATCCTTTACTTATAGTAAAGGATTTGATAGACAGTGGATGTTGACAAGAGAAAGAAGACTTGAAATAAAATCCTATGACAATCGAGCCAACACGATATTGTGAGTCAACTTCTCTTTCATTGTGAAGGAGAACTAAGCCCAAATATAGGCTACTGAGAGGAAGAAGAATAAGTATCAATTACAATATAGTTCAAAGACATAGTTACTATTTAAGTATGTTAATGGAGACTGTATTTTTTTTGTATTCCTGTTGATTGCAAACGAGCATAGAGTTCAGATGGTAAGTTATACTGCCACTCATGGGCCTTTGCTAAATCACTGCCTACAGTGGAGAGTATGAAGGGAATGTGAATGCATGCAATAAAGTTTGGTGATACTAAAGGCACCACGCGTAAAAACTTACAGAAAGTTAGGCTGCCGGCTCTCTCGCTCACCGGACGAAACGTAGTAAGAAATTTCTACTACTCAGACGTCGTTTTCTGCAAGAATGTGGTACTTCTCTGGACAGATTGGCCCCCGGCTGTAGTCAGAAGACTGTCGACAGTATGGTCCACATATTAACATAATTTCCTACCTAGATTAATAATATCACAAAGTATAACGCAAAATATTGTACACCTATATCAAGACTTGTCGTCGCTAGAAATTATTTTTTGTACTATAATAGTATTTAATCGATGTACAGACTCGATTTATGTTCACGGTGGGAATACCTTTAGAGTATGTACGACAGTAATTTTATAAACAAGAAACGCCGATGGAGAATTGTTAGTTTTTACTGTGGTGGCGATCGGAGCGCGGACGATTCCCCGCGGGTGGCGCAAAGCTAAGGCGCGGCCATGTTTCATAATTAGCTCTGTTATGAATTTTATAAATGTTTCATGCTCGCTACATGGGTAGTCAGCAATTAATTAACTCCTGCGCAATGCTTACATTAATTAACAGAGAGACATGTCATGCTCTGTCATACATTAAACATTGCCGGCCACGTTCACTTGGAAAATTTATTAATATTACGTTAGCTTTCAATAATTCAATGTGAATTGTCTTTAACTACATTCTATTAGTAAATAATTATTAATTAGACCACCCCGTATGTATTTTTATATCCTCATCGATGTTTTTCACCAATTAATTCTTATGATTATTTTATGACATTGTTTTTGAAGATGCATAAAAAAAGGACAGTCCGTCCTCGAAATTGATGGAGCATCCTATTAAAAGTTTATAATGCTTATAAAATTATACCTTATTTATTCTGAAACATATAACTGATTATAATATTTAGTAAAGTCGGATATTTGAAATTATTAAAATTCAATATCACTTAAACAGATTAAGGTAAATATCTGTTACTGCTTAAATATATTTATAAAATATGTACCATATTTTAAATACCTTGTTTTGGCAAGCTCTAGTTTGATCCTACTGACCAAATATCACTATAACATTTTATGTAAACCCTTGTCGCTTCTTATGAACTATCGATATTTTTTTGATTTACCTTCCCGCCTGAGTTATCTTAGAAAATCATTCCTACGTTACGAGGCATAAATTCCTCCCACTCGCAGAAAAACGTATGTGTATTTCATATAAATGTCAGTCCTGTTGGATAGAAGTAATAACGAAAACTATCCAAGAATCATGCCCTGGAGAGTTTTTATTATTACTGCTTCTTCGAAATGTTGTTGATAAATCTCTGGCATGGACTGCGTTTTTGGGTGCTGTGATACCATAACATCGCCTGTTTTGGATAGGTTATAGGGATATAACACTCGACCTTGGAATAGGGGCTTTTTTGGGTGGGTTATGGCCAGCACATACGCCGTCCACTCCATCCAGCCTTGGTGTAGAGTTGATGCAATTTTGTTTAAAAAAGACTATACGTCTCATTAATCAAGTCCTTATATCACGAAGAATTTTTATATTAATAACGACTAAACTCAGAAGAACTATTTGCGAATTATACAAAAATACTATGTCCTCCCGTGAACATGACAGCTGCAAATAATAATAATAATAATAATATCTATTTATTGCAGACCACATAGATCCATAAATGTTAGTAATATAAAAATACTTAGGTAGCTAGGATTAGTAAAAAATAAAAAATAACGAAAATAACACTACACACGGAATTAAAATAATTTAACAAATGATATTAAGACAAAAGCTAAATCACATTACATTTTGCGACTGGGGCGTGTAAATGCGTCCAGTGCTCCAGTATTGGACAATCCCACCTATCGTTTATCACTGACAGGATACTGTGTGAACTGGAGCGTAATCTCTGTAGCAGGGAAGCGCAGCTTTTTCTAACGAGAGCTTTGAAGCCATCAACGCTCTTCTCTGCGAACATCCCAGAAGCGCTACAAAAACGAGGCAGCCCCAACAGCACCCTGAAAGCGTTGTTATACTGAACACAAAGCAAAGTGTTCGAAACATGAGGAAATAAAAAAAATAATTACAAAACGCTATAGAAGCTGTAAAAATAATTATGTTTCAAATATGTAGTACTCGCGTAAATACTAAATCGTTAAGAAACCGTGTATCAATGAAACCTGCTATTTCATCGGTGTAGTGATACTTATTATCTAGAAAGGATGTCGCGTGCTCTCCGTATTTAAATGAAGTATAATAGGGGCATGTTCTCACTATAAAAGAAGACTATTGTATATTTTCCGTGTGGTCACGGAGTAAGAATACAATTCACCACCCCCTCTCATACCCGTGGGAGTCGTAAAAGACGACTAAGGGATATATTACGCATATAACATCTATGCAAGAGATAGAAAACTCAATACAAACCCTATACCAACCTGTCTGACCAGTATGGTATAGTAAGGTTAATTTCCCTCTTATTATGGAGGAGGCTCGAGCCTAGCAGTGGGACGTATATGAGGCGAAATGATAATTGTATAGACATGAAATTATAAAGACCTAGACCCTACAGTAGACTTAATTTGATGGCTGGATGGATGGGTAAATATTGCGATGAGAGCTCGGACCTTAGTGATAGCTGGTTAAAACGACCGTATTACTATATTTTAGTAGTTTTGCGTCCGTATTATTGTAGTTTATGAGCTGCACATTATCAGTCAACTTAAAGAGCGAAGTTCTTTCGCGTACCAAGTTGCAGGTCTATGATGCTTGACTGTCACCCGACAGGGTGTAGTCAGAGTAGAGCCCACTCTACAAAAAGGGGTTATATTTGATATATAATAGGCATCTGCTTAATGCTTTAGCAATAAAAAAAATTAAAAAATAAATCTAAATATAAGACATATTTTTGATAACTTCAATGCAACATGTTATAAAATTGAATTTAATATCTTGAATTTTGTCATAAAATTGGATTTAATATCTTTGGGCATGCAATAAAAATTATGGCTTAGAGTAATATTTATTTTTACCGCATTATACTGCAGACCAATAAATGGCCAACATTAATAATCAACGCGGAATATTTCATTGAGACAGTAGAGACCACTAAGTTTTACAACTTAATTGCCTTCGCAAATTATAACAGGATCAGTTTTTATGGCACTATCACAAAAGGGGTCCTGAGAATCTTCTCTGTAATCGTACATATTATTTATTTTTTGTGTCATAACTCCGTCGATGAAGAATGAGTTTGGTCCATCTTGATAGTATTATTAATTTCATACAATCGAGAATCAACAATGTTACGAGTTCCTAGAAATATTTAGCCTGCAACTTGAACCTTATAGAATAGTGAATCTTTCGGCGCGGGATACTAAACATTCTAATCATGGTATTGTAATCTAGAGAGTATTTGTCGAATGGTATGGAATATTGTGAATGTCAGGAATAAACCGACAGTGGACACAATGGGCTGTGCGTTGATAAGGTGTGCCTGCAGTGAACTCGACCCGCGCAACCGATCGTTTAACCATCGGTAATTTTCCCATGATCAAGAATTTGCGTTATATCCCCACATTGAATAGAATATTAATATAATTTTCAGTAACAATTTTTAAATTTATCAAACTGTTCATTTTTTTAATGTAGGAGACGTTACATTCGTACATTTTTAGCACGCACACTTCCAAATTTCATGCCAGCTAATGAAAATATATTGAAAGAAATATTTTTGTCTGACTCAGGATTTGAATTTGAGACCATTGCGGACAATAAGGATTTTGGCCATCAGGCCTATGCTTGAGACGCCGATAGGATATTTTTTTATTTCACAAATGCTAATTGTATAGATAGATGGAAATATGAATTTAACATAAAAATTAACCGCATCTTAGAGCTAATCCTATGATAAGGACGAACTTGTTAACGGTATTTGTAAATTTACTCTTTCTTTCTTCAGCAATCACCACGTAATCGCCGCCTATGTTGCCAAAATCCTCTATCTTTTACATAACTTATGGCACTAGAGTTCGCTATTTAGTGCAAGTTTCTATAATATTGCAAGTAGATCTTCGTCATATACTCACATTGAAATACCTAACTCCAATGTTAGGTGCATCATTATTAAGATTTAATTTTTTATAGTATTTATTTTTTTGTTTTTGCGCGTGGTGATTGGCAAGAATGGAATGTGTTACTACTAGTTAGTTACTTTTCTGGGAAAATTATAACATCATCTGGGAGCGCTAATTCGCCAACAGCGTGGCAGTTATGGAATTATTCCTCCATTGAACAGCCCTGTGTTCAGCAGTAAATGTTAATAGGCTGAGGGTGGGTTAATTTTTTTGTTTAAAGATACCGAATGTTAGAATATTAATATGATTTGAAAATTGACTTGTTTATTGAGCAAGGTTGCAGATTATAATTTGCTGTGTGGTAATAATGTAATAATTCAACTCGCCAACCGTTGCATTTCTGCGGGGATTCTGGAAGAACAGTGCCAAGTTTTCGCCCAATAAGAGGACTTATATTTAGGTTTATTGGTTTCATTATTATATTCATTAATTCTTTATTAAAGTCCCCACGCGGCAATAAATTAGTTATTTCATCAAATGAGAAAACCCCAAGAATTGATACAGTCTTTAAAATTAATCTTTTACTTCGCAAATGAATTTATAACATTTGTTGCTAATACCTAAAGTTTCAGAAAAAGCTTTTAAAGTTCAAAAGCCCAAAATTTACATCCCTAAGTTAAACGGCTTTTTGGAAGTGATATAGCTTTTCACCTAGTTAGTAAAAATAAATTGTAAAACGTAGATGTTTTAAAGAAATTAAAAACAAGGAAGTTTGCCAATGGTGCTTGGTACCTAATCTACTCCGTGTAAAGAAGAAATTAAAACAACTTTCTTGGATATTTATTACGCTACTTTTATTACCTTTTACTTCACGGTATTGTATTTTAAAAGATAAGTCTTTTCAAAGTAAGTTAGCGCTTCAAATGAAATCCAATACAACTCTTTCTAATTACACCATGACTTTTATAGGTAGGTATATACCAAGAAAATTATGGAACTAAAATATTAATTAAGGATTCGAAAGTTGCAATATCTGAAATGTATTCATCATTCATCATCATCATCATTTCAGCCTATTGCCGTCCACTGCTGGACGTAGGCCTCCCTCATATTGCGCCACAATGTGCGGTCCTGTGCCGCCTGCATCCAACGACGCCCAGCAACTTTCACTAGGTCGTCGGTCCACCTAGTGGGGGGGCGTCCTACACTGCGTCGTCCGATGCGTGGTCGCCACTCGAGAACCTTTCTTCCCCAGCGGTTGTCGGTTCGTCGAGCGATGTGGCCTGCCCATTGCCACTTCAGCGTGCTAATTCTTCGTGCTATGTCGGTTACATCCGTTCTTCTGCGGATTTCTGTATTCCGGATTCTATCTCGCAGAGAAATCCCGAGCATAGCCCGTTCCATAGCACGCTGAGCGACTTTGAGCCTTGATATGAGGCCTACATTTAGGGACCACGTTTCCGTGCCGTAAGTCATCACTGGTAACACACACTGGTCGTAGACCTGTGTTTTCAGACACTGAGGTATGTTGGACGAGAAGATCCTCTTAAGTTTCCCGAACGCTGCCCAACCGAGTTGGATTCGTCGGCTGATCTCTTTCTCGAAATTGGATCTACCTAACTGGACTGTTTGTCCTAGGTAAACATAGTGATTGACAACTTCGAGAATCGCATTGCCAACTAGGACCGGTACAGGAATGACATGGGTATTTGACATGACTTTCGTCTTGTCCATGTTCATTCGTAGACCCACTAGTTGGGATACCCTGCTGAGATCATTGAGCATAGTGCCAAGGTACTCCATGGATTCTGCCATAACGACGATATCGTCTGCGAATCGAAGGTGAGTGATGTATTCGCCGTTAATGTTGATGCCGAGTCCAGTCCAGTCTAAGAGCTTGAAGACATCTTCCAGTGCAGTGGTGAACAGTTTCGGAGAGATGACATCTCCCTGTCTCACGCCTTTCTGCAACTGGATCGGTTTCGTACTCTTATCCCGGATACGGACTGACATTGTGGCGTTCCTATACAAACACTTCAGCACTTCGATATAGCGATGGTCGATTTGGCACCGCTGAAGGGACTGCAGCACCGCCCAAGTTTCGACTGAATCAAAGGCTTTCTCATAGTCCACAAACGCTAAGCACAGGGGCCGATTATACTCCTCGGTCTTTTGTATAATCTGCCGAAGCGTGAGGATATGGTCTATGGTGCTATAGCCTTTTCGGAAGCCGGCTTGTTCGGGCGGCTGGAAGTCATCGAGCTTGCGCGTGAGTCGATTGGTAATGACCCTCGAAAACAACTTATAAACATGGCTCAGGAGTGAGATGGGTCTGTAGTTCTTTAAAAGAGCTTTGTCACCCTTCTTGAAGAACAGCACCACCACACTCCTGGTCCACGACTCTGGAACGTCGCCCCCGAGGATAACGGAATTAAATAGCTTCTGAAGGGCTATTAATACCGGCTTGCCGCCCGCCTTCAAAAGCTCTGCCGTAATTCCGTCATCTCCCGGTGCCTTACCGTTACGTAGTTGTTTGAGAGCCATTCTGATCTCGTACAAGCTGATGTCCGGGATTTCTTCGGTATAGTGCCGAGTTAGCTTGGATCTGGGATCTTGGACCAAGCCGACAACAGGATTTCGGGATGATTTGTATAACTGTCCATAGAACCTTTCGACCTCTCCCAAGATCTCACTTTGGGATGAAATGACAGTGCCGTCATCGGTCTTCAGCTTAGTCATTTGGCTTTTCCCAATAGACAGATCTTGTGCGAACACTTTCGAGCCACGATTCCGCTCTATCGCTTCTTTAATACGGAACGTATTAAATCGGCGAATATCGCGACGCACAGACCTGGAGATCTGTCTATTTAGCTGCCTATGTTTGGACCAATCGGCTGCAGACTGCACCGTCATCTCTTTTCTCCGCTCCATGAGCTCGAGAGTCTGGTCAGAAAGTTTTTTAGGTCTATTAACGTGGTGAGCCTTGAAAAATTTCGACCCAACCGCGTGGACAGTTTCCACGAATCTGTTGTTCATATCGTTCGGAGATTCGCACTCGTCCAGACATTGGAAGCGATTATGTAGTTCGAGTTGAAAGTTTTCGAGGTTCTGGTATTGGACAGATGTAGGTCGGAGTGTAGACTTCATCAAGCGTGACCGCTCGACTTTTGTATGGATATTCAATGTGCCTCGTACCATCCGGTGATCGCTCCCAGTTTTAATTCTGCTGATCACTGAGACATCATTGAATATCTGTCGTTTGTCTGACAAGATGAAGTCTATCTCGTTTTTTGTTGAACTATCGGGGCTAATCCAGGTCCATTTCCTTTGTGGCTGCTTCCTGAAGAAGGAATTCATCATAAAGAGGCTTTCCTTCTCCAGAAAATCAGCCAGTTTCTGGCCCCTCTGGTTTCTCTGTCTATATCCATGTTTCCCCACTCTCAACTCATCATCACTCCCTTTGCCTAGTTTCGCGTTGAAGTCTCCCATAACCACCGTGAAGTGGGTTTTGGACGCGTGTATGGCTTTCGAGATGTCCTCGTAAAATGCCTCCACCTCGTCGTCGGAGTATGTCGAGGTCGGTGCGTATACCTGTATAACCTTCAGCGAATACCTCTTGGTAATTCTGAGTATAAGGTACGCTACCCTTGTCGACACACTCTCGATCCTCTCCACGTTGTCTATGAGAGACGAACGATAAACCCTATACCACCTTGGGACGGGTGATCGCCCTCCCGGTAGAAGAGCAAGTTTCCAGACTGGAGGATTATCGTGCCCTTGCCCTCTCTTCGCACTTCTGATAATCCTACAATGTCCCAGCGGATTTTGCTCAATTCCTCTTCCAGCTCGATGACCCTCTTGTTAGTCCTGAGTGTCCGAATGTTGTGTGTTACCAGGGCCAAGGGTCGTTTTTGTTGGTAGCCGGATCGCTGCCGGAGATTCCTCGCACCCCCCGCTCCACCACTACTGGGCCCGCCACCAAAATGAGCCCGTAGGGTACCGGAGCCGCCGTGACTGGGGGCCATTTTTTTATTGTACGCCATTTTTAAAAAGGGAATATTGCCGTAATCGCCACGCTTGGCAGGCGGGTTGGCGATCGCAGTATGGATGTTTTACGTTTCCCAGGAGAGAGCTGCTGCCCACTCTCCTGGTGAACCCTCAGCCGATTTTTACGACTCCCACGGGCAAGTAAGGGGTGGCGACACATGTATTCTCAAACCGTCGCCACGCGGCCGGAAATGTATTAGTTAAAGTTATTTTTCGTGTAGTGACCAAGTAAGAATACAAATCACCTCCTACCTTGCCTGTGGGTGTCGTAAAAGACGCCTAAGAAATTAATTATGCATATAACTACTAACCAGGAGAAGAAAACTGGAAAGAAACCCCTATACCAACCGGTCTGACCAGCCTGGTGTAGTAGGTCAAATTTTCCTTCTATTATGCAGGAGACTCGCTTAACAGTGGAACGTATATAAGCTGAGATGATTATTTGAAATGAATAGTGCAATTATTTATAAAAATATTTTTAGAATTTATTTAATGGATACAGCTTATTTAATATTGCATAAACCTTTAGTGGGACAGAATGTACAAATATAAAAGGCTTAGTTTGCAAAGCAACGGAACTTGTCCTTAAGTCGCAGCTTTCGCAGGTACAAAGGTTTCGTCGTTGCTAAAATTTTATTGATAATATCTTTATATATAAATTTCTCCTCCTAAACGGCTAGACCGATGTTGATAAAATTTTTTGTGCATGTTCAAGGGGATTCGAGAATGGTTTATATTAATAATTGGACCCGGTAGGTGGCGCTGTTCGGGCAGAATAATAACATAACTTGCGAACAACTTTATCGATATCGTTCATCTCTGTTTTTAAGTTTTCTAATACTTTGAAAAGGCTTTTACGGAAAAAATAAGAAAGTAGCGCAGATAATTATATAATTTAAGGTAACTTAACGACTATATAAACTGTGTACAGGACAACGTCTGTCGCGTAAGCTAGTTATAATATAAATTTCCACTATTTTAATTTTCTAATATTTTAGTTATTTTTATAGTAGAAAATATTATTGCCGGTAGTGTTATAATCACAGAGTAAGAAACAAATTACCACACTTTTTTCTATGGGTTTCGTATAAGATGACGGCAGGATATAATATGCTGGGTCGACCACTGAAGTCAAGGAACTCTGCACCGGTGGTCGGCCCAACGACGAAGGCGGCGTGCTATATGAGTGGCTTACGGGTATGCGTGCTTACGCCCCTCTGTCGCCTCGGACGGAGCCAGGCGAGGAGTGCGCCGACCGTAACCCACTCCAAAAAAAGGGATATAATATGCAATAGAAAAACAACATTTGAAATTAAAACCTCTACGCATAACCAGCGCGGCATAATAGGTAACTTCTTCTCATATTATAGAAGAGACTCGAGTCCAACTGTGGGACACATAGGTATAGACTGAAATGATTCATCATCATCCCATCATCTAAGTCCATATAAGTGCCACTATTAGGATCCAAGCTCCTCTATTGTGGGAGGGAAGTTGACCTATTATACCATGCTGGTTAAATGCGTTAGTATAGGGTATCATTTCGAATTATTCTTGTCTCCCATCGATTTATTTGTCTTTTACGATATCCTCGTGTGACAACCAAGATTAGGGTGATGATTTGTATTCTTACTCTGTAACCACATGGACTACGTTAGTACCTATATATAAACAAATTTGTGTATTATAAAAAAAATATATTTTGTGAACGTTATATATTTTTTTTATTAAACATTTTAACATTGCTCTTCTTAGCCTCTAAACTATTAATTAGTAGTTTATTATGAAAACCTGATCCAAACAGGTTTGACTGGTACTAAATTCTTATCAATCTAATTCAAGTGTTAAATCGCACCGTGCATTGCCCATATGTTTAAACACTTTCACATTAAAATATAAATAACCACGTTTATAAAGTTTGTATTATATCAATAAGTTTTTAGTTAATCGTATATCGATTAACTACAAACTAATAATAGTCTTTAAGACCGCCCACGGAGATGTGTCAAAGGCTAAGTAGTCAGCACATAGAGTTCACGAAACTTATTATCGTCCTATGCTGTTGTTAATAGCTATTAAAATTTATATTTCTTCAGAAAAACTTATTTACATATTTATAGCGATTGATATCAAGCTATAAATGGATGTTAAAAATCTGAAGCTTACTGTTAATTTCCGCTTCAATAAATTGTTCTTGGCGTCACCTTACTGTTACCTAATAGTCATGGCACGAAAGTTTCGCCACGAAAACTTGATTTGTTACAACTTCAAAACTTATTCAACACTTCAGATAATAAACAAATCTAAGTCACATCCAAGTTTATAACAGTGAGGCATAAACATCTGCCCGTAATCATATTGTGTTCAATCTACGACCTTTTCCTTTCCAGATATAGTGTATAGATCCCTATCGATAAAGTTATTTCAATATACTGCACATTTAAAATGTATTTTTGTTATGGAACCGTGGCGACATTTCTGATTATTTATCAAGCTACGAAGACCATAAAACTTAAAATGCCTTTAAAAATCAGATTATAAAACATGTTCTTTGTTTCTGTGTTAAAATTCGTGATGACGGTCCTTTGAAAGGCTATAATGAGTATTGATTTAAATTACGTGGATTAAAAAATCTGGGAAAAATTATAACGAGAGGATGCCGCCATCTGTTCCTTCTTACGTTAAGCATAATATGGATGTGTATACGTTATCATCTATGGGGACGAGTTGAAACTATATTAAGATCGTGAAAAGCAACTGAGAACTTATCAGGTGAATGGATATCTATACTCCTGCCTTATTTTTTGGGGACAGGCTATCACACTTCGCCTGATTCATCTGGGGCGACAAAGAGGACGATGCGATCCTGAAACCTGCCATACACATTACTACTCAAATGCTATGTAGTTGGGCCACTGGTACGCATTGTCATCAGCGGGGTCAACCTGCTTTGGCTTCTTTGTCCTTTTTTCTTTCAATTCTCTTTTAGCTCTTTTGATCCAAAGAAAATTGAAACATCAACTGTAAATCGTCAGCTCATCTACCATGCGTGGCGTTCATGGAATTATTTCCTCTCGAGAGGCCCGTGTCCAGCGATGGCCGCCAATAGGCTGTTAGATGGATGGATTAACTTGTTACATGTGAAAGGCGGAACTTGAACTACGTGCTTACTCCTACTTATTTACTGTATACTCCATACCTACCCATTCACTTGGATGTCACTCAGAGCTATTATTAACATAGTGAACAGCTGTGCCTGTGCCAGGCAAGTTAAGAATTTAAACCTTAATTTTATATGACATCTAATCTATTGAAAAATACAAGTTTTATATAAAAATATTCTTATCGCTGCTTTGAAGTGCCTTGTCTTCTTCTGCAGAAGAGTTCTGCCTAAGATTTATACCAATTTACTTCTCAATATGGAGGACGCTCGAGCCGGTAGTCAGACATATATGAACTGTGATGAATGCAGGCAAGTATTACCAAAATAAAAGTGCGGTGCAGTTATTAGGTTTTCAGAAATGATCAGTTAATAAAAGATGACAAAATAATCTTTTCAAATATTTTTATAATATCAAATCTCCATTATAACCATTCCACATTAATCCTCGCGTTAATTTTTTTAAGAATAATGAGGCAGACATTTTTATAACAAAGGTCCTTGGCCGTGCATCTTGATCTTAATGTTATCTCTAATAGGTCAATAAATAAAGAGCAACGTGCGAGCTTCGGCGACACACACGCCAAGAGCTTATTAAAATAAAAAAAAATAATCAATACCATCGCTGTTCAGAATATTACAGTCCGTTTTATAATCATATTTTAATCGTCTAGTCCTTAAATATTATCTATTATATTCATGCCTACACATGCTGGTAACAGCAACATTGTATTATAAATACAAGTTATTTTATTGTTACATCTGAAATTCGTTAAGTGGTAATTTTAAACATATTTATGTAGAGAACTCACGGATATATCGCGCGAAAAACTTGTAATATTGCGTAGTGACTTAAAATAAACGCAAAGAACATCTTAAAGAAATTATTAAGTGCAATATAATGTTAGGTTTTATGATAGGGTAATCTGGCTTATGAATGAAATGTAAACAGCCGCAATGAAATGATATAAATAATAGCCGGTTGAGCACGGCCACAATCAGCTCGCGGCATCTAGCGGCCCGGCCCGGACCGTCCGCTTTATGATGTTACAGTCTTTTATTTAGATATTTGTACGGATCCCTTCATTTTTATTCACCCGAAAACATTATTATGCATAAATAAGTACTCTTTTATTTTATTTCCATCGTTATTTTAATACGTTGAATTTTAAAGTTAGCTTCGTCACCTCTTGTGCGTGCTCGTCTGCCGCTAGAGATGTGTCGACAATATTTAAAAGATAACGAGATAAGGTTCTTTTAAAGCGGTTTGATGTAACTCGATATTTAACTGTGTCTATTATATTATGCTTTATGTGTAGTATATCTCAATGCTCCATGTTTATTTATTTACGTATTTATAATAACATATATCTACAAATATATAATAGTCCACAATAAAAGTTGACACGCTATTATGACAAGCTATTATGACATTAAGTGTAGATTTTGATATTTGAAATTAAAGATATTTAGTTTTGTGATAACGTTCTAAGGATTTAAAGTAGGTACTATCGCCCTTTTCTTCTTAATGACTTTGAAGACTATGAACTATTCTTGACTATAACTATACTTGATGGTTTGGAAAGGAGGTCACTATATAATTGCAAAAACAAAACCTCAAAATTTGTTATTGTCGCCTAACGGTGATATTTATAGTTTTTTTTTTAAATAATCTAACTTTTACTAAACCAACGCGGCAACGGTAGTATTTACCGTTTTTCAAATAATAATCAGCCTTAAGTCCCTAATTCGATTCAAGACGATATCCCATACGGGATCGCTGGGTCGATTACGGTGGTTCGCATAAAAAAGAAAGAAATTTCCACAACGGTTTTAAAAACAAATGTTATATTATAAGGTGTGAGGCAGTGACGGGGGTCGAGCATAACAATTAGTAGGCTCGACGCAGCCAGTGCGGGTGCTCTCTGGAGTGTCGGACGCGGCCGGTTCAAGAGAGTGACTGCCGGTAGCGCACTCCCG
Organism: Lymantria dispar; assembly: GCA_032191425.1. Taxonomy (NCBI): domain Eukaryota; kingdom Metazoa; phylum Arthropoda; class Insecta; order Lepidoptera; family Erebidae; genus Lymantria; species Lymantria dispar. Next base: position 17,836,710 of record CM063446.1, on the reverse strand, counting down.
CTGTGCCCCCCCGGCGAGCCACGCGTCGCTCACGAGGAACCAACAACTAATATTTAATATCTTAATAACCGATTAGGGTGTGTTTATTATGCACTTTGAATAATTACACACTTCGTTATAACAAATCGACTACATGTTATCTAATCTCAAAATGCAGTTAAAATATTTATTACTAGCGTGTCCGCGGTTTCAGATGCGTTAAATTTTAATTATTTAAATCAGTTTCGTAGACATAGTTTTTCTACATTTCACCAAAACTGTTAACACTTATAGTTACTGCTTCGTGCCCATGGTGGCAACATTTTTTGAACTTTTCTCAACACCCTCAATGTTTATGTGGTATTAGCAGAGTAATATCGTGATGAATCATCGATGCCGGGTATTGCTCTAACAATGGCAGGTAGTGACAGAAACCGGATTACGATTACTATCATCATTCGTTGCCTTTGTCGCTCGTCACCACCCATGTACGTCCCATTGTTGGGCTCGGGCCTTCTCCTCTGTGGGAGAGAGATTGAGCCATTAGACCACGCTGGTCAGAAGTATTTGTATAAGGTTTTATTTCGAGGTTTCCTTCTCTTGCTAAGGTATTATATGCATATTATATCCCTTAGCTTTCTTCTACGATACCCATGGGTAAGAAAGAGGGTGGTGAATTTTATTCTTACTCCGTCATCATACGGATAACACTGTCTTTTTTAAGTTAGTAAATTTGCGTTAGGAGTTGAGGAAGTAGTTCAGATATGACACAGATCAGATTACCCACACTGACCTAATCTGTGTGCGCTCATGGAGCGGTAAAAGTGCGTGAACCTGTGCCTGACGCCGCCTTAGATGGGGCGGCAGATTGTAAACCGACGACCAGTTATCCACAGTAAAATTGATTGAGTGAACTAACATCCTCCAATATCGCCAAGATATCGTTGAGGGGATAAGTACCCGAAAGGGCAGCAGGGACCCAAGTCGAGGCGGCAGTGATTCAAGGTATGAAGATAACACACATCACAGGTTATTTATAACCTTTAGCCCCACGCTCCAGCCCCGGCTCCATCAGGGGCTAAAGGTTATAAATAACCTGTGATGGCATGCGCCTTATTAAGACAATAAAGTCATCATGAGGGTCGGACGTCGTCGAGGAGAGGGTAACTCCTCAGGGGTATTCCGTCAGGCCGACCATTGAAGACAAGTCACCCTGCACCGGTGGTCGGCCCAACGACGAAGGAGACGTACCACGGGTGAGTTACGCGACCGTCCCCCCCCCCCTGTCGCCCCAGATGGAGCCGGGCGGCTGGTACGCTGACCGTAGCCCACCCCAAAAAATAAGGACAATATTTTGTGCGATCGCCAAATTATTGTTATGAGTCTAGTTGCAATTTGTGTCTGTAACTTAAATGTTTCTGAAGTCCCTGTAGCATAAAAATTGTTTCTTTAGTGCGGTTCACTATTGTCTTTAATAAAAAAAAAAAACAATATCTTATTTAATGGAGACGCGTAGTTGTGGGAGACAGTTAAGAAACAACTGTTTCTCACACTGACGAAGAACTCTATGTGGTCTTTTTCAGAGTTAATTCCACTAAATATTTCACCGGGAGTTTTGTATAAAGAGGTTCTGTACGATAACATCTTCATACGACAGAAATTGAACATAAGAAACAGAGGTGAAATACATATTTTGTAGAATGAATAAAAATAGAAGCCTGGTGCACACCCTCGAACACCCTTAATTTTGCCCAGCTTTGGCATAGACATACCCCACCCATACCATATTGAGCTACGGGAGATCGGCGACCAAGCAACAAAAGTATATTCTCGTGGCATGGCCTTTACGTAGTCAGTAGTCATCCTCTCTATGGGTGGCGGAAAAATCCCCGATTCAGCAACCTGCTCTGCTACTAGGCCAGCATCATGGGAATGTACTCAGACTAGCGCCATCCGATGCGCCAGCGGTGAAGCGAGTTAGCGTGGTGAATTACCTCCATCGCCCATCTCGCCACCTCCATACGTGAAATAACTGCCTAACAGAAGATAGCGACCACATCCCAGTTCCTGACGATTATGACCTTAACGACGGTCGGCAGATTTGGCAGCAATGCTTACAAAGAATTCACAGCGCTGCTCTGCCCATGCCATACTAGTCTGCCACCAACCGCCTTAGATATAGAAGGTTTCCAATATAACGCAGTGACTACTTAATGTAGCTGAATAGCAAACTGTTGAATGAGCTGAAGACATCCAAAGACACCGCCAACAATACCATTCCGCCGGTGAACGGTGGCCTCAGGTGTAGAAAAGCCGCGTACGTCTGCTAAAAATAGAACTGAATGTCGTTCAGATCGGAGCTAACCTCGCTGGGTATACGAGAGTCAAGATTCTCTACACTAGCTTGCCCACATATCCTGCAATTGGGCTTGTTGAACTTTAAACCTTAAACATATACAAAGCTGTGTTTGCCTCTTATCATATAATGTTTCTACATGGACGAAGTCCCGGACAAAGACTATTATATTTTAATTTTTTATATTGTACCCAACTATTCAAAGTATAGACAAAGAAGTTGTATTTAAATAAAAGTTGAAGATTCAAGTATAAAGGCAAGAGGCAACGTGACCTCTCTAATGACAAATGTTGATCGTAAGGGGTCGTTAATGGGTGGAAAGGTCTGTATTGGCGCGGTGCGAGTGGCCGGTGCCGGCGCGGTGCTCCATGCATCGGTTATTGAGAGCGATTTCGGCAACAGTCTCAATACAAGTACATGCGACTGATTTACGAGACGAGCGTGTGCCCTTTGTACTCTGGCTGACTAATGGACGGACGCTCACGGACATTTATGTAGATTGATTGTATGAATTTTATTCACAATGTTAATACAGTAACAGATTTAGATGTCATTTAGAAATGGCGCTCTAAAGTTGTGCAATTTAGGCCGTGAATAATGGATGACGAATAGTTAGTTTCTATACCGGGCTCGTGCCGAGGTGGGGCTCTCATTGTGAAGTTTGCCTCTAAAGCACTAATGTTATGTGGACCAATCTTATATATTCATATTAGGCCAGCACTACGCTACTGTACGCTACTATAGTTTTAATATAATTAATAATTTTAATTTAAATGCAACAAATACGAAAAAAAAATCAAAAAAGAAATATAGGCAATAAATACCGAATTCAGCCGTTTTAATACATAAATGTCAGTTTCCGTACCAGGGGTATGCTCACACGTCTACTAATGAAAAGGACCAATACCGGTGGCCCGCCCATATGGCGCTAGAAAGGTACGGCAGGACGGATACGGGCACGGAACGGGTATGGCAGGTTATGGGGTTGCTTCGCTCTGGAAGGATCGGCCGAGGTGTGATCATACGACAAAATGCTAATGCCTATCTCTAAAAAAAGAGTTTATCGAAGACAAGTAGGTACTTTGTGCTTGTGGTTCACTCAATAGCGATAGTAGTAAATTATTTCACTTAAATAGCGATAGTAGTAAATTATTTTACGTTATAATTGCACCCTTGCTGTTTCATTAATGTTCCAGATCTGACTGCAAGTATTAACAGTTCATATACCACCATTCCGTGTGATTACGGAGTAATGATACAATTCACTACTCCCTATCTTGCCCATGGATGTCGTAAAAGACAACTAGGGGATATAATACGCATATAACATTTATGAAAGAGAAGGAAAACTCGAAGTAAAACCCTATACCAACCTGTCTGATCAGTATAGTAGAGTAAGGTCAATTTCCCTCCTATTGCGGAGGCGGCTCGAGCCCAATAGTAGGCTCTGAAATGATACCATACAATTACTGAAAGTGCGATGTTTGATTCACAGGTGTGGTTTTGATTTGGATAATTCGCAAATTATATTTGGAGTTCTATAGGTACGATATAAAACTTGTAGCAGCTTAAGTGTCGTGCGTTTAACTGCTTTTTCTTTCATACTTACTATTAAAATAATCGTGTTGAGGCTATTGTGCTTCATGAGGATCAAACTAATGTGTCATCTATGTAAATTGACACGGATCTTGATTTATAGGCTTATGCTGCGAATTTGTGGTTGAATTAAGCTTAATATTTACAGTTGCCTGTTATTTTGGAATTTTGATATTCATCATCATCATCAACATTTTTTTGTTAGACATGGCTTAAAAATAGAGGCCGTTGTTAATCGCCCTAAAGCGCAGGCGCTCTAAATTCAAGAAATGCTCCAATAATGATCCGACTGAAGAAAATGATACCAAAGCTTAGTTTAAAAGTATCTATGGTCTCAAAGTGTATTTGAACGAGGCTGAGTAATATGCAGATATAGTAAAATTAATTACAGTTCAAAGCAATAAATAGGCTGAATGTAATAAACAACTAAGAAATAGCAGATGTTTTTTTATCTTGATTCTGATTGGGATATGAAAACAAAACATCGCAACGTCTTTAATTACGGTATATATTATTTCGTTTGGAGACAGAATAAGAATAAAATTCACTATTTTCCATTTTGCCTCTGAGTATCATAAAAGATGACTAAGAAATGTATCATCTACGCCAAAGAAAGAAGATTTGAAATAAAACACAACGCGTACCCAATATACAAAAATCTCTGACCAGCGTTGTCAGTTTACTTTCAATTTGGGAGGAGATTGAAGCCCAGCATTGGGACGCATATGAGACGAGATATTTATTTTTTATCAGGTAACCATATATTAAAGACATCTTAAAGTCTATAAAATAAAGGTTGTATTATTTTACATTAATATATGATGACATAGGGCAACGTGCTCTCTAAATGTCGCCCTCATAAAACAGCTTAAAGTCGCTCACCGTGCTATGGAGAGCCCTCTTCATAGCACGTATCCATATGCTCGGTATTTCTCTACATGATAAGATTCGGAATATATAAATTCGTAGAACAAACGGATGTGACCGACACAGTCCGAAGAATTAGTACGTTCGAGTGACAGTGGCCAAACCACAACAGGAAGAGAAAAGGTTTTCAAGGGGCGGCCACGAATCGGACGACACAGCATAGGACGATTCCCTATTTAGGAGACTGACGACATTTTGGAAGTCGCAGGAAACCGTTGGATGCAAGTGGCATAGAACCGCTCTGAGTGGCATTCTCGTGGTCTATGTCTATGACCTATGCCCAACAGTGAACGTCTACAGGCAGATGGATGGATGGATGGACATTAATATGAAATCATATCGATAGGACAAAATAATATACATATACAATAATAATGCAAACCTATTTAAATATTAAGAACTATAATCTATATATTAAAAAATCGTTAGTTATATTAGTTAGATTTCACAGATGGTTCCTGACGTCTTTTATCGATTTTAGAAACACCTCAGTTAAATATGTACGACATAAAATATGTTTGCCTAAGAAATATCAGGTAAGTTCAAAATAAAATGTAATTATAAATATTATTAAACAAAATAGAAAATGGAATGTCATTGCATTCTTCATATATTTAAGAATGTAATATTTTAATATCAGATTCTGTATGCGGTGGACAAAAAAAATATACAAAACGTTTAGTTACGCCTCAAATAAAAAGGACAATGTGTAAGGGACTTGCAGCGTCATCTTATCGACACGGATCAAACGTTGTTAATCAAAAATTTTAATGACCAAATTTCAAAAAATAATAACTTTTCTTTAGCTACCAACATACAAACTACGACTAATTAATTTGATACTTAAGTTTTGTATATTCTCATATTTTATAGAACAGTTAGGTATTTATTATAATTGATTGGGTAGCCATTTATTTTCACAGGGCACTTGGAATTTTGTTAAACAATCAACCACTCATGTTATGAACGCTATTTATTCAGGTTACGATACTCCTCACTATTTTGTTTCTTATTTGATCAACGCCTTAGATGGTTTGACTGATACCTAAATCTACCTAATTATTTAGTAGGGTTTTTTTCTTTTCTTTTTTTTACGGTCGGCGCACTCCTCGCTCCACTCCATCCGAGGCGACAGAGGGACGTAAGCACGCACAGCCGTAACCCACCCGTATAGCACGTCGCCTTCGTTGTTGGGTCGACCACCGGTACAGAGTTCCTTGACTTCAGTGGTCAACCCGATGGAATACCCCGAGGGAGTACCCTCTCTCGTCGACGTCCCCTACTGGGCAGCCGATCGCCATCGCGAGGCTAACCTCTCCGCGGGTGCCCGGGCTAAATCCTTGGTTCGGTCACCCGCAGCCTCTGCTAGGGCAGCATCAGGCGCGATTTATTAGCGTTTAGTACACTATTCACATTTTATTTCAATGAAACCGTTTGAAATATATTTTTTTTTAAGTTTTCCTTTTTATTATATTATTCAATGTTTCTCAAGGTTTCTTTTCAGGCAATTTTTACATACTAATTCTTCAATACATAATCAGAGCTCAGAGGCATGTATGTTTTGCCCTTCCTCAAATGGAAGTATTCTACTAGTTAAGCCATTTGATACCCATATTAAGGGTGTTTTGAGTAAATATGTAATTCGGCATTTTAAGGCGGCAGTAATCTTGGTGTTATAATGATACTGAATTCATAAAATTGCATTGTTATCAGAACTAAAGATGTTTATTAAATTTGAGGTCAATCGGTCAATGGGAAGAGGTGGTAATTATTATTACTTAAAGACGTAAGCAAAGAACATCACGGCAGGAAAAGGAAAACGGGAATAAAAATCCTATACTAATTTCCCTCCCATTATAAATGAGACGCCATAGCTAGGAGCAAAGGAGCATACATAGCCTGAGATCAAATTTATGTTTAGTAATATTTCAATGTTAATTTTATTAAATTATATTATTGCAGCATTAGATATAAAATGTTTTTAAACTTTTGAGATCGTAAATCAAGGTGCTGATTCTGTATTTTTGGTCTATTCACTAATGTAAAGTTTTACTATCACAACTATTTGCCATGTGGTGACGTAGTTACTATACAATTAAACACCCAATATGTCGTAGATGTCGTAAAAGATAATCATGCAAGTAACATCGATGCAAGAGAAGGAAAACTCAACATGAAACCTTATATCAATACGTCTGACCGGCGTGATGTGCTAGGTCAAACTATTTCTGACAGTGAAGGAGGCCTGAGCTGAATAAGGACTTATATGGGCTAAGATGAACTATTTTATAAAATAATATAGTAGATTTTATATTTTTACAAAATCATAGTACTCTACAAGAATCGTAGACATTCTGCAATTTAAATAAGCGGCCACACTTTTCTAAGTATCAAGATCATTTCATCTGTATTTTATAGATCACGCACAGCGGTGAAGCGAGACATTTCGGCGTTTAGACTCATTGTACTCATGTTATACGTAATGTATCAGAATGGTCAGTCAAGAATTTGGTATCATAATACGCATAGGATTTTTCAACAGCAGGCAAAGTATTTGCATTTTTATTCCTTGTGCACTTGATATAAGATACTTAGTCATAGAATTACAGGACTATAAGTTTATAAAGACGCAATAATCATTGTCCGTGTGGTGACGGAGTAAGAATACAGTTCATCACCCCCCTTGCCCGTGAGTGTCGTAAAAGTCAACTAAGGAATATAATATGCATATAACATCTGTGCTAGAGAAAGAAGGCTCGAAATAAAACCCTATACAAACCCGTTTAATCAGCGTAGTATAGAAGGTCAATTAGACCCCCCCCCCCCCCCTTTACGGAATAAGCTCGAGCCCAGTAGTGGGACGTATATGAGCTGTGATAATTAAATGATGAATGAACCATCTTCACCAAGCTCTTAACCAAATTACTCAATCAACGCAATACGTACTCCTCTTCCATTGTAAAAGTTTTGGGAATGTTTTTATAACCAGTCGCCTGCCTGACGTCAACCCTCCTTGGGAATTGTTGACCAGACGTCATTAGAAGAAATTGATCATGATCGAAGTAAAGGTTTAAGTGATCTCTTATGACATTTACGAGGAAAATGGTAGCCGCCATCAAATAGCGTAACACACTTTATGATCGCGCAACGTAAAATCAAATTTAAACTAATGTTGAATTATGCATTAATTACGTCATTACCTTTATAATGATTTTAAATTTTTACGGAATTAAAGATTTACAAAAGCAATACTGATTTGGTCCGTTGCGGGCAGGTGGAGTATCGCAGGCCTGATGCGGCCCATATCGCTTTTGATCGACTCGAGCATCAGTTGTAATAATTTATAATTAAAATTAATTAATTAATCATCTTCAGTATCTCACCTCATATATGTCTTACGTAGTGTGAATCACATCCACAATAGGAAAGAAATTGACCTACTCAGACCACACTGCTCAGAGGGGTTGGTATAATATTATATGTCGATTTTATCTTCTCTTGCGCAAATTGTTTGCCTTTGTCGTCTTTTAAGACACTGACGGGAAAGCAAGGAGGTGACAAATTATATTCTTACTTCGTTAATACACGAAACATTTAAAATATAAAAAAAATAATTAATGTTATAATTATATTATTTAATTAAATTTAACCGCGTAAATGTGATTTGGCGGTATTATGTTGCTTGGAAATTTAAGAAGAAGTTTGATAGGACATCCTTTTGGCATGGGTATGAAAGGATAACCAACAATTTGGGCGTGAGAAGTCAAAAATTGGAATTGGCAGTCCGTTCATAGGCGAATAGAGGCAATAAGACGTGTCATGGAATGCTAGGCTATCCCTTCATCGCTTCATACAATTTGACAAAATATAAACATCCTATGCTGCTGACCAAAAAAGGGCATATCATGTAAATGTTTTAAAAATAGACCTAAAAGAATAAAATGGAATAAAAATGCCAAAATACGAATTTAGTGACCATGCATACGTACGTGGCTGAGTACGTAATTAGCTAATAAATGTAAGTTAAAATCAATTATTCAACTAACTATTATGCTAATTTAATATAATTGAAAATCTCAAAATAATAATAATTAATAGGAATTGTATCGTAATTTTAATTGCAGAATTTCAAGTTCAGCTAACTACGGAGCTCTATAATTAGACTGACTCGATCCATGTGTAAAGAAATATAATTTTTAATATAATTGAAATAGAGTTAAGTATCGTTTATACAGATTTAAAAGAATTGTTTACGAGTGTTCACGAGATGCCCAGTAGCTCGGTGTAATCGATTAGTCACGGATGAGTATCGTCTGTTCGATTCTTATTATATGACCACGTTTAAATTTAAGATTAAGCTGGCTTGAAACAATAGCACCTTGCTTTTTATTGGTTTAATAATAAGCATGATGCAATAAGAACTTGTACTAATTATAATATGGCTCTTGAAGAAGATTTTTCAACTCATATACTTCCTCTACATACTTATAATTTTCGGTAGGTTGATAGAGTTCTCCATGTGGTGATGGTGTAAGAATACAATTGTCGCTGCGCCTCGCTTGCCCGTGTGAGTCGTTAAAATCGGCTAAGGATTCACTAGGAGAGCGGCTAGGAGCTCTGGCCTGTGAAACGCATAACATCTCACTATGTACGCTAATCCGTATGCCAAGGTCTCGTCGGTTCATCGAGTGATTTGGCCTGCCCATTGCCATGTCAGCGTCCTAATTCTTTATTCTACTGAAAACCTTCATCATTTCAGCTCATATACGTCCCACTGTTGGGCTCGAGCCTCCTCCACAATAGGAGGGAAATTGACCTTATTATACCATGCTGGTCATACAGGTTGGTATAGAATTTTATTTCGAGTTTTCCTTCCCTTGCATAGATGTTATATGCGCAATATATGTTTGTTTTTTTTTACGACATCCACGGGCAGAGAGTGGTGAATTGTATTCTTATTCCGTCACCACACGGCAAGTGAAAACTTTACTTCCTAATAAATACTAGTTAGACTGGTAGAAATGTGAACGTACTCTTACGGGGCGATGTTATTTACTTACATCGTTTGGTTTAGTCATATTTGTTAATATGCCCCATAATATTTTTAGTTCATCACAGAAATATTGATAGGTAAATTAAATCTGTTACAGTTTTTGACGATCTTCTTCGACTTCACTCCATAATCATAATCAACTTTCTGTGGGTGTTTGCATGGGTTTTGGTGATGCCTTCAGTAACACTGAACCTCATTGCACGCATTCACACTCCCTTCACTTTCTTCACGTTAGGAAGCGGTTTAGCAAAAAATTATGAACGTTACACAATTACCATCAGGTAGCACACCTTTTGGTCGTTTATCAAGAATAGTAATGAAAGACAACATCTCTTAGAGTTGGCGTGTAAGCACATATAGTGAAATAGTTTTCTTAACATTATATTACAATATAATGCCATATATCCATATACTAATTGGATTACTTATAATAAGTATCAGCAAAATTATCATCATCTCAGCGCTTTTACGCCCCACCGCTGTATTGGCTCGAGCCTTCTACAACACAGGAGGGAATATGACTTACCATGCTGATCAGGCAGGTTGATATAGAATTTTTTTTCGCATTTCTTACATAAATTTTATATGCATATTATATCCCTTAGTCATCTTTTACGATATCCACGGGCATGACAGGGAGTGATGACTTCTATTCTTACTCCATTACCTCACGTGTCACTCTGTAACAACTGCTTGTAAATATTTCTAGAGATTAGAAACTAGTAACTTTGAAAAGTTAGTAGTTATGAGTGACATCTATTTATGCAGGCCCAAGTTAGTACGTAGCATCTAAATATTAAAAGCATTACGTTATATATATGAATCACCCACAAGATGTAAAGAGTCTAACTACCATTAAGTACGTGACGATGATGACCAAAATCGATCTCAAATAGTGAACCTGTTTGAATTGAATATCATCACGCAGCGGGATCGTTGAGCTATCGCACTATGAATAAAATAAAAAAAAATGATGGTCACGTAACCCACGAAGCCAATCGACCACATCAAAAATTATAAAAACTTACCCATCTGAGCTAAAACGAAAATCTAAATTGATGTGATGCCGAGAGGTGTCTTTTTTTATTTTGAAAACTTATCTGCCTATTATCCAATCACTGAATGTTCAAATTAAGCACGCTTAACGCAGTTCGTAAAATTTGGTTTGCATGACGTGGCAAAATTGTATTGAAGAAGATATAATCTTAACTGTCTTGATTACTGTAATAATCGGTATTGCCCAGAATCTAAAAAAATATGGTTACATTTGAAGTACTTAAGTCAGCCTATTATGGGAGGGAATATGACTTACTACACCACGCTGGTCAGACGAGTTGGCATAGAGTTTGAGTTTTCCTTCTCTTGTATCGATGTTATCTGTATATCATATCCCTTAGTCGTGTTTTACGACACCCACAAGCAAGAGAGGTGGTGGTGAATTATTACTCCGTCATCACACGAAATTTGAATTATCTTAATTACTTAATTACTTAATCTTGATACATCGTAATTTGCCTTCCTAGAATAAGATAGCAGATATGAAGTTGAGAACCAAGAATAGATGTATGAATAAATACATAAATAGTTATTAATTACTTATTATTTTATGACAGACTCGGGGCAACATTAGGACGGTATAAAACCCTATTATCTGCTGTAAAATATTCACTATCTTTTCAATGTACCACTGATATCGCCAGGGCGCGTCGTCTTATGCGTATACACCCCTGATTTCTGACGTTACTTTGACATGTTACACTTTCGAGGTAGACCTCATCGCTGAAGGCAGACTGACTCAATCCGACCACTCGAATACTCAGTCATATTCATCAACATCGAAGCTCATTGCTGGATATAGGTCTCCCCACTACTGCTAAAGCCACAATCGCCATGCTTGATTGGCTTGGATTGGTGATTGCAGTTGGTGTTATAAATTTCCCAGGAAAGAAATCCTCTATTCCCCTGATGACCCGTCAGTCAGTTTTTACAACTTTCAGAGATAAATAAGGGGTGGTGAACTGGTGACACGTTGTCTCCCAAACCATCACTTCAGTTTAAACAGTTCTAAAAGGGTTGTTAGCATGTTATCTTTTTACGTACTAATAGTGATCCAAAAATACATTTAAATTAAACTTTGTTGTTACAATGTGTATTTTACAGTATTATAAACTATTAAAAATATACTTAAATTCTTTTAATTTTTTTCAACCGTAAGGAGGAATGTAGACACAAATGGGCTGATTTTCGGGGTATTCCCTTCTGCATGAGTTTCTACATGCACGCTGTCGCCGTGTATATTTGCGTGCATACTCATTTGCGGTATTTTTAATTAAAAAAGAAACCACGTGAAGGTTTCGCTAAAAATTAAATCCTCTCTTTTCATAATCTCAGTTGCTTCATTCATCGTTACATCTCATATACGTCCCACTGCTGAGCTCGAGTCTCCTTCTGGATAGAGACCTAGCAGTCACGCTGGTCAAACGAGTTGGTATAGGGCTATATTTCGAGGTTTCTTTCTCTTGCACAGATATTATAGGCGTGTACTTTAGTTGTTATTTAGTATATCCGCAGGCAAGATAAGGGGCGGTAAATAGTATGTTTACTTTATCACCACACGAAAAAAAATCTCAGTTTAAAATATGCAAATTGACTAATGCTGAATTTTTTTTTTTTTTGTGTGACTTAGTTGTTAGCCTCAGATGGCTGTGACAACTTTACCCGGACTGGTGGGTGAGCGCTGAGGGCTCTCAACCCGTAACTAATGCTGAAAGTGTTCATTTATTTTTAATCAAGAGTCATTATCATCTCGTTGTTATTCCAATTACTTGCGTTCGTAGACATATATACTCTGCTTTCCCCGTATATACTGCAAAAAGTTTTGGCAATAGTGTTATGACTGGCCACCTAGCTGTTTATTGTAATATTAATCAACCCTCCTTGGGAATATGATTGTTGATTATTCAGCATCAGATGGAATTGACTCAGGTTGATGTTAATCATAGTCGTCTTTTATGACATCCACGAGCAATTTAACTGTTCGTAGCCGATACCACACAGCAATATATATTTATTTTTAATGAAGAGTATCTTTACAATGACCCCAAACCGTTGGGGAAGAAAGGTTCTTGAGTGGCGACCACGAATGGGACGGCGCAGTGTAGGATGACCCCCCACTAGGTAGACTGACGACATTCTGAAAATCGCAGGGAACCGTTGGATGCAAGTGGTGCAGGAACGTTCCGAGTGGCATTTTCGTGAGGAGGCCTATCTCCAGCAGTGGAGATCTATAGATAGGCTGATGGATCTTTACAATAGGAGGAAATATGAACTAAACCACGCTGATCAGACAGCTTGGTATAGAGATTTATTGCCAGTTTTCTTTCTCTTGCATAGGTGGTTACAACACTCTTATGCAAGAAAGGGTGTTATAAAATGCATTCCCACTCGCTTACCATACGGAATATGGAATTATCATTACTAGTACATGTATACAAATATCTCAAACTATACATGCATTGTCATAAGTGCAATCAAGGTGATTTTAATGTAGTTATCTGCAAATAATAGTGGGTTCGGCCCGGCGCGCTCCACTGCCGCTCGTATTGTGCTTACTATAATAAATGGCAACAACAGGTGAATAACAAATTTCACTCATAAAATTAGATTATCATGGGTGGAGTGCAATATTTAACTGTCAGTATCCGTTTATACACAATAATAATATAAACATTAGTACTTTCCGATGACCAAGCGTTGCTATAATAAATTAACTTTTATTCGCCGCTATACAAATTTGATATCGAGCGCAAAGTAATGTAGTAATTCTGTTGTCAGTGACTAAAAGCTTTTCAATTAAAATAATAGATTTATTATGGAAAATAAACGCCTTTCGAAACGTCGAACAGTTTGAATATCCTGTAAAGTATCCCCGGACATTGTTTTTGTCACTATTAAATATGCAAAACTCAGGATGAAATATTTGATGCGGTCGATGCCCATTATATAAATGGAATTATTCATGGAGGCAGACTCCGGAAAAAGCCAATGAAAATCGTCAATTCATTTGTTTATGTGAATATTGCGGCTTTGTTGCCGTTTGATGCAACGTTGTATACGATTCCAATTTTATTTTTAACTTTAATAATAATTGATTCGAAGACCTTGATGAATGACATTTGACATTTATATCATTGTGTTTTACAATTAATTATTAATGAAATTATTTACTTTTAATGTAACTTACATTGTGACACTTGGTAACAATTTGATAATACTCATATGCAAAATAAGTAGGTAACCACTAAACGTAGAGAACGCTTCTCCCCATAAGTGTTCAAAGCAGACGAAACGACTAGTCAACCCTTTGCCGCTCACTCGCACGTGAAATCACTCAAATACTGAATATTTTAATCTGAGCAGATAACGAGCTCGCAATTCTATTAGATGAAACATAGCTATGTGGAGTTAAACATAGCGGGGTGAACTTGCTTCCCTAGCTGCACCATTCTGTACCGTCCGGGCCCTGTCTATACGAATGCGTTCTCACATGTAGGTACAGAGTAGAGATAATTACGTTATTTTGTTGTAATTAAATAACTATGATTCACCTATCTGTATTTTATTTGATTTCGAATACAGATTATATAAATATTTGCTATTTTTTTATATGTCTTAGATACTGTGTAAAGGAATTATCCGACTATATCTACATATAAAAATTTGTGGCATACATAAATCTTTTAATGTCTAACTATTAATATGCAGATCTATATCATACCTTACACACAAACTCTCATAAACTCATTTAATAACATGTAGACAGTTTTAATGACACTTTAGCATAAAAGCATGTATAAATATATCATTGTGAGCAATAAAGCTATCAAATATTTACTAATCTGAAACGTTGAGAGCGTCGCGCGAACCCCTTCTGGGTTCGAGACTCATAAAATAAATTGAAATAGTCGCGCCGCCCCCCAAATTAAAATATTCAAATGGGACGCACGCGCAAGAAAATTGAAAATTGTCGTCTATCGCCCGCAAATGAAACCTATAACTTCTCACATACAGTCCCGACCAAAAAGGTGGGTAAATGTTTTCAATAGGATATTACAATTAAACTGAAAAGTTACGTAATGTGCATAATGGATACGATGGAATGGAAATTTTATCCAGAATCGTAGCATTTTATATTAGCATGTCAACTAAAATACTTGTACAATAAGTTATTTTTGATAATTATTGTACCCACAAAAAATAACAAATAATTTTACCTTCTATATGTGTAAGTATATTAGCTAAGACGTTTATAGATCACGCTCTTTAAAAGACATAAAATTTCTAACATCGGTCAATAACACTGCACTGCAGTGTAATTTGCTATAGAGACCGTTTCGATATGCCTTCAAATAATACTATAAATGGTCTTCTCTTTATGACTGCAATTTAGTTCAGATATCGTATTACTATTTGTTTTATGCAAGAGTGAATTAAATACATAAACATAAAATGTATAAGAGAAACATGAATTAATTCTGTCTGACTTAGATGTAGAGTTAGTGATTTCTGAGTGTATGTTAATAAGTGACAGGTACGTGAGAGAGTAGGGAACCCTCGGCGCTGGCTTCCGTTGTTTTGCGGCCGCCGCTGATTTTGTGGTTACATTTCGCGTAACTTGATAGAGACATATCTACTATACCTACTTGCACATCCTTATAGTTCACCGCTAGCTAGTGATGTGCGATATCGATGTTTTAAATTTAAATTAATTAGTAAAATAATCATGTTATGGAATGTCTTAATACTTTTCATATATAATATCTTTAAAAGGAAATTCTTGTATATCTCTATATTTTAGAATCAGACAGCGGCTACAACGGTTTTCATAAAATTATGTGTGCAGGGGGTTTCGAGGGTGATAAATCGATCTAGCCAGGTTTTATCTATAGAACATCTCATTTTATTAGTGTTTTCAAGCATTAAAAAACATATAATTAGAATACAAAGGTAAATTTAGCTACTGCTATCGAGACAAAGTTGGGGAAACGAACAGCTTCTTAATGTAAATAGTTCCAGTTCGTTCCTTTTTGTGAAGTAAACTATAACTATTAATAATAACAAAAAAAAAATCTAAAAAAAACACACTACCAACAAAAATTACTAAACTGTGCACTGTTATCCGGGTACTTACTACGTATTAAAGCTCAAACATACTACTCAAATGTACCTGCTAGACGACCTAGGATCGTGGTTACTGATTGCCTATATGGACTTTCTAAGACATTTGTAACAGTCGGCTAACTGTACCCTCTGAGCTACGAATTTCACATCTCTTCGAAAAAAAATTAATAGTAAACTATATGGTTATTAATGTGTCAGTAGATATTTATTATATAGACAGACTTCGAAGATTCAGAAGTACGTACCGTGAGGTTTGAATCTAACGTAGTCTAAGGTATCGGCTTATATTATGAAAATGCCGTTATAATTCACATAGAAAACGTAATTATACTAAAACTTTAACATTGTTGCAATAAAATGACAATTCTTAGTAAACCTTCAGACATCTCTAAATATTAAAAACTTATTAATATTCTAAAAAATAAAATGTATATAGATTAAATAATAAATATCGACTAAGTGGATAAGGTACGAACTAGTGAGCGGACAGCGTCCGGTGTTCGTGCAAGCGATACCCTGGGAACCGATTGCCTTCCGCCGTCAGCCTGGAACATTTACTTACCCCTTTACATCACCCCTGACACCAAAACCTTATACTCAATGTAACTACGCGCAAGCAGCGTTCGCCAAAACACTTCATTACTTTTTAACACCTTTAATTTACAACGAGACGACCTCAATCGGCTCCGTCGGAAATGCTTTTTATTCATTTCATCGCATTTAAAGATTTAAACCGTTTGCTTCCATTCATAAAATTATTAATGTGATCGTAAAATTGGGCAAATTTTATTGTCTCGAAGGCATAATGGGAAACTAATGTAGCGTGTTATTATTCAGTTCGGTTGTAGCCGTAAAATACGAGTATTTGTGAGAGCGCCCCGTGGACGTTCCTCGCCTTTAGACGCAGTGCGCTCGATGCGTTCCCAGCGGAAGCCCCCTCTGTTATTTGAATATCAAACATATCTCGGTCATATTTCATTATAACAGTTATAATATTCTTCCTTTAAGTTACGTCCATGCATTGAATTTTAAAAGATATATGTTAATATTCATAGCACTATCGAATTATGATCTTAACCAAATAACACTGTCGGAATAAATTTCTAAAATTCAATTAATTACGTATCAATAATACTTATAGTACATATTCATAAACCTTTATTGTAGTATTAATAAAGTATGTAGTTATATACCGTCAAGCTATTGTATGTTAATATTAAAATAAATATGTAGTTTATTTATAAATACTTAATTTAGTTTGGCGTCCGTGGAATATTCGATTTTTCAATTAAGACTTCATTTAAAGAAATGAAATTCTTGTGTAGTGGAGGACCTTGCAAACACATAATTAACGGAAACAATTAACATATAAACTTAGAATAATAATTTGTAAATCGCAAAAAGAATTTGTCTTGGATACGGATCGAACTCCTAACGTTTGGAATAAGAGATCGTTAATTAGGCAACTTTTTCATTTTTGGTGTCGTGTGTTGCTCTTCATCCGCGTGGTGACGCAGTAAGAATAGAAATCACCACTCCCTTGCCCGTGGATCTCGTAAAAGACGACTTAAGGGATATAATACGCATTATAACATCTATGCAAGAGAAGGAAAACAAATGAAACCCTATACCAACCTGTCTGATCAGCATGGTATAGTAAGGATTTCCTTCCTATTGTGGAGGAGGCTCGAGTGGGACGTATATGAGCTGAAATGATGAATGAATGAATGTGTTATACTTAGCAATATGGAATTATTTAACAGTTTATGAGTAAATGAGACTCGTTGATAGTGGTCGGCACGATTGGCATCGTAAGGTTCACAGAAGTGCACAGAGGATCATTTGTTCCGCACATTACGGTCACTGAGCGCCCGCTGCGCCGATATGAAATTATTATTGCGAACATATGATTTCGCAGAAACTTCAACCTACTGTTCTCTGCTAATAAAATTTTCAAATGTAATTATTTGTAAGTTGCCATCCTTTTTTAATTGTATTCTAGTCGTAAGAACATAATAAGAAAAAAGTTACGTCACGTTCTTAGACGTTTTATGTTTAGTAAAATTGGTTTATCATATTATATTACCCACTTTCTTGCTCATGGGTGTCGTAAAAGATGACTAAACGACTATAATATGCAGTTATCTGTATATTATAGTTGTTTAGTAGTTATAATATCTAAGCAAGAGTAAGAAAACTCGAAATAAAACTTTTTACCAACCTGTCTGACCAGTGTGGTATATTAGGTCAATTTTCTTATTATTGTGGCAGAGCCTCGAGCATAGCAGTGGGACGTATAAGAATTGTGATGATGATGTTTTAATATTAACAATATTGTTTTATATGCAAATTTATTAAGACGTGAAATTTAAATAACTTTATAGATATTAATGTTATATGAACTATGTGTATAATAATATTAGGTACAGTTTTTTTTCTTGGGTTGGGTTACGGTCAGCGCACCCGTCGCCCGGCTACGTCCGGGGCGACAGATGGACGGCGCACGGCTCCGTAATCCACCCATAGCACGCCGCCTGCGTCGTTGCGCCGACCACCGGAACCGAATTCCTTGTCTTCAGTGGTCGACCCGACGGAATACCTCGAGGCAGTGTCCTCTCCTCTCAACGTCCCTCTCCCGGGACGTTGGTCGTCGTTGCGCGGTTAACCTTTCTGCAGGTGATGGACTAAATCCAAGATCCGGCCACCCGCGGCCTCGGCTAGGGTTAATAATAGTATTTGGAAGAGGAGTGAATACAAAGAGAAGTAAGTGGTAATTACCTTGTCACCAACATTAGAGATAGCTTTATAGTTGTTTAGGAGACAAAGAAAGAATAAATGGACAAAACTTGACGAAACATACAAATAAATGAAATGTATAATCGCCCGTCCTCCTTCCCTGTGATGATGGGATAAGAGTACAATTCACCATCCCCTATCTTGCCCGTAGATGTCGTAAAAGTCTAATAAGGAATTACATATGCATATAACATGTATGTCTTCATCATCATGTCAGCTCATATACGGTCCACTGTTGGTCTCGAGCCTCCTCCACATTGGAAGGGATATTTTTTAAAATTTATTTATTTATTTCACAATGGTTTCTTATTGACTACTGCATCTTATTTTCGTCAAACGTAATTGTTTAACGTCGAGACACATTTGCTTACTACGCCACACTAATCATACGTGTTGGTTTTATAGGATTTTAACCGACTTCTAAAAAAGTAGGAGGTTCTCAATTCGGATGTTTGTATTTTTTTTATGTTTGTTCGCGCTTAACTCCATCGCTTGAGATAGCTCCCATGCTAAATCCTCTACTCCGATGGTGCCCATTATCAGCGCTTGAGATGGCACACATGCTAGAGGATATAACTAGTCACGCCTGCAATTATTCCAGAATAGGGCTAAACGCCAAGGTGCAATGTTGAAAAATTTTTTGATTAAGAAATTTTTATCTGAAAATTAGTTATTTATGATTTATTTAGTCACGAATACTACAAGTCCTAACATTGCTTATAAATGTCGTGAAAGTAGACTAACTAATATGTCTAATTTTCACTCGTATCACGTTGTAAATTTTTGCGTCCTCAGAAGGACGACGTGCAAAAGGCGGCATCCCCGAACCGAAGTCGCAGATAAGCGGCTGGGTGAACTACCGATGTCAAGACATCGGTGCAGATGCTGAGACTGTGGCAATAGTGATGAGGAGATAGTGGGTTATGGAACCGTATGCAATGCTTCCTTTGCTCTGACGATGTGAGCGGTGAGTATCAGAAAAAAAAATATGGGGCTCCTCGTACAAATTATCTAAAACTATGTAAGCTGCGTGGTTTTTCATTCAGCTGTACTCTAAAAACGCATGGTATGTTATTCCTATATAAATTAGAATAATATGAGTAAAAGAATAATAAGACCACTTATCATCATTTTGTATAATATTTCTTTGAATCGAATTATATCTTGAATAGCATAAGTAGTAGCTAAAGTAATGAAACCATTTAAGACAAGGCAAGAATGTCTTCGAAAGTTATTGACAGAGTTTATAGCTTCGTATAAGATGCGTCCATGGAAATTCCGTTATGAACTTGGTACTAAATACTCCACGGAGCAACCGAATGCAGACATTCGGATGCTTCGTCGAATAAGTAGTATTTTGGGCACGTCGTATAAATATTAATAAAACAGCACCAATGTCATTCTTTTTCAAAAGAAAATATGCACGGGTAGTGGAGACAATATGCTTTTGTTTTTCTTTATTGTTATTGCCGTAAAACATTTAGCGAGCAACGTTCGGCGATAAAACACATTATTTTGTGTGACAAAATGTCACATTTCATGAGAAATTATCGACCCACAAATAGTGGAATAAGCAAATTATTGGTGATATTCATCAAGGTACAGAACCAAACATTCTTAATGTTTGCACCACTGACATTATATGTTATTTTTATTATGACTACCAGCACTGATAATCTGACCTGTTTGTTTCTTTAAGGTCACTATGCTGTAAGGAAAATATAGTTATATTCAGCAACATATATTTTTCATACATTTTATTAAAGTTCGCATAAATATTTTTAGTAATTTTTTAACCGCCTTCAAAAAAGGAGGAGTTTCTCAATTCATTTGTATGTTTTTTAATATATGTTACGCGATTCTTCAACCCATTATGAATGAATGTTGATGATTCTTTGTTGTTTGGTAAATCATACTTCAAAGGTGGTCTCATAAAATTTGATCAAGATCTGAGTAGTAGTTTTTGAGTTATTCTTAATAATGTGTATGAACAAATCATCCTTCGTTACATTGTTGTGAAGTCAGTTTTTAAATTTTTTTTTACTATTAAAATTTTGTCATTATAAAATAGTTAATGGTTGTTTTCATTAAGTATGCAATCATTTATTAATGCTACCTACTATGTAGTCATATATTCAGTACATTTATTAAAAGTATTGGTTAGTATAAATTTATATAAAATTAAATTTTTACTTATTTATTATATACCTACTAGCTATTTATAAACTGATGTAAAATGAGGTTATTTGGTGTTGTCTTTTTATTCGGAATTAATTTGATGGTGGGAATTTGTTCGCAACAATCAACAATTGCGAAAATTCCGTAGTTCTAATAATAATTTGATTCGACATGATTACTGTGTAACGATTTATTATGACAAGTAAAGAATTTTGAAGACAAAAAAATATTTTGATGTTTAGTAATTCTGCTTATTTATAAATTTTTCTGTAGGATTAGCCACATTGGTGACGGTTTACGGCCTACAGCCATAAATGATCATAATCAGTTTATGACCGATGGCTGGGTAGTAACAATTTGCTACTGCACTTCGTTCAATGAGCGCAAACGCTGGTGGTCCGAAACTCCTTTCCTATTCCACTCCCTTTCTGTTCCTCGTTTCATTACCTTCAATCTTTTCTCTGTAGCAATATGTAGGGATTGGTATAGACTATGAGCTGCAGTTACTCATCAGTAGATGAGCTATTTACTACTTTGCCACCAAAGACAGTAAAAATCAGAGGTTACGGTGAAAGAGATAAGGAAGTCTTGACGATGAAACATGAAGTCAGTTGGACACTAACTACGATTACTCAAGATTTCTCGAAACAATTTATTCTTAAAAGGCGACATGGGGGCAACATTGCTAATGCGATATGGAGATCGTAGAGAGAGCTCCGTGCCACGCTCAGGTTTGGCTCAGTTTAGAACCAGCAGCGCCTTATACTTACTGTAATTTATTGATGAAAGTTTGTCGTTGTCGACCATTGTGAAGATTATGACCGACAATTAGAGGAACTAAGCACTACTTTCTGAGACATGGTGATCTTACATGAGAAGTCAGCGTGGGAGATTAAAAAGAAAATCCTATACTCCGATGGCGTGCGTTATCAGCGCTCGAGGTGGCACAAATGCTAGTGCAGTTGCACTCCTGCAATTATTCCAGAATAGGGCTAAATGCATAGGTGCAATGTTCCACAGAGAACATTTAGGTGACCATGATGATAAGACAAGACAAAAAAAAATGGCATTTAGACGTGCTCCTGCACTGAATACAGATGAGACTACCTGCCCCATCGCAAGGTGGAGAGAGGGCTTATAACAAGTTATGAGACATCATGCTGCTCTGCTGTCATTCTAGAAAACTGGTGAGTGTTCAAAGATTTAAGGTGGTTTTTTCATTTCTTCATATGGGTTAAGAGTACAATATTTTAATTAAATTTTGACATTCATGAAATGAATACTCGGAATAAGGACAAACTAGTTGTACATACTACTCGTCTCCAAAAAATTAGCAAATCATTCATGAGGCAATGTATACGTTTCTACCATAGATTACCTAAAGATATCCGAGACCTGCCAACAAAAAAGTTTAAAAAAGCTATCAAGAATAGACTTTGTAAGAAAGCTTATTATAAAATCTCGGATTATGTAGATGATAATACTGATTGGTTGTGAGCAGCTCCTCATTATGTAATTTCCTTGTTATTTTAAATAAACTCTTTTTTAATAACTCTAATATTGTAAAGCGTAGCGTGTTTTGCCTAACGGAATTTTGCATTTTCGTCATTTGTAACATGTTTGTAACATATGGTCTTGGTCATGCTCACTGAAGGATCTACTTGCGGGAGCTGCGTGGAGCGGGTCTCTCCCTTCCCTCCATAGTGGTTGAGGGGAGTGATGGCTGCTCTAGTAGTTAACTCGTGATCGGGTGCCGCTTGTGGGATCTGGTCCAACCATAATCATTTGAATTATATTAAGTATCTTGCAGTTCGAAGGGCATCACACTGGAGCTAGGTCTTACAAAACATGTATACAAATTTATATCTAGTAAGAAGAAAAAAAAAATTAAAATAATAGACAAGCCCGCTGAGTTTCTTGCCGGATCTTCTCAGTAGCGGTCATGTTCCGATCCGGTGGTAGTTTATTTTTATTGGATAATTTAATTTTATTTTGTAAAATTGACAATATGTAAGTGCCCTCTCGGGGTCTATACATAATAAATGATTTGAATTTGGAATTTGAATTTGAATATGCTACTTACTCATGGCAGTTGCAAAAAATATCTTATAGATCATCAGAAAACTAGGCAGCAGTACTCTTCTAGGTACTTTTTTTATTACCATCATCATCTCAGCTTATATACGTCCCGATGCTGAGCTAAAGTCTCCTCCATAATAAGAGGGAAGTTGACCTACCGTACCACATCGGTCAAATGTGCTGTTATAGGTATAGCGTTTTATTTCAAATTTTTTGCGCAGATGTTATCCTGAAGTCTTCTTTATGACATCTACCGGCAAGATAGAGACAAGTAAATTGTATTTTCACTTCGTTACTACACGGAACATTTATTTTCACCAACCAACTTCTACTAATCAGCCAGCCTATCTAGCGCGACGAATATGACATTAACTTCCTTTTGGAGGCTTAGGTGTTAACATATATCCTACACTTTCAATCCTAACTATGAAAATGAACAATAGATGATATTTAAATTTTCTATCATCTTTAAGTTATAAATTAAAATACTACGTGTAATCCATATGGACTGAATATCTCTCAGTTTGTACATAAAACATACGATCCTTTGTATGCATAACTTTTTCATGTCGACAATTCATGTCTTATGAGTTTTATTTATATACTAATATTGAAAAGTAAATTAAAGAAAAACATGGCGTATAGAAATTGGAATAAGTTTTACAAATAGCCGACTGGCAAACATTCTCTATGCGATTTAAAATTGACCACATCAGCCTAGGTAGATTGAGCGCAGGACAGTATACAGCAATTAAACCTTTTTTGCAATATCCATAAGCACTATTTCTAGTAACATACAGTTTACCGCTCCAATCAAAACAAATGTATATCATATTGGTTCACTTTAACATATTTCGTCCATATGTTAATGTGAATGACGATAAATTGGCCACTAATAAGATAATTGGCCGCGCTCTATACCCACGTAAATCAACATCTTAACAGCTGCGTTTGCGCAGACTACTACTCCCTCACTCAACAGAGTGTCCAAATACACGTGTACCATTAGAAATATTGAGCATTTACTTTATTGTCTGACCTATGCCTTAGTCATATAATATTTTATTTTTCTCAATAAGTCTACATAGCTCTTCCGAAAACCATGAGATAATTATTATACCTACATTCAAATTATTATACTGGTGACATAGTTCTGATGGGTGGCTCTTGGCAACGGTATTGTCTACTAAAATATATTATGCGTTAATAGTTTTAGTCTCTGCCTCTGAAATGACTGTTATTGTGATTTATAATAAATTACAAAAAAGTATTCAGCCACAAAGTGGTTCGACAAATCTTTTATTTTATAAATTACTTGTTTAATTTAAATAACACAATAATTATAGAATTTTATAATTAATCAACACTCTATTCACATTTATATAGATAGACAAGCTAAACTCCCAGCTTTTCTTGTCACACATCCTTACGTAGATCAATATTTGATGTGCGATTTTGGTCTGTGACTCATAACATAGCGTCTGTCAAATTCGTAATCCGGTGGTATCTCGAAACTTTTAAAGTTTTTTTGTTCTTTTGGGAATACAATAACTTATTTTTTTTTTCAGGTTATGGTCATGTCTCACAGAGGCCATTCATCTAACGCCAACCACACTTCACACTCACACTTCTTTTCTTAAAATAGTATGTGTCTACTTAGTGACCTTGGTCCTCTCTTATTATAACAACTGTCTAAATGGAATAGGTGATGAATTAAATTTAACAGGCAGACAAATATTGTAAGAGCTATATTTGGGTATACCATGAGTATAAGTATTATATGTGCCTTTAGGAAAAGACATATTTTGACTTTCTTATTTTTACACGCGTACTATTGGATCTTAGCTGTCCCTTCTTTAATAGAAAATTTGGTATACTAGCATAGTATATTTTCTCCTCAGTATATTTTTGGGCATATCATCGTCATTATCACAGCTTATATACGTCCTGGGCTTGAGCCTCCTTCACAATAGGAGGGAAATTGACTTTACTGTACCTTGCAGGTCAGACAGGTTGGTATAGGGTTTTATTTCGAGTTTCCTTCTTTTGCATAGATTTTACGTATTTATATCCCTTATTCGTCTTTTACGACATCCACGGACAAGATAGGAGGTGGTAAATCGTATTCTTACTTCATTACCACACGGAATATATCATCATCGTCATCATTTCAGCTCATATACGTCCCACTATTCGAAGCTCCTCCATATTAGGAGGGAAATTGACCTTACTATATCATACTAGTCAGGCAGGTTGATATAGTTATTATAGTATTTCGAGTTTTCTTTTCTTGCATAGATGTTATATGCGTATTATATCCCTTAGTCATCTTTTACGACATCCACGAGCAAGATAGAGAGTGGTGATATGAATTCTTACTCCGCCACTACACTGGTGAATATGAACATAATATTTAAAAGTTATAAACAGAATTTTTCTTAAACACTCTGTGTATGAGTTTGTTCACTCATTGTTTTGAAGCTATTTGAAGTAAACAATCAATTAGATTCGAATTACAGTACGACCTATAATAGTGGATATTTATTGTCATTGGAACATTTTATAACCATTTTATTAATTTAATTGATATTGATGAGGTTCACTGGGCATCGCGTGGGTCGATAAATTCAATGCTCCTTTTGTGGACAGCAACAATGTCCTGAATAAACTCGATTTATGTATATTTTTTATGGATTTATATTCGAAGGGGTTAGCAGAAAGATATGATATTTATAACCTTTCAAGTACTACGTCAATTACCACGTACAGGTTACAATTCCAAACTTCATTATATTGTAAGTTAAGAAAAAGCACTATAGCTAGTTACGTTTGAAAACCAGAAACCCAATTCAATAGTATACTGCTGAGTCTTCCTCAACAATCTTATGAAACGGACGAAGAACCAATTCCGTAAATAATGACTTTAAAGTCAATAATAGTATATGTATAATGACTTTAAAGTCATTATTTATGGCGATTGGGAAATTTAAAAGTAGTAATAATACCTACTCTAATAGAAGCGTGTTTCAAGACACAAAGCAATCCGTTACCACCTTGCATTCAACGATTCCCAGCAATCTTCACCAGGTCGTCGGTTTACCTTGTGGGGAAAGCGTCTCCTACCGCGTCGTTTAGTACATAGCCACCATACGAGAACCTTTCTTCCCCAGCGGTTGTCGTTTGGTCGAGCGATGTATCCTGCCATTGCCATTTCAGCGTGCTTTTTTTTTGTGCTTTGTCGGTTACATCCGTATTCAGATTCTATCTCCGCTCCAAAGCACGCTGAGCGACTTTGAGCTTAGTTATGAGACCCATATTTAAGGACCACGTTTTCATAACCCGCTGTCATATAGTTATGGTACCATCCCTTCTGTGGGGAAGCTGATGTCCAATAGTGGACGTAGATAGATTGGGGGATGAATGGTATTTACGTAAACCAATCTAGTAAAATGTGAAAAAAAAAAAAAATTGTAATAACGTATAGTTATTACAAATACATGCGTAGTGCGTATAAGCGCGTACGTCTCTTGTATGACAATTGGCCGTGTATCGATATCTACATAATTTGTCAACGCTTGACTGGCTTACACAAATGTTTTTAGGTCAACAGTTGATTGGGAAACGATCTGTCCATGTAGTAAAATATAAATAATTTGTTTTAAACGAAATGAGGGTCATTTAGAAACATGAGGGTAATAAAACTAGTGCGTGTCGTGTTAAATCGGTCGCAGACCTACGTACAATACAGCCATTTAATGATGAACTGTAGATGCCCGTTCACTTGGAAGATCGGTTGGTAAGTATTGAGAAGAGTGAGAGCTCTTATTACGCTGTCAGCCTGGCAGTTTACAGTACAGTCTTCGGTAGTGACGGACGAAACTTATTCACATTAGCATTCTAGACATCCACGGACGTAGTTACGTGCACTGCGGGTACTCCTAAACTATAAAATAATATCCTTGTTTGCATCATTACGTGTTAATGTTGTTCTTAATTCATTTTGCATTATATTGTGGCTTGATCATATTTATATTCATATTATCTTTTTTTGTTTTATGTGTGTACAGCTGTCGGCCGCAGATGGCCTTGACAGCTTGACGCAGACTATGGGTGAGCGCTGAGGGCTCTCAACCCAGAGAATTCATATTATCATCATTACAGTTTCTCAAGTATGAGAAGGAAATTGACCTACTAGGGCACGCTGGTCAGACGTGTAGGTATAGCCTTTTATTTGGAGGTGTCTTTATCTTGAGAAGCATACATATATCAAAGCAGAATTTTTCTGCATATATACAGCCGTTAGCCGTTTTTTTTTTGGTACCCATGAGCAATAAAGTGGCATTGAATTATTGTTTTTTACTCCGTACCCCACGGATTATCTTACCAGCAGGTATCGTAAAAGATGAAATAAGGGATACAATTTACATATAACATATATGCAGGAGATGGAAAACTCAAAATAAAACCCTCTAGCACGGTACTATCTACTATAGGTTATTTTCATTCCTATTGTGGACTACTCCATCCAGTAGCTCAAACCCAGTAGTGGAACGTATATAAGTTGTGATGATTATGATAATAATACGTAGGACTTAGGACTCTTAGGCACATAGCCGCTCATAAAACTATTGCCAAAATTATTGCAATATATACTATGAAATAACAGCACATATTGAGTCGACCCCAAGTAGTTGGAATAAGTACAGGGATCATGATTATGAATTTACTTACATTCGTTTTCTGTTAAATGATGAAGTAAGAGTAAAATTCACCGCCTTCTCCTATCATCATCTTACCCGTGGGTGTCGTAAAAGACGAATACTCTTGCATAGATGTTATATGGATATTAAATCCAACAACTCCTCTGACCAGCGTGGTTTAGTAGGTTCATTTTTCTTCTATTGTGGAGAATCCTCGAGTCGAGCAGTGAGATGTATATAATGTGTGAGATAGTGAAGATAAATGACTTACAATGTTTCATCATCAGCATCGCAGTCCACAATGTTTCCATCCATCAGCCTTTAGACGTCCACTGCTGGACATAGGCCTCCCCACGAGAATGCCACTCGGAACGGTCCTGCACCACTTGCATCCAACGGTTCCCGTGTCGTTCTTCACTGCCCACGGCTGAATTATAATTGGCCCAATTTACATATATTGAACATACGTATATTAAACATACGAGTTTTACTTTAAAAAATCGAATAGTTACTTACAATTATAAAGTCAAAAATCGACAACGAATTTGAAAAAATAAAAATAAATAATTATTGTCTTGGCGTATTACGTTTACAATATAGTAGCAAGGTTCTACGCTCCATTAATAGTAAAACAACAATGATTTTTTTGTCATAATATAAATATTTAAACTAAAGAAGAACACAGAATATATAACTCTATGCAAAAGTTTGATTAAAAGACGCATTGGGCGAGAGTTATGGGACATAATTAATCGATTCTGTCTACTTATGGAAGAATGGAACTCGATGAACGATCTTTTTACGTTATATTCGTAAATAATTTTGCAAGCAGATGAAAATGACTTTAACATATGTTAATTCAACCAAATAAAGCTTTTAGTTTTAAAATAAACAATATTTTGTGTCAGAATTAAAAGACGCTTTAATTAACAATATCTTGAATGTCATTAGTAATATAATATATGAATAATTCGGTGCTTTTTCTTATCATATAAATATAAAATACGCTTAAGTAGCATATGATAGTATTTAATGACGAAATAATAAACATTAGCTCTCTATTTTATTAAATAAAAAAAGTCACCGTTTTACCAACGTACCACTCGATACCGTAGCAAGGTTCATCCATTTTACCTGGAAACGTTATGGTCTTCAACTGTACCTTTCCAGCGATCATTTCTCCTACATACGTGCAAGCTCTGGAATGAACTACCTGCTGCTGTTTTCCGAGCGCTTTGACATGTCCTTCTTTAAACGAGGTTTAAGAAGAGTATTTATTTCACGGTAGGCAACGGCCTGACTGTGCCCCTGGAATTGTAAAGGTCCATGTGGCAGTATCACTTACCATTAGGTGTACTGCCTGCTCGTTTGCCACCATCGGCAATTAAAAAAAAAGTTAATTATCTCTAAACGATATACCAAATATATGTACATATTTGATGATGATTCGTATGCTTATCGTAAATAATGAATATAACCGATATGATTTCTTTTTATATAATAATCTACTATTTATTGATATTATTAATTTTATCGTACATCTTTAGTGCCAAACAACTTGCAAATTTAGGATGTGTACCGTAACAAATTAATATATTTGGATATTTTCTCAATAAGGAAAAGTACCTTTTTAGTATTGACATTCTATATTTATCTAATATACTGGACATATACGTAGATATTTACTTGATTATGTAAATTTGTGAGGTTTTTGTTTATATTATGATTGTGTGGGTAGATAAATAAAGCAAAACATAGTGGATTCAACAATATTTTTTGCTACACAACATGACTTCTTTACAACTCATAACTTAGAGATAATATTGGATACCTATAATTACAATGCCTTTCTTTTCCATAGTGTGGCAAACGACGACTAAGCGATATGATATGCGATACAAGACGGGAAAAACGACATAGAACTCAATTTCGACCCGCTGCACCAATGTTAAGTAGGTCCATATTTATTCCACGTTGTAAAAAAAGGCTCCAATAATGGGATGGATATAGGATAAAAAGAAGAAGTATTGTAAATCGTATTTATATACTTCAAGAAGTATAAAAACTATGCGGCATTTAGTTTTTATATTTGCCACCTGAAAGCATTATTTACTGCACCTAATTGGCAAGAGTTAATGTGCTTTGCACAAGTGCTTAAATATTTGTTCTATATATGTAGTTCTTTTAAAAGTTTAGCAAAGCTGACACCACGTATTAAGTTATAAGGAACTTTTAATCTACGCAATAAAGCAATGGCCTTGTGCTCTGCCATAAACCAGATTTGTAAATAGTATAGATCAAATTGTAATACAGGTGAATTAGAATATCTAACGGTGTCATACACGTTGGCTGCCGCGTGACACTTCTAAGACTACGTTAGGTATGCCATTACTTTACAAATGTATGAACATCATTTTATTATGAATCAAATGCGTTATCATATTTTCCTTACACATCAAGGCCTTTTTTTGGTCCGAATCTAAAAATAACTGAATTTGATTGTATTAAAATTTAAATTTTATTCAAGGACTCCACTTTACATTGCTTTTCCAGTCATATTTCAAATTTGAGATGTTAATTTCTCAATTTAAATTGTACCCAGTGTATAACTTATTTCTTATTTACATAAAATAAAATCTTGTGACGATTTCATGACTTAAATTTTTAAAATATGATAGTAACATACTTGATACACATAATAAGTAGATAAAAATCATACCTATGCAATATTAGCTGACCTGTTGACTAAGCATGAAAACGTGGTTGACGTTTTAATCATATTTCTCTACTCACGTGTATTTTTTTCGAAAGGCAACTACATATTACACACTTAGTGTAAGGATGGAATAAGAATACAATTCACCACTCCCTATCTTGTACGTAGGTGTTGTAAAAGACGACTATTGTAGACTATGTAGATAATAGTAGGACCACACTGTTATAACAGTTGTTTGTCTACAGCCACGGGCCGGTTCGTTCGGGGTAGTACCACACTCTCGCAGAAAATCGATGTCTGAGTAATCGATCGAATCGAAGTCCGCAATTTGTAACTGCGCTTCTTTCTGTGAGCGAGAGAGCCGGAAGCCCAACTTTCTGAGGGTGTTTGCGTATGGTGGGTTTTTGTGATGTCTTTAATTTCACCAAACCTCATTGCACGCATTCTCTCCCTTCACTTTCTTCAGGGTAGGCAGCGGTCTAGCAAAGGTTCATGAGCGGCAGCAATACTTACCATCAGGTGTACTGTTTGCTCGTTTGCCACCGTTTGCAATAAAAAAGGTAACATCTATGTAAGAGAAATAAAACTCGATATAAAACTTGGTATAAAGTTTACTCGTCTAATCAACGTGGTATAGTAGGTCAATTTTCCTCATATTATGAAGGATACTCGAACCCAGCAGCAGGACGTAGGTATATGAGCTGAGATGTTGATGATGATGATACACCACAATGTGTGTTGCGTTTTTCCGTTGTTATTCTCTTTATTAACACACAATTACATAATGTTAGCCTCGAATATTAACATTTTTACTCGATATAGGATTATACTAAGTACCATCCATTTCGCAGCCTATGTATGTCCAATGTTAGACAAAGGTGAGGCAAACAATTCCGTGATTGTCAGTGTTAAACTTATAATATCGAAAACGATTGCCAACTCCAAGATCTTGGTGATAATTTTATTGAATTTTACAACTTTCACAGTACAATAATAAGGCGACACATTGTATTCTTAAACTATCAGCGTACGGGGAAATAATAGTAAATTACCTAACATATTTTGCTGGATGTTTTAAAATGATAACTTTGATAATATTTTATGATTAATATCGTTGATGACTTTGATATTTGTCTAGATTTTTGACAACTTAACGTGTATTATATGCCATTATTATCTTAAATAGTTATAAATAACTATAGATTTGTCGAGAAAAATCAGAAGAAAGATTGCAGGAAAAGACTGGATGTATAAATCAAAAATTAGAAACTTGTGGCAAAAACTGGAGGAGGCCTTTACTCGAAACGAGATCCACAGCTCGAGTAATAGAAATAGTTAATCATACTACATTTATATTAACCATACTAACATTTTATATAAAATTACTAACATACTAATAAATACTAAAATACATACTAACATCATCAATGTTAAACTTAAAAAGAGTTATGGAATAAAGAGGCTTTATTATTATTATTATTATTATAGATTTGTCGAATTATTTAAACTTTCCTGTGGTGACAGAATAAGAATACAGTTCATTATCCCCTTTCATACTCTTGGCTGTGTCGACGAAGGTATATGAAATGCGGATAAAATAGCAAGAGAAGGATAACCCGACATGAAACCCTATGCCAACACGTCTGACCAGCGCGGTATAGTTTAATTTAACCAACTTACAAAAATATTTACAATATATCTATTAATCTGGGTTATAACCTAAATATTGTAAATTTTTACACACTAGTTATTCCGTCAAATTTCTGTTTTTTATTGCTGTTTGTGACAAATAAGTAAACAGCATATCTGTTGGTAAGTGATACTGCTGCTCATGTTCCTTTGCTAAGCCGCTGTCTACCGTGAAGACAAAATAGGGAGTGTGAATGCATACAATGAGGTTCGGTGTTACTAAAGGCATCACCAAAACCCATCACACGCAAACACCCTCAAAAAGTTGGGCTCGTAGTCACGAACATGTGAGCTCGTAGTCGCGTTCGAAGTGCACCAAAAGAAGTGCAGTAACAAATTGTCACTACTCAGACGTCGATTTTCTGCTTAACTACCTTGGACGGATTCGGCTGCGACTGTAGACAGACAACTGTCGACATTATGGTTGTAGCACATAAAATGCTGAACGTGAAACGGGAGCGGCCATACATACATTGCCACAAACTTTTGCATTTATAATATTTATAATATTCATATAAACAGAAGTATAATAATAATTAATTACTAAGCTAGTGGTTCATATAAATCTTCGAGCGGCGGTAGATCATTGTGGAGGCATTCTGGCGCTAATTAATTTAACGCTTTCTTTTTCATAGCAAACGAGGGGGACTGAATGTAATTCCAAAAAGTGTAAATGAATGTGTTGTGTACAAAGTGTATAAGTGATAGTAGGGCTCATTAAATGCATTCCAGCGTGGCTTCATAACCGCTGTCATACGCGGAGATACGCGAGGCGCAGTGCTTGGGGTTCGCTTACAGACTGTTTGTTCTATTACACATTATAAACTGGTGTCATACCAATAATTAGTTCCTTTGCTTTATTTTTAATTTCATGTTTTGAAGCTATTACAGATTACATATTTTCTTTGCTATGTGATGGCAGCTACGAATACTAACAATCTTTATCTTGCCCGTGGTTATTAAAATAGGCGACTTAAACCTTTACATTGACCTGAACTAATTCCATCTGATGTCGTCTGGTTAACAATTATATTTCACAGAAGGGATGACTTCATAAAATTTTTGCCATTTGCAATATATACGATGAAATAAGAGTACATATCGCATCGATCGTATTTTTTTTTATTTAAAATTAATTGGATTTTAAGTGATTGGATTAAAAGTAATTGGAATAAAAACAGAATGATAATGATGATAAAGTCGTTACAGATATATATGTAATTTAGACTCTCTTTTTTTAAACAATTTATGATCGCCTTATTTAGTACTTCTCAATTATTATCGCCTAAGTCAATTTCTGCTCCACAATTTTTTTTTTGTTTAAGTTACACAGTTGTCTACTACGTACACATAGTGAGAACTTAAAATTATAGGTGTCTCCATTTCTTTCCCACGGCTCTTGTAAAAGACGACTGAAGCACGTGGGTAAGTTAACCTATTTCCAGGAGAGAAATATTCAAACTCCACGGGTCTATTATTTTTACGGCTTTCATCGCATTTGTATTTGATTTCTACTTTCTTAACATTGCAATTAATTTTCAGAAGTTATGGTCACAGAAGGATCAGTACCGGCGTCTCAGATTTTTTTTCTAAGAGAAGATGTATATTACGTACATATTTGTATCTATGCAAAGGTAGCGAGGTAACTTCAGCTTCTATGCTGAATTAAAAATAAATAATAATTTAATTATCCGTGTGATGACGGAGTAATTCTTACTCCGATACAGTTCATCACCATCTTTCTTGACCAGAGGTGTCGTAAAAGACGAGTAAGGAATGTAATAAATAGATAACATCCATGCAAAAGAAGGAAAACTCGACATTAAACCCTATAACGTGTTGGCATGTCTAACCAGTTCTGTATACCAAGATCAATTTGCCTCCCATAGTGGAGGAGACTAATAGTGGGTCTTACATTTTGATTTTGATTACTACAGAAGGCAAGTCTTTTTACAATACACAAACAACCATTCCATGCCTGTCAGTAGATAATTCGTGTCTGATTAATTATATGTTCGTAAAGTTAATGTATTCTTTTAAAATATTTTAACATTGTATATTTAAGGCATTTTCTTATTGCTCTTATAGTATTAGAATGTAATTGCCAATATAATGAAGTCTTAAGTTCTGTACGTCATTAGATTTCCCTACTAGGATATTTGGTAGCGGAAAAATAATTATATGATCAGGAGAAATGACAAGAATTAGTTAAGATGAATCCAATGAGCTCAATCTAGATGGGTAAACAGTCTTACCTCCTATCTTGGAACTCCACCATCACAATAACTTTGTGGTATCATTATGTACAAGTGTATCAAATATTAGATCATATATGTTTGAAATTAAAGTAAATATCTATTATACAAGTACGTCTAAGGTCTACGTACCAAAAAAGACGAAGAGATATTTATAAATTGTAGCTACAAATCATCTCGGTCACATGAGCTTTCAAAGAAAAAAAACCGCATCATAATCGGTCCATTCGTTTAGGAGTTATGATGCCACAGATAGACACGTCAAACTTATAACATCCCTATTTTTGCGTGAGATTAATAAAAGCTTGATAGTACAAGAAATATTATATAACGTACTAAACTGTCAGATGAAATTGTTCTCAAGTTAGAATGAAATAATATATTCCAACCAACGGAATCTTGTAGGTGGCTGAAACAATTTTAAACGAATTCCTGTTTGAAAATGGCGAAATGCGGAATACGGTTGTAAATTTCAACTGTTGTAATTTTAAAACAGTTTTTACGAGCTGAGAAATATAATATTAGTTTTTAATATATTTCATTTATTTATTACAATTTATTCATCATTAATATGCAACCGCGGATTTTAATGCCCATAATATTCTCTACCAGTAAACCGTAGGTGCTGTAGCTCTATTAAGAGGTAGATCCATTTGCATAAAATAAACTATTTTATAGATATTTGTGCCCGTGTTTTCACACGCATTAAATATTTCATTGGACATCCCGTCATTATTCTACATTTTTTCACATTCGTTGACATTTATGATCAAAATCAACTCTTTTAATATATGTGATTGATCTTTCGTATTGAAACATGTATTTACGTTTAGTGAATATACTAATATAATTTGCCAAATATCGGCAACGCTACAGCTCTAGAGAATAATCTATACAAACTCAAAACTAAAGAATGTACATTTTTGTTTTTGGGATGGGCTGCGGTTGGCTCACCCGTCACCCGGCTTCATCCGGGGCCACAGAGGGGCGTAAGCACGAACACCCGTAACCCACCCGTGACACGTCGCCTTCGTCGTTGGGCCGACCACCGGTGCAGGGTGACTTGTCGTCAGTGGTCGGTCCGACGGAATACCCCTTGAGGAGTACCCTTTGCTCATATAATATGCACATAAGATCTGTCTAAGAGAAGGAAAACTTGAAATGAAACCCTATACCAACATGGCCGATCAGCATGGTATAGCAGGTCAACCAAGCCCAACAGTGGGACGTACGTGGGCAGCGATGATGATGATGAAGATCTCTTCTTTTTTAGCAAATAGTTCAATTGTCTGCCAGTATTTTTGACAAGACATATCATGTAATGGAATAGGTAGTGATCTTGCCAAGTATTGTGCGTTTAGCCCTTATTCAGGTTAGTTCTTTGTACGATTAGCAAATGATTCTTACAGCTCTGGGTGTTGATTAAATGAATCATAATTCACCATCCCTTATCTTACCCGTGAGTGTTGTAAAAGACGTTTAAATTATAAAATATGTACTTATATAATAACTATGCAAATGAAAAAAAAACTTAATAAAACCCTATACCAACACGTCCGTTATTGACCCAACGACGAAGATGACGTGGGTACGGGTGGGTTATAGGCCCGCACGCCGTCCTTTCGTCGCCTCGGACGGACTGGAACGCGTGCGCGCTTACCATAGCCCACCCATAAAAAAAAAAAAAAATATATATCAACACGTCTGACCAACGGGGTATAATAGATCATTTTCACTCCCATTGTGGAGGGAACTCAAGCCCATCAGTGGGACATATATGAGCTGTAATGATGATGCTAAATAATAATACTATGTATTATTAATTTTATTGTATGACAGAATTTATTGTATGACAGATGAATACTGTTTTTAATAAAAACAAGAGTATAAAGTATTTGTTTTTAATAAAATATTCATGCTTGGAATTTTTACACATATTTACATATAACAATAGGGTCGTAATCCTCTTCGAGGAAATTACACTGTTTACCTACTATAAGAAAAATTAAGCTATTTTAGTATTTAGTTGCGTAGGTAGAAAAATGAAGGTAGATTTAGCAACGGTAGACGTTATCTTTATATACATATTTCTTGTGTACGTGTGTATGCCCCTAAACTCGTCCTAAACGGTTGCACTGTTGTTGACGACTGGATGTTGATGAAATTTTTTTGTGTGTGTTCAAGGGGATTCGAGATTGGTTTTGATTTACAATTTGACCCGGTAGGTGGCGCTGCTGTCGATTTCAAGGACAATTCCTTTTGTTTTATTTGATCAGTACACCGTTTATTGGATCAGCTAGTATTTATATATAATTTTAATCTGTAGAAAAATTCCACCATTATCATCACAGCTCACATATGTCCCACTGCTGGGCTCGAGCCCTCTCCACAATGGGAGAGAAATTGACCTACCTATAATTGATAAACCACGCTGGTCAGACGGGTTGGTATTTTCCTTCTCTTGCATATATGTCAACTGCAATAATCCCCTAGTCGTCTTTTACGATACCCACGGGCAAGAAAGGGGGTGGTGAATTGTATTCTTACTCCATCACTACAAGGAATAAATTCCACCAACAAATTTACAAATTAAGCATCCTACGGCCAATATTTATATCTTAAGTACCATCATCATTATCATCATCTCAGCCCATAAACGTCCCATTGTTGGACTCGGTTGTCCTCTAATGTGGGAGGGATATTGACTTACTATACCACGCTGGTCGGACGTTTTTTTTTTTTTATTGCAAGCAGTGTCAAACGAGCAAACAGTACACCTGATGGTAAGCTTTGCTGCCGCTCATGGACCTTTCCAAGGCCGCTGCCTACCGCGAAGAAAGTGGAGGGAGTGTGAATGCGTGCATTGAGGCTCGGTGATACCATAGGCACCACCAAAACCCTCCACACGCACACTCTCAGAAAGTTGGGCTTTCGGCTCTGTCGCTCACCGAATGAAGCGCAGTAACAAATTGCAACAACTCAGACGTTGATTTTCTACGAAAGTGTGGTACTACCCCGGACGGACTGGCTCGCGGCTGTAGACAGATAACTGTCAACAGTGTGGTCCTACCACTAGGAAAACGTGTTGGCATAAGGTTTTGTTTCAAGTTTTCCTTCTCTTGTATATATGTTGTATGCATATTATAATCCCTTAGTCGTCTCTTACGAATATCCACAGGTAAGAGGGGGTGGTGTATTGTATTCTTACTCCATCATTACATAGAAAAAATTCCACCAACAAATATACAAAAATGAAGCATTCCACGACTAATATTTATATTTCAAGTATGATTTTCATTATTTCTTATTTTGCAACGTTTGTTTTCTTTCTTACGCGTGTCACTTGCATGTCATTCTATGATATATGCGACACATTGTGTGGTAATTTTCTTAGACAGCTTAATTGCCATTTCACTATAATGTGACAGCAGCAAGATTAATTTACAGGGACATTTTGAATAGCTACATTTCAAACATGCATTTATCATCATTACCGACAAATAAGTCATGTTGGTTATTTGATGGAAACTTTCATTAATTCCATTTCTTTGATTATTTTATTTTAAAAACTCATATATGTCTCGCTTGAGTTTTCTACACAATAGGACAGAAATTTCTGTATTAATTTAAGTACCTAGGTTGATATAGACCCTTTTTTTTCTTATTATTATTTTATTATTATTTAATCATTCACTCTCATTGGTTATTTAGTCGAGTTATATCATTGTAATATTTATATCTTTCTAAAACTACTTTAAATTAAGAGCCTGTGTTCAAACTATTATTAGCTTCAATTAAAAAGGTGAAAAAGAAATCTGTGTAAAAATCTAACTTGTCTTAATTCAACGACTGATTGTATAAACAAAATATTAGTTTACTATACCATGCTGGCTAAACGACCCTCTCTGCCAATCGACATAGACTTTAATTTGTATTTTTCCTATTCTTGCAGCAATCGTAACTACATACCAAATATAAGCATACATTAATTTTGCCAATGTCCTCGCAGAACGTTCGCGCCCGTTCTATATGAAGCGCAAGGCATTAGGTAGGTACTACTAGTTTATAAATAGCATTATAACTTTCGCGTGGTGAAGGATAAAAATCAATATATCACCACTACATTCTTGCCTGCAGATTACTGAACGTACGCAGACAAAAACACACCAACGGGCAAACTCTAAACAAATCCCTATGCTCGCCTGACCAGCGAGAGGTACTCGGCTAATTGTCCTCCATTCTGGCGAAGGCTCGAGCTGAACAGATATTTATGGCCTTAGATGATTTTTTCAGCTTGTGGCCGCGTTGCAATCCGGTAATAGATTATTGGATTGTTTTAAATGATGTATAAATTTGACAATATGTAAGTGCTTAAGCTTATGTAGAACTAGCAACCTGCCCTCACGTCGCTTCGGTTTCTGTCGCCTTATCCCCGTATTTCCCGTTCCCGTGGGAATACCGGGATAAAATATAGCCTATTTTTCTCCCTGATATAGCTTTCCATTGGTGAAAGAATTTTTTAAATCGATCCAGCCGTTTTGAAGATTACCCGGAACAAACAGATAGACAGACAGACAGACAGACAGACAAAAAATATAAAGTGATTTTTAGGCATATGTATAGTGCAAATAACCATGTGAGCATGAAAAAGGCCTATTATTTTAACATTACAAACACACACACTCCAATTTTATTTATTGGTATAGATAAAAGATTTGTTTTAGTTTAGCAAAATATACTTTTGTTTATTAAAATTAGAGAAACGTGGTCAAAACGATTACAAAATACAAATGCTTTAATAATTTTTTGACGAGCAGGTATTTAAATATTTTTTTGGCTAAACCAATTATTATGAAAATTTATTATTTGCAATAAAACATTTTTTGTATATTACAGAAACGCATATACTGTACCTATTTAGATACTCAATTTAAATACATAAAATATAGCATTGACGGAAAATAAATGTTCGTATTAAAATGACAAATACTTCTGTAGTCCCAATAAATAAATTTCTTACCTATATACACAGTACCTAAAAAATAAGTCAAAGAGAATTATTACAACTGTATAGTTAACACCTTTGATGTATTCTGTTTTTAGAAATAACTAATACTTAATAGTTGGTATTGCTAGGAAAAATGTTGTATTTCATATTTAAATATATTACGATTCGTCTATAAATGTTAAATGAGGTTGACTTTATACATGTCTAATGCGTTAGCCGTCAACATTGTTATATTATCAATTCAGGTTGTAAATGTATGAAGTCACTTGTTTGTTACACTATTTCAAATTCATACGATAGTTATTGATATGTACAGTCGATATTAAAATACATTAACATGTCTGGTGTTATGGTTATGGTGTTTAATCCCAAACGCTTCTTTGTGGACTTTATTTATACAAACGTTATATAAAATTGATGTTATACGATATATAAAATTCTAATATCTTCAAGCAAAATGATAAGCTATCAATATTCTGAAGATTTCTTTTTTTTATTTTCTTCTCGAATCTGCAAAAGTTTTTATTTTAGTTATTTTATGTATGAAAGACGAAAGCATCCATTAGTGAATGTTTAATTAATAAAGCACGCTCCCAAATAACGGAAGTCATGTTTCGATGTGATATTAGGTGTAATTATATTATTGATAGGCATAGATTTTTAGATCGACTGTATGGATAGTGCAGTAGTCTAAATTCGACTATTATGGGTTCGATTCACTCACAAGACAATGCTTGTGTTATCCATAAACGATTGATCTGAATTTGAATGTAATTATTGTCAGTTAATTATATTTTTGTGAAAGTCCCACCCGATACAAGGAATTAGCTCTCAACATGTCTTTAAAAAATTCGGGCCCATCAGAACCTGGGTCGGGTGCTCGACAGTCGATGGCAATTCCGGAAGTATTTTTGCCAACTTGCTCCACGGCTTGTCGGCGCAATGTCTGCCCCTGGAAGGATCAAGCGCTACGTGCCGACAGCTGTACCCGTAATAATTCAATCTAAGGCTCTGTACAGTGTACCCATGTGGGAGTCCCTGACAGTACGCCTCAAGTCTCTCTTGTGGTGCCTACAGAGGGTCAAAGTGGTCAACGCTAGACCCGGATATCACACGGCAGCGATGGAGGAAGCGTGCCTGTTGGCCGGAACAGCGCACCGGTATTTACCAGCGGATGTCGGCAACGCTGGCATGGGGCAGTTATGTCACATTCTGTGAGTTGGTCGCCTGGTGTGGGACAGTTGAGCTGAAGAGGCCTCGATTCGGTGTTTGTACTGAAAGTAGTTGTAAACTTCAAGCTCATAAGTATTACTATATTTCCGGGTGGACACGAAGTAAGAATATAATTCACCAACACCCTTTCTTACCCATGGATGTCTTAGAAGACGACTAAGGGCTATAAAATAATAACTTGTATAACGAACTGAAGAATAATTACATGACATAACCTACAAATTTGCAACAAATAGATACGTCAATCGCTGCCCACATACACGCATACGCACACACATACACACATTCACACACGCAAACAAACACTCAACACTCATACACACAAAAATAGAAAAGCGAACTCATCATACAAAAGCACATCTTTCATAATTCAATTCATTAATGCTATTTATATTGTTATCATTGTTATTGTAAGTTATTTTTATTCCTTTTCTTTTTTTTCTTTTCTTTTTGTTATTTTTCTTTCTTATATGTTTGAGGAAAGGGGTTTGCTGAAAACCAGCCCTGCATAATTTCTATGCAGCACAATGCTGAGCATTCCCCTATTGTCAAAATTAATTAAAAACATGTATTATAATTATTAGTTATTATGTGACAATAAATGCTATTCTATTCTATTCTAAAATACAGATAACATCTCAGCAGAAGGAAACTCGACATAAACGGTAAGTAAGTTAATTTTCTCTTATTATAAACATTTCAGAGATATTCCGATACGGGGAGTATTACTCATTAGGTAAGCTTGTC
Source organism: Lymantria dispar (assembly GCA_032191425.1). NCBI lineage: Eukaryota > Metazoa > Arthropoda > Insecta > Lepidoptera > Erebidae > Lymantria > Lymantria dispar. The sequence goes on along the minus strand of CM063446.1, from coordinate 17,795,218 downwards.
GGGCTTACCATCGAAACCAAGACGCGGTGGCTTGCCAAATATCCATGCAGGAACTGTCCTGCATCTGAAACTACCTGATTGTATTATCCAGAAATGATTATTCTGCGTGTTATCTATGTTCATTCATTATTACTATCTTTCTAGAGTCCTTCAGAATACAATTCTTTAGTGTGTGGTTCAAAATAATAAAAAAAGTAACGCTATGATACAATAGATTCAATATTATTTTAAAACAATGTAACTAAAAATTAATAGCGTCTATTAATCCTGATAGTAAAATACAAGTTCTAATTTTGTTTGTTAATCTGATGAATAAATTATGTGACAAAATTAAGTGCCTCAAGACAACAGAAGTCACCTCAAATATGAAATGAGTTAAATCGCAGTTAACAGCATAATGCGAGCTTTCAGTTTTTTTGTTGACACGACGCCACTCCGGTATTTCCTGTGAACGTATGTCACACATAGGTACGCCATTAAAACAATACCTTAATATTCAAATATTATAGTCCACAATTCAACATCCAGACACCTTCAGTACACTGCTTCGACTAAGTGGTGATTAATTGTGATATAAAGACTTTTATATTTCTGTTGTTATTGTGTCGCGTCATTTTAAAAATGCGACAATAGCTCCTATAAATATATCTTCGATATATTTAGCAGTGTGGTGTTGGAGTAAGAATACATTTCACCACTCCCTTTCCTACCCGTGGATGTAGTAAAAGACGACTAAGGGATATAATATGCATATTACGTCTACGCAAGAGAAGAAAAATTCAAAGTAAAACCCTATATCAACCCGCCTGACCAGCGTGATATAATAGGTCAATTTCCCTCCTATGTAGAAGGAAGCTCGAACTCAGTGGGACATATATCAGCTGAAATGATGATGATGATGATAATATTTAGCAGTTCGTGATTTTTTCTGAACAAAATTGTTTTAATGAATTTAAGCTTAACATTAATGTAAAAGGAAATGTCCAATTAAGCAAAGCTAGTAACAATTATGCGAGCTAAATTGATCCCACCTCGTCAGATAACGCGAGTGGATGTTGTCAAGTGGATATCTTATCAGATCGATGTACGGTTGCCGGGAGCCAGCACACGCCGCCCACCACGTGGGAAACTATAGCAGCGTCTAGGAAAATTATGCATATATGACAACTTAACGTAAATAGACATTAGCCCAGTCATATTAGGTAAAAAAAGGGGTTAAACTCGGAATGAAAGATAATAAGCTGTAAATTGGTATAAACCTTTGTTTTGTCGTTCTAAATGTTGTCTCAAAAGTCACAAGTGCTATGGTGTCCGCGTCTTAAGATATTGAAGGTCAAAGGTCGTAAAAATCGGTTTTTCGTGAATATGTCGCTTTCTATTGCTTAAATGAGATTTGCACCTATTATAAAAGTTGTAGAATATAAAATTCTCTACAACTTTTGTTTGAACTTTTTTTCATACGATCAACCGTTTTTGCGGTAGACCGCGAGGAGTGCGCCGCGTACAGTCATATATAGCCTAATGCAAGTTGCAAGGTCAAGCGTGAGTTATGGTTATCAGTACGTTGTATAAAGTAAATTATTTACTAAAAAATTATAATTATTAAACAATGCCCATTATTATCTTTCATTCCGAGGTGAAACCCCTAATATGACTGGGCTACATCTACAATTTTGTCGCAACACAGGTGTATAAAATTACTGGATAAAAATATCAGTGATAAGAAGGAATATGATTTAGAAATATCTATTTCATATGTATGTAGTTACCGTGTGGTGAAGAAGTAAGAATACAATTCACCACTCCCTATCTTGCACGTCATAAAAGACGACTAAGGGATATAATATGCACTTAACATCAGTGCAAGAGAAGGAAAACTCCAAATGAAATCCTATACCAACATGTCTGACCAGCATGGTATAGTAGGATCCCATTGTGGAGAAGCTCGAGCCCAGCAGTGGGACGTATATGAGCCGAGAATTATGATGAATGATGATGTATCGATGTAACTACGTATATATTTTTGACTTTTATGCATCAGATCTTTTACTTGTAATTCATTATTTAACGTTTTTATAATTAATTTTAACAAATAAACATAATAAGTATACAAATAACTATGAGACGTAATTATTTATTGTATGCAAATATAAGTAGTACTAAAATTTATTTTACTGATTCTATCCTTATAATTCGGAGTCCAAAATTTTAAAGGTAATATAATATTTATGTGAGATTACTTTATTATTAAACTATAAAAGTATACAAACAAAGACATGCTTTAACTAAACATCCAAATAATTCGTATTTATATCGAAAAGAGTTCAATTATGTTAATTTTTATGACTATTTAGGGAGTGTATTGACTTAAAAAGTCAAGTAATGTATACTCTAGCTTCATATTTTACAATAATAAAAAACGTATATGGAGCAATATGTGCATAAATGTCAATTTTTGTGTTTCGAGAGAGCTCTGTGGGAGCAACAGGCGCGATTTATAAACGACATTTAGTTGAGCCGAGCGGCGACCGCGAGTTTTAAGCACAGCGGTATACCTTACTTCATAATGTCCAGCATCGTAATTGTCGATTAATTATTTCAATTTTAATAATACATATGCCATATAAATGTGTAATTCACGGCGATAAAACAACTCTAATATGGTTTAAGTACAATTTCAACCGAATGTTTACGTGGTGCACAAAAATGTAACACTTGTTAAGAATGTTATGTTCTGGAAATATTTTTTTGAATGCGAATACGTGAGTACATTGAAGAGTCATTTAACGGGCCAGAATGGTGACAGTACATCTGACATATACTTCAGTGACCAGTGAATACGTAGGTATGTGAAAGTATAATATTTATGTGTTCATTAATGCAAGCTTGTGTTAATAACGACACATCACGTCCTCGGTTCACAAGGCACCAGCATCGAGGCACACATTTATATTCTATCAGTTATGCACTGGCGTTTAGATTTGGATTATATTTGGTCATTGTTATTCAGTTAACGGGTCTTAAACTTTGTTTCATTTTGGATACAATAATAAAACAATTGAAATGAAACTAATAACAATAAGACAGTCGTTCCCTTAGTGAATTTATTCAATCAATCGTTACATCTATACGGATATGAATGGATAAAAAAATACATTTTATGTATGTACTAAATATTGAACGTGCTACATATTTATTTGCATTTAATATACGTACTTATATTAGCATAAAGGACGATGTAAAGTGTGGAATTTATTAGGTCGAATCCATCTAATAAATTTTAAACATTGGTCTTCTCAAAAACTATTATAATATGGAATTAGATTACGATCGTAATGTAAGAAATAAACATATGATTTCATTTTTAGAAAATCTATTATGACGCTTTGTGGCCCATAAACGTCCTTTAGGATGTCCTTGAAAAAGAAAGACGTCGCTGATTTTCTTAGTCCGTTAATACACCGAAAAGTGATCAACTTGAATAAATTTATATTCTACTCTTAGCTAAATGGCTATTAAAGAGATAAATTAATATTCTACGCAAGACTTTCATACTCAAAATAATAACAGATGTAAAAAGTGCACCCTGACAGCTTAAATTACTCATCAAAATGGAAGATAATGCATCTTCTTAATATTAATATGCCCACTATTATGAATAAAATAACATTAAAATAGAATGGACACAAATGACAAATTATAATAATAGGGTACACCTGCTATTCTTTTGATCCGACATTTCTCTCATTTATGTCGTTAATCGAGCGGAATACTTGTGTGTTAACATAGTGTTGTGCCCAACAAAGCACCGCGCACAGACAATACCCTTATGCTTTAATAATATTTTTTGTATCGAACATAAATTCTCTTTCATCTCACTTAATTTTAGATCAAACTATAGTTCTTACTTGTAGATCACGTCATTATTGTCTCTGCTAGACATATATAAGATATAACGTCACAATAGCCAATTGAATGCAACAAATTGAAACTTAAATGACTTAACAAAAGAGTCTAGTATCAAATTCCATATAGACTTTACTTGTGCTTGTAATTGTATGTATTGTTGACAGATAAATAATAAGCGGCATTGCTTACAAGCCGGTAATGGCCGGTATGAATGTCGTATGAGCGCTTATGTTGCGAGTCGCGGGTCGAATTAGTGAATTGTTTGTTGCGTACGCGCAGGCGGCTGGTTTTGTCTAGCGCGATTCGTCTCTCTCGCACATTAATCTCTAAGCCTAAGATGAAACGATATGCATTTGTCATCGTGTCCGCGATAAACTCGAAGAAACTCTTTCTATTGTATTGAATCAATTCGATTATTATTTAAATGGTCATATGAAGCAATAGGCATTCACTATAATAAAATAAATCCGCGTGAAGTAACTTGAAACAATTGTATCCTGTAGATATATTTTTATATATTTGGTCATAGTTTGTTAGAACGAATTGTGTGAATACAGTTAAACTGTAAGCAAATGGTCCGTTATTTTTTGGAATGAGTTTAAAAATAGTTGTGTGCAAATAAATTAGTCAGTTGTTAGGCGGTCGGCAAATGTCTCAGAAATATTATGTGCATGAATAGCGCTCCCTATGATGGACAGCAGAAAGGGCTGCCCTTAAACTTACCTTGTATTATTTTGTCATTATTAAATTCCCATGTCACCGGCTTGTTCTCATTTTGCCCTAAGAAAATATTGTATGCAAAATTATATGACATTTGAATGAGTACAAAAAGATAGTATTGAGATTTGTTTACAAGTCACCGTATAATATGTTTGAATGATTATCGTCGCATAATTTAGCAAGACATTACAAGTAGCTACAACAAAATGATTTACAGAGAAATACGTATTATGTAAATGAATTTTGAGTGGAAATAACAAAATGCCGCACCGCATGAAATCCTCCAATGACCATTCATTCGTAATCAATATCACTAAATGCGTGAAATGAAGTGTAACATGAGAGCAATAACACAAAGGTACTCGAAGAGGCAATCAACCTCGACAGTAGAAGAGGCGAATCTTGTCAGGTCGGAGGCCCTCAACAAGCCGCAAAATGAAATTTCTCGACACCGTCAATCATTTTCCCCTCAAAGCGGGTGCCCAAACTCAAGTAAAAAGCGATTAGTTAGCGAGTACTACAAAATGTCTTATTAAAATTTTGCATTCTATGCAAATATGATTATTCTAAATTCTCAATAAATTTATTTACCATGAAACTGAAAATTAATATAAAAATAGAATTATGTATACAAATTTGGTGCCGACCTGACGCTGCCGGCTACCGCTAGGGCGATGGTAGGCAGCGTCGGGAACTGGGACGTGGTCGCAGCCTTCTGCGAGGCAGTGATCTCGCAGAAGGAGACGGCGGATCGCCTGCGCGAGGAACGCAGCCTCGATGAGGAGATCCGCCGCCGGCGACGGGGGTGCCGTAGGCGCGAATACCTGCGCCTCATGCCGCCCTAGCCGAGGCCGCGGGTGACGTGACCGGGGAATTAGTTTGTCACCCGCCGAGAGGCCGACCGCGTGAGGAAAGACCAACGTCCTCCCCGAGGGGGGGGACGTCGGTCGATGGGAGGGTACCCCAAGTAGGGGGTATTCTGTCGGGCCGACCACTGATGGCAAGTTACCCTGCTCCGATGGTCGGCCCAACGACGAAGGCGACGTGGTTTTCGGGTGGGTTGCGGGTGTTGCGTGCTTTCGGCCCTCCGTCGCCCCGGACGGAGTGGTGCGAGGAGCGCGCAGACCGCAGCCCACCCCAAAAAAAAAAGGAAAATGTGTACAAATTTAACTAAATAACCTGAAAACCTATAAATGATCACATCATTTAAAGTAAACAGCTTTCGATATAAATGCTTGTAAATAAAAATGAATACATGAAAATAGATATTCTATAAAAATAAATAAAATTGAAGTGTCTGTTTGTAATTACAAAGGAATAAGTACGATTTTTCATGCTCACACAGTTATTTATTTTTTTATTTTATAACAATAGCTGGCAAACGAGCTAACAGTACACCTGATGGTAAGTGTTGCTGTTGCTCATGGACCTTTGCTAGGCCGCTGCCTACCGTTAATAAAATGTAGGAAGTGTGAATGTGTACAATGGGGTTCTCTGAAACTAACGGCATCACCAAAATCCACCATACGCAAACACCCTCAGAAAGTTGGGCTGCCGGCTCTCTCGCTCACCGAACGACGCGCAGTAACAAATTGCTACTACAGTAGAAACTCGATTAACCGGACTAATTATTGTCATAAGGCATTCGGATAATTGAAAAGCCGGATAATCGAATGTATGAAAAACCTCCTTTGATTTTGAGCATATGTAATATGTACATCATTTTATGCGTTTATTAAAAGACGAATACATATCCCAAGGGGCATACACATCAGAGAGGAGTATCAATTACTAACTAAAATAATAAGGAAACGGTGGGGCAGCAATCCCGCAGAACATGCCATTTGAGACACTTTTAGTCTTGCATAAATTCTATTTGTAGATACAATATACATGTCGTGGTTGACAGTCCGAATAATCGCAAATCCGTATAACCGAGGTCCGGATAATCGAGATTCTACTGTGCTCAGAAGTCAATTTTCTGCGAGAGTGTGGTACTTCCTGGACGAACCGGCCCGTGACTTTAGACAGATAATTATCAACAGTGTGGTTCTACCAAATGTTTAACCGATACTTATGCCTAAAAACCAGTATAAATATTTTTTGTTTGTCTGTTTGTTCCGGGTAATCTTCAATACGGCTGAAAGGATTTTGTTAACATTTTATTATCATATAGCTCTCTGTAAATGGAATAACATTGGCTATATTTAATCCCAGATTTCCTAAGGGAACGAATTCTACGCGGGTGGAACAACGAATATTTGCTATTTTTTAATTTCGTTATTGAAATATGTAGGTACATAAGAATGGAAAGTATAAGTTTCATTTAGACATTTAAAATTTATCAATTAGAGTCTAATTTCATAGACTTTTTTTCTGTGGAGGATAAATAGGAACTGCTCCCTTTTAAGTAATGTAAAAACATGTCCTGAGAATTATGCCCGGTAACCGGCAAGAGCCGCTATAGCTTACTACAGAGTGCAATTCTAGGTTCCGCGCTCTTTATTAAAAAATTAAAAATAGCAAATTGAATTAACTGTATTACTTCCCCCAAGACTCGAAACTAAGAAATTTCGATTGACAGTCCCTTAGATTAGTAAATATTAAACTAGTTACACTCCAATGATATTACGACATTATAAATCTAATGATTGAAAAAAATCGCACTTCGCTTATCAGTTAGATCGTAAGTATGAGAGTAATCGAGACATTATTTCGGCGAGTTAAGCCCCGTCCATCCATCTCGAAGATGTTACGTGAAAACTACACATACGAAGTCTTCTCCCCCCTCGATGTCTAACGTAAGTGGATAATTATCACATGAGCAGTTCATCATAAAATTGCTAAATTGTCGGTAGGAAATAATGTAGTAAAAAACAATAATATCTGGTTAGCAAGTCTGCCAAATAATTATCGTGAAAATCAGTTAAGTGAGCACTAGGAAAGTAGACAACATGACTCTCCAATCCAAGCGTGGTGTAATCACGCACAATGCTAATGCAATAGGTGAGCATTTGCCTTCTTCGTGATCAGATGTATGTTCATCGATGGACATCCATAGGCTGATGAAATGATGTATGACTATCTGCTTATTTGGGTTCCCCTTAGGCTACTTATTCACAATTTTGAAAGAAGAGGAAAAATCAAACCATATTTTGCATTTCACTATATCGGATTGCTTTCAATATAAATATATTCAACGACTAAATAACTTAGATAAAAATACGAAATATTTAAACTAATAACGAAACAGATTAATTATATATCTATCTTTGTATAAATGAAAAAAAAAAATAGTAGTATTGACTATGGAAATCCTAAAACTATTAGCAACAACATGATATTATTAAGTGCACTATGATTCGTTGACTAATACTGCGACAAACTTATAAGGAAAGTCCAATAGTAATAGATTAATACGCTGGGACAATATCGCAGCGTAATATTTAGGTACTATTTCTTTTTTATCACTTCACAATCGTAGATATTTATAGTTTTTGTCGCTGCAAGAGATTGTTATTTTAACTTACTAATGATATATAAATATGAATCACCACTATTACAGAGTAACGTTTAAAACAGATACTCGTACTAGAAGTTGTTACATTTCCCAGATCCCAATGTTTAATTAAACAGTGTTAACTGATTAAATATTTCTTTAGAAAGAACTTACTAAAAAAAATGTGCATTCATACCGGACACTAAAACGAAATACTTTGCCGCGGCTCATTGCGCCCCAGACGGAAAAATATTTCGGAATTGAGATTGATGTCGCACGCATGTGCAGACGGCCTGTCTGTATGCAAAACAACTCTCAACCAAATATAGAACTAATTTATGGTCATACACGGCGATTATGTACAGTTAAAAATAACCATCACTACTCGCGCTTGTCCATAATTTATACTTACTACTAGAGATACTTACTACTAGAGAAGACTTATAAAACTTACATATACGCGGGGGTGCAATTATCTTTGATTTATTTTTTTATTAACTTGTTTTTATCTTGCATATTCAAGAGAAGGTATTCTCGACATAAAATTCTATAAAAATACAGTACCAGTACGGCATAGTAGGTCAATTTCTCTCCCATTATGATCGAAGCCTGAGCCCAACAGTGGGATTTATGCAGGTTGAGCTGATGATGATGATGAAGTTTTCATTCAATAATTAAATGGCTTCTTCTTTATGTACTCATAGAGAAGGAATACAATGGTCAGCATTAAAGTCAATTAAATTCATCAATGCAAGAAGAGGAAATCTCTAAACAGATTTACAATAGCCTAATTTCTCTCATCCAAGGGACGCTAGTACCCAATAATGTAATACATGCACTGAGAAAAAAGAAAAGATTTAAAACATTTATTGTATAAACTGGATATGCCTCATAAAAGTTACTAAGTACACAACTGCAACGATCCTAACAAAGTGTGTTTAACAGATTTTATATTAACTATGACACTAACGATTACAATGATGTAGATATTTTACGAGACACTATATTTAAATCCTACACAGAATATAACTAGCTATAATCAATAACAGAGATTATATTCTAATAGATATGTTTCATTGATCAAAAGTTTGGAGTACACAAAATGTTTTCAATAAGCATTACCGATAAATATAATTAAAATAAATCCATTTAAGGGTAAGCTCCCACGCGATAAGAGGTGTTATTTATACACCCTCATCTCACAAAGGAACCGCTGCCGAATATCACCCATAAATATTGGGCTGAGGTGTAATTTTTCACATACCAAGTCTTCTCGAACGTCGCACCTTTAAAATAAATGCAAACAAAATTTAATAGGGAGAGATGCGCGGGATCGCGGGCTTCAGGTAAAAATAAATGACACTCGACCAATCGCCGCGAGATACTTTATTATAAGTTTATACTTGTCCCATTCTTTCATCCAATGTAAATGTTAGTTCAACTGCCATTATAATAAATCGTAAACATTCTCTAAGGATTTTCTCATTAGTCTTATTATTATAACAGAAATATATACTACTGGATTAATTGCCATCATCATCTCAACGTATATACGTCCCACTGTTGGGCTCGGGCCACTTCCACAATGGGAGGGTAATTGACACACGATACCGCGCTAGTTAGACTGATTATGTGACGTGACATGGCATAGGGCTTTATATCGAGTTTTTCTACTCATTTGCATAACAGTTATTTGCTTATCTCTTAGTCTTCTTTTACAACACCCACGGATAAGAAAGGGGGTGGTGAATTGTCTTCTTACTCCGTCACCACACGGAAACTGTATATATTTATAATTATGCTAGTAACCCGCCGTCGCTTCGCTTTGGTTTCAGTCAACTTACCCGCTTAGTTCCCGTGGGAATACCGAGATAAAATATAGCCTATGTTACTCCCTGATATTATAGCTTTCCATTGGTGAATGAATTTTTGAAATCGGTTCGGTGGTTTAAGCGTGAAATCGAAACAAACAAACTTATTTTCACATTTATAATGTTAATAAGGATACGCATAAACTGAATACAATACTAAGAACATCATACACCCCCTTGAGAGAAAAGTTTTGCAAATCTTGCGTAGTATATTTTCTTTTATAATTCGTGTGTGATGCATAGCGGAATAAGACGCGTGAATCGACGAGGGTTTATTTACGATTATTGGTTATGGACAGAGCTGATCGCCGGCCAGTGACTCCCGCGAGTCTCGTAACGCCTCGGACTTCGTCCGCTAGCACCGAGGGTGCCACGTTTGACTGATATATCCGCCTCTAGAGAATATTCCATTTTTGCACAAAATTATGAAACGCTTAACGGTGTTGTCTCGTCACCTTCAAAGAGGTTCAATTCGAAATAAACAGCGTAAACATTCACATCTCACATCAAAGAGATTTTATTACGGCGAGAGCTACAAGAATAAAAACCGTTGTCAATAATAAAACGCAAAGGCGAAAAGCAATAACAGAGTTCTTATCCGATACACATATCACAAAAGATAGCCAATAAATAGTCCTATCTGTATTTGTCACAAAATAAGAATTCCATCAAATAATTCGGCGGCAATAAAAAACGGATAGAGACATTGCACGCATTTGTAATAAAAGTCTCACCATAAATAACGATCATGAAATATAATACACCTGCAATCTTCGAGAAATGGGAAAATCATTTTCCAAGGGCGGGCGCGGTCCGGCGTAATATTGTTATAAATGTACTTTCCTAGAGGGTATAAATAATAATGGTGACCGCGCGAGCGACTCTGGACGCAACTCGAGAAAACTGTCTGCAACACGCTCCTCCGCCATAATGGCATTAGTGAAATTTCACAATTCCAAAACTAAAATTACGCAACGTGAACAAATACCATAGTCAACAATGTGAAAATTAAAAATTAATAAAAGTTTAATAAAAGTCATGCCAAGGATTAATTGACGTTATTAAACGTCAATTGACATTGTATGGATGTATTAACATCCATACATTGTCATGTTTTTTACCCTGTTTAATTAATCGCTGCGACTTAAATAAGAAGTTGAATAAAACTTACTTCCTCCAAGATCTTCCTCACATTTTTCAGTCACATGCTCACACAACCTCAATTATAATTAAAAAAACTAGTTCATAACTAACAAATATTGATAATTTAAAAATCTAATAGCAAAAATGTAGATCCATTAGCGCACCAAGAATTATATAATTTTTTGTAATTGCTAGATATTACTAACGAGCCAGTTGTCCTGCAATTTAAATTTGTATTAAACGGCGAATATCTATTTCAAATAAATAAATATCGTTAGTACTAAAAATCAATTATAAAAATTATACCAGAACGTATCCTGCTACGTTATATCATTTATAATATTACCTAGAAAAATAGAGAATATGAAAACCAAGACGTTTTTAAATATACAAATCATAATATCCACTTGCCGTCTAATTCAGCTGTGGCATGTAGCAGTGGTGAGCGCCACTGGGAGTCATTCCGCTCCGACAGCCTGTAAATTCTCCATTACGCGATATGAAATATGCTTGCCCGCCCTTGCAACGTTTACGAGCACGTCTATGATTTCTTATCCATCACCTATTCTTTACTTAGGGCGTGTTGGACAACTTGCTTTCGTGATAAGAAAAGGCAAACTTTGATATATTAGGGATTGTTTTATTAAAAGAAGTAGTAAAAATCTTTGTATTTGTAGTAAAACTGAATCGTAAATCACTTACACGAAGTGTTAGGATCTGAAATGAGTTTTATAGAAGATACAAAATTATGAGCTCTTGTCGTCAGTAAATTTTACATTGTAGACAGTTATTAGGTACTATAGTTTGAAGAATTAATTTTGAAATTGATATTAAAACATTTTGCAAGACAGAAAAGATGTGAAATACGGTCATTTAGAGCGGTAAATATATTAAAAATGTTGAATAGCAAATAGTTTTCAATTCCAATCACGGTAAAAAATGAAGTTTATAATAGCTAGAATATTATCATCATCTCAGCCCATATACGTCCCACTATTGGGCTCAGGTGTCATCCACAATGGGAGGAAAATTGACCTACTATTCTACGCTGGTCAGACTGGTGGTGTTGGAATTATTTCGAGTTTGCCTTCTCTTGAATCGATATTTTACATGTACCCTTAGTCGTCTTTTACGACACCCACGGGCAAGTTAGAAGTGGTGAAATGTGTTCTTACAACGTCATCACACGAAAAGAAAATGATGAAATGAATGATGAAATATTAGAGCGGAAACATAACACCTATACAACTAAGGGTCTACACTCTACAACCATAAATGGGCCGTTTGGTCCAGTTTAGTACTACAGTCACGCCAAAAATCGCCATCTGTTTTTTGCAAATTTCTAATGAATTTCATTCAATAAGAGTGAAAAATGGAGACTATGATAGACAGCGAACGGACTGTACTTCATATACTGCAGCTCTCCACAAACAACACGTATCGATTACCATCAGGTGGGCTGTATATGCTCGTCAGCTATCAATATCGATAATAAAATATATTAAAAGTCATTAAACTCCCATACGGTGCCGTTTTATATACATATGTTCATGATATCTGGGAGAGATGGCATTTTTTCTTGGGTGGGCTATGATCAGTGCACCCGCTGCCCGGCTCCGTCCGGGGCGACAGAGGACCACCGCGCGGCCCCATAACCTACCTGTAGCACATCGCCTTCGTCGTTGGGCCGACCACCGGTACCGAGTTCCTTGTCCTGCGTGGTCGGCCCGGGGAGAGATGGCATAACGTTCATTTGGAGGCACTAATTTCACGCATGATCGAAAAGATATGGACTATAGATATTCACTGTTGGACATAGGCTTGCGCAAGAGGGATTGATGCTATCACGCTTGGCAGGCGGATTGGTCATCGTAGTTTATGCTATGAATTACCCAGAAAAGTACTTTATCTGGTTTTCCTGACTTACACAGGGAACTAGTTAGTGTATTTTCAATACACCAATACTCGGAATAGGAATCTAATACTACTCTACGATAAACAGCCGCCTAGGTGTGCCCCTGGTATTGCTAAAGGTCCACGTGCGGCAACATCACTTACAATCAGGTGGGCTGCTTGCTCGCTTGCTGCCAACGGCAATTAAAAGAAAGTATCCCACTTTACGACCAATCAAGTAATAGTTATAGATGTAAGGAGCATACGAAACTCAGTAACAAAATATACAAACAAAAATAAGATGTTTAAGTGGTTAATCCGTGTTGTTTGCTTAACTTTTTATTGCAAGCGACATACTCAGATGACTTCCAAAAATTCTAGACACATTTATCTAGTCAGCATGTATCTTCTTTTTCACCAACCTATCCATGTTCCACGGTGTGCCCTGCACGGGCCTTCTTCTCAATAAAATATATGAAAGAACATAAATAAATATTACTTTTCTGTGATGGAGGCTCATTTCTGCTAAATGAACCTGCTGTATGGACTACAAGAAAAACACAAATGATTTGATCTAGTCCTTTCTAGAAGGATCTTCTTAGTAAGGAATATAAAATTCACTGTAATACTAGAAGCTTAACATTAAGTTTGAAGAGAGTCGTTTATACTAACAGCATCTATCCATCATTGAAATATAAATGTCATTTGGAAATCATTTAGTAACAAATTTATGAGCTGAGCGAAAGTTTAAGCGCAGGTGAAACATTATTTCGGTACTTATATATGTAACTCCCGATGAAACCATCGTCCCCCTTTCAACTGAATGAGTCAAGTAAATAATTATGTTTATACCTCACATTACAATATTTCGTGGTTTCAACACAAAATTTAGCTTTTGTTCTCGACGTGGTGTAATGTCTTTATGCGGCCACTAACGTGATATTATTTCAATTAAGTACTTGATTTAGCTCCGCCAGAAAAATTCAAAACAATGAGGTGTCGACGATTGTGTTGAGAAAATAATGCGCAATGAACTGTCTGATTTGTGAGCGTACAAACATAAAACAATTTCACAGAATAACACATGAATGTGCATTAATTCATTAAACGATACATACTTCGGCAATTGTTCAAACATATATAAGTTTAACTAAGAATAGGCTATCGGTATTAAGATATGCTCAACAATTAAAGATGTCGTCACTTGTCTTGTAAGACATCAAAATAAAATCACTACTATTTATGTATCTGTAAGCGTATTAACGACATGGACCGCCACTCTTATAATGTAATAAATCGTCTGGAAAATATAAACGTCAACACTCCGTCATACGTGTGTCTTAGATGCGTACAGCATCACCCTGTTCCGGCTGCATCACCCGCTCGCGACCACGTCACGCATCCATATCCCATAAATTTTTAGACGTAAATAAAATGTGGCGTTCCATATTTTAAAAACTTTATTTTAATAGGCCACTCTTCAACGAGAAATTAAGACGTGTTTATTAGCTGAGCTGCTCGTAATACAAACAAGTCCTTGCTTCATGAGTTACTCTACTCGGCGTGTCATAAATCTGTATTCACATCAAGCTACAACATAAACCTATTAAAGTTGCAACATAGATCTTTATCGCAAACATATCGACTATAAGTTCTTTATAACTCTTTTTATATGCTACGCATGCTATATTTTTATTCATCATTATGTTATAAGCGTCACGTTTTTACTTATGGAAACAATTCTCTAATTCTACAGTACGAAAATTGGCTAGACTAAATACATTAAAAACTAAACTTATATGAAGATTTAATAAAATTATCAAAGATAAGATATATTAACGTGGCAAGTTGATAATATAAAGCGTAATATATTGTTATGATTGTTCGTAAGTATAGACACTTTGAAAAAGCGTGTTTATTCAACATTTTTCTTCCAAATATTGTTCACCCAACGAACAATGCGATGGAAATTGTGTTATATCATGTAAGTAGTAATCTGGGTTCGAATTTATGTATCGGAAGAAGTGTATGGAAAAAGTTTTCGCCAGAAGTGTATTCAGAATATTCTTCATACGAACGCGCCTTCCAATCTTTTGAAGTTATTTACATTGCTCACAAAAGAAATCATATAATAGCGCATTATTCTAGAACAATGTTTAATGGTATTGTACGAAGAAAACCCACAACAGCTGTCCTACTAATCAATTATTATGTGTCCTCGTAATATGATTCTTGTCTTGACGACTATTAAATTGCCACACATAAAATTTTCTTCTGTGCCAAAACTCAATATCATCTTGGGCGGAATGTTAACAACATAATATTTTTCAGTGTGATCTTAATCTCAACAAATTGTTGAAATGAAAATTTTTAATCGGGGTACTTCAAAATAGAATATGTGATAATTTACAGTTAATATAACATAGGGGATTTTGAGAACTTTCTTAAAAACAATAGTCGAAATCTTAAAATGAAGATATAGGTACCTAATTTCATTGGACTGAGCTTGACTCGTTGCCAAAATGACTAATTCGCGGTGACATATCGTGGCCCTCAAATTATTGCAATATTTTTGCTCAATTGTTACAATACGAATAAAAGTTGAGTACCTATAAAATAATAATAAATGTATCTTTAAAACATGTCTGCCAAGTAAATTTACATTTGAATTAATGTCATTGTCTTCATTTAACAATTTTAACCATTATCATTACAACTACCGTGATGACAAACAATTGATGAGACACGTCAAATGTTTAAAAAATCCAAACAGGCTTAGTAAAATCTAAATAAAAAAGATAAAAATAAATGCAGAATATGTTCACTGATAATAAATCAGCATTTTTTTTTTCAGGGAATAAACTGATCACATTATACATAAACCGCCAGAAGCGAAGCAAGGGCGGCTACGGCTCTATAACCTGCCATTTTACAGCTCACCTCCAATTGAGCAGGCCACCGGTACCGATTCCTTGAGTAGGTACTCGATCTTTTTGGGCACCAGTCGATGACCCAACAATAAAACATCGGAGCGCCATCCTCTCATGCGGTCTCTGGCTAGGCAGGCATCACGCAACGGTATTCGCAGATAGAAGTTCTCCTCTCACCCACTCTACCGTCTCCTTCGGTAAGAAGGCTGCCTCACCAAAGGCGGCCAATGCGTTTCAGGTAACAGGCAAGGCAACCATTGCTCTAACGATGGCCGACAGCAACAGGTCGGCATCGATGATTGCAACGACGATGCTTTGCCACAGCCTCGTAGACTTCGAGCGTATTCTACTCCAAGTCTTTGCTTCATTTGTAATGGTGGTGGGTCAAATTCGTTTGCCTTCTTGTGACTATGTATAAGTACTTATTGAAGCAACCATGCTTCGACTTGCCCTAACCAATCCATCAGCACCATGTCTACGTTGTCAATATCCGTCAGTAAATTCGAGAAGTATCGCCACTTTCAGGTCAACTCTTTGCGGCTATCATGCATCGTATCTCGGTCGACACGTTGTGATACCCGAGGGATGTCCGAGTGATGTCCGCATAAGGCCATGGTTCTCCTATTATGAACAATCAGAAAATCTACCCACACTGATGAGCGATACAAAACCATGGATCAAAATGATAATCTACCTAATCGATGGATATAAGTATTTGTTTTCATTAATTTAAGCACAATTAGCTAATTATCATTAAACCAATTTACTGAGCAGCTTCAACATGCCTTTCAATGATCCACGACTTATAAGATCTCACTAGCTATTTTATTGGTGAGTGATAAAACATTAAATCTTCTACATTGTTATATACAAGCGACACGAAGATTTACGCGGCTTAGAACAGCTTAGGAATATTTTAAATTAACTTTACAGTATTTTAAAAATGCACACAGTGTGTTTAAAATGGTTGCGAATGATTACAGATATGATGAGCAGCCCACCTGTTATTGGATTACCACAGATGGAGTATATAGCGATACGATACCACTATGTAACGGATGTATCGCAAAAGTCACAACAAAATACAGCTTATACAAAATTGAATGTATGTTATAAAACTTTATAAAACCAAGGTTATCGTAAACAGAACAAATAGCAAAGTTTATGGACCATTCGTCGCGCTTTTCCCATTTGCATGATACGAGTATGTCATAGAAAATACGTATGTTATTCGGCCACGTATTACGGTGTCAGACCGGGTCATCGTACTAAATTATTCATCTCGAATATATTTCTTTACGTATATCGTCAAACCGATTCCATAGAACGAAAATGGTGAAATAAATCCTGTCTATATTTTTTCACGATTTCGTTTTTACATGGACCTTGTATGTTTATTCGATAGGACAACGCTAAATATAATATTATTGAACCAAAATTTACTGTTTGAATACGAAATTGTTTATCATGTAAGCTTACTTTTCTATTCACTGAATCTCATAACGTGGCATTGACTCGACATCCACGTGTGAACATTCATAAAGGAAAAACAAGAATAGACAATACATTATGTAGCCATGCGATGTCAAAAATTCTTGACGGACGCATTTAGAGCTGTTAGCGCTTCTTTATAATAAAATGGTTTTAACAAAGAGCCATTAAAAACTGAAGTCATAACAGGAAATGTGATACAGTGGCCGGCGGGTATTAAGGATTACCTCTTTCATCATAAAAGCGCGGTAACAGCAGCTGGCGCTTCCATTTTATGTGGTTTGTGAACAGCTTCTCTTTAATAATCTTGTTTATTTTCGTATGTGGAAGTCTCGTAACTTAAGTGCCTATGTACACATGGCTTAAACGAATTCCAAAATTAATTTCAGTAGTAAACGCTCATGTATTAATGTGTACGTAAAATACAAGTAAAAATTATACTCCCTTCACGGGGAGTGCTCTGAGGAACTGTTTGACTTGGTACCACCGTCACCATTTTACCAACGTACCACTCCACATCGTAGCAGGGTTCATCCATGTCACTTGGCAGCGTTATGGTCTTCAACTGTACGTTTCCAGCGATCATTTCTCCCACGTACGTGTAAGCTCTGGAATGAACTACCTGCTGATGTGTTTCCCGAGCGCTATGACATGTCCTTCTTTAAACGTGGTTTAAGAAGAGAATTTTCTTCACGGTAGGCAACAGCCTGGCTGTGCTCTGGTATTGTAAAGGTCCATGTGCGGCAGAATCACTTACCATCAAGTATGCTGCTTGCTCGTTTGCCTCCGTTGGCAATAAAAATTAAAAAAAAACTTAAGAAAGTATTCCGATCATCAAATTTTAGATACTTTTTGCAGTTCAAAACCACTTATAGCTTTGAATATTATTACATAAATATTTTCAAATATTAAGGCGTAATTATTGTGAAATTTTTATCATAAAATTGGGTTACACTATTTTTATTATAGGTACTTCGTTTTCCCTCATGTTATGGAGAGGACTTGTTCCCATTGCTGCGATAGAAATGCGTTCATGAAAGAAAGCACAGTAGTGCACAAGTGCAATATTTAATATCTGAGTTAGGTACAGGAAATAGGGTTGGACTACGAGATCGATATTGGAACATAAGGTAATCCCTTTATTTGGTGAATAGTAGAGAAACAGTAAGCAATAAGCCTCCCTGTACCTAATAACAACAGTGGCATAGGCGACGATGTCTCAATATCTTAGGTGCGAGTTAATTAACACATGACGCTTGTCGTGGAAATAGAATTCCTGTAAGCGAGTGGTAGTGCGCGCGCGCCCCGGGCCACGCCGCCGCTCCCTGCCGATGTTTGTTTACAAGCAACGAGACTTCATTACGCCGCCGGCTAATGTATTCAGCTTCAGCCTCCACGTTAACAGCGACACTTCTCGGAATCAATATGCTCCTTGTATGTTTTGATTGGCTGTTCTCTCTACTAAGCAACACAATACCGCCCTAAAACACTCAAACATAAAATACACTTTTCGACACCACAGACACATAACTTTAATGACACCAAATACAACGAACGGATTTCAGTGTTAATACTTGGCCGGGATAAATTTCCTATAGTGGTAACGACCTCTACATTGAACTTATCCAATTTTAGGGTTAACGCGCATTAATTTGTTTTATTAACGGCTTTAAACGTTTAACTGTTTCCTGTCGTCACTGCTCTGTTTCGTATCATTCCATTGTGTATTTTGTTCACTACTAATGTCACGTAAAATAGAAACAGCTATTGTAAAATAATACAAACTAATTGGAATATTTCAAAGTCCTAATTGGTTTTCAAATAGAAGTACCAATGTGACATATTGCGATTGAAACCACAAAACAGTGTTCGGCTGACACAGCGTAGGAACATTGCCAAATCCATCGAAGCGACTTCTGATCCCTCTGCACCCCCAAAAATAATAATGTTTCATCTTATAAAAATATTTCCCTTACGACTGTCGCTCGGTATATCACGGTATTTGTCACAGAGGATCACCCTTTATGTTCGTTTCCAGTCAAACCCCTTAGATAAGCGAGCCTTTTATATGCCAAATATAATATATTATGGTTTACAATTCCTCCCATGTCATATTATGGATACGAAAGATATTGATTTCTGATGAACAATATTTCACTGTGCCGTATATTCTATTGAACAAAATTTTAACACTATTAGTAAAAGAAAAATATGTACGTTACGCATATTAATATTAACCGCTTAGTTTCGTAATAAAATTTTCTATACATTTAGTAACGAAAATACGATAAGCGTAAATCATTCCGTCAGTATACGAAGATATATATATCCTACTATTTAATTTAACAAAAGGGGTAAATTTATTTGAAGTCTTCGTTTAATAATACTTCTGTTTCGAGGTACGTTTGCGTATCCATACACATCGAACAGACACGAACCATTACTTCCAACATATGAGCAAAGTAAAAATATCAGCGTATTATGGGTTATCAGAGGCAGAGTCGCGTCTCGGAGACTCCGGCCGCCATTCATGTCCCGTTCCGACTTAATGGATTGCTCGCTTTCATATTCCGAAACGTACACAATGTTTGCGCTCCTATGATCACGTATAGTGATTTAACGCTTTATATCTTCTGTACAAGACATCTCATGTTTGTGTCACTATTGAGAATTAGAATTGATGTGGCACGTATGTTCCAGAATAGCGTCAAAATGAAGTTTACATTTCATCGTAATAGCATTTCTCGATACAAAACTTGAAGAGTGCGGTGGTTGTCACCCATCTGTTTGCACGTCTATAGCTCCCCTTTCATATGAGAGACGAAAACAAACAGAGAATGTGCCAAATAGCAAACAATATTATACGGTATGCACAATAATATCAGTTCCGGCGGCGTGGGTGCGGGTCGCGCTGTTTGCTTCCGCGAATAAATATGAAATTCGAAGACGCCCGCCTCAGACGCGAACAAATATTATAGGAGTTTACTTTGGTAAAATGATAACCGTCAAGATTGAAAATTCGCATTCAGCCGCCAGGCGAAAGGCTATTAAATACACATATTGAATTTACTGAACGTGACGATTGTTTGTTGTACCAAAAAACCGTAAACAACTATTTAGCTACAACGCTTCGCATTTTGATGGAAAAGCATGATGCTAAAGCATTTTGATCTTTTAAGTGGGGCTGTGACCGGATTATATCCTAAAATAAAAAAGAACACTCGATTCCGCTAGTACAAGCGAAGAATGGATGAAATAATTTAACCCAGTTTGCTTGGCAGAAGAAAACATAGTGACAATTGCAATTTAATCATTTTACTTTCATACCAATAAAATAAATACTTCGCGCATAATATGTTAGAATTCGCATATAGAAAAGAGCATGTTAATGCATGTCAAGGACAAACACGCGACAAAGTTTTTCATAGGACTTCTTTTGTTGCAATAATAAAATTATTATCATTATCTATGGTAACTTCTGTGTCTTTTAAATACTCAATATATATTGCTCATACATAATAGTTAGTAGATTAAGGGATTATTGCGGATAACATTTATGTAAGAGAAGGCAAGCTCGAAATAAAACCCTACACCAATCTGTCTAACCAACGTGGTGTAGTGGGTCAATTTCCCGCCCGTTGTGGAGGAGACTCGAGCTCACTAGTGGGACATATATGAGCTGTGATGATAATAGTAGTATAACGGATGATGATAGTAGAATAATAAATATTTTGCAGTTCAAAGTTATTTCGAGCTACTAAAATTTCAAAATTTTCGACTAAAATAAAATTATTCATCATCATCATCATCATCTCAGCACATACACGTCCCACTGTAGGGCTCGGACCTTCTCCACTATGGGGTAGAAATTGAACTACAATCACGCTAGTCAGACGCGTTAGTATAGGCTGTTGTCTGGCGACCAATCATTCTTTTACCACTGTCGGTACGGGCAATTTATCCTGTATACATTTTATTGAAAATTATAAGATAAAGCATACCGAGAACCAAGGTATCAAAACTTCGAGCATACCGATATAGGCCATCCATATTATGCATACAACATCTATGCAAGAGAAGGAAAACTCGAAACAAAACCCCTATGCCAAAACGTCTGACCAGCGTGATATAGTAGGTTATTTCCCCTCCCATTATGGAGGAGGCCTGAGTCCCAACAGTGGGACGTGTATGGGCTGAGATGATGATATAAGTACTATCTAGGGATATGGGTGTAAAATTGGAGAGACGGCCGAAATAGCAGAATATATTTTCTGTTTTAGGTCAGCTGATTTTCAAGCCAACATTCTTTAATTTACAGCTCCACTTATCCAACATACTCCGTACAGGGTGCCTCTTTCTGTATTACCGTTTTTGAAGCATCCATTATCATCAGGAAGAAAGCAAGGACTTAACGCTAACCCTTGTTGTAGCATCTCCACAACTGAACTCGTAAACTCCAGTAATTAAACTAACGACTTGAATTGATCCCATTACCATCTCAGCCCATATACGCCCCACCGTTGGGCTCTGAAAGGGAAATTGACTAACAATACCATGCTGGTAAGACGTGTTGGCACAGGGTCTTATATCAAGCTTTTCTTCTTGCATAGATGTTATATACATATTATATCCGTTAGTCGTCTTTTGCGACACCCACGGGGAAGGGAGGGTGTGGTGAATTGTATTCTTACTCCGTTAGCACGCAAACCTAATATACTTCACAATTTTTCTGTTTTATATGTTAAAAAAGTTAAAATTTCGTGCCTTACAATGATTAATTCCTTAATAGGTAGAGTTTTTACAAAAATATTCTATAGATCCTAGCTATCAAATATGAAAATATTTTTAGTTATCATGCTAAGTTAACAAGTTGTTGGTTGGTCCCATCAAGGCGTCGCTAGCCCCGGGTCGCGCCACAGACCCTCCGACCCTCACCTTATCATCCCGTGAGAATAACTTCCAGATTTATGTGAAACGTAAAACTTTATGTCGTGCTTTGTTTCGTTGCATACTATTTTATTGTTATCAACTACATATTATATAACTCAACCGTTTCGAATAAAAAGGGGTGCCCGTTAAAATAACCACATTCTTTTTATAAATAATGCCTTGCAAATTCTTACCTTACAAATATACGAATACATATTACTTAGAAGGACCTTATTTCCATAATCAAATTTCCTGCATAAAAACTGAACACGATATCTGGCACATGAGGTTTGCACTTTTTTTTTTATATTTTATAAAATATATCTTCAGCCTAACAGCAGGTTAGTAGGTAGGTAGATTTACATTATCTTTTAAGATAATGAAATAAATATAATACTCATGTTGGCTTAATGTCCCATGCTGTCCAGACGACTGTATTTAAACGCCGTAAAGTATTCAAAACGTCGAGCAGTCAAAAATCAAATGCCAACGCGGTAAAATCCGCAAAAATAGTTTTATTTGTGAAATTAAATGTGTTTTCTATCTTGTCTGACTGCATCAATCAGTGGTGTTAAGGCACAGTGGATACTCAGCCCATGCATTATCGGGCCAATGCAACCAAGCCTCAAAAACATCTCTATTAATTAAAAAAAAATAAATAAATCTACTTTACGGATTTTATCGCGTTTGTATTTGATTTTTGATTATCAGGTAGATAATTATAAATTTTCTGCAGTAACAATAACTTGTTGGACGTGAGACATCTTAGTACACCCGTGATCATGAACGCTGTAAAGTGTTCGAAACGTCGGGTAATCAAAAATCAAATACAAACGCGATAAAATCCGTAAAGTAGTTTTATTTAAAATGTATAATACTCGCGTAAACATCAGAAATCATTAAAAAAAAATAAACTGATTCTGTTACCCTATGCACTTAAAGCACTAACTAAATCATCATAACCTTATCAATTAGATTAAATCATACAGCGTTGCTATAAAAATATACTTAACACCTACTGCGTATGCATGTTCTAGCGTATGAGTATGACTAAAATGATCATTTTTCTCTTTCAATTACCTTGTAGTGACGGAGTAAAAATACAATTCATCACTACAGAGGGTGTGCCTCTCATCAAAGATGACTAGTTATATGCAGGAAATATCTATGCAAGAGAAGGATAAATCGAAATGAAACTGCATATTAACCCGTCCAACCAGTGTGCCCGTGTAGGCCAATATTTTTGCAGTTATGAAGGAGGCTCGATCCCAACAAGGCGAAGTATAAAAGTTGAAATGATGGTGACTAATTCAACCATTTTACTTTCCAAGTTAAGTTGGTCAACTATATCTAGAGTTTCATAGTATCATTTCAACTTATAGACGTCCCACTGCTGGGCTCAAGCCTTCTCCACAATAGCCGGGAAATCAACCCTACTATACCATGCTGCTTAGACAGGCTGGTATAGGCTTTTATTTCTAGTTTTTCTACTCTTGCACAGATATCATAAGCGAATTATATCCCCTTTTTTTGGGGTGGGTCGCGGTCGGCGCGCTCCTCACACCATTCCGTCCGGGGCGAGAGAGGGGCGTAAGCACGCACATCCGCAATCCACCCGAACACCATGTCGCCTTCGTCGTTGGACCGACCACCGGAGCAGGGTTACTTGTCATCAGTGGTCAGCCCGACGAAAATTATATCCTCTAGTCGTCTTTTACGACATCCATGGGCAAAATGGAGAATGGTGAATTGTATTCTTATTCCATCACCACATGGAAGTATAATATAATCCCTATAAATAGGGTTAAGAAGATTTGATAACAGAATACCAGGTACAATCGTCGCAAGTTGAGTGAACGATAATAGGGAAACATCTTTACGAGTTTGGCGCCCGCTTGACACATCAGTAGTAGATCGACATGTGTGAACGATAAATAGTCGAGCTATGTTGATATGTGACAACGCTTCCGCTATTGTGACAAAAATAACTAAATTGCATTTTACTCATAGCATTCATTTCATCATCTAATAAAATACTACGAAATTAAATAAAAAATTGGTATGTAGGTACAAGTTACACTTCTCAGACGTAACATGATGCAAATCTTTCTAAAAATTTTATCCTTTGCGTTATCCTATGTTTGTAGAAAAACGACATTACTAATAGAAAAAAAAGGTATATACATTGAATGTTTTATTATAACGCATTATTAACGTTGACTAGTAACATGTGTGACGGTTTGCGCACGCATCGGAAACGTTTTAACTAGTTAACTTAAGAGTGTCGGTTTTTCGTGACGGTGTGTGCGCACATCGTAAAAATTTACTCTCATCATGCTCTTTTAGGATAATTTTTCCCTAACGCCCCAAAAGAAGAATAACTTCTATAGCTCCAATTGTACGCTATTAGTGAGCTTGTGCTCGTAATATTTCACACATTATAGTACCCTATATGGGCACTATCACTATGAGTACTACCACCGTCGTCTGTATGTATAGTGGTATGGCTATATAATTATTGTATGTTCTAAAAGGAGCCGTAAAAAAATAAAAGAATTATATACGTAAGGAGGAAATAATGATTAAGCTCTTAGAATAATAACATATAGAAGGTAAGTTCACGCACAAAAAGTGAGGCATTTCAATTGGAGCCTAATAGAGCTTACGCCGGAACCGTTCCGCAATGTACAAGTCATTGTACTGCACGAACGTAGGCAACTCTTAAAAAATAAATAGGTAATTATGACGGTTGGTGCATTCAAATGGTGTCACAACACATTTGAAAAACTTAAAAAGGTTTTTAACATTACTTTTAAAATTATTTCAACGATTTATGTTAATAAAAACAAAATTTGATTTCATAATTTGTATAGTGATTTGCGTGTGTACTAATCATCAGCGCGCCATTAGTATTTTTAGATTCAAATTTTTAAAGTTCGAAGTACTGACACTATCCCTCTATACGTTATTATTTTAAGGATTAAGCTATTAAAATTGCGTTCATAGTTTCGTAAAATTCAAAATACATTATGTTTACGAGGGTTTTAACAGCGCTATACGTTAGACGAAATACTTGCCACTCTTTGCAATGTCATCGGTGCATATAAAAAGTTATGACCGTTGGCAATATTTCCGAGAGGCGGTTGAGCTCTCCATAGGAAACGATATGCAGTAAACGGTCGGGCGTGCGGTCTCGCGGGGCCACTGCGCCCTCACTGACCCGCCCGATTTTATGCCAATTTTCATAAAAATAAATCTGAGTCGCGTTGATTGAACCAGTCGCCAGGCCGTCCGTGATCGACTTTCTATTTTATTGTTATTAGCTCAGTCGCACAAGGGTACGAATTATTGTTTTGCCATTTGTCCCCAAAAAATAGAAAAGGTTATCCTTCGACGAGGATAGGTATAACTTTATGCGACAATCAATTCATTCGTCTAGATCTTTTAGACTTAAATTTTGAACGCGATACGAATTAACATTTATATATTTTAAAAAGGCACTTATAATTCTAGCAATTAAATTTTATAGAATAACATACTTCTTGGCTCTCTGTACATGATCATAAAATATGCGTTATATCAGAAAATGATTTAAATAATACATGAAAAAATAATCGTTGTTCTGTAAAGAACGAGACGTGAATTGATCATTGGTTGAGTTTATAATCGTACCGCTAAAGCAAGGTGCGATCAAGCGGCGGTATCGCTGTAAACATCAGATGGAACAAGTGTTATGGCATCGTACACTACCTTATACGATTGAAAGTATTCCCGGAGAGATATTCTGATGGTTATCTGACGGCCACACACGGTAGCCAGCGACCGACCAGCATAACTAGCTGACACCACACGCCAATTTGCGACACTTTTACGCTCATAACAGCTTCTGATACCATTTATGTTACGCAGAACCATTTCGAGCCGTGTTTTACTACAATTCAATGCCATTTTCAACGTAATAAACATGCGTATAAATAAAATCCCTTTTATGTGTGAAGAATTAATTAAAAATATATATAAATGCATACAGAAGTATTAAATGAAATACAATATAACGTTTGAACAAAAGTGCAGAGTGTAGTTAAAGAAGCATGGCGGGCGATCGTGATTTATCGTCGGCTGCTTTTGAATATTAAATAATCTTTAATGGGAGCGCATGATCGGCCCATTAGCCGACGTCGCTCCTTTCACGTTTAATAAAGAGTCATTTATAAGCCAGCGACGCTTTTCCCTTATCTGGACGAAGTATGTCGCGCGACTGAGAGGTGCCGCCCTATCAGTATTAATTCATAATTTTATCCGTGTATGTTGATGTATTCAATGTTTTTGAGTTTTGTGTGTATATAATTGAAAACATCAATATTAATTACGTTACAAAAACGATTATCAACTTAATGTTTGAGGGTCCCATATAATAGGTAATATCTATTACATACCAATGCGTTAACCTTACAAATATCAGTTTGAGTCCCACGTTGAGCGAGTATCACCTCATTAAATCATTAGAAGATTACCGTTTCCCCGCGCTAATATAGACTAACCGCTTTAATGTTACTTCCAAAATTCAATCAAAACATTGTTTCATAAGTATTATTAGGAAGAAAATGAACGCCTAGTTGCATTTTATGTACTATTTCTGTAAAGCTAATCCCTTCATAGACGCCTCCTACCTCTGTAATTCTTATATACTAGGATCTATAATCACCATAAATGGACACCGAGGTCTCTTAAGAAATCCCGCGAAAAGCTTTTATTTGTTTCGAGATCTGCGACAAATTCTATTAAAATCGAAAGACAGAATATATAATGACTACAGAGTACTCCTCATGATACATTCTACGTTGCATTCTTGCGGAGAAGCTTCTATTCTGCTGTGATAGTCGGTGGATGCATGGTTATTAAGCTAAACACCTATGCAAGTTTGATACATATTATAACGACAATTTATTTTCCTATGAGACTTTAAAAAGAGAGAAACCAAATGAAACCGACCTGGTATCCAGAGCAGAAGTTTCACCAAAAAAGAGCTTAACCTATAATGAAATAGAAAAAGACATGTCAGCGTAAGCTTTTGTATCCAGCTTTCCTTTTACAATGAAAATATCCACTTACGCCCTTAAGTTGTCTGGTAATATCTATGATATAGGAAAGACTGGGGATATAAAATATTCTCACATTACTTCAATATGCAAAAATCAGTACTTTGTATAAAATAAAATAATGAATGTCGGACAAGTCGAACAAATTAAAACAGTAAAGTACGAAAACTTAGTGTGCTGCTTGGCTTATAACGAAAGAAGCGCTGTTCAATAATTAGGTACCGTCCGAATACTTCTTTGCAAAAACAAATGAGTTATAACTAATACTCTTCATACTTAGTCGTTGAGTGCG
The DNA here is from genome assembly GCA_032191425.1 of Lymantria dispar. NCBI lineage: Eukaryota > Metazoa > Arthropoda > Insecta > Lepidoptera > Erebidae > Lymantria > Lymantria dispar. The sequence goes on along the minus strand of CM063446.1, from coordinate 17,767,442 downwards.
TGTAATTATGAAGATTAATCTCCACGTTATACGAGGGTTAACATAACTTGAGGGCGCACATCGTCGGTTACGACTTCCTAATGACACTTCGATCGAGTCCGCTGCTCATTATCGCGAAACATTCGATCGGTTGACTCAAGTTATTCCTCTTAATATCGCGCCGACGGTGGCTAAGCGGTCAGGATATTGTCACGTATGCGCCGCGCACTGCCGTAATTATATCGACGTAATTAAACTCCAACTAATATATTATAATCGTTCTGTCAGCATCATTGGTTTTTACAAAAGCATAAGGAGCCGACAACCGATGCTAGCGTTCACATACACATTCTTGTAACACCCAGATAGTACTTGTTACATTGCAAATGACTGAGAGGCAACATTATAGCTGTATTATAATTGTCATTGCAACGAACCAATGCATAGTTCGTTGCTGTTACTGCTAATATTAAAATTAAATATGTCACGCGGTAACAATACAACAAGGTTTAGATATTTTGCGAGATAGATACCAAAATTCAGAATGTCTGCGAGATAGATACCGAAGTCCCCCCCTCGGGGAGGACGTCGGTCTTTCCTCACGCGGTCGGCCTCTCAGCGGGTGACGGACTAACTCCCCGGTCACGTCACCCGCGGCCTCGGCTAGGGCGGCATGGTGCGCAGGTAGTCGCGCCTAAATAATGCAATGCTTTAAAGAAAATCGGCAATCGCTTACATAACATTTCTAAATTATATGGTAAACTTGCTGTGATGTACATTAGGCAGTCACGTCAATGTGACTGCCTAATAAACGAGTAGGCCGTGGGGCAGTTTGATTTCCTCGCGAATCATGAGAAAATTATGCTACAGACGAACGCGAGAGAACATCCGACGGATAAGAATAATTACTTACATTGATTGAACCCTTATAATCTGAGTTTATTTAATAGTCGACAGATGTTAATCGGTGCGCGGACTATAATTACGCTTCGATTCTTGACAAGAAAAACGCTAAAGCGCACCTCTAACAGAGCAGTGTACTGATTTATATAGCACTGTAACTATATATAGTAACTATTAATAATATGCGATAGTCCAGTACTCGCGATTTATTGGAAATTCATTTGCTCATTTGTAAGCTGTTTTTCTCAATTTATAGCGTTATGAGGCTCAAAAAAAATGTAAACAAAAGTTTTCTTCTTTTCTTTCTTTACAAACCATGCAGTTACCATTTTTCGTACGAATTAAATCGACATTGGTTGCAAAATTATACTATATCATAAAATTAAACTATATTATACTAGCTCAATGATTTGGCGTTAGTTTTATTTCAAGTTTGTTTCTCTTGCAGATATGTATGTCCTTACTCCTGTAGTCATCTATTTCAACAATAGTGTCAAAGAAAACGTTGTATAAAAGTAATTGTTATGTAGGATCGTTGTGTTGTTCCCAGATGGCGACGGAGTAAGAAAATAATTCACCACCCCCTCTCTTACCATCGTAAGAGACAACTAAGAGATGTAAAGTAAACAGATAACTTCGATGCAACAGAAAGAAAACTGGAAATAAAATTCTATGCCAATACGTCTATGGAGTGGTTGGAGCGGACGCACGGGGTGTTTTCCTTCCGACTGGTGCAGGTGCTGACGGGGCATGGTTGCTTCGCCAAGTACCTGCAAAAGATTGTCAGGAGGGAGAGCACACCGTCCTGCCACCACTGCGATTGCGACGAGGACGCGGCGCAGCACACGCTCCAGGTGTGTGCCGCGTGGGCGGGGGAGCGCCGTGAACTCGTCGCGATCATCGGTGCCGACCTGACGCTGCCGACCATCGCCAGGGAGATGCTAGACAGCGTCAGGAACTTCTATGAGGCAGTCATCTCACGGAAGGAGGCGACGGATCGTGCGCGAGAGGAGCTCCTCTTCGGTGACACGTTCTGCCGCCGGCGACTCAGGCGGTGCAGGTGCGAGTGCCTGCACCTGATGCCGCCCTAGCCGAGGCCGCGGGTGACCGGACTGGGGTATTTAGTCCGTCACCCGCAGAGAGGCTGACCGCGTGACGCCAACTGACGTCCCGGGACAGGGACGTCGAGATATGAGGGTACTCGAAAGGGTATTCCGTCAGGTCAACCACTGACGACATGTCACCCTGCTCCGATGGTCGGTCCAACAACGAGGCGACGTGGATACGGGTGGGTTATGGGCCCGCGCGTCGTCCCTTCGTCGCCCCGGACGAAATAGACCGCGTGTGCGTTTACCATTGCCCACCTATAAAAAAAAAAATAATGCCAATACGTCTGAGCAGCGCGGTATAGTTGGTGAAATTGCCTCCTAAAATCGAGAATACCTCAGCCCAATAGTGTGCCATGTAGGGATTGAGATGGTGAAAGGTTATGTATAAATTCATGATACTCTTTGTCCATTAATATCTGGATAAAAGGGTGAATCTTTGAATTCTTAATTACATGCCATTTACTTATGATTATGGGAGATGAGAACTTACGAGTAATAGAGGAGAAAAAGTGTCGTTGAATGACGCTGATGAAATAATTAGGATTATTATAAGATTTTATTTTGAGTTTATTCATTCACCACTCGGAAGATTTATATACATGTTTCAAATACAAAATGAGAAATATTAACTGATGTTTTATTCAGTAATAAAAACCAAAGAATCAAAATTGCCACGGTCCATTCACAAGGTCATAAATATTAAAAAAAGTTTAACATCCAGAAATGAAAAAACAACAAAACGGCATAAACTGATATAGCTGTTTTAATTAGCGTTATAGTAACGTGTCGGATAGCGGAGTTTATATTTAACATTTTCCATTGTATGTAAAACAGCGTTGGAGTTCATCCATCACTTCATATTCGCGGCTTGCTGACAGCGCGGGGATTGCCAGGCCTGGTGCTGTAGTACCGCCCCAGTAGCTATACACACGCTAATTGGGATGAGCATCTAAAGAATACCTTAGTTTAATTATCGTACGAATCCAAATTAGGTAGTAGGAATCTTTATCTTCTTATGACTCATTGTGATGGCGTACTTTTATTTCTTTATAAAGATATAGATATCATGAACTAAGTAGTTGATTCATTTTGTTTAATAAACGTGGAAACTATGAGAATTAATATTATCATCATCGCAGACCACCTACGTCTCACTGTTGGGTTCGAGACTCCTCCACAATGGGAGGGAATTAGACCTACTATACCATGCTGATCAGATATATTTTATTTCAAGTTTCCTTCTCTTGCAAAGATCTTATGTGCATATTATATCCTTCAGTCGTCTTATACGACATCCACGGACAAGATAAGGGGTGGTGAATTGTATTCTTATTCCGTCACCACACGAAAAAAAATACTAAATCAATATCTTAATATGGAGTTAAGGAATAGATTCATGTTTCAATTTACACATAACATTATATCCTTTGGCTGGATATCCTTCGGCAATATGTCTTAGATGAGGAAAATGAAATCGCATGACCTAATCTTCCTTACAAATGCTGTACAGACGTACATAGATCAAAGATCGATTCCTTTAATGGTTTTGTACGACACCTACTACATAGTATGTTCGAGCTTTCTTTCTCTTACATAGTTATGTGCACAAGTTATCTTTAAGTAGATTTTAACTATACCCACGAGGAAGCAAGATGGGTTGGTGAATTGTATTCTTACTCTGTCACTACACGGAATCAAGATATACACAATGGTTAAATACATGCTAGCTTTGTATGTAGTTTTCCAAGCGTCATTATTTTACTTACTACTAGCAACCCGCCCTCGCTTCGTTTCGGTTTCAGTCGTCTTACCTGCGTAGTGCCTGTTCCCGTAGGAATATCGGGGTAAAATATAGTCTATGTTTCTCCCTGATATTATAGCTTTCCATTGGTGAAAGAATTTTTGAAATCGCTTCGGTGGTTTAAGCTTGAAAGCGTAACAAACAAACAAATAAACAAACAAACTTACTTTCGCATTTATAATATTAGTAAGAATAAGGATTTAGCACGTCATATATGCGGTCATTATCTCGTTCCATTTTTTTAACAGGCTGTCAAAATCCTATTTTGGACATAAACTTCTCTAACGAGTATGGCATAATCATAACGCTTAGCAGACGGGTGGACCGTCACAATTAGTATTATAAATTTTCCAGATGGGTTCTATTCTCTTGGTGCTTCCGCAGCCGGTTTTACGATACCTACGGAAAAGAAGAGTTATTGAGACATTATATTTTTACCTATTTTCACACGCCATCGCTCCAACGCTCAGGCTCAGGCCTCCTCTACATTGGAAGGGAAATTGACTTACTATACCGCGCTGCGCTGGTCAGACGTGTTGGTATAGGGTTTTATGTAGAGTTTTTCGTCGTTATCATATATATTATATATATTATCTGGATATCATAGTCATCTTTTACGACACCCACAGGCAAGAGAGGGAGATGGTGAACCGTATTCTTACTCCATCACTATACGGTAAAATTAAAAAATATCTGTAGCATAATAAAAATCTGTAGTAACAATTTCGTATAAAGTATCATATTAATATATCGTCTTTTTGTCATATCATGGATACTAGCAAATGTCCAAAACGTTTATAAAATTAGGCGATAAAATCTGTAATCTGTTTAAATTTCAACCGTCAAATTAGTTTAATTTTATATTTAATTAAAGAGAAATACTTCTATATTTTCATTCACCACTCATGCGATGTCCTCTGCCCAATATAAGCCTCCTTTCCGGCGCGGAGAAAGTGTTAAATTTATTTCAATATTTAACTATTGAAAACGATAACAATTTTTACCATTGCTCATCTAATTCCATTAATGATTTATCATTCACCATCCCAACTACATTGAATCGTATTAGGTTTTTAGTTCTTTTTGTTCTCACCATATATCTCTGTTAGACTTGAGCCTCCTCCAAAATGAAAAGAGAATTGACTTGCTATTCCGCGCTAGTCAGATAGGTCCAGGCAAGGTTTTATATCCCATTTTCTTCGACAGTTAAGGGAAGAAAGAGAGTGCTGAAATGTATTCTTATTCTGATTTCATATGGCAAATGATTTCTTAAATAACTTTTGAAATGTATGTTGGATTTTTAAGTAGTTCTTGATCTTTAAATATTGTAGTAGTATTAACCGAAGTTTTACGATCCTATTTCTTATCAATATTCTAACAAATAATCATTGTATCTATACAGATTATTGCGAATTGCTATTTAAACACTTGAATACGTGGTAAAAAATACATTACAGCGTTTAGTGAGCCTTATTATGTTTAAAACAATAATAAATAACAGATAGAATTATGTATAATTAAAACGTCAGTGTGAGTTCTTAATTGAATTTTAATAGTGATATTGATATCAGAGGGAATAAGGATAAAGGGTTCTGAGAATAATAGATAGAATAGATGATTGAAATCGACTGACCCGACCAGCGTATTTACCGTGAAGCAATTTATCTCATAATTACAAAAAATATTATTTATACATGTTATTAGATTTATTTTTCGTGCATAGCTAACTAGTTAGCTATCTAACTAAATTACTGTTATGCATGTATAAATATAGCCTATTTTTTTTTGGGTGGCGGGTTGCGGTCGGCGCGCTCCTCGCACCACTCCGTCCGGGGCGACAGAGGGGCGTAAGCACGCACGCCCGCAACCCACCCGCGATGCACGTCGCCTTCGTCGTTGGGCCGACCACCGGAGCAGGGTAACTTGACGTCAGTGGTCGGCCCGACGGAATATCCCCTATTTGGGGTACCCTCCCATCGACCGACGTCCCCGCCTCGGGAGGACATCGATCTTTCCTCACGCAGTTGGCCTCTCAGCGGATGCGGACTAATTCTCCGGTCACGTCACCCGCGGCCTTGGCTAGGGCGTCATGAGGAGCAGGTATTCACGCCTACAGCGCTCCAGTCGCCGGCGGTGGATCGCCTCACCGAGGCTGCGCTCCTCGCGCAGGCGACCCGCCGCCTCCTTCTGCGAGATCACTGCCTCGCAGAAGGCTGCGACCGCGTCCCAGTTCCTGACCTACCGACGACCACTGCATCAGCACCGGCCGGAAGGCCTCCACGATTCGCACCCCGAACCGTGGCCTCTCCAGCCGAACTGCCCAACGGGCAATGACGTCTCGGCGGGCGTCGTCGCGCCAGGCGGTGAGCTCCTTCAACAAGACCATACCGGCCTCCACTCGCACCCCCGACACCCGTCGATACAAATCGGCGAGCATTTCCGCCTCCAGATCCCGCGGAGGAGTCACGGCCAACAGGCACGCTGCCTCCGTCGCCACCGTGCGGTATCCGCGTATAGCCCTGACCGCTATGGCCCTCTGTGGTCGCCACAGAAGAGCCTTGAGTCGAACAGTCAGGGACCGCACCCAAACCGGTGCGCCGTACAGGGCCATCGACCGGATGACCCCCGCGTACAGCCGTCGGCACGTAGCGCTCGGTCCGCCCACGTTCGGCATAAGCCACGATAGGGCGGACTCCGCTCCGACGAGCCCTAGAGCGAGCCTGCGGAAATGCTCCCAGAACCACCATTGCCCGTCAAGCACCAGGCCCAAATACCTCATATTCTAGCGTCCCACCGCGGGCTGTGACGAGCGTGTCGTCGGCGTAACAATTCACGCCCAGCCCGGGCGGGAGGCTCCCCCTCAACGCCCAGTCGTAGCCGATGTTCCACGGGGTAGGTCCGAGGACCGACCCCTCTGGGACACGGCACGTCATGGGCGTTCGCACAACGTCCCCTGCTCGGTTGGTGCTTAGGACGCTGTACCCCTCCAAATAGTCTGTCACAAGCCGCCTCAGGTAAGCCGGCACCCCATGATACCGGAACGCCTCCCTAGTGCAGCTGAATGGCAGACTGTTGAAGGCGTTGGCGATATCCAGGGACACCACCAACAGGACTCCTCCGCCGGTGACGGCCGCCATCATCACGGCCTTCAGGCGCAGCAGGGCCGTGATCGTCGAACGCCCTCTCCGAAACCCAAACTGGGCGTCCGACAGATCGGGCCCCGTGCCGACGAGGTGCCGCTCGATGCGGGCAACTAGCACCCTCTCCAGTAGCTTACCCGCATCGTCGAGCAGCACTATGGGCCTGTAGGCCGAGGCTGACTGTGGAGACCGTCCCGGCTTCGGCAGGAGCACCAGCCTCCCCTCCTTTCAGTACCCAGGGAACCGTCCGGATGCCAATCACGCGTCAAACAGCCCCCTGAGGCGGGGACCCAGGTGGTCGGGCCCAGGGGCGGTGGATTTACCGCGCATGCGCGCCACCGCCACCTCGCGTTCCGCGATAATTAGCCCATCCATATAGCCTTAACAGAAACTTTAATAACTTCTTCTTCTAACTTAACCACTTTTACGACCACCACATGAAAACAATAGTTGACACATATTATATTTTGAACCTGTCCCAACACGATAGGGTTCTTAAATAGTTTTAATATAAAATCGGTCGGATCGTTCTGAAGAAAGAGAAACGATAATAAATTATATCACTCTAGACACAAATTCATTAATATATAACCTATCCTTAGCCAAGACATATTACTATTTTAACTCGAGATGAAAGCACGAGTTTCCTATACAATGTGAGTGGCTTGACCTATTACTCTACGCTGATGATATGACCTGTTTTTTTTTTCGAGAATTCATAATCATCATCATTGCAGCTCATATAAATTTCACTATTGGGCTCAAGCCTTCTCCACAATAGGAAGAAAATTGACCTTACTATATATACCATGCTGGTCGGTTGGTATAGGGTGTTATTTCAAGTTTTTCATATTTTGCATAGAAGTTATATGCGTATTGTATCCCTTAGTCGTCTTTAACGACAACCACGGGTAAGATAGGGAGTGGTGATTTGTATTCTTACTCAGTCACCACGTCCTTCTCTTGCAATACTGTAATCTGCTTGCCTTCCTCAGTCTTTTCAGTAATCTTTCGGCTAATTAGGGATGTTGTGTGTGTATTCTTAATATGCCATTACACAGATAGCTACTCTGTTATAGAGACAAAGATATTTATTTCAATGGGATATCCATTGAAATAAATAACTTTGTCCATCCTGATAGTTTTAGATAAATATGTATACAGTAGCTAGATCAGTCATAATGCTATACGCGTGCTTGTTAACGCATTCATGTAAATTCTAATCCCTGTTGCATTTAGAACGGGGCGGCCTAGTAATTATGTGCTTTCATTTGTCTGTTTCTCGGAACAAACGAGCGGGGCTCGGCGTGTAAGCCCGCTCCATGTAAAGCAGTTAGCAATGCTCTAATCTTGCAATGCCATTAATTTAAAGAATACGTCTGCGTAACCAACTTTACCGACACATGAAACACAATTCTCCTTCACATTTTCTTATTTGCATATTAAAATAATTTCGAGTAAACGCAATACGGAGTCGCCTTCCACCCGCATTCGGCCATTTCTGAAACGCTATACTCCATGGTTTTGCTTCATAGAAAAATCAACTTTATTATTGTAACATATAAGATATTATTTGCTGAGAGTAAATTAACAAATACGCTTGTCTTATCCTGTAAAACTCCAAAACGATGACAGATAAAGGCGGGTTGTGCGCCCAAATAGATAAACTAGTGTGGAAATTAATGTCTACATTTACTGGTGCATGAAGTTTGTAGTTAATTATAGGTTTATAGTTATTCGCTTTTTAAATGCGTATAACAACCACAAAAGCTAACCATTATCGTTTTAAAAGGAAGTATATAAATTATTCATACTGAGAGGTTTATCAGTAGACACACAAATATTTATCAAATAAAGTAATGTTTGCTTTGGACCGTGAAATTGCACTCACAGGTGAGCTTCATCTATTATTAACAAGTAGTATTGAATTAAGAACTTTTTGACCCTCAATTTTAAATACTAAACTTCTATGTGAGTATAGATAATTTTCGCTATTCTATAGTTTTGCAATATTTTATATACCTACCTAATAAAATACAATCTGTAGTAAATACTCTCTATAATTTGACGTAGATATAATCCTTACTAATATTATAAATGCGAAAGTAAGGATGTTTGTTTATTTATTTGTTACGCTTTCACGCTTAAACCACCGAACCGATTTCAATAATTCTTTCACCAATAGAAAACTATAATATCAGGGAGTAACATAGGCTATATTTTATCCCGGTATTCCCACGGGAACTACGCCGCGGGTAAGACGACTGAAACCGAAGCGAAGCGAGAGCGGGTTGCTAGTATAGTATAATAATCCATTAATAATTTAACACTTTTTCCTTAAATACACGATTAAAAAAATGATTAAAAAAAACAGTCAGGCGACAAAAAAAATTCGACCAGGCATACTACTATAACCGAGGTTTAAAACAATGACCTAAAAATCTGCTGACATAACACGCAAGTTAATACAACATTAACAGTTTTTAAATATACAACTGGTTAAACATAAGGTTGGGAGGGTACTACGCCATGGTGCTTACACACCGTGGCCTGTTCGTGCAATAAACATATTAATAACACCGTTTCCAACACTACAAGTTGTGATACACGATCTAAAAACAACATAGTTATGAATTACTAATTTTACGATGCTCATTATGTAATGTAATTAGACGTTATAATTTTATGATACGTCCATTTAACAACTTAACACATTTCACTTAAGGCCTTTTATACGGTAGGATAATCATAACATGCTTTAGCGTGTTTCTTATGATTGGAATTAAATTATACAGTTATTATGTAAATAAAAATGCAATGGGTTATTATTCTATGAAATCTTACTGATATTATAAATGCGAAAGATTGTGTAGATGTTTATTATTCTGTCACGTGTAAATAGAGATTTGGATGAAAATTGGCATTTAAATCGACCATCAATCCCTGGATTAATATATAGGCTTAGAATAATAACATATAGAAGGTACTTACCTTCCACGCACAAAAAGTGAGGCATTTCAATTGGAGCCTAATGGAGCTTACGCCGGAACAGTCCCGTAATGTACAAGTCATTGCACTGCACGAACGTATGCAACTCTTAAAAAATAAATAGGTAATTATGACGGCTTGTGCATTCAAATGGTGCCACAACACATTTGAAAAACATAAAAAGGTTTTTAACATTACTTTTAAAAGTATTTCGACGATTTATGTTAATAAAAACAAAATTTGATTTCATAATTTGTATAGTGGTTTGCCTGTGTACGTGTGTAATCATCTGCCCGCCATTAGTATTTTTAGATTCAAATTTTTAAAGTTCGAAATACTGACACTGTACATTCTGGTTCACTCCTGTAAATATATCTAAAGGTTAAGAAAACTGCTCTTTGTTAGTTCGTGATAATCTCCATTTTTATTCTCTTGTTCTATATTCAATGTATATTAAAATACATAGTAGTTCGATCTACCAATGAGTTTTTATGTTCTACACATAACACAATATTATCAAATATTGTTATTAGTGCCATCTAGTTACACCATACGTATTATATTAAACATTCCGCCCACCAAGGACTTGTTCTTTGCGAAATATAGAAAACTAAAGTTATTCTTTTCGTTTCTCACTAATTAAAGAATACAAAGTAATGTTGACAAAATCAAACACACAACAGAAACACAAACCGCCCACCATGAGGCGTATAGCCGAACAAATCTAGTAAATAGTAATAATAAACATAGTAATGTAAATAAAACAGTATCATTCGGAAACAGAAACGAAATATAGTACACACATTACAATGCGATCAGAGATAAAAAAATTCTTACTTTTGTAGGACTATTATTTTTGAAATCGGCCTTTTTAAACTATTATTCTTAGTTTTAACAGTTACTACTCGAGTCACATTGTCAGGTCCCACATGCTTATCAGTAATTCTGCCTAATATCCAAGTAGATGGCGGGGTATTATCATCTCTTACGATAACAATATCTCCTATAACTGGTTCTGGTTTTTTAGTATACCATTTATATCTTTTGCTTAAATTAATTAGATATTCCTTTGACCACCTTTTCCATAAATCATTAACCATTTTTTGTACTAGTCTCCACCTATTCAAACTACTTAAGTTACGATCATGACTAAAACTTTCGTTTGTCACATTCAACAATGGTTCGCCTACTAGAAAATGGCCTGGTGTCAGAGGACGAGGGTCATTAGGGTCATCACTCAATAGTGAAATCGGTCGCGAATTTAGACACGCTTCCACCTGCGTAAGTAGGGTTGACAACTCTTCAAATGTGAGAATAGTGTCACCAATAACCTTCTTAAGATGAGTTTTAATAGATCGTACTCCAGCTTCCCATAAACCGCCAAAGTTTGGTGCTTGCGGTGGTATAAAATGCCATTTAGTATTTTCAAGAGTCAGTGCTTGAGCAATTTCATTGGACAATTCAGATTTGGCACTATTGAACATGTCACGTAGTATTTTATCAGCCCCGATGAAATTCGTTCCATTGTCACTATAAAGATCTTGACAGTGACCTCTTCGTGATGTAAATCGCCTAAATGCTGCAATGAATGCCTTAGACGTTAAATTTGATACAGCCTCTATGTGTGTAGCACGAGGTACCATGCACACAAAAAGACAAATATATCCTTTAAAAATTTTCGAACCTCTGCCTGGTGAAAATTTGATATTGACAGGTCCTGCATAATCGACGCCTGATGACTTGAAAGGCTTACTTGGTGTTAACCGTACAGCAGGAAGCTGTCCCATTAATTGCGTATTAGGTTTCGAATATCTTCTGCATGTATTACATTTCCTATAATACTTCTTCACTTGTTCTCTTGCACGTATTATCCAATATTTGGAGCGAAGTTGATTGAGCATAGTTTGTATACCGCCGTGGAGTGTTATATGATGAGCTTCTTGAATCAGTAACTGTGTAAGATGACTCTTAGCTGGCATAATAATTGTATGACGTTCATCATAATTCACACGTGCTTCTTCGATTCGTCCGCCTACTCGTAATATTCTGTCGAGTTTAGAATATTGATTTAGTATATTGATAATCTTCTTCTTTACTGTGTATAACGTTCAATGACTTCACTCTTTCTTCTTCTAGTATTTTAAGTATCTCTTTGTGTCTCCTCTTCAGTGATATATCATGTAACCAAGTAGGTCGTTGCTTTCTTACGGATTGTTTTATCTCAGATATGTTAACTATATATTCAAATCTATCAGCTTGTCTGTTGCAGCAACTTCTGAACATCTTAATCATGTTGGCATTCTCGATAGTTACAGATATGTCTGCATTTCGTTTATCTTGTCCTATGTATTGAAGTAAACTATTACTGTTGCTACTCCACAATATCCGTTGATAATTAGTATTGTCCTTATGTGCAAGTACTTGTCTGAATATGTTGACAATGTCCGCTACAATACATACCGGATGTATTCGCCATCTCATCAATAAATATCTTAGGTCTTGTTGAATCTTTGGCCCAACCAACACGTCATCATTGAGTGGGACGCCGTTTGTACCTTTTGAAGACGCATTCATCACTACACGTAGTCTTGCTGTTTCATTATCTTCTCTCACAACTGTATAAAGAGGAAGATAGACTGATCGAGGGATATCAATCTCGTTCGTTGGTACGATCTTTATGTGTTTTAAAGTAATATATTCGTGTAGAACTCTTCCGTACTCTTTTTTAAATCGTTATCTCTTGTTAACCTTCTCTCTAGACTCAATAATTTTCTTTCAGCTATTTGTTTCGTTTTACCATATTGGCACTCGGGTACTTTTTTGTTAAAAGGTAATCTAACAACAAATCTATCACTCTCGTTTCTTGTTCTCTCTCTTCTCACTCTTGTTTCATTATAAAATTTCTCACACCATTCCTCTTCCAACGTAAATTTCTTTGTTATAGAGTCAGGTTCAGCCTCCAACTCCCAAAACATTTTAAGATAATCATCTTCTCTGACCTGAGCATGCATATTTATCACTATCTCTTTGTGTGTTACTTGTCTTCATTCTCCCAGATATAATCCAACCAAAGACTATATGTTGTGCAATAAGATTGCCCTCTGGATGTTTTATTACGTTATTTAGTAGAATCTCACTGTATATTTCAGCACCTAAGAGAATATCTATTTTAGCTGGTGTTGCATAATCTGCATCGGCTAATTGTAGTGTCTCTAACTCAACCCATTCTTGTGCATCTAGCTTGTGACTGGGAAGTATAGACGTCAAAGACCCAATAACGTACGCATCGACCTTACAAATAATGTTGGAATCATACTGTGATTCTATCTGTAAAGAAACATAGTATTTAATTCGCGTTTGACTATCGCCTAAACCTGACACCACACCATTTACAGCCATACGTTTAAGACCTAATAATTGTACAGTAGATTCGCTAATAAATGATGCTTGTGACCCTTGGTCGAGTAGTGCGCGAATGAGATACTTTTGCTCATTTCTTGCTTGAGCTTTAATTACAGCTGTAGCCAATAGTACATTGTAACTCAGTGATTCTCCTCTTGAAAAGTTAGCTACAATTCTCGTCTCATTTGTGGATGTACTCGCTTGTGGTTTAAATTGACTACCATTATCGCTCTTATTTTGTGTTTGTAATTGTATAGTATTATAGTTCTCACCTTGTATAGAATCCTATTTCTCTACGTGTAACATTGTGTGATGTCGCTTACCACATTTTCTGCAGCACGTGGAATGGTGACATTTGTGAACTACATGATTTGGTCACATGCAGTTAAAACAATCTCTTGGTTTGTACGTAATTGATTCTCTCTCGTATGGGTTTCTGTTGAAACTTATCACAGTGATATAAATAGTGGTTATCTTTACATAAGATACAACTGCCATTAGGTATTGTATTAGGTTCTTGTACTGCTGAATGAAAAGATTTGGATACTTGGTTTGACTTATGCGTGATTGATGATCTGTTCGTTTGTTTGACAGGATCGATCATTTCTAAACTACGGAATCGACACTCTAAAAATTCTGTTAGTTCAGACCATGTTGGTAAAGAATCAGTTGTTATACTTAACTTCTGTTCCCATAGTTTATGTGACTCAGCATCAAGTTTTGATACTACAAAGAAAACAATAAAAGTGTCACAAGACTTTGCTTGTACTCCTAGATTTTCAAGTGACTGCAAGCACGAAGTTGTTGTGTCGAGTAGATGTTTAATTGCATTCAATGATTCACTGGTAATCTGTTTTTGAGAAAAGAACATCTTTAAAATAGCATTGGCATTATAGCGCTTATTGTTATACCTTCTTACTAATTGTTTCCATGCCTCATTGTAGTTCTCGTCAGTCTTCGAATAATTACGTAGAAGTACTGCGGGTTCACCTGTTAAATTTGTTTTTAAATAATGTAGTTTCTGAACTCCGGTCAATGTACTATTATCATGGATAAGAGATATAAACATGTCATAAAAGCTTTGCCATTCATCATATCTACCGCTGAATGTTGGTAACTGAATCCTAGGTAACTTTACCTCTTTACTCTTTGCATCTGGTGAATGTGACGTTGACTTCATTTCCTTTGTTGATAAACTATTAATAACGGTTTTTAAATGACCTTTATAGTTGGTATATCTTTCTTCAAAACTATCATAAATGTCATCCGTAAAGTAACAAATCACAAAGACTCAAAAGTATAAACATCATAAATATCAAAAGTAAGTATAAGTAGTAACAAATTGTATCTTTATTAGTTTACTAATATGCCTGTATGTATAAGTTGTTTGTATGAGTTGTCTATGTCCTTCTGTAAAGTCTTTCCATAGCTCTTCTTGAATCTGTAGCCTGGTTTCGACATAATCAAGGTTTAAACTATCTCTTGGGGTCTTTTTGTAATTTATTTCAGCTTTCTGTAATCTCTCGTATAGATCAATCTGAATCAAAGTACTTCGTTTGCCATCGTATCAATATAACTTCAATAGTAATAAGTACACTCTAGTCCTAGTTATATTGTATACCAATGCAAACCATACGCAGTGTGATATGGCAACATAGTTCAAATGTGTAGTAATGCAAGTTATTTTACTCTCGTATAACTCAATCTGAATCAAAAGTACTTCGTTTGCCATCGTATCAATATAACTTCAATAGTAATAATTACACTCTCGTTCTAGTTATATTGTATACAATATGCAAATCATACCTAAGTAGTGTGTGATACGGCAAAATAGTTTCATTGTATAGTAATGCAAGCTATTTTACGAATACAATAAAATGTTGAAAATTTTACCTCTCTGTAAACGTCTGTAAGTTTCTTTTTAGTTTAAATAAAAAGTCAACTGCATTATCTTCTTTTGTATACTATTTTATGCCCACAATATTTTTATATACCCTGGTTTCGGCACCATGTACATTCTAGTTCACTCCTGTAAATATATCTAAAGGTTAAGAAAAACTGCTCTTTGTTAGTTCGTGATAATCTCCATTTTTATTCTCTTGTTCTATATTCAATGTATATTTAAATATTAAAATACATAGTAGTTCGATCTACCAATGAGTTTTTATGTTCTACACATAACACAATATTATCAAATATTGTTATTAGTGCCAGCTAATTACACCATACGTATTATATTAAACAGACACTATCCTTCTATACGTTATTATTCTAAGTATATAGGACATATTTTGTCCCGATAGTATTATTTCTTTAGGATAATTGATAAATTTTACGGAATAAGCTAGTATATGATATTGTATTATATATGAATTACACAGATTAATCGCGATTCCCATATATATAGGCCATGTGGTGATGGACTAAGAATACAATATGGTACCACCCCTTCCTTTTCCACATATCATAAGGGACGATTAAGGAGTTTAAGTAACGTCATTTGGTTGTGTGACATAAATATCTTACTACGATTTTAAAGTTCTGAATTCAATTCCTAAGTCAGACAAAAAGTATTTTTTTGACTTGCCTGTAAATATCATGGAAATATCGGAAGACATTTCCTCTCCAGAAACTCTCAGCGATAAAGTCGAACTTTGGATGTGTGCCCGATTGAGAACAATAAGTTTATCCACTCATATACGTTATAAAAATTTTATTATTATATACCTCTGTTTAGTTCTTCAAGCTTAAAAACGTGGTGGTTAATTGAAGCTAGGGAAAGTACATCTCTATTATTTAAAAGCAACCCGCAATCGCTTCGCTTCGGTGTCAGTTGCCACACCCACGTAGTGCCCAATCCCGTGGAAATACCGGGATAAAATATAGCCTATGTTACTCCCTGATATTATAGCTTTCCATTTATGAAAGAATTTTTGAAATTAGTTTTGGAGCCTGTTCAATACAAACAAACAAACAAATCTTTCCTCTTTATAATATTAGTGTAGACAATAGTCTTCATTAGAGTTTTGATATCACTAATATTTTAGTAAACTAAGTGGAGTGCATTTTTGTACATTCGCACTCTATAATAATTTCATAGCTATTAAATAACTCTACAAATTACTTATTAAAACAACATGCGACAAGTCCACTAATTAATACACTCGATACGGTGATACCAGTGTAAAAACTTACCTTACGTCCCTCAGGCGGTCTATTATTTGTATTCAGTTATTATCTATGGCGCTGGTAATTTTTTTAACACATTCCGAAGAGGCGATACGGCGTATCGCGGGGATGGGGGCCTACACCCGCCGCGAGGCGCTCGCGCGTGAAATTATTATCATATAATACCCCAGGCTTTGAACAGACTGCGATTATTCAAATGCTCATCGCAGTCGCAGGCTTGTGCTATCTCACAGCTGCCTTTCGCGCGCGCATTCTCGTATAGCTATTTCACACCGTTTTATAAAACTTGTCAAATATATTCATGTTTAATGGACGAGAATTGTCATGTGAGCGATAAGCAAATGACAGAAAATGTTATGTAAATTCTAAATATCAATACTCCTTTGTAAATACCTCGTAATGTTCGCTTGAGTAAAATATTTGCGCAGGCGAGCGTGTGGCTCATTCTTATAGATAAAATATAACATGTATAAGTAATCAATGTTGCTGATTCTAAATGATACTGCTACGTATGGACCTTTGCCAACCAGGCCAGCCCACCAGAAGCATAGCCAAGCATTTTCATTACAGTAAGTAGCACCTTACCGTAAAGAAAATGCTCTTTTTAAACTTCGTTTAAAGAAACACACAGCATGTGGGAGTATTTAGTAGCACTCGGGGAAAACCAGGAGCAAGTAGACCATTCCAGATCTTACACATATGTGGGAGAAATAATCGCTGGAAAACATACTAGATACATATATACATACTAGATATATATATATATATATATAGATATATATATGTATATATATATATGTGTGTGTGTGTGTGTATATATATATATATATATATAGTGTACAAGTACATAGAGTGACCCAAAGTCTCTTCGCCGGTCTAGAAACTTCAGTCTGTCCATGAGATTGGGATTATCGACGATTTGAACAGCACGTCTTTGCAGAGAATCAAGCGGCTCTAGTTGTCACTTAGGCACACCTGCCCAGATATGTGAGCGATAATCCACGTGAGAACGAGCTTGTGCTTTATACGGCATAAGACGTTATCTCGGCGTGAAGTATCGCCTGGCTTTGTTCAGGGTGCCAAGGTTTCTCCTTGCCAGGCTTTATCCTGCCTCCCAAACTAAACTTTGATTATAATTCGACGCCGGATTCTAATACTCTTGGCAATGAGGAGAGATAACTCCTTGGAACTGTGGCGTCATGATAAACGGGTTCTTCCATGCAGTGAACGCGCAAACTTGTTTTTCTAGGAATGAACTGAATTCCGTTCATTCCATTCCGAGGTCTGCCCCAGAGAGCGTTTGACTTCAGACATAAGTTGAACCCATCCTTCCTGTAACTCCCTTCTTTATAGAGAGCATATGCAGGATAATCAACGTCGGAGATAGCACCGAGCGCTGCGGTACACCAGCATTAATGGTCGTGTTTTTTGATCAGGCACATTCGACGACGACTTGAATGCTCTGACCATCCAATAAGATGGCGATCCAATTACAGAATGTCTCGGGAATTCCACACAATGGTAGCTTTGAACTGAAAAACACTGTGTCAGACCCTATCGAATGCCTTTGCGATAGGCTGAACACCAGCGGCTCACCCTTGCCCTTCAAAGCCCCACGATATGTATGGTACACAAAAAGATCACCAGCTGATCGATCGTAGTGAAAGCCGTATTGTCGATCACTGAAAATATCCCTAAGGTTGCAGAAGCTGACGGTTTTATTTTTTTTTTTTTTATTGCAAACGGTGGCAAACGAGCAAACAGTACACCTGATGGTAAGTGTTGCTGCCGCTCATGGACCTTTACAAGGCCGTTGCCTACCGCGAAGAAAGTGAAGGGAGTGTGAATGCGTGCATTGAGGCTCGGTAATACCAAGGGCACCACCAAAACCCTCCACACGCAAACACCCTCAGAAAGCTGGGCTTCCGGCTCTCTCGCTCACCGAACGAAGCGTAGTAACAAATCGCTACTACTCAGACGTCGATTTTCTGCGAGAGTGTGGTACTGCCCCGGACGGACCGGCCCGCGGCTGTAGACAGATAACTGTCGACAGTGTGGTCCTACCACTCTTGAAACGGTTAACTATTCTCTTAGTTACCTTGAAGAGTAAGAATGTTATCGCAATGGACCTGTGTTTCGACGGGTCCCACCAGTCTCCATTTTTGGGATCGGGTGGACATCAGCTACCTTTCATAAACATGAAACCCTATCAATGTCATAGGATAGCTGGTATTAGCACATGAGGTCGTTGGTCAATTCAGAGACGCACGCCTTCAGGGCTACTGCAGGGATGCAAACCGGCCCCGCTCAACTCATGGCTGTCTAAAAACTGCAGCTTCCGTCTGACCGCTTGCTGCCTTATACAGATTTTAGAAAGAGAACTTCAACACTGCAGGGTGGTAGGTAGTGTGGTAGCTCCCACGCTGCAAGTCGAGTTACAGGCAAAAAAATCATCCAGAAGATCGGACTTCTTCTTTGCACAGTGAGCCAAACTGACATCATGTTTTTGTAATATGCCTTCTTATCGGTGAGGGTTGTAAAAAACGATATATGCAAGAGAAATAAAGCTCAAAATTAAACTCTACACCAATCCCTATGACTAGCGTGGTATAGTAGACTAATTATGCTCCTATAATAAACTAATATTCAATTTTATAAATGTAATACATAACTAATTCCTTTGTAAAAACATTAATATAGAATAATATAGTATAAAGTATAATATATATTTGAACGTTAAAAGTAGTTTTTGAACATAATTAAAGAACTAAATAACATTAGAGACGACTTTTATAAGCGTTGTTAGTAGTCACAAAAGGTCACATCAAAATCTGATTAAAGTTATTTTGTTACCATTTGTTCTACGTATACGGCTGACGTAATTCCATCAATCTGTCCAAATGTGACCTAGACAAAAGTGTTTTCCACTGCAGTCGACTTTCGACAAAATCGCCTAATTATTAATTGAATTAGGTGCTATATTATACCTAACAATTATCTATCTGTTAGCATATCAAATCTGTTGATGGTTTACTTCATATATCGATATGTTTAAAATACAATGTGTAATCACCTCTTATTTTCTACTGAGAGTAAAAACTGGCTGAATGAGTAGCAGAAGAATGGGTACCCTCTCCTTGAAAATTCATATTACTAACTGCCAACCCACTAACAAGTTGCAAGTTTGAAATTGATGGCATTATCATCCCTTGTGGAAGCTTATGTCCAGCAAAAGAAGCTTGCATGCGTCGCAATACCTGGGAGGAGAGCCTAACGTTGATAGTCTCATAGATTTAATAAACGAAGATCTATGAAACTTGAACTGACATTTCTTTACAAGAAATTTCTTTTCTTATTTTTCAATTGAACTTAACCTTTACCTACTTTGTGTACACGGAATAGTAACTGAGGGAAAGTGATGGGTTTAGCTTTCTGATCCCCTATCTCCTTTTCTGAACATCTTCAAATTCAGTGTTTAAAATGTTCTTTTAATTATAAACACTTTAATATTAATGACATTATGCAAAACATTATCTTACAGGAGTTCCTTGACTAACACTGAAAGGTAGCGTAACTCGTTCACTGAGTTGATTATAAAGTGGAAATTTAATTATAAAATAGTACGAAACTTAAATAAACTTGTGAGTTAACCCTCGGGCGGACTTGGTTTAAAGTTGGCAAGTGGAGAAGGGCCCGAGACGTAAAGTAAGCGTTATCTACAAGTATATTTTGCTTTGGACTCTTTATGAGTTTCAAACGAGATTCGTCACGCGACGTTAACTTGGAATAGATGTGATAAAGTGGTCGCTAATCTGTCCTATTGGGGCCGCACTTAGTACACTTTATTAATCACAAAGCTTACAAATTACGCTATACTTCCTGCAGCGTGACACCTCGCTTTGGCGTATGTTAATTTTATTGTCGACTCTATTGGACGATTTGGAGACCGACACTACTTTCATTGGGGTTGAAAAGTGTCAGAATAATGTAAATATAAATTGTTGTTTTTTTTTAATTTATATCTTTAAAATGAATAAGAATAATTTTAACGTACTGTTAGTCTGTTGTTGTCTATACTTAAATAAACGTTTAAAGATTTCTGAAATGGTAGGCACTACTAGCAAAGTTAATAGACGCTTCAGTGCTATTTATTCATCTAACAATGCATTAGCAATGCATTAGACATCTATTCTCAATGCTTGCTACAAATATACTCACAATAGTGGTTTGTCATGTTGATTCTGCTATAAATATAATAAATATTAATTACTTAAACACGTTTTTATTTAATGACGCCTAAATAACTTAGTCATTAAAATAAGGTTACCTTGAATCGACCTTCTGTAAACATGAATTACCATAGCATATTTATTATTCTTATCGATGCGCATTTTGTTCAGAATATTTATGCACAATTTTATACTTTAATCGCAAAATTTACACTTAAAACGTGGGGTTCTCAACATGACGCCTTATGCAAAGCAGGTGCTACCTGATACGCGAGTTTACATGCACGGGTAGAAATGTTATAAGCCTCTAAAGATAAGCTTACGAAAATTTGTTTAATACTCCCTTAAACAAGGAACAATTTTGTTTTTGCAACACATCAGTAGGGCCTTCCGCATCGTATATTTAAAGCACTAAAAATGTATTATAATAAAGGTAATAGGCACTATTTTTAAGTGTTTGTAATCCACATTTTTTTTTTTACATTTCCCGTGCATTTGAGCCGGTTTACAACCGATACGACACTTATCAAGTGTTGATCACGTAACGCCATCATAAAACTAATATCAGGGTGGCAATTTACAGACTGCTTAAAAATAAAATCATAATAGAAGTCGATTGAGTGGCATAACCACGTACATAGGTAGTACGAGTACTTATTAGTATTTGGAGATAAAATGAAGTTGGCCCGCTTTGGGCAATTTATTGGGGTAAGTTATGGGCGGCGCGCGGGCTCGGGCGGCTAATTTATTCGCCGTGCACATAAATTACTTGATTATGAATTCAAGTTAGCTCCACTGAATTGTTTGTCTGTTGTTTTGCAACGCTTTTGTGTAACAAACAAGGATATTACAATTTAGGCACCAGATTCATGTCTTATAGACCCAACAATAAATTAAAACTTATGTGTACAAGATAGAGAAATGTGAAAGATCTTATAATCTATATATATAAAAGGAGAAGCTGACTGATATATCAACGCCGGGCCTAAACTATAAGGATTATAAACTTGAAATTTTTCACAGGGGTTCCTTTTATAACATAAGCACTAAGAAAGTATTTTTGAAAATTCACCCCCTAAAGGGGTCAAACGGGGGTGCAGAGTTAGCATGAAACTTTGCCGTTTTTTGAAGTTATTCAAATAAATTTCTGTACATAGGTTCTTCATTGAAAATAATGAAACACGTGTAAAATATTTTTTCGAAATCATCCCTTAAGGGAGTAAAAGGGAGGTTCAAATTAGTATGAAAGTTCTTTGATTTTTAAAGTTATTTCAAGGAAATGTTGTATTTGGGTTATAATTTCCTAATAATGATTATTGCCGATATCCTTTTTTGTGAATGCAATCCCTAAGGGGATAAAAAGTAGTTTTTCGTATAATTACACTGGTCGGCATCAAAATATAAGCACAACAATGTACATATGGAATTGATATATATCGACGCACTAAATCTAAATATATGAGCAGAATTTATGTAGCACGTCTAGTTTTGTTACTACAAGCAACTTTTGTTTTCATTAAAATTGTATACATTTTGATACTAACAGCGGTATCATGAACCTTAATGACATGAATTTTGCTATACTTTGGTGTAAGAAAGACAGCAATGTATTGTTTACCACAAAGTAACTAACAAACGCGAGCGCAGTGATTGTTTTGAGTAAGTAAGCTACCGACGTGTGTAAAAAGTTATAAAAATAAAAGAGTTATGTCGCAGTTACCTAGTTTAGGTAAGTGAAATTTCCTTTCTTATCCTTATTGATTTTTTTTAATAATGCTATAAACATGTAGTAGCTTCTATTGAATTTAAAATTATACAATACGTTTTGTTTTGTTTTAGGTTAAAAGAATGCCATGTGTATGTAAAAATTCACCTAATATTTTTTTGTTATATATGTGGTGATTTTGTAGTGGCCTTACATCGGAGAAAGATCCCTTTAATAAAAAGGGCTTACCTTCATTATTTTGGATTTGAAATAGATGAAAGAGAGAAAAACTGGGTCACAAACATATGTTGCAAAACATGTGCAATAACTCTGATAAGTTGGTTGAAAGGAACCAAAAAATCATTACGATTTAGCAAGCCTATGATCTTGGTGCCATGTCAGATGAGCATGGTGAGAGGTTCCACCAAGATATAGCGCATATGGAAAAAGATATAATAGCCAAAGGTCTCCAGCAATGCTAGCTGACTTCTGCTGGAAAATCAATCGTGAAACAGAGGATCAAACTTAAAAAAGAAAGCGATCTATGAAATAGTTATTTTATTTATATTATATTAGTGTTTTAATTAATTTAAGTTTTAATTTACATCATATATGTAATGTCAGGTGTGAAATATTTGTACTTTTTTCGTAATAAATACGTATTTAATATATCGATATTACTATTTTATTTAAATAAGGAAAGCTCAAAAACTAGACGTGATAGAAACAATCTGTAAACAGTTTTGGATTCATCATACTTATAGGCAATTAAGATCACATAACAAAGATCTTGCTCACAACTTTTTTTTTATTTTGCCGACCACTGTTACCTACATTATTTCAATGAAATATTGTATTTAGCTTGTTCCTAATAATTATTATGGGCGATATCCTACTCAGTGTTTAAAGTATCCACATCATCCAGCAACACGATGGACCTATAGAACCTTGAATATCATGCATAGCTATGTGTGTTAACCTCTATTATAAATAAATTTCACGCGAACTAAGTTGCGGGCGAAAGCTAGTTGGTTTATAAAATGTTAGAAAAAATTACAAAAATTATGGTATATCATCCATCATCAAACTGCTTTTGTCCTAATTACTTGGGATCAAGGCAATATGTATTGTACTTACTGCCATTATAAATATTGCAAAAGGTTTTGGCAATAGTTTGCCGGCCGCCTGCATGACTTTAACTCTCCTTGGGCATGTAATTGTTAACTAAACTGCATCAGATGGAGTTTGCCTAGGTCGATTTAAAACTCTTACTCGTCTTGTACGTCATTCATACGCAAAAATATGCTTGGTAGTATTTTTAGCTGCTACCACACAACTAGCAAAAAGTAATGTACACTTATATAAGTATTATTAAATTTAATGTTTGCGTGAGAAAAAGTTAAATGACGAGCAAAAGTGGAGACATTGTAATAAAAAGCAATAGTACAGATTATGCTGAACACCAATGGTAATGGCGAGTTGTTTTCCAGGCGGTAGTAACGCCGCAAGTTGCTGCAACGCGGAATAATCGCGGATACCCATAAAAGATGTAATTTCAGATAAGCTGAAACAGACGAGCCCCGCCCCCTGTCTCCCACCGCCCCACCATACTCCCTCGCTGCCTACTTTCTAATGACTAATTATTATGCTGTGCGTTCCGAGCTTTAATGTCTTTGAGGCCTGCGTTCTTGTAGGTACTTGGACAGACTTTGTACTTACACCGTAGTTTTACACTTGCGGTTGAATTAAAGTGATTGATCTTGACACGTACAATAGCCACTATGGAAAATTATAACTTATATATATTATAGAAAATTATACCTCATTAATTTTAATTTATTAATACCTACTTATGTTTTGTTGGCACAGTGTCTTACATACGAGACTTCGTATCGTGATGTCTCTGGCTCGTATATATTATGGAATTTTCCTTAAGTAAATCTCAATAAACCTTAATAATCTTTCCGTGTGGTGACAGAATGGGAATAGAATTCACCACTCCTTCTCTTACCCGTGGATGTTGTAGAAGATGACTACGGGATCTAATACTATGTAATATCTATGTAAGAGAAAGAAAATCTTAAATAAAACCCTATATCAACCTGTCATACCATGGTATATTAAGGTCAATTCCCAAGAGTGGGACGTATATGAGCAGAGATGACAATGATTATGATGAAACCTTAATATTGTCTCTTAAATCTAAAATCTGGTAAGCCTTAATACTTATGACAACTATTGATAATTTCGTAAACAGTAATTAGCCCACTACTTATTACGAAATATTTTAAATACTCAACTAACTAAACGTGTATTACACCACTGTATATACCTTTATAGAATTAAGTCGTGATGGTATATGAATAATAATTACATTAAAAGAAATTATTCATAGCTTATCGTAATAGATAATCTAAGATCAATAAAATCTTATCTTAGATATCGGATCGAATCGGCAATAAGTAATGTAATTTTAATTGAAAATTATTATTCCTATGGATGCGTTTATTTTGCATAACAGGCTCCTTTGTGGAATGGGTAAGTTGTGATTACTGATATGTTCTTGAATATTTTGTAATGATAATGAGAGAGGTGCTTATGATGGCTGACTGTGGATTCAGGCGTTGGCGCCGCAATGATGACGCTGATAGAGTGGCGTTCGTCGCCGGCGCGACGCACCGATGAGTCTGATACTGAATTACCATAATGTTCACACTTCTTTAACTTACCGTCTGCTAGTTGTCTATGATAACGCGCATTATTAAGTCTATACTTTTATTTACATTTCTTATTCACTTCTACACATTTAACAATATATTTCTGTCTCACTTCAATAGTTAAACATGAGAAAAATTTATTACATTGTTATTAGATATTAATTTTCTACACCAAATCATCATCATCATTATCATCATCTTAGGTCATACACGTCCCACTGTTGGGCTCGGACCTCCTTCCCTATGTGAGGGAAATTGACCTAATATACCACACTGATCAGATGTGTTAGTATACGGTTTTGTTTCGAGTTTTCCTTCTCTTAGATAGATATTATAGGCATATTATATCCCTTAGTCATCTTTTACGACACCCATGGATAAGAGAGGGGGTGGTGAATTCTATTCTTACTCCCTCACCACATGAAAAATGCTATATTATATTAAATAAATAAATAAATAAAAATAAAAATAGCCTTTATTGCCTATGACCTTGATTATACATACATTTTTTTTACACATATATATATATATATCTTCTTTAATTATATATAGAATGGAAACTAAAACTATTTCTAAACTAAATTTAAATATCTAATATTCTTGTTCCATCAGCAATCGAGTCAGGCTGTCTTACGACATAGGCCTCCTCAAGTATCCTCCATTTATTGCGATCCATCACTGTCCTTCTCCAACCTTTAGGCATATCGTCTTCCCACCTTTTTGCGGTCTTCCTCTCTTCCTCTTTCCATACCTTGGATACCATTCCGTAACCTTTTTCGTCCACTTGCCTACTAGAGATCTCATCATATGACCTGTCCATTTCCACTTCAAAGTTCGTGTTTTTATTGTCACATCTTCAATTTTTGTTATATTTCTGATTTTTGAAGCTTTCCACTTGTCTAGCAACCTTAGATTCAGCATACTCCTTTCCATTCCTCTTTGACACACGGCGAGCTTGTGTTCGATTGTCTGTGTTAGTGGCCAAGTCTGGCAGCCGTAGGTTAGATAAGGCAGGATACATGTGTTGTAAACCTTTCTTTTATCTGATATAGGTATAACCTCATTTTTCATAATTTCCTTTAAGGACCAGTATTTTTGGCAGGTTTTATTTATTCGTCTGTCTGTTTCTTTATTAGACATATCTTTTACAGAAATAGCCTGACCTAGGTATATATATTGTTCTGTATATTCGATTTCTTCACCATCTACCTTTATTTTAACTTTGGTTTCGTTTGTCATCGATTTAATTTTACTGATATTCATTAGTAAACCTGCCTTTTTGCTTTCTACTGCCAGTTGTTGTAGCATTGTTTGTAGAGTGCTAGGGTCTTCTGCAAATAAGATGATATCATCTGCGAACCTCAAGTGGTGTAGTTTTTCCCCGTTTATATTTATACCAAAGTCATCCCAATTAAGCTGTCTGAATATGTTTTCGAGAACAGCATTAAATATTTTTGGTGACAGGGGATCGCCCTGTCTAACGCCTTTCTCAATTTTAAATCCTTCTCCTATACTCTCTAGTTGTATTTTTGCTGTAATGTTAACATATATCTGTTGGAGTATCCTGATAAATTTATTTTCGACTCCTTGATTTTTCAAAGCTTGCCATATGTAACTATGTTTTAATGAATCGAACGCTTTATCATAATCTACAAACGATAGATAGTATGGGCGGTTGTATTCGTTGCATTTCTCAACTATTTGCTTAACAGTGTGTATGTGATCAATTGTTGAGAAATTGGAACGAAACCCTGCTTGTTCGTTACTCTGATTATTATCTAGATTTTTAGTCAAGCGTTCTAATATTATCTTCGCAAATACTTTGTACAGGTTCGTCATTAAGCTTATGGGTCTAAAGTTGTTAATATCATTTTTATCTCCCTTTTTATATAGAAGTATTATTGTTGACGATGTCCATTGTAATATTATATTACGTAACATAAATTCCAGATGGCATAATAATGTTAATTGTCACTAAGTTTTATTAAATTTAATGACAATTATCATTATTATTAATGTTAATTGTCATTAAATTTAATTAAAATTTTGGAGCATGATTACGATATTTTTTCTTTTGCAATTGCAGCTAGCGATAAAGGTCTAAATATTACTAAAAGAATAACTGGAAATTGTCTATTTTCTGTATAAAAAGAAAGTAAATGTTTATACAATATCTAACAAGATGTCGGTCCGCAAGTAAATCACCCAAATTATACAAATAGCGTTTGCCTAACTGCACCAACATATTGGCATATGTTCGTGACTAGTTTACGAGTGCCACGACATTGCATATTAATTGGTGTCGCTATCGAGCCGCGCATCGCTACGACCTAGCTTCCACTAGAGTTATCTCTACATGCTAACATTATGCCATACGTACTGTATGGACGTGGATTTATCGAAAAATATATAGGTAGCAAGGTATTATTTGCATTTGGAATATATTAAATTTCCTAACATTAAATAAGAGTTAAATTTTTCAATATGTCTGCGAGATATTGTTTTCATGAATGTTTAGTTTATAAACTTTGCAATTATCGATTCTACAATGATCATTTATTTTCTCTCAAATCTGTTGTCAGTCTCGAGACAATTAAAACTGCCTCAAGGCCAAACCATGAAATAATTATAGTTGCTAGGCTACAGGAGTTCCACTGGTGTGATGGCCAATGTGCATCTTACTATTGTACTGAAATCTCTAAAATTAAAGGGCTTTCGGCTTACTTTATCAGACTGGCCAGGTAGATTGTATTTTCATTATGTTTTCAATTTATTACAGTTATACTGTCTTAAACTCTATAGTTATCTATTATATCTCAGTTCATAATTTGTATGCAAGAGAAAAAAAAAACGACATAAATCAAATAAATCCATATACCAACACGTCTGACCAGCGTGCTATAGTAGGTCAATTTCCCTCCTACTATGAAGGAGGCTCGAGCCCAACAGTGGAACGTATATGAGCTAAAATGACGATGATTAACTTCAACCAACCTCAACTTACCTCAGCATAATTGCAACACAAACCTGTTAGACCATTATTTATAGATAAAACCATAATTAAATGGAATTTAGCATTGTTCTAAAAAACTTATCAACAAATATCAACTAGACTCATCAATGCATTGACCAGTAGGTTGAACGCCACAATCCACCATAGTACAGTGATAGAGCGGATAGAGCGAGCGCAGTCTAATATGCAAATGTATTTAAATGCTAAGCCCTCTTCATTACGCCGGTATCGATCTTAGATATACAATTTGTAACTCGATAGGTGCATAAGTCTAACGAATCTCTTATTAATACCCGTTGTTAAAGAGAATTAGCAAGCGTTTCTGTACCACTGAATTTGTTATATACTGTTTAGGAATATTGGCAAGAATTTAAATAAAAACATGGAGATAACTTTTATTTATCTCTTTCCTTCTTTTATACGAGAAGACATTTGGCTTCCTATATCATTTTGGCTAAAAAATATATGGTTTATTTCGACTTTATTTTCATTGGATGTCTGGTAATTGTAGTTAAATAAAATGTTTATATAATTTCTAATAAGAGGATTATTAGATTTCTTTGAGATTACATATTTACATTTTTTAACGTTTCAATATTTATTTATTAATTCAATATTGCAATACCTATAATTACAATAGCGATAGCAAAAGAAAGGTTTTAACTTACATGATACATTATGTGATATAAATAGCCTTGAAAACATTTGGTTCTCTATACTCCGCACTGCCCTCCGTTCTAGTCAAGACTGTATCACGGTAAGACAGTATAATCACAAATATACATGATTTACTATAATGGGTATCTATATTCATAATCTTCTTTTATTTAGTAAAATTTTGTCACGAATTTCAGGTTAGTAATTAATACCTTTCTTCTTCTTCATATAATATGTATATTCCATTCCCTTATAATGGCACGGAAATTGAATTACTTTAGAATGCTAGTTAATCTTATTAGAATATTTTTAAATTGATGTTTAATTCTCGTGTTGATACTCACGCTGATGTGCATTATGATTATCTAGATGATCTTATGCTTATGAAGAATTTTTGGCAATTCTCCACCTAAAAGATAGTTTAAGGGATCGATTGTTTTATGTAAATTTCTTCCTATACAAACTGAAGTAGGGTATGTTTTGCATTAAGTTTCTGATTAGAATATGATTCGATGTATGTGGTAGGTAAGAAATTGAAATTCAATTGAGAATTCTATAGAGATATGTACGTTTCTTTCGGTCCTAATAATTATTTGTTGACTAGCTGACCCGGCGAACTTCGTAACGCCATAATTTTTTTCGTAAATATATTTTCTAAATTGCCAAACTTATAGTCTCTAATAGAAGAATCATTACAGCTTTGTCAGGCAAGATTCAATAGTTTTGATCGTGGCATTGTTAATGATGATTCAAAGAGAATAGAAATTACTCATTATTAATTTCGGACAAAATTATAATTATCAAATTTTCTACCATACTTAACTATAGACAAAATTTCGTTCAGCTGTCATTTGCATTTTGTTATTACATATCAAGTGCGGTTTTTTATACTACCTTTCACAGTGACTTGTATTCTGTTTGACATTTTATATCACGTCACACGCGAACACCATCGAACGAGATAAAAGAGTTATTGGCGAAATCTTGTAAACACCATTAAAGAAAGAAACGGGATAAAAAGTATCCTATGTCCGTTTCCTGGCTCTAAGCTAGCTTCCCACCAATTTTCAGCCAAATCTGTACAGCTGTTCTTGAGTTATAAATTTAGTAACTAACACGACTTTCTTTTATATATATAGATTGTCATTGATATTGTCATACGACATTCAATCTCATATAGGAGAAAGGTTAGGTAATCATTTGCTTACAATTTAAAAGAAGTATTGGAAATTTAGATTGGTGCGGATGTTCTCTCAAAATAGAATGCCACAATTCATATAATCCTGGTCTATTATCGATTGATAAATTTGACATCACTGTGATGAAACCAAATTTTACTCGATATATGATTAATAGGCACATATGTACTCTCGGAACGAGAGATTTTTAGGTAGGTTTAAGTGTAGTCCAGATGGACCAAGTGCTCGATCCAATGGGTTTTGGTGCCGCACACCACCCCTATTGGTACTGCGGATGGAATGGACACGATATGTATAGATCATAGCCTGCCAAAGAAAAGTTCTAGATGTGGTCTTTCCAGCTGTTGTAGATCTCATAGATCTTATAATTATTCCTGTTTATCAGGTCTATATATATTATTTGATATTATTATGAACAAAAGCAATTATAAAATATCAAAGCAGCAATTCTTGTATATATCTATAATGGAAATCACGGCGACGGCTCCAACGATTTTCATTAAATTTAGTATGCAGGAGATTTCTGGAGCGATAAATGGATCTAGCTAGGTTTCTTTATACAATTTCATTATATCAGTGCTTTTAAACAATGAAAAAATATAATTAGAATATAAAGATAGATTTAGTCGCTAACATTGAGAGTAAACATATCTCAGTTGGAAAATCGAACAGCGCCTTAGTCCAGACAAAGCCAGTTCGATTTTTGGTTTCCACTCTTTTTCAAGTTTCTTTTTATGAGAATATCTATTAGTAACTAAAAATATTTCACAAAATACAAAATTTAACAAAAATAAACCTTTTGCAGAAATCCTGTAGCTTACCATACTTCCAGGCTCTCAGGCATCAGGCATAACTTTGACAAGATTTCTTAAAAACAAAAAGAAAAGTATGACTGACTAAACTTCATCTATTAATGACTAATACCAAATGAATCTACCTCATTATTATTCATTAAATTACAATAGATAATGATTCCTTGCAAATGTATGCCCACGAACGTAGTACTAATTAGTGTGAATCTAAAAATCAGTATACATTCACATAAAATTAAAAGAGAAATGCCTATACCATTAGACTTGCCTTTATAAAGTTGTGTTAGAATTTGTATTCTAGTACCTGTTAGCGGTCCAATCAGATTAATCTTAAATATTTATTGCACATAGTGTATTGGCACCCGGAGGTTTGTTAAATTAGTATGACTATGGTTACGCCGATGGTGTAGAAAATGGTAAGCGTTGTCGAACGTGGGTGGGCTGCCTACAATTGATTAAGACATGATGAATAATAAGCTTTTATTCAAATACAATTATCTTCAAATTATACTAAACATTTTCCGTGTGGTAACGGAGTAAGAATATAATTCACCATTCCCTCTTTTGCCTGGGAGTATTGTAAAAGACGACTAAGGGATTAAATTTATGTATAACATCTGTGCAAGAGAGGGAAAACCTTGAACCAACACATCTGACCAGCATGGTATAGTAGGCCTAGAAGGTAAACTTCCGTCGATTTACTAAACATTTATAGTAGACTGTGGATTGTTTAATATCCTATTAATATGTTTTGCTTTTTTGTGTTTGGTATTCTGTTGTTAGCTGCAGATGGCTATAACGGCTTTGCCCGGAGTATGGGTCAGTGCTAAGGTCTCACAATTCGATAAAAATCAACGTCCTCCTACCTGTTGTGAGTGGGAATCGAACCCGCTACAATTGGCACGGTAGGTTGGTATCTTAACCGTTATGTTATCTGTGCATATGAATACTTCATTTATTCATTTTAGCTCATATATACGTCTCACTACTCGGCTCGATCCTCCTGGATAGAAGTGAATTTGACCTACTAGACTGGTCAGTCAGGTAGATATAGAGTTTTATTTCGAGTTTTCCTTATTTTTTCATAGATATTATATACGTGTTATACTCTTAGTCATTTTTACGATACCTATGGGCAAGATAGGGGGTGATGTATTCTTACTCCGTCACCACGAGGAAGTGCTTGATAGGGAATGTGAATATTACTATAGAAAAATATCGATTCTTGAAGACTATAACCGTAAATGCCACTACACATTATTTTGGTATAAAACATTGTACTTTTCACGAAATTTTTTTGAGCCTTTATCCATTCATTCATTCATTCATCTCAACCCATATATATCCCACTGTTGAACTTGGGCCTCCTCTATTATGGGAGTGAAATTGACCTACTATACCACGCTGGTCAGACGGGTTGATATAGGCTTTTATTTTGAGTTTATCATCTTTTGAATATATGTTATCTACATATCATAATCCCTTAATTGTCTTTTGCGATACCCACGGGTAAGAAAACTGTATTCTTACTCCTTTACCATACGGAAATTATAATACATGCCTATTTAAAAATTCCATTTGCTATTAAAATAAACACTTATTTTACGCGTAGTTGTCAGATCAAACCAGTCAATTAGAAAGTAGTTAAAATTTCGTCATAATGTCTTAAACTTGATTAGCACTTAATTAACCTACAAGCCGCTTAGAATATCAAAGGAAAAATTAAAATGTTTGTCGCCGTGCTTTGAACATGAAAAAAGACTAACGAGTTACATCGTTTAGTAATAGATCATGAAGCTAATAAAACGACATATCCTCTTCCGTATCGGGAATCGATTAGTTTCTAGCTAATTCTTAACCTACAGCGAAGTTAAAAAGAACAACAGGAACGTTGCTTCACCTGTCGAATCTGATAAAAGTGTTTTATTTAAATTTCTTTAGTTGGCGATTCAAAAACGAACACAAATGCAGGATTTGTGTCTTATTAAATGAAATTTATAGTTTGGATATAGTTACTGATTGACCTCGGTCATTGGAAGGACAACAGGTTCGCATGAATCGTAAAAATGAGCCTCTCTACATAATACTGACATATTTATGTATAAAAATAAATAAATATAAATCTCATTACTTCAAACAAAAATAATATGATGTAATTCTTTACTCATGAAGCGCAGTTTTAGTAACAGAAAATTATAGTTTAAAAAACTAATAAACACGCTTACAAGCTGACAGCCCGAACCATAGAAGTTTCGAATTTCGTGCATGCGTAGTTCGTACACTAGCTCTATCTCTCTTGCTCTTATGCAAAGGATACGATTTGAAATCTGAATTCTGATGATTCTAAATCCTGGCGAATCTAATCAGGATATTCGGCTATTTTGATCGAATTATTGCATTGTCATGGGGCTTTGACGAGTGTGCAAAGTTTAAATAAAATCTGTTCGTTCAAAGTGGGGCAAAACGACGTTCAAAGATTCCGTTACATATATAGATACATAGATAAATACATACATACAGGTGAAACTAATAAAAGCGTGTTAAAAAGATAATAATGTAGTTAATAAGACAAATTACAAAGAAAAACAGTTTATATATGTATATACAAGTACGATAGAATATCAATGATTATAATCTCAGGGAATTTCTATATCTGTTATAAAGTATATTGAAAAGATTGTTACAAATTCACAGGATCCTGGCATCACTAGGTACATAAATAGTGTAATACAATGCACAATAAATAAAATACCACTTAATTTTATGTTGAGGCCGAATGTTGTGCAAGGTGCGCGTACGCACGTGCCCGATGCCCGCGGCTCCACAACAATATCTGTTCCGAATTCAAATTTGTGTCATACATCTTTATGCTTAGTTTACAAAGAAGTTATGTAAACTGGACTCTAGAACCCCCGCTTAAGGATGATTTGAATAATAATGTAAAAGGAAATGGATATTCAAAATAATATCACCTCGGGGTTAACGATTACCGGTGTGCGCATGCGCCACAGATGGCGGGATAAACCGACGTTTGTTTCCGCAGTGATATCTGAATTAATGGCGATACGAAATGCTCGAAAGGTGCTCATTAACATGATTTATGCAAGATAATATGTTTCTTAGGCGGACCCTATTGTACTGATTAACGAAACGAACCAAAACCTGAATATTGATAAGTTTTTTTTAATAAAATATGTATATAAAGTCTCATAATAGCTGTGCGCGTATCAAATGGTAGTTACATGAATGTGTAGTAAGGTCCTCGGTCGGAGAGGTATCCTGCGAGGGCGCCGTCCATCTCGCGGCTCGTTCGCTCACTGAGTACATTCCCGTGTAAGTTTTTACACCTATTATTTTATGTGTCGGCGAGTAAAGTTCGGTACGTGAGTTATAAACTCGCTCGCGCCTCTCTCGCCCCTACTTTATAGGTATTAACGACTTGTCCAAGAGTTTTCTTATAAATAAATTTGAAGGGTAACAAGGCTCGCTTTTGTCGGATTAGTAGAGTGGATCTTGTTTCACTTTGTTGCGTAGCCTCTCTATCTTTTTAATGGAAAAATTTATGAGGAATGTCCATACCCTTGCGTGTGAATATAAGTAACATAATAAAGTCGCAAACTGGCTATTCGTCATCAAATAATATCTATACCAATAAATAAAATTGGAGTGTCTGTTTGTAATGTCAAAATAATAGGCATTTTTCATGCTCACACGGTTATTTGCACGACACCTATGCCTAAAATAGCAATTAAAAAATTTTTGTCTGTCTGTCTGTCTGTCTGTTTGTTCCAGGTAATCTTCAAAACGGCTGGACCGATTTCAAAAATTCTTTCACCAATGGAAAGCTATAATATCAGGGCGTAAACTAGGCTATATTTTATCCCGGTATTCCCACGGGAACGGCAACTACGCGGGTAACACGTCTATAACCTATAACCGAAGCGAAACGAGGGCGGGTTGCTAGTCGCTAAATATATTTATTAACTGCGTTATTTACGATATATGTATGGAAATTAGATCGTAAAAATTCATGACATCTATTTCATCTAATTAAAATGAAAACTTTTAATAGATTAAGCGAAGTTGTGTGTTCATGAATTATTGTGGACAAAACATAAGTGTAATGTTTTGCGAAGCGGTGGTAAGAATCAGTGGATCACGTGACATTAGCCCATAAGGCGTAGTGTGCACTATAAACCCGAGACGTATGGAAGTTAAGAGCACTACCTGTAAAATATCAGAGTAGTAAAGTAAATGCAGTGGTAATGAGATAGAGGACGTGCCTCGAGCTCGTACTACTTAGTACAACGGGATGGCCTCATATTTCATTGTGACATACTTTAACATTTGCCATTCTGACTAATAATACTTAAAAAAAAATACTTCTACTTTAAATAATACTTCAAGGTTTATGTTTAAAAAAGATACTTCTCAAAAGTGTAGCTACTGATTAGCAGTGATTATTGACCGATATCCGGTCAACTCAATGTGTACTCTTCTGTGTATGTATATAATTATGTATATAATTATGTATATAATTAATGTATATATATAATTAAAAAAAATTGTATGTTTGTAATGTCAAAATACTGGGCTTTTTTCATGCTCACACGGTTATTTGCACGATACCTATGTCTAAAAACTAGTTTAAAAATTATTTGTTTCTGTCTGTCTGTTTGTTTGAGGTAATCTTCAAAACGGCTGAACTAATTTTGATAATATTTACTACCAGGTAGCTGTCTACCTATATAAGGAATAACTTAGGCTTAGGCTTATTTTATGCCGGTATTCCCACAGAAAGGAGAATTATGCGGGTAAGTCGACTGAAACCGAAGCGAAGCGAGGGCGGATTGCTAGTCGTACATATTGCAAGAGTTATTGACAATAGTTTTATGACCGGCCGTCTACCTAAGATCAACTCTCCTTGGGAATGTATTTATTGAGCTGACGACATCAGATGGCGCTACCCAGGTCTATGTAAAGTTCTTAGTCGTATTTTACGACACCCACAAACTATTCAAACGTTGGTAGATTCATAACCGCAACCACACAGCAAATTATTTTCACGAGTCAAGGCATTTTAATTTTAAGAAGAGTAATTTTAAGGCCAAAAGAATATACCTACATTAATTAAAAATTAATTGTGGGTGACGCGACCGGGGATTAGTCCGTCACCCGCCGAGAGGCCGACCGCGTGAGGAAAGACCGACGTCCTCCCCGAGGGGGGGACGTCGGTCGATGGGAGGGTACCCCAAGTAGGGGGTATTCCGTCGGGCCGACCACTGACGACAAGTTAACTCTGCTCCGGTGGTCGGCCCAACGATGAAGGCGACGTGGTTTTCGGATGGGTTGCGGGAGTTGCGTGTTTAAGCCCCTCTGTCACCATCATGCGGGATTGGAAAATGGCGCGGGATCCCGGTATTGCGAGATTGGAAGCCCTAGTTGACAGTGTCTGTCTACAGCCGCGGATCGGTCCATCCGGGGTACTACAACACTCTTGCAGAAAATCAACATCTGAGTAGTAACAATTTGTTACTGCACTTTGTTACCAAATTTCTAAGGTTGTTTGCGTTTGGTGGGTTTTGGTTATGCTTTTAGTATCACCGAAGCTCAATGCACGCATTCACACTCCCTTCACTTTCTACACGGTAGGCGGCGGCCTAGCAAAGGTCCATGAGCGACAGCAACACTTACCATCAGGTATATTGTTTGCTCGTTTGCCACCGTTTGCAATAAAAAAGGCTAGGCTTTATTCGTAAATAAAATAATCGAAAGTGGCCAACTGTCTCATTGATGAGAGACTAATTACTGAATAATAACAAACTGTTTTGTTTCGAGTTTTACGTTGTTACAGTGAAATTACTTGCTTACTTTTCTGAGTCGTCTGTTGTAATAACAGCAGGAAACAGAACACATTCTTATGTATTCTCTGTCACCATATGAAAATTTTAAATACTTACTTTTGTATAACTAAAAGTAAAAATTATAACAATAGATTTCTATTCTTAACCTGTGTTATTACTAACAAAATGGAATTTATGAGTGCTCTCCGAGTTTCAAATATCCCTAATGGAGCAAGAGTGAGCCGTTTTACATGTTCCCCCACAAACTGCATTATAATGTCTGTAACCAAAAATAAACTCACATAAATATAAAACAATGTGAAACCACTTAAAGCGAATAAAATACACGACGACTTCAACTCACTAAAATGAATTTATTAATAACAGAGACAATGAACGTCTGAAACAAACGTTTCACTTTTTGTATTTTTAATTGTCCTCCGGACGACAGTGAAGACACATTAGAAGAACGAAAATAAACCGGGCATCATATCATTCGAGCAAGCACCGTGCGGAACCAGCCACCAGCTGAGTCCGCGTAACCGCAACATTGACCGAATACAATATCTACCACCGCACGTGCCTTAGTCTGGTGTACAACACTTCATGTTGACATAAAATACTTCAACAGTCATTAATTAAAACTTATTTAAAAACTGCAAAAAGAATTATTGAAATGTAATTTCAAAATGTGACTCGTATAGTATAGGATGCAGTTCTTAGATGATATCTTCTACGTAATTAAAAATCTTGTCGTGACATTCAGAGCCTCGTCCCGCCTCCGCACTGCTACAGTCCCTTCAATATTGTTAGCCATTGAATCGCAATTAAATGTAACAAATCAAAGTACACTTTATTAAAAGGCTGCGATAGCTCAAAATGGAGAGTATATCTCAGGGTAGAATCGAACGTGCTCCCGTCGAAATGCCAACCATTTTATTTATTCGCCTTAATTATGTATCTTGTCTTAATTTACGATTGGATCATACGATAATCTGCATCGTAATTTATAACAGATGCCTAGGTATTCGATTTGTTGGTATAACAAGATTTAGGATTACGTAGATGACGTCGCATTCGATGCTCGGTGTCGCGATTAAAATATATTATCGACATTCATTGGCATTTTGCAATTAAGTGCGCGCGGATAGCGGCAAAGAACGAGCAGCGAACTCTCGATGCGCGCGGTTCGATAGCGTCATCGAGTTTAATTTCGTTATGTGTCGATGGCATGACGGCAGGCCGACATCTCGATACGGCAACTGTCCACAGATATCCCTTAATGAAAGTAATGGAGGTTTATTAACGATCGGCAACTACTCCTCTTTCAGTACATACTTATAGAAATAGATATTACTATGGGGAAACGTGCGAGCGAGAACAAAGAAAGCCACATTTGCTAATTACGGTTTTGCTCGTGTCGTGCGCACGGAGGCTGGATCGTGAGCGCCAACGATATGACGATAACACATTCATAAATAATTAGAGCGAAATTTTCTCATTTGTAAAACGACAGCCATGATATTTGGTTGCTGATTCTCTGTTCTCGGAACACTCAGATCTAGATAAATGTCGCTTCGACACGCCTGTTCTGCGCTCATTTTACTACAAACATGTCAGTTTACATTTACAAAATTAGTACTTCTATAACTGAACATGTCTACCTAAGAGCAGCCTAATAACAAAACAAAAGTTGAATCAGTACGAAATTGATATAAAACAAGAAATCACTCTATATCTACCGCGAAGGGCAGACGGGACGTCTTTCATTTTGAGTTTGCCAGGTCTTACAGTAATGTAACCTGCTTATAACCCTTAAGCGTCTTTTACGACACTTGCGAAAAGGGAAAGGATAGCACAATTTACCTATTTCACCAATATACTGAACCTACAAAGTAGATATTTTCATTTTTATTAATGAAAACACCACTAAGAAACTAACACGAGATTTTGGACTTTACGTGGGACTTTACAAAGACTTAATTAGCAAATTACAACCAAACTCAAAATTAAAATTATTCGATCTCACAAAGTTGCCCTGCATGGAAATTGAACACATGACACTTTGACAAGGTAGGCCGGTATTTTCATCACTACGATATCTGTGCAATTTTATGCCTTCTTGAGTCCGCTATGTTTGCTGCGAATTTTATATTAAATTTATTATTATTAAAATAATTCTAAGTACCAATATACATTAGTTGTAAAGAATAATCGATTACTACACCAAATCGCAAAAAAAACAGCTCATTATTTTTTACGTAATTCGTAATCGAACTACTAAACACACATAAAAATACCACAAATCAACAAAAAGCAAAATCATCTATTGACAAAACTATTTTCTAAAATACATCCTATTTTTCACAGTCCAGATTCAATGTACAGATACCTAATGAAATAATAAAAAAATGTAATCTATAGGTACTTAAAATAAAATAACAGCTCACTATTTTATTTCAAGTTGAAGCCTTTTTTATTTTAATACATCAAATATAGATTGATTATAAAGATTAAATAAAATCTAAGATATTTTTGTGACACTTAAGTAAATCTCTAGGTCAACTATTGAAAGTGAGAACAATATAAAAAGCAAATGTGAGGTGAAACGCTTGTGGGATCAGTCACGGTTGTCGGAGCCGCCATGACAAGGTTCGAATTTCCACTTCCGCTCGATCCATGAACAATCGATATTGTTATCGCCGACTCTTCATTATAAACCAAACAAAAATAATTATATGAACTTTGAAACTACAAAAAAAAATAATTCGGGTATCTACGCATTCATGTTTTAATAACGACACCGGTACTAAATTAAACATGTTTCGTTTTCCCTACGCCGAATGTTATCGTAAGCATCATTAATCATGCAGAAGATAAAAGCCTTTAATTGAAAGAAAAATTCTGCAACACGGTGATTGGTTTTTGTTAAGTCACTCCACGCAGATTAGAATTCCGAGCGTAACAAATTCCTGCACTTTACATTTATTAGTTTCGGTTATCAGTGGGATATCGTTACTTAGATCGCTAATAAACAGCTTACGAACATGTATATTTCACTACGAACACCTAATATCAATCTGACGAAACTATTATGTTGTGTAAAATAATACTTAAATCTAAGAATCATCGTCTCGTTGTCTATTATTCGATAAAAAGTAAATTTTTCGTAACTTCCGTACCAGATCTAAGTTTTTTGCTCTAAAAAGTGTCTCTATGGCACAAAAATAAACAATCTTTCAAAAGCATAAATTAAAATTTCCGCTTACAGATCGTAGTGGTAAATCAAGCATAAATATTGCCGAGGGATGGCAGCGATCGATTCCATGTCGTTACAAACTGCAATGAAGCCAAAACAGATTGCAATATACTTTACGATGTCGACATGATAGAAATAAAAATGTAAAAGCATACTTACCAATTATATTTGTAATAACTACAATATCGTCTATTACAATATGGTTTATTTTTAAACCTATTTTACAGCAATGACAATACACGCAAGTTACCAAAAAATAAATTAATTGATAGCAGGTAATTGCAATATAATATGCCTGTCCACTATATAAATAAAAGGTTATACTTAGATTATAGTTATATTTTCTTGTATAAAAATACATATGCATACGTATAACATTTTGTACAGGGACAGTCTAGTGGGATGACTAATAAACTGACATTCAGAAGTCTTGGGTTCGAACTTATGTCGCTCTTAATTTTCGACTTTTTTATTAAATCTCTATTCGTGTAGTGACAGTGTAAGAATACAATTAATCACCCCCTTTCTTACCCATGGGTGTCTTAAAAACAACTAAGGGATGTATTATGCGTATAACATCTATGCAAGAGAGGGAAAACTCTAAATAAAATCCTATACCAACACGCTTGACCAGTGTGGTATTGTAAGTCAATTTCCCTCCCATTGTGGAGGAGGCTCGAGGCCAACAGTGAGATGTTTATGAACTGTGAAGATGATGATTATTAAATCTTAAATTATAAATTGCTTGCTTTATGGATATAGAAAAACTTGCAATGAAATTAGTAACTAAGCAACTTAGAGAGAATATTAAGGTCAACTCAATGGCCTCAATATTGCTGGAATATTCAGAACCTAAATTCTAACTTCCGAATATCTCTATAATAAAAAGGCTAGCATGCAGAATCAAG
The DNA here is from genome assembly GCA_032191425.1 of Lymantria dispar. NCBI lineage: Eukaryota > Metazoa > Arthropoda > Insecta > Lepidoptera > Erebidae > Lymantria > Lymantria dispar. The sequence continues at coordinate 17,726,589 of CM063446.1, read as the reverse complement.
TTTACATAAAGATTCACTATTCCCTTTCACTATCAACGTTTCAAACGGGTTGCACCAACTGTGGTCATGGGTAGACATCCGTTATTACTCGTATTTATGTCAATCACGTATTGACTTATCTAGATTCATTTAATTTTCATTAAAATAACATATTATTACACGAACCTGGTGGTCGACTCGGTAGATAGCTATCAATTACTTTTACTGCACATCATATTCATTTGAAAGTGCACTTCCCTTGATTAGTGGAATGCTCTTTAAAGTCTGAGGTGCCATTAAAATAAATAAAGAACTATCCGAAACAATTCCAAGTGTTAAGTGTGTGGTGGCTATCAAAAATTACTAGATAAGTGTCGACAATGCTTGACTAGTGACTTATGAAGTGATTAAAAAGGTGTGTACAGTCAGCAAAACTTAGGGAAGGTATTTTTTACTAAACTTATTGAAGGTATTTTTTTAATAAGTGTTATTTCACAAAACATTGCTAGAACCCTTCTTTTCATAAAATTAGTAAAAATTAGGAGTGGTAGGACCACACTGTCGACAGCTATCTGTCTACAGCCGCGGGCCGGTCCGTCCGGGGCAGTACCATGCTCTCGCAGAAAATCGACGTCTGAGTAGTAGCAATTTGTTACTGCGCTTCGTTCGGTGAGCGAGAGAGCCGGAAGCCCAACTTACTGAGGGTGATTGCGTGTGGAGGGTTTTGGTGGTGCCCTTGGTATCACCGAGCCTCAATGCACGCATTCACACCCCCTTCGCTTTCTTCGCGGTAGGCAACAGCCTTGTAAAGGTCCATGAGCGGCAGCAACACTTACCATCAGGTGTACTGTTTGCTCGTTTGCCACCGTTTGCAATAAAAAAAAAAAAAAAAAAAATCAATTAAGAAAGTAAAAAGATTTCAGGATAAATATTGCTTCAAATCCAAGCCTGTTCTACTGTTATAACTGCCAGCTTTTTTTAAATTTATAAGTCCGATATACGTAATCATGTGTGTAATATTTTTATAATAAATATTTTTTTGTAATGCGATACTTAGTTATGATCATAATCTTGTTTAAGGAAATGAGCCATACGTCTACATTAAATATATTTGATATAAATGTATCTACTTGATCGTTAATACAAGTTTCGTCGTGATATAATAAATAATTACAGATATATTTTATTTTTGTGGCATTTTAAGTGGTTGGCTTGGACCGAGTTTGGACCACATTTTTTTAATGAAGTTGGTTAAAAAGGAAAGCCTTAAAACGAAATAAAAAATGGTATATTTTTGTCAAATGTACCAAAACAATTAAAATCGATTTTTGTCTATTAAATTTTACATATGTTTTATTTCAATTGTATCCAGTTACTCAAAAACAGGACAATGTACTGATTTATAGTTATATCTTATGTGAAATCGTCTGGTTAAAGGCGTATCAAGGCCAATTGATTTCCAATCATAGAACAGACTCGTGCTAGTGTGTATTAAAAAATAGATCATCCCTATAATTGTCACCTTTTCTATAATTCTCTCTATCTCTTCTAATGTCTCTTATAATTATACAAATAATAAAGTTTGTGGTAATTAACTGTTGAATAGTATGTATACTGGCGCTGGAGTAGGTCCGAAACGTTCAAAAGAATACAAATCTGTAAGAGGGTGATTGTCATCAGTAATAAAATTGTTCAATATCTTATACCTAGGTACGCTGACTAAATAAAATATGAAACCTTTATCTGTGCGAGACACACTTCAGCTAATTAGAATTAGAAGAACGTTAATAAACCTAAGGAATAATTAATTGTATGCTTCATTTGATACCTCATCCATTTGATACCACAGCTATTTACATAGGAACTCGTACGAGAAAAATAAATAGGAAAAATACATATAACGTAAACACAACTATAGATAAAGACATAGCTATAGATAGAGAACCATAGTAAAAACAAAAAATAATTCTCTTCTCAGCCCAAAGAAGTCTGTCCGTAGGGCATGAAGTCCATCCGCTATTGTCATAGCTCATATACGTTCCATTCCTGGACTGGAGCCTTCTCCGTAATAGTAGGGAATAAAGTAATAGTAGGGAAATTGACTTACAATACCACGCTGATCAGAAGTTTTGGTATAGGGATTTAATTCGAATATTCCTTCTCTGACATAGATGTTATATGCGTATCATATCTCTTAGTCGTCTTTTACAACAACCAGGGGTAGGAAATGAGGTGATGAATTGTATTCTTACTCCGTCATCACACGAAAAATACGTACATGCTCTATATTTGAGGAAAAATAATCTATTAAACAATACTGATCAGATATTTTGGCCACACAGTCTTATTCCGAAATTTGCTTCTCTTAAACACATGTTACTCCGTCGCTACAATTTAATTACAATACCAACTATTTATATACATATACGACTACTATACATGTTCGACTTTATAACTATTTTTAAAGGTAAAGTTTATTAAGCCGCGTTAAAAAGTGAGTTCGTAAAGATTCCTGTACGCACGTCGATATCTCCCGGCTAACTTTACGTGCGCCCTATTACGCCGCACCGATAAGCACAATCAGGTAACAGCCACCATGACATCTTTATGATGTTTCAAAAACCATTACTAACGACACCTTTTTAGTTACTTGCGATAGGCGCACGCGCACAACAGCTTAGAGACAAACAAAACGCTTCGTTGTCAACGCTATCCGACGTGACGTGCGGTCCACTTGTACCTCCATATCTAGAGTAATGTAATAATGAATAAGATTATGACTGACTGGTTTTTCTTGTGGCATAAATTACGGCTTTCGAAGATCTATAAATTTTTATTTATGGCGTTATCAGTTCAAACTAGTTTAATGTATATTTAATGTTATAAGTAAATAACACGCGTATGTTATGTATTTAGAATAATATTTGAGATTTAATGTCAGCTAATTAAACTGGTTTTGTTACTATCAGATTGGGGAGATTCTATGAAGACTGCAAAAATATCTAAGTAGAAATTGCTTTAACGCTGCTAAATGGCTTTCTGTGCGGTGATAGAGTAATAATACAATTCACCAACCCTTTCTTGCCCGTGGGTGTCGTAAAAGTCAACTAATGGATATAATTTACATATAACATCTAGGCAAGAGCAAACACGAAATAAAACCCTATACCAACACGTCTGACAAGGACGATACATTAGGTCAATTACCGTCCCATCGTGGAAGAGACTCGAAAGCAAGAATGGGAATGTATGAGTTAAGATTATGATGATGGTGATTACTACAAGAGAAGTAACACTTGATAAAACTCTATGCCAACCCACTGGCTTGAACCCAAGAGTCGATCGTTTATACGCTGAGAAGAGAAGAAGAAGAAATAACTATATTCAAACATTTTTTATTTAACTTTTATAGAATGTAAGGCAAGCTAGGCATGGTAAAATTCAATGGTACCAAATAATTGTTGCAATTTTCCTCTAATAGAATCTATGAAAAGTACCGAATTATCTTAATATTTTCTTTTTTAAAAAGCAACATTCCGTAACTCTATTTTCTCTTATGGCGCTTTACAAATAAGTAATTAACGGCATTACAGCCCGAATTAGCATAACCTTTTTGTAAATCGGATAAAGAATTCATGCTACAGGAGATCAATCTTCTTATTTTAACACTTAAATCACTATGTTCCCCGTCTAAAGTTTAGGTACTTTATGAATAGCACAAATCCCGCGCTTGATATTCCTTTTGTTTGTAATTCTGAAGTTAATCACATTTAAGTATTAGGGCAATAGAAATCCATAGAGTGTACTCATAAATAAAGTGAATACCTGATATAAAATAAAATGCTTACAAGTCATTTTCTTCTTTATTAGAGTGGTCTGTATTAGACCACTCTAATAAAGAGGAAAATGACTTGAAATACAATAATATGGTATGATAAACCACCCAACTAGAGAGTAATTCCATATAATTATGATTTGAATTTGTCCCATACTAACAGGGCAAAATAAATAAAAGATTTTAATAAATAATAACTAACGCATAGTCGAAGCTTTCTAACAATTACTTAGTGAGATTGTATGGCATCCTGATGCCACACAATCTCACAAACGCAAGTGTGCGTTTAATTTTTGTCTTTATTGCAAAATCAGAGGTAGGAAAAAATATTTCGATAGATTTTTAGTAGAAGGTCAAGGTCTGTGTTTTTGAAGTGAACAAAACAGTCATAAAATTGTGTATCACAGAGTAATCAGATAGCTCCTTTATTTGAACATATAAATATCTCATTAATTCTTCTATTAATTAAAAATAGTTTCCATCTTTTTATATTTGTTTAAATCATTCATATTTTATCTTCATTTCTTATCTCGTAGCCGCATTCCAACAAAAAACTGTGGGACGAATAAATTATTGCTTAATAACCACTTTACATTAATTTAATATTATTTAGCGACCTCTTTTTGGGTCAAATACTCACGTGGAAAATACTTACACTAAAGATAGTTAAAATCAAAGTCGTCATCTTCATCATCTCAGATTATATAACTCCTACTGCTGGATTTGAGGTTAATCCACAATATGAGGGAAATAAACCACCACGTTGGTTAAGTCATTGGTATAGGCTTTTATTTCGAATTTTCCTTTTCTTGCAAGGATATTATTTGCCTATTATATCCTTTCATCATTTTGCCGACACCCATGGGCAAGATAAATATATATTATATTCTTATTCCGTCACTACACGGAATTTAATATAACATAAACTATGATTTTACCAACTTCTTCATCAGCTCATAAATGCTTCAGTGCCTAGCAGCCATTTCACTATTTTTGACTTAATAAAATGATACAAAAATCAAAATCGTGTATTCTACGCTAAACTATATACTTTATTAAAATATTAATACAATAATTATGTTTATTAAAATATAGGTATTTTTTTCAACATTATTCTGTACGTACGAGTGAAATGATGACGTAGTAAAGATAAAATGATATCCAACTTTGATAACCAACTGAAACTAAAAATGATAACCAACTCCGAAATTGTTCACCACTGCACTGGAAGATGTCTTCAAGCTCTTAGACTGGACTGGACTCGGCATCAACATTAACGGCGAATACATCACTCACCTTCGATTCGCAGACGATATCGTCGTTATGGCAGAATCCATGGAGGACCTTGGCACTGTGCTCAATGATCTCAGCAGGGTATCCCAACTAGTAGGTCTACGAATGAACATGGACAAGACGAAAGTCATGTCAAATACCCATGTCATTCCTGTACCGGTCCTAGTTGGCAATGCGATTCTCGAAGTTGTCAATCACTATGTTTACCTAGGACAAACAGTCCAGTTAGGTAGATCCAATTTCGAGAAAGAGATCAGCCGACGAATCCAACTCGGTTGGGCAGCGTTCGGGAAACTTAAGAGGATCGTCTCGTCCAACATACCTCAGTGTCTGAAAACACAGGTCTACGACCAGTGTGTGTTACCAGTGATGACTTACGGCACGGAAACGTGGTCCCTAAATGTAGGCCTCATATCAAGGCTCAAAGTCGCTCAGCGTGCTATGGAACGGGCTATGCTCGGGATTTCTCTGCGAGATAGAATCCGGAATACAGAAATCCGCAGAAGAACGGGTGTAACCGACATAGCACGAAGAATTAGCACGCTGAAGTGGCAATGGGCAGGCCACATCGCTCGACGAACCGACAACCGCTGGGGAAGAAAGGTTCTCGAGTGGCGACCACGCATCGGACGACGCAGTGTAGGACGCCCCCCCACTAGGTGGACCGACGACCTAGTGAAAGTTGCTGGGCGTCGTTGGATGCAGGCGGCACAGGACCGCACATTGTGGCGCAATATGAGGGAGGCCTACGTCCAGCAGTGGACGGCAATAGGCTGAAATGATGATGATGATGAAAAATGATGATATCCAACTTATCCTTTCCCTAGTATAATCTAAGAAGCCAGCAAGCTAATGTAGTATAAGTAGGCTAATTTCACTGAGATAAATTATGCTGACTCTGACATCCGATATAGGACATGTATCTTTATATATATATTTCTTGTGTACGTGTGTATGTCACCGAACTCCTCCTAAACGGCTGGATGGAGGTTGATGAAATTTTTTGTGCATGTTCGAGGAGGTTCGAGAATGGTTTAAATTCACAATTGGACCTAGAAGGTAGCGCTTATTTGAACTGAACAACGTCTGTTAGGTCAACTAGTATATATATATTTATATGATGCACACTTCACTGATCCGAGAACGTATGATGCGTATCAGTAAAAAAAGATATAATGCTTAGTGGAAAAACAAAGGTGAGTGCGTAATCCACCTGAGCTTATTAAATGATCAGTCAATTTTCTGTTCTGTCTTGGATTAGATAGGAGAGAATTAAAGACTTCGGCTGGAAGACATTGTCCGCTACTCAAGACTTCTTAATAATTCAGTAAGGCATATAAATCGTTGTATATGTTAATTTACGGGTCATCTTCTTATCAGTCATATATTCCATTGTGGAGCACCATGGTTACACCTCCTTGACTATAGAACTTTGAGAAATTGACCTCGTATACCACGCTTGTCAGACAAGTTGGCATAGGATTTTATTTCGATGTTACCGTCTCATGCATAGACATCTATGTATATTATATACTAGCAACCCGCCCTCGCTTCGCTTCGGTTATAGATTATAGTCGTTTTACCCGCGTAGTTCCGGTTCCCGTGGGAATACTGGGATAAAATATAGCCTAGTTTACGCCCTGATATTATAGCTTTCCATTGGTGAAAGAATTTTTGAAATCGGTCCAGCCATTTTGAAGAGTACCCGGAACAAACAGACAGACAAACAGACAGACAGACAAAAATTTTTTAATTGCTATTTTAGGCATAGGTGTCGTGCAAATAACCGTGTGAGTATGAAAAAAGCCCATTATTTTGACATTACAAACAGACACTCCAATTTTATTTATTGGTATAGATTAGCTTCTGCTCGCGACTTCGTCCGCGTGGTATAGATACTTTGCTAACGCCAACTTTAACCTAAGACTTTGTTAACGTGGAAAGTGAAAATATTTTTTTAATAATACGTGATTTTTGCAAAAATTTAGGCGTTTACGCAGCGAAAGCTCTCAAAAGGAAAACATCCCCCATTTTGAAACATTCTTCATTGTTGCTCTGCTCCTGTTGATTTTAGCATGATGATATGATGCATGTAGGCTATATAGGCCTATTTATCGAGGCAAGTTGTAGCCTGCCTCAATAAATGGGCTTATCTAACACTGAAAGATTTTTTAAATCAATCAGTAGTTCCTGAGATTAGCGCGTTCAAACAAACAAACTCTTCAGCTTTATATATTAATAGGTATAGATATGTATGCAATATATATGTATATTATACCCCTTGGTCATATATTGCGACACCCATAAGCAAGGTAGGCAGATGAATCAAAGTGGTGACTTAAAATTTTACTCCGTCGCCACTTACAAAATAACTTCCATAATAGAAGTGTAAAATTACCTAACTATTGTGCTATTGCTAATTGTTCTGTAGCATAGGGTTTTATTTCGACTTTTCTCTTATAATGAAGTTATCTGATAACATCTAATAATTTGTCAGCACTATTAGCGTAGTGTTTAAGCTATTGGCCAGGTATAATACCTCGCCAGTATTGTGGGTTCAATTCCTATACATCTACATAATATTTGTCCTTTAAATTTCATGTCTGTTAAGTCCCCCAAAATTCATATATTATTTTTTTTATGTTTAAAAAAGATGACAACACTCTGTACTAAGGAAATAATTCTTATATTACGGGGGTCTTTACAAACATATAACTAACGGACACAAATTACATCCAGACTCAGAACAACAATTTGTGAATCGAACAAAGTATTATCTTGCGTGGGATTCGATCCCTCGATACTGGCACAGTAGATCGCTATCTTAACTACTACGCTGTCTGTGCAATCAAAATTGGAGGGCTTCTAAAAAAACAATTTTACCTATAGCTACGAAAAAAAAGAGTGTTGGTAATTACATTCTTACTACGTCACCACACGACTACAGAACAGAATACAGAACTTACAGTAATAGGTATGTATGGTGGAAATTAGTCTTAAAAAGTCTTTAATAAGTAAGGTGAGGAACCGGTATCATTGTGCTAATCAATTACCTTAATGACAGCTCTAATCAACTAAGAATACTTCTGATAAATAAATACATTTTGCTCAAAAGATAGAATTTGTAAGACTTATATAGCCTTCCGTTAACCGAGTAATTTAGTGCCTAAGCAAACATAACTCGTAGAGCTACGTATCGGTTAAAAGAGCAGTACTATTTAAAAATGAATGCTGGAAATGAAATCAATACGTTTGAACGTTTGGCGGGCGAGGAACGGCGCATTATGAGAACATAAATCTCTGACCTTACGCCGACTATCTACCCCCCCTGTCCCACTCACAACCCCTGCGAGGTACGATGTGCCGCACCACATCAGATGTTGTGAGAGATACGACTTAGCCCACTGATACCACTTATATTCATTACGAATGTTATACTAACTTCTTCGTATTATAACCTAAAGCTTCACATACATGATGTTCTAATCTTACAGTAAATAATTTTTCTTTGTTTTTCTTTAATTTCGGAAAAGGGGAGTAGTAGATATTAACACAAATATTACATTACTAGCAACTCGCCCTCGCTTCTCTTCGGTTTCAGTCGCCTTACCCGCGTAGCTCCCATTCCCTTGGGAATACCGGGATAAGATAAAGGCGGGATAAGATAAAGATGTTACTTCCTGAGATTATAGCTATCCATTGGTGAAAGAATTTTTTAAATCGGTTCTGTGATTTAAGGGTGAAAACGAAACAAACAAACTTACTTACGTATTTATAATATTAGCAAGAATGTAATTCTTAGCCTCATTATTCATTAGGCTCTAAGCATATACTTTGAGATATATCTATTAAATTATTTTACGAATAAATGTAATAACTTCTACTACTTCGATTATGATAAAAACTAAGCATGCCACTAAAGATAGACAAGCTTTCGAGTAGGGATCATGCGACTTATGAAAGATCAAATTAAGTCTTCTTCAGTATGGATGACTGGACCTGGGAATAGTCCGGCAGCTATAGAGGCTGACCCGTGAGGGACGGTACCTGACAGGACAACCCGCCAGGATGGCCTCGGACGTCAAGGACTTGATACCAGTAGTCAGCCCAATAGTGAAGAGGAGGAAATATGGTAGGTTAGGTTAGTGTAGTTATGGTAGGTAGTAGTTAATAGGGAGGAAATATCTTAAGCAACATTTACGACATACGCGACAAAGAAAATGCTGGAAAATTTTCACTGTCGCCATGCGGATCTGAAATAAACTAAATAATAAAATATATTTCTAAATTTATTAAACATTGTTCATTGATCCATACATAATTGACATCACGATTTGATAGTAACGATTATGACGATTCAGAATAAACCATTATTAACTAAGAGCTTGGCTCTCGTGGTATGTATATTATATACCATCAAAAACAAGACTTGTAAAAAAGCCAAGCCTCGCAACTGAGTTCTTCTACCATAAAAATTTGTGAGAGTCATGTTATACCAAGTCGGTTAACTCATTCAGTCCCTGCTTAAGGGACCTTTCTTCTTAAGTTATTACGTAAATAGCCAATCTAACAACTTCTTATAGTGACTATATCAATATTAAAGACCTTTTATGCTTTAAATAAACAGAATGACTTGGCAATCGCATGAAAACACACCTCACAAGTAATAGATATTATATTAAATTGTACTAATCAGAGTGCGATTGCCAAGTCAATCTATTTATTTTAAACATAAAAGATCTTTAACATTGATATAGTCTCTATAAGAAGTTGTTAGGTTAGCTATTTACGTAATAACTTAAGAAGAAAGGTCCCTTAAGCAGGGACTGAATGAGTTAACCGACTTGGTATAACATGGATCTCACAAATTTTTATGGTAGAAGAACTCAGTTGCGAGGCTTGGCTTTTTTTACAAGTCTTGTTTTTGATGGTATCTCATTTCTTTTTGTAGATAGACCTACTTATTTGCTTTTCCGGTACCTTCTACTTCTTGATACCAACAAAAGATTTTCTTAGAGCACACTCTCTGAAAAATTAGACATCTCTCCTTTCCGCTTGAGTCAATTTTACCTAAACTAAGCGGAGAGATGTGGAAATAAAGAAATTTGATTGGTTTTTTAAAACACATCTCTAGTCTCCTCTCCGCTTTGATGGCAATCGAGCCTCATGATGGCGTTCTTTCTTTTAGGTAAATTTCAGGCAATTTAGTTTGCTTAATACTTTGGGAGATTTTGGTACAATTTCATAAGACACGGCCCACTCTTGCTTTTTCATTAATTTGATTGACCATTTTACAAGTTATCTTTGAACATAATTATGTCTAGGTATCTGTCTACACCTATTATGCCAATCATCATTCAGCCTATCGCCGTCCACTGTAGAACATGGACTCCCCTCATGCTTCACCATAAAGTACGGTACTGTGGCACTTGCGTCCAACGACGCTCAAGGGTAACAGAGTTGCCATCACTAGAGCTCATTTTTCTTGCGAGCGGAGGGCGGTGAGATCTCGTTAAGGGAGCTCACCGCCTGGCGCGTCGACGCCCGCCGAGACGTCATTGCCCGTTGGACAGTCCGGATGGAGAAGCCTCGGTTCGGGATGCGAACCGTGGAGGCCTTCCGGCCGGTGCTGATGCAGTGGTTGGAAAGGTGGCACGGGGTGCTCTCCTTCCGACTAGTGCAGGTGTTGATGGGGCACGGGAGCTTCGCCAAATATCTGCACAGGGTCGTAAGGAGGGAGATTACACCGTCCTGCCACCACTGCGATTGCGACGAGGACACGGCGCGCCACACGCTCGAGGCCTGCGCGGCTTGGGCAGTGCAGCGCCGTGAACTCGTCGCAATCATCGGTGCCGACCTGACGCTGCCGGCCATCGCTAGGGCGATGGTCGACAGCGTCGGGAATTGGGACGCGGTCGCAGCCTTCTGCGAGACAGTGATCTCGCAGAAGGAGGCGGCGGATCGTCTGCGCGTGGAGCGCAGCCTCGATGAGGAGATCCGCCGCCGGCGACTGGGGCGGCGCAGGCGCAACTACCTGCGCCTCATGCCGCTCTAGCCGAGGCCGCGGGTGACGTGACCGGGGATTAGTCCATCACCCGCCGAGAAGCCGACCGCGTGAGGAAAGACCGACGTCCTCCCCGACGGGGGGACGTCGGTCGATGGGAGGGTACCCCACGTAGGGGGTATTCCGTCGGGCCGACCACTGACGACAAGTAAACCTGCTCCGGTGGTCGGCCCAATGACGAATGCGAGGTGGTTTTCGGGTGGGTTGCGGGAGTTGCGTGCTTAAGCCCCTCTGTCGCCCTGGACGGAGTGGTGCGGAGGCGTGCCGACCGCAGCCCACCCACAAAAAAAAAGAGCTAATTTTTCTTCGCCTTATGAGGCGAGAGCTGCTGCGCACTCTCCTTCCTGTTGAAACTTTTTTTAAAATGACAACGCCTTGCACTAAGGGAATAATAATCCTTATATTGTGAGGGACTTTACAAACATATAATTCAACATCGCATCATCATCGCAGCCCTCATATATCCCACAGTTGGGCTCAGGCCTCCTCCGCAATGGGAGGGAATTTAACCCACTATATCATGCTGGTCAGACATGTTCATATAGGGTTTCATTTCGAGTTTTCCTTCTCTTGCACAGATGGTATGTGCACATTATATCCCATAGTCGTCTTATACGATATCCACGGGCAAGATAGAGAGTGGTGAATTGTATTCTTACTTCATCACCATATGGAAAGAACATATAATTAACCGACACAAATTACATTCAGACTTAGAACAACAATTTGTGGATCGTACAAGGTGTTGTCTTGCATGGAATTCGAACCCGCGACACTGGCACGCTACGTTGGTATCTTAAACACTACGCCATCTGCGCAGTCTTTAGCCGGTTGTTACGATTCCCATAGAGAAGCGATGATGACGACAAATGTATTCTTATTTTTTACAAAATTACATTTCATTAACTGTAAATGTAACTTTGTTATCCTATATATTTATATGAGTTTACAAAATTATTTATGCATTTGGTGTATCTCGGAAACTGGATGAAAATTACAATGTTTCATAATTTTTCCTTCACTTATACACTAAACACTAATTGCCTTCTAAATTTGAAGCTTCTATGTCTGCTAGAAGTGCCACTTTAATATTGATGATCGGTCAGTCAGTCAGTGAGTGACAAAATTACGAAATTTTGACTAGTTATAATTCTTAAACTATTGGTTCAAATTGAATGAAATTTGAAATACACAATGTGTATACAATTCCTACTAGGTTACTAAAAAATCAGCTTTCTAGCTGTATTAACAACGAAGTTATAGGGGGTCGAAAATGGCCTGAATGGCTTCGAGAAAAGTATGTTACGGCAGTTTTGCGTTTTACCCGACTTTTTTTTGCTCGACTTGGCGGGGGCACTCCTGTGCCCCCAGATTATTAAATTAGATATGTTTGATCATCATCATCTCAGCTCATACACGTCCCACTGTTGAACTCGATTCTTCTCCGTAGAAGGAAAGCCGACCTACTATGCCACGCTACTCATAAAGGTTGCTATAAGATTTTATTTTGAATTTTCCTTCTCTTTCATAAATATTGGGTATATGTATATTATATCCCTCACTCATCTTTTACGACACCTACGGACAAGATAGTTGGTAAATTTTATTCTTACTCTGTCACCACATAAAAGAGGTAGGCATGTGTAATTAGATGCTTTTCGAACAAAGACAAATTAGTTTCTACTCTAAGCAGAAAGTAGCATAACTGCAGAAGTTTATATAAATAAAACCAGATGCTAAACGTGTCCTCTCTCTCCTAGTCACCAAAGTAACTCAGACCTATTTATCTCCTAATGTGAAAAAGATACACAACATTAAATGTATATAGGAGGAGAAGAAAGAAGAAGTATAAATATAATAAAAAAATACTTCAACATAACGGTAGCTATTTTAAATATTACCTTGCAGTCAAAAATCTGGTTATTACGTCGAAGCATTAAACATTGTTGATAATTATATGTGTTGTAACAATTCCCATAAATGCGACATGGTTAATGGGCTCATGAGAAACACACGCGGACATAATTTTCCAATTAAAACACTATTAACTTTCACCCAAAAACTACACCGCATTTCAGTGAAAACAATTTTCCGTATCTTATCTTGTTTAAATAAATCACTTGTGGTACAACTAGTCGTGTCATAACTATTAACGAGTATGCTATTGACGGGCTTATTGATTATCTAATAACGAAAAATTATGGCTGCATTGGGACGTGAGTACACTGGGAAAGGTTCGATGGTTCATCCGACAGATATGAGAAGGCGAGCCGGTTATATTTTATCTGAAGTAACGGTACCTAACGTACAGCCAATTTCATAATGCCTCGCCCGGCTGCCGCCGCCCGCCGCGAATGTGCCTCACTTATCAATTTGATATCTCGATGTGGAAACATAATGCGCCATAGATGAATCGATATCAGAATATATGAAATTTAGTGTGTGACATTCTTTCTCTTTCAGACTGTAAGTATTGAAATCAGTCCTTACCTATAATAGGGGAAAAAAAACCGTGATTTCATACTGCTCGGGTGGCTTAGCACAGGTTTTGCTTAAATTTTCCCCTGTTTTACAGAGATGTTTTTAATTCACGTGCCTTTTTTGGGCAGACTGTTTTGGCCTCACCACACCTAAGAATTCGGCACGCCATCCCTAATATCGGCGGGTTGCCCATCGATAAACTGGCAACCGAGTGCGATATATCACCTAGTCAGTCTCAGTGCGAGAGACTGACTAATGCTGGATCGGATCACTTTTAGCGTTAGCAATGACGACATAAGACTAAAAATTCTTACACCTGTATGCAACCTGTGCCATTATCAGTTCAACGTGGATGTTGTCTGCTGCGCTACCTTTTTCGGTGTGGTAATTGCCCCGCAATACACGACAATGGGTGAAAACTATGGTAAAAGAAAGAAGTGAATCGTATTTTACTCGGTCACCATTAAGGAAGGATTTTTTTTACATTTACATCAAAATAAAGTATAATTACATTTTTTTGCTGTAACGGAATTAGCACCTTTAAATTTAAAGTATCTTAATTTTTATATTTTAATGGTAAATGATTTAAAATAGTCAAAACATTGCTCGACGCGCACACAGACGCTCGCACTCGCACGTACGCATACGCACACATAAAAAACAACTATTTGTTAATTAATCTAAAAAGTCACTACTTATGCTTATTTATAATACGTCTGTTATGTATGGGGGAAGCTTTGGCAATCTGTTAGACAGGATCATTATCCAAGTGCCAGTTAGAATCTGCGTCCCTATATATTTTTTTAAATCTAAAGTTAGGTAATTAATGTGTAGTAAATACGTTTGTGTGTTGGACCTTATTATTAATACTAGTGATCGCGAGTGGTCGAAATTCGGCCATAATTGATTTAAATTAATTTTTCTGCGACACATTTTTTTTTATTATATTTATTTATAATTGTATATTGAGCAATCTGTATGTAGAGCAATCTGTAGTTATTAGTGAAATAACTAATATATAAGTACAAATGTCTATTAGACATTGTCATCATAATTGTGATTGTTTGACATTCAGTTCGACCAGAAATTTTAACCGTAAACAAAAGTGTATAAGCGGCTGTGTGTGTATGTGTATGTATGTGTATGTAGCGATAGCATTGTAGTGTGCGTAGTGCCTTTTTTAATGAATTTAATATATTTCTAATCCATTATTATATGAAATTTCAGTTTTATTAGATAAAATAGTAATCGAGTCCACAAAATATTTTCTTATGATTTTTATATTTTAAACAGTATATCCGGAATTACTAGTTGTAGGACACGGTTGACAGTTGTCTATCTACAGCTGCGGGCCGGTCCGTCCGCGGTAATACCACACTCTCGCAGAAAATCGACGTCTGAGTAATAGCAATTCGTTACTCCGCTTCGTTCGGTGAGCAAGAGAGCCAGAGGTCCAACTTTCTGAGGGTGTTTGCGTGCGGTGGGTTTTGGTGATACCTTTAGTATCACCGAACCTCGTTGCACGCATTCACACCCCCTTCACTTTCTTCACGGTAGACAGTGGCTTAGCAAATGTCCATGAGCAACAGCAACACTTACCATCAGGTGTACTGTATACCCGTTTCTTTTTTTTTTTATTGCAAACGGTGGCAAACGAGCAATCAGTACACCTGATGGTAAGTGTTGCTGCCGCTCATGGACCTTTACAAGGTTATTGCCTACCGCGAAGAAAGCGAAGGGAGTGTGAATGCGTGCATTGAGGCTCGGTGATACCAAGGGCACCACCAAAACCCTCCACACGCAATCACCCTCAGAAAGTTGGGCTTCCGGCTCTCTCGCTCACCGAACGAAGCGCAGTAACAAATTGCTACTACTCAGACGTCGATTTTCTGCGAGAGCATGGTACTGCCCCGGACGGACCGGCCCGCGGCTGTAGACAGATAACTGTCGATAGTGTGGTCCTACCACACCTGTTTGCCACCGTTTGTAATAAAAACAAAACAAAAATTAAATACCTCACTGCTTTATCGCACCATATTTATATTTGTTATTGTAGGATTCTACAAATTAGAAGTAAATAAAGAAATGATTCTCATTACGTCATTCATCATCATAATTTCAACTCACATACGTCCCACTGTTGGGCACGAGCCTCCACCACAACAGAAAGAAAATTGACCTACTATACCATGTTGGATAGACGTGTTGATACAGGGTTTCATTTCAAATCGCATAGATATTATATGCATATCTAATCCTTTAGTCGTCTGTAATGACACCATGGGTGGCAAGAGAGGGAGTGCTGAATTATATTCTTACTCCGTCACCACACGGAAAACTCGATAGACCTATAAGTATTTAAAATATTACAAGGTTTAATCCACAGCCCAGATATCCTGCAGAATGTTCAAATGCATGCGCTATTGAAGTAGCACCTGGCTGTAACAGACACCGATCCTGAACGCGACGCGCGCTCTATATATCCTCTAACGTAGCATTAATACAAACCCATTCATTCTCGTATTCCCTAAACAAATTCACACAAAATTTTGCCCAATTTTAAATATAAAGTTAAGTAGAAATTTTTATTATTTATACCCAAATATGTATGAGCTGCTTTAGTTTTACTCTATTGAATTGGGTTGTGTTACTCACGTAATCGATAATTAATTGTACCTTGAAATAAATAAATTGATATTTTTCTGTGCAAGCTTTAGTTTGATATATGACAATGCCGCTTAAAGGCAACATCCCGGCAATACTATATGTTTGTTGCAGAGTCATCAATGGGGGCAATAACCGAAAAGGTAACCCGCGGGGCTCGCTACAACAACACTAGTGATCAGCCTCGAATTAGACTGTGTCTAAACAATAGAATGGTCTAAATTAAATAAAGGTGAAATGGAAAATATTGAAAATTTTTAAACCTGAATATCAACTTCAGAATAACTTCGATATTCATTGATATTTGTCTCAGTTTATACATGTGCTACTGCTGGGCTCGAGACTCCTCCTCAATAGAAGGAAAATTGACCTACGTGCTGGTCAGACATGTTGATATAGGGTTTTATTTCGAGCTGTCCCTCCCTTGCACATTTTTTTTTTGAGATAAGCCTACACTAATGAAATATTCCTTGTGTTGCGGAGGACCATACAAACATATAATTAACGGACATAAAAGTATTGTCCAGCGTAGGATTCGAACCCACGCCGCTGGCACGCTAGGTTGGTGTCTTAACCACTACACCATCTATGCAGTCAATAATAAAGTAAATATTATATCCCTTAGTCACCTTTTACGTTATCTTTTATTTAGATATTGATTTAGGTACTATAATATTAATTCTTATAATTTAGCCTTAATTCGTATTCTCCCAATTACGTTTTGTTTAGTCGCCTTTTACGATATCCTCGGCAAGATAGTGAGTAGTGAATTGCATTCTTACTCCGTCACCATACGGAAAATTCATTAATGTACAGTAGTTCTAATACTATATAAGTCATAGAATCTAGAAAGTAAGAATACGTTTTTATATAAACTTTAGATAATTAATCTGATTTAATCACGATCAAGTAATTAACTGACTCAATCATGCACATCAAGTCTATTTCACGGGTAACCATAATAAACACCTAATTAAAATCAGAGTTTATGATGGTAGCGGCAAAAAATAACAAACACATAAACTAATCTTCGTAGATTATGATAATACACAACGGTAAAACGGACGACTCACTCTGTCAAATAAGTCATCAGAGCGTCAGTTAACTCAATTACATCGAGATCAACACACGGCTACCGTGCATGATTAACATGTACATATTACACACAAAATTATACTCAACAACCCACCGAATAAATCACAAAATTGTTCGACAAACCACGCTACCGGTAATCCTGCTTCATAAATCATTTAATAACACAAATGCACAGCCACACACTGAGCTATTCCTTCCGTTGTTGGAGTTATGATATCACTATTCATAGGAAAATCGACTCTAATATTAACACTTAAGTTGTTATATAGAATAACAGACAGCTATTTGAAGAGTGTCAGTCAAATTATCTGGTACTAGAAAACCAATATGTGAAAGATATAAACTACCAAGAAAATGAGCTCTATATAAACGTGTCAGAATATATTTTAATAATAACGTTCAGTTTGTCCCATATTGTGATGGTTTATCCGGTGAACGACGCGGCTGAACGAACTGCTGTCAACCCCTTGACATTTGATATAACTTTGACAGATCATACACGAAAATGATTTCGGACACATGTTTAACAAATAAGACAAACCGTTTCCCGGCTAGTTTCGTGACATCTATTTAAAACTACAAGATGTTTTTTATTAATCAAGTTATGACAATATTAACGTGACATTCGTTTTAAACTAATAAAATTTAAGAAAATATCATATTCCATAGACATTATTAATAAAAATTAATATAAATAACAAAAATCCAAGGCATGTCATATCATCGTAATTATTTAAATTATTTAAATACGAGATTATTTTGTAATTCTATATCATGAAGAGCTAATAGGGCCTGTTAAAGCCACAACGTTGACAAAACCATTGACCTTTCAATCAACGCTAAGCAAATATTAGCATTTCAAAATATCAAATGTATACGAGAACCGGAAAGTGATCATTAAATTTGGACAGTGGCTGCCATAAAAATAAAATATTAATAATTAACGGCAGGAGGTTAATAGTCCATTAGCGATGTGTTGGTTCATGGTTATCACTCACTAACTACATCAACACGCAATTAGAGTTAACTTTACAACAACTAGTCATCATAACGTTGAAAGATGGGTTATGACTGCGTATGAATTAAATGACGTGTAAACTATATTCTTTTTTTTTCAACCCATAAATACTTTACTATTGAGCTGTCTTGCACCTTTATAATGAATGGGCAATTAGCCTACTATTTCACGCTGATCAGACAGATTTTTTACATATATCATCGAACCAATGAGTCAGCAGTAGTGGTATTCTCGATCGTGGTCGAAACTTTACGCGCCAGGTCCGCGTGCAAATATCTATACCAATAAATAAAATTGGAGTGTCTGTTTGTAATGTCAAAATAATAGGCTTTTTTCATGCTCACACGGTTATTTGTACGACACCTATGCCTAAAATAGCAATTAAAAAATTTTTGTCTGTCTGTTTGTTCCGGGTAATCTTCAAAACGGCTGGACCGATTTCAAAAATTCTTTTACCAATGGAAAGCTATCATATCAGGGCGTAAACTAGGCTATATTTTATCCCAGTATTCCTACGGAAATAGGAACTACGCGGGTAAAACGACTATAACCTATAACCGAAGCGAAGCGAGGGCGGGTTGCTAGTTTGATACAATTTTTTAAATACTACGACGGCTTTTCACTCGCACTAAACAGAAGTAGCTAGTTATTAGCACTGCTTTCTGCTATTTTGATAGCTATTCCTTTCTCTGCAAAATTATACAATACAAAGATAAGCTGCATCTTTCTTTAGGGAGATGAAAACAGTCCTATATTCCAAGGAATAAATCATGATTTTGCAAAATTTTATTGTAACTAATTTCAGCAGTTTTGTATGATACAGTAACAAATTTATCGACTGAGACGAGTTACGTGTAGCTAGATTTTTACTATATCTAAAGATAGGTAAACACAGTTGAGTGAGTACCCTAATCATGTAACCTCCTAAACGCACTCTGGCGCCATTTATTTTCGCTTCCATTCAACGTTATTTTTATTATAATATTAAAATAAATTATACATTAGCCAACCGATAAAAAACGCTATAACAAATCATAAAGGTATTTGGGGATCTGATGACATAAACTATTGTACCAGCGCAGTGAATTCAAAATCATGTTTCATAAGCTTATGACATACTTTCATATCGACATCAAATCAACATAAAAGACAGCACAAAAAAGAAGGCAACGCTTCAATGCATATTGTTTAAAAACTTCAACAAAAAGATTTTTGTAATCAACGAGGTGATCTACTTCCCTAGTCGCAATATTAAATCGTATAAAAACAAGTTAATAATTAAAGCATCGGTGCTTTCATCGCGACTCGAACAGGTGGCGCGGCGAACCCGTGCCCAACAGCTCCAACAAGAAGAGCTCAACTCGATGCGCATCGACCACGCTCACCGATAAGGAAAAACTATACCGTCACGTTGAATGTAAAAACAAATTATCAAATAAAAAATAAAAATCTATCGAGGAAGCGGTCACAGTTGACTGTATCCACAGATTATCTACAGCTCTATGAGTTGATTTCTTTCTGTTTAATATCTCACTAGAACGACGGAAACTAGCTATCCTTGATTGTTTGATCAGTTTTCCAATAATTATTCCCTATAAAAACACCGGAAATAGAACGCTTAATCGATTCCGGACCGCGCCTCGTTGTGACGTGGCGTTTGATTACTGAAATTATATGGCGAGACGAATCGCTTCAACTTTGTTTTGTGTATTGTTGAACATGGCCTTCGACAACGAAAAATAAAAACTAATACAACTATTGTTTTAGTCTTGTCATTATTTTATCAGCCGCTATGAGGAAGTTAATTGATGTCTTCAAGGTGAACAGTTTCTACCTATATCTTGTTTCGATGATTAAAATTTACTTATTTTATATATATTTGTGTGCAGTTCCATAAGTATGTGATCATGATGATATACTTTTAGGGACGCTTATTAAATATCAATATTATTATGGCGCGAATGGACCTTCAGTAACTTTGGGTTTCAAAGTAAAAGCTTCATACTTTGTACACAAATAGTATTAGACACGCCAAGTATAGAGTATACCGTATTCGCATTAAAGATTGATGTCAGACGAAAAGATGGGGCCACTCTGCAAAATTTATTTCACATCTCCACTCCACCAATGACAAGAAAACTGTTACGGTTTGCAACGGTCTGAGTGTAACATTAAAAATTCAAGTCGTCTTACCCACTTGTGTGAGGGATTGCCGCATATTCGCCTTTGGACAGCATTTATATTTCCTTTGGCTACGGTTATACTGAGCATTTCGTCAAAAGGGAATTTCGTATTTCAGATTTATCTTTCTACTCGTGTGGCTTATAAGTTATTTATAAAAAGATTCCTCGCAACAATTTATAAAGGTCCTTCAAATAGTTTTATTTTATCTATATAGAAATGGAACGGGTCATGTTTTATCAATTTGATCCACTTAATACTCGTTACAATTACCAACTATCTCGTCTACTTTAAATTTTATATATTTTTAATTCATCATGGTTAATTATCATTATTATCGTGGTGAAACAAGAATATTTACAATTACACAAAATCTTTAACAAATTTCTTTAAGATGATTTATTAATTGATTATTAAAATTCCATAATTATTACCATGTGGTGACGGAGTAGGAATATAAATCATCCCCTCTATTGTCCGTGAATATCGTAAAAGACGACTATAGGCAAATGGTATGCAGATAACATTTGTACAAGAAAAAGTAAACTCGACTTAAAACCTATACCTACCAGCACGTTTGTCCAACGTGGTATAATAGGTCAATTTCCCTCACATTGTAAAGGAGGCTCGAGCCCAACAGTGCTACAAATGTAAGCTGAGATAATTATGACGATGAAGATTTGTAAAGAGATAGATTTAAATAACAATGTGCCAGCCCTTCCTATCAGGCACGTATCGCACAAGACGACTCAAAGATCGGCAGAAAACATCATTGCAGGACACCATGAAACAGTAGGCAATCCCCACTTGAGAGCGTCGCATGGAAGTCCAAATGCCCTTCCTTTGTACACGAATAGTCTGAGAAGAAGAATCGGCCTTATTAGGCTTGTGTTGCTGGATGGGCTGAATGGGACAAAATAGTTGCAAAGGTAAATTACAGAGGTCCACCTTTCAAGAAATAAAACCTTAGTATATCTACTGACTTTTCAAGGCTTCCTTGTATTTTTTTATAATCTTCTAATAAAACACTAACCTCTTCCACAAAAGAAAAGACTACGGCTACGCTATACATACCATGGTGGTTAAACAAATTAACATGGGGTTTACCTTCGTTTTCTCCTTATCCTGGAGCGAAGTTATCAGATGTTATATCTGAAAAGATAAAATACATTGAAATATCTTTTTTTTACGTAATATTGTCAACCTACAAGTCGGCAAATTCAACTAATAATTCAAGTTTATTGGATAAAATAAACGATGAAACGATGTGACCTTTTTATGAATATAATGGCGTCGACGAACCCGATATTTCCGTTTGATATTGTACTTGTTTATTATTCGTTCAGTACAGTCATTAACAAAATATTATTATTCAATCTATTAACTAATATGTTTCAGCCCATAGACGCTCAATGTTTGCTACGAGTTTACTATACCTATAGATAAATTCCACACAGACCAGAGGCTGTTGAATATCGTCGTCGTCTCAGCTCAAATATGTACCACTGCTGGACTCGAGCGTACTCTCCAATAGAAGGGGAATGACCTACTATACCATGCTGGTCAGACATATTACTATAGGGTTTTATTTCTAGTTGTCCTTCTCTGGCACTTCTTATATGCATATTATATCCCTTAGTCGTCTTTTACGACATCAAACGGGTAAGGTAGGGAGTGGTGAATTGTATTCTTACTCCGTCACCACACGAATAAAGGTGAATAAAAAAAACAAAATCTTAAATTTTGAATTACCCCCAACATGAAGGAAAAAAATCTCTGGAAACATCACGAACTAGTTACCTACGATGAATCCAATTGGATTCTCAACTCAAACTTGATGGATTTAAATAAGCAATCGAGGATTTTGTCTTTAGCCTCCTCAGAGTAGCTCAGTAGTATGTTTGTTGTAACGTGGATGTTTTAAATAAATAAACGCGGTCTCGACTAGGGCGGCATCAGGCGCAGGTATTGACGCCTGCGCCGCCACAGAGAATGCCTCTGACATTAAGTCCGCCATTTTACTTGTTGCATGAATATTAATAAATAAAAAAATTAAATAAATTAATGTTGTTTGTTTCTTGGCAAAGTGTTGTTGTGCTCAATTGTACGGTGAGTGTACAAGGTGTCACACCTACCACAATGTCCGGTGGCACGTTACGATCCACTGAACACCTAGGCACAATACAACCGATTGGATTCAGGTGCTTTATCATATTTATTACAAAAGATATATCTGCTAACAGTTTATCTAAGTATGTCGTCTGGTGAATCTTTTCAAACTTGAAAATCAAATTTCAATGATGAAATACTTAAATTATCTATTTGAATAGAATATAGAACTTCATTTGCAAACAGTTTAAATACAAAAAGTAGACTTAAAGTAAGTGTTGACCCATCAGTATTATTATTGTGTTGCGATATTGTAACCGTTATACTTATCAAAGATTTTCGATACAATATTTGATGTAACTTTTATTGCAATTATTGTTAAGAATAATATCTATAATATGTGGTAATATAGTGCAATATTAGTTTTTATAATTTTATGTTTAAAATGAATTGTGTTGTTAAACTGGTTATTTTATTCCTCAAGAAGCTTTTTTTATGGTTACACGTTTACTTGGCCAAAAAAGAAGATGAGGTTACAATTCTCCACTTCCTTTTTTTTTATTGCAAACGGTAGCAAACGAGCAAACAGTACACCTGATGGTAAGTGTTGCTGCCGGTCATAGACCTTTACAGGGTCGCTGCCTACCGCGAAGAAAGTGAAGGGAGTGTGAATGCGTGCATCGAGGCTCGATGATACCAAAGGCACTACCATAACCCTCCACATGCAAACACCCTCAGAAAGTTGGGCTTCCAGCTCTCTCGCTCACCAAACGAAGCGCAATAACAAATTGCTACTACTCAAACGTCGATTTTCTGCGAGAGTGTGGTACTACCCTAGACGGACCGGCCCGCGGCTGTAGACAGATAACTGTCGACAGTGTGATCCTACCACTCTTACGTCACATGGAAAATTGTTACATCTTACCTACCCTTTGAGGTTATAATTATTTTTTACTAAATATCTAGTCTATATAACCGCGATATAACCATATAGGAACTGATCATAAGTTCTCAGGAATATATCCTAAGTTGTTTTATAGAATGTTAAAAAGTTCTCAATAGCAGTACGGACCCCGCAATTTTTTTAAAGGCTACTAAGGTAGAAGTCCTTAAATTGGAAGGGATTCACAGTTCTGTTATTACCTAACAGAAACAAATTTTATCCAGAGTCGAAACAATTATTTGTTAAGAAAAAACTATCCTACATTGGGATTGAACTCACGATACGCGGCATGACATGTCAGTGCCTAGACCACTCCACTATCTGTGCTATATATCTACGTATTACATGGCAATAGACGTTCGTGTGGTGACGGAGTAAGGATACAATTCATCACCCGCTTTCTTGCCCGTAGTTGTTGTAAAAGACGAGGGATATCATATGCACATAACATCTATTCAAGAAAAGAAAACCTCGAAAGAAAACCCTGTACCAACCTATCTGAGCAGTAGGTCAATTTCCCTCCTTTTGTGAAGAAGACTAGAGCCTAACAGTGGGACGTTGATAAGCTGAGATGATGATGAGACTTATAGTTTTACGGTACTTAAAGAGACACATAAATAAAAAATGTGAGCCGTCGCTCAAGACGTCTGGCAAATGAATCAGAAACATCGAAATTAAATTGTACAAGTATATATGCATAAAAGAACAGATTACAACAGAAACTAATATGGCATAATGATAAATAGATAAAATATAAATAAAATATTATGATTTATATTTAAATTATTATTTAAAATATTACACAACAATCATAATACTAGCACACAAAAAAAGTGGAATGTACTTTGGACCGGACCTACCTACCGACATGTTTTTCGACCCGCTGAATCTGAATTTCAAGTCCGTTTGGGCCGGTCACCCTGCAGTTTTGAGTAAAATGCAAAAAACCTCAAAAAAAGGCCAAAAATTGCAAAGAACAGGGAGAACAATTCCATCAAGACAAGTGAAATGGAGACTAGATATCAAGGAAATTGGAATATTAATATGATGGTAAATTTTTGCTGGACACTTAAAAGGGATACACTAAGAGACAAACGGAAGAAAAATCCACTGCGTAGATCGTTTGAGAACAAAAGAGTTCTATACCAACGAAGAACAGTTTGAAATTCGAGAAAATCGTTCTCTTTATACTAGTTATACGTCATTTTTTATAGATATTACAATGTTTTATGTTTTCAATTTCTTAACTTGTATTTTATGCGTGAAAAAATACAAGAAATGTATTTAATCATGTTTTATAGATTTTTTTTTTCATATTTTTAATTGCAAATTTTCCCGATTTTTTTGGTATTTTGAGATTTTTTTTAATTTTAAAACGTTAACGGGGCAAGAAAACTTCAGATTTAAACTCAGCGGAACAAAATACATGAAAATCATAGGTACTCAATCCGAGTCTAAAACAATTTTTATTTCGAAACTTCAATTTTTCATGATTTATAGCCATTTTTTGGGTTTTTGGTTTTTTTTTTTTCAAATTTGGACGGCTCACCGGGCTAATTAACTTTTAGATTTAGATTCAGTTATTTGAAATACACAAAAATCATATGTGATCCGGGTCCAGAAAATTTTTTTCATTGCTGTGACTGCAGTTTTTTGCAATTTTTGGCCTTTTTTTGAGGTTTTTTGCATTTTACTCAAAACTGGAGGGTGACCGGACCAAACAGACTTGAAATTTAGATTCAGCGGGTCGAAAATCATGTCGGTAGGTAGGTCCTGTCCAAAGTACATTCCACTTTTTTTTTGAGGGCCTGTGTATAATTAATTCACCGCAAAGTCGCTTATACACAACATCGTGTCGCTCCGTCTCACTCACACACTACTACGTATAGTACATATATTCCATCTTATAGCGTGGCGTTACGTTACCGGCTTTTTTACGCCACGCCAACGATCAGATTTATCCTCGCCTATAGATGTTTTAGATCAAAAACATTTTTTATTTTTGTTTATTTACATTCTTTTCTTCCATCGCGTTTTATTTTCATCCTCAGAGATAAAATATATATAGAAATTAATTATTCTTTACGACACTCAGAAGCGATGTGAGTGTTGGTAGTATTCGTAGCTGCCACCACAGAGCAATCAAATAACCATTTTATACACGCGCATTCTTAATTTGTTATCTGTGTGGTGACGGAGTAAGAATACAATTCTACACCCCCTCTCTTGGCCTTGGGTGTTTTAAACGTCTGACCAGCGTGGTGTAGTAGTAATTTTCCTACTATTGTGGAGGAGGCTTGAGCCCAACAGTAGTAGTAGTAGTACAACATATAATACTATAACTGCTAATACAAGTCCCATATATTTTTTATCTATGCCTTGCTACTGCCCGATGACGGCTTTCGTTTCATAAAGTTTTATAGCGCGGTTGACTCAGCTTTGTTTGCTTTAAAAGACTGAAGCCATATACATTTTAGTAAGTATTAATTACTTATCTTGAAGTATTAACTAACTTGTTTAAACTTGTCTTGAATACTTTAATCACGATGTATCTGAAACCATACTTCATCATCATCGTTTCATCATTTCAGCTCATATATGTACTGTACCCATTGTACACATATGGGTACACATTACTGGGCTTGAATTTTCTCAAAAGTTGGGGAGAGAAATAGACCTACTTTACCACGCTAGTCAGACGGGTTGGTATAAAGTTTTCTTACTAGATTTCCTTCCCTTGCAAAGATTTTATATGCATATTATATCCCACAGTCGTCTTTTATAACACCCACGGGCAGGATAGGGGGCGATGAATTATACGTCACCAGACGGCAACCATGCAAATATATTTTTTTTCATTTATAGAACGTAATATCCGATGAACATTGATATCAAGGATTCGTTACTGGTGGCCCAAATAGCAATAAGGAGGTAATACGGTAGCTTTGCATCGTATATGAGCTAAAATTATAATCATGAATATTTACTACGTTTACGTTTGGTTTCGGAGTAAAAATATAATTCACCACCCAATTTTTAACCGTGGATATCTTAAAAAAATCGGTTGTCTGTAATGTCGGTTTACTGACGATAGTTGAACGTGACAATGTCATAAGAAAATACTGATGGAATGGTTTCATTTTTCAAAAGAAAATTTTAATTTTATTTGTTTGATAGATATTTTGTATGGATCAAGCCTTAAATGGAACGCCTCAGAGCGAGGTAACGCCGCATACGTCATGTTTTTTCGTGTGTGCAGCCGGCTCCATCGAATTATAAGACGTTATCATGTCAAAAAACGACTGAAAGATATGGAAATAACATCTATGCAAGAGAAAGAAAAGTCGACACAAAACCCTATGCCAACACGCTTGATCAGTGCAATATTTTGAGTCAATCACACTCCTATTGTGGAGGAGGCCCGAGCCGAAAAGTGAAACTTATGTGTATCTAAATCATTACTATAGTTTATTCTCGGTCCATGAGACAAATACTTAATTGTTAAGTTGTTAATATTATTACGCTACACTTTAATATTCATTTTATTATTGGAATCGTTTAAATTACTGCGATTTAACATGCTAGGTTATTTATAAAAGTTAAAATGGTTTGTCATTGTGTTACCATGACTAAAACTGCGCAATTCATAAAGTAATATTTAAATTCGTAAATAATTCATATTATATTCTGATTGTATTGTGACGTTATAAATATTTTGTTAAACGTGAAGCACAAAATATTGTAGATATATATTGACTCAACACGCGTCATACATAAATGCATAATAAATGTATATTTTACATAAAAA
Source organism: Lymantria dispar (assembly GCA_032191425.1). Lineage (NCBI taxonomy): Eukaryota > Metazoa > Arthropoda > Insecta > Lepidoptera > Erebidae > Lymantria > Lymantria dispar. The sequence continues at coordinate 17,699,119 of CM063446.1, read as the reverse complement.
CACAGAACATAAATCTACATAACTAAATGTAAATATACATCTATGATATACTAAAGTAATATTGTGTGTATATTTCGTTAATTAACAGAAAATCCTCACGCACTCACGTTCAGAAATATCAGGAAGACTTAATCAGAGGATCACATCTCTTAATATACGGCCCGACGACGAGTGAGATCTGACACGAAATTCCCTAAAAATAATATTTAAAATGGTAATGGGCCCTCGGGTTCATAAATTGCTGCGCCATATGTCTCGGGGTGCGTTGCACCTACTGTGTACATAAATATGTCAAGTATTCAGAAGACTGCTGCTGTATTATATTATAACAAGAATTAACAATCTTGATATTTGTTATATTAAATAATTAAATCCTAATATACCTAATCTTCCTTGTGGTGATAGAGTAATACAATACACCACCCCCGTGAGTGTTTTAAAAGACGACTAAGGGATTAATATACAGAAAATATCTATGCAAGAAAAGAAAAACTACCCTACACCTACCCGTCTAATCAGCTTGATAAGTCAATTACCCTCACATTGCGATGGAGGCTCGAACCCAGCAGAGATACGTAAACGTGTGATCATGATGATGTTGTGGGACGGTTGCAAGAGGAAGACCACGCCGTACGTTTCTGGATCAAATTGGAGATGTGTGGGGAAAGGTCTTGTTAAGAGTAGGTACGCGTAACCGTAGAGCATGCATGAAGACTTTGATGAGTGAGAGTGAAGCGTGGAAGTAACTCATGAACGTGACTTGTGACAATCCGTAGTCTCTGCGTACCCCTCTGGGAAGCAGGCGTGAGATTATGCATGTATGTATTGTATTACCTCAACTTTGTTAATATTAATACGAATATATTAGAATTTTTAGTTACACTTGTCAAAACAGTATTTCTTAAGACTTTTATATCAATGGCTCATAATATTTCATACTTCATTATTGTTATCAATAACTCTGATTATCACACCATATATACTACATAAATTAGAATATTTTAATAATGTCGCATAAAGTATTATTGATTATGAATTTAATCGGTATTTTATTTAAAGTTTATACCCACTCTAACCTTATACCTACCTACTCTTACTTCTATTTTCACTAATAATATTTGCCTGCTGAAACATATTTAAGTAATATTAGCTTTACATATGAGTTATTTAATTATCAAAATACAAGTGAAAGATCGCATAATATTAATCACTGTTTCTTTTTTTATTTCCGTGCAACAGACTACAAATAAAACTTCGTCGTCTCTTTCTATTCCCACAGATGTTTTAGAATTCGATAAATATACATATTAGGTATTTTAAGCAAAACATTACTTTGATTCAGTAGATGATGGGACTCTGCAACTAGAAATACATGTCCAAAAATGACTAAGGACGTTTGCCCATATTTACCTACTCGGATGTCATTCAAACAATGACGTATCATTTATGTTTAAAAAAAGGTTATAAAACTAAGAGTAGCCTTTTAACACTACTTGGCATTAAAATACAATTCCATTGAAACAGAGTCACCGGAAATGGCTAGCACATTACTGTAAGAAATTAAATATCCTACCGCAATAAATAACAGCAGATATGATCTTGTCATATTTAATATTGGTACAGCAATGGAATTTCTACAAATCGAACAAGTTTCAAGATTGTAGGTTATCGTATAACCAAGTGTATTGAAGTGCAGACAGAATGGCACGAGTCAAATAGAAATTTTTATGCCGTTTTGCTGTTTGAAAATATGATTGTGGATAAAAATAGGAAAGAATGAGTATGACTACTTGAACTTCAGACGACTAACTTCAAAAAACTATATGTATGTATGTGTTCATGTGACACAAATATTTTTGAGGAAGAAAGATTATTGAGTAGCGACCGCGAATCGGATGACGCAGCGTAGGCCGACCCCCTACTTGGTGGCCTTTTTTATTTTGGCAAGCTATGTTGCGGGCCGTCTGTCCCATCCGGGGTGACGAGATGGCGGAGCGTGACCCCATAACCCGCCGCAATCCCTTCCCTTCGCCATTGGGCCGACCACTGGTACCGAATCCCTGACTTCCGTGGCCAGCCAGGCTACTATATGATCTGACGATATTTTGAAATTCGCAGGGAACCATTAGATGCATGTAGCACAGGACCGTGCCAAGTGATTTTCTCGTGAGGAGGCCTATGTCCAACAGTGGAAGTATATGGGCTGATAGATGGATGAATGATATATTTTTTTCTTTTAGATGAAATAAAATTATTATCGCCATCTCAGCTGGAAAGAAATCATCAATTGGCAATAGATTGACTAATTGATCAGACGGTTTACCATAAGGTTTATTTCGAGTTTCCGTTCTTTTGCACGGATGATATAATCTGACATCACGACTGACTCCTGGTTAAAAGATCTACATGCGACGAGGGTGGCACAGAAGGTCAATTTTGCTCTTATTGTGCCTTCACAATAGCTTGAGTCCAGCAGTGGGACATAGAGGCTGAGATGATGAAAATTACATCCAATTGTAGATAGTGTTTAGTGACCTTGCAAAGCCCAAATGAGTCACTAATATTTACTAGGTAAATATCCTTTTTCCATGTGATAACAGAGTAAGAATACAATGTAACACCCCCTTTCTTGCCTCAAGGTGTCGTAAGAGACGACTAAGGGATTGTAATATGCATATAATATCCAAGCAAACGATGGAAAACTCGTAATAAAGCCCTATAACAACACGACTGACAAGCATAATATAGTAGGTAAATTTTCATCTTATTGTGGAGAAGGCTCGAGCCCAACAATTGGACGTAGATAAGCTGAAGTGAAATATCCTTTATTATTGTCTATAGTATGTGATTTATTACTATACATACACAGAATTGTATTCTTCCCTATTCTTCTATCCTACAAAAAGAAGGCGGCGTAGATTAGGGATAACAGCGTGTATGCCGACCTAAGCCGCTGCCGCTGCGAAGTGCTGTCCCGCGTGGGATTTGAACCCACGACACTGGCATGGTAGATCGATATCTTAATCACTATGCCATTTGTGCAGTTAATCTACTATACCACGCTGGTCAAAAGTGTTAAATAAACTAAAAATAAAACTATAATTCGAGATTTTCTTCTCTTGCATTGATGTCATTTCATGTTGCACCCATTAGCCGTCTTTTACGATATTCACGGGCCTCTCTCGTGAGCTGGTGAATTATATTCTTACTCCGTCACTACACAGTATCGTATAAAATAATTGCATTTTATTATTACACCAAAGAATCATACTGAAGAACTCGAAAGATTACAACCAGAACATAGGTTGAAGGAGATTAATCTGCGCACGTTTACCTAACGCCGACTGTCACCGCTAAAGCCACGATCTTCAACATAAATATTTAACATTAATATAATATTATTTGTTCACACCCTCATTCTAACAAAACGATATATAACCCTAAGAATATTTTGACGGTCGTGTCCACACGTGCGAACTTCAAAAATAGACGAACACTTACGCGCTTCTTATAAAAATAGCACGTAAATTTATTGAACTCATGAATAAAAAGGTATGAATTAAATATTATTCTTCACGTTTCCAATGATTTAGTGACTACGCGTACTCAATTTATTTACAGCGAAATATTCCACAAGAGCACAAAAATTTTCTTCACAAATCATATACTTTCCCTATTAGGTATAAACGTCCTCCACAATAGAATAAAAATTTGTCTATTATAGATATAACCCTAGTATACAAGTTGACGGTGTGTGGTGACGGAGTAAGAATACAATTCACCACTCCTAGTCTTGCCTGTGGATTTCGTAAAAGACGACTAAGGGATATAACATGCACATAATAAACTATTAATTTTAATGTTAAATAATTACTAACCATAAACAATATATTTTTTTCATATAGAATAATTTTCTTTTTACACTGGCAATAAATTTGTATCTAAATGTGGGTCAATATTTAATAACTAATTTTCTGTATCGAGTAGATAATTATAAATTTTCTGTAATAACGATGACTTGTTGGATGTGAGACATCTTAGTCCGCCCGTGACCATGAACGCTGTAAAGTGTTTGAAACGTCGGGCAATCAAAAATCAAATACAAACGCGATAAAAGCCGTTAAGTAGTTTCGTTTAGAATAAGTTAACCACAAATCTTAATAAGTATTTAACACTACTCTCTGATACAATAAATAATACAAACATAGTGATAAATACAAATTATACTATTTCCATTTCTTTATTTTCTCGATGACAGTTCTAATTTGATAGTTGTAGTGTTGTGACCAAATAAGTAATGATATCGATCGCTTATATGTTTTGAACAAAGACAAATTCAACAAAAATATTCAAATATATTTTTTCAAGCTGGGAACACTCAATGATCCACCGCCATTTTGTATTTGTTTTAATCTGTCACTCGCAACAAGACGGTCGTGCTATATGGTCACTACATTTCTGTTCGCTGAGTTTTTTCACATTATTCATACGTTACGTTGTGTATTTTGTGTTCCTCCGTGTTGATTGCTGCCCAGCTGTCAAGTATCAAAATGCCTAAAGGATCTGTTCTGAAAAGTCAGGCGAGAGAACTGGTGATCAAGGTTCGTAATGACTTTGAAGCAGAATATCAAAATGGTGGCCCGCTATTACCACTGTCGCAAGTGCGAGAGCGTGTTGCGTCCGCATTAGGAATTAGTGGACCTACTGTTTTAAAAATTACTACCGAAGCTTACGGTACAAGCGGCATGCAAGCAAATAAGCTTCGTACGCCGAAGAAGAAATGCCAACCACGTCGTGTGACATCGGTTGACAACTTCGACGCTGATGCTATTCGTCGTCATATACATATATGACTATTACTTGCGCAATGAAATTCCAACACTTAAAAAACTTGTTGTTTCTTTACGTGAACGTGGTTTTTTCCATGGCCAAAAATCGTCATTAAGCTTAGTTTTGAAAGAAATTGGATTTTCTTATAAAAAATCGGACAAACGTAAAATATTGATGGTGCGTCACGACGTTGCTATGGCTCGCTGCGAATTTTTGAGCGAAGCCAAAAAGATATCAGATTGGTCAAATGTTATTTTCACTGACGAGACTTGGTTAAATGCAAACCACACAGTATCGAAGAACTGGACTGACGACACCGCCGCTTCCACTAGTTCAGTGCCAATGGGAAAAGGTGAACTCCTTATCATATGCCATGCAGGGTCTACGAAAGGATTCGTGTCAGATGCTTTACTGGCCTTTAAATCCAAGAAAACAGTGGACTACCACGAAGAAATGAACGCGGAGATTTACGAAGGATGGTTCAAAGAAATGGTGCAATCTCTGAAAGAACCGTCGATAATTATTATGGACAACGCTACATATCACTCTAGGCAAATTGGTAAAATGTCGACGCAGGCCAATAAAAACAAGAGATAATTGACTGCCTCAAACGTCATGGCGAAAATGTGGATGATACTTTATTAAAAGTACAATTAGTGAATATTTTAAAATCTAAAAAAAGCCTCCCTAAAAGATATATTACCGACAAAATAGCTGCCGAATGTGGTCATTGGGTTCTTCGACTTCCACCGTATAATTGCCAGTACAATGCTATAGAACTAATATGGGCACAAATCAAAGGACACGCCGCTCGAAACAATACCAATCCCCCTTTTACGGCAAACAAGATGTTAGATTTATTAAAAAATGCATATGCGGAAGTAACCGCCGAACACTGGGAGAAAATTGTGAGAAGAACCCAAAACATTATAGCGTCGGATTGGGAAATTCATGTGGCATTAGATAATATAGAAATACAGGAACTTATAATAAATGTTGAGGAGAGCTCATCGAGTGATAGTGGCGATTCATCAGATTTTGATTAAAATAAATAAATGAACAATCAACATAATATAATTACATCTTGTAATGAAATGTAATATTAGTTAATAAATTTGTATAAAATTATCCGACAATAGTTTAGTTTCTTACACTTTGTAAAAAAATATCGGGTCTCTTATCGTATTAAGTTTATCGATAGCTCCATCCCTATCAGTTTCTCCGACTCTGCTATGACCTTGTACTCGCGTAAGCGTCATATTTTTATTAAATAATGTATACATAATGTAAAAAAGACGTGCGTTCAAGTTTCCACAGGAGCTGTCATCGAGAAAATAAAGAAATGGAAATAGTATAATATCTTTAGTCATTAAAAATCTTCTCTTATGAAAAGCGTAGTTACACGATCCAATAATTTTTGAAGCGTCTATAATACACACATGGGAGCTTTAGCCAGTTTGGTCAACAATAAGTAATCTTAAAATCCACGTAAGGACTCTTGTAAGAAAGACCCCAAACTATGACCAAAGAAAACAATAAATCGTAATGACGGTGCGCCCCTAGGGCACCCTCGGATGCTTGCTATTTTGGACTATAAATAAATGTGTAGATGGATTGATAAATATAAATATTAGGGGCGAAATGAAGAAAAACAATGTTTATGAAACTGGTGTCGTTCGCATCATAACTGTGAGTTACGACTTCCGACGCCTGCCAGCATATGGGCCCTGTGCGCAATTTTTTATAGCGCAACATAACCATAGATAAAGATAAATAATTAAAATATGGCAGTTGCTTGGATAATTATTTTGAATAAAAAAGCGACAATACGGTCCGTGTAGTGACGGAGTAAGAATTCAATGCACCATCGCCGATCTCACCCATGGGTGTCGTAAAAGACCACTAGGGGATATAACACTCGTAATAATATCAAAAGAAGGAAAACTCGAAATAAAACCCTATACCAACACATCTGACCAGCGTGGTATAGTAGGTCAATTTTCCTTCTATTATGGAGGAGGTTTGAGCCCAGCGGTAGAACGTATATGAGCTGAAATGATGATGATGATAAAGGAATACAACCCTAGAACCAACTGAACTAGTTTAAGGCATCACTTTAAAAAAATATCAATCATAGATAGGTTGTAAATAAAACTACTTTTACGGATTATATCGCGTTTGTATTTGACACATTTGACAGACAAATGTCTGTAATAACGATTACTTGTTGGACGTGAGACACCTTAGTCCGCCCGTGACCATGAATGCTGCAAAGTGTTCGAAACGTCGGGCAATCATAAATCAAATACAAACGCGATATAATCCGTAAAAGTAGTTTTATTTACAATGTGTAGTGCTCGCGTAAACATCAGATATCATAGATAGGTTACCTGAAAAGTTAATTTACAGAGACCGACCGCGTGAGGTCAACGCCCTAACAACACAATTGTTTGTTGCCGGGACGTCGACAAGGGACCGTAACTTAAAAGGTAACCCATCGGGCTGACCACCTAGGTCAAGGAATCAAAACCAGTCATTTTCGCAATGGAGGGGAGGAGGAAATACCGTAGGTTGTGAGACCACACGTCGCTCTTTCGTCAACCCAGAGCGGGTCACTAAAGTTAAAGCACTGAGCAGCAAGCAGTCTATGAGCCCCAATTGCCCTAGTGTTACTGGAATATGCACACAGTAGTACAATTATGTCATACAAAGATAAACATACAAATATTATATATTTTAAAATGGATACACTAGAAAATAGAAGAAAATAGTTGGATCTAATGTTTCTATACAAACTAGTTCGTAGTAAAATATCATGTCCATAATTGCTGGCAAAGCTTAATTTTAGAGTGATGTATACGTTGCCTCGGGTATGCATCACACCTCTCTATCCACCACTGAGAGGAACTGTTTTGGGCTCCACTTCTCCCATTCCTCATATGAGTAAACTGAAACGAATGCAGTAATTCTGTAGATATATATTCGGATTCTCTAGGTTGCTTTCGCAAAATAATACGAGCATTTAACTTCTTGTGACCTATGATTCTAATTTCTTACACAGAATATGATTACTTTATTTTTCCTTAATATACTATAATATACTATCTATAGGTAGATACTGTGCATGTGGTGTTTGCTTATACATAATTGAATGTAACTTTTTCTGTAAATGTATGTACTAGTTTTTAAGTTGTTGTATTATAGTTACATTTGTTAGCAAACCAAATAAATAAATTATGAGTGACGAAATTAAGATTATATCACAGAGTGGTAGGACCACACTGTCGACAACCTCTTGTCTACAGCCGCGGTTGGTCCGTCTGGGATAGTACCACACTCTCACTCCCGGGTCGTCGTGCCGGCGTCTGTACGTCGGTATCCTGCGGTCCATGGCATTGTATGGTGCCCTTATCCGGTCGGAGTCCCTCACCGCCCGCAACAGACCCCTTCTACGACGACCGCAGAGGGTCATCGCGGTGAGGGCTATTAGGGGCTACCGTACTGTGTCCTGGACTGCGGCAACACTGCTGGCGGGCGACCCGCCTTGGGCACTGGTGGCGGAAGCGTTGGCAGAAATATACCGGCTCCGCGCCACAGCGCAAGTCAACGGCGAGCAAGTCTCCACAAGGAAGAGAAGGGCAGAGTTCAAGAAGTGACCCGAAGGGAAGTCATCTGGCGGTGGAGAGAGGATCTAGAGTCCCCCGTAGCAGGACGGGGGCTGTGGAGGCGGTTGCGCCGCATCTCCACCGCTGGCTCAGGAGAAGGCACGGCAGCCTTACATTTAGGATGGTGCAAGTGCTTACCGGACATGGGGTCTTCGGTAAGTACCTGCACAAAATTGGAAGAGAAGAGGCCCCAGGATGCCATGAGTGTGGCGCGCAAATCGACGATGCGCGCCACACACTAGAAGTATGCCCCGCCTGGGGGCCTCAGCGCCACGTCCTGTCAACGGACATGGGAACAGCGGACCTATCGTTGTCGACCATCATCTCCAAGATGCTCGGCAGCGACAGCTGTTGGTCGTCGATGGCCTCCTTCTGTGAGGCTGTCATGACAAGGAAGCAGGCCGCGGAGCGGGCACGCGAGGCACTTGCGTCCGCAGACTCGCTCCGCCGGTGGCGACCAGGGAGGAGGAGCCGCCGTTATGCGCTCCTCCATCCACCGCCCTGAATGATGAAAGGACGTGGCCAGACAGCCAAGCGTTGGGATGTCGGGGATAGAATGTCATCAGACGATCTCTCCGACACCTCGTAGAAGCGCGGAAAGGGCCGCGTGGTTTTAGTGGGTATTTTGGTCACTTCTGTGGCCGGCGAGTCCCACACACACTCCCCCGTCTGTTTTCAACCGACGGGGGATAGTGCGTAAATGCATTTCCACAGCGTGAAAAAAAAAAAGGTACCACACTCTCACAGAAAATCGATATCTGAGTAGTAGCTATTTGTTACTGCATTTCGTTCGGTGAACGAGAGAACCGGAGGCTTAACTTTCCGATAATTTTTGCGTGTAGTGACTTTTGGTGTTCCCTTTAATATGGCCGAATCTCATGCATTCATTTTTTTCATGGTAGGCAGCGACCTAGTAGAGGTCCATGAGCGCCAGTATCAATTACCAACAGATGTACTGTGGCCTCGTTTGCCGCCAACAGCAATGAAAAAAAACACAAAAACAAAAACGGTTAATATGTATTGAATAAAATATATATGAGTATGTATAAATTAGAATAAGACGTAAAATGTTGTACAGACACCGTGGATAAGCAAATAAATTGTGTTGCCATAATAAGATTAACAGAGTTGAGCATGCATGTATCCGCCGCGGCTGACGGAACGTTAGTCACGACGATCTATACTTAGACGATTGCATTGTCTTCTGAAATATCTATTAATGATTATTGACAAGGCATCGGCACGCGAATTCTCCCCGCGGTAGGTGCGACGAACTGCTATAAATATATTTTATGTACGATCTTACAGGTATGTGACGGATAGTTTAACTCACACAAATCACTCGTAGACTTCTGTTATTCCAACAATATATTGTTACTCTTTTATATTATTACATCCCTTATTTCTTAGGAGTGAGTCATTATTCCTTTCGGTTATAGAGTAAGAATACAACTAACCACCCCCTCTCATGCCTGTGGGTATACACCCACGGTATATAAAAGGCGACTAAGGGAAATATGCAGGCAAGAGAAGGCATATATAGGTTGAGATGATGATGAATCATTATCCATCATCATTCAGCCTTTCGTCGTTCACTGCTGAATATAGAACTCTCCAGTAGAATAAAATATGGTTATTCTTTGATGGAGTTAATGCCATCGCTACGCTTGACTAACGAATTGACGATCACTGTTAGGTGTTGTAAATTACCTAAGGAGAGCGCAGTTGCCTTTTCGCCTGATGAACCCTCAGTAAATTTTGTACTCTTGTGTAGATGTTATCCGTGTGGTGGCGGAGTAAGAATACAATTCACCCACTCTCTTGCCCGTGAGTCTGATGAAGGACGAATAATAGATTAAATATGCATATAACATCTATGGTAGAAAAAAACCGTGAAATGAAACCCTATACCAACACGTCTGACCGGTATAATTAAACCATTTTCCCTCCTATTATAAAGGAGGTTCCAGCCCAATAGAGAGAGTGAGTGAAACGTGTATGAACTGAAATGATGATGATGTAGTAATAAATTGAATACTTGTCTATAGTTAATCAATTTATAATTAAATTGTGAATTCAAATTGATAGCATTCGTAAATTGATTACGATATTCACACAATGCACTATGTCGTTCGCAAACATAGGCGAGCAGTCTGCCGACATCAATTCATATCCAACGAGAACGCTTTTCATTTTGTATGTTAAATTAAATTTCCATGAAACAAGATTGAATTTTTCGCAATCAACGCGCGCGAAGTTTACTCGGTACCGATGCGACTGTATATTTATGGATATACATATGGATTTTATAAATTTATTTTTATGAAGTTTCGTTGAAGGAAATTTGTTTTTATCAACTGTATTTATCCATACCACTAACCTTTTGTTTTTCTAGGTGTTATTTTTTCTTATAAAAGACAAACACCCTACACTAAGAAAATATTCTTTGTGCTACGGCGGACTTTACAAATATATAATTAACGGATACAATTACAAACGCAAAACAAGAATTTGTTGATCGCAAAAATGTTGCCCTGCATGGGATTCGAAGCTGCGATACTGGCACAGTAGGTCGGTCTTAAGCACAACGCCATTTGCGCAATCATATATATTTATTATATTTATAAATTATCATCAACGCGACGTTATCGTACCGCTCTTAGCACAATTAATTGGGGTCGACACAATATATACCTACTCTTCCTCCATCGAATACACAGGCGGAAAAACTCATAATTTTTTTACCCAACTCAGAATTAACACACAATTATTGTTACAGGGTGGTAGGGAATAACAGTACAAATCACTCGCTATCTTGCCCGTGGATGTCGTAAAAGACGACTAAGGGATGTAATAAGCATATACCTAACATCTATGCAAGAGAAGAAAAACTCAAAATAAAGCCCTTTACCAACTAATCTGACCAGCATGATATAGTAAGGGTAATTCCTTGGTTAAAGCTTTCCTATTGTGGAGGAGGCCCGAGTTCAGCATTGAGTGGTGTATGAGCCGAGATGATGATGATATTATTATAGTGTTCTGCCAACGTCACTAATTCATCTATTCAATTTCTGCGAGTTGATGATATAATTTCCATGTGAGAAATGCTAATATGGTATATAAAGTCACCGCTGCTCACGTACGTCCCACTGTTGGGCTCGGGCTTCCTCCACAATGGGAGGGAATTTGACCTACTATATCATGCTGGTCAAACATGTTGGTATGGGGTTTCATTTCGAGTTTTTCTTCTCTTGCACAGATGTTATGTGCATATTATATCCCTTAGTCGTCTTATACGATATCTACGGGCAGGATAGGGAGTGGTGAATTGTATTCTTACTCCGTCACCACACGGCAAATATAAAGTCTACGATATTAAAAAAACAAGTTACCTAATACAATATCGTATGAAAAGTATGAACAAAGAGTAAACCGCGGATGTCGGCATGGCTACACCGCGCCACAGTACGTTGGACCGCAACGCACCGCGCCGCCAACGGCGGTGAGCTAGCATCAGCTTAGCTAATTTACAATTTAATTATCAGTCGGGATGATACATCGTTAGCGCGCGCCAAACTGAGTTTATGCGACTAATCAATTGTTTGACGCGGCCACTGCAATCACGTGCCACGCTCTCGCTCACTAACTGCGCATCAATATACACTACCAGCAATAAAATAGTTTCAATGAAAAACATACATTTTTTATGACTCTACGTAATTTTATAACATTTTTTTTTTGTAGGATATCTTTAAGCAGCGGGAATGGATTCATATGGTACCTAATTCGCTAGACCAAGGGCAAAAGCATCACGCATCGGGTGGTAGGCCTAAAAGGCGGCAAGACACCGTACAGTGGCTTATAGAGCACCATGACCCCTGGCCTAGATGCTCGGATAGGGTTGTTCGACATACAGGCTTTTTTACCAGAGCATGGACTGCCAAAATATAAGCTAACTTTAAACAGAAGTTTATAGGAATTGACGCTCATTATATTTGAATAAGCTCGTTCCATGAATATACCACGCTATAGGTATGCTGCTGGATATTCGTAGTGTTCGTGTTCATCTGGTTAAAGCCTAATCATTTCCTAAAGAAATTTTAATGATAGAGAAGTGTCTTTCTCAGGGTCCCTAATGCTCTCTCATCTAAAACTGGTTGCTAAAGAAGTTTCTAAAGACCGAGGAGAATGTGGTAGGTAGGTACGTCTGGTAACGAGTGAATGTATTTTTTTTACATTTGATCTTTATAACTTCTCGACTCTGATATTTTATTTATAATAATATATTATAATATTTATTCATAAATAAATTACAAAAATTCGTTGTGAATATAATAATAGTGATATTAAAAACGACTTGGTAATTTTTTATTTAGGTTTTCACTTAAAACCCAAGTTATTTTATTAATGGTTCACTTTCAAGAGATTTTAATGAGTGATTATCATAATTAGTTGCAGTAGGTGCTAATATAATATAAGTAATGATAGGCGCTTCAGCAATCCAATCGAGAGAACAATGCGGCGTCGTGCCGCGCCCGCGTTGATTAAATATAGCTCAGAATCCATCAAGTGAACTCGCTGCGATCGACCGGTTGCTATGGATTTATGCGCGAAATATTCGACAGGTGCCAACTATGTCGATCGTAGAGTTCGATCGCCGATGACTAACTACGCCCTACATTTTATTTCAAATGTCAAATAATTTAAGCACCTGCCCTGCGTCTAGACCGGGATAGTGCATTGACATAGATATACATATAAGTTAATATATTTATTCATACTAAACGTTAGCTTTCCTATCAGTCTATGTTTCCATCCATGACTACGCCATGTTTCCTTCAATAAATCCCGTTTGGTACGAATATATTTCTACCAATCAACAGATTTCTGTATTCAAAGCACAAGTTGTGTAGAAAGTGCTTAAGTTAATCTCAAAAAAGAAATTTTCAATGACTAGCACGAAGTCTAGTAATCTGGCCGCAGAGTAATATGGTCAATCAATATTATGCGGGATTAAATAGTGACATAAGAATATGTTACCTACACATTAACAAGCCTGCAACACCTACGTGTAACACATTAACCTACCCAACTGGAGCTTCTAAAAATGCCGAACATCCTCTCTGCCTTTATTTAAATTATGGATATTGTCGGTTTATTATTACTAAATATTCTGTGACGTCACATTCACACTAGATATCTCGCTACGGGTGGCGGGCTGTCCCTGAATCATCTACCCGTGAACCCAGATCTGCCGGAAATGCTTTTCTCTTGTCAAGCAAAATTCTATAAACTTTAATTATACAACGCTACTTACTGTTTTTCTTATAACAATAAACTAAGATTGCTGGTAGGAAAATTTCAAAGTCACTACCGGTAAGTGTGGAATACCGGCTAAGGTTACTGTATAATAGCTGACGGTACACATAACAGTATTGTTAACAATAACGGTAAACAATTGCAAATATTCATCATTAGAAAGTCACGCAGAGCTTTCATTAATTTATTAAGGACGGTTAAAATTAACCGCTCACGAATAAGAATCGTGCGACACAACGTAATGTGAACGTTCACAATTCGCTAATCCCGCGTCGCTACCGTTATATAAGACAGCTGAGTTGAATATAAATGTAAAACACAATAAATTTCATGCCCCGTAGGAAATGAATATTCATCACGAAATCGCCATGCATATTCTCTTTTGCTACAGAATTTCATGCGTCCGTAGAACCATTCGCGCCATATCACAAACTAGACCTTACATCGTTCACCATCAGTTAATATTTGCATGCATGAAATAGAATTGTAAAGTCGGGGTCGTCGGTTCACCGAACGAGCTCTCGTAAATTTCAACATATAGTAAAGTGATTTACGAATAATTGTTGTGTTAGCGTATATAACTAGAGAAATCTTTCCGCTGTTTGCCGCCGCTTAATTTATATATGAGGCTTAGGTAATTCGCGAGTAATTGGTGTATAGAACAATAGGTTTTGTCATACCCTTATCGTGTGCGCCAAAATGCCCTCGTAAGCACAACACACAATATTCGCATGAATCTTATCTAAATTGTCTAATTTAGTTTTCGTAATAGGATTTTTCAATTATAACATTATTAATTTGACGCTAAATCAGCATATACATTATATTATACCTAACATTCCATATGGATTAAGGATGCAATATATCACCACCCTTTTCTTCTCTGTGAATATCAAAAGAATCAATAAATAACATATAAACATATCACTGTAAGAGAAAGAAAATGCGTATAAAAAAGTTACGCGTCAACGTATCAGTATGTTTATATTATGTCCCACTATTCAAAGGCTTGTCAGTAGGCTCGAACTCAGCAGTACACTCTAAAATCCTTAGAAGAAGAAAGCTACGGCTGCATTGATCCAATTTCTAGATAATATTCGCTATAATAAGTTAGAAACGACAAGAGGAAATAAGGCTGGAAGATCCTTATAGTGGTATTTGAGGAAATAAAACCAGAAATGTAGGAATACTCATGACTCGTGTAGGTAATAAGGACAGGACATTAGCGTAACACTTAATCGAAACATATGTTTATCGTAACATGCGAATCGGCCTAAGGCGAATTAGTTCTCGCACAATGCAATTTGAATGCACATTACACAACGGACGAGGTACGAATGCTTTTTATTGCGGCATCGTGAGATCTTATCTCGGAACTGCCACTTCCAGCAGGCAAAATTGAGATTCTGTGCAAATCATCATCAGTTTTGCACTCTAATGCGTTTAGCTGAAAGCAAGTAACTGCTTGACGCGTTTTGAGCGGAACTTGTGTGTGCATGGACACATACGCATCGCATGCACGCACCCTACTGAACATGCTTAAAGAATTCAACGTAAAATCAGCAATAAAATTGAAAACATTTTGTTACCTTTTAAATAAGTTTTGTACTGTCGAGTGAATATCGCTATGCGACTTTAACCCTTGTATCCCTTCAACGAATGTATTATATTCGTATGCACCACTCAACTCCGAAATCATTGCTCGATCGATAAGAAGCGTTAATTTTACGATCGAGTGATAATTTGCTAACTTCCGACAGAACATGGCCCTAGTTGAATCGTTCCGAACATTTACTACATAAAATTACAAATTCCAAATTGAGTAAGATAATTAAAGCGAGCTGTATAACGATGGCTAATGTCTTATTATTGAATTTATTTCTTTATTTTCTTTAAACATTTATAAATATCTACGTGTTATTCTGTTTTCTGTCTAGGTTTTATAGATCATCATCATCTTGCTCTTAGTTTGAAAAAGATATTGAAAATAGTTTTATGATCGGCCGCCTGCCTGACGTCAACCCTTCTTGGGAATGTAATTGTTGGCCAGACGACATCAGATTGAGATGACCCAGTTTGACTTAAAGCTCTTAGTCGTCTCTTACGACTCGGACAAGCAATGTAAGGGTTAGACTATGGATACTACCATTCATAGTAGTGTTGCCCAAATGCAAGACCAAGACGAGACTTGGACCGGTCTTGGTCTTGGTCTTGCAACATCACACCTGGTCTCGTCTTGGTCTTGGTCTTGCGCACCCGAGTCCTGGTCTTGGTCTTGGTCTTGCGCACCCGAGTCTTGGTATTGCAGCAAGAGTCTCGCAAAGTTTTGCAGTTAGAATAACGTAACAGTAATTTATCATGGCAATGAAAAATCCAACTAAATTAATCAAATATCCTATCCTATCTATCCATCTGCTAGCCTATAGTTCACTATTGAATACAATACTTACCACTGGCGAAAATTACTCTTCTATTCCCCTGGTGTTCCATTAGACAGCGTTACTACTCTTATGACAGGACTTTCGACCCTATTTTCTTAAGACGTCACCACACGAGGCAGTTGATACAATAAATTTTATGTCATTTTATAATCAATGCGATATTTTACAATTAATGCGATTTTAAATAAAACTACTTTACGGATTTTATCGCGTTCGTATTTGATTTTTGATTACCCGACGTTTCAAACACTTTACAGCGTTCATGATCACGGGTGGACTAAGATGTCTCACGTCCAACAAGTCATCATTACTGCAGAAAATTTATAATTATCTACCCGATACAGAAATTAATTATTAAATATTGACCCACATTTTGATACAAAATTTATTGCCAGTGTAAGAAGAAAATGATTCTATATGAAAAAATTATATTGTTTATGGTTAGTAATAATTAAACATTAAAATTAATAGTAATTATATTTAAAAACTAACTAATAATCTAGTATACTACCACCGGATCGGAACACGGTTACACTGAGAAAGATCCGGCAAGAAAACTCCGGTAACATGATGCTAAATTAAAGTTAATTTTGAAGGCGGCTTACTTTATGTTACTAAAAGGTTTTAATTTATAAAATTATCTTTAGTTATTATTATTGTGGGTCAAATCTATACAATATGAGCTGACGGTGTCTTGCAGTCTTGTGGTATCGGGTAGATAATTATAAATTTTCTGCAGTAACGATGACTTGTTGGACGTGAGACATCTTAGTCCACCCGTGATCATGAACGCTGTAAAGTGTTCGAAACGTCGGGTAATCAAAAATCAAATACAAACGCGATAAAATCCGTAAAGTAGTTTTATTTAAAATGTATAATACTCGCGTAAACATCAGAAATCATTATTAATGCGATTGTTTATATTTCCTTTCAAGTTAAGTGGTATGTATCTATTGTATTTCCAGTTTAGTTACTGATACTCTGGATACTTGAAAAAACCTGTTGCTCTATTGCCTATATAAATACTTTGGCCGCTGGATCCATGTAGCTCTTAATATACTATTTATTCAAGAACATATAAAACTGATTTAAAATTTTATGGTTTTAATACTTGTAAAATGTATGATATTCGTCGTCATCGTCACAGCTCATAAAAGTGCCACTGCTGGGCTTAAGCTTCCTTCCAGTAAGAGGAAAATTGATCTACTATACCACGCTGGTCAGACATGTTGGTACAGGGTTTTCTTTCTAGTTTCACTTCTCTTGCACATATGTTATATACACAGGGTGTATTAGGTTATGGGACAACTGTTCATGTATGTTGTAGTTCAACAGTCATAGATCATAATTAGAATGTATATTACACAAAAACCATATAACGTAAAAGTTATAGTGATTACAAAAATGTGTGTCTAAGAGTTTATGCCTTAAATTTTATGCATTATGTAGGTATGTACAGACAGGATATATGTAAGCATATAAAATTTCGACAGTATAAATAGGTATTAGATTAGCGCGAACCTTTCAATGGTTACGTAGGTACAAAGGCGACTCATCAACGGTCATCGGCCGATCAGCTGATTTATGTTAAAGCGAAGTTTGTCTTGCTTATGCAAACGTAATCATTGATTTATTCAAATTCTAATGAACATTTAACAAAATACGAATATGTTGTAGATTAAGTATCAATTCTTTATACATTTTAATCAATTTACACGAAAAAACGATGATAAAATTGAGAACTTACATGTCTCTCAATTCATTAACGAATCGATATTTTTATTTCAATTTTTTTTCATGGGTTCCTAACACCATTGCCCGATCCGATTTGATACGACATCCACGGGTAAGAGAGTGGTGAATTATATTCGTACTCTGTCTTTTTTTTTTGTGTGTGTGTAGCTGTTGGTCGCAGATGACCTTGACAGCTTAACGCGGTCAATGGGTGAGCGCTGATGGCTCTCAACCCGGTAAGTTAAGCGAACATCGCCCGAGGGCTCCCCCCTGTGGGGAACGGACCTCGGCTCGGGGCGTCGCTGAGAGCAAAGTGGGCGTGGCCAAGTTTAGGTTAATGACTTTTACGCGGCGCGGTTTTCGACCTCGACGGCGAGGCCGATACCGCGGAGTTTTATCTGTTATCGCTGCGCGAGCTGTGTAGGTCCTTTCTTGGGCGATCATAATAGCGTCATCTTCTTCTTCAGAAGATGACGAGGACGTCGAACCGCGGATATTTTTCAGGGGACGTAGTTTACCACCCCAACCACTAGTGGATTGGGGTGAGTCGTGGCAGAGGCAAAATAGCGCTGGGAGCAACGCTTCATGTACTGCCTGATGGTGATCGTACTCTGTCCCTACATGGACATTTATATAGATTAATTGTAGGCATATTTCTATGTCCAACAGTGAACGTCGTTGGGCTAATGAATAAACGGATATATAAATATGTATAATGGGCAAAAGCACTCTCGTGATTACGGTATTTTTGTCCTTAAGCCTTTCCGAAGAGTAATTCTGAAAAGCCAACACCAACATTGGGAATCGATTGGCCAATAGATGGATATCTCAAGACTTTGACTTTGACTTGCCGTGTAGTGACGGAGTAAGAATATAATTCATCACCCCCTATTTTACCCGTGACTGCGAACCCACGACTAAGGGCTATAATATATAACATCGGTGCAAGAGAAGGAAAACTTGACATGTATGACCTGTAACAACACGGCCGATCACCGTGGCGATTCCCCTCCGGCCACGGCCGATTCTCCTCCTGTTATGTAGAAGACACGAGCTCAACCGTATATAAGCTGAAATGGTGATTTGAATTAAATGCAAGACCGCGAGACTCTTGCAGGCCCAGTCTTGGTCTTGCTCAAGTCTTGCAGGGCCAGTCTTGGTCTTGGTCTTGCAAAAATTAAGCGGTCTTGGTCTTGGTCTCGGTCTCGCATTTCTCGCAAGACCAAGACCAAGACCGCAAGACCAAGACTTTTTTGGGCAACACTAATTCATAGCCGCTAACACACACTAATAGGTTTTATTATTAGTCCAATAAGAACGTCCATAGTTAGCGAATATTTGTTCTTAGTGACATCTTATATGTCACTAAGAACAAATATTCGCTAATATTAAATATATTATCTCTATTAATAACTAATAGAATATATTATCTCTATTAATAACTAATAAAAAAATATATTATCTCTATAAATAACTAATAGAATAATATATAT
This sequence comes from Lymantria dispar, assembly GCA_032191425.1. Taxonomy (NCBI): domain Eukaryota; kingdom Metazoa; phylum Arthropoda; class Insecta; order Lepidoptera; family Erebidae; genus Lymantria; species Lymantria dispar. The sequence goes on along the minus strand of CM063446.1, from coordinate 17,679,637 downwards.
TTACTTAAGTTTTTTTTAAAGACATCGCCTGAACTTTAAAATAATAATGTATAGAAAGTAATTCAGCGCACAAAAAAATGAAGCGTTTCAATTGGAGCCTAATGGAGCTTACACCGGAACCGTTCCGTAATGTACAAGGTCACTGTACAGCACGTACATACGCAACTCTTCAAAAATAACAGGTAATTATGACGGTTTGTGCATTCAAATACAATACATTTGAAAATCATAAAAAGGTTTTCAACATTACTTTTAAAAATATTTCTACGATTTATGTTAATAAAAACAAAATTTGACTTCATAATTTGTATAGTGGTGTGCATGTGTACGTGTGTGTTCGCCTGCGCGCATGTAGTATTAATGGCTTCATGTTTTCGATCGCTCGAAGTACAGACACTATCCTTGTATACGTTATTATTCTAAGGCTATTTTAGGGTAGGTTACGGACGGCGCACCCCTCGCCCGGCTCCGTCCGGAGCGACAGAGGGGCGTAAGCACGCACACCCGTAACCCACCCGTGACACGTCGCATTCGTCGTTGGGCCGACCACCGAAGCAGGGTGACTTGTCGTTCCTTGAGGAGTACCCTCTCCTCGACCATCGTCATCCCCTCGGGGAGGACGTCGGTCTTGCCTCGCTCGGTCGGCCTCTCGTCGGGTGACGGACTAACTCCCCGGTCCAGTCACCCGCGGCCTCGGCTAGGGCGGCATCAAGCGCAGATACTCGCGCCTGCGCCGCCCCAATTATTCTAAAGCCTGCACTAACGAAATATTTGTCGTATTGCGAGAGCTTTTACAAACACCGATTAACGGTTAGGAATTTACACACAGACTCGGAAAAACAATTTCTGAATAGCACGAAGTATTGTCGTGTTGTGTTTGGGAATCGAACCCACAAGTAGCAAGTTAGTGTTTTAACCATGATGGTGGCCATCTGTATAGTGTAGCAGCAATATCGTATAGGTCCACAGACCGTATAAACGTCTCGCTCAACTATTTGCAGCTGTTAACATCAATTAAATTAACGCCTTACATGTAATAGATTGATTAAAAATAATTACGTTATTATTATTTTTCGATTATTTTTCGAGTAATTAAAGTCAATTAGGTAGTACTATACTCATATATGTCGATGTTTCCTTCTCTTGCGTTGACGATAGCGTCATTTCAAGCATTTCCCTTAGTCGTCTGTTACTACACCCATGGCCAAGAGAGAAAAAAAGAAAGAAAACCTCAGTGGTTAAATGCTCAACAATAGCTAGATACTCGTCAGAAACGAACTTATTATAAGAATTATTCACAACATATTTTGCGTATCACTTCAGTCATTTATTTTAATAAAATTAACCTATATTAGGCCTAAAAACATCAGCAATGTGTCAGTAAAAGTAATTTTAGAGACTTACAGAAACAGACAGACAAGAAATAAAAATAGTTTAATATTGCTGTGTAGTGGATGCTACGAATACTACCAACTTACATTGCTTGTGGTTTTCGAAATAAACAACTAAAAGCTTTACATAGACCTGAACCAATTCCATTTTAAGCCGTCTAATCAATAATTATATTCCCAAAGACTAATAATTATATTCTAATAATTATATTTCAAAATCCGGTAAGAGGCCGGTCATAAAAATATTTGTAATATGTATGATAGAAGAAAATACATATCACTTCGACCCTAAGTAATTAGGATAAGATCCGAGTAATGATGGTTTGTAAATACGGTAAGTACAATTTTTATTTTTATAATTCAAATAGACACTAAACCTAAGAAATAGATAAGAATTAATTTATAAAAAGTGCCTGTGTACACACGTAAGAAGTTATACTTCTTTGCCGTAACAATATAAATATCTTTCTAAAATCACTCTCAACATTTTATCCCATGCATTATCCTACGTTTGTAGAAAAAAAAACGATACTTATAATAGAAAGAAAACTTTTTTAATACACTGTAAGTTTTATTATAACTAGATAATCTAGTTGACATTCGCGACGGTGTGCCCGGGTATCGTTAAAAATGTTGATTAGCTAACTTCAGGGTGTCGATTTTTCATGACGCTGTGCGCGTGCATCGTAAAAATTTACTCTCATCATTTTGCCCTTGCTAATAGAAGTATAACTTCAATAATACATTACTTTGGCTCTTTAAAAATAATGTAAGTAATTCGAAACCATCGCGAAAACACATTTAAATCTATTAAATAATCAGTGCCACATCACGGTACTAATTTCATTGGGCAATGGACCATCAAACACACAACTACACTACGTATTATCAAATCGCATCTATTGTCATTAATTTGAGCCTATCTTTACCTATATATAAATTTCTGGTGTACGTGTGTATGTCACTGAACTCCTCCTAAACGGCTGGTTCGATTTTGATGAAATTTTTGTGAAATAAAATGTCGCGATATATTATCTGAATGATTCAATTCGGGTTACCGTAGCATGTTAAGCGTGAGTTGCTGTCAATTATGACTGCATAAATATATGTTGCGCGATTCATTAATGCTTGTTTTGAGTGTGAGTATTATTTGTTTAATTGTATACTCATAAAGTCCCTCACAACACAAGGATTCATTTCCTATTGCACAGGGTTGATTGCCTTTAATAAAAATTACGTACTGAAATTGATAGCCACTTGCCGTTTAATTGTCGACTGTCATTTTATTTACACTAGCATATCTTGCAACTCGCATGTTTTTTTGTACTACGTACTAGGTTTACTAATACTAAACGACAATACAAGTTATTGAACTTCAAGTTTTAGGCTGCACATATGTCGGTTTTTGCGTCATTTACTACATAAATAGCCCAGAATCAGAGACATCACCTAGGACAGAGATGGCGAACCATTGGCACGCGTGTCATTTAGGGCATGCAACACAATGCTTTAGGCACGCTACCGATCACAAAGTAAAAAAAAAACCTGTATTTAGTATTCAATTAATTTAAACTTGCGCATATAACTGAGACATTACATTTTTTGTACAAAATTATTTTTTGTTGATACTTGATACTGATATTTTTTGTTTTATCGCAATAACGAAATCAAAATTATTTGCTTTTTATCAAAATTATTTGGTTATTAGACGTGCCGTTTAGGACTTAAAGCATAACCTTAAACATTATAAAAAATGGCACGTTGATAGATAAAGGTTCGCCACGTCTGACCTAGGACATCCATTTCATTCATTTCGGCTCATATTGTACCTGCGTTCTACTACTGGGTAAAGTATGTGTGGTGGCTCCGGTTCTTGGTCCATGAGTAAATTAAATTGTGTTTACGCTTTTTTAAGTTATTTAAAGTTAAATTTATTTTCTATATTAACTATAGTATCCTATTGGAAAGTTCTAAATCTGCAAAGAGTTTGTAAGTTTTCTTATTTGATTTTATACAACTTCTCTATAAAATATTACTTACTTCTTTCTTTTCTATATAATTGTTCTGTATCATCGTCATCACAGTTCATATTTGATCCTCCTTATAATGTGAGAGAACTTGATTTACATACCACGCTAGTCAAATATAGGATTTTATTTTAAGTTTGCCTTCTCTTGCATAGATATTATCTGCATATTGTAATCCCTTAGTCATCTCTTACGATACCCACGAGCAAGAAAGGCGGTGGTGAATTGTACTTTTACTTTGTCACCACATGGAAGCAGAGTTTTATACCACCATTGAAATAATTGTTTTAAATATCACCTCTATACCCAGAAAAAAATATACATATTAATACAAAAGTTTGCCGTATGTATATGTCATACGTATAATTAAATATTAAAAAACCATCTATAAAATCTGACGCTCAATTTGAAACCCTCTTACGGGTGGAAACGCAAGTAAATCATTGTAAATGAAACATTAAACCTATAATATCATCCAAAAATGGATAAATGAATGCAACAACTCGTCATCAAACTTAAATATTTTATACACCAATAAGATAATAAAAATACTTCGCCGAAAGATTAAACTCGCTTAATTAATAGGTTGCCGAACCGAGCAGCATGCTCCCTCGCGTTGGCCTCATCGCGGGTACCTCAGCAACAATGGCTAATTATTTTCACCGTAATGCTTTTTATTAATTACTCAACTCTTCAATGATCTCTTTGTATTTTAATTTTGACAAATTCAAAGCTTTCCCAAGAAATTGGCCAATGAGAATTTTACCTAACTATTCTAATAAGACAATGAAAATACATTCGCCGATCATTGTGCGGTCCTCGTATATTTATTATACCGTAATGAATTACACTTTTTTTGTAGTAAATAAGAAAGTTAACTGTGTGTGGTTAATAAAGATAGTGTTTATCGAATCAAAAATTAGTTCCGAGGCATGTAATTTGTTGGTCACGGTGGCCGAGTACCCGTAACCACTAAGATTCGTTAAATTATTCACTTAGGTACACTGTACACTCCTTACCATTTCGATTCATTATATAAATTGTCTATGGTATAAAAATATAATTCACAACCTTCTTTGTTTTGCCCGTGAACGTCGTAAAAGATGGTAAATACCTACATATACACTCATTTGCAAAAAAAACGGGCGGTTTTGATTTTCATTCATATTTAAAAAGATACAATACCAAAAAGGTTTCAATCGTTTGTACACGTTACTGGCCGGTTTTAAAAATGCTGTGGTATTTAAAAAAGTACGTTCTAAATTCAATTTTTCATTTGATGTTCATTTTTACAGAAAACCCCTTTTTATCCTACATTTTTGGCGCGAAGTTCCAGAAGTTAACATCGACTTTCATAACTTTTATTCAATTTTTATCGATTAATTTCATATCCTTGACTGTCAAAGCTTTATTTAATGCTGTTTGGCTGTATCAAAAATGGTAGATAAAGTGGTAAAAGCTACCAAAATTATCGCGCTGCTTGAAGAGGGTTGCAGCCAATGTTTCGTGGCTAGGAGGCTAAATGTTAGTCGCTCGACAGTCCAAAGGACCTGGCAGCGATATCAGGAGACTGGTTCCGTCGAGAGAAGGCCTGGTTCTGGAAGAAAACCATGTACCCAACCACGGGGTGATCGTTTTCTTGTGAGTCGCGCATTGAGAAATCGCAAATCTTCGTATGTGGATCTTAAGAACAACCTCCAAGAAGTAAGAAATGTGCATATTAGTCTATGGACGGTCAGGAGGAGGCTTCTCGCTGCCAATATACGCAGTCACCGCCCGGCCCGCGGCCCCAAATTACTCCGTGAGCACAGAGTTCACAGGCTTAGGTTCGCTAGAAATTGTGAATCATGGACTCAAGACGATTGGAATAGGGTTTTGTTCTCTGATGAAGCCAGGATATCTCTGTTCGGTGAAGATCGACGTCGGCGAGTGCTAAGAAGACAAGGAGAACGCTTTGCAGAGGCATGTTTCGAAGAAATCACACCTTATGGTGGGGGCTCTGTTATGTTTTGGGCAGGAATAAATTCAATGGATCGTACAGAGTTAGTCTTCATTGAAAACGGCTCACTGACTGGGCATCGATACATAACGGAAGTTCTAATTTCTCATGCACAACCCGCATTGGCCGCTCTAGGTGAAGACTCGATTTTTATGGACGACAATGCTCGCGCCCACCGATCCCGCGATGTTAATGCGTATGTGCAAGAGGTCGGCATTCGTCGTTTGGATTGGCCAGCTCGAAGTCCCGACCTCAATCCCATAGAGCATGTCTGGGACGTTCTGAAACGGCGTGTGAGATCAGTACACCCGGCTCCGCAGACCATCAGAGAGCTGAAGAATGTGATTACTGCGGAGTGGGAACGTATTCCGCAAGCAAGTATCCGGGATATACTCGCTAGCATGCCCAGACGAATTCAAGCTGTGATTTTAGCTAGAGGGGGTCACACTCGATACTAAACATTTATCTGCTTTTACTTTATTAAAGAAAAACAAACAAAAAAACTTTTTTATTTTTACTTCATGAGCATATGCACTACTAGCGAATATACACTACTAGCGAGGTTTAGCATTATTTCCCATAAATTGTATCTAAATTTTATGAAATACTGATGAAAACGATTATTTTCTTATTAATTTAGCAAATTGTGTGGATAAAACTACCTATAATTATCAAACAAAGAAATATTAACATTTGAAATGGTTCATTGCTTAGGTGCCCGTTTTTTTTGCAAATGAGTGTATAATATGTATATAATACCAATAGAAGTGAGATAAAGCTTAACATAATAAGGGTAATATGTCAACTCGCCTGAGTAGCGTAATATACCTAGTAGGTCTTTTCCATCTCAACATAGACGAAGCCCAATATATCCAACAGTGAAGCATATATGTTATGAGGAAAAGCGAAAGAAGATATTAATTATCGTAATAAAAACATAATATATCTGATAGACTCTTACGTCGAGTATCTACTACATCATTGTGATGATAGATTAAGAATACAATGAGGCTACCAGCCCTTACATCGATGTGGTAGTCTTAAAAATCAGCTAGGAATTTACGAAAATTAAGTATAAAACTTTTCTAGAAAACTCATGACATTAACTGCAATCGCCAACCCACCCAATATGGCATTGTCTTTCCTTATAGCGACGATTAGATCCAATAGTAAACCATGAACTGATAGATAGATAGACAGCATTATACCTTCAATATATATCTATGTATAAGTCGTCTCAGCTCGTATATGTTCTACTGTCGGGCCCGAGTCTCCTCCACAAGAGGAGAGTAATTGATTAATATCGGATTTACTACCGAGTTTTCCTTCTCTTGCATAGATATTAACTGCATTTTATATTTATAGGTCATCTTTTATAACACGAGAAAAGCGTGGTAAATTGTATTCTTACTCCATCACTACACGGAATATGTATAAGTATATGCATATGTATGTAGTAATTATAGTCACATAAATATCTACTTAAATCCAATTCAAAATTAGATTTTACAAAAAAAACTATCTATAACATATTTTACAAATATATATATAAATGAAATAAGATCGTATAAAATGTAAATCATGAAACAGAACATTTAAAAGTTCACGAAACCGTGTTTCAAACAAACATTGATTTATTAGTAACGAAATTAGGACACTAGCATTGTGACTAATATATTAGAAGCGAACAAATATACAGCAATCCCATAAACACGGTTCTTAATTCCAGCTTGTAGTTGGCCGAATAGCTAGGAGCACCGGTAGCAGCGACAATGTGACACGGGTAGCGAACAGCCGCGCGGGGCTGATTGGCCTCACGCCAACAAGGTGAATGCCACGATCCACGCATCGGGTCGACCAACCCACTTTACCCAACACACGGAAATATATCCTGCCCTCAATACCATAATGTCCGCTTATCTAGTCATTCTATGGCACTTGTGGCATCTAAGTGTTGTCGCCCGCAACATACACTTGTTTGTGGCGTCTTAACACTGTTGCAAATATTCTCACAGCACGATAACGTTACAATATCGATACGAAATATTCAGTAACACATTGCGGTTACAACTAAAATAACTGCACGACGGACTAAATAGCGCGGAAATTATTTATCCGTCTTCACGCTTACGTGGCTTTTATTTTAGATATTCCCGAAATAGTTACGTATATCCAAATATTTCTCTAATTTTATCCGATTGAAATTTTAACTCAAATATTCTGACTAATTATTTGCAAATATGTGTTTGTTTGTTTGTTACTGATTCACGTTTTAAATTCTCGACGGACGTGATCCGATCTAAAGGGCAGAGGAGACATTGTATTCTAACCCAGTTTTAAATTTGAATACCTATGGAAATAAAATCATAAAATCTACACGCTAGATGGCAGTAGTAGGTTTTAGAAGCCCTTAGCATTTATAGGATACTACTGAAACTTACTGATAATAATATACTTATCACTTTTTCCTGTACCGTTGTTGAAAACAGGTATCCAACCCAATAAGAGAATTTTATATATACCAAGCCATACTTTGGTATATAATACTAGTTCAATGTGAAGTAGATAGGCAGATACTATAAGTATATTTCAACAGCCATCAAGACAATTTCTCATATATTAACTTTGATCATAGAAACACGTAATGTTACGATATCTGTATAATATCTTACCAAAAATTATTTTTATGTTACGAGCTTATTATGACGTAACGCGTTATTGACGTGAAATACTTGTTGGCAAAATAAATCAGGGGACTGTTGTTCTTACAACATTTTCCTACAGTTATTTAACGATATATAATTAACAATTGTCTACAATGAGTCAAAAGTGCATTTGAACGATGCATCGCTATTTGGTACCCTAGTCTCTCTACTAACTCGACTGTTGACACACCGTACCTCATGATTATTACCAACCTACCTATACCAACTTGTCTGATCAGCTTGTAAGCTCAATTGCCCTTCTGTTGTGGAGGAGGCTCGAGCTAACAGTGGGACGTAAATAAGCTGAAATGATGATGATGATGATAATATATCATATTAGGAAATTTGTTAGTTTTAGAATTATCCAACAAATATCTAGTAAAGATTTATAAACTACTAGCAGACCCGGCCACGCGTTGCTGTGGCTAATGTTTTTGTTATATTACATTTTATTAAACTATTTAAGTGGAACTAAACTATTTAGGAGAACATCTGTCATGGAGGTCGTCATATTTTTTTACAAATCTATGTAATGTCTATCTATGTAAAAAAGCAAGTTAAAATCGTATATGACACGTTTGTAGGTTTGACATAGCAGCGCCGTCTATTAATTAATTATTCAATCCAGTCAATAGATATCGCCATCTGTTAAAATCGTTTGGGAGTTAACAGATAATTGTGAATGTCAAATAATAGGTATATATCGGTAATACAAATAATTTGCAATAAAATAATATTGCGACTATAAATTAAGATGTAAGCTATCCTATCAAGTTGGATTAAACTGCACACGGTGTGCAAATTTGATTAAAATCGGTTAAGTAGTTTAGGAGTCCATCGCGGACAAACAACGTGACACGTAATTTATATAGGTATATTAAGATTGACAATTAATTTAGTGAAAGAAATCGTACTCAATTTGCGTACGAATCTGTTACGTGCTTAGTTCGTCCATTTGGCATTGACATTGAGAGAATAAAATAGTTGTAGAGTATTTCGGGTCGGTTTGTTTGTGTAAACTTGCAATCGCCTTGATTATACACGCAGTGTGCATACTTTAATTTGATTACTGCTCTTTTATCAAAAATAATTAGTTTTATTTATAGGTAAGCACTTATTGTTGTATTTTTTAGCTTATTTTAATAAAAGATGTGTTCAAAATTGTGTAACTACTATATAATAGTATGGTATAGACCGTTTGTACTTGAGATCAAAACTAAATTAAATATACCAAGTAACGAATGTATTGTCACTGTTCCGATGAATTCAGAATACCTATATGACAACACTTATTCTGCGGTTATTGTAACTCAGGTAAACATGACTGTAAGATAAGAAATAGATTGTGTAGAGAAGATTTGTGCTTATAAGTCACTCGGCTCCCTAAAAAAGAATAAAAATGAATAATATAAAAATTCAAAATCAAAATTTGGCACGATATATCGCAATAAATGTGAAATATGCTTAATTTTGGAACTTTGCCGGCGCTGCGCGATTCCTCTGTAACCGGATCAACGGCATCCATCACACATTGCCACTGAATTTTAGAGTTCATTGGACTATTACGTAACGTTTCTACAACTGAATATTTTCATGAGAAATGCTACAGAGGTACCTACTCAGTAAATAGTTATATAAAGAATCCTTACTGGAGAAGAATGTTTTATCGTTATAATAATAAGTATCTAGGTATTGTAGATATTATATATTCTTCTGGGTGTAAAAATACTCATATCCCACTGTCAAAACCATAGTTACCTAAGTCTTAGGTGTGCTGGCCAGACAGATTGATATAAGTTTAGGTATATTTTGAATACCTATGCCTTTTATTGTATTTATTTTTATCCTCTTATACCTATCTCTTAGAAGTGAAAGTGGTACAGAACCGTTCCGTATGGCATTCCCGTGGGGAGGCTTATATCCAACAGTGAATATCTATGGGCTTTTGGATGGACGGAACTCTTAGAAGCCCTTTACGAAACACATGCGCAGAATAGGAGTATTTATTAGTTTATCCTCACACAGAGTTCGTATATTATCATATAAAGAAGCATGTTTTACTATTGGAATTACCTATATACAGCGCAATATAATTTTTAAGCTTTCTTTAATGTAAAACCTAGTTCCTTAATAATAAACGGTACTGTCTACATATTATACTAAGTATAGATTAACAAAATGAACCCGATATCTTATAGTCTGAAAAAGATTATAGTCACGTTATATTTGCAAGAAATGAAATCGTTAACAACATGATAACACACGCCCCGTCTATATATTCAACTTATGTAGCTATTACAGCTGAAATGCAAATTGATATAATGCAGGAAACGTCTGAGTGGGCCTCATAGCGGGTGCCTACAGCCGCATGAGTAGCATAAGTTCGTTTACATACGACATTCAGACGTATTTGCATCCCAAATGTTTCGATGCGGCCGCTCGTTCGCCCGACTTATCTGTATACCAGGCAAAATATTACAGTTTGTGCATTGCCACTCGCAATGTGCATAACTGAATGTCAATATAGGAATAAAAAAGGCCACCGGAGGCGTTCCCGCGCCATCGAGGCGGATGTGCTGTAAACCAATGGGCGAGCAGAGCTCAGCATATTCATAACGATATTACCGCCGACGGAGCCACGCCGTCATCATAATTCATATATAATAACCCTTCCGACGACGGCGCGCCGCGGTGCGTCGTCCTGCGTCTCGTTCACGCCTCGAATATCTATTCAAGATGAACAGAGATGTCTGATGCTCAAAATATCATAATTCATAACTTTATTTTTTACGATCAACGCTGAATACATATCTGAATACATATTTATACACGGTTAATTTTTCCGTTTCACTCTCACTCGGTGCGCAGCTCGCCCACACGTGAAAAGAGTAACACGTTTATCTATTTTAATTTTAATCTGAAATGTGAAATTGAAAGATATCGTTACCGGAGTACAAGAAACAGAACATGCTGGGGTATGTAAAGACGATGACAGCTATTTGTAATTGGAATATGACGAGAAGTGTGCGCGTGCGCTCGGCGAGTCTCATTCGTCAGTTTATAAATAGAGCTCGGCGTCTGCGCCGTGACGACTCGCGCCATTAATTTATATGAAATAACTGTCGGCAGTCGGAAAAATAAGTTCAATCGGGAATGGCCTTCTCCACGATAATATTTATGTTTTACGGAGTGGAAGACGGCTCCAATAGTGTTGATGTACGCGCGTCAGAAACTGTATGTATGGGAGGTATTAACAGGTATTAATGCTGGATTCATACAGCACTCCCACACATAGCACTCAATAAATAAACCGATTGGTTCCTTTCATTTCTGGCGTAATAACATAGTGTAAACTGATTTATTTGAATTTACACACAACTGTAGATGTTTAATCATATAAATATACTTACTAAATGTAACTACTTGATAAATTGTTTTGTAAAATACTTACAGAGAATTAGTAGAGAGGAATGAAATAAACTATAAAGTTAAAAGTGTTTTGTTAGTTGTACCTACTAGCGAACGCTCTTAGGTATTATCTAACAATTTTCGCATATTTGAACTCGTATTTAATACCCCTGTGGTGAAAGGGTTAAAAATGGAATGTATCACCGCCCCTTACTTTCCTAAAGGGAACTTTTCTCATCAGATGCCTACCTACTTAAAAACCGTGGTGATTACGACATATTTTCCCCTTGGTAGGTCGAAGCTAGCCGTGGGAAGCCTAGATTGACATCGTTTTGCTGGTGGATAAGTAGATAGAAGTGTGTGTGTTTAGGGTTAAATACCTTTTTACATTCAACAATAAGTAACCATTTTTTTGCTTACGTCAAAAATATGCTCGTCAAAACTGAAGACTGCCTATGCAAATTGATTTCCAAATAATATAATTTATCACAAACAATGAATTCGTGAGCATGATGATGAGGTAAAACTAGAAATTTCCAGAATATATCCCATCCAACGATAAAGTAGAGAAACGAACATAGTTATTCAAATCATATACATTTATACCATAACTAGGTAGGTACATCCATGTTGGAAATATACGGGTATATCAATAGAAGTAAATTTTTCCACTATTTTTCTGTTTGTTAAAAAATAAGTGTAAAGTTCTTTTCGTAAAATTTATTCAAAATCTGTAAACATATTGTCAATTTGAATGCCCGTAATGATCATATAATGCAATAATAATTCCCCATTTGAGTGTCTGATCCTTCGTAACTACTTTATAATCATCGCCGAATCATTCTTGACAGTTCTTTTGAGATACAATAAACATTTGAAAATACTGATTTTCAACGATAATAATGTTCGTGGACTTTACTGAGACAAGTGAGATATAAATTCGTTAGCACGTGTATATTCGTCAGAAATATACATCGAGCAATAACTTACATCAGTAAATTTTAAAGTTGACACCAGAAAGAAGATCTTATAAAGCAATAATTCAAGCACATTCTAATGACTCACCGTCTTATTCCGATATATGTACAGTAAGACGCAATATATTCATACAAGTTTCAGTACATCCATTATTTTTATATCTTCATAATATAAACGTAAATGTTTGTTTATTTAACGCCCAGAAGTTTAGATAGACGGAATAAGCTTATTTGTTATAAGAATGTCTGGTTGAAATTGAAAGGCCTTGTGCAATCTATATTCAACGGTTCCTTGCAATTTATTGAGAACGTCCTTAGTCCACCTGATTGTCAGCTGTACTACACTCGATTCTCCTTAGTAATTAATATGTAGTTAATTAATTAATTTATATATAATATACGGAGTTACCTGCAACTATAACGGCTGACAGCAGTTTATGGAATGTAAGATACTTAGCGTGGGATGACGGTAGGTTACTGATTTGCTTAGCTGAAGTTCTTATCGATCTAAGCATATATAATATGCTCAGTGTTAATACATAATTAGAAAATTGAATAATGTTGTATACCTATATAAAGTAGTTTATAAGATGGAATCTCAACTAATTATTTCTATTCCTTTCTTTTCTTTGGAGCATAGCAAATTTATTATTGTACTAGCAACCCACCCTCGCTTCGCTTCGGTTTCAGTCGCCCGCGTAGTTCCCGTTCCCGTGGGAATATCGGAATAACATATAACCTTACTCCCTGATATTATAGCTTTCTATTTATGAAAAAATTTTTGAAATCGGTTTGGTGGTTTAAGCGTGAAATAGTAACAAACAAACTTACTTTCGCATTTATAATATTTGTAAGGATACTTACTCAGTCATCACATGGTACCAAAGAGTTTTTCAATGTAATATCAAATATTCTTTTAAATCAGATATATAGGATGCCAGTCTATTGCCATTAAATGAGCGTAGTAGATAAGATATTCTAATATCAAAGAAATCTAGTGCAAAAATAACAACAATATTTTGTACCCAAAACATTGTCGACGTATGATCTGCCGATTGGTACCTACATTTGACATTGACTATGTCGACGAATGATCTTCAGATTGGTGCCTTCTTACATGCTTACTACCTACTGAAGTAGAGAATGAGGACTAAAGAGGTAGAAAAAGCGTAAAATCAAATAAAAAAGATGAGGTAAAAACGGTATCCGTATTACTCACATTTTCCGATACTCTTAGGTATGTCGAGCTTTTGAAGAGGTTACATTATGTATTTGACTCTATTCCATAAATATTTTTAACACATGCTGACATTGTTAAGTTGATGTATAATTCATTCATTTCATCTTATATACCTACGTCCCACTGCTAGTATTGAGCCTCCTCTATAATAGGAGAGAAATTGACTTACTAAAGCACGCTGGTCAGTCATGTTGGTATAGGGTTTTGTTTCGAGTTTGCCTTCTCTTGCATAGATATTATATGCATATTATATCTCTTAGTCGTCTTTTACATCACTCACGGGCAAGACGTAGAGTGGTGAATTGTATTCTTACTCCGTCACCACATGAAATATCTAATAAATTTACTAAATATTATCTGAAGTGAATTTATATGATAAAATAAAAAAATATGGTCTAGTAGGTGAAGTATACTATAACTTTTCGTCACCCCACTAATAGCTACTACATTACCACACAAGATGAACTAATAAATGCGTTCGTCAAATATATTATTACTCACGACTACGTATTTTTCGTTTCGTGCGATACACTCTTGTAGCTACTTCGACTATTATTAATAATACATGACTACTGATTTATATCATTTCTAGGTACATAACATATTGTTGGGCTGATCGTGTATTATTTAAAAGGCAGATTTCATTCATAACTGTTACATTACTGTAAGGTAATTCACGAATACTAGCAAGCCAAATAGTTCAAGGTTCTCTAGGGGCAACCACAAATCGGACAAAGTCGTTACTAATTTGACTGATATTCTGAAAGTCACAGGGCAGTTGGATATAAGTGGCATAAGACCATTTAGTAGCATTCTCACGGGGAAACCTATGTCCAAAAGTAGACATCTACGAATTGACGGATGTATGATGGATGGAAACTGCTCGAATGATTATAAAAGCTTATAAAAAACCTATATTAACCAAAGATAATTCTGTTTAGAGTCATTAAACTAAAAAGCCAACTATATTCTTGTGGTCTATCTTCATAAAAAACCAAGTTACACAATTTTCCATATTAGAAACTGAGCAACTTTATAAATTCGACAAATTAATTTCATTCACTAATTCAAAGACTAATGTGTATAAAAGATAACCAATATTAAGCTAATGGATTCCCGAGTAACTCCAAGTGAACTTGTATTTAAAATCAAAAGATATTTAAACACATCGCCCTCGAACTCAACTCGCCATAAATAAAATAAATACAAATATTCTCACGTAAACGAGTACCTCGAAAACGTTCATTTACATTTGTGAATGTAATAAATGGGGCATCTTCTCTCAAATACAAAAGTGAACTGACGAAAGTATCCTATTTTTGAACGTCTGACTTTCTATGATTAGAATCTGTCTACAAGGAAATATATGGCGAATCCGCGTTCCAAACATATTTACGCGCCTAAAGTAATTATAGTCATGAATATACTACCACAATAAACACATGAAATATATTGGTTGGTATCATTGATATAGTTAACTCATACATAGCAATTTTCGAACAAAATGAACATGCTATTGTGATATTTGATATAAAATACGCGGTTATAGAAAAAGGGTTGGCACACCTGCATTTTCGATCTCATATAGATTTATGACCTGTATTGAACCAACAAATAAGATCTTTAAAAAGTTCCTTTAACAAATATAATAAAAGCATAACAAAAGCTGAGCAAGACATGTCAACGTCAAACCGCGCACCATTGGTCGGACGAACAAAGAAATATTACCACACGTTCATTCGTTCTGATCCACGCCATATTTGTTATGAAAATTTTTTGTTTTATTTTTAAACGTTAAAAACTTATAGTAATATATTCTTATAATTAACTTTTATAACTAAAGAGATATTCAAATATAAGAAACTATTAAAGTTTTCATAATAAAACATCCCCAGAGCACCCGCCTTTAGAAAACTTAACACAAATATCATGATACTAATTATACGTTAGTTTATTTAGATTATACTTATCTAGTTTATAACATATTTTAGTGCACCATAAACAAACATAGCAAGATTTTACAGCTCCTGACGGTCTCGGCTCACATTCGAGCCATTGTGCCTCTTATAATTTTTATTAGGGGCAATCCGTCTGTCTTGATTTACTCCTTCCCGAACTGACGGATCTTTCATTTAATTTACGGTTCTACCCCATATGTAATAAAATGTTACAAAAACAAGCAAAAATTACATAGCTCCATTAAATGTTTTAGCTTTTGTGTTTATATAATAAACACGCACAAATGTTGGGTATCATTAAGAGACAAGACTTAAATATCTGAAATAAAACAATACAATGAAAATGATTGATAATATTAAAAAATACCAATGTACGTATTAAAACTGAAAGATAGCCAAAGAAGAGCAATGACTTAATTCAAAAAATGGTTATCAAGAAGAAGCAACAAGCAAACCACCTTCCTCCACAAGCTTATAATGATTGTAAAAGAAAAGTTCTTTAATGGCATTCACGAATTGTGTGCATTACTAAGCAACTGAATACGTGAAATATAGGGGTACTTTCCGTATGGCGATCGATAAAAATATAATTTACCATCCCTTCTTTACCTATACCTAACTATCGTAAAAGATAACATTATTAAGGAATGTAAGCAGATAAATTTAGGCACAGGAAAAGGCAAATCATCATCCTATATCAAATGAGATTATCTTTCGTTATTTATCCTTTCATCATCTACTGCTCTCTACGTAAACCTCCCATATAGAATTCCACAATGTACAGTTCTGTATTGTCTGTATCTAACGACCCACTGCAACTTTCATCAAGCCATCGTTCTCTTGGGAAAAGGATTAGTATAGCTCACTTAACCTTTATCATATTCTCTTTCAGCCCACATATGGGCCAACAAGAAGAAACAGAGACATATGTACTATACGTATGAATCACAATGTGTGACTAATTGTAAAGAAATATTAGCTTATAATTTATAAGCTCACACGTGCTTTGGATATTTTATTAGGAATTACTTTTCTACCGTGTATACCTACTATTTCCATTAGTTAACGAACTACTCTGCTAAATTTCAAATAAATTCCTTCAGCCATTCGGTGCTTGATTAAGGGGTCAAATATTCAAATTCTTCCGACATTTATTCTTAAAAACAAACGTAATATATGTAATAATATTATTAACATTAAGATAGAGACTGAAATATGCAATAAAAGCTATATATATTGCTGTTGGTATAACTTTTCGTGAAAAAATTTATGCTGCTTTAAAGATGTATGATTTACGGTAATAATCCTCACAAAAATTTAATCTAGATATATTTTGGTGCAAATATTCGCTGGAGCAACCCACTCCCATCGTAAATGACAACCATTTGGCAACGATTCAGAGATTATTATCAGATATTATTGTAATAATGATTCTTAACTCATAATATTCCCTAGCGTTAGTCTATTGCCAGTGGAGATAAATACACACTGTGTCCGTATTTCGCCCAGAAGGACGTACGACCAGGATATGATTTTGCAACCAAATAATTTATAATTTACAAAAATGGCTTATTCTTAATTTAGTCTTTACAATATTACATTTATTTGCAAATTTAGAAAATGCTTTCGTGTGGAGGACGAGTTAAGTAGTCGTACCTATCCTGCCCTTTATAGTAAGTATAAGTCTATAACAGAATAAAAGCATAAAACATAGTTGTATCAGAAGAGAAATTAGAAACAAAGTCAATACCTATAAGCGATATTATCTATATTTAACAAGCTAACTTCACTACTAGTATGAAGACACTCATATTCAACAACGGGACATATATCATCATCATCACAGCTCATGAAGCCTTCTTGCGCTTGAGCCTCCTCCATAATGGCAGGAAAATTGTTCCACTATACCACGTTGATCAAATGGATTGGTATAGGGTTTTCGGGTACGTCTATAAATTAAATTTGACTATGAAAAAAAAAATTATTGCTCATAGTGGCAAGTGATCAAGCAGAACACCTGATGGTAAGTAACACTGCCGCGCATGAATTTTGGCATGCTAGAGGGACAGCTAGACCGCTACTTACCATGATAAAAGTGCTCTTCATAAATCTCGTTTAAAGAACCATATATCACAGTGTTGGGAAACACACAACAGCAGGTAGTTCATTCCAGATCCTGCACGTACGTAGGAGATGATGTTACCAAGTATGGGTTGAGAGCCCTCAGCGCTCATCACTAGACCGTGTAAGGGGGTAACAGCCATCTGAGACTAACACACCTAGTGCAAACAAAAAAAAAAATCTTACGAAGCGCAATGCTAGGCTTTGTAGATACGTATTTGCATATGGGAATTTTACCACATTTTAGTACATTATTTTTTAAACATGCCACTATATTTCACAACATTGTGAATTGAGTCGCGGTGGTTAGGCATAGCAATTATAATGAAATAGCAATTCCAAAAAAAACATAATATATAAAGTTTACTTCTCTAACTAGCTAGATATTTAAAGAAGAAGAAACATAACAATGGTTACCCATAAAGTAAATTCAAATTAAAAGAAAAAACTAATGAAAAATTTTAATTATTCGTCGCTACATCATGAGGGAGCCAATGCTAACATGTTCGCCGTGTGTCTCATTTGCAAGTAACAGGATACGTATTATACCCACGAAGGCAATAAAATAAAAAGACACTCAATAAGGTGCGATCAGAAGCAAAAATGAAATAAATTGCTAGTGAATAAGAATGCTGTGGTGCAATTGAGACAAACACGTTCGCTCATTAGACGCAATATGGGGACGGCGACACAACCGGCGACATATTCTAAGCCACCATCTTCCTGCCACCAACTATGCCTACGATATTGCACTAGTATAAATCATAATACTAGGTAGTGCACAAATAAAACTAAAAAATTTAGAATAATCCCCGAAACGAACTAAAATAAAAAAAAGTATTACGTTCTCTTGAACAGTAATTATCAATTAAGGTATTTAGGGATTACACTGGCACGAAGAAGCATTTAATCGAGTAATCATACGCTATTATAGCATTTTGGAAAAGAACTGATACTCTTTCACTGGTAAACCTGGGACTGTGGGACTTGCAAAAACTGGCTTTTAAATGAAAAAAACCGCATTGAAATCGGGCCATCCGTTTAAGAGCTACGATGCCACAGACAGGCACACACAAACAGACAGACATCAACGTCAAATTTATAACACCCCTCATTTTGCGACGGGGGTTAAACGCTATTACATCATTTTGGAAAAGAACTGATACTCTTTCACTGGTACACCTGGGACTGCGGGACCTGGAGAAAACTGGTTTTTAAATGAAAAAAACCGCATTGAAATCGGGCCATCCGTTTAAGAGCTACGATGCCACAGACAGGCACACACAAACAGACAGACATCAACGTTAAATTTGTAACACCCCTCATTTTGCGACGGGGGTTAAACGCTATTACATCATTTTGGAAAAGAACTGATACTCTTTCACTGGTACACCTGGGACTGCGGGACCTGGAGAAAATTGGTTTTTAAATGAAAAAAACCGCATTGAAATCGGGCCATCTGTTTAAGAGCTACGATGCCACAGACAGGCACACACACATAGACAGGCAGACATCAACGTCAAATTTATAACACCCCTCATTTTGCGACGGGGGTTAAAAATGAATAATGATAAAATACATCTGCATAAATATAAGGTAACTACTCCTTTTACAAACGAAAACAAAAGTCTTCACAAATTCTGCGAACGTTTAGCATATGAAACTGACCGAAGATGTGACAATGACTTTACTTATAGCCCTTTTACAGAAAAGCTGTTAAATTGATGCATATTAACATAACAAAGATGACTATTTAGAATGACAAAACGTTCGGCTTCGTATACGATATCGCTTTCACTTATTAGAAGATATACCCCAAAACGTTTCTATTATTATTAAAAAGTATTTATGCTTGCGCGTAAGATACAATTTGTTAGAAACCGCAGGCTCCTGAGAACAATAGAAACTACACATAACGTACTGGAGTGTGTCAGAAAGAAACAAAACATATTTCTTTTGGATATGGTATCGAAATACCAAGAATAATGGAAGGCATGTCTCCGTTTGCATAATGCGGCAAATTAAATAAATTTTTGGTTCTGCTAAACGGAGGAAAAACAAGTCCATGGAGTCGCCACGTTTTTCGTTTGGTTTAAACTTGTATTGCAAAGTTATAATGAGAAAATCTCTTAGCAATATAGCACGTATTTAACTTATAAGCACTATAATTTAATAAAAATATATTAGTTAATTATTTGTGTAGTCATTATATATATATAAAAAATAATTTTTAATGGTAGTTATAATAAAATGCGAGTCTATATATTTCGTAACGTAAGACAGTAACCACTAACGTGGTAACGAGGGTGACTGTTTCTAAGTCTACGTTACTTATGTCCACGCACCATTTGAATGCACACAAGTGCATCGACGCATCACACTGCATCCCGCGGGGGAACAGTACAACGCGACTAAAGGAATAGTTTAATGTCATATCAAATATCTGAAAACGCGTGTCATGGCTACCGAGTCATTTAAGTATACCACCTATCATAGATAATACTACATTTAATTTATTTGATAAAATGTAACGCTTGACAATTATCGCGATATAAATGATTATCCCTAATTCCCAATTGTGTCATTGTTTCATTATTTTTTTACAAAATTGTTTCGTTGAAAAACGTACTTGTGTTAAGGTTTGAATTTTATTAACTTTAAAGAATAGCCAAAAAATTATTATTGCTATCGGGCCGTACCATAAATTTTGTAAACGTGTCATTTTTTGTTACTAGTTTTGAATAAATTTAAAGTTTTTTACAATAGTTTTGACTAATTGGTCACTGCTTCAGCACGTAACAACGGGGTGTAAGACACAATTGTTATGTTCAGTGTTGCAAATATAATAATAAAATTTTATTACCCCGTTTCTTAAAGGGTTTCGCTCCAAGATGTACAGAACGACTGTAAAACCTCATTCCATGCCATCCTAACACTATGATTGTTCGGTTGCATATCGACATAAATCAGTTTTAGAAAATATTCTTTGAATGGCAGTCATAGTTACTCAATACAAGATCATTATACAAATATAGATTTTTGCTATTTGTACACGCGTCGCCGTGGGAGGTATACGGCTTTGCAAAAATCCTTAACTGACTAAATAATTCTACGAAAAGAAAGCTGTACAACGAATACATTTATTTTGTCACCTGCTTTGGCAAGTGTAAGAAGAAATTGACTTGTACATATATATTTAAGAAATGATAAAATAAACAAATCAGGATTTTAATCTGTGGA
Source organism: Lymantria dispar (assembly GCA_032191425.1). NCBI lineage: Eukaryota > Metazoa > Arthropoda > Insecta > Lepidoptera > Erebidae > Lymantria > Lymantria dispar. The sequence goes on along the minus strand of CM063446.1, from coordinate 17,658,571 downwards.
TAAGTATATAATATAATGTTGATGGATAGAATAGGTTAATCTATATATTAATACGTGAAGCAGAAACTTTGTACCCCTTTTTTAGAAAATTGCATGGATGGACAAGTATGAAATTTGGCACAGTTGAAATATATAATGAGAAGAAGTGCATAAAGTTGAAATTTTATATAATAGTGAATTAGAAATACATTAAATTCATTAAAAAAGGCGTTACGCACACTACAACGCAATCGCTACACATACACGCACACATGCGCGCGCTTATACACTTTTGTTTACGGTTAAAATCTCTGGTCAAACTGAATGTCAAATAATAATATCATAATTATGATGACAATGTCTAATAGGCATTTGTACTTAGTACTTTATATATTAGTTATTAGTGAAATACAGGTTGCTCAATTTACAATTATACATAAATAAAATTAAAAGAAAATTGCGTAGCAGAAAAATTAATTTAAATGAATTATGGCCGAATTTCGACCACTCGGCGACCACTATAGTGTTTGCCAAATAGCATGGCAAAAGAGGTCATTTGGTGACCTTCACCACGATATCATCAAATCCAAGTAATTTATCGCTAATTCTATCGCTTTCCATACAAACCCTCTTATCGTTGTAATATCGTGGTGAAGGTGTCTAGACCGTACAGAGGTTACAAACATTTGTCTGCGTGTAATTTGTTTAGAATTTTAATTAAGAAATTATTAAACACCTACAGGTGCAATAATAAAGCATACGTACACGTTACCTACCTTACCACTGCCCTAGCATGAAACTGATAGCTAACCTATCTTAAGGCTAACTTTTTGTTAAATACGTAAGGTGAGGTAAAATAATATACTAAAATAATTAATTTGTGACTTTACACAAATCTATAGTTCTGAACTGTCATTTCCACTACTGTTACTATCACTGCTGTCTGATACATGAATTAAATTATGAATGCATCAATCTTTCGGTATATACTGTCATCGAGGCCACACACACGACGCCACTGATCTCGTACACCTGACGCTAAAATCAGTTAAGAAAAGATTTTATGTTTGATACACATAACCTAAAATCTTGCATCTACTTGTGCGATACTTTAGGTTTATTACATCTGACGGTAAAATGAGTTGAAAGAAATGTGTCATAACTTAAAACTCGACATTTTTTGGGCGTTACATAATTCTTCGAAGCTAATTACGTATTTAATTATAGGATCTATATTATATTGAATTTATATAAATATTCTCGGTACTTTAATTTTAATGTTACTTAAAGACTTTTGATTTTCAGACATTTGAAAGTAATTTGGCATTGTTATCAATGATATTATTTATAAAATAATGAAATGTCACCAGTTACAGGTTAATCTGGTATTTTAAAACAATGAAATACATGATTATAGGATATTAAAAACATATATTTTCATCATATATTCAAACATATGGTAATTTTACTAGATTTCGTAAAATTTTGGGTTGTGCTATTTGTAATGTTGCTTCCTGGTAGGCAGATCTACCAAGAGAATTTTGCGATACAACTTTTCGATAGATTTGTATGGTAAGCGATAGATTTTTTTGCATTTTAAGATGGAAGGATGAATGAAGGTGAAGGTCGTCTTTTGCCACGTTATCTGGCACTGAGTATAGTTATAATAATTGCCGTGTAGTGACGAAGTAAGAATACAATTCACTACCCTCTTTCTTGCCCATGGATATCATGCAACACGACTAAGCTGCTAAGACTGCATACAGCGTCTATATAAGAGAAAGAAAATTCGAAATAAATCCCTGTATCAACCCGTCTAACCGTGGTCTGCGTATGTCTTTATATTTCCCTCCCATTGTGAAGGAGGCCTGAGCCTAGCAATGGGATGGATATGAGCTGTGATGATGATGATAGAACTTAAAAATAATTGAAAATACATATTAACATTTATAGACGAATAACAGTCTGAGTTAAATTGCAATGAACCAATGAAATAATCGAAATCAATTTTGGATGTTAACCATGAAAAAAAGAGATTATGTAGGTATAAATCTAAACATAGCATTCATTTTTAAGCTATGTATGTTTATCCCCTAAGAGGTAATCAAAGATCTTGTTAAGAGACCCAAATTTTTTTTTGTAACTTTACGGGTAAAACCCTCTTAAAAGCTGATAATTTACCGAAAGTACGTTAAGAATCCATATTGTTATTAAAATAAATTTTGTCCTGAACAGATTTCTTTGATATCTCACGATCGGCACTTTAGCGTACGCTACTAAACCAATCAGCGTATATTAAGTATTTCAAAGTGGTTGAAGTATCAGACTCCCGTAATAAATATTGTATCAGCAACTCCCGCGCAAAACTATTATTTCCCTAATCTACAAATAATTAAAAAAACTAAGCATATAATTGCATTATTTTGTCATATAAATCTATATTTACATATATTAAATCGTGGATCTTCCAAATCTGGAATGACGTCATAGGGGTGTTGATAAAAGAGTGATGGAGCGGGTCAGCGCCGGGGTCACCGCCGCCATGCGTCATCGCTAACGACGACAAATGACGTGACGTGAGTGACGTGACACGACTCACAACGACATACCTGCACACATATGTAGATATGTCGCGTAGACAAATCATATTGACATGATGTAAGATATCATTGTTCACACTGAGAAATATATCTATACCAATAAATAAAATTGGAGTGTCTGTTTGTAATGTCAAAATAATAGGCTTTTTTCATGCTCACACGGTTATTTGCACGACACCTATGCCTAAAATAGCAATTAAAAAATTTTTGTCTGTCTGTCTGTTTGTTCCGGGTAATCTTCAAAACGGCTGGACCGATTTCAAAAATTCTTTCACCAATGGAAAGCTATAATATCAGGGCGTAAACTAGGCTATATTTTATCCCGGTATTCCCACGGGAACGGGAACTACGCGGGTAAAACGACTATAACCTATAACCGAAGCGAAGCGAGGGCGGATTGCTAGTTAATAATATAAAAAGGTTCGTTTTTTATATCCTTACAAATAAATTAAATGTCTGTTTATAATGTCAAAATAATAGATTTTTAATGCTCACGCGGTTATTTGCAGGATACTTATGCATAAAAACCGGTTTAAATTGCTTTTGTCTGTCTGTTTGTTTCGAGTTATCTTCAAAACGACTGGGCCGATTTTTATAATATTTTACTACCACGTCTATGGAAGGCTGGTTTTCTCTCAGAAAAGTCTTTAAAATTTTGCCCGGTCCAGGACTCTAACCTAAAACCTTAAAAGAAATTGCAGATCTAAAATGGGGGTGGGAGCAAAGCGACTGAAACTAAAGCGAAGGAAAGACGGGACGCTAGTGATTAATACGTTCAAATACGTTCAATTTAGTATTTTAATGGGGGTATAATTATATTTTCATAAATTCAAAATCTAAGATATTGTTTCCCTATGGTGACAGAGTAAAAATACAATTCACCATCTTGCCCATAAGTGACGTAAAACGATTAAGAGATATAATATTCAAATTACATCTGTGCAAAGAGAAGGGAAACTCAAAATAAAACACTACCCCATCTGACCGGCATGGTATAGTAGAGCAATTCACCTCCTAATGTAAAGCAGGTTTGAGCGTAGCAGTAGGATATATGAGCTCGTGAGGAAAGACCAACGTCCTCCCCGAGGGGGGGGCGGCGGTCGATGAGGGTACCCCAAATAGGGGGTATTCCGTCGGGCCGGCCACTGACGTCAAGTCACCCTGCTCCGGTGGTCGGCCCAACGACGAAGGCGACGTGCATCGTGGGTGGGTTGTGGGTGTGCGTGCTATACCCCTCTGTCGCCCCGGACGGAGTGGTGCGAGGAGCGTGCCGACCGCAACCCAACCCCAAAAAAAAAAGAATATATGAGCTGAGGTGATGATGAAGATCGAGTTGAGAACCCTCAGCGCTGACTCAACAGTCCGAGTAAAGTTGTCAAAAACATCTGCGGTTAACAACTATAGTCACACAAAATAAAACAACGATAGATATTTTACGGTAGAGCATTTATATTACAAAATGTTTTATTTATCTCAGGAACTACAAATTTTAGAATTGTCTTTACCTTGAGAACTGTACAATGTTTTGAAGCAATAACGTAGCATAACAATCTATAAAGACGAGATAAAATAGACGTTTTATAAATATATATAGAGCTTGGACCTTACTTCCTTACTAATATTATAAATGCAAAAGTAAATTTGTTTGTTTGCTATGCTTTCACGCTTAAACCACAGAACCGATTTCAAAAATTCTTTCACCAATGGAAAGCTGTAATATCAGAGAGTAACATAGACTATATTTAATCCCGATATTCCCACGGGAACGGGCACTACGCGGGTAAGGCGACTGAAACCGAAGCGAAGCGAGGGCGGGTTGCTAGTATAATATATTTTCACACACATATTTCAAATTCTTGTAAAAACAGTTTCAAACTATGATTGAAGTAAAATTAACACTGTTATGATTTCCGTGTGGTGACGGAGTAAGAATACAATTCTAACCCCCTTTCTTGCCCGTGGGTGTCGTAAAAGACGACTAAGGGCTATAATTATATTATAACATTTGTTAAACAGAAATCCCACTGTTAGGCTCGTGCCTTCTCCGCTATTGGAGGGAAATTAACCTATTACACCGCTCCGGTCAGACGTATTGGTACATGGTCTTCAAGGAGATTATGAAATAGTAATAGTAAATAGTTCTTACTATTACCTACTTCTAAGATATGTAAATAAACCGATAGTAGAGATGTATTCATGAAAAATTAATGCACAGTTGTACTAATTCGAAAATTATAAATAATATACCTTCCGATTTCAACGCTGATTAACTTATCTATGGGTATAAGGCACACACGCAGTAGTAAAAATATAAGAAAACTGAAATTTCTGCTTTCTCTTATACGTGTCATTGATACCAGAGATAGTATAAATATATTATAGACTATGACTCACTATAAAATAAATAGATTAATTGTAATTTTTCAGAAATTTTATGATTCCTGTAAACGAAAGAATATATTGAGTACTCGCGCAGGATCCCAATGGTTAATTTTATCGCATAAATTCGTAAATATAATGAACATGCTGTACGAATTGAGTTTCATATATAAGCAGAGGAACTTCCGACGCTACAGAAAACGAATTGAATGATTAATTTGAAACCATGACAGTTTGTTTTATGGTTTAGGTGACGACAGATCTCAAGTGCGCGTTTTGAAAGAATCGGACTCATTTTTTACGGAACAGAAGGAAAGTGTCATTCGTCACTACGATCCATCACAGATTCGTTTCCTGTTAGTTACAACCGCATAAATTATTATAGTTAAAGATATAGTTGATGCTGACATTGTTATATTATTATAATTATAAAAAAGAAAATTTCAACGCTTAATAAATTTGATGTGAATTATAAATATGTCATACAATTCAAATCAATATTTTGTTTTGATATTAAATAAACCGTCCTGTTAGTAACAGATTAGGAACAACGTTGTACAAGTTTCCCACAGAGATTTAACGCGGAGACCGCGCGCCGGCTGCATGCGACACAAAAATAGCCGACAGTGGTCGAAAAATAAAATTTTCCCCAAATAGACGGAAATATACAAAAATGTGAGGCAAAGAGCGAGGGGCGAACGTGATGGCGTGCCGTAATGTGCGCCCCTAATTAAAACGTTAAAAACCGACCGCTTCTGAAAAACGTCAATTTCGAAGAGAAATGTGCCGTCCAAAAGATCCCCTTTCATACTTTTGTTCCATTTATTTTTATCATTTGAACCCTCAAAGGAAACAAATTGCAAAGAATCCTATGTAACACAAAAAAGTCAAAATAGTTATTTCTACTCTTTACTTACAATTTAACATTCTACAATAATATTGTTTCGAAGGGCTCATTATTTGTAGCTGTAGCATTTCACGCACACAACTTGCAGAGACTTACATTGATATTTATTGACTAACTAAAATGGATTAATACTATTATTACATACTAGCAACCCGCCCCGCTTCGCTTCGGTTATAGGTTATAGTCGTTTTACCCGGGTAGTTCCCGTTCCCGTAGGAATACCGGGATAAAATATAGCCTAGTTTACGCCCTGATATTATAGCTTTCCATTGGTGAAAGAATTTTTAAAATCGGTTCAGCCGTTTTGAAGATTACCCGGAACAAACAGACAGACAGACAGACAAAAAATTTTTAATTGCTATTTTAGGCATAGGTGTCGTGCAAATAACCGTGTGAGCATGAAAAAAGCCTATTATTTTGACATTACAAACAGACACTCCAATTTTATTTATTGGTATAGATTGAGTAATACTTACTTTCACTATTGAGGTATCATCACGGTTCAGCCTTTTGCCTTCCACTGCTAGTATATAGTATACCATGTGGAACGGTTAGCCACTAAAATAGTTATTGTCGTTCACGTTCACGCTTATAAAAAGTTATAAGTTTCCTTGGCGAATCTCCTGGTGTCCCCTCAGCCGATTTAAGGCTTCCAAGAAGAGGTAAGGTCTTTTTTTTTATATTTAAGACAACACCCTGCACTAAGGAAATAATCCTTGTATTGCGGGGGACTTTACAAACATATAATTAACGAACACAAATTACATCCAGACTCAGAACAACAATTTGTGGATCGCACAAAATGTTGTCCCGCATGGGATTCGAACCCCCGACACTGGCGCTGTAGGACGCTATCTTAACCACTACGCCATCTGTGCAGTCGGTTGACGATAACTATTTTATTATCAAGCTGCCATGCAGGTCGATATATTGAGATACATAAAATAGATCATCATCATCGCAGCTCATATACGTTGCATTGCTGGGCTCGCGCCTTTTCCACAATAGGAGAGAAAATGACCTTACTATGCTACTCAGACAGGTTGGTAAAGGGTTTTGTTACGAGTTTTCCTGCTCTTGCATAGATGTTATACGCGTAATATATCCCTTAGTTGTCTTTTACGACATCCAGGCACAAGGTAGAGAGTAGTGATTGAAATATTGGTGTAGTCTATGGAGACCATTGTGAATCCTGGCTTACCTGTAAATAACTCCTGAGTTACAATGATGGGAATGTGTAGATCACATACGTGCCACTGTAGGTAACAGACTTCCGCCACCTTGCGAGGGAGCTTCACTTTTTTGATCACAAAATGCATTCTTCATATGACAAAATAGATCACCTTAAATTTTGTAATAGTCATAAAACTGACTGAAGAAATCACAAAAAGTGGACAGTAGTGTATTCCTAGAAATTCCTGTATAGGGATGTGAAAAATAATCGATTATTAATCGATTATTTTTTTGAAATAATCGATCTTAATAATCGATTATCAATATAATAAAAAATCTTTTTTTTTTACATTAATATTTAATCGATTATTTCATTGCCAGACTTCCTAAATAAAAAAAGGTCATCACGATACTGCGGCTGTTTCAGGCATTACCACTCTTCTTGTGGAGAGGCCTGTGTCCAACATTGGACCTCCTTAGGCTAATGAATATATGGTGATCAAAGTTAGAATTGCTAAATTTTCTTTCTTTTACCTCGATGTTATTTCTTCATAGCCCTTGAACATCTTTTACTACACCGGGAAAAGAAAAGATTTCTCTTCATCATCTACAAGTATTAATCTATGATCTATGTAAAGTTCTATTAAAATAGGGGATTGAGTTAGTATCTAAGATGCGGAAGGAGTTGGTAAGGATAAATCTATTCGTGATGTCGATATGCAGATCTGCATCGACATTCATTACCTAATTAAAATCGCAAGCCCCTTCCGCTCGCTACATTTCTCCAACGCCCTGCCAATAAATTTCATCCGCCAGTCGCCCCATAACGATAACCAGTTCCTCGGGAACTATCGTTCAATCTGGCGTCGATGTCGTATGTTGATCCGGTCGTGTACCCGCCGCTCTTCGCAAACGCGCTGTCGATATCTATGTATTATTTAGTGGCAGCACTATGCTCGCAATAGCGCGGTACACGCACAGTGTCAGTGTTCCACTATACAACTCCACGCACACCAGTCGTGGATGTCTCGAGCCACATCAGCCGATAGATAACGAGCTCACATATTCATAAAGAATTATCCAACAACCTCTTCACTCTTCTCACCCCACCCCTCCCTATTTTATCATAATGCTCTCATTCACACTCTCCAGCCGATCTCGATCTATCCGTTCTCCTCTAAGGACTTCATAAGAACAACTCGTAAGGCAACCCGTTCGAAATTGGATTATAGACTTTAATTTATTCCTAAGAAGAAATAATTCATTTATCTCCGGCACTTGCTCATGAAACCCTTTAATTCCCGGCGAGACGCGGTCGAATCGTTTCAAAACGATCACTGTAGTCTCAGACGTAACGACCGGTTTTAATTCTTACATCCATGATATGAGAGATCATTTCATTGTCGAGTCGAATCGGACAAAAGATCATTGTAACATTAACAATTTTCAGGGTCCGGCCCTCGAGTCAGCATCTTTATGGGCGACATATTTGATTCGAAAACTTGTTATGCTTCATCCTAAATAAATTATAACGAGAAATTGTAATCATTAAATGGATATATTTAATGTGTGTAGACATCGCGGGTCGCTGCGATGCGACAAGCGGTGAGCGGTCGGCGTAGCGAGTTATAACAGCCTACACAAATGCGCGCGCTCCCTTGAGATGGCTCGCACAAATTCTCGCGACCTTTCATTGTTACTCTTTGCTTTTTATATATTGTTGATTTAACAACATATCATAACGATTTATTGCTCTGAAAATATTTTAATTCATAAATTATTTTAATTTTTTGGTGACAGAAGCAAACTAAGGTCAATCTGAGGACAAAAGTTAGTATCCCGGGCTGGGTAATTTTTTTATAAGAAATCGTGACTAACGATACGATATCTTGAATTATGTGTGATATATAGTGCTGTGTGGTAGCGGCTTCGAATACTACCAACCCTTGCTTTGCTCGTGGGTGTCGTAAAAGACGACTAAGAGCCCTAGATTGACCCGGACCAACTCCATCTGGTACCATTTGGGTCAACGATTACATTCCCAAGGAGGGTTGACGTCAGGCAGGCGGCCGGTCATAAAAGTCATTGCCGAAACTTTTTGCAATATGTCAAAACAGATGACATATTGCGTCGACCCCAAGTAATTGGGATAAGAGCAAGATGATGATGATGATATGACAATTTCCATGTATACATTATTCCAGCAGCATAACATGCCATGCTTACTAACTAATTTGGTGTTATATGCCAAGGGAACTGCTCATTCTTGTATGATTCATCAGCTGGATTTTTTAATGTTTCCTATGGGAAAGTAGGGAACAGTAAGATATTACATTCCGTCACCACAAGGAAGTCACCACCAGAATCAACGATATAATCACTTCTTTATAACATAAAGCTATAGATATAGGGTGAAATGTAGATTATAAAATGCATGGCTCTTCCAAAAAAAAGGCGTGAGACCACAAAGATAAAAAAAAATATGGACCTCTATTACCTATTGCAACATAGTATCTATATGAGATATTTGTAAATAAAAAAATAAACAGATTGAAAAAAAACGATCACCTTAAGTATTTGTCGTCCCACGCGTAAGAATTTTTAGTCGATTTCCGATATTAATTTAAGACATTAAGACAATTTATATGAATATGGCAGCAAGTAACTATTTCATTAATTAAGTTTATTGACGTAGGCGGTGGATCCAGTTTAAACGAATGCCCTATTAAACAGGTAGGATTGATTGTAGAATAATTCTTAAGCCTCCGGGGTACGTGCCTACCTTTATATTTAAGTTATAATAATATGTATAAATCGTGTGGTCACGGAGTTAAAATACAATTCACTCTCTTTCTTGCCCGTGGATGTTGTAAAAGACGACTAAAAGATAATATGTAGATGACCATATATGCAAGAGCAGGAAAACTCGAAATCCTATATGAACCCGTCTGACTAGCATGACATAAGTCAATTTCTCTCCAATTGTATGCAGGAGACTCGAGCCCACAAGGACGTATAGGAGCCGTAATGATGATGATGTAAAAAAATTACTAGACCCCCATTTAGTAGTTGGTACTTTTCAGAGTTTTCCTGTCTAGTACGTAATGCAGTAAACCGACTTGCCTTTGTTGCATCTTACTATAAATATTCCTAGACAAAACGGGTAATGACAATTTATTAATTACTAGCAACCCGCCCTCGCTTCGTTTTGGTTTCAGTCCTCTTACCCGCGTAGTTTCTGTTCCCGTAGGAATACCGGCATAAAATATAGCCTATGTTGCTCTCTGATATTATAGCTTTCTACTGGTTAAAAAATTTTTGAAATCGGTTCGGTGGTTTAAGCGTGAAAGCGTAACAAACAAGCAAATAAACTTACTTTGGCATTAATTGCATCGCACAATATTAGTAAGGATTATAACAATTCCTCTACAACCTCTACTATATCACTATTATATTTTGCACTATAAATTGCGTAATTCAAACCGTATCAACAAACAGGCCTCGAATTTAGGGAAGTATTCCGGCTGCACCATAATACTGCAATAGAAAACTCGACCATTTTGGAAACTGTGCCACACGCAATAACGAAGTCATGGGCGCTTGATAAAAGGATATACTAAAGCCTTACTATAACTGATTAAAAAATCTTTTATACAGGTGCTTTTTTTGCTATATTATTGTATTTGCCTGAATAATTTATTCAATAAATAAGAGCGGCTAGTAAAAATGTAACAATTGTTTGTATTATATTTCGATGCAGTCTTTTGTAGTTCACATTTATTTTTTCAAATTCTGTAGTGTGTACGCAACCAAAATGAAAATTATGTAAATAGTATGTCATATCAGATATGATTTTTTTTCTTAAATATGATATGAATCAAATAGTCCTTCATAGAATTCAGGCGGCGAGAACACTCATTAGATTATTCTCGTGAATAAAGCTTATGAAGGGTTGTTAAGTATTTTAGATAAATGTTTGAGTACTTCAATAGTGTAACTTCAATGTTTTCCGTGTGGTGACAGAGTAAGAATATGATTTACTACTTCCTATCTTCCCCATGGATGTCGTAAAAGACGACTAAGAAATATAATATGCACATAACATCTGTGCAAGAGAAGGAAAACTCAAAATGAAATCCTATACTAACATGTCTGACCGGCATGGTATAGTAGTAGGTCAATTTCTCTTCTAATGAGGGGACGTTCAAGCCCAACAGTAGGACATGAACAAGCTGAGATGAGACGAACTACACATGTAATTACATATTGGTGAAATAATAATTATGTAAATATATAATCGAATTTCCTAAACGTAAAATACAAACTTTCTGAAACAACACAAATATACGAACATCACACACAGGTGATTAATAAAAAGTAAAAACAACGATGTGTTGAATACACAAAAAGCAAAGCGAGATGCGTTCAAATAAAATTTTATATAGTGATCGTTAACACAAACCTCGTCCGATATTAAATGGACAGCGGCGAAGGAGTAAAAATTAAAGACAAACATAAATATCAAAGAAAAAACCTTTGAATCAAACTTACAGCAAGTCAACAACTCGACGAACGCTTTTGACGATTGGAAAGAAATCTGATATTTTCCATCGGCCCGTACAGTTTCATTGTTGCGTTACGAACTGAATATTTATCTTTATAAGACTATTTTATGAATGGATAGTCGGACAAGCGCGTTATTTACGCCCAAGGGACTTTACACTATTTTATGTACTTGTGTAGGTACAGGCATAAAATTGTAGTTTGTTGTTAGTTGAAGAATGCCTTAATATATGCCTGCAGGACTCACTGAACATCTAAATAGGCAGGCACAATATTTCATTTATATGTTTCAACATTAAAAGTACTACTATATTATACTTTATTATAATATGTAATCACCTCTTTACTTCTTCCCTGCTCGCGAACATCGTGAGAGGCAATTAAGGGACATAAGCAGAAAATAAAGCTTTTAAATAAAACCTTATTATACGTATTATGACAGGAGTAGTATAACAGCGTAAATCTCAATTCCATGGCTGGATATGACTTGCCGTTGTAACTTAGGATCTGTAGTTACTTTGTATAAAGTTTTATGTAAAACTATCATTAAAAAAAATTATTGGAAATATGTAACTTTTTGTTTTGAGTTATAGTTGTTAATGGCATGAATTAGCTAAGAAGGTTGCACTAAAACTGGATAGGAGTTGAAGACAAATAAATTAGAAGTTAAGTTATGAACGGTTCGATCTAACAACATGAATGAAACCGCACCCCCCACTCCTACGGACCGCACCCCGCATAGCCTCGATCGTCCCGCGCACCGACCGCGTGTGGCCTTCTACCATTGCCACTGCAGGCATGTACTTAGTTGTCACCAAATAAAGTAAATTTATCAATGAATTTTGTTGCACAAACTTAAAAAAACAAGACGGTTTCAAGAGAATTACATTTCTTCTATATACAATATGTTTTAAGTAGGTACCACTATGACCAATTCAAAATTAGGTTTATTTATATTTAAAATATAACAGTCTCTATTAAGGTTCAAAACCCTATTATGCATAAATTGTACGGAATCAGAATAATTTTATTTCTGCATTTGATCAAACACGAAACTCAACACGGGAGGTTGGTGCTTATACCAATGACATCTGTTAGCGATGTCAAGGATTACGTTTTATTCCTCGACGTTTTCCTCTTAAAAGCAATACAATTGTATTCTTATAATGTGTAGGTATGGCCTTACTTTTCTATGGGAATCGGAAATAGCGGATAAAAGAGCTCCAAGTGAGTCAGCAGCGGGCTCTGAAAACTCAAAATATCAACTGTGATTGTGAGTCTGTCTGTTAAGCATGCCCATAATGACATTATCTTTCCTTTGTGGGGAGGAATAAATCGGACAGGAGACATCGATAGGCTAGCGAATTGATGGTATTCACATTTAACGTAACAAAATCTGAATGTTGGTTTTCATTAAAAATATAACTTTGGCTTATAGTATAAATTTAAAAAGTCTCATTATAAGGGGTCTTGACCGCATTGCTATTAATTATGAAATAAAATTAATGTTTTTATTTTAAATGTCAGCAGCCTGGCTATATGTCTATTGATATTTCTGTAATAAGCATTTACAAGTGAATAATTAAGTTTCTTCTGATATTAAATAAACCAAAAATATTATAAGCATAAATTTGAAGTAAAATAACTTAAGAAAAAGCGAACTCAGTTCATCCCTGGTAAGAGGTGAGATGACACGCTATCAGCGTTGGTAATCTGAGCTCAAATTATTACGATTCAAAACTTGGTCAGGACCTTGCTTCAAACATCGAGCCATACACCGGTCCCGAATAAACTAACAGTGGGTACCATTAAAGAAAAAGTCAACATTTATAACTCAAACCCAGAATATTTTATTTGTTCAGTCATAATAAAAACGATGTCAATTAAGGCTTGTCGGAAATTAATGTGCGGTTTCTTTTAGTTTAATTAATAAGTTATAGGCTATGAGACGTATGTTAAAATAAAACACGAACCCATAGAGACTCCCAATAAATTAATAGAATATCTATGTTCCAGTCCAGTCGATACTTAACTTTAATTAGATGTTCTCAACACCTTTCTAAAACTATCCACATTACTGATAACACGTCTAAACTCGTGTTAAAATCTTTATGTTTCCATATTTTTAATGAAAACTGAAAGATCGTATTAATTAATCTTGATTTTAACAAGATAACTTCACAGTTTTATCGTGTGATCATACAATTTCAATGTACATTTTATACTATCTGTATTTAATGGCATGACGGAGACAAACGAGTTCTCTGATTGTGAGTAGATATTGCCTTCTTGTGAGACAAAACGTTGGTCATATATTTAGCGTGTGCGTAAAAATTCTTCTCCTCGTTATGTGTCGCAATTTAATTGAGATCTTATATTAATTAGGGTGGCGATGTGATGCACGGAGTTGAATGTGACCGCCGCACGCATCCTTAGCACGCAACTAACTACCAACATAAATATCGACTTTTTCATCATTTTTAGCATTCTGCAGAACTAGTAGCAATGAACCATTTCATTGCACTGTCTTTGCACCTTGCCACAACAAATTTCATTATATTCGATAATTTTATACTAAGTCATCATCATCTTGCTCTTATCCCAATTACTTGGGGTCGACGCAATATGTCATCTGTTTTGACATATTGCAAAAAGTTTCGACAATGACTTTTATGACCGGCTGCCTGCCTGACGTCAATCCTCCTTGGGAATGTAATCGTTGACCCAAATGGTACCAGATGGAGTTGGTCCGGGTCAATCTAGGGCTCTTAGTCGTCTTTTACGGCACCCACGAGCAAAGCAAGGGTTGGTAGTTTTCGAAGCCGCTACCACACAGCACAAAAAATATAATTCATGGATATTGGATATTAAAAAGTTTCTTTGTGATACATTTCGTAATATTGAGATTAAGAGGTTTAAGGATATTAATACAATATTAAGAGTTCAGATTTTATCAGTTTTTTTTTTCATTATTTTGAAGAATATTTTCATAGAATAAACAGTTTTGTTTTGACCCGCCTAATATTAGTATGTATATACTAATAGTATGTATATACTAATATTAGGACAATATAATACCAACTATACGACGACACTGTTTGAAGATGACTCATAAAAATATAACAAATTTACAATCATATACAAAAATAAAATTTCCCTATACTTTTAAAAGTCATTTTATGTCAATATCTTTGAGGTCATCACGTTTTTCTAATACTAATCCTTTCTCATTTGCTAAATGTAACACAGAAAGTAACGCTAGCGGTATACTGAGAGATTCGCGTGCGGTCGATGACAATTTATTGGGTAATCTTGCATAGATACTTATACTAAGTAGAATATAATATAGCTCGTGTGGTGACAGGATAAGGATACATTAGTCTCCACCACTTACTTGCCCGTGGGAGTAGTAAAAATCTGCTAAGAGTTTACCAGGAGAGCGGGCAGCAGCTCTCTCCTGGGAAACGTATTACATCTTACTGCGATCACTAGAAGCGTCTAGCAAGCGTGGCGATTACGGCACTATCTTCTCGCATGAAGGAGATCCTGCAATAGAAGGCGTAAGGATGATAATGATGAAATAGAAACTTATTACAACTACTTTTCTAATGTCTTCAGATTCATTAGTTAATTAGCGAAGATTAATCGATGGAATCAGACATAGACCTAGTACATTGCCGTGAATACGTTATATGGTTTAAAATTTTAAAAGTGAGCCGTCGCTCATGACACCTAGCAGATGTGAAACATGGAAACTATTTTGTACAAGTAGGTATATATGCTTTAAAGAACAGATTACGAAAGGAACTAATATGGCATAATGTATAAATACAATATTACGATTTATATTAAGGGATATAATATGCATATTATATTTACTTATGTAATATAATGCAAAAGAAGACAAACTCGAAATAGAAGCCTTTATTAAACCGGCCAGCTTTAACGCATCTCATGATAAAATTAGACGTCTATCTTAGGGCACTTAAGGACACACTAGGTTACTTTCCCCGGTGGGGAGGACGTCGGTCGAGGAGAGGGTACTCCTCAAGGGGTATTCCGTCGGGCCGACCACTGACGACAAGTCACCCTGCTCCGGTGGTCGGTCCAACCACGAAGGCGACGTGTCACGGGTGGGTTACGAGTGTGCGTGCTTACGCCCCTCTGTCACCCCGGACGGAGTGGTGCGCAGGGTGCGTCAACCGTAGCCCACTCCAAAAAAATGGTTACCTGAGTAAAAATTTAAAAAAATCTCAATAGTTCAAACTAGGTACTTCCAATATTTCGCACGGATTGCGTAGTGATTAAGATGCCGAGATACCGTACCAAGCATTACAGGTTCGATTCCAAGCAAGACAACACTTTGTGAAATCCACGAATTATTGTTTCAAATCTGGGTCTAGTGTGTGTGTTATTATGTTTGTTAAGTCGTCTGCAATATTTTCTTAATACAAGTGTAAAAAAAAATCACGTGATTTACTGAAAAGTATACCTTATTAAAGTTCTATTTATAATTATGTTATATGTATGAATAAAATATCCATCGTGTTCGCGTGCGCGACGACGTGATATCGACTCGTCACGCGTGTTTACAACGCCTTTATAACAAGTTGTAAGAGCCAAACTAACAAGCAAACACTCTATCTCCAAGGTACCATTACCGATCGAGGCATGCAAGAAATTCATACATTCATTTCTTACTTATTATAACATTGTAACGGTAATAACTCGGTTGGGAAGTTATCTATCAACCAAACAGCATTGATCACTTAGTCGGGATTAACTACTACCCGAAGATGGTGACAGAAAAGGGTTAACCCAAGACACGAAACTGATTTTATAATTTTTTTAATAATTTTTTTTTCATGAAAATTTCTTTCATTTATTTTGTGGGTATTCAATAAACCTGACCCGTCACGCTCAGGTATGTAACGCTCGTTAGAGGAAAGCCAAGCTGGCTCTCCTGTAACGAGCGTATATGACGTCGAAATCAACGCATCTTCGACTAAGGGAGGATTTTGCCGGTGGTCGGCCCAACGACGAAGGCGACATGGTATTCGGGTGGGTTGTGGGTGTGCGTGCTTACCTCTGTCGCGCCGGACGGTGAGTGGTGCGAGGAGGGCGCCGACCGCAGTCCACCCCAAAAAAAAGGGAGGATTTTTAGAGTACAATGATGTGATACAATACAATAATATGATGATGATAATAATGTTATTCATCATCACAGCCCATATACGTCCCACTATTGGGCACAAGCTTCCTCAATAATAGGAAGGCAATTTACCTACTATACTACGCTGGTCTGATAGGTTGGTATAAGACTTTACTTCGAGTTTTGCATCTCTTGAATAGACGTTATCTGCATATAATATCCATTGGTAGTTTTTACGACACCCACGGGCAAGATAGGGAGTTGTGTAATGTATACTTTCTCAGTCGCCACATGGATAGATAATTAATACATGTAGGTATTTTATGAATGTAGAATAAAAAAAGTATAATAGTATTTCGTGTTATTAAGTTTTCACTTCTGTCATATTTTTAACGGTTTTAAGCACAAACCAATGAGCTATTTTAATTACTAACAACAGCCTTTCATCATCATCTTACTTTTATCCCAATTACTTGGGGTCGACGCAATATGTTATCTGTTTTGACATATTGCAAAAAGTTTCGGCAATGACTTTTATGACCGGCCGCCTGCCTGACGTCAACCCTCCTTGGAAATGTAATCGTTGACCCAAATGGTACCAGATAGAGTTGGTCCGGGTCAATCTAGGGCTCTTAGTCGTCTTTTACGACACCCACGAGCAAAGAAAGGGTTGGTAGTATTCGAAGCCGCTACCACACAGCAATATTTCTAACAACAGCCTTTATAAATCTTTATATCGTTGTCTTAATGACTTCTGATATTCATGCGAACTATTTTTACGCATTTTATAGCGTTTGTATATGATTTTCGATTGCCCGTCGTTTCGAACACTTTTCACCGTTGATGGTCATGAGAGTGCACCCGTTACGTTTATTTATAATTGTTGTCTTATATAGACTTATATTCAGCAGTGAATCAAGAAACGTTGATAGATAACCATTCTATAAAATATATAAGCTAAGATTAGGTACCATCTTATATGCTGTTGGTCGTCGATGGCCTCCTTCTGTGAGGTTGTCATGACAAGGAAGGAGGCCGTGGAGCGGGCACGCGAGGCGCTTGCGTCAGCTGACTCGCTCCGCCAGCGACGACCAGGGAGGAGGAGACGCCGCTATGCGCTCCTCCACCCACCGCTCTGAATGATGACAGGACGTGGCCAGACGGCCAAGCGTTGGGGTGTCGGGATAGAATGTTATCAGACGATCTCTCCGGCACCTCGTAAAAGCGCGGAAGGGGCCGCTGTGGTTTTAGTGGGTATTTCGGTCACTTCTGTGGCCGGCGAGTCCCACACACACTCCCCTGTCTGTAACCGGCGGGAGATAGTGCGTAAATGCATTTCCACAGCTTTTTCTTTTTTTTATTTTTTTTTATTTTTGTTCTGACAAGGAGTGTTAGCCTCAGATGGCTGTTACACCCTTACGCGGACTAGTGGTGAGCGCTGAGGGCTCTCAACCCAAAAAATTTAAGCAACGGGGCCCAAGGGCACCCCCTGTGGGCTACGAACCTCGGCTTGGGGCGTTGCTGAGGGCAATGTGGGAGGTCCCACTTTAGATTTACTTATTTTTGCGCAGCACGATTTCGCACCTCGACGGCGAGGACGGAACCGTGGTCTTTTCTTTGTTGCGGCTTCGCGGGCCGTGTATGCTGTATTCTGAGCTTTTCCACAGCGTGAAAAAAAAAAGGTATCATCTTATATCCATCTCCATCTCAGCCCATATACGTCCCACTGTTGGGTACAGGCTTCCTTCACTGTAGAAGGGTAATAAATCTACTACACCATGATGGTCAGACGTGTTGGCATACGGTTTTATTTCGAGTTTTCCTTCTGTGGCATGGATATTATACGGCCATTACTTATCCCTTAGTCATCTTTTACGACACCCACGGGCAAGAGAATGGGTGGTGAATTGTATTCTTACTCCATCACCACACGGATAGCCATCATCTTATATAGCTATTGATTAATCCACGCTCAAAAGACTAATCGCTTCTTTTGTACAATTTATAATTAATTAAACGTCCCAACTTAGAACGATGGATGTATTATACGTTTTGTTTGAAAGCCTCACATGAAAGCTGTACAAAAACTATGTCGCCATTGTCAACCGCACTAATGCTTCATAATTGTCGTGATATTTCCTTTTCATTGAATCCAGCCCTCTTTAGCAATAATTTCTCTTGTCATATTACGTACAAGTACCTGCTTACAAACAAACGCTTTTACACACAGCGTGACTATTGTTTGAATTGTAAAGGTATAAACTTATTATAGTAAATTCTGTTGGTACTTTCTACGTTTCGATATTACTTTGTTATTATCGGACTGATAAAGGTACAGAGTATAGATTTTTTAAAACTATAATAAAAGTAGGGGTTAATTACTAGAGTCAATATTAAAATGAAGCTGCAAATCTGTCTGTTTATTGTTATTTTTTTCTATACTCACTAATGGTAACGTACGTCTTTTATAGTGGGAGGGAAACTGATCTACTTATATTAAAATTGTCAGCTGGGTTGGTTGGTTTTATTTCTAACTAGCAACCCACCCTCGCTTCGCTTCGGTTTTAGTCGTTTTACCCGCATAGTTCCCGTTTCCATGGGAATACCGGGATAAAATATAGCCTAGTTTACGCCCTGATATTATAGCTTTCCATTGGTGAAAGAATTTTTGAAATCTGTCCAGCCGTTTTGAAGATTACCCGGAAAAAACAGACAGACAGACAGACAAAAATTTTTTAATCTGTATTTTAGGCATAGGTGTCGTGCAAATAATCATGTGAGCATGAAAAAGTCTATTATTTTGACATTACAAACAGACACTCCAATTTTATTTATTGGTATAGACATAACTTTTCTTGATTTGATGTTATTTGTGTTTCAATAGGAAAGAAATTAAACTACTATACCACGGTGGTCATAGGAATTAGTATAGACAATTTACATTTATAAAATAACAAAAAAGAATATATTAAAAAATCTTCAGCTATTATTAGAAAACACATAGTGTGGATTGATTTATTTGGTGACAGAACATAGAAAGAAACCACAAACAAAAGGCGGAATAATGTCCTTTAAATAATATTATGTGTCACGCTGCTAAAGCTTTATGAAATCTGATATTTTTTCATATCTTGTTTTATTGCGTCTCGATAGAGAATTACTGCTATCGGGATTCACTGAAGCTATACAATTTACTAAATACTAGCAACCCGCCCTCGCTTCGCTTCGGTTGTAGGTTATAGTCGTTTTACCCGCGTAGTTCCCGTTCCCGTGGGAATACCGAAATAAAATATAACCTAGTTTACGCCCTGATATTATAGCTTTCCATTGGTGAAAGAATTTTTGAAATCGGTCCAGCCGTTTTGAAGATTACCCGGAACAAACAGACAGACAGACAGATAGACAAAAATTTTTTAATTGCTATTTTAGGCATAGGTGTCGTGCAAATAACCGTGTGAGCATGAAAAAAGCCTATTATTTTGACATTACAAACAGACACTCCAATTTTATTTGTTGGTATAGATGGTAGGATAGAAACGTTTTTAAGAATTATGGGCGAACAATGAAAATGTCTACCTATTATATATTTATTACCATCACGTCAATTACATAACTTCATATTATTATTTTTTACACTAAACTAAAAAACATCTTTTTCACTTGCCTGAAATTGCTACAATATGCATGGCGCACCCATGTTCATCCCGTGAGATTCCTATCATCTGTGTCTCCAGTATTTATGGTGATATAAAATTTTAATTATTTATTTCATCATCATCATCACTGAAATGATGCCTATATATGTCCCACTGTTGGGCTCAGGCCTCCTCCATAATGGGAAGGGAATTGACCTACTATTTCACACTGCCTGGTCAGATGTGTTAGAATAGAGTTTTGTTTTGAGTTTTCCTTCCCTTGCACAGATGTTATATGCTTATTATGTCCCTAACTTATCTTTTACGACATCCACGGGTAAGATAGAGAATGGTGAATCGTATTCTTACTCCGTCATCACACGGAAAATAAAGTATTATGTATTTATTACCATTTATTAGGTGTATAACTGACAGCACGCAGAATTAGCAGCTGATGTAACAATGGGCAAGACACATCGCTCGACGAACCGACAACGTCTGAGGAAAAACAGTGCCCGAGTGGCGACCACGTATCAAACGACGCAGTGTAAGACGCCTGCCACTAAGTGAACCGACGATTTTGTGAAAGTTGCTGGGCGTCGTTGGAAGCAGGCGGCACAGAATCTCAATCCGTGGTGAAAAATAAGCGAGGCCTACGTCAAGCAGCGGGCAGTGATAGGCTGAATGATAATGATGATGATTTATTACCATCACGACAATTACATAACTTCGTATTATTTTTTGCACTAAACTTTGTTCACATGCCTGAAATTGCTACAATTTGCATGGCATATGTTTGGCTTACCAGTCATAGAGAGTTGTAAACCATATTTCGTAAAATATAAAATTTTAACTTTTCCTTCAATATATATCTATGAGACATCTGTATTTGTGAAATCAAATCTATATCTCTTTCCCAAAATGTCCGATGTTAGTATTCGCAGTCGCCGTGACAAAAACAGACTGTGTATGCACGCGGCTAAAACGTCCCTCTTAGGAAAGAGCATTATTTGCATGGCTCCCATAATATATAATAAAATACCGAATGCTTTAAAGGACCTAAACATTACTCAATTAAAAAAAGAGATTAAAAATATATTGACAAATAAATGCTATTATAACATAAAAGATTTTCTTGATGATGTATTTATATTGTAAATTATTTGAAATTTTCACTCGACTGTTGTCGGATTTTTATAAATACCCCGTCCCGTTGCCTACGGGAAAAGAGATATTTATATCCCCACTCTATTTCTTGTGTGTTGTGTGCGTGTTGTTGGTGTGGCTCTGCGGCCTCTTCCTCTTGTCCTGCCCTGTCGTGTGTTTGAATGCGTTGTTTGTTGCGTGTCTGTTCTGTGTGTGTGGCTTTCTTCTTGTGTTG
The DNA here is from genome assembly GCA_032191425.1 of Lymantria dispar. Taxonomy (NCBI): domain Eukaryota; kingdom Metazoa; phylum Arthropoda; class Insecta; order Lepidoptera; family Erebidae; genus Lymantria; species Lymantria dispar. The sequence continues at coordinate 17,636,802 of CM063446.1, read as the reverse complement.
TATGCGTAATTTGTGTATTTGCTGTGTTCTGTGTGTGAGCTGTCTGATTGCCTCTTCTGCCTCTTTCTCCACTAACTGTTTCTGGTATGTCAGGTGTTGTGTTTGTATCCTGGGTGTTTGTTGTTAACTGCGTATTTTCTGAATGTTGGGTGTTTAGTGTTTGTTGTTCATTCTGTGCGGGTTCTTCTTGTGTGTTTGCGTTATTTACAAACACTGTATCTCCTAAGACTTTACTAATTATGGTTGTTGAGTGTATGGCTGCCTGTTTTTGAAGTATGGTTATATCTATTGTGGTGTTTAATTTTTCTAAATATGTATTTATGCTTTTTGCTACTACTCCTGTTGCTCCTACGACTATTGGGATAACAGCCGTTTGTGTGTTCCACAGACGACCGATTTCTGTTTTCAAAAGGTGATATTTACTTAATTTTTCTATCTCTTTAGCTCCGATGTTGTAGTCTGACGGTACCGATATATCAATTAAAAATGTTTTATTATTTATTTTATCAATGTAAATTTAGTCTGGTCTATTGTGTGTCACGGTAATGTCAGTCTGTACAGGTGTTTCCCACATGATTTTGGTTGTGTCGTTTTCTTTTACTTGGGGCTGAATCATGGTTTCTTTCCACCATAAGGGTGAAACTTCTATTTTGTGCTTTTTTGCGAGACACCAGTAGACGTATTGTACAAGATTATTATGCCTTTTGACATAATAAGTGCCTGCCAATTTTTCGCACCCGGAGATGATATGTTGGGCTGTTTCGTCTTTTACGCGACAAAGTCTGCACTTTTCATCCACTGCTGTTCTTAGTATGTCCCGCTGGTGTTGTAATGTCATCACTGCCTGATCTTGTATCGCAAATACTGCAGAAACTATTCCCGGTGATATGTGTTGTTTATTGATCCATTTGAAAGAGAGTTCTGTGTTTATGTTGGCCTGATCTAATACTTTTTTAGGAAATTGTCCGTGCAACTGCTTAGCTCGCCATGATGTGTTTTGTGTTTTAACTATTGCCTGTTTTATCTCTGTGTCTGTATGTAAATTGTCTTGTGGTAAGTGTAATTCTTGTTCTATTTCTCGTGCTTCCTTTATAATTGAATATTTACCCCTATTAATGTCATGTTGTACTATTGCCTTGATCATGTCATCGAATTCCGTCTTCAAATATTGTTTATATTTAACTATTTGTGTTTTGTACATATATTCTATGTTTATCAAGCCCCTTCCGCCTTGTGCTATCGGCAGGTATAGTCTTTCGACTTCTGCTTTCTGTTGGTGTGATTATAATTATATTAATTTATTATTTTTTTTATATTATTATTTCAAATTCAGTAATAATTCAATTAATGCCATTTTTTATTTTAATCTATTATAATTACTTGGCTACTATTCTATTCAATTCATTCAATACTGACATTCATATTTTAATTTAATTACAATTATTTAGCTACTGGTAGCGAATCTTATAATAATATGTTAATTAATGATTGCTTTTAATAGATATTTAATTGTGTTACCTTAGGTATACATTATTATTACAAGTTTGCATGTCTTTTAATGGACAGAACATGTTGGTTCTATAAATTAAATATAACATCTTATTGTACACATGTTGAGACAAATAAATAAAGTTATCAAGTTATCAAGGCACACCCGTGTCAGTTCCGTGGGATTCCTATTAGGTACCTGTGTCTCTAGTATTTTTAGTAATATTTAATCGTTTAAAATTAAACCTAAGTGTTATTTCAGGGGTTCAATTATAACTAATCAACCGTTAACATTCCGTAATGGGCCGAACAGGCAACAGATAGTTATATTATTAACTACGATTTGCGGTGATCTAAAATGACAATTGCTCCGTGAGATAATTAAATTTTCCTGAATCTGGATATAAGGGTTTTACTTATCCTTCTATTAACACATAATCCAACTTCATTTTCTTAGAGTTATTATAGTTTTTAGAAATAAAAATAAAATAGCCATACCCAAATACCGCATTGATGTTTAGATAAAGAAACGAAAATTAATGCAAATCTTTATTGTAGCTTCCCAAAAATACTTAGCTACAAGTGAAACGTCAATAAACATGATTAAAAAAATACAAAAGCGAGAATTATCTTGACAACGGCTGATACGGAGTCATTAATCCAATCGTACCAATACAAAATCATAGCGCGTAACAATTTTAAAATTTTGCACAAATCTAGTCGTATTTAAAATATTGTATTACATGATGTATTAAATAGCCGGTTGACAATGTCGTGCGGATATTATCCCACAAAAAAATGTCCTCAAATGTCCCGAGGATTTTCCGCTTCACGCAGTGGTGCACTCTCCGTGGCCCGGACTCAGCAGTTGACAAAATATTGCATTGTTCCTATTATCTACGCAGTATTTATTTAAAAACGTTATTTAAATGGATGATTTTAAGCTCATACAGTTGATGGATCTATTGTATTCATATTAATAGCGTTATACATTGAAGGCGAATTAAAAATGTCTTTTCATGACGTATTACATGATATCGTATTAGTTCATAGCATGAATTATTAGATATGAGGAAAGAATATTATAATAAAGATTTAAACACAAGTACATATATATATCTCGGCTCATATACATCCCACTGATGAGCTCAAACCTCCTCCAAAATAGGAGGGAAATTGACCTTATAGTAATGCATGACCGCTGGTCAGACGGCTTGATATAGGGTTTTGTTTCGAGTTTCTCTGCTCTTGCATACATGGTCATTTACATATTATCTTTAAGTCGTTTTTTACATCATCCACAGGCAAGATAGTGGGTGGTGATTTGTAATCTTAATCCGTCACCACACAGAAACAAGTCTATTATTATTTTCAATTATATGACAATTTTTATTTCTTATAAGAGACTAGCAATCCGCCCTCGCTTCGCTTCGGTTTCAGTCACCTTGCCACCGCATTTTAAATCTTGAATATCTCCTAAAATATAAAAATACACTACGGTCCACGAGACCCCGGATTTAATACCCGGACCGGGTAAAATTATAAGGCTTTTATGAGAAAAATTACTCCTTACATAGACAAACACCTGTATTAAAATTGGTATAGCTATTTGGAAGATTACCAGAAACAAACAGACAAAAAATTTTAAAGTGGTTTTAGGCATAGGTATCGAGTATATAAGCGTGTGAACTAGAAAAAAAAACGTATTATTTTGAAATTGCGAACAGACATTTCAATTTTATTTATAAAACTTAAAATATAATCCGTATTAGTAGACAATTACAAGTCTTACGAATAAAGTAGTTTTATTTTTACCTTTACTCGGATTATAAATTGAGCGATAACTTTTGTTTGATCACTGAAAAATTTGTTCATACATCATTTGACAGTTCAAAAAGAGGAGTGCTCCGATCGTCACCAAACTTTACAAGATTACTCGCCAGGTCAAACTGGAGATTCCCTGAAAGTTTCATTGAAATCGGTCCAGCCGTTTCGGAGCCTATATGGAACATACCCACACACTTTCTCTTTTATATATATAGACTAGTAGACCCGGCCACGCGTTGCTGTGGCTAATGTTATTGTTATATTACATTTTATTAAATTATTTAAGTGGAACTGTAGGAGAACATCTGTCATGGAGGTCGTCATATTTTTTACAAATGGCATCTATGTAAAAAAGCAAGGTAAAATCGTATATGACACATTTGTGGGATTGACATAACAGCGCCATCTATTAATTAATTACTCAATCCAGTCAACAGATATCGCCATCAGTTAAAATCGTTTGGAGTTAACAGATAATTGTGAATGTCAAATAATAGACAAATAATTTGCAATAATCTAATATTGCGACTATAAATTAAGATGTAAGCTATCCTATCTTTCAATTTAGATCGGTAGAAGTATATTGACGGACTCATAAACTGCGTTAAACTTCAGGATTACTTTGAAATGATTTTTTTAATAAGTATGCAAACTTTTTAGATTAAATTATATAAATATGCAGAGACTGGCCCTTAATCTTAAAAAAAAGCAATATATGAAAATAGAACTGCAGTAAAACAAATGAATATATCCGGGAAAAGAAAAACTCGTAGTATCAGATTTGCGTGTTATTTATAGCAAAGTTTTAAAATCGATTCTTATTGATTTTTTATTCTTTTGTCAATTGAATTATTGTTACCAGCAGAATTGTTGGGTTAGCTTTTTAACTCATTGAGAGTTTCTGAACCATAATATGGATACTTCGTCCGAACAAGCTGCTCAAACTGTAACATTGATGCGGGAGGGCTTGGATCAACGAACGATTGGTAGAAATTTAAATTTAAACCAGTCTACGGTTTCTAGAATATACAGAAGGTTTGTGGCGACAGGTTCTTACAAAAGGAGACTTGGTACAGGCAGAACTCGAGCAACCACCGATCGTGATGACCGATTTATTGTTACAACTTCCCTGCGAAATCGTTGCCTCACGTCAGTTGACATCAAAACAGAGCTTAATGAAGTGCGTAGAGTAAACGTTAGTGCACGAACAATAAGAAGAAGGTTAAAGGAAGCGGATATCACCCCTTTTAGACCAGCAAATGGTCCAAAGTTGTCTGTAGCTCACAGACAAGCTCGCTTAAGATTTGCGCGTGATCACCCAAATTGGACAGATGAGCAATGGGCCTCCGTATTGTTCACAGACGAGTGTAGGACACGTTTATATGGTGCAGATGGTCGCAGAAGAGTCTATCGTCGACGTGGGGAGCGATATGCTCAAAGTTGCATTGAGAAGCGTGTTCCTTTTGGAGGCGGTTCATGCATGGTCTGGGGTGGCATATCGATGAACGGGCGAACAGAACTTGTGTTCATAGACATGGTCCGTCAAAACGGTAGTAGAGGGGGTTTGACTGCACATCGCTACATAACAGAGATCTTAGAAGATCACGTGGTGCCTTACATGGGATTTATAGGCGAAAATTTTACTTTAATGCAGGATAAAGCCCGGCCGCACGCTGCTGCACAAGTTCGACAATATTGCGAAGAGGTTGGGATACGTATAATGAATTGGCCAGCACGCAGCCCGGATCTTAATCCCATTGAGCATCTTTGGGACAATTTAAAAAGAGCTGTATATGCGAAAAATTCTGTGCCTACAACAGTGGCACAACTAAGAACAGCACTTTCAGAAGAATGGGACAATATTCCGCAAGATCTTTTAATAACCCTAATCAAATCTATGCGGAACCGATTAGAATCCGTAATAAGGGCACGTGGAGGTAATACACCTTATTAAAACAAAAAAAAACCCTTGCATAAAGTTTGTGTCTATTGTTAAAACCAATTTTTTAATTAAACCAATTTTCTTTAAATTTCTGTTTTTTCTTCAAAAAAGTTTTAAGGTAGGTACTTTCCAGTACACAAATTTGAACTTAAGGATATAACCCTACGCTGTTTTAAAGATAACGAACCAATCTAGACGTTTCAATTTAAATCTGTGTAGAAAGTTTGCATACTTGGTTAAAATATTTATTTCAAAGTCGTTTTTTACTTTGATGCAGTTTATGAGTCCGTCAGTGTAGTTTAGGAGTCCATCGCGGACAAACAACGTGACACGTAATTTATATATATTAAGATTATATAATATATTGACAAATAAATGCTACTATAATTGTATAGATGTCAATAATGTATTGTATTTATATTGTAAATTGTTATTATAGTAATTATTTTATGGTTTTTTTTGGCATTGTAAGGCATTCGATAAAGTTATAATTTAATAAACGACATTTTTTTTATTTTAAATAATTACAATTGTTTAGCTACTTTATAGACTATTATTATATCTTTGCATATCTTTTAATGGATAGAACATGTTGGTCCCATATACTTATGTAACATGTTGAGACCAACAAATAAATTTATCAAATATTATTGTATAATTTGATATATATTTCTTAAGACATGACTAGTGAACGATATGTTGAGCCCCATGAAACCAATTTATTACCGTTATTACTTCGTTCACTTTGTTATAGTCATTCAGCTATCACCCATATCACTGACCATAAATTTAAATTCACTCAGTGACTTCCAATAAAGGTAATGAAGGCAATCATTGACGACCAAACCAATAAAATAATAGAAATAAATTTGATATGACCGACATATGGTGGCTTTAATGCGCGGCGAACCCTGTTATTGCTGTCAAACATGCGACAAATAGCTCAGACTGTGAATTCCATTTCATTTTATCCAACCATTGATTACACAGCATTGGTCCGTTGGACGACAATGAAAACAATCTACAGCGAGCAATATGTTCACACCCCTTTCAGTTTTTGATTCAATGTGATGACCAAAAAGTAAATTCCAGTTTATTATTATTCCATTACCCGTCACCCTATTTTAAAAAATATGTCAGCAGATGACGAGTGGGGAAGATGGGGATGCCAGTAATCTCTGAGCGGCAAGTGAGATCGGGGAATACTGAATGTGTTTATATAAAATAATTTTCATGTTCGACAAGTCGCAACACAATACCGTATATTTTTTGCTCCGCCGATAAATTGGCAGGATTATCATTTAATGGAGGGCTCATGTTTGCTTGTCGCGATTGCCTATGACTGACATGATTTTATTAACACCATATCGATGTTTCTGGGCGGTACGAAAAATTCTACACTAACAGGAATACATAATGAAATAATTCAGTTGATTTCATTTCATAAAGTATTTCAACTTTAAATTAAACTCAGACGACTACAGTTTTTACTAACAATTTGAATTTAGATAGACAAATGATCATTTATTCAGCATGTGTAGAGGGTTTCTCGGGTGATACATTAGTAAAATTTAAATGACAATCAAGCGTCTAATTGGTTGAGAATTGTTTTGTCCTGCTAAAGTAGCCTAACCTTTGTCACAATACTTTATACGCTTACTGTGTAATTATTTGACAGACGTATTCTAATTAAAAATTTAAAAAGGCATACTTTATTACACTTTATAAGTTAGCAAATCATCATTTTCCTGCCCTCATCCCACGCTAAGTGGGGTCGGCACAACATGTTTTTACCTTCCATAGCCTCCTATCAGCCGTCATATGTGCACTCACTGCTTTCATACGCATATCTTCATTCACGCAGTCCATCCATCTCTTTTTGGGTCTCCCACGCTTTTTTCGTCCATCCACAATCATATTGACAACCCTCCTTGTCACATGCCTTTCATCCCTCCTCATCACATGTCCATACCATGACAATCTCGCGCTCCTAATCTTCTCTATTACTGGTGCCACTTTTAGACTTCCCCTAATATACTCATTTCTTACTTTATCTAACCTTATAAGTTAGCAAATGTAGTATTTATATCGTAATTTTAATCATTTTTTTGTAATAAACTGACGAGTTTACAAGTACGAAGAACCCCGTACATTTAGCAGCTGGCCCCACGGTCATAACAATAGTGGCTAAAAATTATAGCTACATAAAATTGACACATAATTAATGCGCAATCTTTTATGTGCGTGAAAGAGCTACCAAGATGCTTGAAGTTGGTCGCAAAGCCGGTCATCAGGCTGATGTGCTGGACTTTGGAATTTAAGATAATACATGACAAGCAATATATATACATACACCTACGTGAATTTCAGTCTAAAAACTTTCAGATATAGTTATTGAGAATAAAAAGTAGTTAATATTTTTGTTAGGATTATATTTTCTATAAACGCCATTTTATAAAAATCAATAAAAAAAATTTACCAATCGCTTAAAATTACTTAAAAAAATATCTGGATAATTGTTCCATAGAATTTGTGTGAATAAAAATTGTGTGTGACCCAAATTTTAACATAGTTATGGTAACGGCAGCTAATCCCTTTTATATCACAAATAATCGCGTATAAATCCCTTATTAGCAAAATAGAAATATTTTTTCATGTCACATAAAAATTCGTATTGTAAGTAACGGTAAGTGCATCAGTGGCAAGATATTATCTAGTCGGAGTCTCCCCGTGTTTACACTAAATATTGTACGACACAATGAAATTACATGACATCTGTACTACAAATAACGGGAATATCTTTATTCATACCGCGACGCGCAAACAAGCTCCCCTCACGTTTGTATTGTCACCGCTACGAACGTCTGCTTGCTGTCGCTACAACTATAATGTAATAAAATATATTATCGTTTCTCATGTACTAATGTTTATAAATATTGATCATACATATCATATGGTGACGGAGTAAGAATACAATTCACCACTCCCTATCTTGCCCGTGGATGTCATACAAGACGACTATGGGATATAATATGCACATAACATCTGTGCAAGAGAAGGCAAACTCGAAATGAAACTCTATGCCAACATGTCTGACCAGCATGGTATAGTAGGTCAAATTCCCTCCCATTATGGAGAAGGCCCGAGCCCAACAGTGGGATGAGTGTGGGCTGCAATGATGTTGATGATATGTCCAGCAGCTTATCAAAGTCTACTACTCTACTCGAGCCCAACAGTGGGACATATATGAGCTGAAATGATGAATGATTGCGGGATTAATTGCTTTACACACATATAATTAATGGACACAAATTACATTTAGACTCAGAACAACAATTTGTAGATCGCATAAAGTGTTGTCTTGCGTGGTATTTGAGCCCGCGACACTGGCACGGTAGGTCTATATCTTACCCAGGCCGCGGGTGATCGGACTGGGGAATTGTCCGTCACCCGCAGAGAAGCTGACCGCGCGACGGCGACCGACGTCCCAGGACGTCGAGAGGTGAGGTTACCCGAAAGGGTATTCCTTTTTTTTTTTTTTGTTCTGACAAGGAGTGTTAGCCTCAGATGGCTGTTACACCCTTTCGCGGACTAGTGGTGAGCGCTGAGGACTCTCAACCCAAAAAAATTAAGCAACGGGGCCCAAGGGCACCCCCTGTGGGGTACGAACCTCGGCTTGGGGCGTTGCTGAGGGCAATGTGGGAGGTCCCACTTTAGATTTACTTATTTTTACGCGGCACGGTTTCGCACCTCGACGGCGAGGACGGAACCGTGGTCTTTTCTTTGTTGCGGCTTCGCGGGCCGTGTATGCTGTATTCTGGGCTATCGTGATCTCGTCATCGGGCTCGTCGAGAGCAAGTCTCGGTCGAGTGACCTTCGAGATGCGGGACGGGATATAGTTGGCTGCAGCGACCACTAAGGGGTTGGGGTGTGTTGTGGCAGAATCAAAATATCTACGGGCACACTGTTTCATATATTGCCTGATGGTCGGCAAGTGCAAGTCGATGTGGAGATCGGCATTGCGTATGAACCACGGTGCGCCCGTAGCCTTTCGCATGAACCTATTCTGAAGTGTTTGTAGCCTATGGATCCTGTGTGGCCTAACGTGAGCGAATACTACACTGGCATACAACATGCTGGGGCGTATGCAGGCAGTGTAAAGACGGATTTTGCATTTGAGCGACAGCTTACTCTTTGGGTTGAGTAAGTTGTGTAAACGACCCATAACGAACGCTGCACGCGAGCGCACAGTGGTTATGTGTCGAGGGAAGCTAAGACGATTGTCAAAGGTGACGCCTAGGTACTTGGAATTTGACGCCCAGGGGATGGACTTGTCAAAAATGCGGACTTGAGTGAAGCTCTCGGGGGGGAAGGGTATTCCGTCGGACCGACCACTGACGACAAGTCACATCTGCTCCGGTGGTCGCCCAACAACGAGGTGACGTGGGTACGGGTGGGTTATGGGCCCACGCGCCGTCCCTTTATCGCCCCGAATGGACTGGACCGCGCGTGCGCTTACCATAGCCCACCCACAAAAAAAAAGGTCTATATCTTACCCACTACTCCATCTGTGCAGTCAAGTGATTACAAGGTAATAAAACATTGTATTCTTAACACTTTCACTATTCGAACAATATTCTCGAGGGAATAATATAAACGTTATCTTTTAACACACAGGGATAATGTGCGTCATTAATAAAATATTTTAAAAATCATCACAATTGTTCTAAATATTTAAAATCATAATCATCATGGCTCTTACACGTCTACAGCTGGGCTCGAGCCTCCTCCACAATTAGAGGAAAATTGACAGCGTGGTATAGTAGGTCAATTTTCTTACCATTGTAGAGGAGGCTCAAACCCAACAGTGAAACGTATAATATGAGTTGTAATGATGATGAAAGGAAATAATATACTCAATTTCCTCTGGTGATTCCGATTCTCCTTCCTCTTAGTGATCCCTGAGCCAATTCTTCCGACTCTCACGGGAATGTCAGGGGGTGATAACACATTACCTATATATTTAACCGGTAACTCACGGAGGGGCTATTATTACAGATGCTTATACCGCTTATCATGGTTCATCGTCATCATCTCAGCTCATATAGATCCCACTGCTGGGCCCGAATTACCTCTAGTAGGAAGGAATTCGACCTAGTATATTTGACCTAGTAGTTGGTCAGACGAGTTGGAATAAGGTTTCATTTCAAGGTTTTCTTCTCTTTCATAGGTGTTGTATGTATATTATATCCCTCAGTTTTTACGACACCCACATGTAATATAGTTGGTGGTGAATTGCATTCTTACTCCGTCACTAGGTATACTAAAAGAACGTGCTTCACTTATTTTCAATTATATATTTTGCTCATATCAAAAAAAAAATCCTTCACAATTGAAACAAGCTATAATTAGAAATTTGACATGCTCTTAATTAAAAAAAAAAAGAGTCAAATAAGCACGCCGTTAAGTCTTACTCAAAACGTTTGCATGTCATCTATAGGTTTCTCATTAATTGAAAGATATTTTTATTTAAGTTAAATAAAATTAAGTCATAATGTATGATTCTCGTTAAGGATTTATTAATACTTACAAGAAAGATCATAAAACAAACCACAGATAATATTTGTAAAAGAAAAGGAAATATTGTCGTATCAAAAGAAGGCAAAGGAAGCGATTTACAATAAATAACTTTAATATTACAACTACTCCCCTATATTGATATCGATAGTATGAAGGAACCCCACTCGCCCGCGGCGAAAGCGGGGGTTGCGAACATTCTTACTTTTTGTCTTTTATAGGGACATGGGATAAAATTTGCGTGACTAGACCTATTCATATGGTGATAAAGTAAGGGTACAATGTATACCTCTGCTATCACTCTTCCATTTAATCTATACTTTTAATACTAATATTATAAAGAGGAAAGATTTGTATGTAAATATGTTTGTAACGAATTGGCTCCAAAACTACTGGACCGATTTCAAAAATTCTTTCACCAATGGATAGCTATAATATTAAGGAGTAAAATAGGCTATATTCTATCTCGGTATCCCCACGGGAACGGGAACTGCGCGGGTAAGGCGACTGAAATCGAAGCGAAGCGAGAGCGAAGCGAGAGCGAGTTACTAGTGTCGTATAAGATGACTAAAAAACGTAAGCAACCCTGCAAAAATAGAAAAAGAGAAACATTATATTTTGCTTATGCGAGTAGCCAGCATGGTGTACTAAGGCAATTTCCTCTTCATCGTGGCGGAGGCATAACTGTTTATTACTCAGTCATAGCACAAAACCACGAGAAGAAACTAACTCATTTTTAGTTGCTATAGTAGGAGATATATCTATCCGTGTGGTGATGGAATAACCATTCACCACTCCTTTTCTTGCCCTTAAGTGTCGTAAAAGACCACTAAGAGATTAAAATTTGCATACAACATGAGAAGGAAAACTCTAAATAAAACCCTGTATCAACCCGTCTGACCAACATGGTAGTAGGTCAATTTTCCTCCTATTATGGAAGAGGCTCGAGCCCAACAGTGTAATTTTTATGAGCTGTGACGATGATACTATGAGATCATATCGTAGCACAATAATCTAATCAGCTATTTCCATTTAGTGATGGAGTAAGTTTCCGTGTGGTGACGGAGTAAGAATACAATTCACCACCCCCTATCTTACCCGTGGGTGATCGTATGAGACGACTAAGGGATATAAAACGCATATAACATCTATGCGAGAGAAGGAAAACTCGAAATAAAACCCTATACCAACACGTCTGACCAGCGTGGTATAGTAGGTCAATTACCCTTCCATTGTGGAGGAGGCCCGAGCCCGACAGTGGGACGTATGTGGGCTGAGATGAGATGATGGAGTAAAAATGCATCCATGCACGTGTGTGTCGTAAAAGACGACAGAGGGATATAATATGCATTTAAAATATAAGCAACAGAAGGAAATCTCGAAATAAAATGCTGTTCCAATCCGTCGGACCATCGTAAGTCCCTTTTTTATTGTGATGGAGACTTGAGCCCGACAGTGGGTCTTATATGAGCCATATATATTTTTTGTCGATAATGATTCTTTGTTTTTGGGACTAATCCCACCACACATTCCCACCACTGTAACTTCTGTAAGCCACGATCCACAATAGTCTCCGTATAAGCCACTGAGAATTGACCCTCAGGAAGTCCCGGGAATCCCTTTTAATTGTCTTGGGACCCGCAACAAATTTAATTAAAAAAGAAAAACAGGAGGAGTTGAAAAGATTCCACTTCCCTCCTATGCAAAGTGGGAGACATGATGCAAAGTTAGCTAATAAGCCAGTAAATAAGAATTTGTACAACTACGTGAAACGCAGTGGTACAGCACCACGGATTGGACAGAGCTTAATGGACCTATCTGTGTATGTCGATAATGATTAAAAATTTATACGATAATTTGAAATTGCCTATGGATACGTCCTCCATTGATTAGCTTATTGATGTCTACTATTATACATAGGCGTCCCAAAGCAAGTATAGAGCTATCATCACGCTTGGCAGACCATTTGGGTGTCGTAGAAATCGGCTAAGGAATAACCGAGAAAATGGTTATCAGTTAGCCAATCGTGCCGAATAAAGTATCATCCCACTCTGGACAGGGCCATGACCAATAGTGTCCGCCCATATTCTGATAATGAAGCACCGTAAAACATATCTTGAGACATATCTATTTAAAGTATTGTAGACTTCTAATTAATATAACCAAGCTAAACATGCCAATAATCATATTAATTTGTAACTATCCATGTTTCATTTAAATTCTAACATTAATATATAAATTTATCAGCAATATAATAAAAATAAAGTACAAAAAAGTGACTGTAATTGAGCAATTCAAGAACTCAAACGGCACACAAAAAATCATTGAGAGAGTAATCGCGGAAGTAAAGCTACAGGTAATAAAAACTCGGCGCAGTCCAACAGTTTGTGAGCCCTGATTTGACGTAAAAACAGTAAAATAGTCGTAACGGAGCAAAAGAGCACCACTATTAGTTTTCTTTACAAGTTTTATTGACAATGCCGTCTGGTATCTATTTGCCGTTTTTCATACATGAAATGATTTCTTAAATTGTCTACACGCCTTATTATTGCGTTCTGTTTTATGGATCTATATTAGAATATGTTAATGTTAATAAAAACTGTGTCTTCTTTGCTCCAGTCGTAAAAGTACTCGAGAGCATATTGTTAGTTTCTGCGTTCGTAATTTCGGTTAAGTCAATTTCTTTTCCGTGTCGCGACGGGGTAAGAATATAGTTCAACACCCCATTACTTGTCCATGGGTGTCGTGACTTGTTTGAAAGTATACCTTACTAAGAGGCGACCCATCCATTGCAGAAGGCTCTTTTCAAATACTACGCAGGTGCATTCATATATGTACATAGAATTTAAAGTTCCATGCCTTATGTTGACTTTTAGTAACATATAAGACCATAACAGAAATGAATAATTGATGTAATAAGTTATTCAACATGTTTAAAATGTGTAAAAAAGTTAAGCCTCGTTAGTTAAACAGGCATCAGGGAATGGGTGATAACATTAAAATATTGACACTCTTTTCTTCACAGCTTATAAACATTCTATTTTTCTTCTATGGTAACTAAATCTGTAAAAGTTGTAATAAGAAATGGAATGTATGAAAGAGAGAGAGAGAGAGAGTGGGGTCTGATCGAAAGAGTAGATCGCGTTGCGTGTACTACGCACAGAACAATGTACTACGACACTACCGAATATTTGGAAGATGTGTAGGTACCACTTGTCACATATTTCTTCATTTTTCTTCTTTCTATCTTTTCAACCTATATATCCATTTCCCTCTATGAGTCACGAGCCAATTCTATAATAGAATAAAAATTGATTTATTTATACAATGTCGATTAAACAAATTGTTATAGTTTTGTTTCGAGGTTAACTTCTTTTACATTCATCCCTACATGTTTTCTGATATTTATGAATATATTACACATTTAAATTAAAACTATTTTTACACATTTTGTCGGGTTTCTATTTGATTTCTGTCTCAATAAATGCTGAAAAATGTACGAAACATTGGAAAATTAAACATCAAATACAAACGCGATAAAATTTGTGAATTTTTGATATTCTTTACTTAGATCACTTAATCATATTTACGACACATCATTCATAAGAACTTAGAACATGGAATTTAACCAACACTGGCCACATGATTTGCCATGAGATGTTATGTCCACTCTTTTCTATGCCTATGTTTTTCCTGCCTTCATTCCTAAGCCATCTCTCGCATACAATATTTATGAACAGAAAAGGGTTGCTGACATATTTTATAAATGTAAAATTGATACACTAAAGTACAAAACTATTTAAAAAAAACAGTGTGGTGACGGAGTAAGAATACAATTCACCACTCCTTTTCTTGCCCATGGGTGTCGTAAAAGGTGACTAAAGGATATCTTGTTCATACAACTATACAAGACAAGGAAAACTTAAAATAAAACCCTATACCAACCCACCTGACCAGCGTGGTATAGTAGGTCAATTTCCCTTCCAATATAGAGGAGACTCAAACCCAGTTGTGGGACAGTAAGTATATGAGCTGTACCTAATAATGACGATGAAAGTATGAAACATAATAATACTTATAGCAATAAGTCACCGATGAATCAGCCTCTAACAAAATTGTAGTATGAAATAAAACTTCAAAAGAATTATGACTATAATATAAAAACTGCCTGTAACGGAATGTCGGTATTGAGTACAATTAAGATATAAATCATCGAGAGAGCGTCATTGTGTATCGAGGACGTTATGACTGCTCGGGTTCGGTTCCGGGTCGAATCACTCATTGCTCTGTGGCCATTAGAAATGGTCACCAATTTATCATTAAAGCAATTTTTGCAATAATTGTTTGCTTTCGTACTCGCAAACGCTGCGAAATATACTCTACTTACAAATTATACTTCATTTCACTTTCTACTTTCTGTATAGCCAACGTCCTTTCTTGCAATTAGAGTTAAATTGGTTCTCTATACACAAAACTAACTAACCCAACAAACGTTGTACTGTTCAAATCTAAAAAAAAAATAAACGTAATTGTCCCTGAAATCGATCGCAGCGTCATCTATCGATTCCAATTGATAAACTAAACCATTCTCTTATCCATCGGAGCGGCCACAAAAAATCAACAAAATCGGTCTAGCCGTTTAGGAGTTCAATTTCAAACACGAACAGAAGATTTATTTAAGTAAAGATAGACAATGGATTAGCATAAGGTTTTATTGCAAGTTTTCCTTCTCTCAGAGTAAAAATTTCTATTTATGTCCTTTAGTCGTCGTTTATAATAGCTATAGGAAAGTATGGATAGACATTCTTAAAGTATCGCCATAAAGACGGTTACGAATAATCCCTCAGAAATAAAATATGATGTCTGACCCGTATAATAGGTGATATAGTAGGTCATTTTGCCTCTTATTATGGTCCTCCATATGCTCGAGCCAAACAGTGGGACGTATACGAGCTAAGATGATGATGATAACTCTCGGATTATTTTAATGTTAATATTCAGAATATATGAGTACCTTTAAACAGTGCATTAAATAGTGAAATTTTACACTTAACATAACTGCGTAATGGTATAAATGTCCATAATTGTAGGTAACGTTTATAATGACGATGGTGTGCTGCAGATAACACAGACATTTTGAAAACGTACTAATAATATATCAAACAAATAAATACCAGTGTGTTTTTTTTTTTGGGGGTGGGTTGCGGTCGCCGTGCTCCTCGCACCACTCCTTCCGGGGCGACAGAGGGACGTAAGCACGCACACCCGCAACCCACCCGCGATGCACGTCGCCTTCGTCGTTGGGCCGACTACCAGAGCAGGGTAGTCAGTGGTCGGTCCGACGGGATACCCCCTATTTGGGGTACCGTACCATCGACCGACGTCCCCACCTCGGGGAGGACGTCAGTCTTTCCTCACGCGGTCGGCCTCTCAGCGGGTGACGGACTAATTCCCCGGTCACGTCACCCGCGGCCTCAGCTAGGGCGGCATGAGGCGCAGGTATTCGCACCTACGCCTCCCCAGTCGCCGGCGGTGGATCGCCTCATCGAGGCTGCGCTCCCCGCGCAAGCGATCCGCCGCCTCCTTCCGTGAGACTACTGCCTCGCAGAAGGCTGCGACCGCTTCCCAGTTCCTGACGCTGTCGAGCATCACCCTGGCAATGGTCGGCAGCGTCAGGTCGGCACCAATGATTGCGACGAGTTCACGACGCTGCTCTGCCCAAGCGGCACAGACCTCGAGCGTATGCTGCGCCGTGTCCTCATCACAATCGCAGTGGTGGCAGGAAATACCAGTGTGTACTGATAACTTGAAATATCTATTAATTATTGTAATTTTTTTATTATCTTATTTGTATTTTATTACAGAAACGAGATAAAGCCCAGCCATTTTAAGGCAGCCATGTTAAACATGAGGAACCTTTTATCTGACATTTTAAATTGTCAAGTTATTTTTAAATAAGCTAATCTTTAATGTTTCTTCGAAACACAATTTCGAATATACCTAACCGCTTACGATTTATACTAGACCTTGAAAATATGAATGATCAATATTGAATTAATACAAAAATAATAAATTATAATTTTGAATGTTTTAATACTTTAAAAATGAATACTTTATAAATGCATTCTTTTAAGTATTATGTAATAGGTGCGAGCCAATTTCCGTCTACTGATCAGGGTCACATCTTCAACATCTCATTATCATCTCAGCTCGTATATGTACCACGCTGGGCTCGCGCCTCCTCCATTATTGGAAGATATTTGACCTACTATACCACGCGGCTCAGACGTGTTAGGTTAGGTTAGGTTAGGGTAGGGTTTCAAATTGAAGAGAAGGATCTCTTGCTTCGATGTTATCTGCATATTGCCTTAGTCGTCTTTTATGACACCTACGGCTAAGGCTGGTGAATTGTATTCTTTCTCCGTCCCCACAAGGATAGTCTGACTGATCTTCATATTGTAATAAAATCTCTGACTACACCGATCATTACTACTCATTTCAGAACTATAGTTTGTTCCCAAAGGAAGCCCTAAGCTAATGGGTCTAAACTCAAGCTCTCAACCGACAAATTCTACATATTCTAGTGCTAATTACGTAATAGAACTTCAAGGCCGGATATTTGACAAAACCAAATAGGAAGTATTCTACTCTATTAAAGCTTTTTTTTAATTTCAGTATTCGATAGCACAGATTTGAAAAAAATAACAAAGTAGAGTACCTTCCCTATCGTATACGCACTGGTCATCGGTCCACCCACGCACACAAAAGACGCGTGGGTGCAAAGATTATTCTCATTCAATTGAACCGCATTGTGCGCTCGCGCATGCCACTTCCATGCCACCTCTTAATTATCGCGCAGCTGCTGACCCGGGTCCATCTGGATCATCACCACCTACACCGCTACTATACATACAGGCTGATTATATAATATCCGATGTTTACGCGAATATTAGACATTGTAAATGAAACTATTTAATGGATTTTATCGCGATTGTATTTGATTTTTGATTGCCCGACGTTTCAAACACATCTTAGTCCGCCCGTGACCATGAACGCTGTAAAGTGACACACACACAAACACACATTAGGTATTTTAATTTCCTAATTCATTTTTTACACAAGTGACTCTAATTTCATCCACAGTATTGTAAGTAGCTACTAAGAGTCACTGCAATTTTAAATTTGATCATCACTTAGATTTGAACACATGAATTATAAGTAATCTTAAAATATTACGAATATTTACAGCTATAAGTTCTGATCTGATGTAGATCCTATGGTGATGGAATAAGAATACAATTCAGCACTCCTTATGCACCCGTGGATGTCGTAAAAGACGACTAAGGGATACAATACGCATATAACATCTATGCAAGAGAAGAAAAACTTTAAATAAAACCCTATACCTACCTGTTTGACCAGCATGGTATGCTATAGGTACCATATGACAGACCCTAGTCTATCAGGGTCTCAGCTCAAATACGTCCCAATGGGCTGCTGGGCTTAAGCCTCCTCATCAATAGGTAGAAAATTGAACCTAATATACCATGCTGGTTAAACAAATTAATATAGCGTTTCATTTCGTGTTTTGTCTCCTTCCATTCCTCTGTTCCCTAGATAGTATAGACATATTAAAACATTTACTCGTCTTTTATCTGTGGGTATGATGGGTATGAACAAGATAGGGGGTGATGACGAAAAAAATCCATCTAAGCATTAATTGCTTATATCAATTAGGATTAAATGTATCTGCTATCTTTGGTAGATCTTCTAGTAGATGATTACAAACTCTTTGTGTTAATATCGCGTGTATCTATAATCTAATATCATAATCGTATATAATATGCGAGCAATATCTTGCGGCAGAATATTATCTATACCAAATAAATAATATTCTTTTATTTAGAATATCCCTAGTTTGAAATAAACCTTCTCAAAGGTACACTAAGACAACTCCTTTTGTGCAGCCTGTATCTATCTTTTAAGATTATCTGCTTCTCAAGATGTTTTTTTTTTCTGTTTTAACTAATAGGTTTTAATTCATTTGAAATTTAGGTCGTAATATAGGCAAAAAATGATTAAATGCGTGTTTATTTAAGTCAGGACCTCATCATCATAATCAGCATCATGACTCATATATGTCCCACTGCTCGGTCCGTGCCTTCTCCAGAATTAATCTTCTATATCACACTGATCAGACGGGTTAGCATACTTTTATTCCGAGTTTTTTTTCATAAATGTTAACTGCATATTATATCCCTTAGCCGTCTTGTACGATACCCATGAGTTGAATGGGCCAGTAGTGAATAATATTCTTACTCCGTCACCATCAAGAATATATAATTCAAATACTTATAATTAATATCATCATGTACAATAAATTGTACATACTGTATTTAGTTGATATGTGTAATACAAGGTGAGAGTGTCCAGTAACAATAGAACGCCAGTTTTGAGTGGCCAGACGTCCGGCAAATCTCATTTGTGGATTTATCATTAACTGTATTTCATCCACCCTTCTCTCCAAAGCCTATTAAGGGTTATAAATTTTATATCCGCCTGTCATGTCCGAAGCTTTTCGATGTTTATTTATCGTAATTTTATTTACACACATTGATAGGGAAAGGAATATATCTATTTTTATTATAGCCTATAGTGGTAAGCTAGCAATATACCTGATCAGAAAGGATATAGTCGCAAATTGGTCTTAGTAATACCAAGGGCAACTAGTAATTCTCAGCCTACATAAGCCCACTGTTGGACTCGGGCCTCCTCAATATAGGAGGAAAATTGACCTGCTATACCGCGGTAGTCAGATGTGTTGGCATAGGCTTTTATGACGAGTTTTTTCCTGCATAGATATTATCTAAATATCATATCCCTTAATCGTCTATCACAATACCCACGGTAAAAGATGGGGTGGGGAATCATATTTTTATTCCGACACCACATGAAATCATCATCATTTCAGCTCATAGGTATACGCCCCACTGCTAGGCTCGAGCGTTCTCCACAATAGGAGACAAATTGACCGTAGTATTCCATGCTGGTCAGACAGATTAGTATAGGATTTTATATCAAGTTTTCCTTCTCTTGCATAGATTTTATATGCGTATTATATCCCTTAGTCGTATTTTACGACATCCAGGAGCAAGATAGGAAGTGGTGAATTGTATTGTTACTCCGTCACCACACGGAATATGAAAAAGATATTATACGCTATCTCCTTTACATATGCTATATTAAGCACTATAACTATCTCTATTTTCGCATCATCATCATCTTGCTCTTATCCCAATTACCTACTTGGGGTCGACGCAATATGTCATCTGTTTTGACATATTACAAAAAGTTTCGGCAATGACTTTTATGACCGGCCGCCTGCCTGACGTCAACCCTCCTTGGGAATGTAATCGTTGACCCAAATCTCTATTTTCGCATACACATAAAAAATAAAACAAAAACTAGAATAGTATTGCGTATTTTAATCGTAAAAATGGAAGATATTAACCGAATCAGTAGTACGGTGAGCCTCGCCCTAATCGGGCGTCGTATCGACTCCACCTTTTGTCTTAATTCGATGAAGAGTAATTTATAGCTGTGTGCAGGCTACACTTGCCATAAATAATAGCATTTTATTGTGAGCCCGTAGAGTGCTGTTCTGTCAAAATTCACATAAATAATGACGACCCGGCGAGACAGATCTTATCTTGGTATAACGACAAGTCTACGACGCGGTTATAAACAAAAGGCGAACTCTAATGACTGAATGAGCCATCGTAAACCCTTAATATTTACGCACGAATCTTTCAGTTCACCTTTTGTGAGGTTTTATAACTCGGGGAGACTTTGCTTCAAGCAGGCGCCTACGTTAGTCGCCTCGCTATGTCTGATTTATTCATACCACCCGATGCATGATCAGTTTTTCGGATATCCAGTTTTTTTGCTGCATTACTTTTATAAAAGAGGTCTGATTTTTCTCACGTCGAAACATTTTTGTTTCAAATTGATCGACAAACTTGACAAGTTGACAGGCATTTCCATCAATAGAAGGTTATTGCGCTTATTTTTAATGTTTAAAATTGAATTGCAAAAGCGAATGTAAAATTTCGTTCCAATTTTTCCACTGTTTACAATGACATAAAAGTGTAGATATCGGGTTGCAATTAAAACTATTGGACGACGCTCGTTAACTACAACGTGTGGGAGGACAAACAGCAGATGTACGCGACCCTTGCTAACTTCACTATTCACCCTAACACTTGTAATTAGAAAACTATGGCTATCATTCAGTTTCAGTTCAATAATAATAATATTCTTCTGAGCGTACACGATGACAAATATTGACGAGCACTATACAATTTACTTGAAATATTCATACCCATTTTTACAAATAACATTTCAATTGTAAGTAACACCTAAGATAATCTATATGTGTGACACACAATTTTAAAGATTGATTGATATTTTGGCATTTAACATATAATCGTTCTTAGAACTGCTTAGGTTTTACCTAAAATTAAAGTGCCTTAATGAAAACAGGTACTTGTAAACAAGGGCATATATATCGTATACAGACTGTAATGTAGTGACTAGTGGTAGGATATTAGAAAGGTTACGATATTATCCGTCACCTTTCATCTATACCAATAAATAAAATTGGAGTGTCTGTTTGTAATGTCAAAATAATAGACTTTTTTCATGCTCACATGGTTATTTGCACGACACCTATGCCTAAAATAGCAATTAAAAAATTTTTGTTTGTCTGTCTGTCTGTCTGTCTGTCTGTTTGTTCCGGGTAATCTTCAAAACGGCTGGACCGATTTCAAAAATTCTTTCACCAATGGAAATCTATAATATCAGGGCGTAAACTAGGCTATATTTTATCCCGGTATTCCCACGGGAACGGGAACTACGCGGGTAAAACGACTATAACCTATAACCTAAGCGAAGCGAGGGCGGGTTGCTAGTATACTATATGACTAGAGGCCTCTATAGGATTCATTCATTTCAATTGGAAATGAGGACTTAATAATTAACCCCTATATTCCTTCGAACTATTTTTTTTTTATTGCCAACGGTAGCAAACGAGCAAACAGTACACCTGATGGTAAGTGTTGCTGCCGCTCATGGACCTTTACAAGGCCGCTGCCTACTCTCTCGCTCACCGAACGAAGCGCATTAACTAATTGCTACTACTCAGACGTCAATTTTCTGCGAGAGTGTGGTACTAACACGGACGGACCGGCCCGCGGCTGTAGACAGATAACTGTCGACAGTGTGGTCCTACCACTCTTATTATTTAGTATTTCTTTCTATTGTGAATTAGACTTATGGTATTAGCCACGTTTATGGGTTAAGAAGGAAAAGATATCACTTAGAAATGTATCCACTACAACAAGTATTCAGCGGTTATATATACCAACTAAAAGTTCTGGAAGAAGCTATTTTCTACAGTATTTCTAAACGCTGCGAAAGGTAGCAAAAATACTCTCTCGTTTAACGAACTAAACAAAATGTAGGCAAAGTATCAAATCTCACAATTTCAGACTATTATCTGGTATTACAAAAATAAGTATAATTATTTAGAAAGTTCTGCTTGTTTGATTGATAGATATGATTGACAGAACATATAAGTTGATTAATAACGTATAAGATGAATAATAACATATAATAAAAAGAACTCGAAGACCAGTGGACTGGAGAAAACTCCAGAATCAACAATTTGGGAGGTCTATTTTAGGATTCAAAGGCAAGTGACACAACGGCGGATAGGTAAGCGATAACAATTCAATATTTATTGTCACCCAAAGTCCGTCATTAAGATAGTGTCAAAACTCACTGGCACGCACACAGGCATTACGGGCCGGACGGAGCACTCATAATTATTACTAATGCCTTAAATATGTCAAAACAGGAATCCAGGTAAAAAGGCGTAATTTACGCGCGTCCGATAGAGATTTGGCAGTTGGCGCCGGAGTGCGCGCAAGCAGCCTGGCTGCTTCGCGAACAGGCGCCCGCTTTTTGTTGACCATTGTCTTTTAATATAAATTTTAAATAGGAAATGTCCCTTTTTATGGAGATCTAGTTTACTGCGCTGACAATGAAGGCATAAATCTAACGAGTGCGTCACTATACCTCGTCGATGATCGATCGATAAAGATTATTTATGTACTTCCGTTGGAAATACACGATTGGAGTCATGGACGTGAAGAAATTTGTAGAGTTATATATTAAATGCATTAACTTACAGAGAGATTAGAAGTATTTTATGTATATTAATAAAAGACATCACCCGCTCAATACAAATTATTATTGCGCAAATTGTTTGAAAACTTCATAAATGGAGCAAAGTACCTAAAACCAGGTTTATATTCAAGCCTTAACTTATCGTATGTCGTACGTTTCTGCTTACCCGTTGCTGCTTCAATTTCAGCATGCTAATCATTTCATCATCGTCATCTCAGCCCATACATGTCTCACCGTTGCGCTCGGGCCTCCTCTACTATGGGATGGTAATTGACCTACTATGCCACGCTGGTCAGACATGTTGGTATAGGGTTTTTTCGGGTTCTCCTTCGCTTGCATAGATATCATATACTTAGTCGTCTTTTACGACATTCATGGGCAAGACAGGGAGTGGTGAATTGTATCTATTCTTAATCCGTTACTACATGGAGTATGCTACCGAGGCCTATTAATCTATACAAATAAATAAAAAAGTGAAGTGAAGTGTCTGTTTGTAATGTCAAAATAATGGGCTTTTTTTAAGCTCACACGGTTATTTGCACGTCACCTATACCTAATATACAGTTTAATAAGTTTTGTCTGTCTGTCTGTTTGAGATAATCTTCCAAATAGCTGGACTGATTTTAATAATATTTTACTACCAGCTAGCTGTCTATATAAGGAGTAACTTAGGCTATATTTTATCCCGGTATTCCCACGGGAACGGGTACTACGTCGGTAAGGCGACTGAAACCGAAGAGAAGCGAGGGCGGGTTGCTAGTGAGAAATATGACTGAAGGATTTACAATAAAATATGTAAATAAAAATGGAGGTAATACCATAAATAAATAAAAGTAACAGCATTTTTTTTTGGTGTGGTTCGTGCACCCGCCGCCTGGCTCCATCCGGGGCGACAGAGAGGCGGCGTGCGGCCCCATAACCCACCCATATAGCATGTCGCCTTCGTCGTTGGGCCGACCACCGGTGCAGAGTTCCTTGCTTTTAGTGGTCGACCCGACGGAATACCCCGAGAGAGTACCCTCTCCCATCGACGTCCCCGGAACGCAGATCACCGTCACGAGGCTAACCTCTCCGTGGGTGCCAGACTAAATCCCTGGTCCGGTCACCTGCAGCCTCTGCTAGGGCGGCATCAGACGCAGGTACTCGCGCCTACGCCGCCTCAGTCGCAGGCAGAGGACCGTGTCCGCGTGGAGTTCTTCCTCCCGCACACGGTCCGCCGCCTCCGAAAGTGGTAGCCTAAATGTAAATCGAGAATATGTATGACATAAGACGAGATTTAGCATACATTTTCTCTCCATCCTTTACTTGCCATGAGAGTTGTAAAAGCAGGCTGAGAGAACAACCAGGAGGACTCTAATAACACTAATTGCAATCGTCCATCCCGCTATCAAGCATGCGACTTTAGCATTATCCCTCCCTTAAGCATATGTTAAATAATGGACGTAGCTGCTGAAAATCATTACAATCGTCATCATCTCAATGCATATTATATATGAATATTATTACTCTATCACAATATGGAGAATAGTTACAATATCATGATAAAACTTTTCTCAATATCAATTTACGTCTTTTTCAATTCTTGACTTTTTAATAATTCCATTTAAATATATATCTGCACAATTAGTACTAAAAATCATTACGTAGATTGTAGCTATAAGTTTTTTCGTTCAAACAACATCGAAGCATAAAATTGAGTTAATGATTTTGTTATTTCAAGCGTAATAGGTTTAAAATAACTGATATAATTTACTTAAGGTTGTTTACAAGTTACATTATTCTTTTTTTACTTTTAAGGAAATGTGTCTAGGCAATTTTAGACACACTGCTCGAATACAGCGATATACCTAATGCTGATTTTAACCGTATACATTTATCAGTATGTAGCAAACCCAATTGATGATGCCCGCGCAAAACAATTCATTATGAGATCTTTAAATAATTGGTGTGAATTTATGTAGGTATAAATTTAAAACTAACTTAAACGTAAACGTAAACTTCCTTATAAATTCTTTTCATGTTCCGTGTGCTGACGGAGCTAGAATACAATTCCCCATCCTCTAGATTGCCTGTATGGTAAATTACGAGTAAAGGATAAAATATGCAGGTGTCATCGATGCAAGAGAAGGAAAACACTAAATAGAACCATATGCCACCACGTCTGACCAGCGTAATATAGTAGGTCCAATCCCCTCCCGAAATGGGGGAGCCCCGAGCCCAATAGTAAGACGCGTATGAGCTGAGATGATGATGATGGAATCCTTTCGTGATGCCTTTAACAAATTATATCTTTGGCTTTAACGTAAGAAACTAGGTAAAAAAATAATCGTACTTAAAGATAACGTGAAAGGAATAAAAGCAGACCCTCGAGGAAATGCGAACAATGTACGCATATGATCGCTACAATTAAACTAAATGTTAATAAAGAGAACAATGCCGCTCATCTGTTCCGAACTTGGGCTCCAATCAACGTGCCTTCAAGGGAAGGGCTGATTAACGACAATAACTCAAGGACAACACCAACTTTACCACGATTATTTTTATTTTAGGTCCTTTCCAGTCGATCTCTAATGAATACGGTTTATCTTCAAGTTTATATAAAAAATAAATCGCTTTTAACTGAAGAATCACGCCTTAAAAAAGAAACGCTTATTAAAATTTATTTCTTTCTCTCCTCGCAGCTCTGTCGTGTACTTCGGATCGAATAAAATTAAAAAGTCAAGAATTCTTATTTATTTTAATACAATAAACCGCAATCGCTGAATAAAGATAAATAAAAAGCAATAAAAAATAAAATCGCATTAGCAATAAACAAAATACTTCAGCGGATGTGGGCAGAGCGAAGAGCACGCACTTCGACGTCTATAGAGCCGGTTGTGTGTAATATCAAATGCTACAACTAGACAATATACAATGCAAATAATTTAATATTCTCCTTAGAGTACATTTTATTGCAATGTTATTTATTTTTTTAAGAACATCAACTTTATGGTAAAGGCATCACATTTAAAACATATCAGCAAAAAAAAGTAACAAAGTCCTAATTGACAAGTGCATCTAATAACCATATGTGTAAAAATAATAAAGTTGATATAAAAGTAATTATTATCAAATAAATACAGAATGCAAGGAGTCTCCACATCGATCTGTTAGCCGATTGTCACGAGTGCTACCCTCGTCGGCGTTTTCTTAATTGTGCCGAAATATTTATTTGATTGCAAACTTTGCAGCACAAATGTGCAACCGAAATGGTCATCGGCATCCTGGCAGCCACCACAATAGTACCGCCATATCCAAGTCTTCTAAAAAGAGCACCATATTACACATTCAAATCTATTTTTGCCACTTGCTGTTGCCTGTTGCTAACAAGCGGAAACCTAGTAAGAAAATTTAATCTCCCTATAATAGAAGAAATAGCAATGTTGAAATAGGAGAACAGTATTTATGTATAACTTAGCTAGGTATCTGTTAGATTTATTTAATAAATGCTAATAATTATTGACTTATTGACCGAGATAATCCCACATCGTGTTATAATATAGGTATTTATATTATTTGCAATCCATTAAATATTTCATTAATAACAAGTATTTTGAGGTCACACACAAAGCCATAAATATTTACATTGTCCTTGTTCTTCTATACAGCGCAAGTCTAAAGTTTTCCACACGCTTCTATCGCAATGGAAAAATAACTTAAAGCTATGTGATGGCCTTCGGCATAGCATCTTTTTTTTTCAAATTATAATACAAATCCAAAAAAAATATCACAACCAGATCCCACAAAACGGCACCCGATCACGAGTTAACTACTAGAGCAGCCATCAATCCCTTGTGGTCTGATCAGACCTGTTAAGGTATTTTTATTTCAATTTTCTCTTCTAAATAAAAGGTTTTTTGCGTTACGTAACTTTTTATCCCTATAGATAAACAAGGTTTGACGACACAATACATTTCTACTTCGTTATTACACTTAATATATTTTGAGAAAAATTCATATTTAGTTCAATACTTGACTATGGTGAAATGGTCTAAACACTAATGACGTCGTAGCGTTATGGGTTTGATCCCATTCAAGACATTTCTGTGTGCGATTGACAAATAATTACTTCGTTAATTGTATGTAAAGTCTCCTGTGATTTATATCTTAGTGCGGTTTAATGTTGAATAAAAATATATCAAACATAAATAAAAAACTATAACAAAATTTAAGTGTGCATTGTCAATAATATTGATTCAAACAATTTAGGGCAATTAGTCGAATGATTATGTCTAGTTCTAAGACATTCCTTCAAGTTGGAAGCAGGCATCGCGCGAGTTCTGTCTGTTAGCAAATTGCCATATCTCCGATCTAAATGGGCCAGAGTCGATATTGGATACATTCGTAACAGTATAACAAACCAAGTACTGATCATTCGCAGTGAAAGAGAGATGAAATAAAGTATTAAATTGGTCGGGTTCCGATCGCAGCGAATACAACTGTATACTCTCAGAACCAACAATCGAGATCTGAAGTTGCGATAACGATGTCAACTAGTGCAGACTGTCCTCGCCGTTCCCATGATTTGCGATGCCGTTCTAATCGTAATAATTACGGCCTATCCATCAAACGGACGTATGATAAACATAGGTCTCGAGAATCTGACCAAGAAATGGTAGTAGTTATCAATCTGCGTGCCAACTGTTCACAGTTTGAGAAATACCAGTGATCATTTTTTGCTCAAGTGACGTGTTTATGAACGTTCCGTTATAAATTCTCTTTGATCTCATCTAACATGTCACATTGATGTCTCTTAGTAGTTTTCCCTCGTACATTGGAACCAACGAAAGACTCTTAAACATATTTTTATTGCTCTAATTCCTCTATGTAACATTCGTATCGGACATAACATTCGTCAACGGTCCTAACAAAGCTGACTAATTATCGTGGCGCGGCATGTCGTAAAACAGTGCATATTGACGGAATATAGAGAGGCCGGCACACAGTGCTTAATGACATTAATCACATTGATTTATTGTGGTTCCGAGTTATTACAGGCTGGCCGCGTATTCATGTGTGAGTGCATGCGTACCTATGTAACGACACAGATTGGTACAGCTGTGTGCGTGCCTCTTGTGTAAATGTAAATGTAATACGAGCAACTACGGGGTGATACATTACACCTGCGCCAATAGTAATTTTTAATATTTGACATTTTTAATGTAGTTTTGCTCTAGATAATATAGTTAATTAAGCAAAATTCACCTCATAATAAACACATTAATATTTATCCTAAAAGAACGGCTTTTTACGAGTCATAAATAAGCTTTTATAGTTTTAATTTATACGAATTATTGAATAAAATTAAATGAGATATTGGAGAAAATTTGGAATGTTATCATAAAATGGAACAGCCTAGCTAGTGTAGGCGCCAGTTCACGGACGGTACGGTAGATATATGTGTGTGCGTGTATGACATTAGGCAACAATTTACGCTGTTTGCGGCGTGTTAATATTGATTGGTTCGCTTTATTTCGACTCGTGCAAATCTATCCACTAAACTGCTCAACGGTTTGTAAGTAGATGTAGATATTACGTTCTTGTGGTCATAGAACAAAAATATAACACGTCATTACTACATTATCGCCATAGAATATCGTAGAAACCGACAAAAATAAAGCTAATAATACAAATTTTACTATCTAAAATAGCATTGAGTGGAATGTATATCAAGCATAAGCTTTTTTCATACATATATAGTTCTTCTTTATGTATATATGGGAATGAACTGCTCCTTAACAGCGGAACAGATTTTGATGAAAACATTGTCTGTGTTTCATTAACTCCCTGAATGGCTTAACTTCAAAAGAAGTAATGGTGCTACAATGGGCTTTTTAGAATTTTATTATTTTTATACAGAACAATGTCTGTTAGATCAGTTAATCCTTACTAATATTATAAATCCGATAGTAAGTTTGTTTGTTTATTAGGCTTTCATGCTTAAACCACTGCATCGATTTCAAAAACTCTTTCACCAATGGAAAGCTATAATATGAAGGAGTATAATAAGCTATATTTCATCCCGGTATTCCCACGGGAACGGGAATGACGCGAGTAAGGCGACAGAAACCAAAGCGAAGCGAGGGCTCTAGTAGATAAAGGTAAGTTAAAAAATATTTTTAGAAATAATCTTTTATTGAAATGCTCTAATAAGAAAAAAATATTATTTAATCTAGCAACCCGCTCTCGATTCGCTTCGGTTTCAGTCGCCTTACCCGCGTAGTTCCCGTTTCCGTGGGAATACCGGGATAAAATATAGCCTATGTTACTCCCTGATATTATATGATATTATATTGGTGAAAGAATTTTTTAAATCGGTTCAGTGGTTTAAGTGTGAAAGCGTAACAAACAAACAAATAAACAAACTTACTTTCGCATTTATAATATTAATAAGGATTAAATCATCATCAGCCTGCTCTTATCCTATTTACTTGGGGTCGATGCAATTTATCTACAATCCTATTCCCTCTTTTTTTTTTTTTATGGGTGGGCTAACAATCCTATGCCCTCTACAAATTATTTTTACGGATTTTATCACGTTTGTACCTATTTGATTTTTTGATTTATATCTAACCGCTCTTTATGTCCAGAATTAATTATTAAATTTAGATTAACATTTTTAAATACAAT
This sequence comes from Lymantria dispar, assembly GCA_032191425.1. NCBI lineage: Eukaryota > Metazoa > Arthropoda > Insecta > Lepidoptera > Erebidae > Lymantria > Lymantria dispar. The sequence continues at coordinate 17,607,050 of CM063446.1, read as the reverse complement.
CTCGGGAAATCAACGCGAGAAAAGTCATAAAAATATTTTTTTTTTAAACTAGCAATCCGCCCTCGCTTCGCTTCGGTTTCAGTCGCCTTACCCGCGTAATTCCCGTTCCCGTGGGAATATCGGGACATAATAAAGCTTATGTTACTTCCTGATATTATAGCTTTCCATTGGTGAAAGAATTTTTGAAATCGGTTCGGTGGTTTAAGTGTGAAAGCGTAACAAATACACAAATAAACAAACTTACTTTCGCATTTATAATATTAATAAGGATGTGCAATACTCCTGTAAAAATCAGATATCATTAGTCAAACCCTTAAGTTACAAATTTTGTATGTTACAAAATTTCTCTTGTATTAAGCAAGAGAAGTAAAAAACAAGATTTTATTAAATGATCTGAAAAGAAGAAAACTATATTGTTAACCCCCGACACAAAAAGAGGGGTGTTATAAATTTGACGTCGATGTCTGTCTATGTGTGTGTATATGTGTATCTGTCTGTGCCATCGTAGCTTTCAAATGGATGGACCAATTTCGATGCAGTTATTTCCATTTGAAAGCCAGTTTTTTTGCGGTGGTTTGTTTGGGTAATATCGATTCAGCAGTGTAAGAATATCAGCTCTTTTTCAAAATGGTATTATGGCGTATGTTTATTCGATTAAGTGATTCACACGTGTCAGTAAAATCGTTAAATGACAATTTATTGATATTTCTTGTTGAAGAGAACGTAATACTTTTTTATTATTATAGTTCGTGTCATGGGTTTTTCAACATATTCAGTACTAGCAACCCGCCCACGCTTCGCTTCGGTTATAGTCGTTTTACCCGCGTAGTTCCCGTTCCCGTGGGAATACCGGGATAAAATATAGCCTGGTTTACGCCCTGATATTATAGCTTTCCATTGGTGAAAGAATTTTTGAAATCGGTTCAGACGTTTTGAAGATTACCCGGAACAAACAGACAAACAGACAGACAAAAATTTTTTAATCGCTATTTTAGGCATACGTGTCGTGGAAATAACCGTGTGAGCATGAAAAAAGCCTATTATTTTGACATTACAAACAGACACTCCAATTTTATTTATTGGTATAGATTGATTTTTGGCTTATAATACAAAATTAAATGCAATCTTAATGTATTATATTACATAACTTATATGTTATAAAAGCTTGTCGCCAGATTTGTCTATTTACATAAACAAGAATACAATACGTAACTTGATCTTGACGTTACTATATCCAAGAAAAAATGTTTATAAAATATATAAATTTCTGTGTGATGACGGAGTAAGAATACAATTCACCACCTCTTTGCCAGGGGTGTCGTAAAAGACGACTGAGCGATAACATTATAACATACAACATCTATGCATGAGAAGGAAAACTTTAAATAAAATCCAGTACCAAACCATAGTAGGTCGATTTATCTCTCATTATGGAGGAGGCTCGATCCCAGTGGGACGTATAAGAGCTGTGATGATGATACTGACTTCATTCTAACATTCTAGACTCATAACAGTTTTAATCTGTATTACTCTATGACCCAGTTATTCGACAATGTAATAAAATTTGTGAGTTTTTCGACTCCTCATTATTTTCAATCGTTTGTAAGTAGGTTAATATATTAGATTACAAGTATTTCTATCGATCAGTGTAAATGCTAGCATTAATATGCGGGTGTTTTGTAATCTGTCTATGTTAGAATACGTTTATATGATTTCATCAACATTTGTAGGACTTTGATATGAAGTGAACAATACTAGTTAGAATTTTCAATGTAATGATTTCCGTGTGGTGACGAAGTAAGAATACAATTCACCACTCTCTATCTTACCCGTGGATGTCGTAAAAGACGACTAAGGGATATAATATGCGTATAATATATATGCAAGAGAAGGAAAACTAGAAACAAACTCTATAGCAATATGTCTAACCAGCGTGGTATAGTAGGTTTATTTCCCTCCCATAGTGGAGGAGGTCCGAACCCAACAGTGGGACTTGTATGGGCTGAGATGATGATGATGATATTGTAATAAAGAAAACAGAATCTTTGGAATAATAACATTAACTATGAAAAAAGGTAATATAAATAAAATCTTTAAAATAAATAAATATATAAGAGGGTAGCTGTCTATTTAAAAATAACAAAAAAAAGAAGAACCTGAAAAAAATGAGAGAAAATCAGAATAGTGACATGTACAGTATAGTATATATATATATATATATATATATATATATATATGTTTTAAATAACAATCAAGGAGTGCGTGACATGAATAGTTAAAAAATCTATATACCGACAGGACCTAAAACTGTGACCCAAAATACTAAACTAAGTTATGTTTTCGTTCAAATACCGAATTTCAAGCAAATGAAAATGTAATTATAATTTGAAAATGATAGGAATTAACAATTTTAAGTTAGCAGTCACGAATAATACTACCCGAATATTATTTTGCTTGTACAACATTACATTTCCAAGTTCGCCTCAGACATGCGCCCGATTGTAACACTTACAATTAGCCAAATGCAAATTTTGCAATTTTCTATCATTAAAGAGGATAACGTGCACCTAAGTTAATGTAATATGAAGGATTCCGCTTATAAAACAATTAGGCAATTCAAAATATGCAATTTTTATAACTCTTGACATATTTTTCTATTAGAAAAAATTTACCGTGTAGATGTGATATGATAACTTAAGAATATAATGTGTCACCACTCTTTCCCTCCCAAAATAGTTGTAAAAACCAGCTAATGAATCACCCAGTAATAATACCAAACTAAAAACACAATTTTTTGTTTGACTATGACATCCACAATGCCTAATTCGTTGAGGGCGATGGAAAAGCAGTGCTAAGCCTCATAAATCACAGTGTACACTACCTAACGCTATCGGTTAGATCACTAATACGGATCCATGGACATCGTGGCTGGCCTGAAACTTATACACCAATTACACCGGTATGGTCACCGGCATGCCTGCCAAGTGTATGGCATTATTTCTCTTGAAGAGGCCTGCGTCCAACAGTAGACATAGAATAGGCTAATAGATAAATCAAGTCATAGATTGGCAAAAGTATTCTATCTATGCAAATCTTAGAATAATAACGTATAGAAGGATAGTGTCAGTACTTCGAACTTTAAAAATTTGAATCTAAAAATACTAATGGCGGGCAGACGATTACACACGTACACACGCACACCACTATACAAATTATGAAATCAAATTTTGTTTTTATTAACATAAATCGTCGAAATACTTTTAAAAGTAATGTTAAAAACCTTTTTATGTTTTTCAAATGTATTCTGGCACCATTTGAATGCACAAGCCGTCATAATTACCTATTTATTTTTTAAGAGTTGCGTACGTTCGTGCAGTGCAATGACTTGTACATTACGGGACTGTTCCGGCGTAGGCTCCATTAGGCTCCAATTGAAATGCCTCACTTTTTGTGCGTGGACTTACCTTCTATATGTTATTATTCTAAGATAGAAATCTTAATTTCAGACTTTCATAAAAAGGATTCCAGTTCATAAGCATTTTGCTTAATGGATAGATATCAAAAACTGTAAACTATCGCACTTGGCGTTAAAGCTGAGTAACCAAAACGTCAGTGATGCACTCCAGAGGCAGAATATAGGCGCTAGTTTCAAAGTCGCCACAATATCCCATTATCATCCCGGACGATCGGATGAATAATCTACCTATGTATTAAAACCTCATCATCATCATCATTATCACAGCATATATACATCCCACTATTGGGCTCGAGCCTCCTGCAGAATAGGAGGGTAATTGACCTACTGTACCACGCTGGGCAGACGTGTTGGTATAGGGTTTTATTTCTAGTTTTTCTTCTCTTGCATAGAGATGTTATATATATATTTTTTTTTTAAAGACAACCCTGCACTAAGGAAATAATCCTTGTATTGCGGGGGAATTTACAAACATATTATTAACTGTCATAAATTACATCCAGACTCAGAACAACAATTTGTGAATCGTACAAAGTGTTGCTTGCATGGGATTCGAACCCGCGACAGTGGCACGGTAGGTCGATATTTTAACCACTATGCCATCTGTGCAGTCAATATTGTATCCCTTAGTCGTCTTTTACGACACCCACGGGCAAGAAAGGGGCTGGTAAATAGTATTCTTAATTCATCACCACCCGGATTAAAACCTACTTATGAGTAAACTGGACGTAATTTCCATCACACAAGTATTTAGTACAACAAGGCACTAACGCGATACGTTCAGCTCACACGTCCTACCTCGCGAACAATCACGCCGCGCATATCAATCACTGCATTATAATTTCATAAAGCACGTTTGTCAACGTAAATAATACGCAAAATTTATGTTACGAGGTTCTCACCGTTCCATGTAGCCGCATCGAATACTTAATACGACATCATTAAGTATAGAAATACAGAACGAGTACCACTCATATTCATTTGAGTACGTGTCTATAAATTCAATTAAACTAAATAAGTTACGTACATGTATAAGGAATAGAGCGTGTTATGAACACGAATATAAATTCATTTCTATATACATAAATTGTTATTTAAACTGTTTTATTGCTTGTTTGTTCCTTACATGAGCTATGAACGTCGCAAGAAAAGCGTGGGCTTGTAGTAATTATATTCAATGTGTAATGAGACGCTGTGCTTACGAGTACGTAGCCGTATGTGAAAGTTATGTTTGCTTGAAAGTTTTATATCTCGGATCACAGAATTATATCTTTCTTCGCAATTCCTGAACATACATTTATTTTAAATTCTCTTTCCGTTTTTGTGGTGTAGTAAAAACATAATAAATCTTTAAAGAAGACTTGAGGATATAAGCAGATAAGAACACTGAAAGATAAGGGACTTTTCAAAGACAAGCACGTATGGGAGGCAAATCAATTTATTTCAAGCATTGATACTATTTCCTTCTCCCATTACAGCTACCTTAATAGCGCCTCTTTTAGCTATCTTTTATCTCGAAGAAGAAGATTTTAAACCACCAGATTATAAATATGATTATAAATATATTTTAAACCACCAGATAAAAAAATATGGGTCATGTCACTAAATAAACGGCCGGCTAAATATACTTATACGTATGCTTAGAGCATATGAATCCTGACGATTACATCTCAGATTCTCTTTTCTTTAAGTTGAATCATGCTCTTTTTAATAAAGTATTTTTTCTGTGATAACAAGTAATTTTCTTAGTAGCATGAATTGCTCGAGTCTTTCGTTTTGTTGTCGTTCTTAATAGGAGGTCAGTGTTTTACCCACTGTCGAACACAGTTCAAGGCTTCGTAAATGCTTGTTCTTGGGAGTGTATCCCAATATTTTTTTTAACTCACCCATGATTCCATACCGGCACTGTGAAATGAGTAGTAATCTGTTTTACACAATAGTTAAGTCTGAAATAAAGATTTTTCCAAGTTTATCTTCCTTCTGTCCATCTTTCTACATTATGATCGTCTTCATCATCATTTCAGCTCGTATGCATCCACTGCTGGGTTCGAGCCTGCTCCTGGATAGGAGCAAAATTGACCTACTACATCACGCTGGTGAGACGGGTTAGTATAAAGTATTATTTCGAGTTTGCCTTCTCTTGATATATTATATACGTGTTTCACACGGCGTGATTGGAGCTGGTGAATAATATTCTTACCCCGTCGCCAAACTGAGAATATAGGTATACGCATTTAAAAATTTAATTTTAAATAGGTTACTATGCCCTCAACAAGACGATGTTCTAAAATTCTCAGGATACCTTTAGGAACAGAAAGCACAAGTATGTTTTAAATAGCATTCCCATAAGGAGACCTATGTTCAACAGTGGGCTTCAAAGAGCTTACGAATGAATAGAAACTATAAATATTTCTTAGAAATGTTATCCTGATAATCTTCTGTTATTATAATTTACATACTCGGTTAACATATTAATATTATTAAAAATGTTATATATCAAATAGTAACCAATTAACAAACATATTTGTTTTATTTAATTACAAATATATTCGTTTATTTCTATATGAATTAATTGTATGACTTTTATTGACTGTTCATCCACGAAATAATGCTGTCATGTTAAATAGGGTGAGTTTTCGTAATAAGGCAACGGTTAGGCGCGTCAATCATCATTAGTAATGTTATCCTGGCTGTACCTATTTTTGCACACATCAGATATACACGTAAGCAAAAATAGAACGAGACATCGTAATGAATAAGGGTTTATTCGCTTGTTCATACCAAAAATAAAAACGGGTGCGTCTCGGGATGGCTGACAGAAGTGATAACTTAAACTTAGATTAGTTTAAGTGATCTTAGGTTAGTTTAAGTTCAAAATTAATATTGATTTTGTTTAACTTGAAAAAAGCTTACGTTATTACTTAAATTTTATGTATATTAATATGATAATGTAAGTGTGATGATGAAGTAAGAATACAATTCACCACTCCCTGTCTTTCCCGTGGATGTCGTAATAGACGACTAAGGGTATAAGCCTATGATATCTGTGCAAGAGAAGGACACCTCGAAATGACACCCTATTCCAAGATGTCTGACCAGCGTGGAATAGTAGGTTATTTCCCCTCCCATTGTGGAGCAGGCTTGAGCCCAACAATGGGACATATATAGGCTGAGATGAGTGTAAGGAAAGATTATTTATTAATAAAATCTTTATCTATATCTACCGCTGCCGTATGTGTTAGAGAAAGGGAAGCTAGACAGACTGGCACCGTAACGCGCTACGTAACGAAACGGTTTACCCTTCTATAAGAGGTTATTACTTCAATAATGCATGTAACTCTTTTAACTCAGGATTGGATTAACCTACCCATAGACTGCATTTGAAAACAATAAATAAATTCTATATATCCCTATTTGGTGAATTATATAAAATCATCTTTTTTGCCAGTTAAATGAGTAAGCTACTACAGTTTTACTATCGGGCACAAGAGCAAAGCTCGAGTTTAACTCAGGTTTTTGTTTACAATTATCAATTCCTTAATCAATTCTTAAATCAATTATTTAAATTATCCTTCTAAGTTAATTTTTTTTTATGGGTGGGCTATGGTAAGCGCGCACGCGGTCATTCCGTCCGGGGCGACGAAAGGACGGCGCGCGGGCCCATAACCCACCCGTACCCACGTCACCTTCGTCGTTATGCCGACCACCGGAGCAGGGTGACTTGTCGTCAGTGGTCGGCCCGACGGAATACCCTTTCGGGTACCCTCACCTCTCGACGTCCCTATCCCGGGACGTCGGTCGCCGTCACGCGGTCAGCCGCTCTGCGGGTGACGGACTAAATTCAGTGCCGGATTAGCCATATAACAAGAGTAGAAAATGCTGCGGGCCTCGCGAATTGGGGGGCCTCGCGCTCCAACGCCTGTCTGACTATAATTAAAAAATTATCAGTTTAGATAGGAGCGTAGAATATCTTGCATGCCTTAACAGTTTTGTTTTATTTAATACCCTAAACTTGAGAATCTGAAGTAAACCTAGGGCCCATAGATAGAATTTACTACAGGTCCCGCGCTGCCTTCATCCAGCACTGACCCTCTACTCAGTGTAAACAAGTGAATTATTTTTTTTTTATTGCAAACTGTGGCAAACGAGCAAAACGAGCAGTACACCTGATGGTAAGTGTTACTGCCGCTCATGGACCTTTACAAGGCCGCTGCCTACCGCGAAGAAAGTGAAAGGAGTATGAATGCGTGCATTGAGGCTCGGTGATACCAAAACCCTCCACACGCAAACACCCTCAGATAGTTGGCTTTCCTTTTCTATTCTAACAAAGGCTCGTTCCTAACATATGCATTTAAGATAAGAAGTATGCTTCACCGTTTAAAAAGTGGTAATGTTATCACTTACCAAGTTTAACGTTGTCAAAGAACTACATTTTCAAACATAAAATGAACTGAAATGGTTTCGTGACTTCACAAAACACTAAGTAGTTTTTATTACACGTTCTCTGAAAAATGAAGTAAAGAGGTGAGTATATCTTGTGGCACATTGAAATTAATGTTGATAAATATACAAAAGGAACGGCGGAAGTGAGGACGTCGCGGCCGGAAGTAGGTCCATCCATCATCCGCCCGCCCTGGATAAAAACGCTCGTTAGTGGCGCCCGCCCCGCCCGCTCTACCTGCCTCTCTATTAATGTTACACTCAACCACCTCTATTACTGCTGTCATTTATTATATCCATTTTGGCAAATTGGCTGGTCTCGTATAACGGTACCTCTGTATGCAATTAAGGATATTTAGCAATAAAACTAATAGACGAAAAAATAATGGTCGCAGTAATTTAGTATAACTACATAAAGAAATAGACCAATTTTGGAGACAATTATGTATAAAGCGACTAATTTATTTAATTTACTGATTAATTTATTGATTTAAAGGAATGATTATTGCAATTAATTATTTTAATGACCTGAATATTTAAAATATTTTTTAATGAATGAATATAATTAAATTTTTCAATTTGCACAACTAATCGAAATTACATGAGGAATTTTGTTAAACATATAAATAAAAATTACAATGATATTTATATTAAAATTTGGGTCTTTTAAATGTCCCATAAATATCAATCTAATAAATGCCGAAGTATAAAATAAAAACTCAAACTAAAGTCTGACTGACTAGCTCAACATATGCCAATATCATTATGATTAAATCATCTGCCAATTGTGCCATTGAGTATGGAAGGTATAGGGTATTTTTTAAATTGGTTTTAATCCCACCACACATATTCGCACACCTATAAACTATAAACAATAACGGTCCCTATAATTTACATCACGTTTTGTCCCTTAGGAAGTCCGATGAGACGATTTTAATAGGCTGTAGACCCGTAAGAAATTTATTTAGAGAAGATGAACCGGAAGAGTTAAAAAAATTCTACATTCTTTCTCTTTAATGTGGTACACAATTAGCAGAATTGTCAGCTAATAAATAAATGCCGATAAACATCGCGTTGAAAGCCATCAGCGCTCACCCATAGGTCCTAGTCCCGGTCAAGAAGTCAAAGCCATCTGCACCTAACAACTGTACTGCACACACAAAAAAGCTACGCTTATCGTAGCAGTAAACACTCCGAACAGCATTTAATGCACGAATGAGGTCTGTAAAAAAAAGGAAAAATTAAAAGAATACTAAATTGAGGATGTCAGGCATTTATTGCCAAGTTGTTCTGGCAATGACTCATTCAAGTCCGAAACATGTCGATATTTGACATTTTAGCAGTACATTATAAGCTCAAATTTTAATTAAACTAATTAAACGTTTGCCAAATGTTATTATGTAACGAATGGCGATAATTTTCCACACAAATGACAAGCATCTATTACAGATTATATGTTTCTAACTGCCTGTTACTGAAAAATGTAAAGCGGAGTGTACAGCACTCATATATACAATCTATAATCCGTTTATTTTATAATTTTTTATTTATAAGATTGGCTTTTTAAATACTAAAAATATTAAGTTATTATAAGTTAGTATAAATGTATACCTAAGTTCATTAGTATATATAAAAGTGTAAGTTCATTGTAAGTATCCTGTTATAGTTCCAATTATTTGGGTTTCCATAGTACAAAAAAAAAATTGACAATAATTTTGTGTAGTCTAATTACATGTTATATTGCACTTACACTTGAGAATGTAATTCTTGACCAAGATTTGGTGGTGATCACCTAGGTCTATATGTCTATATTTAATTCTTAAATAGATTTTACGACACCCACGAATAATGTAAGGATTGCTAGTAATCGTAACTGCTGCCACACAGCTTAATAAAATACCTTTAAGTTATTAAGTGAATTTAATTGCGGCGTAAGACTTTGTAGACAACCTATTTAACAATTTCAATTTGTTTGTACAAACAACGTAAACAAGCCAAAAACGTGACAATAAATGTCAAAACCAAAGTAAAAAAAATATCCCACGGGTGTAGTCAACGACGACTTACCGAGGTGTAGATTGAAGAGCCGCACGCGAGGGTGACAGCACCGAGTTCCTCCGGGAGCGAAAAGCGCTTATAAAAGTATGCGCCGGAAATCCGCGTACTGCGCCACCCCGAGTATTAAAATTATTATGAAACCGCGACGCGGCGCGATACGACGGGATCATACCGACTTAACACCACCCTCTCTCCCTCAACGAGTGCCTCTTACACCCAACACGCTATGCGCACTATCACAACACTCCAATGCTTTTTCACCAGCCTTCTTGCAACTTACTATAAAGTTATTGTTAATATATTTAAACAAACTCTGTACTAGCTAACGAAAATACCTTTATAACTATTAACTTCAAAATATTAGCAGACATAGTTCTATCTACGTTTGTGTTAGTATTAATCTGAAAAGTATGTTTACCTGTACTTATTTTGTAAATTTTAAGTTTATTTGACCAGTAGATACTCATCTTGTAAACTATAAGCAGGATTATAAATTTAATTATTTGTTTATTTAATTATTTCTGATGATGTTTACGCGAATATTACATTTTGTAAATAAAATTATTTTTACGGATTTTATAGCGTTTGTATTTGATTTTTGATTGCCCGACTTTTTGAACACTTTACAGCGTTGATTAACATGGTGTGTGACTGTGACTGAATCAAAAATCAAATACAAATACGTAAAAATAATTTTAAGTAATTAAAAGTAATGTTAATATACCTTTTATGTTTTTCAAATGTGTAGTGACACCATTTGAATGTACAAACCGTCATAATTACCTATTTATTTTTTAAGAGTTGCGTACGTACGTGCAGTACAGTGTACCTTGTACATTATGGAATGGTTCCGGCGTAAGCTTCATTAGGCTCCAATTGAAATTTGTGCGCAAACTTACCTTCTATACGTTATTATTCTAAGACTACATATTTATGTATTAGAAATTATATTATATAATAACAAAGGAACAGGTGAAAGTTTAATGTGTGTGGCAATAGCTACTGTATAGATAGAGAATGTTGTTTCAAATATGTGTCAATTAAATATATGTGTTGTAAAACACAGTTAATTTGACTTTACGTTGCTATTAAATCACAGTGAATAAACTTAAAACATTAACAAGAAAGTTATTTCAACAATGTAAATGTTGCTAGGCAACTTTATGCAGAAGCTGCACTGGTATGTCGAAGTACAATTATAACTTAGGCCCCGGACGCGACACCGAGTTCCATTGCAACAAATAAAATATGTCCACGAAAACGCGCGAGGGGGACAGCAGAGCGAAATTTCGTACACAAGACAAAGATAAGCTTAACCAGAACGAAATTATGAGCGTTTAACTGTTTCTAGCTGTAGAATCTGGCACGGGTGCTTCGCCGGCTCGCCAGCGCGCGTTATTTACGAGGGGGTGTCGGCTGCACCCGCCCCCAGCGCACCCGAGATAGTGCTTGTCCCGGAAAAGCGACGCCGTACTACGCCGCGCTGAACGGACTCTTGCCACCGTCAGCCGAGGGTCTATAATAAGACGCTGCGACTTGCCTCATGCTACGACAAGCACCTCGCTTACACCTCGCTTCTGCTTGTGCATATCGCTGCCAAGTCGCACTTGCTATAACCGTAACCGATGTGCGGATTTCACCTCTATCACAAACGCAATACAGCGAATGCCTTCGTGAATCGCCACTTTCGGTTCACACAACGCCGACCGTTTTCCAGCATTACATTATAGTGAAGACGTCTGTATTTCTTGTTTATGATAGCACAAAACTATGGTAGGTAAATGTATGTGGCGTGTCAATGTACTCGTAGTAACATCGTCTACTCACTACTTGTTATACCTTATTAATTATATAACAAGGAAATTTATTTTTCAGTGCACTGTGTTAATAAATATTGAAACATGAGGTTTTCTTAACATGTATTTTGAGTGATTAAGCAATAGATTTTCGTACAGAACATACTAAAACTATTAAATTTAACAAGCAGAAATTTTGGCATTTATTTCTTAGGATTCACTAAATCAGAAATTTGAAATGTTCATTTTAAAGGATTTATTGATTATTGTGATCCCAGGGAGAATTAATAGTATACTATCGTCATAACCTTGCTCTTATTCCAATTACTTGGGGTCGACGCAATACGTACTATGTACATATTGTGAAAGTTATTAGCAATAGTTTTATCACCGGCTACTGCCTGACGTCAACCCTCCTTGCGAATACAATTGTTGAAGACACGCGGAGCGTTTAAGGCCAAGTTCAAGCAAAGAGCGTGAACGGATGTATATTTGCACATTTTTTTCATTTCAAGCCACTTTTTCCTGCAATTGAAATGTTTGGAAGAAAAGAAACTATAAAACAATAACTAACATACATATATCATTAAGAATACAACTGATTAGCAAAATATAAAATTACATGCATTTGAAAACTAGTCAAGACAAATGAGGGGCAATAGATCGTAAGTCATTTGTAAATATCTAATTTGACAATTTTAATATAAAAAGAACATATTTATAAATAGCCATCATCTTTGTAGAAGATAAAAAACAAAAAATTGTGTTTAAAATTTACCTAAGAATATTTTAGGTGTTTCTAATAAATAAATTTCAGAATAATCTACAGCACTTGGCACCCATTTATATTTTAAGTCTTTTGGCGTTGATAGCGACAACTACACAATTATTACCATAATATTAAACCGCCTTTTTCACAATTATGCTTTTACTAGGGTAATGTATACTTAAGTATTTAAGCGTAATAAGGTAAAATAAATAGGTATGAGGCACCTACTCATTGGTTTATTAGCGATTAACTACACTTGCACGTTGCATTCCTCAGACCAATTGAATTCTTTATCTAAATATACATACTATTTAGTTGTATTAAACGAATTTATTTGTATTGTACAATTCTAACTACTTGAACAAATTGAATACATTCAATTATCTATCTGTAAGAGTTTAGATTGAACGTTGTCACTAATTGCGGAAATATATACTGTTAATTATCAAGAGCTATATTCCAAATGTAACACAAATTATTCAGTTGATAAGAATAGAGTTTCATTTATTTAACTAATTAATAAAATCTAATGTGGGTATTATTTTTGCAGTTATCCTTCTATTAACGTGTTAGGGAAAAATTATGAGAGTAAAGTATCTTGCAATGTTTTCTGTGTGGTGACGGATTAAGAATATAATTCACCACTCCCTATCTTGACCGTGGATGTCTTAAAAGCGGACTTAGGTATAGGTATAATACGCATATAACATGTATACAAGAGAAGGAAAATTAGAAACATAAGCTATACCTACCAACCTGTTTGACAAGCATGGTATATCTAACATGGTATACAAGAGTGGTAGGACCACACTGTCGACAGTTATCTGTCTACAGCCGCGGGCCAGTCCGTCCGGGGTAGTACCACACTCTCGCAGAAAATCGACGTCTGAGTAGTAGCAATTTGTTATTTCGCTTTGTTCGGTGAGCGAGAGAGCCGGAAGCCCAACTTTCTGAGGGTGTCTGCGTGTGGAGTGTTTTGGTGGTGCCCTTGGCATCACCGAGCTTCAATGTACGCATTCACACTCCCTTCTCTTTCTTCGCGGTAGGCAGCGGCCTTGTAAAGGTCCATGAGCGGCAGCAACACTTACCATCAGGTGTACTGTTTGCTTGTTTGCCACCGTTTGCAATAAAAATAAATCCCAGCAGTGGGACATACATGAGCCGAGATGATAAATTATGATAAGTGTAATTTTTTACGATGCCCGCGCTCGCCGTCATGAATACCCGATACCCTGAAGTCAGCTATTCAAGATTTATTAGGAGGTGCACACCGTCACAAAAATCAACTAGATAATTCGTTATAATAAAACTTTCAATGTATTAAATATCTTTTTCTATTATTAAAACGTATAACGCCAACGAAAAAATTTTTAAAATGATTTTTATCCTGTTAGGCCAAAGAAGTTTCCGTCACAGGGTACCCCAGGTACCCCAGTACCCCAGGGGGTATGCCGTCGGGCCGACCACTGATGACAAGGAACCCTGCTCCGGTGGTCAGCCCAACGACGAAGGCGTCGTGGTTTTCCGGTGGGTTGCGGGTGTTGCGTGCTATACGCCCCTCTGTCACCCCGGACGGCGTGGTGCGTGGAGCGCGCCAACCGCAGCCCACCCCAAAGAAAAAAAAAGGCCAAAGAAGTATAAATTCTTACGTGCGTACATAAGTACACACACACTTTTGTGGTACTCCCACTCCTTTGAAATTAAAAAGATAAGCAGAGTTAATACCATCAAATATTGCTATTTAAAAAGAAGACCTCTATTTTGTAGTAGGTATACCGTTATTATACCGTACCGACTAGACTGTTTTGAATAGTTATAAGCCGGGTTTTCCTTATCTTGTAATGATTGTTTTTACTTGCTACTTTGGGAGTCTACAAAACCGGATAAAAGATCACCAAGTGATTGGGCAACAGCCATCCGCTAGACAAGTTTTATTATTTACTACGATCACCATTCCGCTTCATACAATAAAGTCTCCCTTTGTAAGAGGGCCAAGTTTTAACATTCGGAAATTAGTTGGCTGTTAAAAGAGACGATTGGACTTTTCCCCTAGACAAGTCTTATTATTTACTATGATCACCATTCCACTTCAAACAACAAACTCTCTCTTTGTAAGAAGGCCAATTTTTAACATTCGAAATTGGTTGACTGTTAGAAGAGACGATAGGACCTTTCCGCTAGACAAGTCTTATTATTTACTACGAGCACCATTCCGCTTCATACAGTAAACTCTCTTTGTAAGAAGGCCAATGTTTAACATTCGAAATTGGTTGGCCGTTAGGAGAGACGATTGGACCTACTAAGTAACCATTATCATCATTCTGTTCGTATCCCAATTGGAGCCAAAACAATATTTACTCTTCTTTAATACCTACCTACATATCGCAATAGTTATTTGCAATAGTTTTATGATCGGCCGCCTGCCCGATGTCAACCTTCTTTGGGAAAGTATAATGTTGATTTGACGGCATAACGAGACCAGATGAAGTTGGACCAGATCCATGAAAACCTTAGTCGTCTTTTACGGTATCCACGAACAAGGTAATGGACTTAATAAGTATTTATTAAAATAGAACATAATATTTAGATTTCCAAATTTAATCAATCTTATTTTGATGAAGTTGGAACTTAAAAAAATCAACGACTTTATTTTATACTAGCAACCCACCCCCGCTTCGCTTCGGTTTCAGTCGTCTTACCTCGTCACCTGTTCCCGTGAGAATACCGGGATAAAATATAGCCTAAGTTACTCCTTATATAGACAACTACCCGGTACTAAAATATTATCAAAATCGGTTCAGCCGTTTTGAAGATTACCTCAAAGAAACAGACGGACAAATTTTTTTAAACTGTATTATAGGCATAGGTGTCATGCAAATAACCGTATCAGCATGGGCAAAGTCCATTATTTTGATATTACAAACAGACACTTCAATTTTATTTATTTGTATCTAGACATTAGATATAAAAGTAAGACATATTTTATAAATGCATATACATTCGCTGTAACACAGACAATCGAGTAGTTTCTATACATTAATATAAATAAAGAATAGTTACTAATTCCATTTCAGTCGTGTTTATTGTAAACTTTAAGTTAGACATGATAAGCGTATAATATAAACTAACATATATGAGAGAGGTCGCTTACTTCTGTCATTTAAGTGAAAATATACGATACATAGAATAGAGCAAAATGCGCAAAAACCATCCAGGACATTATGCTTCGTGGAGAACCATTACTTTTAATATAAATAAAATAACAAAATATGAGCGTCCGGCCGCTGAGTGCCCCCGGACACTTTTATATTTCAAGAGGAGCTAACCACCCCCTATGTCGGCCTGCCGCCTCCTACGCAAGATTTATATTTTGACTTGTACGAACTAGTAATAGACATACAACATAATTATTTCACAGACTACAAATAAACGTTACAATCCATTTTCTTTATCGATATTTATGCTTCCCGCTACAATGGAGTAATACATGACCGCATGCTATAACTTTATATAAACGTATTTTAACAAAGTAACCATTGACATCATAATTCAAACATAATGAACGACCGTGATGTTACCTAACTAGTTTTATGAACAAATGTTTATTCATCGTACTTATCAATATGTTTTAACTATATATATGTTTAATGAAATTGAATAAATAGAACAACTGGCACTTAAATTTGCCAATTGATAGGACAATTGAAGGTCGACGTGTTTATAACAGATAAAGATGAGTATAACCAAGTTATTTAAACAAAACATAATTATTGTTTAAAGTAAAAATATGTCGATGAACGTTTTGTTGGCATGTTCTTCTCATACAGACATCATTTTGACAACTTAACTATCGGTTGTAAACGAGATGCGTCGACAATATTTTTTGTGTATAATTCAAGGTATTAAAATTTTCATCTCAATGTCTGAGTAAGGACATTATAATGACTCAACAGCACGCCAACTTTAGTCGAATTATTACGTACACAGGGAACAATGTGGTACGGTTGAAGTCTCATCCGCTATATAAATCAATAACCTATAGAGGATCTTAATTAGTATGATTACATTAATTTTTAACTGTCGTGTCTGTATGTCTATGTGTCTGTGTATCTGTGTGTCTGGCTGTCTGTCTGTCTGTCTGTAGCTCCTAAGCGAATAGGACGATAATGGTGATATTTTTTTTGTTTGTAAGCTGACTTAATTAGTACGTTTACAATAATGTTTAATTCCCGACAGGTAAAAAGAGTGTTACAAGTTTGACGCGTCTGTGTTTGTGTATCTGTATGTGGCATCGCAGTTCCTAAACGAATAGACCGATTATGATGTGTCTTTTTTCGTTTGCAAGCTGACGAGATCGAAATAATTCTTAGCTACAACTTATAAATATCTGTTTAGGCGTTTCAAGGTCATCAGCTCTTATACCATAGGAATCATAGACGTATACCCAATGTGTATATAATTAATTTTCAAACACATGTAACATTTGAAACGGCTATATATGATGGGGGTGAGTTACTCTGATGATGAAGCTTGAAGGTAAGAAACAAAATCGCAGATTACTTGTTAGTAAATCTATCAGTCCAGTTTATCCCAATTATTAAAAGCCGCCCAATATGTACTTCTTTCACAGTAGGTATATTGTGAAAAAGTTATAGCAATAGTTTGACGACCGGCCGCTTGCCTGGTGTCATCGATCCCCGACCAAATAACATCAAATGAAGTTTGCTCAGTTCAACGTAAAGATTTTAGTCGTCTTTTACGACACACGTGAGTAATGTAAGAGTTGGTAGTATTCGTAGCCTACTATATAACGTTTAATAAACTACTTTGAAATTCAACATTGACTTTTCATCTCAACCCATATATCCCATAGTCCCATTGTTGACCTCGGGCCTCTTCCGCGATGGGAGGGATATTGACCTACTATACCGCGCTTGTCAGACGTGTTGATATAGGGTTTTATGTCGACTTTTCCTTCTCTGGCATAGTTGTCATCTGCATATTATACCCCTTAGTCGTTTTTTACCACACCCACAGGCAAGAGAGGGTGGTGAAGTGTATTTTTACTCCGTCACAAGATCAAATTCTCGTTGTTTCTGTGAAAATCCAGGCGAGCTAGGTACCTACCTAAAACGGACGAATTCCATTGAAAAATACAATGATTAGATATGTATAAGTTCTCACAAATCCTATATATCAGAAGGATACGTATGACAACATTTACCTAAAGTCTCTGCTTACCCTTCATATTCAATCCATGCCATATTTTCATTATCGAGATTTACTCTAAATTCAGAATATTTAAGACAAACCAGTCGACGTATAATACAGAAAAGCTATTTTAGAAGATTTATTTTTGTTCTGTAAATATTTATTATTTATTCCGTTACGAGTTAAGTGAAATATGAATTGTGTGTAATTAATTTGTAAACAAACGAGTGTCCAAAGTACAACAAGAGTTGCGTGCGCTTCCGTGATGCGTGCCATTTGTACAAGCTCCAATCAATCAATGTCCACTTTTAATGACTTAATACAGACACTCACCGCCTCGATACTCTTCTAAAAAATCCCTTCATAAATGAGGAAATTTACATGATTACGGCACACTCTCATTATCGTCTGAATGAGCGTTTCCACCGATCGTTAATTACAAACGATGCTCCCTTGAAACCTTACGAGGCTTCATCGACCAATATTGTCCATCGCACTCGATCGTAAACCGGGGCCTAACAAAACAAAGAACATAACATGACTATAGAATTCGCAATAAAACCGCGTGAAAATGGCAATAGCTATTCAGAGGGAGATATTAAAATGCATGGAAATAAATTCGGCGTCGCATTCGGGCGTACGATTCTGGGGGTGCAGTAAAAATAAACAGCAACGCCATTAGAACTCACTTCCATATTCAAATTTATGAACGCGTCCGTACCGCTGCTCGCCACTGCCACCCACCGCTCATTTATGCTGGCCCAGCACCGCCATTTTGACAGTCAATTTAAAAACTTCACCCTTATTTTAAACAACATACAAAACAAAAAAATATTCATCATATCTTTTTAACGAAGCTTTCGCACCTGTTAGCTATAAAGTACAGTCGTTTTGTGAGATAATTAACAGGTACAAAAGCGCTATTTTTATTAATTTATAGTATTAGTAACATGTTGTAACACTAACAAAGTAAATAATCGTAAGTGAGACGAGCAGCGAGCGGACGCCGGCAGCGAAGGGCGACGCGTGCTTTAGCTTAAATAAACAGACGTTTTCAAAAATTTGTATATTTAAATCGTATGTGACTTGTGTTACGGGTGCTATTTTTGTTTAACTGCCGCACTGATGGATCTGAAATAACACCTCAACATAGTGCTGTTCAGGGAACTCACATTAAATTCATAAGGGATTAGGTGTCATCATAAACAGGAATTATTTAGTCGGCTGAGGTTAAAAACAACAACATAACCGCTGGCTAATTATTTTAATGGCAATTATAGTGCGGTTAATGTTCAACATAATAAAACTGAAATATCTTATAAGTCCACTTTATTATAACGTAACGATTTTCTTAAGTCAAAAAGGGGAAATGTCAACGTCGATACTTTTATGAGTTTGAAACAAAAGGGTGTTAGATAAATAATTTGTTTTTATGTTTCTACTAATAGCTACAATATGAGAATTGTATTTAAGAATACTCCGTCCCGTATTAAAATTTTATAATAAGTATTCAGCCCTAAGAGCATGGACTGTTCTCTGACTTTTCTTAATCTTGTATAGTAACTAATTATTCTTTATCTTATTCTCAGCCCTTATATGTCCCACTCTTTGACACAAGTCTTCTCTACGATGAGAAGCCAATTGCCACATTCCGCGAGTGCCGTTGATATAAGATTCTTTCGAGTTTTCATTGCATTATAGTGATGTTTACGCTCCACATACTTATTCATGTCTTACGATATCAGTGGGTAAGAAAGAGGTGCTAATATTTATATTCGTATGCCTATTTTCAGTAACGACACCTTAAATTTAGGTAACATTTAAGGCGAACCATAGGACACATTACGTCATTAATTAATTGATATGATATGTCATTAAATGACTGCACAGATGGCGTAGTGGTTAAGATAGCGACCTACAGCGCCAGTGTCGGGGGTTCGAATCCCACGCGGGACAACACTTTGTGCGATCCACAAATTGTTGTTCTGAGTCTGGATGTAATTTGTGTCCGTTAATTAAATGTTTGTAAAGTCCCCCGCAATACAAGGATTATTTCCTTAGTGCAGGGTGTTGTCTTAAATAAATAAAAATAAAATAAATAAATAAATTAAATATGTAATATTAATAGTTGAATTTCCTTTATTTAAAATGTAGTTTGCCGCGTGGTGACAAAGTAAGAATACAATTCACCACCGAGGGGGGTTCTTGGCCATAGGTGTCGTAAAAGACGATTAAGGGATTAAATATGCATAAAACATTTATTCAAGAGAAGGAAAACTCGAAACAAAACCCTGTATCAACACGTCTGACCAGCGTAGTATAGTCAATTTACATAATATATCGGGACTTATATGGGTTGAGAGGATGTCCTTAATAGAAACAAACCAAAACCACATAATTTACTACTTAATATGTCGCAAAATAATATCATAACCAAAATTCACAAATATTAATTAACAAATTCTCATAGTAAATTAATTGCACAATAAGTCACTGTATCCCACAACTCATTATACTTCTAAGGAGCCTATCGGATAAAGGTACACGGCTTCCGTCTTTTCGTTATTGCAATATTGTAGTTCTCAATCTAAACCGTCCATTGAGAGTTATGCATAACCGGTTCACGTTGTAATATTTAGTACAGAACAGGTTTATTTTACATTGCTTTACATATAATTAATTTGAGCAGAATTCAAAGGATTTGTGTAAATGATAGCGGTTAATAGAATTTAGATACAGTTTAAATTGAATAATATAAAATATATACATATAATATCTATGCCCTTTTCCTAGTGGTGATGGAATAAGAATAAAATTCACAACCCACTCTCTTGCCCGTGGGTGTCGTAAAAGACGACTAAGGGATTAAATGTACATATAATATATATAGTTGATATATTGTATATTATAACATCTATGCAAGAGAAGAAAAACTTGAAATATAATCCTATATCAACACGTCTGACCGGCGTGGTATAGTAGGCCAAATTCATTCCTATTGTGGAAGAGGCCCGAGCCGAACATTGGGACTTATATTAGCTGAATAATAAATATCTATAGAACAGGAGGGAAACTAACCGGTCCACCAACCAACACATCTGACCAGCGTGATATAGTAGAACAATTTTCCGTTTTGGAGGAGGCTCAAGCCCAGCAGTGGAACGTGGATGAACTCTGATGAAGATCATGATATTTACATAGGGTTGTAATAAATACATTTTCCGTGTGGTGACGGAGTAAGAATACAATTCACCGCTCCCTATCTTGCCCGTGGATGTCGTAAAAGACGACTATGGGATATAATATGCACATAACATCTGTGCAAGAGAAGCAAAACTCGAAATGAAACCCTATACCAACATGTTTGACCAGCATGGTATAGTAGTTCAAATTCCCTCCCATTGAGGAGGAGGCCCAAACCCACCAGTGGGATATGTGTGAGCTACAATGATGATGATGTAATAAATAAAGGAGTCAAACAATAGCAAATCGAAATAAAAATTATATCTACAAAGATAATGTATTTTAATCAGGATCCTTTATTGAAATAAAAAATCTTTGTTTAAATTATCATTGAGATTTTAACAATACCATTTTTTTATTACTTATAGTGGCAAAATAGCAAACTGCATACCTGATACTGAGAAATACTGGCGATCATAACCTGTGCTTTGCAGAAGAAAATGAAGGGAGTAGGTATGACTGTGTGCAAAGAAGTTCGGTGATACTAAAGGCAAGCACCAAAACCCACCACATGCAAACACCTTCAGAAAGTTCGTCTTCCGGCTCTCTCGCGAAGTTTAGTAACAAATTGCTACTACTCAGACGTCGATCTTCTGCGAGAGTATGGTACTACCCTGGACGGACCGGCCCGCGGCTGTAGACAGAGAACTGTCAACAGTGTGGTCCCACATAACTATGTAGCAATATTTAGAGAATTACCATGTAGAATACAAATTGAGTTTGATATCGAGAAATTCAAAACTCGCTACGTCGCTACTCTGAATTATTTTTAATAGACGGCAGTGAGAGTTTTTGGCGGGAATCTGAAGTGTCATGTGGTGTTCTTGTATTATATTCAAAATCTTAGTATTTTAACGTGTTATCTACACTTCTACACTAATCTACACTAATATTATAAAGAGGAAAGATTTGTATTTTTGTATGTAACGAATAAACTCAATAAGTACTGGACCGATTTTAAAAATTCTTTCACCATTGGAAAGCTATAATATCAGGGAGTAACATAGGCTATATTTTATCCCGGTATTCCTACGGGAACGGGAACTACGCGCGTAAGGCGACTGAATCCGAAGCGAAGCGAGGGCGGATTGCTAGTATTAAATCATTTTGATGGCATTTTATGTAATATATAGTGGCAAAACTGCTGAGGTGTAGTGAATATGATATAAAATTGCTATACTTACATACCTTTTAGTTTCCACCAAAATTCTCAGAAGATACCCTTAACAGTGGCCATTACACTGTTGAGGGCGACACTTTGACTTACTGACAGACCATTACTGACATGAAGAAACTGAGAACTTGAAAAGATAATTATAACTCGACACTGGTAAAAATGGCTCGTATTTGTAGCTGATTGCCAAGACAAAAAAGAAGAAGAAGACGGCAGTGATGAAAATCTGAAGTTAAATTAGAAGTAATGTGACAGAACCACATTACTAACATTACACCTTTGGTATTCAGGGGATTCAGGGATAAAATCTTACATCTCATTCAATCATAAACTATCAAAGAATGTAGAAGTCTTGAATTGAATTTAAAATACTAGCTGAAATTTTTAATTCACATTCTAACCTATATAGGTATATTAATTTTATATTATTCACTAGCAACCCGCCCTCGCTTCGCTTCGATTATGAGTTATAGTCGTTTTACCCGCGTAGTTCTCGTTCCCGTGGGAATACCGGGATAAAATATAGCCTAGTTTACGCCCTGATATTATAGCTTTCCATTGGTGAAAGAATTTTTGAAATCGGTCCAGCCGTTTTGAAGATTACCCGGAACAAACAGACAGACAGACAGATAGATAGACAGACAGACAAAAATTTTTTAATTGCTATTTTAGGCATAGGTGTCGTGCAAATAACCGTGTGAGCATGAAAAAAGCCTACCTATTATTTTGACATTACAAACAGACACTCCAATTTTATTTATTGGTATAGATTATCTGGTATCAACTTATACTCGAGCCTCCTCCATAATGGGAGTGATATCGACCTACCCTACCAAGCTGGTCAGACGTATTGGTTGGTATAGGGTTTTATTTGGAGTTTTCATTCCCTTCATAGATTTTGTAGGTAGTGCATTGTTTTATTGTTATTCCGTCACCACGCGATTCTTTTTGTTGTGTCTTCTTACCATGTCATCCTTAGTCGCCTTTAACGATATGTAATAAGTGGTAGGTAATTTATTACCCACATGGTGTTTTTCTTATATTTGCTTATAAACATACAAATTATCGATATAATAAAATGTATGAAATATAATTTATTTAAATAATAACAACAAGCCACAATCATGCCATACTTCTATCAATTCACTCAGACTCATCAAAGTCTTCATGAAGTCTCTATGCTTAGGTAGGTAGGTACGAATAGGTACTTTTAACATGACCTTTCAGCAGCACGTCTCCAATTTGATCCCCGTCTAAGTAAGTAGGTATTAGTAATTATAACGCACGTCTAAGTAGGTACATACATACGTACATAGCTTCACGCCTGCTTCCCAGAGGGGTAGCGAGAGACTACGGTTTACAACAAGCCATGATCATGATATAGATACATCGCTTCAGACTCATTAAAGTCTTACGCTTACGTATACCTACTCTTAACATGACATTTCACCAGCACGTCTCTAATTTAATCCCCGTTTAAGTAGGTATTAGTAATTATAACGCACGTCTAAGTAGGTATCAGTAATTATAACGCACGTCTAAGTAGGTATTAGTAATTATAACGCACGTCTAAGTAGGTATCAGTAATTATAACGCACGTCTAAGTAGGTATAAGTAATTATAACGCACGTCTAAGTAGGTATCAGTAATTATAACGCACGTCTAAGTAGGTATCAGTAATTATAACGCACGTCTAAGTAGGTATCAGTAATTATAACGCACGTCTAAGTAGGTATCAGTAATTATAACGCACGTCTAAGTAGGTATCAGTAATTATAACGCACGTCTAAGTAGGTATCAGTAATTATAACGCACGTCTAAGTAGGTATCAGTAATTATAACGCACGTCTAAGTAGGTATAAGTAATTATAACGCACGTCTAAGTAGGTATTAGTAATTATAACGCACGTCTAAGTAGGTATCAGTAATTATAACGCACGTCTAAGTAGGTATTAGTAATTATAACGCACGTCTAAGTAGGTATCAGTAATTATAACGCACGTCTAAGTAGGTATCAGTAATTATAACGCACGTCTAAGTAGGTATAAGTAATTATAACGCACGTCTAAGTAGGTATAAGTAATTATAACGCACGTCTAAGTAGGTATCAGTAATTATAACGCACGTCTAAGTAGGTATCAGTAATTATAACGCACGTCTAAGTAGGTATAAGTAATTATAACGCACGTCTAAGTAGGTATCAGTAATTATAACGCACGTCTAAGTAGGTATAAGTAATTATAACGCACGTCTAAGTAGGTATCAGTAATTATAACGCACGTCTAAGTAGGTATCAGTAATTATAACGCACGTCTAAGTAGGTATAAGTAATTATAACGCACGTCTAAGTAGGTATCAGTAATTATAACGCACGTCTAAGTAGGTATTAGTAATTATAACGCAAGTCTAAATAGGTTATTTTTTATCATTTTAAATAATGATATCTGATGTTTACGCGAGCACTACACATTGTAAATAAAACTACTTTTACGGATTATATCGCGTTTGTATTTGATTTATGATTGCCCGACGTTTCGAACACTTTGCAGCATTCATGGTCACGGGCTAAGGTGTCTCACGTCCAACAAGTAATCGTTATTACAGACATTTATAATCGTCATCAAATCAAATCATAAATCAAATACAAACGCGATATAATCCGTAAAAGTAGTTTTATTTACAACATTTTAAAGAATTTTACATCAATGAGAGTTTACTTAGATACGAAGTACAGACATGTACCAAAACATATTTATAGCTACATACACTACACAGTGTATAAATCTAAGGAATCCAAATGAAAATAACAGAGGCATACCAACAAATAATCACTAACATGCCCCACTAGTTACGTTAATTAAAAAAAAAATATCTACCCTCCAACATCCAAGGCAAATGACATGAAGGAAATAGTATCGAGTGGTCGATTGCGATGACTGGCAGAATCGACTAAATTGCTTCTATCACATTAATATTGGATCCCGAGGCGGGTTACGGCAGTCACACGTATACCTTATATTTAATTTAAAGCACACAAAGCGATTGACATGGCTCCCGGCATCCGCTTTTTCATAACGACTCCTAGTAAATTTGTTTCAGAAATTAAAATCGTTCGACGTCAATGCATCTTGTTACGGATGTCCAACCATAGATTTTGTACGCTCACCTATTTACTTTCTATAGACATAGATAGTGGCTACGTGATTCTCACTAAATATTTGAGGTCCTGCTGCGTTGCATTTCGAATCAACTATCCTATTTTTTTTTAATAGTATCCAACAATATTGTTAATAAGAAGCTTAAATAGATAGATAAATATTAGAAGGCCGTATCTACATGCTGGCCACAAGCTACTGGCTACAAGCTTCCTCCATAATAGGAAAAAATGACCTACTGTACCTACTACCCTGATCAGTATAGGGTTTTATTTCGAGTTTTCCTTCTCTTACATAGATCATCATCATTTGCCTGCCCTTATCCCACGCTAAGTGGGGTCGGCACAACATGTACTTACCTTCCATAACCTCCTATCGGCCGTCATATCTGCACTCACCCTTTTCATACGCATGTCCTCATTCACACAGTCTATCCATTTCTTTTTGGGTCGCCCACGCTTCTTTCGTCCATCCACATTCATATCGATAACCCGCCTTGTCACATGGCTTTCATCCCTCCTCATCACATGTCCATACCAAGACAACCTCGCGCTCCTAATCTTCTCTATCACTGGTGCTACTTTCAGGCTTCCCCTAATATACTCATTTCTTATCTTATCTAACCTTGTGACCCCACACATCCATCTTAGCATACGCATCTCTGTGGCATGCAATCCTCTTACATAGATATTATCTGAATATCATATCTCTTCTTATCTTTTACGATGCGCACAGGTATGAGAGAGGGTGGTGGACTGTATTCTTAGTCTGTCATCACTCGAAAAATTTGCGAAAGATATATTGCTAATTCATCATCATCATCATCTTGCTCTTATCCCAATTACTTGGGGTCAACGCAAATATGTCATCTGTTTTGACATATTGCAAAAAGTTTCGGCAATGACTTTTATGACCGGCCGCCTTCCTGACGTCAACCCTCCTTGGGAATGTAATCGTTGACCCAAATGGTACCAGATGGAGTTGGTCCGGGTTCTTAGTCGTCTTTTACGACACCCACGAGCAAAGCAAAGGTTGGTAGTATTCGAAACCGCTACCACACATTGCTAATTATATCTATTATTTGTGAATGAAAAATTTTATGGTCTCAAACTTCTACTACTCAAAAGTTATAAAAAATAAGAACATAAATATTGATTTTCATAAGCATTGACTACACTCATAGACATTGGACTTAAAGAAAATTTTCTGACTTCAAAGTCTATTAACATTTATCTTAATATATAACCATAGATTTGAACTGGGGAGCTCATAAATAGCAGTCTAAGGCCTATACATATATATATTTCTGTAGGAAACCGAAACAGCTAAATTAAAAACTAAAACTGTTATAAAAATATTAGGTATTAGCCTGGGCAATTAATATAAAATTTAAATAATATCTTTTTTAAACATGTTTTACGAAGTATGTAAAAAAATAAGACAGATTTGTGATTCAATATTATTCTACCTAATAAATCTGTTATTTATTTTCACGTTGATAATAATTATTTATTAAATGACAAATATCTACCATATAGCGTTCGAATAAGATAAGTCACATTAAAATATTTTTGAAAATTATTTGAGTCCGTGATAAAAAATGTCACCGCCAAAATTATCACTATTATCAAAATGTTCGAGTTACAACAATAATATTCGATTCGTTGATAATAAATAATAGGTATCAGAACAGGTTCTGTACTCGTAAATTTTATTATGCGCTTATCTGTGAGCAATTAAAAACGCCATTTAATAATTATTGAATACAAACAAAAAGTTATGACGTGCAAGTTCAATTAGTGTGCGTGGTGTGGGAGGCTTCGCGGGTGCTCGCGAGCCGCCATCTAGCGGGCGTCAGCGCCGCCCACCGGCCGGCGGCCGCCTAGCGCGAGCACCCCGCTCGATCACATATCGCTTATGAATATGAGGCGTTATGATTATGAAAATATGCCCCGCCCCGAATATGGAATATGGAGGAGGGAGGCCAGTGGAACGCGTGCGAATGAGCAAAGTTTGATTTATGAGGCCCCGCCCCCTGTCATAACCGTATACCTGGTGCGCGCGCGCGCTGCCGCCCGCCGCCCGCCGCCGAGCGATCAGTCCCGCTTCAGATGGCGAGTAGTGTGCTCGGTCACACGCTGTGTCCGCTCCGCACCGAGTACTTCGTCCGTGCCGCGCGCGAGTGAACCGCCGAACAGTACGCTTGGGGACTGAGCCCGGCTGTGCGCCTTGACGCCGCCCCTGCCATGCGACCGCTGTGAGCGACACCATGCCGCGCGTGAAGCCCTCCTGCGTCCGCCGCGTCTCCATCGGTACTTAACCCTCTCCGACATCACCCATCACACACGACGATATCCACATCACCACACCCTCTATGGAACAGTGACGATACGAGGAATATTGTGTTATGTCAATAAGTTACCGTTGAAGCCACCATTTGATGCTTACCGATAAAATGTATCAGTTACCGACGATTAAATTTGGCATACATCACAAAGTGAGCACTAAAATCCGCCACCAGCGGGGTGAGTAAACAGTGCAGTGAGTTCTCACACTTGACCATAATTTGTATCTCAAAGGGATCATGCGAGTTCGGTATTAGGGAGGTATGTAGACGCCTATTTACTTACAAACGAATGCTGTTAAAATCAGGTTTTAATTTCGTTTCTAGTGTCTATTGCTGTATAAATTGCAACTTGTTGAAAAAGCGTTTAATAACTATTGATCTTACAATGTAACATGTTATTTATTATAACGTCAGTTATTAAAAAATAAAAATATGAGAATGGAGAACAAATTGGCACTTCTCTAATAGCAAATTATTGTAAAAAATACAAACGAGATTAATATCAACTTGGCCAAAAATTGAAAATAGCAATAAATAAACGGTCACTAATATGACGCACAATATAATTATAATTTTCTGTTTATTATTTTCATTATTGTATAATGTACAAGTAAAATAATTACTTATAGAGCAAATTTTAAATTATAACCAAATAATAGCATTTTAAACATATATTTTATCAGGATATTTGAATATATTTTTTTAAGATAGGTATAAAAGATAGTACAAAGTCATAGTTAACTATATCAGCGCCTACTTAATCAATATTTGACAACAATAGTTACAAAGAGATAGATATAATAAACGTGAGTAAATTAATTTAGAATTTAACTTCAGTAAATGATGTATTATATTTTGTATTAACTGCATAATTTAATTTAGTTATTTGTTTAAACGTATTAACAAATAAAATATATTCACGTTCACATTTAGCGACGGCCAACAAAAGGGGTGAAATATATTTTCAAAAGCAAGTTAATCTTTACATAATATTTAAATATATCTATATAATAAGGATTTATATGTCTGTTATTTTTCAACTGAAGTTAAATTGTTATTTAAAAGCCGTATATTTCCTTCGATAGGTACCCAAATAGTTAGGTATAAGTTATTTATTTATTTACCTTATTTGCATAGCACCTACGGGACCTTAATTAACGGTTTCTTGAAATGAGGACAGTAACCTAATTGTTTTTTATATTATTTTTATATTTACGCAAAATTACTACATGAAAATTCTAATAATTTTTATCTATATGGTACCTAATTATAAATTCATAATAAAGTACATATTTGTAAAAAAAACTCAAAACCAGCGGAACTCTCATATAATTATAAATCGTTATTACACTCTTAATTTTTTTACCAACATGTTTATGTCAGACACTGATATGTTTACAGCAAGACATAAAGATTCAAATTTAATTTTGCCATCAAATAATACCAAAAACTTCTATTTAATAATCTAGTTGGATACCTATAATTCAAACAACAATATTTAATGTTAATATGGCTACCTATTTAGGATACATTGATGACAATCTTATCATAATAGTATATATTAAATTATAATTAATATAGCCGTGTTAATAATTAGCATATTTATTACTGTTAAGCATTATTAAACAGCTTATTATCACTTATCCCTGTGGCGTCATAGCAAGTTTTTTTACGATTTCACAGTCCATTGCCATTCATAGCGCTACGCTCTATAAATAATAACTTAATAAAACACAGTCGCCTATTGTACTTTATGCTATTATTATAATATACACACGTTATAAGACCAAACGTTAAATATATTCGATTAATTATTATTCGATTATTTTCATTTAATATATTCCGGTGACAACGTCACTATTTCTGGAAGCTATTATATTAGCTCTTATGTTAATAGCAACAAGGGTCAAGTTATTTATTTTTTCATTTATTTTTAAACGGGACCTGACAGTTATAATCAGAATATGGCCTTTAATCCTCAAGGTATATTCTACACACTGATTTTTAAAATTAACTTATGAACTCTTTATTATAGTTTAGGATGGTATTATTTTATAATTAAAGAAAATTAAGCAATGATATTTTAGTGTTCATGGTAATAGATAGTCACGTAGATGTTTCGTGTTCGAACTCACTGTAATATCTCTGATTTTTCAAAATTATGTGTGTGTTGAATTGCTAATTAATTCT
This sequence comes from Lymantria dispar, assembly GCA_032191425.1. NCBI lineage: Eukaryota > Metazoa > Arthropoda > Insecta > Lepidoptera > Erebidae > Lymantria > Lymantria dispar. The sequence goes on along the minus strand of CM063446.1, from coordinate 17,577,192 downwards.
TCTTTTAATTGTAAGAAAAAAATTAGTGAAGTAACTTACTGTTTGAAAATGTGATCTATGGACCTAATAGCATTCATTCTAAGAATAGACAAAAGTAGAATTCAAAGTCGATTTTTTTCTATCTACATAAGCGCTGCGGAAGTGACGACGTTATTGATAAGTATCTACCTAAATGAATAAGAGTTAATTTATTTATAAAGAATTAAAATAAATGTTATTAGTTTTTGGACAATTTTGGGTCAATAACCCTTTCTATTTAACTTTGACTACGTTATTATAACTTCCATAACAAATAAACTTACCTCAAAGCATAAATCAAAATAAATTAGAACTTGAAAATTATAAAATATCCTAAATAATATTTAATATTATTCCATCATTTCTCAATAGAAATAACCATTGAATAACTTTTCTTCTTAACTTCAAAATATTTAAAGTGACAGGCTCTATAGGCATCTATTACAATATATAAATACATTTTAGATCACACTACGAATAATATATGAATAAGACATACATTGCTCAATAGGAAACCATTTATGTAATAAATAATAAAACTTTCCAAAAAACATTTATTTTAAATATTTTTCAATAAACTCATCCATAACTTAGTTCTAATATTCAGATTTACAAAAAATATATCTATCATATATTCTAAATACCAAATTTATTTAATCATCATCACAGCTCATATACGTCCCACTGTTGGGCTTGAGACTCCACAATAGTAAAGTCATTAACCTACTATACCACGCTGGTCAGATGTGTTGCTATAGGGTTTTATTTCGAGTTTTTCTTCTCTTACATAGGTGTGCATATTTAATCCCTTAGTCGTCTTTTCAACACCTACAAGCAAGAGAGAGAGAGAGAGTGGTGAATTGAGGTGTATTCTTACTCCGTCAATACACGGCAATTTTTACCATAATTTATTTAAAGTCCTGCTTTTCTTATCAGTCTAGAATAGACATACCTATACTGCTATGTTAGAAACGAAGCTCCTAAAAATGGAAGGGAAAATAGCCTACTATTCCACGTAGGGATAATAAAAAAATATTTTCAAGTTACCCTTTCTCATGTCAATATTATTTATTACATTTTCCTACTCTTACGGCATCCACGGGAAAGAAAGAGATGATAACACAATAGTTGTGGTCTTGGAGATCTTAAGTATCAATTTTAAAGTATAGCCAATTTAATAAGTGCATTAACTTTTGGACATAGGACTCCCTACGAAGTGATATAATGACATAATCACCACGCTTGCTAAACGGAGTGATGTTAGTAGTTGGCCTAAATTTTCCAAAAAAGTGCTTCTGTCCATTTTCCTTATAATTTATCAAATACAGATTTTAACGACTAAGTAAGGAGTTGAGACTTATTTTTAACCCATCACCAAATGGGTGGCACGTATAAGCACACGATTCTTAAATACCTATTATAACTAAATATTTGCTTATTTAAAAGCATTTTCATTGATATTGTATTATAATTACACTTCAACATTATAATGTAGTTCAAGGTCCAAAGATACAAAAACGTTACTGCGATGTTATATTAATTAAAGCAATTAATGAATACTGACAATGTATATATTTTCACTAAACTATACACCTTAATTCCCTAAAGGGTAAGCAGAGGAATATAATAACCTGGGTGAATTGTCCACATTTTGTGATGAGAACAATTTTTTGATGCCGTGAGTTTACACTTAGCACATTCATAGACAGATACTTATTAATGAGAATTGCATGAAACCTGGGACCTTAAATTTAAATTCAAAAGGCTCATGAAGGCAAATACTGATATTTGGTTATAACTAGATTGAAAAACAGGTTATACTTGTTTTTCAATTTAATTGTCAGCTTATTGGGCTAACACAAGTGTCTGGGCGTGTAGCTATTTCTCATCCCTTCATTCTTACGTCTTCTTGTGAGTTTAGGATAAAAATAAGTAGAATAAAATCTATACACACACATATATATACCTATATATCATCTGTATCTATAATTGGTTACCTATCACATGTTATCTTTAGCATGCTTTTCTTGTCTTCTTCTTGATTTACTTAACCTGTTATGTCAATTACATGAATACATTTATTTTACTATTTGGTAATATAAGTACTAAGGGTTTTTTACTCCTTAGATAATTTTTCCTGATAGCAGTACTGAATAAATTCTTATTTTAAATTGATATAAACCAGGCAGCAGGTCATAAAACTTAGCTAAAGCTAAATCCTAGTAGTATTCTTACTATTCTACTCATATTCTTGGTTTAAATAGAGAAGATTGTTCCATATGATGACAAAATAAGAATACCACGTGTCGTCGTCATTTGCTTTCTTCAATATCCTATGCGACTAATGATTAAAAAACATAAAATCAACGCAACAAAAGTTGAAATAGTTACACAGAGCAATTTTATATAAAATTTTCCTTCTATTTTGGAGAAAATTGACAACATTATATGAACTATAATGTTTTACCGGGGTAAGAATAGAATTCATCACTCTCTATTTTGCCCGTGGATGTCGTTAAAGATGAGTAAAGGATATAATATCTATGCAAGGGAAGAGAACCTGTCTGATCAGCATGGTAAAATCAATTTCCCTCCTATTGTGGACGAGGCTCGAGCCCAACAGTTTATATACCTTAGTACACATAACGATAGGTACCTACTATATATTTATGCTATTTTTTATTTACAAAATAATTACATCATCATCAGAGTTCATATGTATCCCACTAATGGACTCGAGTTCTCTACATTGGGAGGGAATTCGACATACTATACCACGCTGGTTAGGTGGATTGGCATAGGATATTTTTTTTATTTGTCTTCTCTTTCATAATTGCTATACGCACAAGATAATCCTAGTCGCATTTTATGACACCCATGGACAAAAGGTAGTAAATTGTATTCTCACTCCGTTATCACATGAAAACAATTACGTTAGTCCTTATTCTAAATAAACTAACTGTAGACGTATCTTAAATTCAATATAATTTATTGTTAAAATGGTATATCTATAAGAAATTACATGCTCCGGTTTCACGAATCCACTTTCACGCTTTTATTTAAAAATGGCGTTGTTAATAGTTTAATATTATTTAAATCGACCATCACTGATTAAATGTCTTTATTGTATGCAATGATACGTTGTCAAACTTTTATAACTATACGAACCGCTGTAGAGCTTAATTCTCTTTATACGCTTTTACGGCTGATCTATAAAATATTTATTACATGTAATTAATTAACGATATAAATCGTTCATATTTTTATAAAAATACATTTCTTTATACGTATATATGAAATTACTTAAATAACAAAAGCCGGTCCTAATTCTGACTAAAATGAAAGAGTGATATGCATATCACCGTTCATTTACCTTGAATGATGAATAATAATTACTTTTAATGTATAAATTATAGACTTTGTCAATTCAACAATTAATTACTAACAGTCCTGAACTATGTATATAATAAATCGAAATATTTTATACATTAATAAATACCGCTTGATACATAAGCAAACAGGTACATAGCTATACGTAGGTACTCAGATGTCTACTAGGTATTTCGTTATATAATAAACTAGCAACCCGCCCTCGCTTCGCTTCGGTTATAGGTTATAGTCGTTTTACCCGCGTAGTTCCCGTTCCCGTGGGAATACCGGGATAAAATATAGCCTAGTTTACGCCCTGATGTTATAGCTTGCCATTGGTGAAAGAATTTTTTAAATCGGTCCAGCCGTTTTGAAGATTACCCGGAACAAACAGACAGACAGACAGACAAAAAATTTTTAATTGCTATTTTAGGCATAGGTGTCGTGCAAATAACCGTGTGAACATGAAAAAAGCCTATTATTTTGACATTACAAACAGACACTCCAATTTAATTTATTAGTATAGATGTACATATACGTAGGTATTTGTATATTTATGTATAGATATATGTATAGATATATCAACGTCACGAATATGTAGGTAGGGAGGTAGTATATGTAGGTAGGTAGTACATATAACAAATAATCATCTCAACTTTTACCCTCCAGCTCCACAATATGAAGGAAAATGACCTATTTTATGGATTTTATTTCGAGTTTTCTCTCTTTTTTTGTTTTTTATGTGATTTAGTTGTTGGCCGCAGATGTCTGTGACAATTTTACCGGACAGGTTAGTGAGCGCTGAGGGCTCTCAACCCCTGAGTCTTCTCTCATGATCTCGGCCCACATAAGTCCCACTCAGTTCGGCCCTTCTCCACAATGGGAGGGAAATTGATCCACTATACCGCGTTGGACAGATGTGATGGCGTAGGGTTTTATGTGGAGCTTTCCTTCTCTTCCATAGATTCTATCTGCATATCATTAAGAATCCCCTTTTACGATACCCACAGGTAAGAGGGAAGGTGATTCTCTCAGTGTATATATAATATTCATATAAAATTTGTGCAAGGGAATATAGCACTTAGACTTCTTTTATCACACTCATGGTAAAGTGGTGAATTGTACACCCACTTAAGAGTGAAACTAATTTTATCACGTTTAATTTTATTCATTATAATTTCAGCTTATATTCATTCCACTGCTGTTTTCTAATCCGATAATTTAATTAATGTTCTCGCAAAATTTTGCATACTTAACAGCATAAATAGTCCCAAAAAATGCATAAAATTGGTTTAAATGTAAATTAAAAATTATTATTATTGTTTTCACTTTTTTATATCAATATATTTTCACAAGAACGTTAAATATCATTATACTTAAGCCCATCTATTCACTAATACAAAATTTTTAAACGCAATCAATATTCAAATTTACTCATCTGTACAGAAAGTTGAACAATAGAAAGCTATGAATGTTCTCATCGGTTCACTAAAGCCTTTTTTATGATTTCTGCGTAACAGCGATAAGCAATAGACCGCTTGCAACATGCGGTCCGTATTCATTTTCTTTGAGTCCACCGCGATTTAACTATGCATCATATCCTAAACCAACAAACAAACACCAATAATCCTTCCCTTACAAAAATATTAAACACGCCGTCATCTCGCTACAAATGAGTTATTTAATCCTTACCGCAACATTATCCAGGATTATATCAATGTTTTGTATCGGTGCTCACTTCAATGTCCGCTTTTCAAAATATAACCAAACCCTCAAAAAAAATACTTATTAAACTAACCTGACATATTCAAAGATCTGCTTTCAAACTACCAAAATGACATCTCAGGTAAATCTTTGAAAGGCATATTTTAAATATTAAAACGGTGAAAGTATAATGTGACTGATAAGCAAATGCATACGTTGAAATGTGTATATTCGGCATCATTAATTTAATAATATGCCCAGTAGATCCATAAGTGGTAGGTCGAGTTTTGGAAATCTCGATAAATTAATATACAACATGGTACTGAAGGTACTTACTTTGTTTTTTTATTGGTATATTTTCTTTAATGCATCGCATCTGTGGCCCTAATTAATAAAATCTCGAACTCGATTATACTTCCGCTTGAAATTATCGAAAATTTGTGACACGCGTAAGAATTTACAATATATTAATAAGCAGCTAATTATTATTAGGTATATTTAATGAACATCGAGGGGCTTGCCGCGATAACAGTATCGTTAATTACCACAGAAAGTCTTTTCTTACTTCACAAACCTGCAATTATGAAACTTTAACGCTAATAAGAATTCATTTTATTTGAAATTTACTGCCCTTCTTTAGATATCTTGAATCAAGCTTACTGAAATTAGAACTTTATGCATCCTACCTATATACCTTTAACAGACATTGTTTAACTAAACTCGTTTACTTAAAATGCATTATAAAAATTCAAAGACACTTAGGTAACCAAGGAAAATAAATCGTGGCAGTTTTCTTTCAAATTTATTATTTTGGTCGGGACATTATTCCTAAAATAATGAATATGAAATAATTGTAGACATGTTGTGAAATAATTGTAGCTAATAATAAGTATCGGTCGTTATAGTGTGTATAAATAAGTGAAATATGTAGTTAGACGTCTTGAAATGCCACTGATTGATTCCATTACAACAAATACTTACATAAGTGTTTAACCGACCAAACTAAAAAGTCATTAAAATTTAACAATTATCTTTTTAAAAATATATACCACCGTATTATGTGAAGAAAATATGACAACAATAGCTTTTTAATTGGAACAGTCATTGACATAAATGTGGTATTTTGTTCTAATCCTAAGTGGACCAATTGTACATTTCCTTGAAGGTTTCCAGCAAGAAATCCCATAAGTGAAAAAAATAAGATAACAATAGTGTTCTAATTGGAAGCGTCATTGCCATAAATGTGGTATTTTGTTCTAACCCTAATTGGACCAAAGATACTTTTTGTTGTAGTTTTCCATAAGAAAAAATTCCATAAATATCACGAACGAAATTTGCAACAATACCCTTTTAATAGCAATGGGTATAACTAAAGAAAACTAAAAAAGAAATAAATAAATAACCCCAAAAACATAAGGAAAGCAGCTCATATAAGTACGTTCCCACTACTGGCCTCGAGCATCTTCTACAATAGGGGAGAAATCGACTTACTACGCCACGCTGCTCAAGCCGGTTAGCATAGAGTTTTATTTCGAGTTTTCTTTCTCTTGCATCGTTGCAAGATCATATCCCTTATCTGCATATTATATCCCTTAGCCGTCTTCCACGACAGCCACGGGCAAGATGATGAATTATATTCTTACTCCGTTAACGCACAAAAGCTCATTAAATGCAAGCGTGAAACTAAAATAAAGTACCTATAAGAGTGAAGGAAATACAATCCTAAAATTGGTTCTATATCTATATAATGTACTTAATAATGATCTCTAACGTCATTTATGTACCATTCCTATAAGAACATGGACCTCACGCGTAGCCCTCCTTGTAGCTACACCAAGTTGTCATAATCATCTCGCATTGTAATCGCCATTGCGATAAGAATACTTGTACCGATACCTAATTGTTATCGATATATATTATATAGTATGATTATAGTTGCCGTACAACGCCCACTTACCAAGATGGCTATATTATAAATATAGTAAGATGAAAACGTATTCCTTTGTTGATTTAGTGGCATAAGCATGCGACAGATAGCCATAAGATCCTAGATTCATATTCAAAATAGGGTGCTATTTAATTATCCGTTTATAAATCGATTCAACAGATGCCGTAGTGAGTTCGATTTCCATGCAGGACAACACTTTGTGCGATCCACAAATCCATCATCATCATTAATTGAGCTCCAGCCTCCTCCACAATAGGAGGGAAATTGACCATACTATACCATGCTGGTCAGACACGTTGATATAGGGTTTTATTTCAAGTTTTCTTTCTCTTGTTATAGATGTTATATGCGTATCATATCTCTTAGTCGTATTTTACGACATCCACGGGCAAGATAGGGAGTGGTGAATTGTATTCTTATTCCGTCACCAGACGGAAATCCAACACAAATATTATTAAACATATCTAATATTTTGAGGTGATGCTGTGGTAATTTCAGTGTAGCCAGGAATATAAAAATAGACTACCGTGTCAAAGTCTCGAGATTAAACCCATACCTGCTTGTGACTTTTTAAAATTATGCGCCCGCGCATACGTACCTACCTATGTGCATCTGCATTTTCTCTAGCTACGACAGCATGACATGAAAGCGACAAGACTTACCACTTAGCTGTATTAATTCATATTGATTTTATCTAATCTAAATCTACACAAACAATCTTATATCGTAACATTTTTCAAGTGAAAACGTAAGCAGGTTGGAATGGCGAGTAAATTCATGTAGGTAGGTAAGTCGTCATCGACATGGTCGCATGACGTGCTAACGCTAACACTATATTTGTAGTTATTTCAACGTCTCTATATCTGTGCCGATATAAATCTGAAAGTTTTAAATTACAAATTTTAATTCAAGATCAAACAATTAATTTAAATCACTAAAAATAACAATTGCTTGTTCACACTTTTAAGTTTTCACTTCTATCGACGGTTCTCATTTGAATTTATTAATATTATAAAAATAAAGAAATCGCTTGTGTTTATTAATATTATAAAAATGAAGAATTTATAATATTTTAGATAGCTAATGCATAAATCCTTCTTTAAACTAGGTTTAAGAAGAGTATTTCCTTCACGGTAGGCAACGACCTGGCTGTGCCCTTGGTATTGCAAAGGTCCATGTGCAGCAGTGTCACTTACCATCAGGTGTACTGCTTGCTCGTTTGCCACCGTGGGCAATAAAAAAAATGGTTTAATTTCAAGAAATATCAAAACTTCCTCTGAAATATATCCTAAGCGTGACGTCCGTGTGGTGACGGAATAAGAATACAATTCACCACATCCTATCGTGCCCGTGGAAGTAATAAAAGACGACTAAGGGATATAATAAGCATATAACATTTATCCAAGAGAAGGAAAATTCGAAATAAAGCTCTATACCAACCCGTCTGAACCAGTATGGTATGGTAAGGTCAATTTCCCTCCTATTGTGGAGGAGGCCCGAGCCCAGGAGTGGGACGTATATGAGCTGAAATGATGATGATGATGATGTCCTGTGAGATATCCATTGGCAATCTTATGGGAACAATGGATACAGCCTGTCTACTACAATGCTAGCCAATATATGCTAGTGTTAAAAAAATTTCATTTCCAATGATACTTTTCTACAATTCTGTAGAACTCTAAGCTTCAGTCATGCTGAGCTTTTATTAGGGACGATTCTAGAAACATTGTAATAGTTCTAATTCCTCTTAAAGTAATATTTCGTTCAAAGTTATTAACGCAAATTACATGCCGCGAAATACGGCGTCTTGTTCTGGTGTTATACTTATGAAAAAGTCAACACATGAAGTAAGTATTATTTACTACCAGAAAGCGTATTGACATTTATCATGAAGTGGTATATTATTTAGCACTAATTTGTTAATGAAAAACTCTAGTAGCAAAATAGTATAAAAGAAACAAATCATAGATTTTAGCTGTTAATATTCTTGTCCCATTTGTATTATTTGGGTCCAGTCTTTCAGGCTAGTTAGGCCAACTTACTATTTGTTTTTCATACACTCTCATCAAATTTATCAAGAAAGCAATTCTTACAAAAATGTTAAACTTTTAGGGTAGTTTGATGTCGGTAAAAATATATTATAATCTCATTTTTATTATTATTACCTACATCATTATTATCATCATGCTGCTCTTATACCAATTACTTGGGGTCAACGCAATATTTCCTCTTATTCCATAGTAGTACATATAGAAAAAGTTATTGGCGATAGTTTTAAGACCGGCCTGTTTGATATCAACCTTCCTTGTAAATGTAATTGTAGACCACAGGGCCTTCGGTTGGCTCAGGTCGATACAGAAGCTCGTTGTTGTCTTTTACGAGCACTGTAAGTATTTGCAGTATTGGTAGCCGCTACCATAGAGCGGGTTATACTATTATTATTATTATAATAATAAAAAAATATATATTTAAAAATATAAAAAGCTTGTTGACCGACCGGCAGGGAATACAGGAACCAAGCTGTCGGTCGTTAGGGCTACAGAGATAATACTAATAATACCTACTGTTATTATTATTATCTTATTAAGGTTACATATATAACTAAATTCAGTACCTAATCTAAAAATAGGCGTTCAATAATATCTCAACTGATATATTTTAAGTTGCTTTAACTTTAGAAGTAGGTAATTTAGGGATTCGTCTGCCGAAAAATAAAATAATTGCACTGAACTTAACTAATTGTATATTTATGAGTTATCACTAATTTACAATTTCTTAAAATTCGTAGATCAATACGTACTTAATATACTAGGACAGATAATATACTAGAAAATATTTACAAATAACTCGATATTGAAACTAGTTATTTTTAAATTTTTAGAGTTATTTTTAAATTGTAACCTTTTCAATTGAACTACATACATACATACATGTATTAGGTATATATTTAGTTCAATACAAAAGGCCATCAAAGGTTGTTTAACCGTTCCGAATTCTTAATATAAATTTTAAATAACAACCAATAGAATTAGTAATATTTTTTAAAAATACATAAGAAAATAAATTTCAATTATTTGAATATACAAGCATCGTGTTATTTTTAACCATTTATACTTCTTATGGTTTTCTTAAACGTAAGCAAGGAGTAACGCTATTACTAGCGACATCTATTGTCGAGTAGGAAAATTAAAATAACTATTTTGTTGATTTTATTTTATTTTTTCCGTATGTTAAAGAAATAAAAATACAATTAACATCCCTATCTTGCCCTTAAGTGTCATAAAAGATAACTAAGGGATTATAATATACAGATAAATATGCAAGAGAATGAAAGATCGAAATAAAACACTATATCAACCCACCTGACCCGAGTGGTATAGTAGATCAATTTCCCTCCCATTGTGAAGAAAGTTCGTGCCCAACAGTGGGACGTATATAAACTGTGATGAACAGTTGACATTACGCCCAATAATATTGTAATAATGACTATTACCGTTGTGAATTAAAATTTCAAGTCTTGTTTCATTAAATAGATATACACTACCAGAATAAAATAAATAAATAACAAGATGTTTGCTTTGTTTGTAAATTGCAAAAAAAATAACTAAAAATGAGAAAAATATATCCACGTAGTAGATATATAGTGATATATAGTGTAAAGTGTGATATATCTATATATAGTGTAGATATCCACGGGTAAGATAGGGAGTGGTGAATTCTTAAGTAACTCTAACTCTTACTCCGTCACCACACGGAAAAACTTATAAAGTATGCCTATCAGTAACTGGTCATTATCTCGGTGCAAAAAATATACAATAAATTTATAAGAATTAAATAATTATATTTCGGGTTTCTGGACAGAGTTCTTGGTGGCTTAGTTGGATTTTACGAAGCTTTCAATGCAATCGTGAAGTGGTAGCCGTTTTAAAATTTACATCACCTTTCCCTCATTATTCCATCTCATGATCTTATTTATGTGCACATTTTTATCATCTTTTACAGCACCCATATGTATTAAAATTGTTACTGACATTAGTACAGATATCCATTCAATCATATTTTCAGTCTTTTAGTATTTTTCTCTTCATTTAAATGATATTTCTTCACTACATTCTTGTAATAAGAAGCAAAATTCTTATTTAAACTACCATTCTACAATATGCATGCTTATTTCTCCATTGTAGTAATTAAAATGGTGTAATAAATATGAGGTCCCTTTTTGTTCTAGGTGAAAGTTCGGGATCGTGTTCAGAAGACGAGATAAACAATGTTGATGAATCGAGAGACCGTCCTGAAGCGCACATGTGCCCACGCTGTCAGGAACAGTTCGAGAACCTTCATGAGTTCCTATACCACAAACGACTATGCGATGAGAAAGCATTACAAATGGGCGAGGAGAGAATGCACTCTGATCCAGAGGAAATGGTTGTCTCAGGCGACGAAGAAATGGATGGACCTAACAAACGATTAGAGCAAGTGCGACGGCATCGACAAGATGCAGAAAATAATAATAGCCTCGAAGACGGTGAGGCAGAAGTGCCTGAAGCCGATGTACCACCGGTCGGTCTACCCTTCCCTGTGGCTGGCCATGTCACACTTGAAGCTTTACAAAATACTAAAGTTGCTGTAGCTCAATTTGCTGCAACTACAATGGCGAATAACGCAGATAATGAAGCGGCGTTACATGAACTAGCTGTTTTACAAAGTACGCTATTCACGCTACAACATCAACAAGTGTTTCAGCTACAATTAATACGCCAATTACAAAACCAATTATCATTAACGCGACGGAAAGACGATCCTATTCAGAGCCCACCGCCCAGCGAACCAGAGCCAAATCTGCCAGCGCCTCCCGTTCGATCGCCGTCGCCGCCTCGTCCGCCACGGGAGCCAACTCCTGTTGTACCCACTCCTCCCACTAGTCAAAATTTGCCGTCAACCCATACACATCTAATACCTAAGACGGAACCAATTTCCGTTCCTAAAATTCCAACCTCATCTCCACCGCTGATGACCCATCCACTTTATAGTTCCATTTCCTCATCGTTAGCTTCTACAATTATTACAAACAACGACCCACCACCATCTCTTAATGAACCAAATACACTAGAAATGCTTCAAAAACGAGCACAAGAAGTATTAGACAACGCGTCACAAGGCTTATTAGCTAATAATCTTGCCGATGAACTCGCCTTCCGAAAATCTGGGAAAATGTCACCATATGACGGTAAATCTGGAGGAAGAAACGAGCCATTTTTCAAGCATCGCTGCCGATACTGTGGGAAAGTGTTTGGAAGTGATTCTGCGCTACAAATCCACATTAGATCTCATACAGGTGAAAGACCATTTAAATGTAATGTATGTGGATCACGTTTTACAACCAAAGGGAATCTAAAAGTGCATTTCCAAAGACATACAGCAAAGTTTCCGCATGTCAAGATGAATCCCAATCCAGTACCAGAACACTTGGATAAATACCATCCGCCACTATTAGCGCAGTTGTCGCCGGGACCGATTCCTGGCATGCCACCACATCCACTTCAATTCCCTCCGGGTGCGCCAGCTCCCTTTCCGCCAAGCTTGCCGTTGTACAGACCCTCACACCACGATATATTACCACCTCGGCCACTCGGAGATAAACCTCTACCGCCTCATCCATTATTTACAATGAGAGAAGAACAAGACGCTCCGGCTGATCTCAGTAAACCATCTGTGCCGAGCCCTTGTCAATCAGGCCCAGAGGTTAAGTCAGAACCTCAAGACGAGGAAAGTCAACGAGATTCCAGTTTCGAAGATGTTGATCGAGTTTCCCCCAAACGAGAACCAGAAGAAAACGATATCACCCCAGATCCAGAACAAGACAGATATCCCTCTACGTCACCCTACGATGACAGCATGGATTCTAAATATAGTAATGAAGATCAAATCGGCAGAGAAAGTCCCCATATGAAGCCCGATCCAGATCAACCGGAAAATCTTTCAAGTAAGAATTCACCGATATCCGGGCCAATTTCAATAGCAACGGGTCTGCGTACTTTTCCTTCATATCCTCTATTCCCTCAATCACCGCCTAGTAGTATATCCTCAGGTAGTTTAACTCCATTCTCATCTTCAATTCAAACTGTCTCTGATCTAGAGTTGGTACGTGACCCTATGTACTACAATTCCATTTTGCCCCGCCTAGGCAGTAACGATAACTCATGGGAGAATTTAATAGAAATAACAAATACATCAGAAACATCAAAACTGCAACAACTAGTCGATAATATAGATAATAAAGTTACTGACCCCAACGAATGTATTGTATGCCATCGCGTACTATCTTGTAAGAGTGCTTTACAAATGCACTATCGCACGCATACTGGTGAGAGACCCTTCAGATGTAAATTGTGTGGTCGCGCTTTTACAACCAAAGGTAATTTAAAAACCCATATGGGAGTCCATCGCATTAAGCCTCCTATTCAAATGTTACATCAGTGCCCAGTTTGCCATAAGAAATTTTCGGATCCCACAATATTACATCAACATATACGACTTCACACTGGTGAACGCACTAGCCATCCTTTTGACCAAATCAGAAATCTTGATATAGAAGGTTTTCCATCTCTGAGTAACGGGTCAGATGTCAGCGACTTTCATACTCAGCACCCTTTCCTACTTCCTATGTTTCCCACCCCAACCACTCCCGGCGACCGACGGGCGGACTCCCACGGGACCGACGATGAGAGCGGCCGGGATCATCGTGAGCCCGCTATTAGGGAGTTCGACGACGATTTAGATATGAAGGATCGTCGAACTTCGCCGCTCTCCGTCTGCGCCTCGGCGTCCGAAAGCGAATTAAAAACCATCACCACAACGGCTTCCCTCCCATCGGCGACAGGTTCAGAGAGCGGGCGGAGCGCGCGGGCCTCGCCACCATCGCCGACAATGTCGACGCTGTCGACGCCGCCGAGGCTGCCGCTGCAGTCGCCGCTGCCGTCGCCACCCGCGCCTATCGCCGCGTTGGGAGCTCTCGGAGGATCACCCTTCAGCCCGCTCGGACTCGCGTTCCCTCCCGCAGGTATGCGTTAGCGGGATCTTATACTTTCGTCCGCCCCGGTCGCCCGCATCTCCATTTCCTTCAAACAGATCCTCGCCCACTAACTAATACATAAATCACCGGGCGTTCGAATACACAACCAAATAGCATCTAAAATCGAACTGTGAAGAATCATCATTCATATACATAGTGTAATCGTGCGTTCCGAGTGTTGTACAATTAGTGATAATGAAACTGCATTGAAGCATGGGTTTATTTGTATACAGTGCGGGGCAACACTACCTGTAACCTCTGCTACAAGACGTTCGCCTGTAACTCGGCATTGGAGATACATTACCGCAGCCACACCAAAGAGCGACCGTTTAAATGCACCGTCTGCGATCGCGGCTTCTCTACAAAGGTATGTTTCTAACATTACACACATTTTACTTATACACAATAAATTACTATGTGTAGATTTCCTTGATAAATTATTATTTTTGTAAGTGCTAAGGTTCCAACACTATTTTATGATTTATTTGATTATAATGAATTTCTTTTTCATTGCCGTATTCTGTCTTATAATAGCTATGTATAGATTACATAGTTCTATAGCTCACATTGAGTATTTTTGGCATTTAGCCAGGTCATATTTATTGTTACACAAATAGCAAGTTGTACGTGTTTACGACATTTCCTCTAATTTTCACTGCATTTGAAGAAATTCATTGATAATAAAATCTTTTGAAACGCAATATACAATATGTGATAAGTAGGTTATGATTTTTAAAATTGTCTACTTCCTAACTCGAAACTTACGAGTTAATATTAATTTTAGATTTTTTTTCACTCTACCATAAGGTACTGAATATGTTATTTGTATAAATACGGATAAAATTATGTTAAATCTAATCATCAATTCATCATCTTAGCTCATATAAGTTAGTGGAACTTATTAGGTGCGGGCCTCCTCTACAATAAGAACGAAATTGACCTGACGCTGGTAACATGTTCAAGGTTTTATACCGTATTTTCCTTCTTCTGCTGTGATGTTACTTACATACCAAATCATCCGTGTGGTGACGGACAAAGAATACACCACCATCCCACCACCATCTCTTGATACCGTGGGTGTCGTAAACGACGACTAAGGGATTTATTACGCATATGACATCTATTACGGATCTCCCTCCTATTCTGGAGGACGTATATGAGCCAAATTATGATGAATGACATATTAAATCCCTCAAAACTCAATCTTTTATGACACCCACGGGCAAGAATGAGGGTGATGAATTGTATTCTTACTCTACCACCTTGATGAAAAAGGAAAACGAAAACGAAAATAATAGAACAAAAACGCTCGAGAGAAAAATCACTATGCAAGTATGGTTGTAGTATTAATAATAAATAAACTTATTACCTTCTTCATGGTATAGTCCATGTATATATAAGCACCTTATTTGGGTATAGGAGATTACTCCTTCAAAATAATAAAAACACCTTTTTTTTTATGGGTGGGCTATGGTAAGCGCACGCGCGGTCCTGTCCGTCCGGGGCAATGAAAGGACGGCGCGCGGGCCCATAACCCACCCGTACCCACATCATCTCGTTGTTAGGCCGACCACCGGAGCAGATGTGACTTGTCATCAGTGGTCGGCCCGACGGAATACCCTTTCGGGTAACCTCATGTCTCGACGTACTGGGACGTCGGTCGCCATCGCGCGGTCAGCCTCTCTGCGGGTGACGGACAATTTCCCGGTCCGATCACCCGCGACCTCGGCTAGGGCGGCATTAGGCGCAGATAAAATAATAAAAACACCTGACCTGAGTTTTCTATCTTACCGAGTTGTATTTGCTTATGTCGCAGACGGGACTACGATAACGCATTATTTACGTGTAAAAAGAAGAAGAAATATAAGAATACAGTTGTCCCCACCCGATACATGCTACTGAAAGGCGTAAATATCTTTTGAAGGATCACCAGGAGAATCGGCAGTAGCTCTCCTGGGAAACGATAACTGTTATTATAGCAGTAAACCCTACAGTTAATGAATCTGCCATTTAACGTGTTATGGGTGAGAAATCTACCTGTAACCGTGGTCGGCGAATGACTAAATCATAATAAAACTACTTAATTTATTTAAATTTTGTATTTATACCATGGTCCCTAATTATAGGCCTCATAACGATGCTCAAAGTCGCTCAGCGTACTATATAGAATCCGAAATACGGAAACCGCAGAAGAACGGTTGTAACTGACATAGCACAAAGAATTAGCATGACGCTGAAGTGGCAATGGCAATGGCGACCATGTATCGGACGACGCAGTGTAGGACGCCCCCCACTAGGTCGACCGACGACCTGGTGAAAGTTGCTGAGCGTCATTGGATGCAGGTGGCACAAGACTGAACTCTGTGGGGTAACATGAGGGAGCCCTACATTCAGCAGTGGACGACGATAGGCTGAAATGATGATGATGATGATGATGAATAATGTTTTATACCATATTAATATTACATATTATAGATATAATAATGTACTATACATTAATATACGAAAGTTTTTTTAATTTAACCAAATAAATTCCATTTTACAAAGTTATAATCAATTTTAAAAGAATTTTGTTACCTTGCTGCAATGCATATGTATACTTATTGTCTGATAAATGATACAAGTATTGAATACAAAGTTTTAGTCAAGACATCGTCAAACAAGCGAAATACAAGAGGAACTTCATGCACTGGTTTCATTTCAGCCAAGTTTCAGTGCATTAATTTTGCAGACAGTAATTACAAGTAGCTACTCGACTGCTACACTAGTTTCGAATTAGTTTTAGATCTTGTCTTCCTTCCATTGCTTGTGAAAAGTTGGCAGTTATCACAACTACTAAATAGCTTTAAATTAGATTTTTTATGGCTTTAACGCTGTAGGTAATAAAAATTAGGAATATACGGTGACAGGTTAAAAAGGCAAAATGTCAAAAATTAATTTTTCGAATGATAATAATGTGCTTAAAAAATTGCAATGTTGGGACTCGCGTGCTGTAACTGAAGGGCTCTGTTGCAGAAACTAATATTTTCTCTTGTATATTAATATTATTATAATGTAAATATAACTGAAGCAAAAATGTAAAATTATAATAATCTACATCATTTAGTCTATCGCCGTCTACTGCTGGACGTAGGCCACTCTCATATTTCGGCATAAAGTGCGGTCCTGTGCCGCCTGCATCCAACGACGCCCAGCAACTTTCATTTGGTCGAACCGAATTAATAATCATCATCGTCTCGTCTCATATATGTCCCACTGTTGGGCTCGAGCCTCCCCCACAATAGGGGGAAATTAACATTACTATACCACCCTATACCAACATGTCTGACCAGCATGGTATAGTAGGTCAAATTCCCTCCCATTGTGGCGGAGGCCCGAGCCCAACAGTGGGACTTAGGTATGTGGGCTGCGATGATGATACCATGCTAGTCAGACAGTTTGGCATAGGGTTTGTTTCGAGTTTTCCTTCTTGCATAAATATTATATGCTTATTTTATCACTTAGTCGTATTTTACGACACCTACGGACAAGATTGGGCGTGGCGAATTGTATTCTTATTCCGTTACCACATAGACCAAATAATAATAATGAAATAAATTAACTAAAAGATAAATAAACATTAATAAACAAATACTAATTCAATATCCAAATGACGCGGGATGATGCCGCACAATAAATAATTAACAATCTTTTATAATTCCATGTTCCTTTAACCACAGATTGTTATTACGGAAAATTTGCAAATAGTACAGACTAAAAAACAGCGATTAATATGCTGGTAATACTGCCAATCTATAAATTCGCAAAATAATTAACGTCTAATTGCAGAAAATTGTGTTCTCATTTGTTCTGATTTAATGGAAACTGTGTAGAGACCATGGATTACACTTACAATTTTATCGGCCGTTCGGAAATAAAAACCAATATATTCTCTACGGGCTTGTCAGATCTATCTGCAAGTCTAGGTGGCTTATATTTACTTATAAGGCCAATACCGCCTTGTCGACGGGCCAACTACATTTACCATCGTTTCCATTACAGATAATTAAACATTGTTTATTATACAACTTTGCTGTTTTACAGATAATCACAAATTAAACTTTACGTCATGTCATTAATTTATTATGCGGGAGATAAACTATTTTGCATATGATGCCGGCAATACATTAACAAAGTCAAGCAATTTAATACACGTATTGTAGATGTTTTCCGTGTAGTGACGGTGTAAAAATACAATTCACCATCCTCCTATTTTGCCCATGCTGTAGTAAAAGACGACTAAGGGATATGTCAAAAGAGTATTCGTCAGTCCTGATTTTATTTTAATTCATCGACGTTGAACCATGAACTTCGCAGATAAATCCTCACTTCATAAAGTTTATGAAGATTAAAAATTTATTAAGTTCCCTGGAACTTCATAAATTTATTTTAAATAAAACTACTTTACGGATTTTATCGCGTTTGTATTTGATTTTTGATTACCCGACGTTTCGAACACTTTACAGCGTTCATGATCACGGGTGGACTAAGATGTCTCACGTCCAACAAGTCATCGTTACTGCAGAAAATTTAAATTTTCTGCTGTAAAGTGTTCGAAACGTCGGGTAATCAAAAATCAAATACAAACGCGATAAAATCCGTAAAGTAGTTTTATTTAAAATGTATAATACTCGCGTAAACATCAGAAATCATTTCATAAATTTAAATAATAAATTACTACAATTACTATAATTGTGAGTCAGTAAGCCTACTACTCGAAAAATAATTATTTATTAGAAGGTTAATTTCCCTGTCTGATATTGTTACCATGCTAGGCAAACGGAATAGTATAAGGTTTTATATCACGTTTAACTTCTCTATCTTATCTCTGATATTACGTACATACATACATGTTCCGTGTGGTGATGGAGTAAGAATACACTTCACCACACCCTATCTTGCCCGTGGATGTCGTAAAAGACGACTATGGGATTATAATATGCACATAAAATTTGTGCAAGAAAAGGAAAACTCGAAATGAAACCCTATACCAACAGGTCTGACCAACATGGTATAGTAGATCAAATCCCCTTCCATTGTGGAAGAGGCCCGAGCCCAACAGTGGGACGTATGTGGGCTGCGATGATGATGATGATGATGATTATTATAATCCCTTAGTCGTCTTTTACAACACTCACAGGCAAGAAAGGGGGTGGTGAATTGTATTCTTACTCCATCACCTCGAAAGACCATTAACTGCAACTTATAATACCAAATGCAGTCATCAAATAGTAGTATTACTCTCCATTGAGAAGACCTACCAATAGTATTTATCTATACGCTGATAAGTAAAATAATTTTCGACTCTATATTTGGGAACTTGTCTCGTAAGCTTTTATACCTATTAAACCAAATATTTATAAACCGGTCACGATATTTGCCAACCATTGAATTTATAATTACATACGGTTATTGTATATTTATTACACTTAACACCTACCTACCACTTAACACCTACCTACCACCTAGCTACCTTAATTATGGTAATTTATAAATGTTATTTTTTTATCCAAAAGCATTCTCAACGGAATAAATCGATTTAGCGAAGATTTTTAATTAGGCAAAATATAGCTGAGGCAGCCTGTTCATATTAAACATTTATGTGCATATTAAATATGTTGTATATAATTTTATATAAAAAGTGGTACCAAATTTAAAAAATTGGACATGAGCGTAATAATTGCCCGAACATCTCAGTGGTGTCCAAATCCCGATCCATGGTAGATTATTGAATTACAAAGTAAAATTAACAACATGTAAATGCCTGCAGGGGCAGAGCTTATACGTAATGCCAGGCTGGTCAAGGGTTCAATACCAATGGTCGCCCATTGGTGACGAAGAGGAAATACAGCAGGTTTTTGGGTTGTATGCCGCCCTTTCGTTACCCCGGACGGAATGGATAGCGTACGCCCACACCATATCCTGTCAAAAAAATAAAAAAGGGTTTATACGTAATAAATGATTTGATTTCATTAATGAATTTCTGTATAGTTATAAATTAAGACCCTGGAAATTAATAGATATGGTGCTTTTTATATAAAACTAGAAACTAAATATAACATTACACGTCAATTAGATAAGGTTCCATAGGATGTAACGAGCTTTATTAAATTGTACACTACAACACTTAAATACAAGTGTGGTAGCAGAATATCGGCCACATAAGGATTGTCATAAATTTAAACGTTCACACTTTTATTTATGCACTAGCAACCCACCCTCGCTTGCCTTCAGTTGCCTTACCCGCGTAGTTTCCGTTCCCGTGGGAATACCGGGATAAAACAAAGCCTATGTTACCTCCTGATATTATAGCTATTATTGAAAGAATTTTTTAAATCGGTTCGGTGGTTTAAGTGTGAAAGCGTAACACACAAACAAACTTACTTTCGCATTTATAAAATTAGTAAGGATAGGCCTCTGTTCTGCTCGATTGGTCGTGTACGATGAAAATAGAGCAGAATGGGATCTCATAACCTGGCATTGCTTGCCAGCTTTATACTACAAACTTTCTTCTTCTTCTTTACAACCAATCTGCGTTCCAGTGGTTAAGGTCCTTATAGAAGTAAAGATAATTGATTTACTTCAGCTAACTACGGTAGCCTATAATTATCTGATCCGCTCACATTTCTTAATTATTTTTAATCTGTCACTACCTGTACCATAAAATTTATGCTGCTGACTATAAGACCACGTATAGTCTAATAATATCAAAACAAAACCTATAAATTTTATTGTAGCCATTGTTTAAACAAGAAAATTATCATATGAAATACTTAATAATATTTTGACACAAAAATCGTATTAGTTTAATATTTTAGTTAGTAAATAAAAGTTGTTAAAAGTGTTTTTATGACAATACAAGTTTTATACTTGGCTCGGCCAATATTTCAAGCGTGTAGTGTAAAACGCTCTCGACGGACCATCGCGTCGCGCCACAGAAATGATAAGTCATAAAAACAACGTCACGGAAAACGATCGGCATATTAATTCATGTCGTAAAATATTTATTACTTATAAATCCTTGAGCCTTTACCTACGCTTCTCGTCATAAAAAGATTATTTATGCTTAACAAAGTCAAATTTTTCGTATGTTACCGAATGTGACCAGGGTCCTTATCAATAAAATATAGATTATTTACGATGGCGCCGTGGTTAAAAGATTCAAACCCTACAAATGTACATTCTTCATTGGGCGTTGAGTTCTTTTTTCTGATAAGTACCCAAAACATCTTATGATTTACATTCAATGTAACCCATAAGAAATGTTTATGATTCTATAAAAATAAGCTCACTCGATAATTTTAGTAGTACCTTGCCTTATAGTGTAGGCTCACGGACTTAGAGAAAACAACCAAATCAAATTTATTTTGGAACCACACTTAATAAAAATGTAACCAGTTATGTCATTAGAAATATGCTGTGAGTCGTACATTAGTGTATAACTAATATAACAGGTTCCCTGAAGAGTATCAAGAACTTCACAGTGATATTTATTAGACCACTATTTTTATTGTTTGCTTAGGTATCCAACCTATTTACATCAAGAATTATTTGCAATTGCAAAATACAAAAACCAATATAAACTCATTTGCAAAAAAAACGGGCGGTTTTGATTTTCATTCATATTTAAAAAGATACAATACCAAAAAGGTTTCAATCGTTTGTACACGTTACTGGCCGGTTTTAAAAATGCTGTGGTATTTAAAAAAGTACGTTCTAAATTCAATTTTTCATTTGATGTTCATTTTTACAGAAAACCCCTTTTTATCCTACATTTTTGGCGCGAAGTTCCAGAAGTTAACATCGACTTTCATAACTTTTATTCAATTTTTATCGATTAATTTCATATCCTTGACTGTCAAAGCTTTATTTAATGCTGTTTGGCTGTATCAAAAATGGTAGATAAAGTGGTAAAAGCTACCAAAATTATCGCGCTGCTTGAAGAGGGTTGCAGCCAATGTTTCGTGGCTAGGAGGCTAAATGTTAGTCGCTCGACAGTCCAAAGGACCTGGCAGCGATATCAGGAGACTGGTTCCGTCGAGAGAAGGCCTGGTTCTGGAAGAAAACCATGTACCCAACCACGGGATGATCGTTTTCTTGTGAGTCGCGCATTGAGAAATCGCAAATCTTCGTATGTGGATCTTAAGAACAACCTCCAAGAAGTAAGAAATGTGCATATTAGTCTATGGACGGTCAGGAGGAGGCTTCTCGCTGCCAATATACGCAGTCACCGCCCGGCCCGCGGCCCCAAATTACTCCGTGAGCACAGAGTTCACAGGCTTAGGTTCGCTAGAAATTGTGAATCATGGACTCAAGACGATTGGAATAGGGTTTTGTTCTCTGATGAAGCCAGGATATCTCTGTTCGGTGAAGATCGACGTCGGCGAGTGCTAAGAAGACAAGGAGAACGCTTTGCAGAGGCATGTTTCGAAGAAATCACACCTTATGGTGGGGGCTCTGTTATGTTTTGGGCAGGAATAAATTCAATGGATCGTACAGAGTTAGTCTTCATTGAAAACGGCTCACTGACTGGGCATCGATACATAACGGAAGTTCTAATTTCTCATGCACAACCCGCATTGGCCGCTCTAGGTGAAGACTCGATTTTTATGGACGACAATGCTCGCGCCCACCGATCCCGCGATGTTAATGCGTATGTGCAAGAGGTCGGCATTCGTCGTTTGGATTGGCCAGCTCGAAGTCCCGACCTCAATCCCATAGAGCATGTCTGGGACGTTCTGAAACGGCGTGTGAGATCAGTACACCCGGCTC
This sequence comes from Lymantria dispar, assembly GCA_032191425.1. Lineage (NCBI taxonomy): Eukaryota > Metazoa > Arthropoda > Insecta > Lepidoptera > Erebidae > Lymantria > Lymantria dispar. The sequence continues at coordinate 17,554,270 of CM063446.1, read as the reverse complement.
CGCAGACCATCAGAGAGCTGAAGAATGTGATTACTGCGGAGTGGGAACGTATTCCGCAAGCAAGTATCCGGGATATACTCGCTAGCATGCCCAGACGAATTCAAGCTGTGATTTTAGCTAGAGGGGGTCACACTCGATACTAAACATTTATCTGCTTTTACTTTATTAAAGAAAAACAAACAAAAAAACTTTTTTATTTTTACTTCATGAGCATATGCACTACTAGCGAATATACACTACTAGCGAGGTTTAGCATTATTTCCCATAAATTGTATCTAAATTTTATGAAATACTGATGAAAACGATTATTTTCTTATTAATTTAGCAAATTGTGTGGATAAAACTACCTATAATTATCAAACAAAGAAATATTAACATTTGAAATGGTTCATTGCTTAGGTGCCCGTTTTTTTTGCAAATGAGTTTATATATAAATTATAGCCAAACAACCCCCCAACAAAAGAAAAGTGTTAATGAAATTTTCTACCTACAGATTATCTCGATTTTCTGGTGAAATTCTCAATTAGCAAAGCTCCATGTTTAGAACTGTATGCAGTTAACGGTTATACGCTAGCCTCTTAAGAAAAAAATACCTGAATTACAGTTATACCACCGGTAAGTCCTTTGGAAATAAAAGGCTATAAAATACATTACAACAAACTATATTAGTGCCATAACCTTATATTGTCGAATACTGAGTTCATTGAGAATACTCCTTTATTTTAACTCATAAATATTTTACATATTATTGATGACAGATCGCTATTGCCCATTAGCGAGCATTATAATAAATCATTAATATACTTAATTGATATTTTAAACAAAAATAGAAGTCTATTAAGCATTTTTAAAGGTTATATGATAAGAAATTCATATGAGAACATTAACAAGTTGTTTGGCGTTATATATAAGAAACTAATTCCACCCACAATTTCGATGACATTGAATGTTATGTTGTGTGTGCTGACGGAGCAAGAATATAATTCACCCACTTCTTTTTTTCCCAGAGGTATTAAAAATGTGACTAAGATATCACCACCTCTTTATTTCCTAAGGGTAAAAAAATACTACTAAGAAATTTAAGTAAATAGTTTACAATAAAAACTTCAAAATATTGTCATCTCAGCTCGTATACGTACTACTGCAAAATATGAAGGGAATTTGAAGTACTATACCACGCTGGTCGAACTGGTTGGTGTAGGCCGTATAGGGTTTCATTTCGAATTTTCCTTCTCTTAAATAGATATTAACTGCATATTATATTATTTATAGTATAGTGGGCTATTTTTCATTAACAGACCCAGTAGACGATATTATAATATTTATGGACTCAAGAAGAAGAATGATATTTAGTTATTGTCATCTATACCAATAAATAAAATTGGAGTGTCTGTTTGTAATGTCAAAATAATAGGCTTTTTTCATGCTCACACGGTTATTTGAACGACACCTATGCCTAAAATAGCAATTAAAAAATTTTTATCTGTTTGTCTGTTTGTTCCGGGTAATCTTCAAAACGGCTGGACCGATTTCAAAAATTCTTTCACCAATGGAAAGCTATCAGGGCGTAAACTAGGCTATATTTTATCCCGGTATTCCCACGGGAACGGGAACTACGCGGGTAAAACGACTATAACCTATTACCGAAGCGAAGCGAGGGCGGGTTGCTAGTCCTTTAATATATTTCAGCCCATATACGTCCTCTTGGATTCAAACCTCTTCCGCAATAAGTGAACAATTGTCATAATATACTAAGCTAAGTTGGTACAGGGTTTATGCATAGATGTTATATGCATACTAGATTCCTTAGTCGTTTTTTTTACAATACCCATCGAAACAAATGGGTCAACAAAGGGGTCAATCATATTTTACAATACTCATCGCAAGAAAAGGTGAATTGTATTCATACTCCGTCACTACATGGAAAAATTTGTAACTATAATATTACTGGGTAAACTACTATTGTAGTAGTACATTATTGTAACATAACTTTAAATAAATAAATAAATAACATTTATATAATATATTGATATGAGTAGCGACTTCAAAATGTCGAATGTTTTAGGTACGATTCTCATACAGAACACTTTTATATAATCCACTAATAATTATGGCGGCCTGTTATTACCGTAAATTTTTATACATATATCCTTACTAATATTATAAATGCGAAAGTAAGTTTGTTTGTTGCGCTTTCACGCTTAAACCACCAAACCGATTTCAAAAATTTTTCAGCAGTGGAAAGCTATAATATCAGGGAGTAACATAGGATATATTTTATCCCGGTTTTTTTACGGGAACAGGAACTATGCGGGCAAGACGACTGGAACGCGAAGCGAGGGCGGGTTGCTAGTCTATATATATATATATAGGAGAGGAGGGTTTTGCGAGGGATATATATTGACTCATCACCATATCTCTGGAACCAAAAGATTAAAAAAAATTGCACCTGCAAGGGGTGTTTCGGGGGCCTTATCAATAAAATATATATAAAGGAACAGGGTGAGCCGAAGCTACTGAAGCTAAAAAATTTAAATTTGGACCGTGGTTACATTTCGTGACGTTGGCACCCACTAAGAAAAGATTTTTTGAAATTCCACCCCTTTTTTTAGGGGTGCGTTACGGTCCGCGCACTCCTCGCATCACTCCGTCGGGGGCGACAGAGGGGCGTAAGCACGCACACCCGTAACCCGCCCGTATAGCACGTCGTCTTTGTCGTTGGGTCGACCACCGGTGCAGAGTTCCTTGACTTCAGTGGTCGATGCAATTCCACCCCTAAGAGGGTAAAACGCAATAGCAAAGTCTGTGGAAAGAAAAAAAATCTTTAGCGACTGTATTCAAAAAAAACACAAATACTGTTTAATAAAAATAAATAAACACGTGTTTCAGCGTTTGTCCATTTTCATCCTCTAAGGATGTAGAATAAGTAGAAGATGATAGTTTACTGACTTATCACGGAACCGACACTACTGAAGCCAGAAACATGAAATTTTGACAGTAATTTCTTTGCGTGACGTAGAAACCCACTAAGTAAGTATTTTAAATTTAACCCCTAAAGGGGTAAACCGCGGTAGCAAAGTTTGAGCAATAAAGAGAAAAAAATCTTCAATCTCAATTCAATGAAAATCATTCATTAAATTGTAAACAATTACATTGTAATAAAAATAAATTAACACATGTTTCAGCATTTTTTAATCTTCTCCCTCTAAGGGTGTAATCTTCACTAATATTATAAAGAGGAAACGCTGTATGTTTGTTACGAATATACTCAAAAACTACTTGACGAACTTTGCTTTCACCATTAGAATGTTACAGTATCCCTGAGTAACATAGGCTATATTTTATCCCACGGGAACTACGCGGGTAAGGCGACTGAAACCGAAGCGAACCGAAGGCAAGTTGCTAGTTATACATTAATTAAAAGCTTAATAACAAAAAGAATTCTGCCTTAATGAGGTTTCTTCTTCGTGTGGAGGCGGAGTAAGAATACAATTGACTCCCTATCTAGCCCGTGAGTGTCGCAAAACATGATCAAGGGATTTAATATACAAATAACATCTATGCAAAAGAAAGATTCTTGAAATAAAATCCTATACCAACATGTCTGATAAGCGTGGTAGTAGGTCATTTCTCCTCCTAATTTATAGGAGGCTCGAGCCCAGGGGGGCGTAAATAAGTCGAAATGAGGTTTCTTATCTTTAAATTTTTTTTTAAGATTTTTCTGAATTTAACTGCAATCTGTTTTAAATAATAAACACATAAACTCAACTTTCTTATTTAAATTATTACCGCTCCCACATTCCTATAGGTATGATAGGTTGTTAACTCACCTTCGAATAAAGGACGTGAGTTCCTACATGTTGAACTTTTCAACTGTCTTGTAAATAAAGAATTAGACTGGAAAACAATTACCTAATAATATTTTACGACTAGACTTATACCGTAACGTCAGTTCAGTTCAATCTGAGCATTCTAGTTTTATTTCTGATTTAAAAAAACACGAAATCACCAGAACTTTATTTCGGGTTTTATATTTTCCTGCATACCTATCCATCTGTTAACACATCGATGTTTACTATAAGGAGACCTATATTCAACATAGGCCTTCTTATAGTCATAATCGGCATGTTTGGCAAGCGGGTTGGCTATTACAATTGGCATTATAATTTTCCCAAAAAGTATTGCTGCCCACTTCCCTAAGGGAACACCCCTTAACCGATTGTTACGGCTGCCATGTAAAAGTAAGAGATGGCGATACCTAGTTTTAGCCTGACACTGATTAAGAATTTCTTCTTATCAAATCAGTTCGTATAAGTAACACTGCTAGACTCGAGGCTCCTTCACAATAGAAGGAAAATTAACCTACTATGTATATATCCCTGGTCATATGGGTTGATATAGAATTTTATTTCGTGTTTTTCTTCTCGTGCATAGATACCTGAATATGAAATGAGTTTACATTCCTAGGTCATACTTCATCGCGGTAAACTCCTTTTGGGAGGGTACATCGCAGAAACAGGTTCAGGCTCTTAGATTAACCCCTGCCTGTGGTGGCTTTCGCTGACCTTAGAATTAGGGACGGATGGTTGTGTGTAACATCGTTCGATCGATCGTTGATAGTATTCTATCCTCGACACCCCAACGCTTGGCCATCTGGCCACGTCCTGTCATCATTCAGGGCGAAGGGTGGGGGAGCGCATAGCGGCGTCTCCTCCTCCCTGACGCAAGCGCCTCGCGTTCCCGCTCCACGGCCTCGGTCCTTGACACGACAGCCTCACAGAAGGAGGCCATCGACGACCAACAGCTGTCGCTGCCGAGCATCTTAGAAATGATAGTCGGCAACAACAGGTCTGTTATGCCCATTTCCATTGATAGGACGTGGTGCTGAGGCCCCCAGGCGGGGCATACTTTCAGTGCGCGGCCCACATCGTCGATTAGCGCGCCACACTCATGACATCCTGGGGCCTCTTCTCTTCCAATTTTGTGCAGGTACTTACCGAAGACTCTATGTCAGGTAAGCACCTGATGTAACACATATACCTACTAAACTCAATTCGAGACGTGAAATCTAATAAAATATAAAAATTTCCATTTTTCGTGTGTTGAATAACTAAAAATGTACCTTTCTCTCCCATGGGTATTATAAGAGACAACTGAGAAATTCAACAATTTAGTAACGGATTTCTTTGGATTTTGTATGATCTGCGGCGTGGTGATAACCACAAGAGGATTCAAAATCAACATAAAACTAACTCGTTTACTCCCGCAGTACATTCATAAAGCGAATTGCCTATCAACTGAAAAAGAGAGCTATGGATCATATATAATCTGAATAAAAAAAGAACCGGATATTGACAAAAATTAAGAGTAAATATAGGTCTTAAAAGTTAGCTTCATATACAAATTCAGAGTCGTTCAGCGTGCTATGGAACGGACTAGACACGGGATTTCTTTGCAAAATAAAAGCCGAATAGGAGCAGGATGAACTAGCTGAAGTAGCACGCTTAATTTGCTCGACGAAACGATAACTGTTGTGGCAGAAAGACTCTCGAGTGGCGACCAGGTATCGGACGTCGCAATGTAGGACGCCCCTGGCGGAAGCCAGGTGGACCGATGACTTTGTGAAAGATACTGAGAATCGTTCCTTGCAGATGGCAGAGGACCGCACTTTGTGGCATGAGTGAGGCTACATTCAGCAATGGACGGAAAGAGCGTGAATAAATTGTTAATGAAACATATGTATCTGCACTTGTGACTAAGTATCTGTATTTTTGAAGTAGACAAAACTATTTGTGTGGTTTATATACACATATAGTTGAAGAAAGAAAATATATTGCAACACTGCGATAACTAGATTTTACTGGAGTAAAATGTTTAAAAAATATTTTTTTTAAAACTCGCAGTTTTAATACACTCAAAAACAATGTATTCATATCTATTTAAATATGAGAGAAAACAATCTGTCCTTGTCAGCATCTTAAATGATGGTTATGACCCAAATGGTCCGCTTAACATTTATTTATACTTTAAAGAGGAAATTAGCCTCCCAAATTGAATTTTTATTGAATCTTCAGGAATGTACAAGAAAGATATGTGTATGAATACGTTCTTGTGAAACGTATGCTCTATGGTATGCCATTAAAAACGAAATGGACCAAACTAGTTACTGATGTTGTGAGGGACAAGCTAGCAACCTGTCACAACCTACGCGTAGTTGCGATCATAAGAATATCGTGTTCTACCCTTTTCTCAGTACCGAGTACAACGCATTAAATACATCTCTTATACTGTCCTTATGCCTAGTCATATATCGTTGACTAAATACTATTGTATCTTCATTAAAAAATCTTAATAGCAGCACGGAGAGTAGCCCGTAAGCGAATTTAAAATGAAAGGACTGAATTCAAACTGAAAAATATTACTAGGTATCATGTCTAAAGAGATACAGTTTTAAAAAGTTAAAACTTGAAATGTGTAGCTGGAATTGACTAAGGAAACATATGTAATGGTTCCCTCAGTCTAGGTTCACATAAATACAAAAAATAAACGTTTAGTTTTCAATTCAGATCCAACGCATAGATCTCATTGTCCCAGGTTAGTGATTTTAAAGATGGCGGTTTTAGAGGATAACCGCCAGTGCCTCCGCCAACTACATACTACCACATTTAAAATTACAATAAGAGTCGGCGACACCGCATCGACGAAAGTTCACGCGCTTAACGACTTATCAATTATTTCGATCTTCTTGTACTACACATTCGTACATGTCGTCCTAGTGTAGATAAGGACTATGAAATTATAAATAACATGCCAATATGCTTGGTGTTACTACGATAATCATATCAGAAATCGATAGAATTTAATAATAATATTTTGCTTACTGTTCTGTAGTGCCATTAATTACATCGTTTATATCAATTACATACATATTAACTTGAAAAAAATATTAAAAGTAACTATTGGAGTCTTCAGAACTATTGAAAAAGTCTTTCCTAATTTCACAAAATAAAATACGTTCAAATATAAATGTAGGGAGTTTAAACATAGAGTTTTAAGTACTAGCATCAATGTAACTCTTGTCAGTTTTAAATCGTTTTCACAATATTATTTTCTTTAAGAACCTACATTGTTTACATACAGATGCTTTTCTACGAGTCGGCATTGGACATTCACCAGCGTAGACAAAAAGTATGGCTTAAATGAGAGAGAAAAACATTTTTTTTATGATATCTTTTATTAATTCCGTCGTCAGTTGTCCTTTCAGTTCACACTTTGTAATTAAACTTGTAATAATTGAAAACAATTTTTAACCTTCGCCCTATTAACAAATTTTTACTAATTACCATAAATATTATATTAAAAACAGAAGCTATCTGTATGATAACATAATGGTAAAATGTCCTCTTGTGTAGAATATCCACAAAATATATTTATTTTATCTGTGAAAAATGCTGTAGACTGGATGCTGCATTTAGTAAATGTACTTTAAAATAAAAATTAGGATACAAAAGATTTTACTGCTCATCGTGTTTTTTTTTTAACTAACCGCAAGTTTTAGTAAAATGTATCAACGCTTTGGAAAGGAAAGTAAAAGCCATAATTTTGTTTTCTACTCGATTTTGTAAAGGAAATTAAAGTATCGCTCATAATAAGAATAAAGAAATGTAATAACAAAGATATGTAAATAGGGGGTCTGTGAGCCACTTTTTACTTACCAGCTAATGCCAAAGTCTCTTGATTTTTTATCAATATAAAAAATATTCCTATAGATAGTTATTGTTATCTTAGCTTGGTCGTATAATATAAATCAGGCTTCTATAGATAGGTAGACAGAAAGGTTATTTCATTTGAAAAAAAATTAGACAACAGATCAACTCTGCCCATGGGATGGGAAGTCGGGTATTAAACCAAGCAGTAGAAAGATTCAATCATATCACGATACGAATGCGTAAGTGCTCGCTAGAGGGTTGTCGCAGTCAATCACGTGAGAACTACGGTATCTATCGGACGTGTACTAGCTCTAAAAGCTGTACATGCAGTCATTACATTGTAGACATACACTGCAGGAATAAAATCTTAGATAAAACTATAATAATTAGAGATTTTAATAGCACACGCAGATAATACAAACGTCGTAATATAAAATCGCAGTTGGCAAACAGGAAAAACGAAAACAACACTCCAAAGGAAAACACCTTTTATTCGATTACTTCAGAACACCACATTGAAATAAAGTGTTTACTTCTTAGTAGTGGTCTGGCTTAATTACGCATATACTAAGCAGGTCAGCAGTCGAGTAGGAGTAATATTTAAAAAATACAAGTGATGGTTCAAGTCTCCCTTATGTACCTACAAGTGTCCCGGACTTCCCCTATATGTTGCCATTTCTGAAAACGTCAAGGTCATTGCTCTATTAATTATATATTTATAAGGACTTTCGTGATACGATATAATCAATTCTTTACATTGAAATGTAAAGTACAATGAACTATGGGTGATTGTAGTTATAGACGCTTCCGCTTGCTAGAAAACTCAATAAAATTCCTATTAACTCAAAGGTGCTATGACCGAAAATAGCCAAGATTTCACAATCATTTGATACATTTTAAACAATCCATCAACTATTCCTGAAGTTATTTATAATACATTAGTATTTACCTATGCGGTGATTGATTAACAATATATTGTATCACCAACCCTTGCTTTCCTGTGGCAGTCGTAAAATCCTGCTGAAGGATAACCGAATAAGCGTTTAATAGACTGCTAGGCTTCGGTTTCAATCTCTACAGCGTACATCTGTTAATTTTACAGAATTTTATGTATTACCTATATCATAAATTGTTAACTATCGCTGCCCTTAGCAATGAAGGACAACTTCGTGAGGTAACCCACTTATCTATCAAGATCCATAGCAACATTCCCGAAGTTATGTGAAACCCGTGACTTGAAGAGCAGGTTAAGCCAACGATCACGGCTGCCATGAACATCTGTGTCAATCTTACTGGGAGTTAATGCTATAAAATTTGAGCATCTCTATACCCTAAAAGCTGGTCTATTCCTAGATTATCTTTGTCCTTTACGATTTGTCAGATCTACATCAGTCGCATCACGGCAATAATGTTGCGTCAAAACTGATCAGGCTAAAAAACCAACCCCAATTTGATAAGGATAAGAAATGTAATCTGAAATACCTATACGTTTGTCAAAACGAAACTAAAACTACACGGCTTAATAATCAACTATAAATAAACTCCATATTTCATACTCAATTGTATTCCTGTACATAAAATGACGATTTACAACCGAATGATCATTTATACTTAACTTTTTAATAATATCTGTGAGTTATGCGACAATTTTAATATACTACATTTTAATGGTTTATTTTCAATGTAAACACACACTGGGGACATATATCGAACATAGTAAAGTAACATTTTATTTTTATTGTCAACTATTATTAGGAAAATAAAGCTTTGGTGTCGGAATTCTATGGGATTAGGTACATATAATTTAAACAATAAATCTATTAGTTATTTGAATTATATAGTTACTCAACATCTTTACAGATTATATATGTAGATTCCATTGTTACGAACCTCTTGTATAGTCGGGGGCCATAAAATTACTATACCATCGCCCTTGTCTTTAAATTTTTTTATTTTCACCTATTATTAATTAATTAATTTGCTGTGTGGTAGCGGCTTCGAATACTACCAACCCTTGCTTTGCTCGTGGGTGTCGTAAAAGACGACTAAGAGCCCTAGATTGACCCGGACCAACTCCATCTGGTACTATTTGGGTCAACGATTACATTCCCAAGGAGGGTTGATGTCAGGCAGGCGGCCGGTCATAAAAGTCATTGCCGAAACGTTTTGCAATATGTCAAAACAGATGACATATTGCGTCGACCCCAAGTAATTGGGATAAGAGCAAGATGATGATGATATATATCTAATTAGATTTTTACGGGACTACTCCTACTACAAATACTCACTTGAATACCTCACCAAGATTAAAAAACCAATGGACTAATAGTTAAACCGCGGGAAATGTCAGGAAAGGGTCTGAAGTTAACAGAAAGAATTAAGAAGAGCAGATAATTATTATAAATTATACTTAAATATCTTGAATATAAAAGTTTTCTCGCTACTATTTAATTATAAGTAAAAATATCTATTTTATAAGTACTAGATGTCCCACGGCTAAGCCCTGCAGAAAGAAAGTATTGATAGGAAAATTTACTGACAGAAAACATTGTTGTCTACTTTAATCATGCAGCTTTCAAATGTGAAAAACAAAAGTTATGGTCTGTTGTCATTTTATCATATCGATCGAATAAATTAATTATAAGATTTTGTTTTAAATATATAGAACCTTAAATAACAGAAAGAACATTAAAGGTAGCATTTTATTTGAAATAACTTTGAAATGCAACTTTACTATCACTAATTTATCAAAATACATCGAAAGTGACAACTGAAATGTGGATTACATTTCGAAAATAGGATGCAATATAACTTTATAAATAAAATTTAAATCTCTTAATAGTTCTCTATGTCAAAATCACTGCTTTTTTTATAGTGCCGCCTACGTTCATATTTTTATGTGTATGTTGCGATCCCAGCGCAAATAAAAAAAGATAAAAAAAAAGCTCAAATTAAATTGAATGCGATAAAAAGTAATTATCTTAGATTAAAAAATAAACCATTTTTTAAAGGTATAATTTGAAATTTAGAAATATAGGCAAAGAATCAGTACTTTATTTCTATAATGAGTCCTTAGCGCGAAATTGCCTTCATCCATTTACAAATCTTAACATATACTTATTTAAATACACTACGTGTATATCACACTTTTACCAAAGGGCTTCCCAGTCGCAGTCTAACCCACTCTTAACGATCATGTAATAGCGACCGCGAATTATGCTTTCACGCAACACAGTTTCAAAATTCACGCTAGCATTTAAAAATTTCTTAAAATTTCGAAATTCGAGAGGGAATCGATACGATTTGAATCAACTCTTTATCCGTATTAGACACGCTAAATCTCCACAATGTAAGAAATATTAACCTACAACCCCGCTTTGTTCTAGTAGGTCCGAAAGATTTCAAGATTTTAACGTTAATGTTATCCGCAACAGCTTTCAGTCGGTCTTTACGACCTGGAGGCAAACATTGTTTTGTTACGGCAAATAAGTATAAAAAATATATCCTACCTATCCATCAACCTATCAAAGTCTATTATCGATTATAGGCCTCCACGGAGGTTGTTATCCACGTGGATATCACCACATGGTGGCAGAGTAAGAATACAATTCACCATCCCCTGTCTTTCTCGGAGGTGTCATAAAAGACAACTAAGGGATATAATATGCATATAATATCTATGCAAAAACACATCTGACCAGAGTGGTATAGAAGATCAATTTGTCTCTCATTGTGGAGGATGCCCGTGCCCAAAAGTGGGACTTTGGAGGTTGTAAATGCCATAACACCTAAGCTTGGCAGGCGGCTTATCGATCGCAGTTGGCGTTAAGTCTTTCAGATTGCTGATTCCTGCCTTGCCGATTCCTGGTGATCTTTCACCCAGTTTTTACGATTCCCTCAGGAAATTAAACAATAGTATCACCTTAGAATAATAGCGTATAGAAGGATAGTGTCAGTACTTCGAACTTTAAAAATTTGAATCTAAAAATACTAATGGCGGGCAGACGATTACACACGTACACACGGAAACCACTATACAAATTATGAAATCAAATTTTGTTTTTATTAACATAAATCGTCGAAATACTTTTAAAAGTAATATTAAAAACCTTTTTACGTTTTTCAAATGTGTTGTGGCACCATTTGAATGCACAAGCCGTCATAATTACCTATTTATTTTTTAAGAGTTGCGTACGTTCGTGCAGTGCAATGACTTGTACATTACGGGACTGTTCCGGCGTAGGCTCCATTAGGCTCCAATTGAAATGCCTCACTTTTTGTGCGTGGACTTACCTTCTATATGTTATTATTCTAAGAGTATCACATTAAGACGTGGTACCATTCTTTCTTAACCCGCCACTAGCACACGTATTATTATTATAATAAAAATCTATAATGTATTATAAATGCGGACTTATTAAATATTCAATACATTATAATTTTATTGAATAAATATGATATTATAATAGTATTCATACCAAAAAATTATAAAAAATATCACCAGAGAATATAAATTAGCTATTAATGTAATATCTAAAAATTCATAGTGGTTGCGCATCCTCTCATCTATACTAATATTATAAAGAGGAAAGATTTGTTTGTTTATATTGAATTGACTTCGAAAATACTGGACCAATTTCAAAAATTCTTTCACCAATGGAAAGCTATAATATCAAGGAGTAACATAGGCTATATTTTATCCTGGTATTCCCACGGGAACGCGAACTACGCGGGTAAAAAGCCGAAGCGAAGCGAGGGGAGATTGCTAGTATTTTAATAAATACAAAGCATATTTTTACATTAGTGCTTCTTAATGTTTTAATTATATTTTTACTCTATGGGCATTATTGAAGGCTTTTAAATGGAAATCCACTGAAACAATAGTAATAGTGTTTTAATATTCAAATATTACATTTTATATTATTGACTAGCAACCCGCCCTCGCTTCGCTTCGGTTATAGGTTATAGTCGTTTTACCCGCGTAGTTCCCGTTCCCGTGGGAATACCGGGATAAAATATAGCCTAGTTTACGCCCTGATATTATAGCTTTCTATTGGTGAAAGAATTTTTGAAATCGGTCCAGCCGTTTTGAAGATTACCCGGAACAAACAGATAGACAGACAGACAAAAATTTTTTAATTGCTATTTTAGGCATAGGTGTCGTGCAAATAACCGTGTGAGCATGAAAAAAACCTATTATTTTGACATTACAAACAGACACTCCAATTTTATTTATTGGTTATACCAATTGTATAAATATGTAAAAATTAATGCAAAAAAAAAATATTAAAAAATCTCGAGTCGGAGAACCGACTTCCAACCGTTCATATTCCTGTCTTGCTCGCCATAAGCGGTCACATTAATAAAACACCTTATTTACACCTGAAAATTGGATCCCACTTCCGTTTCCATGTCGACATTGAACCCTCAACCGGAAGTGGAAAGATATATTTAGTTATACATATTTTATGGAGACGTACTTTTAAAATATAACCTGGTGGAGCATTTTACTAAATTTGACCCACTTCTGGCGGAGTCATCCGAACCAGAAGAGGCTAAAACCCACCTCCAGACTTTTCACTTGTACTCCCAGATCGGTCAAGCCGTTCGGTCGCACAGAACGATCAGAGAAATTTGCGCCGCAGAAACAAACGGACAACTATAATACCATCAAAAACAAGACTTGTAAAAAAAGCCAAGCCTCGCAACTGAGTTCTTCTACCATAAAAATTTGTGATATCCATGTTATACCAAGTCGGTTAACTCATTCAGTCCCTGCTTAAGGGACCTTTCTTCTTAAGTTATTACGTAAATAGCTAACCTAACAACTTCTTATAGTGACTATATCAATATTAAAGATCTTTTATGTTTAAAATAAACAGAATGACTTGGCAATCGCATGAAAACACACCTCACAAGTTGTATTATATTAGATAATAGATATTATATCCTCACAATAGATATTATATTAAATTGTACTAAACATAATGGTCAGTCAGTCAGTGAGTGACAAAATTACGAAATTTTGACTAGTTATAATTCTTAAACTATTGGTTCAAATTGAATGAAATTTGAAATACACAATGTGTATACAAAGCCTGCTAGGTTACTAAACATTCAGGTTTCTAGTTTTATTAACAAAGAAGTTATAGGGGGTCGAAAATGGCCTGAATGGCTTCGAGAAAAGTATGTTACGGCAGTTTTGCGTTTTGCCCGACTTTTTTTTTGCTCGACTTGGCGGAGGCACTGTCCTGCCCCCAGATGAACATAACAAATAATTGATAAAAGACTAAAGACAAACCAATAACCTAACCGCGGTTTTGTCTAAGGTAATCCCAGACGCTCGCTGAAAACTGACGTTTGTGTAGTATCAATTTGCTACTTGACTTCGTTCAGTAAGCGAGAGAGCCGGTCGCCCGAATCCCACCTTCTGCTAGTGTAGAAGTTTATCAGTGGTTCACCATTACTAACAGATGGACTGCTTGCTGGTCAGTCACCTAATTGTAATAATAAGTATTCGTAAATGAGCTGCCATGATTAAATCCTTTGCGCAAAAAATATCTTCAGCTTTATAACACTTGATAAATTTATTTTAATTCCCCTGCAGTCGTTTTACATACTCACTCAAAGAAATAGACCATGAAAACGAGAAAAATTCGAATTGGTCTTTTCAAATTAGGAAATAAAGAGTACGAAGCTCAATTATTGTTTTTTCGGAATAATTTCTAATAAGAATTCTCGTTCTGAAATTATATTTCTATCTAAAATTTTGAATGAAATTTAGTTGTGTTTACATATCCGTTAATTCCTACGAGTTTTGTATTACACAAATAAAGAACGGAAACAACAATCTCTACAAAAAATTGTGTTACCTTTAATTATGTATGTAAATTTATTGATCTAAGTTCGATTCTTCTTATTATATTATTAAAAATCTTTTAAGAATTAACTGTTGGTACCTCAGCAACCCATAACTGTTTTTCTGTGTTATAATATAAGATCAATTGTATATTATTTATTATGTTTTATGTCGCATTATGCCGTGCGTGCTTGTGTGCGTGCATGCATGCGTGCGTGATGATGTGCGTATGTAATGTTTGTGTATTTGTGGTTCCAGAGCAGTGGCGGCGGATGCCGGTGTGGTAGGCGCCCGCGCGCATCCCGCCCCCCGCACGCCACTGCTTTGGATCTTTGGAACGCCTTCGTATACCCGGTATGCCAGAGTGACGCCTGGCTGAGGAGCGACGTACTGTATCATGAGCGTTGTATCAAAACTTTAACAATTTACCTATTATTATTCAATTTCAAAGTATTTATAATCGCTCCTAGTACAGACGCCCGTTCTTTTGTTCAGTTTTTTTTTATTATAAGTAGTTTAATAGTAGTATAACCATATTATTATCAATTTACGGCCAATTTCAATAACCTATCTGCGATAGTTTGAGTTGTTATCAATAATTTATGCACGTTGAGCAGCTTTTGCGTTTCAAAAACACTAACCTTCTATCTACCCGACTATGTTTGCTCGACTTTTTCATCATATCAAAGTATGAAACGAAAGTAAAGACAAGACTATTTTTACAGATTTTATTAGATTCGCCCAATATTTCGAATACTTTTTAGCGTTCATGGTCAATGGAGGTTTCAGTCCTCTAAACGTCAAAAGTGTTTGAAACGTCGGGAATCATTAAAGACAAAACGTGCCTGCCTTCAGATGTTATAACGCTTGATAGCATATCGAAAGTGACCGTTAATTTATTCGTATCTTACTTAGACGTTATCGCTATTAATTTTCTATACTAATAAATATCCAAAATTTATTTCAAAATAAACTGCTAAACATATCAATATCTAAGATCGGGCTTAAATTTAAGAATGTAAATTGACTTTGAATATTTTTCTTCAGGGCAATATGAAGCAGCATATGTTGACACACAAAATCCGTGACGTTCCCCCGGGCTTCGATAGAGGTCAAGACGATCGAGAGTCAAGTCCTGACCGTCGGTCGTCTCCCGAGAAAATGGACCTTAAACGATCGCCGCCGGCGCATCCTCCACCTCCCATCACGCATCCACCACCCATCGACATGCCACCTCTACCTAAGCGACCTTCAGGTAAGCGGTACCTCATATCTATACCAATAAATAAAATTGGAGTGTCTGTTTGTAATGTCAAAATAATAGGCCTTTTTCATGCTCACATGGTTATTTGCACTATACATATGCCTAAAAATCACTTTATATTTCTTTTGTCTGTCTGTATGTCTGTTTGTTCCGGGTAATCTTCAAAACGGCTGGACCGATTTAAAAAAATCTTACACCAATGGAAAGCTATAATATCAGGGAGTAACCTAGGCTATATTTTATCCCGGTATTCCCACGGGAACGGGAACTATGGGGGATAAGGCGACAGAAACCGAAGCGAAGCGAGGGCGGGTTGCTAGTTTTTAATAAAAATTAAACATGTCACAGTACAAAAGTACTACCGAACTCTATTTTGACAAAACACGAACATTGATAGCGACTTACTGTTGCTTATTTTAATTGGGCCAAAATGTGGAACAGCTACTTCATCTCAACTCATATACATCCCACTGTTGGGCTCAGGCCTCTTTCATTATGGGACGGCAATTTACCTACTATACCACGCTGGTCAGACGTGTTATCATAGTGTTATGTTTCGAATTTGCCTTCTCTTGGATATATAACATAAGCATATTGTATCCCTTAGTCGTATCTTACGACACTCACGGGAAAGTAAGGGGGTGGTGAATTGTATTCTTACTCCGTCGCCACACGGATGAAATAACTGTTTAGATTAATAATTATGTGTGTACAATCTATACACTTTAAATAATTGAAACATATATAAAATACTAGCAACCCGTCTTCGCTTTGCTTCGGTTTCAGTCGCCTTACCCGCGTAGTTCCCGTTCCCGGGGGAATACCGGAATAAAATATAGCCTATGCCTACATATATATATCCTATATATAGCCTATGTTACTCCCTGATATTATAACTTTCCATCTGTGAAAAAATTTTTGAAATCGGTTCGGCGGTTTAAGCGTGAAAGCGTAACAAACAAACATACTTTCGCATTTATAATATTACTAGCAACTGCGCTTACGTACCTCTGTCGCCCCGGAAGGAGCGGGCGAGCAGTGCGCCGACCATAACCCACCCAAAAAAAAAAGTGGATTATTGCATTGTCATTCGTCTTTGACAGATGTGCAAAGTTTAAATAAAATCCGATCGCTCAAAGTAGGGCAAACTCGAGTTCAAAGGTGGACGTTACAAACAAACATGTGACGCTAATAAAAGCGTGTTAAAATAGAGGGTGATGGATTGTATTCTTACACCGTCACCACACGGAAAATAATATGCAGGCACGGGAATATAATATATAGATATATAGATACATATATAGATATAATATCTATGCAAGAGAACGGGAACTCGAATTAAAACCTTATACCAACACGTCGGACCAATTCTGTGTCAATTTTCCTTCCATTGTAGAGGAGGCTCGAGCCCAGCAGTGGGACATACATGAGCTATCATGATGATGATACGAAATGAATCGCTTGATATAGATTAGTCGGTTCTTATTACCTCTAATGGAAAAGCTACGAGTTGTGACATAGGTACATTACATTCTGAATCCCTCGACAATATACATTTTTATCTCTCGACGCAAAAAGAGTTAAACTTATAATTTGAGGTGTCTGTGTGTCTGTTTAAGGTCCTTATAGTCACATAATTGATCAAACATCGTTTGCATGTCGCAAAACCACCTAATAATTATAGGTACTCCACAGAATGAAGTCCTCCTCCACACTCCAAACGCCCTTTGAGTTAATAATCGTTTAGCGGATGTTTACGGTTTTTCGAGATTTCATCATTCCTTTGCACTGCAAATAATTGCTATTCTATTCTTCAAACTATTACTAGATATGAAAGATTACGACGATTCCATTTGAGTCGGATCCAAAATAATGAAAATCATAATACAAGTACTCCCGTGGACTAACAAGTATCCAAAATGTGAAAATACTAAAAAATAATCCTCATCATCATCTCAACCTATATTTATCCCACTGTTGGACTCAGGTCTCCTCTGTAATGGGAGGGAAATTGAACTACTATTCCACCCTGGTCAGACGTGTTGGAATAGTGTTTTGTTTCGAGTTTTCCTTCTTTTATACAGATATTATATGCTTATTACATACCTTAGTCGACTTTAAGTATAAGATAGGGAGTGGTAAATTATGTTCTTACTCCGTCACCACACAGAGTAGGTACAATATTGACTGAAAATCCGTAAAAAAATATATTTTTATAAATCTAACAAACTTTAGAAATCTTTCAAAAATCCAAATTTCGTTCATATAATTTATTTTCCTTTTCACAGTACCGTCTGTACCGGCCCACCCACCACCGCCTCAATCGACCAAGCATCTATGCGGCGTTTGTCGCAAGAACTTCTCTTCGTCCTCTGCCTTACAGATCCATATGCGCACGCACACGGGTGACAAACCGTTCCGATGCGCCGTGTGTCAGAAGGCTTTCACTACCAAGGGCAACCTTAAGGTAACAGTCAATATTAGAAATCTATTTTTTCTATGCGATGACGGGCTAAGAATACAATGTCACCAATCTTTATTAACTAATCCAAATTGATATTATTGTTTCATCTACTGCTAATAAAGTATTCACTATTGTGATATGTCAATCTTCTTCACCAGAGGCCTATAATCTCTATTCTTTTTTAAGCAGACGTCACTCGTGTTAGGCTGGTATTGATAAAGCTGTTTGATGAATGAAAAATCTTATTATCGTTTGAAGTTTCTTTTCCAGACCACATATATCTCCCTATTAGGTAAGGCCCTACATAATGGAAGGAACAGTGGTTTCCCATCCCACACTCGTCAAGCGAGGTATCCCGTATTGCAGTGACGTTATCTACTTATCCCCTCGAAAAAAAATACCGAATCATGCTCTGCCTTCGTCAACAACATAAAAATGATATACTTGTAATTTTTTGTTTAGGTGCATATGGGTACGCACATGTGGAGTGGAGGTGCCTCAAGACGCGGGCGCCGAATGTCCCTAGAACTACCACCACGACCGTTACACGAGCCCCATGAGCTGTTAAGACGCCCCGATCTCTTCTATCCGTATCTACCCGCGCCATTCCTTAACGGCATGCAGCAAAAGGTTAGCCTCCGATCTTATTTTTTTCGTTTAGAAACTCCCATATCCATGGGTCATTGCTTTTAGACAAAATAATTTATTCTTATTGAAAACATCTGTATTTCTGACGTTCTCGATCAAAGATAAATTGACAATAGGGACTAAAATACTATTCAGATGTCACGGCCATGTCAATAAATGTGTTGTATCCAGACATTACAATATAGAAGCGACATATCGACTTAATAAATTCGTGATCAATTGCTAGATATGACTAGTAGATATACCTATATCTATCTACAGCTACTACTATCTACCGCTATCTATATCTTTATACAGCTGAATATGTACTATATACACATAGTAATTTGAATAAAAAAATAGCGTGCGTAGATCAAATATTATTTGAATACAGGAGTATTGCTCGAAAAATTATTTCTATCACACTACAATCACATGTACCGTACAGGCGTATTACATTTTAGTTTTAAGATATAACGTCGACCTTTCCGTTGATTTAATTCTGTTAAATATGAAATACTTCTAATATAACATCTTTATAGTTTTAATATTCAGTTACATATTATAATGATCACTTGCCTGGACTCTATAGATATTGTCGAGTTTGTCGACAACACCTTCATTCGCAACGGGATACGTAAAGTTGTCACATCCATATTTCGCTTTACAAGTTTCAGTAACGAACTGATTTCCTATCATTGGATATAGGTTGAATTGGATATAGGTTGAATTCGATCTAGCTTTTTTTAATCGATAAATCCAATAACCGTTAATGTCAGACCTGACCATAAATATGAATACAGCTACATAATGAACTAGTTTGAAATTGTGAAGAATTGCCATAATAATTCTTCTATATTTCGTTTAAACAATGACAAAATGTCTAAGCACACTATCATTATTATATATATTCGAACTGAACACTTTCTTTTTAATTAAATTTATCAATATGTTTCATTACCATAAGAAATTCTATAATAAGGATAATTAATACCTTAATTTTATAATTATGGGATAACTCAATATTTAATCTTGTAAATATGTACCTATGAGTGTGCAAATCGATAGAAATAGGGACTATAAAAGAGGCTGGATGTAATGTGTTTTTTTTTTCAACAGTTGAATGAGATATCAGTCATACAGCAAAGCGCGGGACAGAACGGAGTAGCTGGCAAGTTTCCTGGACTTCTAGGGTTCGGAGCATTCGCTGGCGCGAGGCCTGGCGCAGCTTCACCTTTGGAGCGACCACCGTCACTTGAGGGTGGTGATGAACGACAGGCTGCTATGCGCGAATTGGCTGAACGTGGTCGCGAGCTAGCTGAGAGGAGTCGTCAAATGCGTGAAGAGGGCGAATACCGGTCACCGTCAGCGCATGGACCCCACGTCCCGGGTTCTGCGCAGGCATCACCGCCGACTCCACATCACGGACATCCACATCCACTAGCCTCACTCCCACCGCCCGCTCGCACGGAAGGACTGACTGTCTAGGCTGAACGGGTGGTGAAAGCCCAGTACATTCCAGAGGTATACATAACCTCGATATAAGGACTTTTTGTGTGTCGAGGCGGTAACGTTTATATTGTACAAAGAGTAGATATAGTCAAATGGGAAGGTGCCGATCGATCGACGTATATTATAACGTAATGATTGCGAGGTGTAGCACTATGTGCCGATGTTATTCCACGTATTATTACGGCTAGTATAACTGTAAGTAACTTATTATGCACGAGTACGGGCCGGGGGCAATCGGGGGCTCGTCGCGAGCTCCACGTTTATGTCATTACTCTGTGATAATGCACATTCAGGGCTGTGTCTAACATACCGGTTGGTTGGGTGGTGATATTCTCTATTG
The DNA here is from genome assembly GCA_032191425.1 of Lymantria dispar. Classification (NCBI taxonomy): domain Eukaryota; kingdom Metazoa; phylum Arthropoda; class Insecta; order Lepidoptera; family Erebidae; genus Lymantria; species Lymantria dispar. Next base: position 17,533,495 of record CM063446.1, on the reverse strand, counting down.
ATACAGTCTAATGTGCTACGACATCAAAAATTAAATATAAATTATCCCAAAAATTAAATAATTTTCGTAAAAAAACTATTCTTTTTAAACTAAATGTATATATAATGTATAATAGTAATGTAACGATCAAGTAGATATATTTGAATTTATAAAGTATGTTTATTATATTTGTATTATTACAACCCGGAGTGCAATATGCATGATTTCGTCTTTTACCACATTCCAAGCGCTTAATTATTATACTGTGAAAACAATATCATACTAATGTTTTCTTATATAACAAATGGAATGACTGTCTGAAATTTTTTTATTATTAAGTAGTATACAATAATTATAAAAATATATTTATAATACAGAAAAAATACCAAATGTAATTCCTTGAAAAATTGTATTACTTATGCATCTATTGTCTGTAGGTATTCGATATTGTATTACAATAGATTTTAATTGTAACAGAGGTTAATGACATATTCATATCATGTAAATTAAAAGTATTTGCATTTGAGGTCTATAGTTATAAGTGAATAGAGTCATAGGTATTATATTGCTTTAGAATACTTCAACATATCTTTGTAAAAAAATGTGAGTAGCTGGTGTTTCGAGATGTTCACATAAGGTACACGATATGTACGTACCAGCATTATACAGACTGACCACGACACTATTTATATAACATTTATTTCCAAAAAACAATGCATTTCCTCAATGCTTATTAGGTGACATACCCATATTATGTGACCTGTTTAGGGTAGGGAGTTTTCCAAAACTTTTGGCTAAAATTGCGTCTAATTTTATACTACGTTTGGTCACAAAACTTTTAATAAATGGGTCACGTAGTATGTGTATGTTACTTTAGTAGAAACTGTAGCCCAGTTGCGCTAATTATTTTATATTAAATAAAAATATTTTATATTTTGGAGACTAATAATCTGTGTATAAATGTCCTATTATATTATTTATAAATCATGCATACACTCTTAGTATTAAATGAATGCTTGCGAGGCGATAGGACTCGCGCAAACGTTTAGTTATCTAGAATAAATTCTCATAGCACCTACAAGCTATTAATTATATCAAGTTGCAGATAGACATTAGCCAGTAGTATTAGTCATGAATATGATGTGTCATGTCATGTCAGTATAAATAATCATTGTAAATTATTAAATGTTTATGTAAATGTCCAAAAAGTATTCAAATTATTTAAAAAACAAAACAATTATTATACTAATAATTTTCTTTTTTTGTTATTCCTTACCCTAAACCCATCGTTTGAGTTATATTGTGTTGGTTTTTATTTTTATTTTCCGGTTACAAAACATTTTACCTCTTCGCAAGTTTTTGAATTCAGTTAAACCTTTTGTTACACTATTAAACTGTCTACAGCCACCTGCCGGTTCGTCTGGGGTAGTACCACACTCTCGCAGAAAATCGACGTCCGAGTAGTAGCAATTTGTTACTGCGCTTCGTTCGGTGAGCGAGAGAGCCGGAACAACCAACCAACTTTTTCAGACTGTTTGCGTGTGGTGGTTTTTAGTGATGCCTTTAGTATTACAGAACCTCATTGCACGCATTCACACTCCCTTCACTTTCTTCGCAGTAGACAGCGGATTTGCGAAATTCCATGAGCGGCAGCAACACTTACCATCAAATGTACTGTTAGCTCGTTTGCCACCGCTTGAAATTGAAATAATAATATCCTAACCTTAAAAAGCATATTATACACGCATATATGGCGACTGCACAGATGGCGTAGTGGTTAAGATAGCGACTTACAACGCCAGTGTCGGGGGTTCGAATCCCACGCGGGACAACACTTTGTGTAATCCACAACTTGTTGTTCTGAGTCTGGATGTAATTTGTGTCCGTTAATTATATGTTTGTAAACTTCCCAGCAATACAAGGATTATTTCCTTAGTGCATGGTGTTGTCTTAAAAAAAAATATTATTATTATTATTATATTGTATCTCTCAATTTCACGGCTATCTTCCAAGGGAAGATACCCGGTCCTTTGAAAGGCTTACATGGGGATATGGATCCAACACGCAGAGGCCTTTGGAGAAATTTAATGTAAAAATGGGATGGGACATCTACCGATGACACTCCACGTCTGCACATAACACACGTGGACTGCCAACGGTAGGTGTAAAACTATTGTGTGATGATGGTATCTAATAACTGTTTATGGGGTTGGAGGTTTGATGGACTGGCTAAACTAAAAACTATTGATTCAAAAACTGTCATCTGCCTTCAATACCTTTATCGTCTTGAACTTTGGCAGACGGTGACTCGCCAACTCACTGAATGGGCCCCCCCAACTGTCGCCACAGACACACAGTCCATACGGGCAACAGGGGGGTAACATTGGTGCAAGTGGCTTGGGGTGTCGAGCGGTGCGGCGCCGGTTTCACCATCGCAGTGGTTTCCCCGTAGTTATGCCCTTGAAAATGACACTTTCACCCCCGAGCATATAGCTCTGGCGACCCCTCTCTGACCAGCCGTTTAAGGCAAGCCAGAGTTGAGAATCCTGCGGACACTCTTCGGTTTCCACTCCACTTGCTGTGTTGTAGCGGCTTCGAATACTACCAACCCTTGCTTTGCTCGTGGGTGTCGTAAAAGACGACTAAGAGCCCTAGATTGACCCGGACCAACTCCATCTGGTACCATTTGGGTCAACGATTACATTCCCAAGGAGGGTTGACGTCAGGCAGGCGGCCGATCATAAAAGTCATTGCCGAAACTTTTTGCAATATGTCCAAACAGATGACATATTGCGTCGACCCCAAGTAATTGGGATAAGAGCAAAATGATGATGACTCTTCGGTTTCCACTCCAGCCAGCCAATAAAGGCGAGCTGGATACGAGGCCCTGGCCGACTCTCTGGGGCACTCAGGACCGCAGTGTCGCCACTCACATTCAGCACGCCATAAGCTGCCCTGCGGTTTATTGACTTTCCTATAAATCTTGTGATACATTTTTTCTTTTATATCAAAAGAATTTAGAGAGCCATATAATGTTCCTCCGAGGTTTGCGTTAGTCTCATGGTGAGATAACGACTGGCTCAGAGATTATTATTATTATATTATATATATAACGACAAAACTATAGTATTCAGTAAAACTGAATGTCAAATATTTTAAATGGAAATACCAAATTATTAAAAATAAAATTCCTTTAAAGAGATCTCAGCGCAACTTTTGAGGTCAATTGCCAATCTATTCTTGAATCCACCGCAACAAACAATACCTACATTTCATCAAAATTGGTAAAGCCGTTTAGGAGTTCAGTCATGCACAGAAGAATCGACTGCATAGATGGCGTAGTGGTTACCGACCTACCGCGCCAGTGTCATAGGTCCGAATCCCACGCAGGTCAACACTTTGTGCGAGCCACAAATTGTTGTTCTGAGTCCGGGTGTAGTAAATAATAATATAGGTATAAAGTAATCAATCAATAAGTTAATTACGACTTATCTTATGGCATTTCAGTCTAAATAGACAGTTTATGTGTATTTTTATACCACAAAGACGAAGTTTGCAGTGATGTATAAAAAATATGAGTGCTGGAATCAGTGGCGTAGCAAGGGGGGGCGGAGGGGCGGACCGCCCCGAGCGCCACTATTAGAAGGGCGGCAAAATTGGAAGAAAAATATTTTGTGTAGACACTTTTTTATTTTTGTGAGTTACGGTCGGCGCACTCCTCGCACCACTCCGTCCAGGGCGCCATAGGGGCATAAGCACGCACACCCGTAACCCATGACCGTGACGGACTAAATCCCCGATCCAGTCACCCGCGGCCTCGGCTGGGGCGACATGAGGCGCAAGTAGTCCCGCCTGCGCCGCCCCAGTCACCGGCGGCGGTTCGCGTCGTCGAGGAGACGCTCCTCGCGCACGCGCTCCGCCGCCCCCTTCCGCGAGACTACTGCCTCGCAGAGGCTGAGACCGCGTCTCAGTTCACCCAGCACCGAACACAAACTCACAAACCTCGAGCGTATGCTGCGCCGTGTCCTCGTCGCAATCGCAGTGGTGGCAGGACGGTGTACTCTCCCTCCTAACGACCGTGTACAGGTATTTGGCGATGCATCCCTGCCCCGTCAAAACCTGCACCAGTCGGAAGGAGAGCACCCCGTGCCGCCGTTTTAACCACAACCATCAACACCGGCTGGAAGGCCTCCATGGTCCGCACACCGAACCGAGGCCTCTCCAGCCTGACTGCCCAACGGGTAATGACGTCTCAGCGGGTGTCGACGTCTCAGCGGGTGTCGACGCGCCAGGCACTGAGCTCCCTCAAAGAGATCACACCGCCCTCCACTCGCACCCCCGACACCCGCCGATACAAATCGGCGAGCATTTCCGCCTCCAGGTCCCACAGGGGAGTCCCGGCCAACAGGCACGCTGCCTCCGTCGACACCGTGTGGTATCCACGTATGGTCCTGGTCGCCATTGCCCTTTGTGGTCGCCACAGTAGAGCCCTGAGTCGGCCGATCAGCTACCCCACCCACACCGGCGCGCCATACAGGGCCATCGACCAGATGACCCTCGCGTACAGCCGTCGACACGTAGTGCTCGGTCCGCCCACGTTCGGCATATGCCACGATAGGGCGGACGCCGCGCCGATGAGCCGTAGAGCAAGCCTGCGGCAATGCTCTCGGAACCACCAATGCCCGTCGAACACCAGGCCCAAATACTTCACATGCGCCCGGATGCTGATATCAACCGAATTGGCGGTGATCGAGATGTCGATGGGAGAACCCATGCGGGGCCTTTGGAACAGGATGGCCTCCATCTTGTCCAGGGCTACCCTCAACCCCAACGCCCCGATCCGCCTGACGATCTCTTTGGTGCCTAGAGTCGCCAGGCTTGCCGCCTCCTCTAGCGTCCCACCGCGGGCTGTGACGAGCCCGCCAACTCACGCCCAACCTGGGCGGGAGGCTCCCCCTCCAACGCCCAGTCGTACCCGATGTTACACAGGGTGGGTCCAAGGACCGAATAAATGATTTCGCTGCGCGTAAGTCGCGAAAAGTAGAGTTTTAGACTGTTTAGACTTTATTAAACATTAATTTTATAGTGTAAATTATTGTGGTCGGCCCAACAACGAAGGCGACGTGCACGTGGGTGGGTTGCGGGTGTGCGTGCTTACGTCCCTCTGTCGCCCCGGACGTAGTGGTGCGAGGAGCGCGCCGACCGCAACCCACCCGGAAAAAAAATAAAATAAAAATTGTGTAAATTATTAAAGTTTTAACACAGTCATGTTACTTACACATGTACTTACATAGTTTTGAAATAAATATTTTTCACTCAATTCTTTCATTTCGATACGTTTTTTCTTACTAACACCAACAATTATTATTTTTACGATGTCAAAATTAATCAACAATTATTATTTTTACGATGTCCGCCCCGGGCGACAGTGACACACGCTACGCCACTGGCTGGAATATATAAAAGAATAATGTTTTGACATGTTTTAGAATAATGGTGGACATTTTCGATAATAAAATCTAACACCATCAGACATCTTTTTATAAGCCATGTCGTCAAACATTTATCTTCCATGCCCAAGAATATAAACAGACAGCGTGATAGTTGACGAGTCAAGGATTATTTAACTTTTTGAAGTATGTAAAAGCTTTTTAGGCAGCAAACTTCTATAGCAAGGCTGTTGATATTTTTTAAAATATCGTTTTTTCGATATTTTTTTTTGGGACTAATCCCACCACACATTCCCACCATTGTAACTCCTGTAAGCCAGGATCAACAATGGTCTCCATAAATGACACCGAGGTTTGACCCTCAGGCAGTCCCGGGATATGATTTTGTCTTGGGACCCGCAACAAATTTCATTAGAAAAGATTAAAGAGGAGGAGTTGGAAAGAGAGATTCCACATCCCTCCTAGGCAAAGCGGGAGACAGGAAAACAAAATGACTAGTCAGCCAATAAGTAAAAAGGTGTACAGCTACGATGGCGCAGCAGTACGGCACCACGGATACGGAAGAGCTTAACGGGGCCTATATGTGAGCGAGATTGATTACTACAGTAGGTATGACAGAAACGCATGAACGCACGGAAATTTTCTCGAGTTGCTACAAGGTCCGTATAGTATACTACCCCACAGGTGACTTGCAAACTGTTTAACACAAGGTTACGCTCGTTTCGCCAGAGATCGCACTCCCAGAGAATGTGATGTGCTGATTGTTCATACTCGTGGTCAGATGTGGAACATTGACATAATGGTGATGGTACGAGTTTAAAAGAAAAATATCTGGTTGACCGAGCTTCGCGGCATAATTTTATCGAATTTATTTAGAAATATATTACTAAAAAATAAATAATGAAAAATATATAAAAAATTATAAAAAGAGAATAATAATAACATCGAGATTCGAACCGACGCTGTTTGATTGAAAAAATACCAAAATTAAAACCTGTCACCTTCCCATCTGAGCTATCGTAACTTATGACGTTGCCATCGAAATTTGAATTCATATTCTTTTAAAATTTAATGTCATTGTTTATTTTGCTAAAAACACGGACAAAACAACATTTTCTATAAATAAAACCTAGCTAGATCGATTTTTGGATCCGAATCCTCTAGTATATGTGTATGTATATATATATATATATACAATATATAAATATATATATATATATATATACAATATATAAATATATATATATATATATATATATACAAGAATTGCTCGTTTAAAAATATAAGATTATTTATTTATTTATTTATTTATCGGGAGACCAACAGCTTAAAAGTAATAAAAAAATCTACAAAAACATATTTAAGATACATAAAGCCAATAACAGGTCTTCACTACTATGCTTCACATAAAACAATACAACGGAGAACATTAAATTAGCCTATTGATGTGTTGTGAAAAAATCGAGACTGAGTGTCCGTTTTATCGCATCCGTATTAGCGTTGAATATATCGAATTTATGTTTTTTATATTGATTATTCAGTGTATTGCTCGCTCGCCACAAAAACGCATTCTGTCGGTAATTAGTAGATACTAATGGGAGATGGCAGGGGGTATGATGTCTCGAAGCTCTAATGGATATATTAAAACTTATTTTTGATAATAGTGTAGGACAGTCAACGGATCCATTGATTATTTTTAATAAGTACGTGACATCAGCTATATCTCGTCTTGTGGCTAAAGGTAAGATGTGGAATCTAGCACACAATCTTAGATAATCCTCGGCTTTATAGTCAATTTTTAAACGATAGCACAGGTATTTAATAAATTTACGCTGTATATTTTCAAGTCGCGAAGCATATATTTCGTAACGCGGACTCCATACTTGACTGGCGTACTCTAATATGCCACGCACAAATGTGCAGTACAAAATCTTAAATGTTTTTGCATCATTAAAAGAGTTCGACATACGCATTATAAATCCCAATGATTGAGATGCTTTTGACACAATATTATCAAAATGTCTGTCAAAGAACAATTTGGAGTCATGCGTGACACCGAGGTCACGTATGTTGTCACACCTCTGAATCTTCTGTCCTTTCAAAAAGTAATCCACTTTAATGACATGAGGTTTTCGGCTGAATGTAATGATAGAACACTTTGAAGGATTTAAATCTAATTTATTTAAAGAACAGTAGTCATCCAATCTTTGTAAATCTAGTTGGAGTGCTAGTGCTTCAGCGGGAGAAGAAGTAGGCGAGAAAATCTTCATATCGTCAGCGAAACATAATAATTCAGAGGAGTGAAAACATTTGTCGATGTCATTTACAAATATGAGAAACAGCAATGGGCCGAGGAGCGAGCCTTGTGGCAAGCCACTAGGTACTTCGACCCAACTGGAAATATAGTTATTAATAACTACAGCCTGGTTACGATTTGATATGTACGAAGAGAGCCACCGTAGTAAGTCGCCTCTAATGCCCATTTGCTCAAGTTTAATTGTAAGTGTATTATGATCGATTCTATCGAAGCATTTACTATAGTCTGTATAAATAACATCGACTTGTTTGCCTGTGCATGCATCATGCACTCTGAAACATAGTCATTTAGGAGTATCAGATTTGACGCAGTTGAACGCCCTTTGAGAAAACCATGCTGCTTACTACTGAAGTTACTCTTTAAGGCTGCATATAATTGATCATATACTATTCTTTCAAATACTTTACTTATTGTACATAATTTGGAAATTGGTCTATAGTTAATGACTTCTGTTTTTATCCCTTTTTTGTGCACCGGTGTTATGAAGGCGGACTTCCATATAAATGGCACTCTGCATTCGGATAAGGACTTAGTGAATAGTATTGCCATGGGTAAAGAAATATTATCAGCACAATGGACTAAAAAAATAGGAGGTACCTCGTCAGGACCAGCGGACTTGTTAGGGTCTAAGGCCTTCAGTATTTTTACTAATTCTGCTACAACAATGCTAATATTAGAAATATGCGATGTTACAACAAGAGAAGCTGACGGGCTACAAACTGATGATGCATTACTAGGCTGGAGATATGTTGAGTAAAAATAATCCGAGAATATGGCGTTACCAGTATTTGCTATTGTGTCACCATATTTGATAACGCTAGGAATGCATAAATTAGTCCTTCGAGTTTTCACGAAAGACCAAAAGCGTTTTGGGTTGTTTTTAATCGATTCCTCAATGGTTGACACATAATTCTGATAGCACCTAATTTCCAATATTTTTACCCTTCCTCTGAGTAATTTAAATGTCTCAAAATCAGAACGGTTACCATAATTTTTAAACTTCCGATAGAATTTATATTTTTCTTTAATAACATTTTTTAACGCAGGTGTATACCATACGGGAAAAGAGTTAAAGGAATTTGTTTTTGTTAACGGTATATATTTGTCTATTAAAAGTATTATGACTTCATAAAAATACGCAACCGCCTCGTCTATAGCTTTATTAGACATCTCTTTGTGCCAATCAATTTTTTTTTAGTTCCATATTTATATTAGTGTAATCACCCTTAATAAAACTACGTTTAATACGGATTGCTGGTTTAAGATAACTTAATTGAAAAAGTTTTATTTGAACAGATAGTGCTTCGTGATGGGGATCAATCGGTACCAGTGGATCAGAACACTTATCGACCATAAGCTGGTCATTTGACAGTACGAGATCTAACGTTCTACCGTATACATTAGGGACGTGGTTATATTGATGATTTACTTTTAAAGTTACCATGGCCAGTTAAAAATTGGGCCACGAAGTGGGCAACCTCCAGCCACACCTTCTCCAGGCGCTCCCGGATGCATGGAAAAAAATAGATAAAGATGACGACCTTTCGATGATGAATCCCATCTTTCTTGCCATTCAGTTAAAAGTTCCTCATAGACAATGGATTGTGGTGCAAACAATCTAGCAATCATGCCCACTTTTTTTGATAAATTCTAGGAGTAAGTGATAACTTATCATCAATTTGAAGCCAGCATTTTTACAGTACTTAAGTTTACGGTGATTTTGTAGAATAAATATTTTAATATATATATAAGAATAAGAATAAGAAAAGATAAAACAATAAAATTATTCAAATAAATATCGACCCATTTTAGTATCGAACTATCGATATATCGTTCAAAAAATTTTCAGTTATAGGTATCGATATTTTTAAATAATAATATCAACAGTCCTATTCTATAGGAGTAAACTCAGAAGTTCTCATCGACATGGTCACGTGACGACTTAGCGTTATCGCTATATCTGTAGCTATGTCAATGTTTCTATATCCGATAGATGTGAAAACAAGATAAATGTAAAAAGGTGTCTTAAAAGACGTCTAAGGCTTATAATATGCAGATAACATCTATGCAAAAGAAGCAAAACTAGAAATAAAACTATACCAATACGTTTACGGAGTTATGAACTTGTTTGGTTCATAACAACAACTAGTGGTAGGATCACACTGTCGACAGTTATCTGTCTACAGCCGCGGGCCGGTCCGTCCGGGGTAGTACCATGCTCTCGCAGAAATTCGACGTCTGAGTAGTAGCATTTTGTTACTGCGCTTCGTTCGGTGAGCGAGAACCGGAAGCCCAACTTTCTGAGGGTGTTCGCGTGTGAAGTGTTTTGGTGGTGCCTTTGGTATCACCGAGCCTCAATGCACGCATTCACACTCCCTTCACTTTCTTCGCGGTAGGCAGCGGCCTTGTAAATGTCCTTAAGCGGCAGCAACACTTACCATCAGGTGTACTGTTTGCTCGTTTGCCATGGCTTGCAATAAAAAAAATTCTAAATTTTGTATATATGCATTCTCGCACACTTATTGAATTGAAATGCTACAAGTTCACCGAAGTTTCTCCGTACAAACAGATTGACGTCAAGATGACAACGTATTAACAGCTTGTTGTCAATTTCTTAATTACTAGCAACCCGCCCTCGCTTCGCTTCGGTTATAGGTTATAGTCGTTTTACCCGCGTAGTTCCCGTTCCCGTGGGAATACCGGGATAAAATATAGCCTAGTTTACGCCCTGATATTATAGCTTTCCATTGGTGAAAGAATTTTTGAAATCGGTCCAGCCGTTTTGAAGATTACCCGGAACAAACAGACAGACAGACAAAAATTTTTTAATTGCTATTTTAGGCATAGGTGCCGTGCAAATAACCATGTGAGCATGAAAAAAACCTATTATTTTGACATTACAAACAGACACTCCAATTTTATTAATTGGTATAGATAGATAAATTCCACATAATAGTGCGAAAAGGTTTATCCTATTTGATTTATATATGCGAATTCTGATACGATTAAAAAAATGCGTAATGAATTATTTGATCTTCACATAAATTTTGTTAGAGCTAATTTAAACAAATACTTCTATGATAGTACAATTTGTTGTATGACGGCAGCTGCGAATACTATCAGTCCTTAAATTACTCACGGGTGTCGTAAAATATCAATGCGAGCGATTCATACAAGTAGACCAACAATTACATTCCCAAAGACGACTGACATCAGGCAGACGGCAGTGACAAAACTATCATTCATTTCGGTTCATATACGTCCCACTACTGGGCTCGAGCCCCCTCCTCAATAGGAGGGAAATTGACCTTACTATAGCATGCTAGTCAGACAGGTTAGTATATGGTTTCGTTTTAAGTTTGCCTTCGCCTGCGTCGATATTATATGCGCATTATATCCCTTATTCGTCTTTTACGACATCCACAGGCAAAATAGGGAGTGATGAATTGTATTCTTACTCCATCACCACACGGAAAATAGTATACCTATTGCGTCGGACTCCAAACAATTAAAATAAGAGGAGGGTGAAAATATAGTCTTCTGTGATAATAGAAACAACAGCATAATTTAAAAAACTAATATATTAATTACCAAGCAAACACAAATTATGTGAGGTTAGAAATTGATAACGCTGGCTAGTTTCTTTACACGATTGAGTAGTAAATCTCCTTCCCGGATGGTCGCCTGGTATAACTGCGAACGGTCTGCGTCGGCACCACGACCTGCGCCTGTCACCACACAGCCTGCTACTGCATCGATACGACATTGAAGACGACCGGCGGCCGTAAAACTGTAATATAGATAAAGGTATATTACAGATACCTATCCTTCCTTCTTCAATGGAGAGATTGGATTCAAACCCACATTAAGTTCCCAAGCGTTTTAATTGTACTTATTGCATTCCACTAAGTAGTAGTTCTAATTAGCACATTGGTATGCCATATTCAAATGATTAAACTTAAAATAATAAACTTGAGCTTAGAATAATAACGTATAGAAGGATAGTGTCGGTACGTAAGCGATCAAAAACATGAAGCCAAAAATACTGCATGCGCGCAGGCGATTACACACGTACACACGCACCACTATACAAATTATGAAATCAAATTATGTTTTTATTAACATAAATCGTCGAAGTACATGTTAATACACTTTTTATGTTTTTCGAATGTGTTGTGGCACCATTTGAATGCACAAACCATCATAATTACCTATTAATTTTTTAAGAGTTGCGTACGTACTCCTTGTACACTACGGAACAGTCTAGCGTAAGCTCCATTAGGCTCCAATTTAAATGCTTCATTTTATGTGCGCGGTCTTACCTTCTATACGTTATTATTCTATGAAACTTGAGAAACATTATACTATTGTCAATAAAACTACGTATTATATCGCGCTAGTATTTGATTTATGATTGCTCGGCGTTTCGAACACTTTATAGCTTTCATGGTCACGGGCGGACTAAGATGTCTCACGTCCAACAAGCCATCGTTATTACTCTGTAATAACGATATTATTCTGTAAAAATCACACAAAAATCAAATACAAACACGATAAAACCCGTAGTTTTGTTTACAAATATGTAACACTCGCGTAAACATCAGAAAAAAATATCATTATACTAGGTTCCAACTGTTCTGCTTCCAAGATCTCGACTGCACATATCAATACAGGTCTACCCACGAAGGAACCCTTCCTTCTGTGCTGTGTCGTAATACCCTCATGCCCCCATGCTGGGTTTCGACTTATACGACACCCACAGGAAGGTAAGGAAGGCAACACATTATTGAGTTCTGCCCTCACCACACAGAAGGTATACCTATACATATCTATGTTCATCGACCAAACTTGCAGCAACGTGCAGGAACGGCGATGCCAGCGCTACCACAAGAAGAAATAATTTTATTAAAATACGCGCTCCGCCTACTATAACCCATGTACTTACTAGTAACTACATAATAAATTCTTCACTGTAATTACATATTTAATAAACACTCTTTAAAAGTAAACGACTTTTTCCTATCCAAGTTAATATTTACAACAAAGACCATTTTCATCATCATTCATTCATTACAGCTCATATACATACATCCCACTGCTGGGCTCGAGCTTCCTTCATATTAGAAGGGAAATTGACCTACTATACCATGCTGATCAGACATATTGGTACAGGATATTATTTCGAGTTTTCCTTATCTTGCATAGATGTCATATACATATTGAATTCCTTAGTCATCTTTTACGACACCCACAGAGAAGGGATGGTGAATCGTATTCTTACTACGTCACCACACAGAAAATACTAAAATGGATTACATATTTAATGCTATTATAATAAATTCAAACATTTATAATACTAACGTAGAAATTTCTTCCTCAACAAACTCCCGTGTGACGCCAAATGTGTCCGCAATGTTGTCCAGACTGAGCGAGCGGTAAGCACGTAATAACTGCACATAAGCCTTAATGCGTGCTTCGCGTACATAATGCTGATAATGTGGACGGAACACCGGATCCACGCATATTTGAGTCTCAACCTAATAACAATATTTGAATTATTTAATGTTTTTCTATTTTAATTTTTTTTTTTATACCGGTGAAAACTGAGGTATGTAAAAGGCACATTGCAATTTTCAAATCCTTATAATAACAGGACAGCCTGTTGTCGTTTATTTTCGTTTATTACTCGCAAGATCAAGATATGATTTTTATAGAAAATTATTTAATATCTGTTCCCACCATTTTTACTCCTGTAAGGCAGGATCCACAATGGTCTCTTAAAAAACACTGGGTTTGATCTTCAGGAAATGCAGGAAAATGCTTTTAATTTTGTTGTTGCTATAAGGTCTATATAGTTTACTACCCCAGACGTGAATTGCAGATTCTAAAATGAGGTCGAGCTTGTTATGCCAAAGAATGTGGTGAGCTGTTTGTACAAAATCACAGTTATGGGTGTAACATGGACAAAATGGTGAAGCTACTAGTTCAAAACAGAAGAATTTACTTCTAAGATTGCCATGGACATAGGACTACATAGTGTAGTTCCTAACCATATGTTCTTTAAGCGCTCACAAACAGATGGAAAGAATATAGTTGATGTCCCTTTATTGGTGAATCCCATCTTGCCTGGCATTCTGTCAAGAGCTCTTCGTAGAGAGAATTATTAGTTCAAATAATAACATAATTCATATTTGGGAAAAAATTACTGGAATCAAATTATAATTCATAATAGACTAGCAACCCACCCTCGCTTCGCTTCGGTTATAGGTTATAGTCGTTTTACCCGCGTAGTTCCCGTTCCCGTGGGAATACCGGGATAAAATATAGCCTAGTTTACGCCCTGATATTATAGCTTTCCATTGGTGAAAGAATTTTTGAAATCGGTCCAGCCGTTTTGAAGATTACCCGGAACAAACAGACAGACAGACAGACACAAAAATTTTTTAATTGCTATTTTAGGTATAGGTGTCGTGCAAATAACCGTGTGAGCATGAAAAAAGCCTATTATTTTGACATTACAAACAGACACTCCAATTTTATTTATTGGTATAGATAGGTAGGTAGAGAAATATAATTACCCAAGCAAGACTTTTAAGGAAGTCAGCGTATCGACATTCGTGGAGGGACTCAACCAGTTCCCTCAGTTCTGGGAATCGAGATCGTAACGCCTGCACAGCGGCACCTTGACGACGTAAAGCTGACTGCAAAGCATGACGCTCCAAAGCCAGTGCGCAAGCCAATACGCAGTATTGGATGATTGTGCCTGAAACACAAGAATTTTGATATTGATTTATGTATTAAACTTTTGCTCAGCTAATTCATTGTCAGCTAAGATTCAACATGCTCCAATTCAGTAATATAACTTATCATCATTGTTTCAGCTCATGTATACAGTTGTTATAATAATAATAATTTATTTCAACAAGAAATACTTTCAACAACAATGAAAATTTAATTCAACAGAATATGTTTACAGTAAAGCTTCCCTTTTTTTTTTTTGTGGGTGGGTCGCGGTCGGCGCGCCTCCGCACCACTCCGTCCGGGGCGAGTAGTCCCTGAACTAGGCTCAAGCCTGTATCTCAGGAGCCAATGATGTAATTAACTACCAGTGGTTGGCCCAATGGCGGAGGAGAGGATATCCCCTCTCCTTCGCTATTAGACCGACCACCGTATCTGGTGGATTATGAGCCCTTTCGTCACCCCAGAAGGAGCAGACAGTGTATGCTAACCATAGTCCACCCAAAAAAAAAATAGAGGCAGAGTTGCTAGTTTATATCATGTAAGCTTTAATTTTGAGTTTTCTCTTTCTTGCCATGATATGATCTGCTAACCTCCCTTAGTCGTCTTTTATAATCATGAGAAAGAAAAGGGTGTGCAGAATTATATTTTTACCCATCACCACCAAAGTAAGCATTACAAATATAACAACTATAATGTTATGATATATTTATACAAATAGACTTGAAGGTTTTAAACCAGTTTACATATACCACAATATAAATACTCACCAAAATCAACAAGTTCGTAAGACTCAAATGTTGAAACACAGTCAATAAACAAATCTGCAGCCTTACTGTAGTCTCTGACAGCAAGGCAATATAAAGCTTCATAAGCTTTTAGCTTATTCCTGGAACGCCAGTCTCCACCCTTGTCAACTAGCTCATGTGCCTGAATCAAAAGAAAAACAATTAAGGACCACTTTTATTATTTGCAAAACTATTGCATCTTGTAATCACAAACCATTAGTTTATAAACAGTTATGGAGTGCAGGTTTCGTAATAAGTTCTTCAGACCATACAACCAAAAGCTCATTTTGCACAAGCAGGAATCGGAAGTCACATTCGGGGACCTACTGTCGAAAGCAAATGTCAATAGACTGACAGAACAATCAAGAGTATAAATAATCAAATGGCATAGATAAACCCAAAGTCAGTAAGTATAGAAGTATTGTAGTAATCAGCAAGTTATTATTGCAGGAGAGGAAGAAAAGGATATCCAACAAGAAAATAAATAATTTTTAAAAATTTGTATATAATTAAAATTAACATACCTTATTTATTGCTTTGCCCATTTCTTTAACATTACAGCCATGGAAATAGGAAATCCTAAACATTGCAAAAATTGCATCCAATCGTCTGTTGGTAGTGAGAGTTGCATCTTCATACTTTGTTGTTGCCAAGGCACTGGCCGCTTCTTTGTCACCAATAGAACATAGGTAATCTAACCTAGAATACAAATTAAAAGTTACTATTTATAAGAAATAATTAGCTGGTACAAAGACATTTTATTCAATAGACTATTTAATCTAATGTTTCCATAATAGTAGAGCAAGAGGTAAGCTGGTCAGACAGGTGGTGTGAAATTTAGTTTGGACTTTCCCCTCTTTGGCAGTAATGTCTTGTCTAATTCACATCTCACTGTTATTATGGAAAAATAAAAATAATAAAAACAACTTATTCTTAATATGAAGCACACAAAGAACAGAAATTCCGACACACAATCGGGATTAGAAAAGAGCAGTGCCTGGCGCCATAAATTTCTGTATACCTTCCTCCCTAAATGTAACCATTACAGTTGGTCTTTCCGTGGTAATAATTATTGGCTTTTACAAGATTTCGTCGAATGTTGATGATGTGTTAAGAATAAGTCACTACGGCTTATGAGAGTACTGTGTCCATATGGTTCACTCTTAGATGGTTTTTACTACTCTTAGTTTCCAGTGGGAGTTGTAAAAACCATCTAAAATTACACCAATAGAATGGCTAGCAGCACTCTTCTGCGAATTTTATAACACAAACTGCGATCGCCAACTCACCTGCCACGGGCGATTAAGACACTATATACCCTTTCTGAAGAGGCTATGGTCAAACAATGCACATTTGATCAGGGTGATCATGATAATGAGCAACAATAGTTGGTTTAAATAAAAACTTATTCAACTCAAAAAAAATAGATTTATAGAATTTACGGCATTGCAATATTTCAAATAATACGAAAATTCACAAGTATTTACAGCGGCACTCACCTGTCTTGCCAAACAGGAGTCTCCGAATCATCCTCTTGAAACTTAGCTAACCTGTCTTGGTTTTCTTTTGCCATCATATCATAAAGCTTCTGATCGAAATTCCATCCAAGATCATTACATACCTCTTTGTAATAAGGTGCCATGTGCCCATTTTTAATTCCTTGTAGAAGTTGTTCTTTTAATTGTTGGTCATCTTTTAATTGGGGTAAACTGAGTTTAAACTTTATTCCAGCCAAAGCCATATATTCAGGTGTTTTACCCTCGGCAGAAAGTTCCATTGTAGTTTAATGATAATTCAAATTTAATTCAAAATCTGTTATACAGCAAGTCAGCTAATAGTACAATTAATTTACAAAATCACAAAGGCTTGTTCTGTAAAATAAATAGACTTGGAGCAAAATTGCAATTAAAATCAATCTCTGATTCTTGCAAAAATAATAGTCACTGTTGTGTTGCCATACCATAGATTTTTTTTTGTGCTGCCGTCTATTTGGAGGGTCATTAGGAACAAAGGCCATACAGCCAAGTCTTGTATAATCTATACTTTATCTTTGATCGCGAGTTTTTGTTTGAATGACATGAAAATGATTTCGCTTGATTATTGCAATTTTCATTGCTGCAGCGTTATCATCTTTAAACTTCCTTTAAACTTAATTAGCAATGTTCCATTATATATTGAGAATCCATCTGGTAAGAGTATTACTCGATGAAGCTTAAATTGAACTTGGGATTCCCATTTTTATAGTGAACTAGCAACCCGCCCTCGCTTCGCTTCGGTTTCTATCGCCTTATCCCCATAGTTCCCGTTCCCATGGGAATACCGGCATAAAATATAGCCTAGTTTACGCCCTGATATTATAGCTTTCCATTGGTGAAAGAATTTTTGAAATCGAACATTGAATTGAACGGAACAAACAGACAGACAGACAAAAAAATTATAAAGTGATTTTTAGGCATATGTATAGTGCAAATAATCATGTGAGCATGAAAAAGGCCTATTATTTTGATATTACAAACAGACACTCCAATTTTATTTATTGGTATAGATTATCTATGGTTGAAAATTGGAATACTGCAAATCGATCATATTGTACTAGCACGGTGTCGATCCACTGACTTAAAGCTTAAAACGACCCAGGTCAATCACGACCCGTTAGCGAAGTGATCTGGGTCCCACTGATTCGATCACTCGATCACAGGTACTTCTATCGCGGATCGTGATTCTTTTGTGTGTTACTTATATTATCAAGTATTGTAATTTGAATAACCATTACAATAAAGGTTGTTTTACATAACGAAAATACTTCAAGATGTGACATATATTACATCCCATAGTTAATAGTCGGCTTAATAATTCGATCAAAGTTGACGAAACATTGTTGATAGATAAGTACCTATTGTTTTATTACACAATTAAACTGACACCAAATTCATGCAAATTAGTAAAAGCACGTTAAACACAAACACACAGAAACAACAAACAGAAAACTTTTAGATAGCGAAAGCAAGCACCGAAACTCGGGTCACAGGTCACGGGTAGCGCGCACGACTTTGACAGCTTTTTTTTTTATGGGTGGGCTATGGTAAGCGCACGCGTGGTCCAGTCCGTCCGGGGCGATGAAGGACGGCGCACGGGCCCATAACCCACCCGTACCCACGTCACCTCGTTGTTGGGCCGACCACCGGAGCAGATGTGACTTGTCGTCAGTGGTCGGCCCTTTCGGGTAACCTCACCTCTCGACGTCCTGAGACGTCGGTCGCCGTCGCGCGGTTAACCTCACTGCGGGTGACGGACAATTCCCCGGTCCGATCACCCGCGGCCTCGGCTAGGGCGGCATTAGGCGCAGATACTCGCGCCTGCGCCGCCCGAGTCACCGGCGGCGGAACGTGTCGCCGAATAGGAGCTCTACTCGTACACGATCCGCCGCCTCCTTCCGTGAGATTACGGCCTCACAGAAGGCGGCGACCGCGTCCCAGTTCCTGACGCCCATGAGCATCTCCCTGGCGATGGTCAACAACGCCAGGTCGGCACCGATAATCGCGACGAGTTCATGGCACTCCCCCTCGCATGTAGGACACTCCTCGAGCGTGTGCTGCGCCGTGTCCTCGTCGCAACTGCAGTGGTAGCAGGACGGTGTGCTCTCCCTCCTGACAATCTTATGCAGGTACTTCCCAAAACACCCATGCTCCGTCAGCACCTGCACAAGCCGGAAGGAAAGCACCGCGTGCGTCCGCTCCAACCACTATCAGCACCAGCCGGAGCGCCTCGACGGTTCTGACACCGTACCGAGGACTCTCCAGCCGGACTGCCCAACGGGCAATAACTTCTCGGCGGGCGTCGACCCGCCAGGCGGTGATCTCTTTGATGGAGACCATACCGCCGCGGGCGCGCGTCTCCGTCTCTGACGCCCGCCGATAAATGTCCGCCTCCAGCTTTGACAGCTAGAACATTTTTTCATCATTTAGAAGTACGGTCTATGATAATGAAATGACAGGCGCTGGCGAATTGATAGAATGACAACCGAATGACAGCGTCTACCGCTGCCATATTGCCACTGTTTCCACAATGAGGGGAAATTCCTCTTTTGAGGGGAAATTAGGGTCCAGAAGCGAAGGAAAAGGGGAAAGACAAGTAAAGGGGAAATTGCGGTAAATTATGGATAAAGCCTAGCCTAAAATATTGCGCAAAATTTTGGAACTAAATTTTTATGGACTATACCGTGGATTAGAGTTTTACTATACACGGTGACATTTTTATCGTCTTACAAAAAAAAACCATAAAAGTATCCGACCTAAGAAACATATCTAACATATTTAAATGTTCAATAATGGTAGTTATAAAAAAAATAGTAAAATAAAATAAATTAAAACTAATATTTTGTAACAACCTGTTTATCATGTTTACATTTAAACAAAAGAAATCATTCAGTATTTCATTAGCCAATCACAAATACGAAGTACAGTTTCCTTTACGACGCCCGATCAACCGCCAATAATAATTATTTTAGTAATTTAGTATCCGCAGGTGTGCGAAAGTGAGAGGTCATGCGTACGAGTAACTACCTATTTCGCGACATCGTTGTGTGTGTGTGTGTGTGTGTGTGTTGCTACAAAATGTCTAATAGACATTATAAATACTCGAATATCGAATTCGTACAAATGGTGCGTCTGTATGCGATAGCTGGGGACAATTTAAGAGAGGCGAGAAGACTTTACGCAGCTCCCGCGAATATGCAGATGCTTCGCTTTCGGGGTGTAATTAACCCACAGGTGCCGGGGCTCCAAGTGATTTTGTCAGCGACGCAACGTCTGATTGATCACGGTCAATTCCATACTTCGACAGACGCGCAAGGTCGCGGTCACCCTCATTATTCACCTGAACTTGAAGAGAACATTCTCAAATACTTCGAGCTGCATCCGCGAAGAAGTACGAGAATGGCTGCAAGACATTTCGGGACAGGCCCGCCGTAAGCGGGCGTGCAAGGCGTGTACTGCACGCGGGCGGCACGTCCAGGGGGGCGGCAAATCGAGCGACGCATCACGTAATTCCTGTCATAATATTCACTCTATCATAAGTATAATAATTTTCATCGCATGGATAAAACCGACCGATTGGCGTTAACACCGCTATCAATTGGCATCCGTTAAATCTTAGATGCAACATCAAACGTTCGTCTGTCATCAGGTTGACCCACCTGCCCCCGCTTAGTGCCAACCTAAGTATCACCCCATTGAAAAGCAAGAATCGTAATTATTTTGTTAAGTTCTTTTGATAATTAATTTGTTAATAGTTTTGAAATTTAAACTTGTGTGATTATACTTCAATCACCCGTCAGTGTAAAACAGAACGCGCTACGCAGAGCCGAGCAGCGGAACAGCAGGCACTAGAGGCTGCCGTCGTTCCCCCCCAGCGACGAAGGCAGCTATTCTTCTGCTGCAGAGCCGTCGCAAGACGGGGACGGCAGCGGGGTGGAAGCCAAGGCTGGCCGCATTCGCTGTGCGTTAACGCAGATTTACGATGCGGACATTCCCCATGTGCGGTGTCTGGCCTCGAACAGCGCGGTGGTGGCGAGATTTAGCAGATCTCCAGGCCACGTGCGTACATCTGCAGCCAGTGGCAACATCGCGACGCGGAGCAGATGGGCCAGCTATACGAGAGTTACCGCAGAGGGCGGCACGCCTTCAGGTTTTCCGTCCGTCTCACCAAAGACGTCAGTCGGTAGGAGATGCTGGACAGTCTCGAGCGTGACCCCTGTGATCGCCCCCTATTGCGCGGCACTGAGCAAGCTCCGCGTGCGCACCTGAGAGACTCTCCAGTCCGGCTTCCTCACCAGGGTCATCGAGGACCTATTCCCACGCCGGGTGGAGCACACGCCTCCGATCAAGGCTTCATGGCCGGACAGCGGCCGGGAAGCCAATGAAAGCGTTCCGCCCATCACGGAGACGGAGATGGGGGTGGCGGTAGGCCGCCTGGCGGGTCGACGCCCGCCGAGACGTCATTGCCCGTTGGGCAGTTCGGCTGGAGAGACAGTTTTATGTATGGAACGTGTTAACTACGAAAAATTTACATCCATTTCACTACCGGAATGCTCAGGCTTTATACGGGGCAGACCCAAGAGCACGCATGTCCTTATGTCAATGGTTAATCGAACATCCGCACGAAAACATACTGTGGACTGACGAGTCTACATTCACCCGCGCTGGGATGTTTAATATTCATAATGAACACTGGTGGGCTAGGAACAATCCCCACTTGATCAGAGAATATTTCATCAAATAAGATTCAGTGTGAATATATGGCCTGGTATAATAAATGATCAACTAATTGGGCCCATCTTCATAGAAGGTAATCTTACGGGAGGAACGTACCTGGACCTGATTCAAAATGTAATACCTGAGTTACTCGAAGACGTGCCCCTTGCTTATCTATTAAATCTTTATTACCAACACGACGGTTGCCCCGATCACTACTCGCGTGCAGTACAAGAGTACTTAAATATGCAATTTAGGAATAGATGGATAGGGAGAAATGGTCCCGTGGCTTGGCCACCTCGCAGCCCTGACTTAACACCATTAGATTTTTTTTATGGTCACAAATAAAAAGGCTTGTTTATACCGAAGAGGCTCGCAATCGAAACCAATTAAAAGAAAAATTATTTTAGCTTTTAATGTGGTAAAAAGTGACAAAGTGACACTAAACAAATTAAAACTTAACCTCCAAAAACGTGCCCGTTTATGCATAGAAAAAAATGGTGAGCAATTTGAACATTTACTTCAATATCGGTAGGACGATCTGCTTAGGTATACCTATTCTTGTTTATTTTAATCGCAATTATTTGTAAATAGTGTGAATAGCTGATACCAATTTTTTTATTGAAGCAATTTACTTTATTGAAATAATGACCTACTAGCAGACTAGTAGATATCAAGTCTTTTAACACTTTACATGGTTGTTTCTGACGGTCCTAAGTCCGTAGAAAGTATGAAGGGAGAAATTGGACTCCGCACTTAATGAATACGTAATGGTATTTCTGAAAAGGACGTAGGTAGATGATGGTACAATTTTACGAGTTGACAATCGATCGAACCTTTTAATTAGGTATAATTATTATGAATGATCGGCGCGGGCGGGCTGATGTAGGTACTACGAACAGACCACTAGTCGTAGTACCTAACATCAGCTGTGTTGCGTACCTACGCTCCTACTACAAGTACATGCTGTTTCCTTATTATTTTAATTAGTAACTATTTGTAATCATTTTTATTAAAAAATATTCTTGTAAATAGTTTTTTTAACCTTTTGATTGTACGAGTGAATAGTAGATACTGGATACGTTAATTGACCTGCTTTTGTAAGACGACATAAATGTCACCGTGTATAAAAGAAACAGTGGCAACACGTGCAGGTTTTATATATTTCTGGTCGGTATACACGACAACGATATATCGTAGCGATTTGACTGCGCAGACCGTTTATGCAGTTTTATCGATAGTGTGTACGAAAATCGTCTCAGATTTTTCTAGTTGGCGCAAACGATCGGGGCAGTTACAAAAACTATTCGATAAATTGTTGTCGATCGTGTTTGCACATTTTAGTAGACGGAAGTCGTAGCGATCCCTCAGTTCGTTCACAACGCTTGCTGTAGGTGCAAGTCAACATGTCGCAAGATGATAATAATAATAATAATAATAACACCAACCGGGGGGTTATTGGAAGAGTTAATACAGAGTTATAATTTGCTTGTGGAATAAGAAAAGTAAAGACTAACATAACCGCAACAAGAAAAATGCTGCCTACGATAGGCTAATTGATATGTACAAACCTATTGATTCTAATGCCAATTGGGAGATTAGTAAAACAAAGTCAATAAAATTCAATAAATTCACATGAGAGTATGACTTCCTTTTAAGAAGCCAATTTCTACACCACATACTACATTTATACGTCCCTCTAGAGATCTCTGCGTGTATGTTTTACGTGTGTGTCTCTCTCAATAAATTCACATGAGAGATACTTTCAGCCATCAAGTCATACGATTTCCTTTTAAGAAGCCAATTTCTACACCATATACTACGTGATTTTCTTTGCTTTTTACATAAAATGAGCGACGCTAGCGCCAGTGCTTCATCGTCTTCCATCACGGATGACATGATTCTCATCTGAATTTCTAGTGCAAATGGACGATCGCCGCAGATATTATAAACGTGTATACGATCTATGGACGTTGGATTAACTCCACAAACGGTATGCGCAGTCAAATCGCTGCGATATAACGTTGTCATGTATACCGACCATTAGAAGGAAATCGAAGTTTTTTTTTAGTTATTACACTAGTGTCAAAGCTAAGAACTACAGTAGAATAACTTATGAAGGGGAAATAAGTCGAGAAATCTGAATTGAAGTGTGGGGAAAGGCAATCTGCAAAGTGAAAACACTGCATATTGCAATTATATTTATGTTTTACAAATGGCTGCTTGTTCGTAAGACTCGTGCGCATTTTATTTTAAATCACAAGTATTAGGTACTGCTTGTTACTGATTTGCATAATCACGTGTAACGTATACAAGAAATATATATATAAAGATACAAATGAACAATCTATAGATACTACTCTATTTTAATTTCAAGTCATCTATACGTATATAGATATCATAGGTATTCATACTTAAATATAGCTACGTAGGTAAATATAGTAATAACAAGTTCACAAGCGCTGCCAAGTGGATAAAGATAATTGCTATCCAAACTTACTATGGTGACGTATTTCCTTATCTGTTCTATACTTTATAATTTGTGGTAGCGCGGATCGTGAGTCATGGCGCAATAGATTTGTCAATAAATAAATCGATTGCGAATCTCGGTCGGCTCGCGGGTTTCACAAAACCCAAATAAACTGTAGTGCGAATTCGTCTAACGAATGTGAGATAGATACCTACTTGTCCGTATACGATGGAAAGAGACAAATATAATTGGTTAGTTCCGCTTCTCTGAGCGCGCAACGGTGCTGTGTATTTGTGTGAGTGTAAAGTTCATTTGTACAATACAAATTACCTATCTGTGTGTTCCACAGCCGTCTTTGGCTATCGCTTCGGAGTAGGGATACGATATCGAAATGAAAGTATCGATACTGTACTCATGAGTAGTATCGAAGAAAAAGTATCGTACTCAATAAAGTATCGAAACAAAAGTATCGATACTCCAAAGTATCGAGTACTGAGTACTTTTCCTAGAATCCAGATCGTAATGACCTTTTTTTTTAGGAATTTGTCCTGATTTGATGAGCTTTTTTTAAGAGTTTGTCTTATGTGTTCGGATTAAAATATGTCGAGCCACTTTTTAGAAAGTTCATTCCGCTTTAACTAGATGGCAGTACCATAAACATGAGCCGTAAGGTCAAATTTAACATGGATACTTTGTACAATTTGTTTGATACGATACCTGCCTAAAAGTACTCATTGAGTTAAAAGTATCGAATAGAAAGTATCGAGTACAAAAGTGTCGGTATCGAAAGGCAAGTACTCAAAACCTAAAAGTATCGATACTTTTTTCGTGTCCCTACTTCGGAGAGACGAGACAGATATAGCTACAAATTATAAATATCGTTGTCGTGTATACTGACCAGAAATATGTATATAAAACCTGCACGTGTTGCGACTGTTTCTTTTATACAGTAAAACGTAGCCTAGCCTAAAATTTGACGCAATATTTTAGGTTAGGTTTTACCCATGATTTATCGCAATTTCCCCTTTGCTTTCCCCCTCTGGACCCTAATTTCCCCTGGGGGAAGGGGGATTTAAAGGGGAATTTCCCTTCATTGTGGCAACACTGGCAATATGGCAGCGGCAGACGCTGTCATTCGGTTGTCTTTCTATAAATTCGCCAGCGCCCCTAGTGTCATTTTATTGTCACAGACCAAACTTCTAAATTATGAAAAAATGTTTTAGCTGTCAAAGCCGTGGATATAGTGGGTCAAATAGAGATGCAACATCGCTCATAAAAAACATCGATGTTAGGCTATCGATGCTTTCAAAAGTAAAACATCGAAGTTAAAAACATCGATGCTTATGAACGATATATCGATGTTTATGAACGATGTTCGATTTTTATCGGCAACCACACATCACTGTTACAATTAAGAAATAAAATTCTCCGGACAAATTTTGATGAGCTTTTTTTTTTAGTAAATTTGTCGGCACTTAGGTACATTAAAACACCGTTCTTCAACAACGTTTTTTTTTTAGGACATTTGTGTGCTGTTTTAACATACAGTGGGGTGACATTAGGGTTGCAACATCGCTCGCTATCCCTAGAAAACTTCGATGTTAAAAGTATCGATGTATAGGAACGATATATCAATGTTACTAAGTAATAAAATCCTCCGGGCACATTTTGATAAGCTTTTTTTTTTTAGGATGTTTGTCGGATATTTTACCAACAGCAGGATGACATCGATGTTACGACGAAGAAATATAATCCTCCGGGCAAATTTTAATAAGCTTATGATAAAACATCGTTCTTAACAACGATGTATCGTCGAAAAACATCGTTCATAAAACATCGTTCTTAACAAAGATGTATCGTCGATATATCGTTCATAAACATCGATGTTTTAACATCGATGTTTATGAACGATACATCGATGTTTGAAAACATCGATGATTTTTTTGCATCCCTAGGGTCAAATGATCGAATCTTTTTGAGATTGAAGACCCTATCGTTCGCGTGCAAGTTATGAATTATGATTGAATCAAAAGGATTCGTTCGATCAATCGTGATCGACACATTGCTATATTATACTCGAATTAAGTACAACTCGAACTGTCCCTATGCGAGACATTCATAAACCGTAAATAAATCGACAAATTGAATTGTATGTATTTTCCTTAAAGTGATGGATGTGCTCAATTTTAATAGAATATATCAAAGAACCTTAAAAATAAAAGACAACCACAATTTATAAAATTCTAATTTCAAGTGTTCCAAACTTCCAATGCTCACTTGTATAGTGAATTTTAGTGCATATTTACGTTAAACATTGTGTTTATTTATGTGCACAGTTTCTGATTTATTGAAGAAAAATCGCCTTTGAATATTAACTTGAAACGTTGAATTATTAATTAGACCTTCAGAAATGGAGTTTAACCAAACCTGCAGTAACCTGTCCATTAAAATAGTACCATCAATGGAAGATTCTTTAAAGCTAATGGGCCTAGATGTTGATCTTGACGATTTTTGCAATGCATGGTTCAAACAATTAAAGATTACATGGAAGACCTGGAAGAACAGTCCTGCAATTGAAAACCACATTGAAGCATTTTTTCAGTCTACATCAGATCCATATCGTGTTGGGTTAGTTTTTATTATTCAATGTAATGATTACAAAGATTGTAAACCTAAATCTTTACCATATCTAATAGTAGAAATATTACAGAAATGGTCTCTATGTAGCGGTGTACTTCCGGAAGATCACCTTAAGCTACCTGCATTTCACATTGCTATGCAACAGAGGAATCAATATTTTCTTGCTCTCGTGGTAAAAACATACCATATTGTGACTATAAAGGAGAAGATTTTACCGATAGTTAAAGATATGATTAAAAATGATAATTCTAAGCAAGCTTCTCAGATTGTTGTTGCAATGCAATTGTTTGAAGATATACCAGTTGAAGATTTAATGTTCCCATTAATATTGCAAGATAAATCAAACCTTGTCGATGATTATTTATCAGAGTGCCCTAGCCAAGTAAAACCACTGCTGCTATTTTTGGATAAGCTATTAGATAAGAAAATCAGTAGTCGTCAATTTATTCAGACTTACATTGAGGATAATAAGATTTCCCATGTTAAATATGACAAAGTTCATCACAAACCATTAGGGAAATTGGTTGCTCGTTTATGCAATAAGTATAACATTCCTATAGAGACATGTAAAAATCTCAGCAAGAATCGCATTACTGGTGGATTGAGGTATTTAATATATCAGAAGTATCAAGAACACAATGTTAGCTCTTCAGTATGGGAAGATTTAGTAAAAGATTCACTGCGGCAAAATGCTAGTTCTGGTCAGGAATTCATTGATATATTAATTGATTATGATCTGAATGAAGCTCGTAAGTGGGCAACATATTTAAATATGCCTGATAATCTCTTACCATTAGCACTGAAAGATATTTCACTTAATGATACACCTGAGGAAGAAATGTGGGATACCAATGTAGATACTTCTCGAGGGTTTTATAAACTTACTTTAACTGAAAATCAAATTGCATTTGTTGATACAGGAGAAAAATTTTATGATCTGTTAATGTCGGATGTAGTTAAAAGTAGTGTTGTAAGCATAGACTGTGAATGGAAACCTTCATTTGGTGCCACACAATCCCAAGTAGCATTAATACAAATTGCTACAATTGATAAAATATATTTAATTGATGCTCTAGTACTAAACAAATCAGAATATTCAAGTTTTTGGTGTTCATTTTACAAGTCTTTTTTGGACAATGCTGAAATCATTAAAGTTGGATTTGGCCTCGAACAAGACTTAAAAGAAATGAAGTCCACAGTAGTCGGATTGAGCAATATAAAAATACAAGGTGAAGGATTGTTAGATCTTGGTATATTATGGAAAAGTCTACTTAGTAACGGACTTACTTTACCTAGCAACAGTGACAATGGAGGTAACAGCCTTAGCTCATTAGTAGAATCATGTTTTGGATTGCCACTTGAAAAATCTGAACAATGTTCAAATTGGGAATTAAGACCTCTAAGAAATACACAAGTTATGTATGCTGCTTTGGATGCATATGTTCTGTTACAAATATATGAATTTCTTGAAAAGCTATGTGTAGAACAACATATAAATTTTGAGGAAATTTGTAATGATGTCATGTTAGAAAGCAAAAAGAAATGTTCAAAGAAACATAAAGTTATTGAGAGATTGCAATCTAATCTATCTGTAGGTCAGTCAAGACCAGCTCATGAAGTTAAATTATTAGTTGATCATGTATTATGCAATTTAATGCCATATTTAAGATACTGTGGAATAGATACAATTGTGATTCCACACCAAATGTTATGGCATGATGTGATAAAACTAGCTATATCAGAAGACCGTTTTATTATATTAAGTAAAATGAAGTGTACACCTACTCAAAATTATCCACAGAACTTTATACTAGAAGTAACTAAAAATAGTCTATATAAACAGTTAAGAAAAGTTTTGAATTGTTTTTGTATAAATGTAGACCAAGAAAATTTATTTAAGTTTTGTATTAATTGCAACAGTCAAAATTTAACTAAACTTAGTGCAGAAGAAGTTACTAAAATTTGTAATCAGTATCTAGTTGAAACAGAGAGAAACGATCATCCAAGTAGATATGAGCACTATGATGATGATGAAAATGGATATCATGATGGTTTTCTGAGTGATTCAGATGGTGAAGAAGATCAACCACATATATATCAAACTCCTAAAACTCTAAAATTAAAAACAAATATGGGTTATCCAATTGAAATACATAATGCTTGTAAATTGGTTACATTAAATAGGCCAGGGATTTTGTGTGAGGAATGTGGAAAATTATTTTGGAATGAAGATTTATTATATATGCAGATTAGTCAAGTTGTATCTCAATTAAAAGACCTTAAATTATGGTGAAATGACAATCAATGCAAATTTTAAAATATCATATAAGTACTTACATTTCATGTAAATAGACTATCAATATAGGTCTACCATTAAAGTAATCATCTCAGCCCATATACACCCCACTGCTGGGCATGGGCTTCCTCCCTATGAGGCAAATTCGAAAACTTCACCATGCTAACTAAATACAAGTTAGCATAGGGTTAGACCCACGTATTTCATAAAATTACATAAACATGTTATTTTCCTATAACATCATTTGGAGGATGTGGTAGTGAATTGTCTTCATCTAAAAGAGGCTCATACCCAGCAGTGCAAGGTATAAGGTTGCTAAGTAATTGTATTATTATAATGAGACTGTAAATGTTTTTTAACTTCTTAAATTTTATAAATTTTTGTTTGTTGTTACGTTATTATTAAGTGGAGTAATATGTACATGTATCATTGAAAATATGTATAATTTAAATAAAGTTAGATCTAACTTTAAGATAATTCAATAATTGATAGAATGAACTACACACACTCATTCTTGTTACCACGATTTCTTCTGAATGATATTAATTATATACTATATTTAGTATTATACATAATATATTGACTGCCTGGATCACACAACCAGATATTTAGTTGTTAAGTTAATTATAGTAATAATCTAACTTTTAAATTACGATAATAAAAATTATTATTGCCCTTCTAAATTATGATATTCTTACTAATGTTCTAAAATTTCTTTGAGCATGACTAAGGGAAAATAAATGCTTTGGGACAGAAAGACATTACACATTGAAGCTGGAGGCGTCACCTTTATGTTACTTCTTTAGTCTTTTCTAAAGTTTACCTCTGGTATTACAGAGGTCCATTAGAGGCTGTTGATACATTACATCACGTGAGCTGCTTATCTGCCACTAAAAGCTATAAAATAACATTAAAATCGAACCCTTGACATTTGCCACCAGAGGTCGTTATTTATTATGTTATGGGTGGTAATAAAAATGCTGCCTAGTGACTGGTTTAGAATACATGTCGTCATTGCATAGTTTGCCATGGGAGTCCTTAAAACCAGCCACCAACCAGCACTATCACATGGCAATTTTTGCTAACACATTCTATAAAGTGTAATTATGGCATTATCGCCTCCCTTAGTAGTATCATTCCTATCCTAAAGTTTCAAGTGGTAACAATGTTTAAGTTGAATGAGAGAGCACTATCAAGTCGACATTGTGCGCCCGAGTTATGAGAAAACATTAAAGAAACAATTTAAAAGACCTACGCAAAGAAGAATTTTTAAACTATATAGTCGCATTACAAAAGGTCCAGCCTTTAATTCCTCATTGGTATTGCAATAATCAATGAAAGGATTTAAGCAAATACCTTAGTCTACCGTTAGATGCGGCCTCTAAAAATTTGCCACCGTACTTTTGCTCAGTATCTCTCAATATTGTCGGCATCTATTCTCCAGCCCATGACAAAAATAGGTATTAAGAAAATAATCCTTGCATTGCTTGTCTGGACTTTACAAATTACGTACAGACTCGGAACAATTTCTTGATCGCACAAAGTATTGGCCTGCAGGGGAAACGAACCCGTAACACTTGACACTGATGGCGTAGTTGTTACGATACCGGCCTACCGTGCTAGTGTTGTCAGTTCGATTCTCGCGCAGGATAATACTTTTTGCGATTCACCAATTGTTTTTCTGAATCTGGGTATAATTTGTGTCCCTGTCCGTTATGTTTGTAGTCTCAATGCAAGGATTATTTACTTAATGCAGTCATCATCATCATTTCAGCTCATAAATGTCCCACTGTTGGGCTCGAGCCTCCTCCACAATAGGAGGGAAATTGATCTTACTATACCATGCTGGTCAAACAGGTTGATATAGGGTTTTATTTCGAGTTTTCCTTCTCTTGCATAGATGTTATATGCATATTGTATCCCTTAGTCGTCTTTTACAACATCCTCAGGAAAGATAGGGAGTGGTGAATTCTTACTCCGTCACCACAGGGAAATTAATGCAGTATTTATTTTAATTAAATCTGTAATCAATAAATGTCCCTTTATTTTACTATAAGCAGATGGTCTGCAGGTAACTTGGTGGTATGAGAGACGTCTAATGACAGGTCCTCATTAGTCCAAAAGAATCCTGCTTTATTAGTAGGATTCTTCGTTTTGCCAGTCTGTTTCTATAACATAATAGATCGCCTTTTGAGACGAATTTTGTTTCATTCCAAAAGGTTCTGGACGTGTCAAAGGTGGTTAGGATGATAATTAAGACAATTTGTATAACTTTAGCTCAGAATGTCAGCCTCCTGTTTAGTGCTGAGGACATCTACATGTTGATTGATTTCCTTGTTGGTTTATAACCAATAGGGGCTTTGGAGATAGTTCTTAAAATTATACTTTGGAAGTTTTGGAGAATCACCGTTATAATTACTAGCACTGCCCCAGAGTTAAATACCATATGACCAAATTAACTTGAGGATTTTCTATTGACAGTTTTGATCTATTTCCTAAGAGTTTAGTGAGTGAGAGTTTAAGTGAGTTCTCGATGCCTTGATAAGTAATTTCCATGTAAGTGTAACAAAAGAAAGCTGATGATATGAACAAAATTGGATATATAACGTTCGAGGTATTTAATAATAAATAACAACCATATTTGACAACAGAAAGGCAAGAGGTGGGAGGTATCTGGGTTGAGACAATGTTAATAATTTGTGAAATGGCTCTAAGGTTCAGTATGTTTGGTATAACTGCACATATTATTGGCTACGTAACATTCGTCAGCAAACTAGGTGGTCTAAACCCTTGGCCCAGCTGCCATCATCTAAGCTAATATTATAAACAGTTCGTTTGTTCATATCAGTACAAATCGTTTGAAATGCAATCTCTATCATTACTAACCCGATTGTAAAATTTCTTACACTACAAAATCCTCGCATGCTATATGTGAATCACAGGAAATTGCCAAGTCCACGCGAAGGGAGACACTAGATATGTGGCAAAAAAAAAAAAAATAATGTAATGGAATAAATTATTTATTAATATTGATATTTTTATATTCAATTATTTGCGATTTTATAGGCTAAAGCGTAGTAAAAAGAAGTGTAACTATGATACAACATTTGCTGCTGTAGGCACAATTGGTAAATTAATCTCATAAATAATATATATTTTTATATGAACATATAACTTAACCTACCATTAAACCATAAAAAATACTCTTAAAAACAATGTTTACTAAAAATTTGGATTAATAAACAACAGTAAAATTTCTGTTGCTCATAAATAAGTCTACTTCTTCTTTAGCTAGCTGAGAATTTCCTTTTAGATTTAAATATTCCAAATCCAAATTGGGGAAGTTTCGCAATGTCTTCAAATGATTGTTCTCTAAAGATAATTTCTGAAAGAAAAAAAAACTTCATATAGTTAATTTTATTTGATGCAGGCTGCACAGGATCGCACTCTGTGGCGTAACATGACGGATGCATACGTCTAGTCCAGTGGACGGTGATAGGCTGTATGATAATGAATTATTTTAACATAGCGAAACAATTATATGTTCTGTCCAGAATAGCATCAGTACGCTAAATAAAGTATAGTCGAGGTTTTCTAGAAATTTGTTCGAATATAGATTATTTTAATTTTCAGCAACAAGTATTGTAACCGATTAACACCATTAAGCTTCCCCACATAACAGATTGAACTAAGGATTGTGTGGCGAAATGTGAATTTGGTTAGGCTTCTACTTACCCATTCGGGGATGGACAAGTAAGAAAAAATTTATATTAATATATAAATAGGAAAATAAATAAAGCTAGCGCGTTCAAACAAACAAACTCTTCCAGTTTGTTTAAACGCGCTAATCTCAAACTACTGGTTCGATTTGAAAAAAATCTTTCAGTGTTAGATATCCTATTTATCGAGGAAGGCTATATGTCATCACGCTAATACCAATAGGAGCAGAGCAACAATGAAAAATGTTTCAGAATCGGGGTATTTTTTCTTTTGAGAGTTGCCGTTGCGTGGACTATATAAACGGTTAGGTTTCGCAAAAATCATTGTATTATTTTATTTAAAAATATTTTCACCTTCTACGTTAACAAAGTCGCGGGTTAAAGTTAGCATTAGCCCAAAGTAACTATTCCACGCGGACGAAGTCGCGGGCATATGCTAGTAATCAATATAACCCAAGTACTCAAACATATTAAAAACATCTTTATTTTGACCTGTACATTAGACCTGTTGTTATCCATCTGGCGCCGTCTGGTCAACTTTACACTTCCAAAAACAGTTGTTGATAGACGACCTATCATAAAATTAACCAATACTTTTGCAAAATGTACGATGGAAAAAGAGTACATATTGCGGCGACCCCAAATAATTGGAATGAGAACATGGTGATAATGCCGACTTTGCATTAAAAGGCAAAATGAAATTAAAAAGAAGCAGATACCTTACAATGTTTCAGCATAACTAAAGAAGGTAATATGTTCGATGTTAAATTTTGATTCGACAAATCGACATCCTCACAATAGCTGTAGTATTGCAAATGTGGCAAACTTGTGATACGGTTTTTGAACGTAATCTTGAAGTCACGGCCGCTATTCTCGTAATCAATTGCAATTTGGTTTTCTATACTCCATTTTGTGATCAAATCATTATAGTAGCCAGCTCGCAACTTATCTATAGTTTTTAATGATTGTAGATTTTCTATAACTTCTTTGTGATTTTCCTTTGCGTTAATACAATGAAGGAAAACTGTTGTAGTTAGAAGGGTCCCTGAAAACATAAAAGTTGTTAAAAAGACAATGAAACAAATTCAATAAACATTGAAAACTACAATAATGTTTGGTGGTTTGCGCCATAAATCATCATAGCTTCTGAACAAACATCCACTTAAATATCGATACCTACATAGTGACAATCTGTTATTAGTTTGTACTGGAGAATAGGAAGAAAAACCAGCCACTTGCCCGTGTAATGGGATTACACATACACACGTCAAAACTAAAAAAAAGCCAAGGTAGGATAAGCATTTAGGAAAATCTTACTCCTTATGTGATGAACAGTCCTCAGAACTTATAATTATTATAACCACTTATTATAAAAACCTTGGTCAGACCAATGATACCTAATGATGATGGTGATGAAGAAAAAAACTTAAAATATAAAATCTATGCCAACTCTTATGTCCAGCGAAGTTATATTATATAAGTTATATTTCCATTAGCCTATTGGCGTGAAAAGATAGACAAAGCAAGAGGGGATACTGCCATAATCGCTAGAGGAGCTTCTTCTGTTGACCTCTTAAGCTGTTTTGGACTCACGGGGATATCATTCGATGGTTCAGTGTAGTATAATAGCAATTGCACTTAAAGTAAAGAAGTATCGTGTCTAAATATGGGCGTAGAATAAAAATAAAACAATAATAAATATTTTAAACCTACATTTGTTGTCGGGTTCCATCGCTAGCAACTGACGACATGCTTGTAATTGCGTAATCAATTCCTCAACTACTGGTTGAGAATAATTCCTTTCAAAACTTATTTTACATCTACCTATATAGGTATCATTTATTTTCAAACTAGGAATCGTTTCCACACAACCTTCTTCCAAGTCATACTCCATCTGCAAAAGTGCTACATTTAGTGTATTTAATCTTACGTTGAAATAGCTGAAATAGTAAGTAGATGTGTAAGAAATGCACACACACACACACACACACATATTTCCGTATGGTAACAGAATAAGAATACAATTTATCACCTTTTCCCTTTTTTCTGTGAAATCGTAAAAGACGACAAATGGGTGAAAGTAGATAATACTACAGCAAGAGTACCCCAAGAGCCAGCAAAAAAGAAAAAGGCAATTTAGGTATCACAGAACGGATTTTAATTTTGGAAAATGAAAATGGTCTCTAATATTTTTGTAGTGCGATATACGGTTAACATATTTGACGAAACGCGTTTTCCAAGTTGGCGCCTGAAAGTCACATACCCGCGTCGTACCAATTTAAATTTTTATTCCGGGGTTATTGCAGAAAAATATTGTTAGGTTATTGGCCTAGAGAATTTCGATATGAAATACTACATTATACGAATCTATCTAACCGCTCGACCCAAATACACCTATAGCTGTCATATAGCTAGCCAAATAAGAAGCATACCATGGCTAACAAGTTGACGCGCTGATCACTGTGTTATACCCTATACAATTTCGTACATTTGAGTTTGCAGCTCAAGATAGCTGTTTGACCAGGAGATATTGTCTACCATTAAGATTGATTTTATGTCCAACAATGAGACAAATATAGTCTGAAAAAAAAGTTGATAAGTTGGTCAATACAGCAAAGTTCGTGCTGTTTGTATGAATTATCTGAAAGATTTAACCCGCTGGCCAGGCCTCGAAACACCTATATTGGAAGTGCCCAAAAAAGGGGAATGCGTACCCATACCACTTGCTAACACCAACATTATCACCAGAAAAGTCCCCTAAGTACATTTACAATATCTGTCGATAAATATTGCACATCAATGTTTGAAGCTAAGCAATCTATTAATATAGGTTTCGTAGAGCGTTGTCTCTGTCGCACATTATCCATGTGACGTATGTCAGTCGTTTTACAAGGGCAAGAGAGTGTAATTGCGTCCAGTTCAATAATATTCATATTATTATGTAGTTATTAAAATCCCGACAATTTAGAAAAACTTGTAAAATAAGTGTATTTTATTTTTAATAACCCCAGACTGTTTACAGATAGACAACAGAGATATGCTCTACGAAGCCGAAATTAGTCGATTTATCTCTTCCCAAGGGTCAATGTACAATACCTACTTATCGCAGGGTACCTATTGTAACTGAATGTTAGATATTACTTACCTTGATATCTAAATCATTGGTGATTATTGTATTATGTTTTAATATCCATAAAACGTCATACTGGTTTCCCGTACACGACGCCCATTCACCTTGTACGAAAGCATTATTACAAAATAATCTTATTTTTGACGAGACAAAGTCACGATTCACGTACTTGTTAAATGCTATGGTAGTCTTTAATGGAGACACAACATACACTACAGGCCTTGTAATGATTTTTACAGCACCTGTGAAATAATTACATTGACATAAAACACCTTTATAGTGCCTACAAATACTACCAGCCCTTACATAAACCAGCCCGGTCAGCCGGACCGACCTAATAAAAACCGGCAAAAAAAGGTAAGTTTATAAACAACACTTGTGTCACTATGCCTTCCTTTCAGGTGGTTATAGAAAAAGTAAATAATGGCGTAAACAAATACCATCAATGCATAAATAAGAAGCTCTAATACCATATCAACTGATTAGCGATATGGTAGTGCAAATTGCCGAAATAATACAAGGGCTTTTCTTTTTCTTTATTTCGAGTTTTCCTTCTCTTGCGTAGATATTATATGCGTATTATATCCCTTAGTGGTGTTTTATGACTTCCACGGGCAAGATGTGGTGTGGTGATTTGTGATGATCAAATCATCTAAGAAAAGAAAACTCGAAACAAATCTTATACCAAGCCATCTGACCTGCCTATTATGCAGCTCAATTTTCTTCCTACTATTAGAGTCCAGTAATGGGAGTATACAAGCTAAAGTAATGAAATATTCTAAGAATTATTTTACTATTGCATTCCTTAAAATAATTTAATCCATTAGTACACCAAGATTTTCCATTTAATTCATCATTACCTTATTTCATACACATCCCAGTGCTGCAATTTATATAGTTTTATTTTAAGTTTTCCTTCTCTTGCATAGATATTATCTGCATACTTATTATAGTATTAGTAAGGTTAATCAGCTTTTATGACACCCACCGGTAAGAATGGGACTGCTGAATTATATTCTTACTCCATCATCAAGGGCTAAGTTAAAGCTTATAATATCCTATATTAATAATCTACATATTCTAAGCCTAATAATATTAATTTAGTTAAAATCCTACAAAGTCTTTAACCTTCCTCGGTTCTTCGGGTCATATAGACCCAAAACTGAAATTTAAGTGGCAATAAAAGTCGCAATCATTAATATAATTTATTACGACATCATGACAATTATTTATTAATTATGCATTCACTATAGATCAGTATTGTAAAATTATGGTTAAGTCTCTTATCTTAAGAAAATAAAGTTTTTCCGTCTTAGGTTCCTCGGGTCAATAATACCCGAGTATGAAAAAGATCCTCGGGTCAAAAAAGCCCGTGCTCTGTAAACAACAAAGCTTTGTTGCATTCTAAGAATATATTTACAACTTATAAATATTAGTTATACACTCATTTGCAAAAAAAACGGGCACCTAAGCAATGAACCATTTCAAATGTTAATATTTCTTTGTTTGATAATTATAGGTAGTTTTATCCACACAATTTGCTAAATTAATAAGAAAATAATCGTTTTCATCAGTATTTCATAAAATTTAGATACAATTTATGGGAAATAATGCTAAACCTCGCTAGTAGTGTATATTCGCTAGTAGTGCATATGCTCATGAAGTAAAAATAAAAAAGTTTTTTTGTTTGTTTTTCTTTAATAAAGTAAAAGCAGATAAATGTTTAGTATCGAGTGTGACCCCCTCTAGCTAAAATCACAGCTTGAATTCGTCTGGGCATGCTAGCGAGTATATCCCGGATACTTGCTTGCGGAATACGTTCCCACTCCGCAGTAATCACATTCTTCAGCTCTCTGATGGTCTGCGGAGCCGGGTGTACTGATCTCACACGCCGTTTCAGAACGTCCCAGACATGCTCTATGGGATTGAGGTCGGGACTTCGAGCTGGCCAATCCAAACGACGAATGCCGACCTCTTGCACATACGCATTAACATCGCGGGATCGGTGGGCGCGAGCATTGTCGTCCATAAAAATCGAGTCTTCACCTAGAGCGGCCAATGCGGGTTGTGCATGAGAAATTAGAACTTCCGTTATGTATCGATGCCCAGTCAGTGAGCCGTTTTCAATGAAGACTAACTCTGTACGATCCATTGAATTTATTCCTGCCCAAAACATAACAGAGCCCCCACCATAAGGTGTGATTTCTTCGAAACATGCCTCTG
The DNA here is from genome assembly GCA_032191425.1 of Lymantria dispar. Classification (NCBI taxonomy): domain Eukaryota; kingdom Metazoa; phylum Arthropoda; class Insecta; order Lepidoptera; family Erebidae; genus Lymantria; species Lymantria dispar. Next base: position 17,495,494 of record CM063446.1, on the reverse strand, counting down.
CAAAGCGTTCTCCTTGTCTTCTTAGCACTCGCCGACGTCGATCTTCACCGAACAGAGATATCCTGGCTTCATCAGAGAACAAAACCCTATTCCAATCGTCTTGAGTCCATGATTCACAATTTCTAGCGAACCTAAGCCTGTGAACTCTGTGCTCACGGAGTAATTTGGGGCCGCGGGCCGGGCGGTGACTGCGTATATTGGCAGCGAGAAGCCTCCTCCTGACCGTCCATAGACTAATATGCACATTTCTTACTTCTTGGAGGTTGTTCTTAAGATCCACATACGAAGATTTGCGATTTCTCAATGCGCGACTCACAAGAAAACGATCATCCCGTGGTTGGGTACATGGTTTTCTTCCAGAACCAGGCCTTCTCTCGACGGAACCAGTCTCCTGATATCGCTGCCAGGTCCTTTGGACTGTCGAGCGACTAACATTTAGCCTCCTAGCCACGAAACATTGGCTGCAACCCTCTTCAAGCAGCGCGATAATTTTGGTAGCTTTTACCACTTTATCTACCATTTTTGATACAGCCAAACAGCATTAAATAAAGCTTTGACAGTCAAGGATATGAAATTAATCGATAAAAATTGAATAAAAGTTATGAAAGTCGATGTTAACTTCTGGAACTTCGCGCCAAAAATGTAGGATAAAAAGGGGTTTTCTGTAAAAATGAACATCAAATGAAAAATTGAATTTAGAACGTACTTTTTTAAATACCACAGCATTTTTAAAACCGGCCAGTAACGTGTACAAACGATTGAAACCTTTTTGGTATTGTATCTTTTTAAATATGAATGAAAATCAAAACCGCCCGTTTTTTTTGCAAATGAGTTTATTTCAATCACTTAGCGTGTTATTGTTGAAAGTAGTTTGAGAAAAATTTATTATTTTCATTTTTATGCAGTTAGATTATATTACTTATGCGAGACGATTACTTTTATTTGATTCATTTGTTGCTTGGACTTGACTTGCTGGTGTTTCAAATGGCTTACAATTAGTCTGAAGCTATGATTTCGCAAATCCTAAACTACTATATAAATTCCGAGGATAAAATAATTAGTGAAACGGAGAATAGTTTGGATGAAAATCCTACCGACGATATTCAACCAAGTTTAGACAATGAAAGCAGTAGTGACGAAACAAATAGCGATGAAGAGCCTCTTTCAAGATACATTATCAATATACTAGTATTGAAAACATAATGCTATCAAAAAATGGTGAATTTATGTAGTCAAGAACACCATTGGAGGTCAGAGGTAGTTTGAGTAGTGCAAACCTAATAAAACTTACACGGGGCATTACCAGGTACGCTTCTAAGTGCATAAATATATTTAAAAGTTATTTTGATTTATTTCTAAATAAGTGTATAAAATATAATGTTCATACAAACAAATATAGAAGGTTCTTCAGGTTTCGGAAATGAATGGGAAGCGTTAGTGAAACGGAGTTAGATGCATATCTAGGTATTCTTATTTTAGCTGAATTTTCTAGTCTTAACGATGAAAGTTTAAAAAGATTATGGTCCCAAGTTTACGGAAGACCTATATTTCGGGCAACAATGTCCCTGAAACGTTTCAAACAAATTTAAACGATTTTACGTTTTGATAAACGTTCTGACCGAGAAGCAAGAAGACAGAGTAATAACAGGCATATATGTATATAAGTATATATATTTATATTATATAGTCGTTTAATGTTTCCTTATTTTTATGTTGTAAATGTGTCATAGAAATAATTAGATTTTGTGTTTAATTTAAAACAGTTGCTTCATGTTTTTTAAATCGGGTCAACATGACCCGAAGGCTTCAAGTGTATGTAGTATTTGAGGAACCGAGGAAGGTTAAAATCACTAACCCAACAACCATCTCTGATAAAACCAAGCACTGGTGTCATCTGGATCTGTAAATGCTGCGCTTTGTACCATTTTTAACTCCTGCTTATGATGAGTGTCTGCTATTGGTCGACCTCCTGTAAAGCAGAAAATAAAAATTATATCAAATTTATTGCCTTAAGATATGACGTTAATAAGAATAAAGCTAAGAAAAATATAGATGTTAGATACCGAGAAATTAATTTCTGAAGTATTTTTGCTGAAAATAAATTGTCCATGAACAAGCATCATCATTTCAGCCTATATAAGTCTCATTACAGGGCTCAGGCCTCCTTAATGGGAGGGCAATTGACCTTCTACATCACACCCATTTAACAGTACAAGAAGAAAATGATTCTATATGAAAAAAATATATTATTTATGATTACTAATTATTCAACATTATGCTCTTATCTCAGTTACTTGGGGTCGACACATACATATGACATATTGCGAAAATTAATGTACTGGCAAAGTGTGTTTTGTCAACTATAAATAAACTAAATTGACCAATTTTTGATTGGATTAACTCAGCTACATGTAGAATAATTTCTTGTTATAGGAAAAATGGTGACAGCAATAAAAATACTGAAAACAATGCTAACAATGACCATCCAATACCGGTAACACAATTTATCATGGCATGGTTAGGGCAACAAAATGATACATTGATGATTCATTAAAAAAAACATTGATGCTTGCCATCAATGTTCACTATTGTAAAACATTGATGTTATTTTATATGATGTTTTGCCTGCATGATTTAAAATGTATGGTACTTTTAGCACAGCCTGTGTAAAAGTTTAGGTACTCTGTTTCTAAATAACTTAAAAAAAAAGGTCATTGCATAGATCTCTAAAAAACATTAATACATCTATGTTCTTGGTTTCGATATTTGCATCTCTAGGCATGGTACAGTGGTATCGCCTTTACCAATTACGTAAAATGTTAATAGAATCTAAGTTTCAATTTTCTAATTTCAATCAGTGATAAATACCGAGAATGTACCCATACTATGTGATACATTTTTTTAAATTTTAATTACCTTCTTCCACCCAATGACTGTCCACAGTCCAAATTAAAACCAAATTTTGTTCAAGTGTAGTATTTTTGAAGACCCATCCTGGACTTGAACAGGTCACATATTACAGGTATATTCCCTAAGGTTTGTTGCAGGCTTTAGAGAATAACATTAATTAATGATATCTGATGTTTACGCGAGCACTACACATTGTAAATAAAACTACTTTTACGGATTATATCACGTTTGTATTTGATTTATGATTGCCCGACGTTTCGAACACTTTGCAGCATTCATGGTCACGGGCGGACTAAGGTGTTTCACGTCCAACAAGTAATCGTTATTACAGACATTTACAATTATCTACCCGATACAGAAAATAGTTATAAATTTATTAAATTGTTACCCACATTTTAGTACAAATTTATTGCCAGTGTAAGGAAAAAATTATTCTATATGAAAAAATTATATTGTTTATGGTTAGTAATTATTAATTATTAAATTTGTAGCAATTATTGTTACAATTTGTTGATTTAAAACTAACAAAACTAATATACTATCACCGGATCGGAACGCGGCCACACTGAGAAAGATCCGGCAAGAAAACTCAGGGGACATGATGCTAAATTAATATTGATTTTTAATTTTAGATGCGGCTTACTTTGTCTTACTAAAAGATTTTTGATTTATAAAATTATCTTTAACTATTATTATTGTGGGTCAAATAGTCATAGTCAGGACCGCTCCCGCCATAACATTAGGTTTGATAAACCTCAAGTCCTCGCAAAGGAACACCAATACCTGCCTAGAATGGTACGCGAGGCTATTGAAATCAAAAAACACAAAAATTTCAATAAAGTGGATGGCTAGGTATTACCATCAAGCTGGGATCCTGTTATAAACATAATTAAAAATAAATCCAAAGAGACCACCACAAGACTGCATGATACTGTGAGCACTTATTGTATAGATTTGACCCACAATAATAATAGTTAAAGATAATTTTATAAATCAAAAATCTTTTAGTAAGACAAAGTAAGCCGCATCTAAAATTAAAAATCAATATTAATTTAGCATCATGTCCCCTGAGTTTTCTTGCCGGATCTTTCTCAGTGTGGCCGCGTTCCGATCCGGTGGTAGTATATTAGTTTTGTTAGTTTTAAATCAACAAATTGTAACAATAATTGCTACAAATTTAATAATTAATAATTACTAACCATAAACAATATAATTTTTTCATATAGAATCATTTTCTTCTTACACTGGCAATAAATTTGTACTAAAATGTGGGTAACAATTTAGTAAATTTATAACTATTTTCTGTATCGGGTAGATAATTGTAAATGTCTGTAATAACGATTACTTGTTGGACGTGATACACCTTAGTCCGCCCGTGACCATGAATGCTGCAAAGTGTTCAAAACGTCGGGCAATCGTAAATCAAATACAAACGCGATATAATCCGTAAAAGTAGTTTTATTTACAATAACATTAATTTGCAATGATTTTACCTTTTAAATCAGGATACAATTCCACTAGCATCTTACTTCTATAATGCCATGCAGAATAGTTAGAAAAGTTGTCATATATTTTTTCTGTTGTGTAATCAAATTCATCTTTTAGGGATGGTTTGCACTTGCTGATAACAAATCTACGATAATCCCAAGTATGGACTGAAAGAGATATAAAAATGTTAGTTCACTATGACCCACCCATATATAATCAGATAATGGCAAATTGCTATCCCATTTTACAATAATAAGATGAAAAAGTACTTGACTAGAACCATCTAGACAAGTACCTTTGATTACAATACCTACTGTGCTAGTGTTGTAGGTTAAGTTTCCAACCTAAACTATAGTCCTTTACTTTGTGTGATCAACAAATTACTGATCTAAATCTGTGTAATCTGTTGTTTCCATTAATTGCATGTTTGTAAGGTCCCCCAGAATACAAGCATAATATCTTAGTGAGGAGTGTTATCTTTTAAAGAAGACCTTAAACTGTATGTAATTGAAATTAAAAAAAAATCATATTCTCATATCACATCTCATCTCATATCTCATCACATATGCTTATTAAGATTTTACACTATTAACTTAAAATAGTGATAACAAACACTTTTAAGACAATTAACTAAAATCCTGAATTAGCAATAAATACTGCACATTTCATAAAAATATTAAATTCACAAGAAATTTGATGGAGGATGAATTCTGAAGTTCTTGGCACCTTATCTATTTCAATGAAATATGGTAAAAAAAAATTATAACAACCTTTAATGACTTCAGTTAAGTTGAAAATACAAAACAATGAAAAGTCATGATTTTCCATTCAATAAAAGTATATAAAAGTTTTCACCAGTAATTCTGACAGATAAATGATATTCAGATAAATGCTTCAAACCTTGTTTTCCATTTAAGATTTTTTTAATTTTATGTTTAGTTGATTTGGCCGTGCAACCAAATGAAAACAGTTAAATAGATAAAAAATACAGGGTAGACCAGAGGATAGTTGCAAAGTACAGTGTTAAACAGCGAAAATTGCAAGCCCAAATATTGCCTAACAAGTTCTTATATTGCATGGAAATATACTTACAATTTCTTTCATCCAATTTCAAGTACATATTACACAGACCCAGTTCTTTTTCCCAGTTAGGATCACTTCTATTAGTCAATACCCATTCCCTTTGATGCCAGGCTCCATAAGACTTTGGATTCACTTTTAAACAGTATTCAGTTAAATGTAGTTCAGCATCATAGATTTGTGACAACTCATCTTCAGCCATATTATTATTTCTGAAATTAAGTAATGCAACTGTATGAACAGAAATCAATATTGAGATAAATAAATATGAAGATTTAATACCCACTTAAAAATACTCAAAACTTCTCTTCTTATATTCCACAATGTATAAATATCTGGATTAGAAGATAACACTTTTCCTGTGAGCTCCAATAAATTCTTATCAAATTCAGACTCTTTCCTCTGAAAGAATAATAAAGTTCCCGTACTTATTCTTAAACACAGTGGATTTCATTAATGACAACCTCGGTTGTACTGACTTTTCGGTTATAGCGACGTGGAACTTAAGTCCCTAGAATTTAAAGCATACTTTCTAGAGATTTCTAGAAATTCCTTGTGGATATTGCGACTGAGTCGGCAAAGGCACAAAGTCTCATTCATAAGCTTTAACTATTAAGCTTTTTTATCCTTTGTTTATATTCGCAGATGGTCAAATGCTTTGTTTGTGTGTAGCGTTACTTAGCATGTGTGAAGTTGAAATTATTAATCAGTTACGTATCTATTTCCAGTGAGTGAAGTGTTTCTTAAACTTGTAAAAATGGCTCCTAGACGTACATTTACTGTTAAAGAACAACTGATTTCGGATATAGAAACCTCCGGATATAGCGACATTAAAGTGGTCCCTTCGTCGTCGTTATAACCAAAATACACTGTATTTGAATGATGAATTATTTAAAGGCTATGTTTACTTACCTTTTGCTGAATTTCTCTTGAAGCATGTTTGAAAAGTTTAAGTTTCTCTTGACGCTCTTTTTCTTTTCTAGCTTTTTCTTCTTCTGAAGTACGAACTTTTACTCTGCCGTGCTGTACAAATTGTGTGTAATAAAACCTTAATAACGTGATTGAAAATTCATATATTTCGAAACAATAAATCTTACCATGGTTAGCGAAAATGTGTAAAACTATATTCAGTTTGATTTGTCAATGCACAAAGTAACTTTCCTAATAATATAAAGAAAGATCTATTACTTCTGACAGATTTTATTTACAGATATAACAAAATAATGTCTCAATGTATGTAATCAATTTTCCATTGTACATATAATACAAATATTATAAGTCATTATAACCTAACTGAACCAACTCAATATATTACATCCAACCAATTATATATTCAAAAAGTATTAAGCAAAGAGTATAAAACGTTACGTGGTATTCAGATTTTATTTCAGTGTGAATATCAGTCATTATCAGTGAATATGAAATTAAAACTTCAAATAGAAAAATCACAACTTGACAGTTTGAAAATTGACATTGACACTTGACAGTCCCTTGTCAGTGAGGGAAAGAAGGGGGAGAGGGGGACTTTTGACGCGAATGTCAAAATGTCATGTAGCGCTTTTATATTCTTTTCATTATTTTAGTGTTTTAAAGTGTTATATTCAATAATTTTGCTGATATTTTATGTAATATAATGCAGATAAAATTCTTAAATGTAGTGAAAATTATATAATAGTGAATTACGTGCATTTTGAAATTCTGCCCAAATTTCCTGAGACGCATGATTGGATATCAACACTAACCCCCGTATTCTAAGTCGTTACCTCGAAACTTCCTCGACTCGACTCATCCTCATTGAGGACGTTTCGTATTCACAGTTGTCATTTTTGTCCTCAAGTTTAAAGGTTTCCTCCAATAAGGTAAGGTCGAGTCGAGGAAACAGCTGTCAAACGTAAGGTGTCTCTTGAGGTACCTTGAGGATACCTTATGGAGGTTTTTATATGTAAATGCATACGATCTTGTATTTTTTTTCAATAATGTAATTCGAGGACTTTATTAAATATCAATATGATAATCCGTACAGTTATTTATCTGGACGATATTTGCGTGAAGCAGATAATCCAACGTAGTTATACGACGAAAGTGAGTTTGTAAAAAGGTTTTGATTTACAAAAACCATTGCAGCACATTATTAATTACCGCTGCTATTTCAAAAGATTGGAGGTAAATCTCAGAGATTTATCAATTCCGCCGATTATACAGGTGCTAGTCACATTAAGATTTTACGCAACTGGCAACTTCCAAGTAACTAAAATGATAACCTTTAATTGAGTATCTACCTACACAATAACCGGTAATCATAGTCGGTATTTAACATTTGCAGTATTTTTAGACAAGAAGTTCTTGCTTTTTTTATTTTCATCAAAATACTGACGTCCACTTCCAGCCATTTTGTAAATTTATCAATTAAAATAATGTTATATAGCAATGACGCGCCAAGCAAAGCCCTGTGTTACCTAATTATAAAATAATGGTTAATTATTGTTAACAATAGTAAACCGCTAAATGGAGATTCTTTGTTTATATATTTTTAAATTTGATTACGCAAACGGAACCAAATATTACCAAAAATTTTTAGAATGCCAACATAACGATGCGAATTCCTCAAAATTCTGACGTCATTCGTGACGTATTACCTCCACTCTTCCTTACTGGAGGAACCTCAGAATTTCCTCAAGGTTAGGACTAAGAATACCGATGTTGAGGAAAGTTCGAGGCGATCCTCGAAGCTTCCTTACCTGAGTGTGAGTGGAGGCGATCTCGAGGTTACGACTTAGAATACGGGGGTAAGTCATGCTAACGACCATAGATAATTCACTATAAAATTAGTTAACGACTGACTGAAAGGCTAAGACTAAAGACGTGAATAATAATCAATATACTCGACACTGGCACCAATAGCTCATATTATTGTAGCTCATTGCCATTAACTAAGAAGAAGAAGAAGAAGGGGAGAGGCATTGATTACTATTAGGAGTTTCGGCGCGAATATAGAAATGTCATGTTAAGCTCTTGTATTATATTCATTTTTTTAGTGTTTTATAATGTTATATTGTATAATTTTGCTGATGTTTTATGTAATATAATATAATTAAGGTGCTGAAGTGTGGTGAATGTGATATAAGAATGGTTTACGTGTATTTTCATATTCAACCGAAATTCCCAGAGAAATCATCTAATTAGGTTCTCAGCGCCTAATTAATGATAACTACTTGACTTACTGACGGACAATGACTGTTAATAAGTTATACAATATGAAGAAGTAAATAATATGTAAAGAAATAAGCTACGTAAGACAAGGCAGTATGGTCGAAAAGACTTTAGCCTGCTCGTAAGGGCGATCCAAACAAAAAAAAAAATGATTACTATTATTTATTATATTCTATTCCGGTCACAACTCTCGGGTAGCCAGGTATAAACAGATAAATCGATACTAGCATTTTGCACCGGTTTGATCGACGTTTGCATATTCTATGGGCTTCATACTTTCGATTGGTATAGAATTTGTCTAATAATCAAACCGGTGCAATGTACAAAAAAAAATATTAATGAATCATACTCTGGACTAAAATTTGTTAGACAACCCATATGCAATATATATTGACATATTAAATTACATAAAAAATAAGTTTCATCAAATAAGCATCTCGGTGAAGGTCGTTGTATAGCGGGATCTTAGACCATTAGGTAATTAAATTATTTACATATACGAGGATATATATACATGAATAATGTGTGCTAGTTTCACTAGTATGTGTTTGTACTTGTTATTATTATATATCTCCATTTATTTCTGTGGGATCATCAAGGAGTCGGTGACACCCGATATTATGAGAGCTTTATATGAAGATATAGGTCCAAAACGTTAATTCTTTAAAAAAGCTGAATATAAAAATGGCATGGAACGTCTACTGATGACATTCCACATTTACACAACACTCGATGACTGCCAACGACAGCTGTAAAATTGCTGTTGTACTGTATAGTAAACTGAATTGAATCTTACAATGGACTTGGTTTAACTCAAAACTGTTATGTGCCTTCAACACCACTGTTTTAGTTTTGGTAGCTGTTAACTCGCGAAATCACTGGAAGGATCGCCCAAATTGTTGCCATGGGCATACACACTATCAGCATACACGCCAACGACTCACCGAACGGCACACCATACCTACACTCAGATCAGCAGTTTAAGACATGTCTAAGTTGAGAATCTTGCAAAAAACAGATGAAGAGAAAATACAAACTACTATATTTTCGTAAAAAAATCTGATCTTTCTGTAAGTTCTCTGAGAGCGGGTTATTTAGTGTCTGTCAAGTCCCACTGCTAGTTTTTTAGTGAGTAAAGCTCTACACTAAATAGTACATAATTTTTTATTTGCATTTCACGAGGCTCCAAGAAACGATAGATTTGTCGAATCTATCACTGTCAATTAACAGTTTAAAGACGTAAATATATATATATATATATATATAAATGTATTATTTCAGGCACTACAACCGCTGCAAAACAGAACTCTTGTATAGCGCAAGAGTCAATCTTAAAAACTGGAATTAATATTCTATCCGAACTAAATGTATCTAAGGCAGGTATTTATTAATTTCAATAAATAAGGTTGTAAACATTTTTTTCAAATAAGCATAAAATTAACGTAATTGTTAAATAATTTCACATAACATGTATATGGGTCTATGTTCAAAACGACTGAAGATTGAGCATTGAAATAATAATGACGAGATAATATTATTATTTTTAGTAACATTTTTGGTGATGGGTTAAGATTATAATGTTTCCCCGCTTTCTACTTTCATATAGGAGTCACAAAAATCTGCCGAGGGATCCCTAGAACAATGAGCAGCAAACTGCTGGCAAGCTAATAAATAACAACTACTTCTGACAAACGGCCAGCCAAGTGTAACAATTATATTATTCTGCCTCTTCAAAAGGCTTATGACTCACGTGTAACAAGTATCATAGTGGACACGAACAGGCTATCGGACGGATGAATGAATGAATGAATAATTGGATAGTTACATAATGCACATATAAGTCCTACTGTTTGGTGCCCTCCTACATAGTGGGAGGTACGAGGGGTGATCCAAAAGTAATGATAATCAGTTATTTCTAGTGCACACAAAAATACAAAAAAATTTCAGTCACTTGCTCAGTTACCCACTAGTTCAGGAAAAAAAAATCATATAAATAGGCCACAATTCCCGGGAGCTACATTCATTTGAATACGGACTGTCAAGGAGTGAACATCAAAATGGAAAAACACGAAATCAGAGCTGTCATTAAATACCTCTGCTTGAAAAAAATGTCTACCAAAGACATACACAGCGACTTGGTGGAAACATTAGGGGACTCTTCTCCTCCATATTCCACAGTTGCACGCTGGGCTAAGGAGTTTAAGCTGGGAAGAACATCGACGGAAGACGAACACCGCGAAGGACGCCCATCGACGTCCCTCACTGAAGAAAATGTGAAAAAAGTTGAAGAAGTTGTATTGGAAGATCGAAGAGTGACTATCAGGCATGTAGCTGAGGTCACAGGGATCTCATATGGCAGCATTCAAAGAATCCTTGCGAACGAATTGCATATGAGAAAGGTCTCCGCGCGTTGGGTACCGAAAATGTTAAACGACGAGCAAAAGAAGAAACGAGTCGACATGTCAAGAGCAAATCTCGAAAAGTTCCAGGCAGACAAGGACAATTTTTTGTCACGTTTTGTGACCATGGACGAGACCTGGATCCACCATTTTGATCCTGAAACAAAACAACAATCGATGACATGGAAACGATCCGATGAACCGACGCCGAAGAAATTCAAAGTGTCAAGCTCAGCAGGGAAGGTTATGGCGTCTGTTTTTTGGGACGCTGAAGGAATAATGGTGGACTACTTGGAAAAGGGGGCCACTATTACAGGCTCCTACTATGCAGAACAAATAAGAAGATTGCGGGAGGCTATTAAGGAGAAAAGGCGAGGCAAACTGCGGGCTGGAGTGTTGTTCCATCAAGACAACGCACCTGTTCACAAAGCTGCAATTGCCATGGCTGGCATTCAGGAAGCGGGCTTTGAGTTGGTGGAACACCCCCCCTATTCACCAGATCTAGCCCCCAGTGACTTCTATCTCTTTCCACGACTCAAGGAACACCTCCGAGGCAAGAAATTTGATGATGATAGCGACGTGATGGCCGCGGCTGAGGACTTTTTTGAGAGTCAAGATAAAGATTTTTTTTGTAAGGGAATTTTAGGTTTAGAAAAGAGATGGACTAAATGTATAGACTTGCTAGGAGACTATGTTGAGAAATAAATATATTTTTTTATTTTATTCATTGTGTTTATTATTGATTATCATTACTTTTGGATCACCCCTCGTAATTTGACTTACTATACCGTGCTGGGCAGACATGTTGGAATAGGGTTTCTTTGCGAGTTTCCATTCTCTTGCACTGATGTTACGTAGATATTAAATATAGGTATACCATAGTCGTCTTTTACGACATCCACAGGTAAGATAGGAAGTGGTGAATTGTATTCTTACTCTGTCACCACACAAAAAAAAATATCAGTTATTGATTGCTTATTTTATTTAGTTGTATTAAGTTGGGGATAAAAAACCTTAAATCCTGGGTTTGACTTCTATCATATATAATAAATATTATGAAGTGTAATTTTAAAATTCTATTCTAATAAGTATGAGACTTTCTGCAGGCGTCGACCAGGGAGGGAGTGGCGGCGATATGCCCATCTGCTCACACAGCCTTGAAAGACGACAGGACGTGGCCAGACGGCCTTGCGTGGGGTGTCGGGGATCGAATGTCGACAGACCATCCCTCCGGTGCTCCGTGAAAGCCCGGAAAGGACCGCTGTTGGTTTTAGTGGGTATTCCGGTTGCACAGTGACCGGCGAGTTCCACACACCCCCTCGGCTATCACTGGCGGGGGACAGTGCGTAAATGCATTTCCACTGCATTAACAAAAAAAAAGTATAAGATTTAACAATGTGTAATGTATACACACAGGTTTTGAAATTAGTTAATACTACATAATTTGAAAACCCCCCCAGACCCCAGATCAAACGCTACATCAATGCCCTAAAGCGAATCTTACCCATAGAAATGTGACGGTAACGGTTTGGTGGTCACTTCATGATTCACTACAGCTTTCTTAGATCTGGTCAAATAATAAACATAGGTGTCTACTGCTGCAGAATTCCGAACAATGATGGTGAAACTCAGAGTAAAACAGCCCCGATTTGTCAATCGATCTGCACCATTATTGCTCCATGATAACGCAAGACCTCATACGGCTCGAGAAACTGCTTTATCACTACAAGACCTGCAGTTAGAAACCATACGTCATCCTCCGTACTCGCTAGACCTCGCCCCAACAGACTACCATTTTTGCCGCGATTTGGACAGTTTTATGCACGGAAAAAAATTTCTTTCGAGGAAGCAGTACAAAATACCTTCACACAGTTTGTGGAGTCTAGAACCCCAGAATACTATCGCAAAGGTTTAAATGATCTTCAAATTAGATAGCAGAAATGTGTTGATAACGAGTGTAGATACTTTGATTAAAGAAATCTGTTTTATGAACAAGAAAATGGTTTTAATTTATCAGTACGAAACGGCAATTTCGTACCTTAATCCCTAATATTAATAAGCTGTCATAATTTGCCAAAACCATTTTAATATATTTATCACACTATATCTGAAATTCTGTCTTACATTTTAGATTTATTTTTAAATATTTCTGTTACTGCTACTACCTAAAAATATTATTATCATGTATATTTCGTATTACGTCTGTGATGTTATTTTTCTCTTATTTTACTATATTGCTAATTGATTGTTAGTATTTCAAGCAAAGAAATTAATTTGAACAACAATCTTGGTTTTATCATGTATCTAGGTATGTATATGTAGGTATCTTTAAGATTCAAATAATGTTTACATATATCGATGTACATATTATATTATTTAAATTACGTTCTGTAGCCTAACTCATTATATGTATAAAAATAAATTGAATGTTTCATATATGTAAATTGTCGTTAGATTTCAATGTTTAACGAAATAATATAAAATTGCGTCCTGTGATTTCAGAAATGTTCTAATTATTGTACTATCTGAGTGAGACTATTATTTTCACTACATACTTGCATTTTAAGAAAATTTACCAACTATCGCAATTTGTGTAAAATTCTAGCTACAATAACAAATAATTTAGAATAAAGGAACACTAGTAAGTTTAAATCTTCATAAGGTCATCCTCGTACTCCTTATCGTTCTCTAAATTCTTGTCGTCCACTTTGTAATTTAACAGTTTCGGCAGAATATCATTTTCTATGGACCAACGTTGTTGATAATTGATTGTGAGCTATGTATTACATACACAGATTTGCCTGCGATGCTTTGCTTCAAGTAGTAAAGCAAGCGTAATTTCAATGTACGATTTAATGAATATTGTAACTGCTAAAAGTCACGGGCACTGAATTCGCGCTCGAGACTATTTCTTTATAGTTGTTGATCTGCTAAGTATTAGCAATTCAATACTTAGGATATAGAAGGTGCTTAATATTCTACGAATAGGATAATACAATGCACACATGTATAGAGGCATGTGTGTGTGTGTGTAAAGAATGTCTTTGTGTGGATACGAAATAATTATTGATTAAGATAATAGATGGCGCTTTCTTTTGATATTAGTGATGTCAAAAAAACGCGAGTGGGCTCTCTATTTCCAATATATAGTATTACTCTATGTAGCCAGTAGCCACCCGCCCTCGCTTCGGTTTCATTCGCCTAACCCGCCCAGAGTGCCTACTCTTGAATTTCGATTCCAATCCTAAATCCAATCGCAGCTCGAATTTGAGCAAATTTAGTACTCTTGAAAGGACACTAGCGCACGATTGGAACAAAATTTGGTGGATTTTTTTAAACTAAAAGAATTCGACTCTCGTCGATCAAGTTAAATATTTGCTACTCCCGACGTGATTTTGACGTAGTTTAAAATCGTTAATGTTGCACAATTTCAAGAAAGCGTATTTGTGGTGATCGAGTTCGATAACGTTATTAGTTTAAAGTAAGAAAATACGGCATATTTGGTGTAAATAACAATGGATAACGCGAAAAATTCATTCTCGATTTTGTTCAAAAGTATTCTCGATTTTGTTCAAGAGTACGAAATATAAGTTTGGTGAGATTGGAATTGAATCGGATACGAAATTAGAATTGATTTCAAGAGTAGGCCCATAGTTCCCGTTCCCTTGGGCCTACCAGGGTAAAATATAGCCTATGTTACTCCTTATATAGACAGCTACTTGATAGTAAAATATTATCAAAATCCGTGCAGCCGTTTTGAAGATTATTCAAAACAAACAGACACAAAAATTTTATTAAACGGTTTTTAGGCATAGGTAACGTGCAAATAACCGTATCAGCATGAAAAAGGGACATTATTTAATATTACAAACAGATACTTCAATTTGATTAATTTGTATAGATTGATAGATAGAATTTATTATTGTTTACTCGTTACAAAGAAGGATGATTTCACAAGCTTAATGTTTTAAAAAATTATTTCTATCCATCCGTCAACCTGTAGACGCCTACATAGACATAGGCCTCCCCACGAGAATGCCACTTGGAACGGTCCTATGGCATTTGCATCCAAGGGTTCTCTGAGACTTCCAGTTACTCATTAAGGCCTCATTCAGATGGCAAAAATTTGACGCGGGTTTTCATATCACGCGACTGGACATCGTGGTATTTACATATAACTGATCACATGAGCGCGCGTTAACATGCGTCAGCGAGCGTCAACGCAGCGCTCAGAGAAAAGTTTCTAGACGCAGAAGATCGCGCGTTGACTCGCGCTTTGATATAAATGTAACGTCCGTTTGCTGTTCAGTTAGCGTGAGTTTTTTTGTGACTTGTTTTTATATTCCGTTCAAAATGAGTGTATCTGAAAATATTGACATCGACTTACTTATTGACGAAGTCAGGAAAGAAATATCACTTCAGAATCCTATAAAAATAAAATTTTATAATGACGTGCTTAGGGAGTTTCGGCGCGAATTTGGAAATGTCATGTTAAGCTCTAGTATTATATTAATTTTTTTAGTATTTTATAGTGTTATATTGAATAATTTTGCTGATATTTTATGTAATATGATATAATTAAGGTGCTGAAGTGTGGTGAGTGTGATATAAGAGTGGTTTACGTGTATTTTCATATTCAACCGGAATTCCTAGAGAAATCATCTAATTAGGTTTTCAGCGCCTAATTAATGATAACGACTTGACTTACTGACGGACAATGACTATAAATAAGTTATACAATATGAAGAAGTAAATAATATGTAAAGAAAAATTGTATCAGACTTGGCTGTATGGGCTTTAATCCCTTTGCCTGTCCGTATGGACAAACAGAACAAAAAAAAAATGACGTGCTTAGGAAAAAATGATTTTAATTTTCTGCGTTGATACAGATTCTCAAGAAAAAAAGAAGAATTTGGGGAAGTAAAAGTTAGTTATTAATAGAAAAATGCAGTTTGCGTGTAGAAAAAAGTATTTATATCATTCGAGCCTGACATTGAAGTTTTCCTTCATTAATAAAATAGTTCGTGAATTTAATTCGGCTGTTATCCGCTGATGAAGTAGCTCGTCCATTGTGAATAATATTTATACTTGACAGATTTCCTTCTTCTATCTCTTCGAGTATACATCTATGATTCGAACATAATAGGGAATATGCACGACACTCCAAAATGAACTAATTATTTTTATTTGTAATTTTTATTGCTTTAAAAACGTACCTATACAATTAATTTTTCATTTTATCATTATATTTAATAATTAAATTTAATTATCAAAAAGTGCCTTTTTTGAGATTTGCGCGCAAAATTTCTAAAACGCAACGCATTACCAATGCGAAGAACCATGTTCAGCACGCATCATAGTGCTCCCGAGCACAAATTATAAAGTAGTACAGATAGGACAGTACGTCACTACAGTAAGTTTGGAATACAATCATCTTTATCCACTTGGCGGCGCTTGTGAGCTTGTTAGTATTACCTAGGTAGTATGGAGTGTAGAAGTAAGGAGCACCATCTCGTATGGGGGATTAGTCGTAAAAGTGTCCACTTGTAAACAGCAAATTAATAGCGCTAGTGTAGCAAGTGGAAATGATATGAACTTAGCAGTTATAAACAGAGTTATGGAGTGAAGTGTGCTGGGTTGAAAAATTTAATATTTATCTTGACTTCTGTCGTTAAGAAATATGAATTGCGCTGCAACAAAGCGGAAATGTTTCTTTCCTTTTCTAATTTAGTATCCTACTCTAATAATTTGTGGCGCTCTATTTAAAATTCTTCCACTTGCTACTATAGCGCCACCTTAATTTGCTCCCTTTCAACGGACACTTTTTCAACACTGAGATGGTGCTCCTTACTTCTACACTCCATACTAGGTAGCTATATTTATATCTATATTCTTTGTTATCTATATACGTATAGGTGACTTGAAATTAAAATGGAGAGATTTTTCATTTGTATCTTTATATATATATTTCCTGTATAAGTTATACGTGATTATGCAAATCAGTAACGAACAGTAATACATGTGATTAAAACAAAATGCGCAGGAGTCTTACGAACAAGCAGCCATCTATAAACCATGTAAATGCTATATGCAGTGTTTCCACTTTAAAGATTGCCTTTCCCCACGATTCAGTTCAGATTTATCCTTTTTGGGACTTATTCCCCTTCATAAGTTATTCTGCTGTATAGTTGTCACAAGATAAAAAGCCCGTTTTGACAGTTCACGCCCAAGAAGTTTGCTATTTTTTACCCATCGAAATGTTTTGAATGTAATTACATTTTTCATTGACGGGTATCGCCCACTGGGTTAAGCGCTGTGGCATAACGATTTTTTCATATTGTCCACAGACTATTAATAAAAAAATAAATCGATCAAGATATTTTTTTTTAATGCGGACTCGAACTTGGCCGGTGTTATTAATTTTAATACTAGTATTTAGACTAATTACAGAATTTCACCAGCTGTGTAGTGATTTTTATTGAAAATTCGTGACGTCAATATTGACAATATGAAAATGAAATAATATATATACGAGTGACGATACCTCAACTGACAATTTGGGCTCATCATCTTAAGAAAATGATTGACTGAAGATTCGATTTTTCTCGATATTTTGGTGATTGAGTGAATGTTATTGTAATAAAAATATTAAATGATAGAAAAATGTAACATTGTATCATTTCAAAATACCTACGCTATCACAGTTTAAGTAAAATTTTCAAATCAGAACTTTAATCCAATGCACTTTACAATACATATTCAAATCGATTATACACTCATGCAAACTTGAATCGATTTATTGTGAGTATCGAGTACCGAGTCGTATGGTTAATCACTAATTACATCGGTAAGTCCAAATGTCAAAACGAGCCTCTTATTTTGTGACAACTATAGTTCTTAGCTTTGGCACTAGTGTAATAACAAAAAAAAAACTTCAACAATTTATCGGAGCGATTTAACTGCGCAGACAGTTTGCGCATTTAATCGAACGTCCATAAATTGTGTATACGTTTATAATATTTGCGACGATCGTCCATTTGCAGCAGAAATTCAGGCGAAAATCATGTCATCCTTGATGGAAAATAATAAAGTACTGGCGTCGCTCATTTTATGTAAAAAGCAAAGAAAATCACGTAGTATGTGGTGTAGAAATTTGATTCTTATAAGGAAATCGTATGACTTGACGACTGTAAGTATCTCTCATGTGAATTTATTGAGAGAGACACACACGTAAAACATACACGCCGAGGCCTCTGGAGGGACGTATGTAGTATGCGGTGTAGAAATTGGCTTCTTAAAGGGAAGTCATACTCTCATGTGAATTTATTGAATTTTATTGTTTTTTTTTTATTATAGTTTCCCTATTGGCATTAGAATCAATAGGTTTGTACATATCAATTAGCCTATCGTAGGCAGCATTTTTCTCGTTGCGATTATGGTAGTCTTTGCTTTTCTTACTCCAGAAGCAAATTATAACTCTTTATTAACTCTTCCAATAATTCCTGGTTGTTGCTATCATTATTATAAACTTGCTACATGTTGAATTGCATCTACAGCAAGCGTCGTGAACGAACTAAAGGATCACTACGACTTCAATCCACATCCTACGACAAAACTGTGCAAACATGATCGACAACACTTTATCGAATAGCTTTTGACACTGCTCCGATCGTTTGCATCAACCAGAAAATTTTGAGACGATTTTCGTACATACTATCGATAAAACTGCACAAACGGTCTGCGCAGTCAAGTCGCTACGATATATCATTGTCGTGTATACCGACTAGAAATATATAAAACCTGCACGTGTCACTACTGTTTTTTTTTATACAGTAAAACGTAGGGTAAAGCCTAGCCTAGAATTTGCCGCAATATTTTAGCCTAGGCTTTACCCATGATTTACCGCAATTTCCCCTTTTCCTTCCCTCTGGACCTAATTTCCCCTCAAAAGAGGAATTTCCCTTCATTGTGGAAACACTGGCAATATGGCAGCGCCAGACGGTTGTCATTCTATCAATTCGCCAGCGCCCCTAGTTTCATATTATTATTGTAGACCAAACTTCTAAATTATTAAAAAATGTTCTAGCTGTCAACGCCGTGCTCCCGAGTCTCCTGATTAGAGCTGTCGATATTTTTAAAAAGTATAGTTTTTCGATATATCGATATTTTTAAATATATCAACATCGGAGTTCGATATAACCAAAATAAATTTCGATATTTCGATGTTTTCCCCATGACCACTCTTTAACTTGTTCATTGTGGGGTTGCCGTGCCGAGCTTTTTTTTATCATATCCTAGGAGTAAGTGATAACTGATCATCAATGCCAGCGTTTTTACAGTAGTTTAAGCTTACGGTGATTTTTTGGAATAAATATTTTACAAGAAAAGAATTTTATTGAAATAAATATCGACCCTCGATACTTTCTTTTTAGTATCGATATGTCAAAAAAAGTTCAGTATTAAGTATCGATATTTTTAAATAATAATATCGATATATCGATATTTTATCAACAGCCCTCCTTCTGATATCAAGTTGTTATTTATATTTTTCATGATAAGTTATTAGTTTTCTGTGTTCAAGTATTAATTTTTGAGAATAACAGACTTATTACAATGACTGAAATCGGTTTCGTCAAAGTACAGTCAGATGATCTTCCTAAAATGGACGTGTATATGATGACAACGTATTTCGCGTCTAATTCAGATTTATCGTCAGTTGAACTCGGAGGAACAAAAGCTGCAAGGTAAGTAAGATAAAATATATTTAATAATCGCAATAATAATAAAAATATCGATATAATGATATTTTTCCGATATATCAAACCCCGATATTGATACATTGTAAAATATCGATATGTCGAAAAACGAAATTTTCAAAATATCAAGAGTTGACAGCCCTAGCAAATTGTGCGAGTACTCTGACGTCACCGAAATAGCCGGGTTTATATCGCCCAAAAATTATAGCGATTTTTTTTTTTTTTATCGTAATGGTTTATATTCTAGATGTGTTATATTTATTTCTAGTAATGTAATAACTAGTAGAAACGTTTAAAAAATAAAAAAAATCATGCATATTCCCTATTGTGGAGTACTGTAATTGCCTTTACAATCTGTTGGGCACAATCCACAGTGACATCCTTAGGGCGATGTATATAACTGGCGATTCGAAAAGTACACTCAACATATCGACGAGCTACAGTTATCATCATCATCATCATCATCTCAGCCCA
This sequence comes from Lymantria dispar, assembly GCA_032191425.1. NCBI lineage: Eukaryota > Metazoa > Arthropoda > Insecta > Lepidoptera > Erebidae > Lymantria > Lymantria dispar. The sequence continues at coordinate 17,475,177 of CM063446.1, read as the reverse complement.
CATACGTCCCACTGTTGGGCTCGGGCCTCCTCCACAATGGAAGGGTAATTGACCTACTATTATACCACGCTGGTCAGACGTGTTGGTATAGGGTTTTATTTCGAGTTTTCCTTCTCTCGCATAGATGTTATATGCGTTTTATATCCCTTAGTCGTCTCGTACGATCACCCACGGGTAAGATAGGGGGTGGTGAATTGTATATTCTTACTCCGTCACCACACGGAGAGCTACAGTTAGCCGATAGTTAAATATTTTTGAAGTGAAACTTCTTTCTTCTGCTTCTTCTTTTCTTTGTGATTTCAAACTCGATGAAACGAAAACGCGTGTCCATAGACACAAACATGTAAATGTATAGGATTCAGCCGGCAAGAGCATTTTGCTCGCCGTTCAAGGGGTGAAAAACGCTATTTCGGGGGTGAAAATATTGATATATTATAAATTTAAAAAATTCTTCTTTCAAGTACAACTATTTAATGCACTCATAGTTAAAAAAAAGAGGGGCTCATTCGACGTTTTTTATGAAAAAAAAAAATGATGGAAACATGGTTTCAATATTTCGTGTTTTTTATTTTGTTTAAAAGCTACCATACCTTTTTCGAAGTGGAAAAATCTCAATTTAAACCCCTAATTCCGTGAAAGCACACTACAAAATACGGGAGACCATGTTTTTCAATTGAAAATTCTCGTTTTTAATACCATATTGGTCGCTAAGTATTGTGGTAGCGGTACTCAATCAGTATCGATGGAAAAGTATCGATACTTACTGGTATCAGTATCGAATCGATTGTGAAGTATCGAATACTATTCATAGGGCCTATCAAATACGAGGAAAGTTTCCGGCGTACTTTTCTCCGGCCAAAATTGCCATGACATTTTTTTAAGAAACCGGTACCCTAACATTCGATACTGAATTCAAAAGTATCGATACTTATTCTGGTATCGAATCGTTTTGATAGTATCGAGTACTTTTCTTCTGGCAGGAATTGTGATGACCTTTTTTTTAAGAAATCTAGGCCCTAACATTCCATACTAAGCACTAGTATCGGTTAGTAGAATTCAAAAGTATCGATACTTAGCATCGTATCTGATCGTTTTTGAAGTATCGAGTACTCTTTTCATTCGATACCAATTCCATGGTTTTCATTCGATACTAGTACTAAGTATCAAATGGACTAACATTCGATACCGAGTACTAGTATCGAATGAAAAGTAATCAGAAGGCTAGAAACTGGCCATATCGTTGGACATCGAGGTGATGCCGCCGATTGCGGGTAAAGGCCTTTCGAGCGCGTATACGCGCTGCCCTCAGGGCTGCCAGCTTCTGGGACCACCAGGGAACCTCTTTCTTGTATTCTATTAGGGAAGAAGTATACGCCATACGGTGTAACCTTCTCCTAGGTCATGTTCACCCCATGATTCTGCTTGCCGTAGCTGCGTGGGGCGCGCCGCTCCCTTCCCTCTAATGTAGTTGAGGGGAGTGATGGCTGCTCTAGTAGTTAACTCATGATCGGGTGCTGCTTGTGGGATCTGGTCTAGCCATAATTTTTCTCTTTTCTTTATTTTTTTTTTTGTACTAATATTTGAAAATTTATACATGTATTTCGAAGGGCATCACACCGGAGCTAATACTATATGTTGTACGAAGTATAAAATTATATACATATGTATATTTAAAAGACTAAAAAAGTGACAGCCCGCTGAGTTTCTTGCTGGATCTTCTTAGCTTGTGGCCGCGTTCCAATCCGGTGGTAGATTATTGTATTGTATTCAAATAATGTTTAAACTTGACAATATGTAAGTGCCCTTAAGGGGACTTATGCAGATTTAAATGATTTGATTTGATCTCCCAGTCCACCACAACATACTCATCGCCCGTCTCTAAGTGACAAGGGCGATGAATGACACGACGCGGAGGTGACGATTGTTACGAAGACGTCTCAGCAGCCCAACCAGTTAGGACGATCAGGTGCCCAGTAGTGCTCCGCGACTATGGCTGCACCAATTGACCACTCCACCATGGATTTCAGAAAAAGATCCTGCGCACCGATGGTGTGGTTGAGGATGGCTAAATGGCTTGCAGGAGGTGAACAAACTCCGCGGCCATTAGTGGGCCGTGTCCATCACCTCCTTCACTCTGGTTCTTCAATCCTTAAATATGTATTTCATCATTTGTAATATTAAGGCTTGAAAAACTATATGTTCATATCCTCTAAAAATACAAATATATGATCAAATTTCAGAATCTCACTTTTTTCGTTGTTTGCTTTACGTAAATTGCCTCACTATAATCAAATTCATTGATTTCTCATTATAGGTAATCAAAGTAGAACTACCATAGATAATACATAGTAAATTACAGTAAGTTGCAGACAACCATGAAAAATGAAATTTGCTGTCAAACATTTGACATTGACAACTGGACTGAAGCAGTAGGTACCTAATGTCTACATATTACCTGCTGTTTTTATTGTCCATTTAGTATTTGTTTTAAAAACAAAGTGATTATTATTTCAGATTTAAAAGCGACGTACGTTTAGGACAAGATACGGATTTTACTGTTGACAATAAGTCACGCAGGAATCTAGTTCTTTCAATTAAATATCTGTGTTTGAAAAAGTAGTTTTATAATGAATAATGCACCGCAGTTCTCTTTAAGGTGGAATAACTACGTATCTCACGTAACAGAAGCGTTCAATGTTCTACGTTTTGAAAACGATTTAGTTGATGTCACGTTGTGCTGTGACGGCGGTAAAATCAAAGCGCATAGAATGTTGCTATCCGCCTGCAGTTCTTACTTCAAGCAAATATTTAAGGAGAATCCCTGTCAGCATCCTGTGATCATATTTCGTAATTTCAAGTTCGAAGACCTTAATGCTATTATCAATTTTATGTATCATGGTGAGGTAAACATATTCCAAGAACAATTGGAATCATTTCTTATAACTGCTGAGCTTTTAGAGGTTAAAGGATTGACAGATAATGTTGAAGACGAATCATCGAAGAATCAATTGAGAATAAGTGATAATACATCATTAGACTTAAGTTCTAAAGCAGCTAGATTTACTGAAGATATTGTGCCAGTATTGTCAGATGAGCCTATCAATTTAGCAACAATGCAAAATGTTAGAGAAGAGTACATTCCGCAAAGCACATTAATTAAGAGTGTTCCAGAACAAGAAAATGGTAATATTATTGAAATACAACAGCCCGAGATTTCAAAGTCTGAAGAAAATATAAAATCGAAAGCTGCTACATCTAGTGAGGACATGCAAGTTGACACACAATCTGTGGAAGACTTATCAGAAAAAAATAATTCTGGTTAGTGTGATATACTTACAAAGTGTAAAAAACTAGATGAATATGTTTTGTTATGAAATGTTTAATATGTTTTTAATGAGCCCTTTGTAGCTGTTGTTTTGTAATACATGTCATGTAATATTTTCGCTATGAGAATAATGGTGAGTCAGGAGTTGGCAGCAATTATATTATCCTCATCATTACTACATTTCCTATAATAATTAAATCACTGCGATTTAATTAGTATAGAAAATGTGGATTCATGATCATCTCAGCTTATATGTCCTACTGCTGGGCTTGGCTCTTCTTCACAATAGGAGAAAAATTAACCTACTACATTACATTGGTCAAATAGATTGATAAAGGGTTTTACTTAAGTGTCCCTCCCCTAGCATAAATGCTAACTGCATATTACATCCCTCAGTTACCTTTTTTTGACATCCACAAGTAAAAAAGGGGATGACGAATTCTATTCTAACTCTGTCACCGTACCAAAAAAAAAAGTGGTTTATTAAATAACAATTTTTCTTAAAGATTACTAATTAATCTAATTTATGTGATATGACACTTGATAAACAATATCTTGACTGATATCAGAACAGATGTAAATGTGCTCATAAATTAAAATTATTATTTATCTAGAAATATTAGAAAGAGAAAATATCAACTTTCTTTTTCCTACCTATGCTTATATAAGAGTAAATTAAAGCGTGGAAGCAGGTAGTGGCATTGTGAGGAAAGGAAAATTTGTAAATATTTTGTAATGCATTGGTTAGGGTTAGCCAGTTTCTCTCTACATTGAAGAAGGCTAAGCGGTATGTGCAGGAGTTGAAAATAAGATCAAATATCATATTTGTGTTAAGATAAATCTCATATGATATTATACTAGTCAAACAGATTTAGTACTTGCTATTTATGACTCATCTTAAATTTCAAGGAACTCGTTTTATATATTTTTTTTTTAATTTAGTCTGTTATTATTTTCTTATAATTCAAGGTAATCATTTCATAAGAAAAACTATTTGGATTATAATTGTGCACAGTTAGTAGTATTTTTATAGAACTCCATAAAGATATTGGCTTTGATAGAAAAGACGGTTCGCTCCTATACCTCAGTAAGCTTGAAACTCAGGTTAGTGAGAGAAAAAGCTATTGCAGTCCCTTTAGCTCTCACTTATCCAAGTTCAACTGTACTTATATCTTCTTTGCATTACAAGGAAAAAGTTTAAAGGTAATAGGAATTCATATTTGTCTTATCTCCTTTTTTCAGAATCAGAGCTAGCAAAATTTCGCTGTCAATTATGTCCAAAAGGTTTTAAACATCCAACTTCATTGACTTTACACAAGGATTCGCACGCCGGCAAAACACAATGTCCAGTATGTCATCGGTCATTTTCACGGTCATATGATATGAGAAGTCACTTGCAAAGGATACACCAAGGCAAACAGCTGACTATTAAAGAGATCAGATATAAGAATACAGCAAATGACAATTTGGCGCCAAAACCATTTACACATAATATTTAATTATACTCAAATTATATTACCCTCAAATTTTCAGCACATAGTGCTATATATATACATGTATAATTGTATATATTTATACAGTGATAATCATATAAGATATATGTTATATATATATAAACTCATTTGCAAAAAAAACGGGCACCTAAGCAATGAACCATTTCAAATGTTAATATTTCTTTGTTTGATAATTATAGGTAGTTTTATCCACACAATTTGCTAAATTAATAAGAAAATAATCGTTTTCATCAGTATTTCATAAAATTTAGATACAATTTATGGGAAATAATGCTAAACCTCGCTAGTAGTGTATATTCGCTAGTAGTGCATATGCTCATGAAGTAAAAATAAAAAAGTTTTTTTGTTTGTTTTTCTTTAATAAAGTAAAAGCAGATAAATGTTTAGTATCGAGTGTGACCCCCTCTAGCTAAAATCACAGCTTGAATTCGTCTGGGCATGCTAGCGAGTATATCCCGGATACTTGCTTGCGGAATACGTTCCCACTCCGCAGTAATCACATTCTTCAGCTCTCTGATGGTCTGCGGAGCCGGGTGTACTGATCTCACACGCCGTTTCAGAACGTCCCAGACATGCTCTATGGGATTGAGGTCGGGACTTCGAGCTGGCCAATCCAAACGACGAATGCCGACCTCTTGCACATACGCATTAACATCGCGGGATCGGTGGGCGCGAGCATTGTCGTCCATAAAAATCGAGTCTTCACCTAGAGCGGCCAATGCGGGTTGTGCATGAGAAATTAGAACTTCCGTTATGTATCGATGCCCAGTCAGTGAGCCGTTTTCAATGAAGACTAACTCTGTACGATCCATTGAATTTATTCCTGCCCAAAACATAACAGAGCCCCCACCATAAGGTGTGATTTCTTCGAAACATGCCTCTGCAAAGCGTTCTCCTTGTCTTCTTAGCACTCGCCGACGTCGATCTTCACCGAACAGAGATATCCTGGCTTCATCAGAGAACAAAACCCTATTCCAATCGTCTTGAGTCCATGATTCACAATTTCTAGCGAACCTAAGCCTGTGAACTCTGTGCTCACGGAGTAATTTGGGGCCGCGGGCCGGGCGGTGACTGCGTATATTGGCAGCGAGAAGCCTCCTCCTGACCGTCCATAGACTAATATGCACATTTCTTACTTCTTGGAGGTTGTTCTTAAGATCCACATACGAAGATTTGCGATTTCTCAATGCGCGACTCACAAGAAAACGATCATCCCGTGGTTGGGTACATGGTTTTCTTCCAGAACCAGGCCTTCTCTCGACGGAACCAGTCTCCTGATATCGCTGCCAGGTCCTTTGGACTGTCGAGCGACTAACATTTAGCCTCCTAGCCACGAAACATTGGCTGCAACCCTCTTCAAGCAGCGCGATAATTTTGGTAGCTTTTACCACTTTATCTACCATTTTTGATACAGCCAAACAGCATTAAATAAAGCTTTGACAGTCAAGGATATGAAATTAATCGATAAAAATTGAATAAAAGTTATGAAAGTCGATGTTAACTTCTGGAACTTCGCGCCAAAAATGTAGGATAAAAAGGGGTTTTCTGTAAAAATGAACATCAAATGAAAAATTGAATTTAGAACGTACTTTTTTAAATACCACAGCATTTTTAAAACCGGCCAGTAACGTGCACAAACGATTGAAACCTTTTTGGTATTGTATCTTTTTAAATATGAATGAAAATCAAAACCGCCCGTTTTTTTTGCAAATGAGTGTATATTGATTTATGTTTAGGTACCTACTTCTTTGAAATGTCACAAATAAGTATGTTGCTCAGCATTAAGCTTTGGCTATTTTATACTAGTCTGTAAAGAAACTGTTATAATATAATAATTGTTTATATTACTGTTTTGTTATTTCATTTACTACCAGCTAACACAACAGATGTAATAGAATTCTTTCTAATTAATCACAATGCCACCTACTGGATTCTTTTTTAAAATCTTAACTTGTAGCACTGCATGACGGGTGTTAGTAATTTGAATTCTTGCTACGAATTATTATTACAGTTACATTAAGCACATGACTGTTGCCAAACGTAGAAATTAATGAAAATGTTCCTTTATTAGAATAAACATAACAAATTCGCCGAACATTGTTATTCTCAATCCTATTGGCTTAGGTGTTCTAGATAAACTGGTTTAGGCGTCATCCTTCCACGGAGTGACACCCATTTCATCTCAGTAATCCAAATGCAAAACGATCTTGTGGGATTCGACTGGATGACAAAAAGTAGGAAGGTATTCCCCATGTCGGCTGTCGATAACCTGGACTAATAGATTAAGATTGTACCTAATACTAATTTTATTTCTAATTTTAATGCTTGTTGACTGAGTGGTATATTCAATCAAAAACCATTATCCCAGCCCACATAAATCCCATTGTTAGGTTCTGGCCTCCTTCACAATGAGAGGGAAATGTGATATAGGCCCTATGCCAACATGTCTGTGTTGGCCTGTGGACTATATCATATTTTGTACCCTATATAATTTTTGTTTTTTTGGTTAATAGCTTTTTTTTTAAAGACAACCTCTGCACTGAGGAAATAACTCTTGTATTGCGGAGGCCCTTCCATTACACACATTCACCGCTCCCTATCTTGTCCTACGATGTCGTAAAAGATGACTAAGGGATATAATATGCACATAAGATCTATGCAAGAGAAGCAAAACTCGAAATGAAACCCTATACCAAGATGTCTGAGCAGCATGGTATAATAGGTCAAATTCCCTCTCATTATGTAGGAGGCCTGAGCCCAACAGTGGGACGTTTGTGGGCTGCGATGATGATGATGATTACACCCAGACATAGAATAACAATTTATGGATTATACAAAGTATAGGCCTGGATGGAAATCGAACTTATAGCACCAGCGCGGTAGGTCGGTCGGAATCTTAACCACTATGCCATCATTGACTGTAGTCAATAAAAATACGTGTTTTTAAATAAATTATATAAATAACAGTTTAAAAAAACATGCTTTAATGATAATTCAAACTAAATAAGGAAAAATAATTCCTAACATAGGAATATAATAATGAACGAAAAATATGAATCGAGGTTTTGCCCAATAATAATAGTAATAATTTTCGTTTATTATTACTTTATTACCATTATTATCATCAGCTTCATCTCAACTCCCTGTTGGGCATGTTATATATATAAGTCGTCTTTTAAGACAAGGGGGTGATGATAATAAAAACACGTATTTTTATTGACTACAGTCAATGATGGCATAGTGGTTAAGATTCCGACCGATCTACCGCGCTGGTGCTATAAGTTCGATTTCCATCCAGGCCTATACTTTGTATGATCCAAAAATTGTTATTCTATGTCTGGGTGTAATCATCATCATCGCAGCCCACATACGTCCCACTGTTGGGCTCGGGCCTCCTACATAATGAGAGGGAATTTGACCTATTATACCATGCTGCTCAGATATGTTGGTATAGGGTTTCATTTCGAGTTTTGCTTCTCTTGCATAGATCTTATGTGCATATTATATCCCTTAGTCGTCTTTTACGACATCGACGGACAAGATAGGGAGCGGTGAATGGGTGTAATGTAAGGGCCTCCGCAATACAAGAGTTATTTCCTCAGTGCAGAGGTTGTCTTTAAAAAAAAGCTATTAACCAAAAAAACAAAAATTATATAGGGTACAAAATATGATATAGTCCCCAGGCCAACACAGAAGATAGTATAACGTAAATACACTGTTTGTAGATAACTCAATAAAAAAGGGCGATGCAGAAACTATTTTCTGCATCGCCCTTTTTATTATGCCTATGCATAGCAACATCTATCGAGTGTTAACAAATTCTCAACACGGAAATAAAACGCTAATGGTCTAAGGATAACGGATCTATGAGATCTATCTTATTGATATTGTACCTACGGTCATTGATAAGTCTTCAATATTTAAATAAAATCTGACCATTTAAAGTGGGTCAAAATCGAGTTCAAAGGAGTCGGTTAAATAAATGCGATGCCGAAAACAGGGAGAGCCACATCACATCGAATTATGCCAAAATCTCAGCCAAGGAATATATTTTATAAAAAATCGTTAATCCTGTAAGGATAATGGGACAAACTATTTAAATTATTGATGAGTCAAAATGATGAATCAAATTACGACACTCACGTTAAAGAGAGAGGGGGTGGTGAATTATATTCGTTGGTCAAATGCGAGTTCAAAGAAATAGCTTATCACAAACAAGTAAACAGTCAATAACATACAGGTGAAGCTAGTAAAAGCGTGTTAAAAAGAAATAGGTAGGTACCTATATACCTATTGGTTTGAAGGGTATAGCAGCTAATTATTATTAAAGTACACTACATAGCTTAAAAAAATACGAGCTTGTTGAGTTTCTTGGCGGATCATAGCTAGGCAGATGAATTTAAAAATATGTAAGTAACATTTGAAATATAAGGCCCTTATGGAGTTGGAGCTCGTTATAATTTGATTTGATTCTACAAGGGTTTCGTTTAAATTTTATAATATTATTTTTCTGCCTAAATCCTAAATTATTGGACGAATTTCCTACCTATGGCTTTGATTCCCTCGTAGATGGAATTTTAAATGCAAAACAAATCTATCAGTTTTGGGTTTTTTATAAATACCTACACTATTAACCGGGCTTAGCTTATACAATTATCAATTCTACGATGCTTTATCATATGAGTATTTGGTGAACTTGAAATTAAATTTTTCAATAATAAGAACAGTTTCTGCATAATTGTTATGTAATATTCGTGATGAATTAATCTCGTTCAAAGACCAGTAAGTAGTAAGAATACGCGTACGAGACAAGGGGTAAAAGCTAAGAACCAAAAGCTTGAGTAGTCGGGCGTGCGGGTGGTACAAACAGGGGTTGTAACACTGAGGAGGAGGGGGTCGGGCGGAGTACGTTCAATACGCGCGCGCGCCGCGCTCCGCCGGCTTCCAGTAGTATTTCGACACCGTTCCGTTCGGTTCGTTGCACATAAAACTGCGTGCATCTGTCAAACGCTACGATATCGATAGAAAAGTGTAACATTTTCACTAAGTACGTATGTTATTTACCAATAAAATAACATCCACATATTTTATTTAGGTTTTAGCTCGATGCGGGAGTGAATTTGTATCTATTTGTCGTGTTTTATTCAATTGTTTACATTGGAATCATATGTTTACTACATTTGTTAAAGGCATAGGCGACAAATATATTATTTATAAATAACTCAGTGCAGTGATTTATCTAACATGAATAGTGGTTTAATTTATCTGATGCTTTATTTTCATCAAATTTAAGCTGCAGTAGATTTTGTTTATTCGGTATGGTTTTTATAGATGTTCTGTTTGCATATCGTTGGGATGTTTGTGGTTTATCGTGGCAATTGCTCTTGATTTTATTCGGATAAATGGATGTTTAAATTTTTGATGGTGTCTCGTGAACGGGAGTGCTTTTAGAGTTGAATATCGTACAGGAGAACTCGCCGCGACGGCGCAATGAGGGTATTGATCGGCGGCGGCGGGTCGCTAGACGCCGGCGTTTGCCTGCCGCCGCCTAAATAAAGCTCCGCTCCGCATGTGCGCTTCGCCTCGCCGCCCTACGTCGACGCCGCCCGCCGTCGTCGATTTCTTAACCGTCGTCTAGCATTAAAATTTACACACTTTATGCAGATTAAACATTCAGTTATTAAAATATCTGATAAAGAATTCTATCTATCTATACTGAATGAATAGATTCTAAATACCACAGCTATATTAACCTAAGTGAGAATATGCATTTGTGCCTGATCAAGATCTAATTTGATATGAATTGGATGATTCAAAAAATGGCACGTGAGTTTTCTCTTTAGAAACTCTCATGATAAGCCAGAAATCTAATCGATTTCAGCGATATCGATGCAGATAGCATAAAAGCTTACTGCGGATGCACTTGGGTACCTGCCTCAAACGATTGCGTCGCTTTACGCTTTAGGTATAATTTGATGATTTTCAGTGTTAAATAAAAATTCTCTACTTTAGAATTCAGATAATTATATTCGTAAGTTGTTACCAATTGCACTTAGGTAGGTATAGGTACCTACCAACTTACCTATTTGCATTGCTGAGGATGCATCTGTACTAGGTTATCTCGTACAGTTCTATTTGAATCTATTTACCAATAACTAGGTAGGTATTTACCGTTGTTTTCGAAGTTTTGCATTTACCTACTAAAAGGCAGATAGACTTAAACGAAAAGGCACGCATATCTTAAAATTATTGTCTCACAAGATTCAAGACCTCTAAAGTCGAATTTAAACCTACAGATCACCATTGTCACCGTATGCCAATCCAATTCTGGTTATCTATGATAAAGCATATGTATACCTATTATGCACAATTACTATAAAGATGTCTAGGAAGGTTTCGGTTTAACCTTTACATACCTTATAGATATCTACTTTTGTCGCGATTTTTTATAATATTTAGTCGTAGTCGCAGAGCATCTAATCCTGACTAAAACGGAGGACCCACGGTACAAATTCATAGTATTTTAACACTTCCCATAGGTAGGTCTTCCAATCGGATTTAGTAAAAGTATAAAATTATATATAGGTAAATAAATTTTTATATTATAGCATTTCTTTTAGGCAGGTAGCTAATAGTTAATACTATTATATATATATATATATATATATATATATATATATATATATATATATATATATATATATATATCTAGCTAATTGTTTTAATGTATTGTTGTAGGTGTGAAATGTTAGACTAAACGTGGTCTTACACTGTGAGCAATGGCGCACAACGTGCTTGTGGCCGGAGCCCTGCTCTGTGCCCTGAATGTGGCACTGCAAGTGCGCGCCATCACTCTACTACCGCACGATGTTCGCCCTGGCCACGCTGTGCAACACTTCGTCGGTAACCACTCAAGATATACGCTGCTCGATCCTGACTTTACATCATTTTTCACCCTTCTTGAAGATGGAATCCTCATGACAACTGCGGATTTAACTCCGTTACTTAATCAGCCTGTAAACCTAGCCGTTCTAGAACAAACGCCCTTCAGCAGTTCAGCTCATTCTATAAATCTTCTCGTGATAGATCGTCGGCGGATGCTTCATTTCACTACGATTAATGGATTAATAGGTGTAGTACCCGAAAATGCTCCACCTAGAACTGTCGTAGATCTAATACCTATAAGAGCCACGGCTCTAATTGATGTAGGTCCATTAGCTTATAAAATCATCAAGGGAAATGAAGACTCAGTTTTTTCTCTAAGACAAAAAGGGAAGAATGTGTTTAATTCAGAAATTAAATCAGTTATTACAAAAGAAGATGTAGAAATAGTTACTACAAAATCTTTAGATGCTGAAGAAAAGAATGTGTATGAACTTACAGTTCAAGCGACCGATATTCACGGAGCCAATAAAGCCAATTTGAAGATTCATATTGATGTCGCAAACGAAAATGATCACGAACCAATATTTGACCAGGATATTTACTATTTTGCTGTCAATGGGACAACTGATAAAAATGGTCCAAATGGCACTGTTCATTGGCAACGTTTCTCCAATATTGGACAAGTTAATGCATACGATGCTGATGGTGATAGACTCTATTATTCGTTACAAACACCGACAAATTTGGCTGTTATAGTGCCTCAAACTGGAGAGTTAATATTGGCTGGTGAACCTGATGGTCACGAAGCTGAATTAAAAGTTCTTGCTCATGATACAGGCATTCCACCACGCAAAAGCCAACCAGCCCGAGTGTACATTGAGTTTGTGATTCGCAATCAAATTGAATTGCCAATTCTTCATCGTCAGAAACGTCGAGTAACACGCGCTGTAAGACCTACTAAAAGAATTGAATTTACGGAGGCTGATGGAGAAGTAGAAGGCCGTGCTGTCTTTACTTTAGAAAAAGAAACGGACCGCGAGACTTTTAAAATTAGGGACGAAAATCCGTGGGTTACTGTTGAACCAAGTGGTGTAGTGAAAGTTAAAAAGAAGTGGGACTATGAGGAGCTTGGACCAGAGAAGACTATCGACTTCTGGGTGACCATCACTAACGCGGGAAATGGAGGTAAGTTAGATTAGTTAACAGTACAATATATTTACATATAAAAATATATAATTTTAAATAATTTAATTTTTAACTACTTACATTTGATCTTGGACTTTTATCACGGTAATAGATGACTATACTGTGCTTTTATCGTACAACTTAGGAGTCTGTAGATAAAGGCCTGTAGGTACAAGGCTAAGAATTAATATACTTGGGTAAATGACCTGGCAATACCATATAGCCTACAATCTTGTCTATCGTCATAGTTCTTATTGGATGCTTGTACAAACTATAAACATAAATATTACATAAAACGATGGTGAAACGCTAGTAAAATATTATCAGTTTGCGTAATTTTTGATATCTGATTCAGTAGAGCATGTAACTACTTACCTTTTGTGATTTTAAATTATTCACACAAACTGGCGGGCAAATTCATTGATAGCATTCAGTACGCAAAAAAAATCTTAAATAAAAAAAATATCTCCATGTAAATTTGAACTTAAAGTACATACCTACATGTAAATATGTTAGAAACGTGAAACAAATGTTCACTGAAACTTATCTTAATTTTTTTAGAGGGAATACGGTAGGTTATGGGAATGCGCGCCGCCTTTTCATCACTGCGGACGGAACGGTCGCCGTGCGTCCAGACTATAGCCCGCCCAAAAAAGGGCAGACGAACAAGCACTCCAGTTAGATAAACCAAATTTTGAGGAAGAAGTCAATTGACGAATCCTACTCGGCTGGGTAGCGTCCGTGAAACTTAGGAGGATCTTCAATATTCCACATTGTCTGAAAGCAAAGGTTATAAACTTTTGTTTTCTAACAGTAAACTGTGTGTTACCAGCGATGACATATGGCATTGAAAGGTGGTCTCTAAATACCGGCCTCATAAAAAAGGCTCAAAGTCGCTTAACGTGCTATAAAGAAGGCTATGGTGGCATGAAGGATATGGCAAATGTGTATAACCGACTTAACCCGAAGAATAGCACATTGAAATGGCGATAGCCGGGCCACAGCGCTCGTCGAATCGATAACCGCTGGGGAAGTATCGGACGACGCAGCGTAGGACGACCCCATACTAGGTGCGCTGACCACATCTCGAAAGTCTTGGGCAACCATTGAATGCAAGTGGCACAGACTTTTCGTAGTGCCATTCTCGTTGAGAGATCTATGTCCAACAGTGGACGTCTGCGAGGTGATGGATGGATGAATGTTTATAATGGCATAATTTTAGATAAGTCATAGGTATTAACACTCGCGCATTAGATATCATTAGAATAGAAACGAGCCTCCTCGAGCTTTGTTTCGAGTTTACCTTCTCTCGTGTAGATGTTACATGCATATCTAATCCTTTAGTCGTATTTTACGACATCCACGGGCAAAAGAGGGGGTGGTGAATTGTATTCTTATTCTGTCACCATACAGGAAATCACAGAAGAAAGAAAAATATCTTAAATATGTAAAACTTGACAAAAATATCATTTAATTTACATATCGATATATTGTTATAACGAATGTTTTATTACTTTTACAAACGTACAATACAAAAAAATAATTAAAGAAAGGAAGAAAATATGGCTGGACCAGATCCCACAAGCAGCACCCGATCACGAGTTAACTACTAGAGCAGAACCATAGAGAACCATAGAGCATCACTTTCCTCAACCAAATTAGAAGGAAGGGAGCAACCCGCCCCACATAGCTACCGCAAGCAGAACCTTATTCGGTGAGCATGACCAAACCATAAATAAAAATATAAAACTAACTACAACTACTACTATACTTTAAAAAACTACTACTATAAAATAAACTACGAACTTATAGCAGCTATGCTAAAAAAGATCAAAACCAAAATTCAACGGGAAAAACACGCTAGCTTCGCAAAGAGGATAACCCTGTAACTTACCATACCTGAGGAGGGTTTTGTTAATCGTATCTTAGCAATTCACCACAAGGGAAAACTGAGTAAACGAAAGGCAAGGCACGTGTAAAAACAACATTAAATAAAATTAAGTCATTATTTTAACGTAGTTTACAGATTAAAGCTTAAGAATAAATAAGAATCCCCAAAATATTCACAACTTTTCATTTTAATAATTAATATAAGTATGATAATTATCAATTTATTTAACCATTCATTATCCTTGTCGACGTCTCTGCCCTGTTCCCAAATGGGAAAAATAACAATCTGGGCAGGTGGTTTGATGATTGCAGTTGATGTCATAAATTCACCAGGAGAGTGCTCTCAGGTGATCTCTTAGATGGTTTTACGACTGTCCACCCATAGGAGACAATAAGAGGTTGCTAACACCACACAGAAAATAAAATTATTACTAAAATGAATTAAACATAAATATTTGTGCAGTATAAGTTTTGACAGGATTAAACATTTTAAATCAATTTTTAATCAAACTTTATTTTAATTCATGTTATTTGCATAATTGACTCAACAGACGCTGTTCTTAAAATAAAATAAAAATAGAATTGCTGAAAATGAATCGCAGCGTCACCTATCGGGTCCTAATGTATTGTAGTAGTGGTCTAAAACCATTTAGTCAATAACGCCTTTCCAAAGAAATTGATTTGGGGCACATTGGTTGATGGTTTAGAAGTCTATGACCGACATAGTTCCATTTTTTTTTGTGTTTTATGTACCTATATATTATATATATTTTTATATAGCCTAATTTATTATTAAAGACGACTAAAATAGTTGCTTATAGACATTCCAACATAATATATTACGATGGAAAATGATTCAACACAACATTATAAAAATGCACTAGCCTAATTTTATCCTTCTTTGTTAAAGCCCTTTCATTTTTTATACATTCAAAATTTTTAATGCCTCTATCAAGTTGAGATAATGACAAGGAAGAATGACTTGAGCGGGATTTGTTATACCGCTCAGTCAAAATAACAAAACGATTTTAAAAATTTCTTGATGATTTTATTATTATATTTAAGACAACTTAGATAACTTTTTTTTTTCACTTGAACGTTTTTGTAAGTATGTAGCTTTATATATGAAACTATATTTAATTGCTAGTTTGCCTACGTATTACAATTTTAATGACATTATGAATTAATGTCACCATCCTTTTCTTATCCAGTAAATGTTATACAAGGCAATTAAAGACTACACAGACGGTCTAGGTAGCGACTTTTTACCGAGTGTAATGGGTTTGATCCCTACGCAGGACAGATGTTATTTCTGTCAGTAAATAATAAGTTTGTAAAGTTTCCTAGCGACTCATGGATTTATTTCTTAGGGTTGCGTGTTACCATATAAGAAAGAAAGAGTAAAGGAAATCTTTGAACCGCTTTGAACCACACCTCAACCTGCATACTACGTATCATATAAGATTGTTCGACCGCGATTTTTAAGTATGCGCCTAGCAGGTGTAATCTGGTGTTATATTTAGCTTTTTTTCTGTGTTGAAGGAGGAAAAATACAATTCACCACTCCTTTCTTGCCTATGGTAAAAGGCGATTAAGATATATAATAGGGATAGATATAATATGCATATAACATGTAGGTATGCAAGAAAAATAACACTCGAAATAAAACCCCATACCAACCCAGCATGGTGTACTAGATCAATTTACCTCCTATTGTGGAGGAGGTTCGAGCCCAACAGTGGGGCGTCCAAAAGCTGAGACAATGATGATTTAGCTAATACTTAAAATTGGAACATGTTATTTTTATCTGTTTTATGTCACAGAAACCATTCGACGCAATTTTGTTAAGCCTCTTTTATAATAAAAAAAAAAATCTCAAAATCGATTTCATGAATAATTTACCGAGGCGGTGATTTCGTAATGTATTCAACAATCCATTAGCGTGTAGTTAATATGTTATTGATTTTTGTATTAAACTGTACATGTAAGTTAATAGCATGTTGTATGTACATGCCGCATGCACCTGTCGAAACGAATTGCGCATTGGAGCATGACGTCGTGGACAGGTCCACCGCATCATGGCACCGTCCGATCACGAAATGCGGGCAGCCTCTGTCGCTCTCATCACGACTAACTAATTGTTTATTCTGCCGGAACGTGGTGAGCTTCTGAAAATAACAGTTTGCCTAATTGCACTAGACACAAGTATCATTTGTATATCAGTCCTATACTCTCAAATTTTATTTGAATATTAAAATATTTGAATTTAATATTGTTATAAATTTTCAACAAACATTAAGCGCAAATTACACTGATTTAATTATACATCAATCATCATAAATTATTACATAGATAATATCGTATTGCATAATATATTTTTAAGTTTTATGCCATCTTTATACATATAATTAGTTATTATTTTCAAATATTAAACATTGTGTAAGTATTATAAGGTATGTGCATAGGTCTAATATCTGTTTACATATCAGTAACGTAATTAAACTTACATTGAAAATGTAAAAAAAAAAACTTGCGAGATCTAGTCATCCGACCAGTCAATGGATTGGTTTATGATGCCATACGCGATTACGAATAAAGTACGTATTATGTATAAATCTTCATGTTATGTGAAACAACGTACATAATTTGGATCTGTTGATTTTGCATAAGCAAACGACGATACTAGTACATCTTGTAGTATTCCCATGAAGCTAGATTGATAGTTGTCGAATTAAATAGTGAAGGCAACTTGTGGCCACCGTGCAGAATGCGTTGCTAATCGGGGACCTGTCGCACGGCCCGAGTGCCTCCAATCTCGCCACTCGATTCCACGCACTGTAATTTGTAACACTATACTTATTATTTTTATTACCTCAATTCGTCCTCTTCCATTTATACATAGTAACTTAATAAAATATTGATATATAGCATTTGGGTAAATATGGGCAAACGTCTTTATAACGAGCATTAAATTACAATAAGCTTAATTAATATTATGGATATCAATGAAATTTTGCGCTAAGACATTTGACGTGCCCACAATTCGAAGTTTACGAAAAAAATTAGGACTTTTGACGCGAATGTCACAATGTCATGCAGCGCTTTTATATTTTTTCATTATTTTAGTGTTTTACAGCGTTATACTGAATACTTTCGCTGATATTTTATGTAATATAATGTCAATAAAATGCTGAAATGTAATGAATACGATATAATAGTGAATTGCATGCATTTGCCCATTCTGCCAAAATTCCTAGAGGAAGCATGATTTGCTATCAGCTCCAAATCATTGCTAACGACTGACTAAAAGACGAAGACTAAAGATGTAAATAATCAATATGGACACTGGCACCAATAGCTCATATTATTGTAGCTCATTGTCATTTAACACGAAGAAGAAGAAATAATTGGTTGTCGGTAAAGTCGGTTTACGGACGATAATTTTACGTGATAACGTCATAACATTTATGAAAAATTGCATACTTTTATGAACTGATTATCATTATTTTGTATTGTATTATACTGTTGGAGTTAATTGAAAATTGCATTTTTTTCGATAAATTAACCTTTATTTTATGATTTTTAATGTTTACGCGAGTATTACACATTTTAAATAAAACTACTTTACGGATTTTATCACGTTTGTATTTGTACGCTTCCACGTTCTTAGTCCGCCCATGATCACGAACGCTATAATATAAAGTGCTCGAAACGTCGGTCAATCAAAAATCTATTACAAATGCGATAAAATCCGTAAAGTAGTTTTAACATTTATTTGCACTCGTTAATTCAAATATTTTTCTTTACTTAAATTAGAGATAGATGCGTCACAAGCTGAACGCTTAGGCCGATCTTGTCTCTCTATCGCTTGTTTCGTGCTCTTGCTTGCACGCTCGGCCCAGGCGGAACGTGACAATTAGTAATGCTTTTTCGTGTGTGCAGCCTGCGTGCGTCGATTTATAAGATGGTGGGAATAGAGTGTAGGAATAGACGACATGTAGGAATAGCCTAAGAAATATTGTTAATATTTTACTACCTCTACGATAATTAGACTGTTTGACCGTAATTATTACGATTATTGCTAGTAGCGGCTGCTGATATATGAGATTTGTCGATATTTTCATCACTATTAATCCTATTAGGATGTTGACCAATTTCTTTTGGCATGGCATTTAAATAAAATAGATTAAAACTATATCAAATTGTGAAAACAATGCAACATATATTTTCATATAAAATAGAGGACAATAAAAGAGAGGCATACTAAACGATGACTTCACAATCTCCATATTAATCTGCATCTACTTGGCTACCCCAAACCATTGTTTTACGGGAAAGGGATAGAATATGCGTCATAATATTTCGTCCCTTTCCCACAGAACGATAGGGAGAGAATTTGCGATTAATCAGGGTAGAAGAATATGAGTAGAACACACCTCTTATATAATGAGAACTGTAGGCTCTTTAAATGTGTAATAATGATTAAAAAAAACATTATATTCTTATATTGTGTTATTAACATGCATTGCATTTCTTAAATTTAAGAAATATATGCAATAATAAAAAATAATTATTTGTTTTGTGGCCAGATCCCCTATCTTATATCTTTAAACGAGCATTTTTTTTTTTTTTTTTTTTTTTTTTTTTTTTTTTTTTTTTTGTGTGTGTGTACAGCTGTTGGCCGCAGATGGCCTTGACAGCTTGACGCGGACTATGGGTGAGCGCTGAGGGCTCTCAACCCGGAGAAGAGTATGCTAAGCGACATCGCCCAAGGGCTCCCCCTGTGGGGAACGGACCTCGGCTTGGGGCGTCGCTGGAGGCAAAGTGGGCGTGCCCACGTTTTTAGTAGTGACTTTTGCGCGGCGCGGTTTCGCACCTCGACGGCGAGGGCGGAACCGCGGATATTTATTTGTTAAGGCCTCGCGGGCCGTGTAGGCTCTTTGTTGAGCGAGTGTGATATTGTCGTCCTCTTCGTCGAGGACGTGACGAGGACGTCGGATGGAGGAGATTTTGGAGGGTCTATAGGAAGCCGCCCCAACCACTAGTTGGTTGGGGTGTGTCATGGCAGAGTCAAAGTAGCTCTGAGAGCACCGTTTCATAAACTGCTTGATGGTCGGCAGTTCGAGGTCGATGTGGAGATCGACGTTTCGTATGAACCACGGTGCTCCCGTAGCTCGGCGCATGAAACGATTTTGAAGTGTCTGTAGCCTGTGGATCCTGTGTGGCTTAACATGCGCGAACACCACGCTGGCATAGGTCATGATAGGCCGTATGCAGGTGGTGTATAGTCGGATTTTGCTACTCAGGGGCATACGCGACCTAGAGTTGAGTAGACAGTGGAGACGGCCCATCACAAAGGCTGCCCGTGCGCGGACTTGCTTTATGTGAGGGGCGAAGCTGAGTCGACCGTCAAGGGTCACACCCAAGTATTTGGCCTGCCTGGTCCAAGTGACCGGCTTGTTGAAAATTTTAAGGGAGGGAATGCTGTCGATAGAGTAGGAACGGGCAGTTCGTCTAGTGAACATGACCGCCTGACTCTTCTCGGGGTTGATTTCTAATCTCCATATCCTAAACCAATTGGCTAGGGCGGTAACCGCTGTTTGGAGAGTCTTGGCTACTGTTGTCGGGGATCTACCAGCACAAAAGAGTGCGGTGTCATCAGCGTAAAGCGCTTTATGTACCCGGTTGAATTTGGGCATATCGCTAGTGTATAGCGTGAAGAGAAATGGGGAGAGGACCGACCCCTGAGGGACGCCGGCCTTGATAGGGTGGGAGGTCGACAACGTCCCTTCCACCCTGTAGCGAAAGCTGCGATGACTTAAGTAGTCATGTATAATGAGAATTAAGTAGTGAGGGATCTTGAGGAGATAGAGTTTGTAGATTAGGCCTTCATGCCAAATCTTGTCGAAAGCTTTCGCTACGTCTAGGAATAATACACCCGTATATCTGTTCATGATGAACTGACTACTTGTGTATTCTACCAAGCGGTGAACTTGTTGTACGCAGCTGTGTTTAGCTCGGAAACCAAACTGTGCGTCGGGAACGAGGTTGTTAGCCTCGGCGAATGTGCGTAGTCTACTGAGAACTATTCGTTCGTAGATCTTACCTAGACCTTTTAGTAGACTAATCGGGCGGTAACTACTGGGTTCGGTACGGCGCTTGCCGGGTTTGTGGATTCCTATTACCACGGCCTCTTTCCATTGCGCGGGAAAGATGTTATTATTTAGTGCTGCATTGAAGATGCAGCACAACAGGCCTATCAAGTGGGCGGGGAATAATTTAATGACTTTATTTGAGATTCCGTCCGAACCTGGAGCTTTTCTGGTTTTAAGACCCCTGACTAACGATTCGACCTCATCGGTGGTTACTACTGGGATAGGTTGATCGGGGTTGTCGTTTCGTAACGAGCGCGAGAGAGTGGTACGACGTTCCACTTCGTCGGCGATGAAGCGGTGATTCGCGGCGTCGGGGTGTAGTGTACTCGGCGTACACTGAAGCTCCAAGCAGTCGGCCAGGCATTCTGACTTTTCGTCGTCCATAAACGCCGGTGGCTGGTTGGGTCTGGTGAGAGGAGGGAGAGTGGACACGATGTCTTTTTTGAGTGAGCGGGAAAGCTGCCAAAAGGCTGTGTGAGAGGGCTCTAGCTCCTCGAGCATGGCGTCCCATTTGCTCTGTCTCAATTCATTAATAGCTTGTTTAACCTCCCTCTGGAGTGACCGTAGGCGGGTACGGTTGTCCTCCGTGGGGTAGCGGTCATAAGCGCGTGTCGCGGCGTTTTTACGTCTTAACAAGTCACGGACGTCGTCTGGCAGGCGCCATTTACGATCGCTCGTATCTGGTACCGGCCGCGAACAGTCGTCCATTATCGACTGCACGTGACTTGTAAGCGACTCGATCGCCTGAGAGGTATGTTCCTTAGACGTAATGTCATTGGGAATTTGATCAAGGTGGACCGACGAGGTTGACTTGAGATTTTTCTCTAGCCGTGCCCAGTCAGTCGCTATCTTGGTCCTTTCGTTGTTGTGGCCTGAGGGGCCGGGGGTGCGGGAGGCTAATTCCAGAGTCACCGGGCGGTGATCTGAGTCTAACTCGTGTTGAACTTCTATTGAACATAAACGAAGGTTTATGTTTTTGAGAAGAAAGATATCGAGTATGTCCGGTCTGTGCGAAACGTTAAAGGGGAAGTGTGTCGGCTCTATGGGCGCTATGACATCAAATCCCAGTCTGTCAGCGAATAGCTCTAAAGTCTTGCCCCTCGTATTGGAACTTTGACAGCTCCAAGAGGTGTTCTTGGCGTTAAGGTCACCGCCAATGATGACGGCGCCTCCCAATTCTAGCAAGGCTTTTAGATCTTTTTCAACCAACTGTTTCGAATGTTCTCTATTGGGAGAGAGATATGCGGATACAAGGGTGATAGGCTGATGGCCTGAGAGGGCTAGTCTGCAAATTGAAGCTTCAATGTACATCAGAGGGGGCGGATCCACAGGTGTGCAATGCAGCGACCTTTTGTAGTAAATGAGCGTTCCACCCATTGGTGAGGTTGTCCTATCATTGCGAACTATATTATAGTTCGCGATTCTAGGGTCCCTGTTGAATGGTTTTAAGAACGTTTCTTGTACTAACAAGATGTCGAGCTGGTGTTCCCGAAGGAATGTGCCTACTTCATCCCTCTGTTGGGTAAGGCTATTAGCGTTGAATGTCCCTACTTTGAGGTGTCTGGGTTTAACTCTGCCGGGAGACGGGAGTGTACCTATCCATTTTAGTTGAATTTGAGTGAGCCTAGACGCTCTAACGTGGGGGCGAATTTGATCGCTATATTAAGGAGGGCGAGGTTGTTTCCCTCGTTCCTTCTAAGATCGGCTGAGAGGGAGATGTCTTTTGGCCGTTCACACTGGGAGGTGTGATGGTCACCTAGGCACTTGACACACCTAGGACGGGCGAAGCAGTTCTTGGACGAGTGTCCATACATTTGGCACTTGTGGCACTGTGCCAAGTTGCCATTTTTGTGTGGGGGCTCTACTGAGACCCCGGATAGACCACATATGGCCTTGATTTTGAAAATGCCTTTACCCTCAGGGGTATTTGCTAGGCAGACCAATATCATATTGAGAGGGTAACGACCCTTGCCTCGGATCATCCGATGTACTTCTACAACCGGCAGATCCTGGGCTTTAAGAGATTCTAAGATCTCTTTGGTGTCAATTTCCCTCGGGACATTGCGTATTACTACACGCAGAAGTTTGGCTTCGGGGAGGGTGTATGTATGGTAGGGAATCTGTTGATTCCCTAGCATGCTTGACACGGAGCGGTGGTCAGCTGACGAGTGAAGGTCCACTCGTATGCCTTGGGGGGTGGATTTCGCAGATTTGTACGAAATCCTGTTGGTGTTTAGCCACGCGGAGATGGCTAGCCACTTCTCTTTATCCCTAATGTATAGGGGCGGCGGAGCCAGTGGTTTTTTGACCGTCTGTGGGGCGACGGTGTTGCTGTCCGTAGTGGATGGGACAGAGAATGGGGCTGTCTGCGAGACGACAGGGAGGGCCGAGGCGGTCGTAGCGGTCGTTTCAGACGGGATTGCGGCTGGAGTTATGGCCGATTCGGTCGGCTTTATTTTTGGGGCCTTAGAGGGGGCCTCTTTGTTGGCTTTTGCCTTCTTAGTACGCTTACGGGAGCGAACTTCGATGAAGGAGCCCTCATTGGGCGAATCTTCCGACTCGGAGGAAGATGAAGCTGAGGCTGAGGAGGGGACCGATTCAGTATCCATCGCCGTGCCGGTGGCCGGTAATTCCGGTTTGAGCGGCAGGACGGTGGAGTGAGCGCGTAGGGGTTGCGGTGGAAAAATAGTTATCGCTCCAAAATGTTGAGCGATGTAGGCTTTTATCTCGGGGATCGCCAGAAGGGCGTCGATGGTGATAGTTTTTTCCGCCATCGTGGGCTGGCGGGAAAAACGTTCGCAGGAATGTGTCTTATCGCCCTGGGTGGGGTAAACCCTGGGTTGTATGTAGTGTGTGTCCCTCCCAACCGGGTGCAGGTCGGGAGGATGTGTACTTAACTAATGTGCCCTAAGCTTGTACTCCTTCGCCAATCTTAATGTGCGATAGGTTCCTAGCTGCTCGGGCCGTTAGGCCTTCGCAGAAAAATGATGAAAAGCCGTAGATTAGGTCCGACTAGGAGATCCCCCAAGGCCGGATGCTCTAACCCCTTCCGATTGTTAGCTCTGCCCTGAAGGGGCTCGGCAGGCAAATCGGGGCCTTGCCTCACCCGGCTTCGTTTACACCGTGAGGTTTCCGCCGGGGACCAAACAATATGGTTTTCTGCCCTGAGGGGGCCAAAATGGGTTGACTTTTTATCTACCAACGGTAGAAATCTGCACTCGACGTCTTGAAAAAGTCGACTCGTGCAGTTGGGATCCGGCAACACCTGCGTCCAAACAGCGAAACTGCCACAGACAACCGTATACACGGCCACCCGGAGCGGGCCACTGAACGGCCACAGACGTTGAACAAGATGGCGGCTTGACGCGACGCGTGGTTCGCTGCGAGAGCGAGCGAGACGGAGCGAGAACGCACGACCGCAGGGGGCGGGTGCGGGGTGAACGCGGCGAAATGGAGAGCAGCGAGGCGCACGTCCGTGCGCTACGGGTCTCCGACGCGGAATGTAAACGAGCAATTCTTGTATATATATATATATATATATTCAGGATCTCGGAAACGGCTCCAACGATTTTGTTGAAACTTGGCATACTAGAGGTTTTGGGTCCAAAAAAAATTGATCTAGCTAGGTTTTATTTATAGAAAATGTTGTTTTGTCCGTGTTTTTAGCAAAACAAACAATGACATTAAATTTTAAAAGAATATGAATTCAAATTTCGTTGTCAACGTCATGAGTTCCGATAGCTCAGGTGGGGGGGCGGACGATTTTAATTTTGGATTATGTGATTATTATTCTCTTTTTGTAGTTTTTTATAAAATTTTCATTATTTATTTTTTCTTAATATATATCTAAATAAATTCGACAAAAATATTCCGAATGAAGCTCGGTCAACCAGATATTCATTTTTAAAACAGCAACATTCTCAAGTCGAAATAATTGTAGATAATTTTATATAGTATACAATTACACTTTCGGATATCTAGTTACATATACTTTCGATTTGAAAGACTTTTGCTTGTTGACAATATAATAATTATTATGTAGATATAACAGAGATTTTGCCCGTGGATGTCGTAAAACACGATTAAAGAATGTAATCTATACCAATAAATAAAATTGAAGTGTCTGTTTGTAATGTCAAAATAATAGGCTTTTTTCATGCTCACACGGTTATTTGCACGACACCTATGCCTAAAATAGCAATTAAAATTTTTTGTCTGTCTGTCTGTTTGTTCCGGGTAATCTTCAAAACGGCTGGACCGATTTCAAAAATTCTTTCACCAATGGAAAGCTATAATATCAGGGCGTAAACTAGGCTATATTTTATCCCGGTATTCCCACGGGAACGGGAACTACGCGGGTAAAACGACTATAACCTAGAACCGAAGCAGCACCGGAACGCTGTACATAATCGTGGTCTCATAGCAAAACGAGAGCAGTGTTTTCGACCGCCAGCGTTTATCAAGCACGAGATTCAGTACATTTTGGTCTGAAATATTCAGAACCGAATTTATGATGATCAAAGAGATTATGGATTAGACGCTATGTTGTGAAATAACAGGCTTCAGCATTGTTCTTTTTGATCTCGTGTAAAAAGTTTTAACATTATTATTTTATTAAAAACATGACGTAACCTTGACTGAATCCTGTCGGTGGTTCTTATTGTTATTAATTAATTTTACAAGTTTACCAATTGCTTAAGATTTTCCATATAGTTTGCCGATAAGATCAAGTAGGCTATATGCATAGTTATAGCAATATTGACAACTTTTTTCTTGTAGAAAAAAAAAATAAATACAAAATAATAATAGTTAACAATAAAAGTTCTAAATTATACGACAAACGCATTATAATTGAAAATTTATGTATAGAATCAGTATCTAAAACATGATTTCAATGTGTGTCTACGAACGTTACTAAAATAAGTTGAAGATGTTCTTTAATGACTTGATATTGGATAGGCATGTCCAAGGTGGGTGGTCGGTAGAGGGCCGCAGGCGCCCCCGCACCCCGTGCCGGGCATCTAATCATTATTGTATATGCTCTAATCAACGTAGTCCTGATGCAGAATGACTCTTCTATGTTTAAATTTATTAGCAGTATTATTAAATATATTTTTTATTATTTTAATAAAAAAGACAATGCCTGTTGCTAAATAAATCATTGCATGAAACCTCGTTTCTCGGGTTCTTTCTCAAATTTATGATACTCGTCCATCCATGCCAGGCAGTTTGGTGATTGCATTTGTTGGTATGAGTTGCTTAGGAGAGACTTGCTGCCCACTCTCCTAGTGCTCGTTTAGACGGTTTCCACGACATCACGATAAAATAAGGGGTAGTCTCATATTGTATTATTAATCTGTCATCAAACAGGCAGTATAACATCCATACTGTTCAAATTAGATTCTCAACACAGTTAATATATTGAACTTTGTCCAAATAGAATGGTGCTTATGCCAGTTGCCTGTTTGAAACTTCCATTTAGATCTAGTCTTGTGCGTTTCCAAGGATCGTATATGTATAGGCGAGTATATTTAGTCAAACAATTTCATGCCACCGTCTACAAGTAACTTTGTGGTTAAGTACTCAAGGAACCTCCTCAAAGTACCTTTGTCTAGTGAATAGCTGTTCTATTGGCAAATTAATTCTCTGCTCTCTCCGAATAGCTACGTTTCTCTTTGAACCCGCAATTGACAAGCACTTTGAAGTATTTTCGAACCCTCATTCATTTTTACCTGGAGTTTTATGAGAAAGTAGTCTTATTTATACGTAAATCCATCTAATAGACAATTTTTAGTGTCTATTATCAATTATTTTAGAAAATATACAAAATGACATATTTACTTTCAAGTATATATTTGGCAATCTTCAGGATATGTTACAATCATTTTACTGCGTTTAGTGATAATTTTGACGTGGGAGTTGTGTTACCATTTAAAGACTTCTTAACTTCACTTGGACACATTGTGTTAGGTTACGAAAAGAGATAGTCATGGAATGCTTTTGTACACAATATGTTAAGAAAGTTTCCATATAGATATTACCTAAAAGTCACCGTTTTGTAAAATAAACAAGCCATCTTTGGTAAATCTTATTATTGCTTTCGGATTAATAAGGAATTTGAGTTTTCGTACTCTCAGATTACGCTCTGGAATGTCACTATGAAATACTACGCACTTGCAAGTTTACACACACACACACAATATCATTATACTTACCTTAATCGTGACATTTAAAAACATAGAATTCGTGCCTCCGTTAGGATTACATGAATTTTTTCGTAATTAATACAAAATTGACAAAGTTGGCAACAGATCAGGTTAATAAAAACCTAGATAAAATAATAATTTATTATTATTTGGTGTACATTTAGTTTCGATGGCGCGATATTAAAGTTATATATAGGTTAACTTTAAACATTAGTTTTGTTCAAACACGTTATAGTTGTTAACATACAAAAAGCATTAATATTCAATCGGTCATCATTATCCTGGTCTTACGGCAGTTTATATAAAGTTACCTCAGCATAACATATATTTTCTTTTTATCTATACCAAAAAAATAACGCAATATGCCGCAGTATGTTTTTGCCACAGAATATATAAACTTAGTACTACTTATGTGGTTTTGGTTAAGTTTTATCTGGCCACAAGACCGCCGCCGAGGCACACCCTTTTGAGTATCATTTTAGCTCATAACCTCGCACACCCCGCAATTTATGCAATTACAGGTTTCTTCTCACTTGGCAGAGTTTAGTTATGTTCAAAGTTGAGTATTTTTGAAGTTAACGAAGTAGGCATAACCTTTTCCCTACCATGCCACCAGGCAAATTTGTCAATCAATTCTTTTTTTTTTACTGAATTCAAACCAGTGCTTGCAGATGCTTTGGTGCTTTCTATTAGTGGGAGTTAATCCTTTTAATCGAAAGTCGGAATGCGATATTATAAAGTGAAACGCAAAAGATCTTTAAAGGCATCGGTGTAATAATTTGAAAGGAACAGTAATAGTGTTATATATCCATTCCTGTACTATAAGTATTACTACTACGAAGGATAAAGTAAAAGTTAAATGGAATATTCGTCTAGTGATCCAATGATGGAAGGGAATTCAGTAATTACGGTGAATAATATAGGTACATAATATCTTTTTTGGCAGACTGTGGTCTAGACACACAGTCCATTCCTTATGGAGCGACGCAAGGGCGGCGTGCGGTCTCATATCCTACCGTATCTCCTCTCATTACCATTGGACTGACCACTGGTATCGATTCTTTGATGGTTAGTCCGGCGTGTTACCCTTTTGAGTATCATTCCCGTCGCGTGCCTCGTCCTCACGCGGTTGACCTTTCTGCGTATGCCAGACTAATCCCCGGTCCATCACTCGTAGAAGTACATAATCATCATCCTCACAGCTCATTAAAGTCCCACTGTTGGGCTCGAGCCTCCTCCATAATGGGAGGGAAATTCACCTGCTATACCACACTTGTCAGACAGATTAGTATAGGGTTTCGAGTTTTCCTGCTCTTGCATAGATGCTGTTTAAAAAAAAATCCTAAAGACAACTGCTATAGGTATCACACTTGTCAGACAGATTGGTATAGGGTTTCATTTCGAATTTTCCTTCTCTTGCATAGATGCTGTTTAAAAAATATCCTAAAGACGACTGTCTTTTACGATACCTATGGGCTACAGAGAGGGTGGCGAATTGTATTCTTATTCCGTCAGCACACGGAAAATACTCTAATTTTTGTGAGCACTATACAATCTTATCAATACGCCTACGCTTTTTTCGTTTTTTAAATACCTATTTTATTTTATTGGTATTAATAAACAGTGGTGTTAATAAACATTTTACAGTGTCCAATGAATATGTGTCACTAAATACCGTGCACAAACCTTGAGGTTTCCAGTGCAATGGCGTGTCAAGTCGAATCGATAATTGAATACGATAGCTGGTGTGACGTCCGTCATGTTGTCGTCGGTTAGAAATTGCCATATCCGGACAGGGGTCTGAACGTCGTCTAGAAATGATTTGAGATCAATCTGGTTTGATTATAACTAAGTACAAAGATTACTTAGTTGGCCTACAGTAATAGATATAGATGTTTATAGGTTGACATACTTTATACAGTATATTGGTTTTTAATATTAATTTATTAGTTTGTTCTATATATACCTACATTTGTATTTTGTAAGTTTTTTGCATGACACGGATGAATGACCTATTTTATCGCTTAGTTTTACTACCTCGAATATTATAAGGACAAATAAGGGTCGAAAATGGCCTCAATTGCTTCGAGAAAAGTATGTTACGGCAGTGTTGTGTTTTGCTCGACTTGGCGGGGGCACTGCCGTGTCCCCAGATATATAAAATATTAATATTATTATATTAATTTTTGTTTTGCTAAAAAATATAACGTGTTATTTTTTTTTTCCTTTGCTGTTGTCAAATGTCACGTTTCTCTTTTACCTAATAGATTATTTTTAACCTTTTAGTATTATGTGGTTATAAAATAACTGTTAGTACTTATTATCGACGTTATGTTTTTGTTTAATATAATGTTAATTTTTTTATACTAATGACTCGTATTGATTTCATGTTACCACTATGATATCTGGAAATATTTTTAGTGTGATTATACTTTGTCATTATTTACTTATCAAGACTTTTCATGTGATACCTATAATAAGGGTAGAAAAAATATATACTATACTTTCTATGAGGGGCGTTGACATTGAGTTTAGTGTGATGAATTCATCGTTTCTCCTCTTAAAAAAAACCTTTCATTTACGATCTTTATTACGGGGTATATAATTAAAAATGTAGTCCGTGAGCTTAGAGCGTCGGCCATATTGATTTTAGTGTCATCACACTACGTTTTCTCTAATCTTCAAAACCTTTCACTTGATATGCATTTTAAGATAACCATCTTAAAATGAAAGAAGAAAAGAAAATGCTATCCAAAATCATAGAGCGATGAACATAGTGTAATTAATTTAATAATTTTCTCTATTCAAGTCCCTCCATTTGATACCCACATTAAGAAGGTTAGAGTGAAAATGTTAAATGACACTAGACAGACGGCTGGTCATAAAACTATTGCCATTAACTTTGCAATATTGAGTCTACCGCAAGTAATTGGGATAAGATGAAGAGAAAATTTGATCTACTCTCTCTTGTGAAGGCAATCTTATAATTCATTGAAATGTATTGTGCTCTATTTCCAAGGTCTTTCATTGATACCCATATTAAGAAAATTAAAAGAATATATAATTCGTGATGTCATTAATGTTATTGCATTTTGCTCTTTAATCCCTTTAATTTTACATACATTAAGGTGTCTTAATAGAAAATGTAATCGACCTGCTTGGAACGGTGACTATGTCTATTGAGTATTGCAGTACGTCTAACTATTGAGTATTGCATACTGTATTCTCACCAGACCTAAAAGTGTATGCAAAATTTCAGATCAAATTGCATATGTAATATTTTTCTACAAACCGACCGAGAGACAGAAAGTTTGACGTGTCTGTGTGCCTGTCTGTAGCACCGTACCTCATAAATGAATTAACCTATTATTATGTGGCGGTTTCTTTTGTTTGAAAGCTCGACGTAATCGAGATGCTTTTTAGCTACAAATCGTGAATACCTATTCAGGCGTTTCAAGGTCATCATCTCTTTATATTAGCTGCCGTAGGGATCTTAGACGCGTAAACAGTATTTATTTTGCTTTCAAACATATCTTAAACTTAATATTTGATATACATATGAGCGGAAGAAAGGTTCTCGAGTGGCGACCACGCATCGGACGACGCAGTGTAGGACGCCCCCCCACTAGGTGGACCGACGACCTAGTGAAAGTTGCTGGGCGTCGTTGGATGCAGGCGGCACAGGACCGCACATTGTGGCGCAATATGAGGGAGGCCTACGTCCAGCAGTGGACGGCAATAGGCTGAAATGATGATGATGATGATGAATGATATGAGCTGAGCTACTCTGATAATGGAGTTCGAAGGTAAGAGACGCAATTCTGGCTTGCCTATTAGTAAACTCATTCAAAGTTTGAGATTATTGGATTTGTCTTCGTTCTGTAAATTTCTCCTGATGATGATTATTTTAAAATTTTTGGTATTGTGATACCTACTACAATTTATATTTATTTTATTTTTATGTTTTATATATGATAATGTAATGTAGTTATGAAATACTGACCGGTAACGGCCCGTTTGCGGTGCTTTGTTTGTTAAATTCAGTCGTTCATTCAATCACTGATTATGGGTGCGGGCGTCGCTCGCACAACAATCGAGGCACTGGCCAATTCACCTCATTGTGTCCACTCGCCGCAATTACGTATGCATGCTTCCCATGTGCGGCTAGCCGACCCTAACTATGCTGATCACAACAACAGCTCTAATATCGCCGTAGTTTTACGCTTCATTTTAGATGTAATTTGTTTGTTAATAAAAACTTAATAGTGTTAATTAGAACAGCGGAAATATTGACTCTGGCAATTAGAAACTCAACTTTTTTTTATTATGCAGTCTTAAATGTTTTCATAGAAGTTAAGAGTATAGGTTTTTATTTAGATATTGTATGGCGAAAATATTTGTAAAGGACACAATAGTTTGTTCGAATAATATTGGCATGCCTTGAATAGTGTTTAGTAGTTTTCAAGTGTTTAGTGCTGAGGGTTGTTAAACAAGTTTGCCTTTCTTCATTATTTGGTCAAAATAGGTTTCTTTAATGTGTGGGTCACGTATTTTTTGACATGTATTAAATAACTTTAATTGCGTTAATTTTGTTGTTTTTGAATATGTTTAAGGTATTTAAGACACTATATGCCCGAGAGAACTAAAATATTTACGGGTTAAGATAGTTAATAGTAGATTATAGTTTATTTTCAAAACACATTTTGATGTAAAAGAATAATATCCAGAAGAGAAAAGAAAAAATATTCTACGTAAATATATGCTGAATATGTATAATATATCACCAGCCCCTAAGTTCTCGTGAGAGTCACCGGTGAAGACGCCCAGCAGCGCATCTCAGGGAAACTCATCACATCAACTGTGATCATTGTGCTAACTCGCCTGACAAGCGTTATGTACCGCGATTCTAATGTAATATGTATATTAATTGATAAGCCATTTGCATACAGTGGACATTCGATAGATTGATGTATACTTAAACATAATCTTTTTAGTTCATTTTTATTTACATTGGATACTTACTTATATTACTTGTATTAATTAACGTGACCATAATCATTTCAATTCTACTAATAGGGAAGTGTTCTTTTTTAGGTTTAATGTAATAGTTTTACGTATGCCTGCAAAATTTTTGATGTGTCCTTGTTTTTTTAACTTTTAATGTTATGACATTAAAAGTTAAAAAACCTTTTTACCTATTTCTTCTGTTCTAATATCAAATATAACAGAACATGCACTCAAGAGTCCTGTTTTGACGAAAAAACATATGCTCAAATTAATTACAATATGATTATCACTTTTAATACACAAATTTATACTATCACCGGATATAGATGTGGCCATAACGAGATTGGTCTAGCGATATTAAACTACTATTTTGTTTATAAAGGTACAATGGACACGTTTCTTTTTCCTTATTCTCACACCAATTTGATGAAGAAGTTGAAACCTTTACGTACGTAATTAGTTGTTGAACCAGCACCTCCGACGGTCACGACTTTTAGTTAAGAGTATACATATCTTCTATATCTAATTATATATAACGTATTAGTAAATAGCAGAGCCGCCGATGCGGGAGTCGGGAATGCAATCTTAAACCAACAATTTATAGGCTTTCATTCTGATCGTGATTTGATTGCGGTCATTTGCTCGTGTACTCAAATAGATAGTGACCGAAGTGCTGTTTTTACACGCTCCAGCGATGTAAGATTACCATCATTTATGTGTCATATAATAAATTGCCTACGCCTATTTGAAGTTATTGCCGATAGGTAACTTGTTTGCGTACTATATTGGAACTTCTTTGTTGTTGACACCATATCAATCATGATCAAATAAAAGATATATTTTCTTACAACAACGAGAACAAAATTGACTTATGTATAGCCATTTAAAAGGAAACATTAACATATCGTTTTGATTGAAATTTGTGCCTATCTTTTCGCTTTACTTACGTGTTGGTAAATTTACCATTATATAAATCGAACTTCTATAGATTTAAAAATGCAGTTGTCATTGTTTAGCTACAACCAAATTAAAATACTTACCTAGGTTTAATTTTTATTTTCATTCTTAGTGTACATATATTATTCACAAATATACGTCTTATCACTTTTACTAAACTTCAAAACAATTCCTTTTACTATTATTACAAATTAATGGCTAATTTTTGTTTAATTTATTAGCGCAGTAATGGGTAGTGATAAACAAAATTTTGACTTTGTCTGAACATCGTAATTATTGACAGTAATGGAATAAATATAGAATGTTGCATAGGTATATCCCCATAGTTATTCACAATGTTTGTGCTAAACCAGCGGCCGATTGTGAGATTTACTCAAATCCCTTACAGTATATTTCCACCTTGTTTCACCTATGCTTATATAAACAAGAAATTTTACGTCAAGCCTGCACAGTATTTTGAGATGCGGGCGAGAGAATGGCGATATTGCCCTATGGCAATATCGCCATTCTACATACTACATACCTATGTAGGTGTCGTTTGTTTGTTGAGAATTTCTCTAGATGGTAGTGTATAAATAACTTACAAAAGTGCTGTGACTTACTGTCGACTTTATTGATTTTTATTTGGTGCGTGGGAAGTTCTTGTAATATGGTCACGAAAGCGGTTTACTTATAAAATATATTTGCTTTTAGATTTTATCATTTTAGTTTGACACTTCATTATTCAATAGTTTTGTGATAGTTGGCTATGGATGACTGTAATTATTGGTTGAAAAATTTATGTTGCGACATAGCATTCATTGCAGTCTACTTGAGAACTACTAAGAATATATGTTGCATCGCTAAAATATATAATCAGTGTGGCTACGTAGAATTTTACACCGATGACTATAGTTTTATTAAATTGTACATTTCAGTCTAGTTACCACTAGTTATTAACATTGCTCTTATACTCACGTATCATCACATGACTCTAGCTTGGACCTCATCAGTAACGACTGCAGATACTAAATCTACGAAATTGTATACAGCTAACTGCAGGTCATAGCGAGCATTTGTATCGCGACTCGTTCCGCGAAATGCGTCTATGGCGGCTTGCGTGTGGAGCTACTATCTAGGAACCATCCAGGTCCGAAATCAAATGTAAAATGCTACAGCTATTGGCCAGGAAGGGAGTCGGTTACCATCAACGGCGTGATTGCGACTGTTTTGATTATTACCGCCGTTCACAGAGACCTAGGTAGTAGTTTTTTGCATGTCGACCCGTACGCCACATTATAAGTCTAAATTCAAATCGTGGTTGTGGTTAGGCCCTTAATTGCAAATTCCTTTGCGTGATCATTTGGTTCTAAGGACTGTGCATTTTAAGAACTTTAATGCGTGCTTTGATTTATTATATGAAGCTTATTACATATATTTTTTCTAATTGACGTATTTTATAGATTAGATTTATTGATTGACCCGGACCAACTCCATCTGGTACCATTTGGTCAACGATTACATTCCCAAGGAGGGTTGACGTCAGGCAGGCGGCCGGTCATAAAAGTCATTGCCGAAACTTTTTGCAATATGTCAAAACAGATGACATATTGCGTCGACCCCAAGTAATTGGGATAAGAGCAAGATGATGATGATGACGTATTATGACTTCACATATTTATGGCGTAATGGTTTAAGTAACGACATCGCACGTACTTTTTTATAGTTGAAGGCAGGCATGCACAGAAAGACGCATTACGGACGAAATTTATAAAAATGCTAAGGGACGATGAGAGCAGTTAACATTACTGCAATAGCAGAAGAATTTGAAACAAAACCTTGTTACCTACCAACGCGCCTAGTCACCGTGCGCCAATATTCCTCTCATCTAACTTCAATATGTATAACGAGTTGTGAGCAAGAATAAGACAGAACATTACATAATTGACGTGACCGGGGATTAGTGACGTGACCGGGGATTAGTCCGTCACCCGCTGAGAGGCCGACCGCGTGAGGAAAGACCGACGTCCTCCCCGAGGAGGGGGACGTCGGTCGATGGGAGGGTACCCCAATTAGGGGTATGCCGTCGGGCCGACCACTGACGACAAGTTAACGCTGCTCCAGTGGTCGGCCCAACGACGAAGGCGACGTGGTTTTTGGGTGGGTCGCGGGAGTTGCGTGCTTAAGCCCCTCTGTCACCCCGGACAGAGTGGTGCGGAGGCGCGCCGACCGCGACCCACCCACAAAAAAAAAAAATTACATAATTGCACGCTCTACTCTATCTAGTCTTACCAGAATCAAATAATAGCTAGAATTAAAAATGATAAAAATTATATTCCTAATACGCGTACTGAAGTCAACGAAGGTATACGCAAGTCGACACTCCTTTGAATACTTTTGAAAGGTTTTAAAGAAAAATTTTTCTCAGTGTAAAAAAAATATTAATTCGAAAGTACCGTGGACGTCCGGATGTCTGTATAGATCTGACACGATTACGACCGTATGTATAACTTAACATATCGAGATACGTTTTTTGTTACGTTAATGGCTAGGTTAGGTGTCGTTTAGTTCTAACTAGCAACCCGCCCTCGCTTCGCTTCGGTTTCAGTCCCAACCCGCATAGCTCCCCTTCCCGTAGGAATACCGGGATAAAATATAAACAAACAGACAAAAAAATATTAAACTGTATTTTAGGTATAGTTGTCGCGCAAATAACCGTATGAGCATGAAAAATGCCCAGTATTTTGACATTACAAACGGACACTTCAATTTTATTTATTTGTATAGACGTATAGATTTCAAATTATTATGACGTCACAATATATTAGAAAGTAATTTGATTAAATAATATATAAATGAAACCGTAGTTTATTGGGGTGCGCGCAGAACGAGGTACCTACAATACGCCATATGCAATACAGTCTTGCTATGCACTGCATTGTTCAGTTTCGCAATGGCCGTACTCAAGAACTTTCTAGCCACATTCACGATTGACATTCATCGCCTGTAGCAGACGGCTTACAGTTCAGCTCCCCATGGAAGGGGGGTATTATGAGACTTGGTGTAAGGCTATTATAACTGCTACATATAAATATATGTACCAGTTTTAACAAGCAATATATCGTGAATTATTCATTTTGGTTCGATGCATTATTTATCTATCCTTAAATTTTGTCAAAATATGCAGTCGTATAGATGGCGTACCTACTGCTAGTAGCGTCCTGTTATACCGAGGGTTTTAGAAGAAATATATAGCGATAGCGAATTACTTATCACAGCCGTACGTGGTATAATTTAAGTTAAATGAAATAATTTATTATTAAACTGGATTGGAACAAATAACAATTTTTATTAAATTTTAACTGATAAACATTTATGATTAAATTTTAGGTACATTCAAAATTAAATTTTTAAATAATTTTCACTAAAATATTTTGTGATATTCGAGCGGGAGACCCATAGACTTCTACGCAGAAGTCTTGGGTTCGTTCCGCACGGTGAATACCTATAATTTTGTTGTGTTTT
The DNA here is from genome assembly GCA_032191425.1 of Lymantria dispar. Lineage (NCBI taxonomy): Eukaryota > Metazoa > Arthropoda > Insecta > Lepidoptera > Erebidae > Lymantria > Lymantria dispar. Next base: position 17,438,549 of record CM063446.1, on the reverse strand, counting down.
TAATCGATACTCATCGTTACTGAAACTTGTTAATATTCGCTTACTTTAATGCCAAAATTGGAAAACGTCGCGAGAAAATCCAGTAAACTAAGATGTATACAAAACAAAATACCTCAAGGCTGTGTGAAATCCGTCCTTCGGTACGTTATATTAGATAAGTACCTTATCTTTTAGTCCTAGAATATCATTATCCATTTAGGTTCCGGAGGGCAGATGACAAGGCTGGTTAGTCTCTCCGTTGCAAAATGATTGTCTTCCGAAACTGTTTAGGTTGGAAAACACTACACGAAGATTTAGTATAGTACTTTCAGGATTATACTTTATAAACATCTCTTGCATTTCTGAATGGCTTTTAAGAAATAAGAGTAAAAAAGGGAGCCGTCGCTTAGGACGCCTGGCAGATGTGAAACATTGAAATTATTTGTACAAGTATATATGCATAAAAGAACAGATTACGACAGGAACTAACATGACATAAAGTATTATATATACTACGTATATATAGCGTTTAAATGGTTAAAAGTAAATTATTTTCTTTTAAATTCGTACCATCACCATTATGTCAATGTTCCACATCTGACCACGAGTATGAACAATCAGCACATCACATTCTCTGGGAGTGTGATCTCTGGCGAAACGAGCGTAACCTTGTGTTAAACAATTTGCAAGTCACCTGTGGGGTAGTATACTATACGGACCTTGTAGCAACTCGAGAAAATTTCCGTGCGTTCATGCGTTTCTGCCATACCTACTGTAGCAATCAATCTTAACGCTCACATATAGGCCCCGTTAAGCTCTTCCGTATCCGTGGTGCCGTACTGCTGCGCCATCGTAGCTGTACACCTTTTTACTTATTGGCTGACTAGTCATTTTGTTTTCCTGTCTCTCGCTTTGCCTAGGAGGGAAGTGGAATCTCTCTTTCCAACTCCTCCTCTTTAATCTTTTCTAATTAAATTTGTTGCGGGTCTCAAGACAATTAAAATCATATCCCGGGACTGCCTGAGGGTCAAACCTCGGTGTTATTTATGGAGACCATTGTGGATCCTGGCTTACAGGAGTTACAATGGTGGGCATGTGTGGTGGGATTAGTCCTAAAAAAATATACTACGTATACGTAGTCCATACATCTATACAAAAATTAGGTTTACCCTTGCATATTCCGTCATACAGCGTGACGTCGTAACGCCACGAACTGTTTACGCCACGCCAACGATCAGGTTCACCCACGCCTATAGATGTTTCACATCAAAAATAATCAAAGAAACAGCCAAAAAATATATTACACAGTATAAAAATATTATGTGATGTGGGCGACTATATTAAGCTGCCTAATGATCATTATAGCTAGTTACTCTTCATCATCATCATGACGTCTCATTTACGTCCCACCGCTGGGCTTCAACCTCTTCCACGATGGGAGAGAAACTGACCTACACACCCACACTGGTTAGGCGGGTTGGCAAGTTATGGTAGTTACTTTTATAAAAGTGTTTCTTGCACGCGTTAGTCTCAGAAACTAACAATTAGATTTTAGATCATTAGTGTTCTGTAAGATTACCATTATGAGGCTCCACGACGCTCTTCTGTCGCTCTAACAATTGGATAAAGTCTGCCCAAACCTAGGCCAGGCTAAAGGTAAAAGTTTCTGTAATGATTATTTAAAGATCGCAATAATGCTGTAGACATTTTCATACTCCATTCATAATTATGTGCATACACACTCCGTACATTAGACTTATATATCGCTAGACATTTTTACTATTTAAAATGCCGTTACTCAAAAGTAGGCTGTTATAATGTTTGTACATGTCAAACTACGTGGTTTATAATGCGTTTGGTTTTATTAAACTTGTCCATAAATAATTAAATATTGGTATGTCATATGTATGGTTAGGTATCCACTAATATCAAGTAAGTGATAATAATAGTCATACCTCATTGTCGTCACCGTTGACCTGTGATGTGATCTCTACGTTTTATCTACGTTAGTTTATCTATCTATAAAATAAATACAATATATTTATACTTAGAAACAGTTTATCGTATTTTAACTGTTTTACGATTTTTATTTTTAAAGTAGTGATTCGTTTTCCTCTCGTCTCTTCTCAGCGACTCAGTAGTGAGACACTACTGAGAACTTGACCGTCTCGAGCCCCCTCCATGGTAGAAGAGAAAAAGCCTCGAGTCTCTTCCACAATAGAATTGAATCGCTGCAGAAGTGTTGATCTATACCAATAAATAAAATTGGAGTGTCTGTTTGTAATGTCAAAACAATAGGCTTTTTTCATGCTCACACGGTTATTTGCACTGTAAATATGCCTATACACTTTATATTTTTTTTTGTCTGTCTGTCTATTGGTTCCGGGTAATCTTCAAAACGGCTGGACTGATTTCAAAAATTCTTTCACCAATGGAAAGCTATAATATCAGGGAGTAACCTAGGCTATATTTTATGCCGGTATTCCCACGGGAACGGGTACTACGCAGGAAAGACGACTGAAACCAAAGCGAAGCGAGGGCGGGTTGCTAGTTCTGTACTAGTGATGTAACGAATGTCGTATTTTGGACATTCGCGAATGCGAATACGGATGCGAATATCTGCTGCCAACATTCGCGAATGCGAATATTCAGTATAAACGTGTGGCAAATGACGTTGACCCTTTCACTTGGTGGAAAGTGAACAAAGAAAGATACGTTCTTCTGCTTCCTGTAGTTCGGCATTATTTTCGAAGATCGCGGCTCTGTTGCGCCTGAGGGCCGTGGCGACTGAGGCCGTCACCGGCGGGGGAGTGCTGTTGGCGGTGTCCCTGGACATCGCATTCAATAGTCTGCCATTTAGCTGCATCAGGGAGGCGCTCCGGTATCACGGGGTGCCAGCTTACCCGAGGCGGCTAGTGGCAGACTATTTGGAGGGGCGCAGCGTCCAGAACTGCACCAACCGAACAAGGGACGTTGTGCGAACGCCTATGTCGTGCGGTGTCCCACAGGGGTCGGTTCTCGGACCCACCCTGTGGAATATCGGCTACGATTGGGCGTTGCGGGGGAGCCTCCCGCCCGGGCTGGGCGTGATTTGTTACGCCAACGACACGCTCGTCACAGCCCGCGGTGGGGCGCTAGAAGAGGCGACAAGCCTGGCGACTCTAGGCACCGAAGAGATCGTCAGGCGGATCGAGACGCTGGGGTTGAGGGTCGCCCTGGACAAGACAGAGGCCCTCTTGTTCCATGGGTGCCGTATGAACCCTCCCATCGGCGCCTCGATCACCATCCATTCGGTTGACATCAGCATCCGGGCCCATATGAGGTGCTTGGGCCTGGTTCTCGACGGGCAATGGGGGTTCCGGGAGCATTTCCGCAGGCTCGCCCCACGGCTCGTCGGCGCAGCGTCCGCCCTGTCGTGGCTTATGCCGAACGTGGGCGGACTGAGCGCTACGTGCAGACGGCTGTACGCGGGGGTCATCCGGTCGATGACCCTGTACGGCGCACCGGTGTGGGCGGGGTTCCTGATCGTCCGACTCAGGCCTCTTCTGTGGCGACCACAGAGGGCCATGGTGGTCAGGGCCATACGCGGATACCGCACAGTGGCGACGAAGGCAGCGTGCCTATTGGCCGGGACTCCCCCGTGGGACCTGGAGGCAGAAATGCTCGCCGGCTTGTACCGGCGGGTGTTGCGAGTGCGAGCGGAGGGCGGTGTGGTCTCACTAAGGGAGCTCACCGCCTGGCGCGTTGACGCCCGCCGGGACGTCATTGCCCGTCGGGCAGTCCGGCTGGAGAGGCCTCGGTTCGGGGTGCGAACCGTGGAGGCCTTCCGGCCGGTGCTGATGCAGTGGTTGGAAAGGCGGCACGGGGTGCTCTCCTTCCGACTAGTGCAGGTATTGACGAGGCACGAGTGCTTCGCCAAGTACCTGCACAAGGTCGTTAGGAGGGAGAGTACACCGTCCTGCCACCAGTGCGATTGCGACGAGGACACGGCGCGCCATACGCTCGAGGCCTGCGCCGCTTGGGCAGGGCATCGGTGCCGACCTGACGCTGCCAACTATCGCCAGGGCGACGGTTGGCAGCGTCAGGAATTGGGACGCGGTCGCAGCCTTCTGCGAGACAGTGATCTCGCAGAAGGAGGCGGCGGATCGCCTGCGCGAGGAGCGCAGCCTCGATGAGACTATCTGCCGCCGGCGACTGGGGCGGCGTAGGCTCGCGCCTACTCGCGTATTTGCGCCTCATGCCTAGTCGAGGCCGCGGGTGACGTGACCGGGGATTAATCCGTCACCCGCTGAGAGGCCCACCGCGTGACGTCGGTCGATGGGAGGGTACCCCAAGTAGGGGGTATTCCGTCGGGCCAGCCACTGATGACAAGTAACCCTGCTCCGGTGGTCATAACGATGAAGGCGACGTGCATCGTGGGTGGGTTGTGAGTGTGCGTGCTTACGCCTCTCTGTCACCCTGGACGGAGTGGTGCGAGGAGCGCGCGGACCGCAGCCCACCCCTAAAAAAAAAAGTTCGGCATTATTTAGTTACACCACCAACGAGTGTCCCCAGCGAGCGCATATTTAGTGGTGCTGGACTTATTTACACGCCACATCGAAACAGACTTGAAGCAGACAAGGCATCAAAACTACTATTATTAAAGTTTAATATTCCCCTACTGAAGTTCAATTATTAATATAAAAAATATATATAATTAACTGTTATTTTTTTTAAGGGAGAGAAGTATTTTTGTTTGAGAATCTATTTTTTTGTTTGTTTAGAGTTAGACTATTTAATGGTCTATTGTAGAAGAATATAATTTTTGTTTGATAATTTAAATATTATAAATATATCTAAAGACAAGAGAAAAGTTTAATAGAAGAATTTAATTTTATTAGTTTCAATTGCATTAAAATTTTGTGTCACAAGTTCTAATAACAATTAAATTTTTTAGCTTTATTAAAGTAAAAGACATAATTTTATTCTTGTTTGCTTAAAGTGTTAACTGTTATGTAAAATGATTATATTTATACTATAAATACTATAAACTATATAATATAGATATACTATAAAGACTTTGTGATTATGATGACAGCAACTCATATTAAGCTTTTATTTGATTTTAATTATAGTAAAAAATCATAGAAGATTATTTTTGTTTACATTGCATTTAGGCCATTTACTATATAGTTTTGTTTGTTAAATTCTTATGACAATTTGATTGTTAGGCTTCATTGCCCAAAGTTAAATAAATATTAATTTTAGAAGTATTTGTAGATTATTATTTTTAGTTTTGTTCAAGAAGATTATAACATTAAACTTTGGTAAAAATTCATAGAAGATTATTTTTGTTTGATTACATTGCACTTAGACCATTTAGTATATAGTTTTGTTTTTTAAATTGTTATAGGTTTGATTGTTATGTTTTATTGCCTAAAGTTAAATAAATAAATGATACCAATTGATAAAGTGAAGACCGATAATGTGATTACGAGGTTTTTTTTTTTTTTTTTTTTTTTTTGGGTGGGTCGCGGACGGCGCGCCTCCGCACCACTCCGTCCGGGGCGACAGAGGGGCTTAAGCACGCAACTCCCGCAACCCACCCGAAAACCACCTCGCCTTCGTCATTGGGCCGACCACCGGAGCAGGTTTACTTGTCGTCAGTGGTCGGCCCGACGGAATACCCCCTACGCGGGGTACCCTCCCATCGACCGACGTCCCCCCCTCGGGGAGGACGTCGGTCTTTCCTCACGCGGTCGGCCTCTCGGCGGGTGACGGACTAATCCCCGGTCACGTCACCCGCGGCCTCGGCTAGGGCGGCATGAGGCGCAGATAGTTGCGCCTGCGCCGCCCCAGTCGCCGGCGGCGGATCTCCTCATCGAGGCTGCGCTCCACGCGCAGACGATCCGCCGCCTCCTTCTGCGAGATCACTGTCTCGCAGAAGGCTGCGACCGCGTCCCAGTTCCTGACGCTGTCGACCATCGCCCTAGCGATGGCCGGCAGCGTCAGGTCGGCACCGATGATTGCGACGAGTTCACGGCGCTGCACTGCCCAAGCCGCGCAGGCCTCGAGCGTGTGGCGCGCCGTGTCCTCGTCGCAATCGCAGTGGTGGCAGGACGGTGTACTCTCCCTCCTCACGACCCTGTGCAGGTATTTGGCGAAGCTCCCGTGCCCCGTCAACACCTGCACTAGTCGGAAGGAGAGCACCCCGTGCCGCCTTTCCAACCACTGCATCAGCACCGGCCGGAAGGCCTCCACGGTTCGCACCCCGAACCGAGGCCTCTCCAGCCGGACTGCCCAACGGGCAATGACGTCTCGGCGGGCGTCGACGCGCCAGGCGGTGAGATCCCTTGTGATTACGAGGTTAAGCTATTTTTATTGCATTAAAAACATAAGAAATTAATGGAATTGGATTTTCTTATATTAACCAACTATTATTACCTACTTAAAAAAATTATACACGCAAAAATATTCGCATAAACATTCGCAATAATTTCGCGAATGCGAATGCGAATATGCAAAAAACATGCGAATATTCGCGAATGCGAATGCGAATATTCGTTACATCACTATTCTGTACATAAAAGTGAAGTCTTTTGTAAAGTTAAAACTGCCTTTATCTAAATGTATATGATTATTATTATTTACATGATATTTGTATTTAAAACCATTTTAAATATTTTCGTCTGTTTATGTAGGTACATATCCGAAACAATTTGATCAATTTTGTTAGGATCCTTTTGTGGTTAATAGTACCTTAATTAAAACTATTTTTCTAATAGTATATTAGAAAAAGATTAAGGGCTTTAAAATTTCAAATCAACAAATTTAGATTGGTACGGTTTTATCGGATATTCAGGGTTAACCGAGTCTAAAAGATTGATATTATATTATTCAAATAAATCTAAGTCTTCACCTATTTATTGCTATATTTGACACTATCACATCACGTCACATTAATATTATAAAGGCAAAAGGTTATGATTGACTGATTGTGTATGTATGTTTGTTACTTAATCACTCGTATACCGTTGAATAAATATGTTTTAAAATTGGCACATACATAATTATGTAGACCATCTTTGTAATGTTGCCTTGGTATAATGGTTCCACTTTATTCATTTTACTCAATCAAGTATAATCCGATAAACGGATTCGGATAATATTTCATCTTGAAAAGTTACTAGTTCTAGTTTTTTACGCAGGCGAAGCTGTGAACAAAAGCTAGTATGTTAGGTGCATACCAACTTTTGTATTCTATATGTCACCATAAAATTATACGAACCGTTAGCTTATAAACTATCTAGTAAGATTATAAACTATCGACATATTGTGAACGGACACAAAAATTTACAATCCTAACGCTTATATTTTCGTAAGTTTATAAACTGACTATGTTCAACCGTCAAATTGTAAACAAAACGCAAAGTGCAGGCTGATTGATTCAACGAATCATTGTTTTCACACGTTGTCCCGCCGCCATTATTATTTTAGCGACATTACTACATTACATCAATTTAAAGATATTAAAAACAGTTTTTTGGTGGTATTTAATAATGTACGTTAATATTTGCTGACAATGAGCTTTTTAATTGCTGATAATTATTTTTATAACTCTATGCACACGAACACATGCTATCTATAACGCAACCAATCAGAGAACGGTTCACAAATTGGCAGGCGAGAAATTGTAAGACAGTGCTGTGATTGGGTCATTTCTTTTTGAACTGATGGTTAAAAGTATTAAAATCACACTTTGACGGTTGAACATAGTCAGTTTATAATCTTACGAAAATATAAGCGTTAGATTGTAAATTTTAGTGTCCGTTCACAATCTATCGATAGTTTATAATCTGACTAGATAGTTTATAAACTAACGGTCTGCCACAACTCACCCCAATCCACCAGTGGTTGGGGCGGTAAACTACGTCCCCTCAAAAATATCCGCGGTCTGACGTCCTCGTCATCTTCTTGAAGAAGAGGATGACACTATTACGATCGCCCAAGAAAGGGCCTACACAGCTCGCGCAGCGATAACACAAAAAAATCCGCGGTATCGGCCTCGCCGTCGAGGTCGAAAACCGCGGCGCAAAAAGTCATTATCCTAAACGTGGCCACGCCCACTTTGCTTTCAGCGATGCCCCGAGCCGAGGTCCGTTCCCCACAGGAGGAGTCCTCGGGCGATTTTCGCTTAACTTACTTACCAGGTTGGGAGCCTTCCGCTCGCCCATTGACCGCGAGGTCATCTGCGACCAACAGCTACACAAAATAAAAAAAAAAATAAACTAACGGTTCGTACAATAATCCGGTGACATATATAACACAGTGATCTATATGATTAGATTGCTCTATGTTACTAATCCTACTAATGTTATAAACGCGGAAGTTTGTAAGTATGTTTGTTGCTCTTTAACGCAAAAACTACTAAATGGATTTTGATGAAATTTCACAATAATACAGCTTACATATCAGAATAACACATGGGCTTTCATTTATCCCAATATTCCCACGGAAGGGGAACTATGCAGAAGAAACCGCAGGGCGCTGCTAATCATATATATTTTTTTATTATTATTAAATCTTTGGCAATGTAGAATAACTTACAACACAGATATGCTCTATTATGTAAAAAAAAATGTAGTGAACTGACGGAGCACTGGTGACATGCCGCGAATGCACTTAACGGAATTTGTTGTAATCACTAGTAACACTTAAAATACAAAATTCAAAACAATACTAGAAACATAAAATCATACCAAATTTAAAACTATCTAAAAGTTTTCTCCGTGTGGTGACAGAGTAAGAATACAATTCACCATCCTCTTTCTTGCCCGTGAATGTCGTAAAAGACGACTAAGGGATATAATATGCATATAACATTATGCAAAAGAAGTAAAATAGTAAGCAAGAGACGTAAGTATAGTAGGTCAATTTCCCTCCCATTGTGAAGGAGGCTCAAGCCCAACAGTGGGACGTCGTTGAGCTATGATGATGAGAAATTTTTACTGTTTCGGTAATGAAATCCTCGATAATATCTTGTGAATATTAATATATTCACAAGATAATTTTGTGATTAGAAGTTTTGTGTTTCGATACTGAAGCCAATGTATCAGGTATTTACATTGCTATATAAACTTATAAATAATCTGTTCTTTCATAATAATGTAAGCGAAGGTAATTTAAGCTTGTGTTTAATATATTAAGGATGAATGTTAGGTAGATTAGGGTCTGCGTTCGGTGGCTTTATTAAGATTTACAACACCTCTGGGGTCTGGGTGCAATTATCAGCAGACTCCTTGACGCCCTTGGGAAATATCGTAGGGGCATAATAGTCCACTGACCCTCGTAGAAGACGCTCCATAAAGCTCGCAATATATTAAATTACTAACTCCTATTTGTACTATATGCTTTATACCCTGTTCGACTATGGGTAGGTTACGTACGTGTGAATATTATTGACGGAAATATAGCCGTGAGAAAGATTTTGCCAGCGCCTTGTATACATTTGAATAAAAAAATAATAACCGCTATACGTTGTAACAAATGTCCACAGCTAATTACTTTCAATTTAATACTTGAGTGGTAACATGCGGCCCATTCTAAATCTTTTATGGTTAGTTTTTAAATTTGATTAAAATTTTACAATCTTCGAGTGTTTACGAAGTAAGAAAACAATTAAACACCATCTCCCTTGGTCGTAGGTATTGTAAAAGACTAAGAGATATATGCAGTTAACGTGGATGTTAGAGGAAAAATTTAATATGAAATCCTATTCCAAAATGTCTGACCAGCGTGAAATAGTAGGTCAATGTTCCTTCCATTGCGGGGAAGACTGAGCCTAACAGTGAGGCTTATATCATATGGGCTGAGATAGTGATTATGGTAACGAAACTGCATTTTATTGTGTTACATATTGTGAAGTAAAAGTGAGCTTTATTTAATGTACGTAAGCATGTATTTGTCCGTGTGGTGACGGAGTAAGAATACCATTCCCCACTCCCTCCTTATCTGACCCGTAGATGTCGTAAAAGACGATTAGGGGATGTAATAGGCATATAACATCTGTGTAAGAGAAGGAAAACTCGAAACAAAATCCTATTCAATATAGTAATCAATTCAGTATAGTAATAGGTCAATCCCCCCTTCCATTATGGAGGAGGCCTGAGCCCAACAGTGGGACATATATATATTGAGATGATAAGCATTTATTATTTATTAGGAAAAAAGAATAAGTACCGTCTTATTTGTAAGACTGTAACTTAAAAGCAGTTTGGCGATTGTAGTTGGTATTGTAATTTGTACATTAGTGTTGTTGTACATTGCGTGCTTGACTCATATAGGAACACTAGCAATCCGCCCTCGCTTCGCGTCAATTTCAGTTGCCTTACCCGCGTAGTTCCCGTTCCCGTGGGAATACCGGGATAAAATATAGCCTATGTTACTCCCTGATATTATAGCTTTACAATGGTGAAAAATTTTTAAAATCGGTCCAGTACCTACTTTTTAAGCCAATTCATTACAAACATACTTACATACAAATCTTTCCTCTTTATAATATTAGTATAGATTAGATCTGGTGATATATTGTATTCTTAACTCTTCATTAAACAGTGTTATATATTTATAGAACAGTGAATAATAAAGGACCACGAGAACATTACGTTGACGAGCGGTCACCAACTTAAACATTCAAACATGCTAGGCTTATACTTAGATACTACATATTGTTGGCATAGTTCGCATTCTTATTCGCGTGAGCTTTATTAATATATATTGTTGTTTTCCTATCCTTAAGTTTACAATCTTCTCTCTCAATTGCCTGGCACGCTGCCATCACAATCTCTATAGCATGCCCTAACCCGCTGAGGCATTGTCCTCGACTGGAGTAAACCATCGTGATTAAAAGTATATATATCATACTATTACTAAAGTTCATGTTATATACATATAAATATATCTAGGCAAATAACGATATCAGTTACTAGCTGACATAGGCACTTATAACGAGCAGCGCATCTAACGGATATTTTCAAAAGAAAAAAATCTTTGCCCCGTTTTTACAGCATTTTTCATTGATGCGCAGTTCCTATTAGTCGTACTGTGGTATGTAGCATATTACCTTTCCCCACAGACGAGCTATACAAAACTAAAAGAAATTTTCATTTCGAACCACAATTTTTCTAGAGATTAGCGTGTTCAACCAAAAAAAAAAAACAATTTTATATTTGTAGAGAATAAAGGTTTTATTATGTAACTTGATTAATACAACATTGATAAATATTAGATGTTAAAACGTTAGAAAGAGCAGTTTTATACAAGTAGGATCAAATCAAAACTGTCTATGTACACATATCACGGAAATCCAAACCATTACATTTATAGGTAATCTTCGAAATTGCCAATTGATTTGACGTAACCATGAAGTTCCGTAAATAAAAACAGAATGTACAAATAATATGATATATTGGTCTTTTTTGTTTTATTCCATTCACCATTGGAAAGTTTACTGCTTGAACTAATTTAGTGATGCTTAACGGCTTTGCGCTGCTGTCGTGCACACACTATTTAACTGATTCGTAGATTATAATAAACCTCAATAAAATTGGTAAGACGGTGTGAGGTTCGATATGGACTGCGCTCGTCACGAAACATTCAAAAGCTTGCTATGCGTATTTATGTTACGATTACCGCTTGTACAATAGCTTACTAATTTTTAATAATATTTAGGAGGATTTTTTATTATATTGTCATATATCATATATGTAGGTACAAATATGTATGAATACCTAGTTTCGGAGGCTCATTACTGACAATTAGTGATGATAATATATTTATTGATAAATTGTATTTAAATATCCAGCTTGTTAATCTAAACAATTATTTACGGAGAGACGAGTGTTATATAAGGTATGCGAACTAAAAAGATTCTAGGACTCATTTTTCACTTTGTGGTAGTAGCTACTAATACTACCAACCCTACAGTGTTCATGGGTGTCATAAAAAATAACTAAGAGCTTTAAATGAACCTGAGCCGACTCCATCTGACGCTATGTGTTATAATTATCTATAATTACATTCCCCGGGAGGGTTGAAGTCAGGCATAAAACGGTCATAAAACTACTGCAAAAACCTTTTGCAATATCTACGATGCAACCAGGATAAAATCGAGAAAAAACCAGGATCATTTATATGGTCGACAACATATTGTTATCTCATTCTCAAGCATGATTATGTACACTAAATTACTACTTAATTTAACACTTACTAACCAAATTAATTTACAGCGGTGGTATCCATTATACAGCAGTGAAACTACAAGAATTATGGACTTATTATTTCCCTCTTTCATTAAATAAACTATTAGTATTAATTGATTTATAAATGAGTATAACGTAGTGGTCTAAAATTGGTAAAATTGGTGGTAAAAATTGTCCTGCATACTAAATGAAGGTAAGACACTGGAAGAAAAGAAAGTCACCACTTTCTTTCCTTCATTTAGTATGCAGGGCAATTTTTGCGCGATGCATACCTAAATGTTCTAAACGTGAGATCCGTTGGATGCAAGTGACACAGGACCGTTTCGAGTAGTATTCTCGTGTCGTGTCGAACAGTGGACGTCTATGGGCTGATGGAAATGGATTGATTTATTTCTTCTAAAGTAGAGCCTACTTTCAATAAATAATAAAATGAGTCTAAACATTTGAAAACGTGCATAAGTACAGCTAAAATTTATTAGAGACGGTGCTCTGATAGTAGCATGCCGCGCATACCGTTATACTGCTATGTACCATCAAATTAAATTTAAATACAGAACATAAATATTAATAATTATTATTTGTGTAAGCAACGAGCTGAACAATTCTATTTTATCTGTTTAAAATTGGAAAACGAGTCAGACACGCGATCGATTGAAGTCCGAATCTGCAGGGGTCCTGACACCTACTGTTACGGGACGGGGAATGGCTTTGCCGGCGCGTGGATATTAAATACCTTGCCGTATTGATTCATGGTGTTAAGCGTTTAAATATAAGAATGTTTTTTTGTTTATTTATGGTTATATTTGTGGTTTTAGTTTTTGTTCCGAATAATAGTCAGAGAATCTATAAAAAATTGTATAAGAAGTAATTTACGAAGAAGTTTTGATTTGTTAGTACAGAACAAACATTACTAACTTAGAATTTTGAATTTAATGAGTCTAATGAACTGCAAGATACCTAATAAAAAATATTTGTGGAAATCTAATTATAAGTTTTAAATTTTATTTAAGTAAAACTTTTTAATGTTTGGTAGTGTGGGTCAATTTAAACTTCTGCTTGTAACTATATAACAACATATTAAATAACTAATTAACACTGCAATTTCTTCAAAGCAGTTTAGTAATAATAATATTGACAATTCGGTTTAAATCGGTTACGAATAATTATTTTCTTAAAAGACTAATTTTCGTTATAAAATCATGTGATTTTATTTTTTTACACGCCTCTATCTTCCAAGAGATAGGCAGAGGTGTTGTAAGAACACCCAAATTTCGTCTAGTTCCATTATACATTTTAGTTTAACGTAATACAGGATTGGTTTAACAGTTTTATTGGAATTAAACGTCGTTTATTCTGTTGAAAAATAATTCCTTAAAACCTTAATAACACTTGCTTAATTCAAAACTCAATACTTCAAAACACCCTTGCTATATTCCAAAACTCAATTCTTCACGATTGCCAGTCGCATGCTCCTGCCGCTGGATTATTCAAGCATATTTATTTATACGACGCTATGTGCAGGAGCATATTGATATTAAGCTAATAATTACACAAGTCAACAAAAAAAATATTTTTCTTTGAGTCTGTTATTTAGTGAATATTTTCTGATTGTATACATCGAAAAAAAAGCAGAAACTCCATTTATAATAAATAAAGTTTGCTTTTGTACCTTTACACAATGTAAAACGAATATTATAATGTTTTAGCAGTTTTTTTAGGAGCCGTTGCATATAAGATACAGGAGAGGGGCAGGGGGGGTTGTAGGTGTGAAGCGGGAGTGACAAACTGTCAACGGCAGTGTGCGCGTGCGCTTTGCAAAGGAATAACCTATTTTGTGTCGTGTGGCCTAAAATGTCTTCCAAAAAGTGCAAAAATTCCGTGGACTCTTTTTGTTATATTTGCGGCGAATTCATTAAAGTGAGAGCCAAAAAAATTTGTTTGTCGTCAAATACGAGACTTTGTGAAGCCTATGAAGCGTATTTTAATTTACCCGTACGAAGTCAAGATAAAGTATGGGCACCTCATTTCTCATGTAGTAACTGCAAAAACACTTTAGAGGGTAAGAAAATACATCATACTTTTCATTAAAATTTATAAATATAACTATACCTATTCTGACTCATACATTAAATGTGTTATTCGTTATTGAATAATGTTAATTTTTTTCCAGCCTGGTACCGAGGAGAAAAAAAAAGTATGAAGTTTGCAGTACCAAGAATATGGAGGGAACCAACTGACCATATCCATGATTGCTATTTTTGTGTAGTAAATCCAAGAAAGCGCCGCGCTGGTAAAAATGCCAAAAAGATTGAATACCCAAACCTACCATCGACGTCTGCTCCAGTACCCCACAGTGAAAATTTCCCTGTGCCTTCGAACCCAAAGCAGAAGGCACAAGGGCAGTTACCGCTATCACAAATATCTAGTACTAGCGAAGACAGCGAGTTCGTGATCACACCACCGTCTGTTGAAGCACATCTTATTAATTCAGAAGAGTTTGATGACTTAGTAAGAGATTTAAATCTACCTAAACTTAAAGCAGAAATATTAGGTTCACGACTAAAACAGTGGAATTTGCTCAAGGACGATGTTAAAATAAGTGACCAAAGAAAACGTCATAAAACATTTTCTGGATTCTTTACAAAAGAAGACGGACTTTGTTATTGCAATGATGTGAAAGGTTTGTTTGAAGCAATCGGAATCCCTTGCATTTCTTCTGAATGGCGTCTTTTCATCGACAGCTCTACAAGAAGCTTAAAGGCAGTTCTTCTTCACAATGGAAATACATTTCCATCTCTTCCCCTTGCTCATTCTGTAATGCTAAAAGAAAATTACGAGAGCGTTAAAATGGTGCTTCAAGTTTTAAAATATGAAGAGTACGCCTGGCCAGTGATAGGGGATTTCAAAATGGTTGGATTTCTGATGGGAATGCAAGGCGGGTACACTAAATATCCGTGTTACATTTGCTTATGGGACAGTAGAGCCGATGCACTTCACTACCAGCAGCACTCATGGACACAACGGAGCGAGTTTCAAATAGGACAACATAATGTCAAAAATGAACCAATTGTGAAGCCCGATCATATTTTAATGCCTCCATTGCACATTAAATTAGGTCTGATCAAGCAGTTCGTAAAGGCTCTGCGTCAAGACTCTGAGGCCTTTCAATATTTAAAATCATTTTTCCCGAAATTGTCAGAGGCTAAAATTAAAGCTGGTATTTTCATCGGTCCACAAATAAAGAAAATAATGGCCAGTGAACAATTCCTAGGGCTCCTCAGTACCCACGAAAAACAAGCGTGGCTCAGCCTTAAAGCAGTGATTCATGGCTTTCTTGGCAACAGAAAGGCAGAGAATTACACGGAGCTTATTACTGATATGCTTCACAGCTTCAAAATTATGGGTTGCAGAATGTCTTTGAAAGTCCACATGCTACATGCTCATTTGGATAAATTTAAAGACAACTTAGGTGCATATTCAGAAGAGCAAGGGGAACGTTTCCACCAAGATGTAATGAACTTTGAAAAGCGTTATCAAGGACAATATAATGAAAACATGATGGGCGACTACATTTGGGGGCTCATACGAAAAAGTCCCAACTTACACAGAAGAAATACCAAATCTGTTCATTTTTAAAGTCTTTTTTGTATTCTTTTCTGTATTTGTGGGTTTATTTATGCCGTCTTGTATAATTAAAGTCAATAAAAATATGTGAATTCAAAACTGTTTTCCTTTTACATATAATTGAAATTAAAAAATAGAGCTTTTTCATAAAAATTAAAATTTCGTTTTAGTAACTACAAAAGCAAACTTTATTAGATAAAAATATTTTTTCTTTAATTAGTTAGGCATAAGTAATCAAAATCAGAGGTACAGAACTCAGACTCAAAACTCGTGTTGACTTGTGTTATCATCTCGGCTCATACACGTCCCACTGCTGGGCTCGAGCCACCTCCACCTCCAGGGAAATGGACCTTACTGTACCATGCTGGTCAGACAGGTTGATATAGGGTTTTGTATCAAGCTTTCCTTCCCTTGCATAGTTGTTATATGCTTACTAAATTCCTTAGTCCTCTTTTATGTAAGATAAGTAGTGGTGAATCGTATTCTTATTCCCTCACCACCACGGGACCACCATCAAGGTAATAATAATAGAGCATGATACCCTTTTTTTTGTGGTGGCGTACGGTCAGCGCACCTGTCGTCCAGCTCCGTCAGGGGCGACAGAAGGGCAGCGCGCGCGGCTTCGTAAGCCACCCGTGACACGTCGCCTTTGTCCACCGGTGCAGGGTGACTTGTCGTCAGTGATCGGCCCGACGGAATACCTTTTGAGGAGTACCCTCTCCTCAACCGACGTTCCCCCAACCGACGGTCGGCCTCTCGGCGGGTGACGGACTAATTCCCCGGTCCAGTCACCCGCGAGATGATGATGATACACTAAAGTATACTCGCAGTGTCGAGGACCTATTAACCTGACACGTTATATAGTTATTCTCAATTGATAGTATTGTTCTTAATGGTAATGCACGAAATAGTTAATTTTTACGCTTTCTAGTTCAGCTCAACAATAATAAAAATAAACTGGATTAAATACACTTACTTCTCTTATTACGTTTGCATTGATGCGAGAATTGATTAAGTAGGTTAAAAATACTGATTTTCCAATTTGTACAAAGCGATTAAAGGGTCCATCAAAATCACCCAAACATACCTTCATAGATATGCGCATTTATTACCAATTTATTGAACTTTGCTAGTTCAATACCGGCTCTAAAAATTTCATTAATAATGCAATTCGTGACCGGAATTTCTTATTCCATTTCAACTCATCTCAACCGTAATCCCTTAGGCAAAATTGCACTTCATTTGCGTGCACGAACCTAACTGACGTTCCCACGCCTCCGATTTGTAGATACTGAACTATAGAGGAATTGTACACACATCTTCACGTGTACATACCGTTACCGACCCTACTAATAGAGCACTGACATACTCGTGTACATTATTTAGAAATCGGTGTTATGTAATTATATATTTTACAATCACATTGAGAGATGTTTTGCCGCATCATTCTATTGAGGTCTCACGATGCTTTGATATTGTAAAGATGAAATGGACGCGAGCTCATTTAATACTCTGTTGTTGTGAGGATACATACACATATAGATGCAACATTAAAGTACGAGACTATGCATAGGAACGTGTTTAATCATCATTGCTGGCGCTGCAATACGCGTTGGCTTTATCTAGTTTTGAGAAGGATATAGTCCACACGTCATAAGTGACAACGCAACATTTGATATCGTAATTAAGTCGGGGCGATCGGGCCGCAGCAAATAAAAAATGTTTATCAAATGAAGATGAATTTAATAACTCAACACATTGAGCCATTAAATGAAGCCTCGGTGGCGTTGAGGCTATTTAGTTACGCTTCTAACATTTACTCGTACACGTGGAGTGGATCCATCGAACTTTAGATTGGGTGGGCATTGATTTTGTATATATCTTTTTTAGTTTTTAGTTGTACCTTTATTATTGAGAATTAGTTTTTAATTTTGGCGTAGATTTGACGAGTAAACATTTATAATAAATTGTTCATCATCATCATCTCAGCTCATATGAGTCCCACTATTGGGCTCGAGCCTCCTTCGCATAAGGAGGAATCTTGACCTACTATACCATGCTGGTCAGACGGGTTGATACAGGGTTTTATTTCGAGTTGTCTTTCGCTTCCATAGATGTTATAGACATATCATATCTCTTAGTCGTCTTTTATGACACTAACGGGTAAGATACGGGGCAGTGATTTGTATTCTTACTCTCATCACCAAACGGAAAATTAATTGTTAATTTTTATAAAACCTACAAATATTGTCATTACAATCTTGTTATTCGTACTTAATAATATGTTGATAAGGGTAACCGCGTTCACGATTCATATGATTTGATTTCTTTTGTAATTATTTAATACTGGCACTGTTCAATGGTTTCTATGAGAAATTAAATGTTTGTGATACAAATATAAAACGAGACAGTAAGATCTTGTGCAGTTGGTATTAAATGTATCGCGTCCGTTATTATAGAAATTATATTATTTAAATTGGAGGAAGTGATATTAAGTAGCTAAGTTAGTAGATATGCTTTATAGCTTGCAAATAAAAATCATTTAGTAAAATTTTAACAAATTGCGTTAAAAATTATAAGCAAGCGCACCTAATTTCGAACAGCAAGAAATCTTAAAGGTCCTGTTTGTGACGTATTATTATAAATAACTTCGCACAGTGGCGAACGGATGCACGTGCGCGACACTGCACTTCAGAACTTTTTATTGCTTTGCTTTCTGACGTCCCCTTCATGCTCACCCTACGTCTGCAGTACTCGCGCGCTCACAGATTTCGATCGGGAATGTTCGCAGCTTCCATTAATCTGCTATATATTATACATTTTTACTTTAACATGAAGTTTTTACACATAGAAATATGATCATTTCTATGACCCTTGTTATAATTATGTTTATGGAGTAAGAATATAATTTCTGTGTGATGGTGGTTACGATTACTACCTCATATTTTTCGTGAGTGTAGTAAAAGAGGACCACGACGAAGAACTGATCGGACTCTATCTACTGCTCTTTATAGTCAACAATTAAATTGCTATTGAAGGTATTGTATAAGACGACTAGCGGTTATAATATACAGATAACATTTATGCAAGACAAGAAAAGCTCGAAATAAAACCCTAATATCAACCCGTCTGACTAGCGCGTCTGATTAGCGTAAGTCAATTTCCCTCCTATTGTGGAGGAGGCTCGAGCCCGGCAGCAGGACATATGTGAGCTGAGATTTTGATAATGATTATAATTATGAATTCAGAATGCAGTCTGATAGTAAGTCTCGCTTAGAACATTATTTTGTCGATCTAAATATTATTCTATTCGTTAATTGTATGTTTGTGAAGTCTTTAAACACTTGAATTGCATTTATTTTGGGTTGTCCCACCTAATTTCTTATCAGTACACTGAACAGAGGCCAGAGGTGTTACTCGGGCCAATGACCAAGGGTTTAGACAAAAATGTCCAACGGTTTTCAGTTCATTCATAGCTTGTTAATTGCGGTAATAGGCTTGTTCATTTTTGTACTCGGCTTAAAATGGCGATACACAATGAAAGTATAAAAACACGACAAAAATGATAAAAATAACGGTACTTATTACGTTAAATACCTACCTACTTACAAAAATAATTCGCGTGACGTGTTCTACTCGTCACCGTGATTTCTGTGTAGTTTTTGCTGAATGCCTGTACGCTTGTAGCTAGGCTTCATTTGTAACGGATAATAAATAATAAATAGCTGTGACGCAATCGCCACAAGATGATCTTCTGAGATCAGGGAATCGGTTCCAATGGTGATGAGGAGGGAAGACGGTAGGTTATAGGGGCAGCGCAACGCCCTTTTGTTGACCCGGATTGGGCGGGGTTTGTCCAGACCATAGTCTGTCACAAAAAAAAGCACGGTCCTCAATATGGTCCAAACAAACAATAAAACTAAGAGTCGCAAGGGACTGTTGGATGACGGCGGCTCAAAACAGTTTGTCGAAGTATTCTCGTAGACAGGACCATGATAGATTATTATCCCTAGCCGAGGCCGCGGGTGACATGACCGGGGATTAGTCCGTCACCCGCCGAGAGGCCGACCGCGTGTGGGAAGACCGACGTCGGTCGATGGGAGGGTACCCCACGTAGGGGGTATTCCGTCGGGCCGACCACTGACGACAAGTAAACCTGCTCCGGTGGTCGGCCCAATGACGAAGGCGAGGTGGTTTTCGGGTGGGTTGCGGGAGTTGCGTGCTTAAGCCCCTCTGTCGCCCCGGACGGAGTGGTGCGGAGGCGCGCCGACCGCAGCCTACCCACAAAAAAAAAAGATTATTATAGATATTAGAAAAATAAGAATACCATGTAATTTTTGATACACAGGTTCACTACTACGTTTTAAAAATTATGTTCATGTTAAATTGTTTATTATTTTCTTGCTATTTTTCATACGTACTCTAACGAGTACGTAAGGCGAATTTAGGAAGTGGAGAGAGTTTTTGAAAGTCACGTTAATACCGGAAAAGTAAAAGAGTGCACCCATAATGTGGTATGGACATATAACGAGATGGGATGAAAGTAATATTGCAGGCAAGTTTTAAGTATGAATGCTGAAACCTTTATGTGTAAGGGACGATCGAAGAAAGGATGGGTGGATTGCTTGAAGCATGACGTGGATAGAGATTAATAGAAAGTGAGTAAACGCAGAGATGGCAGCCGACAGGATTTTTTGAAAGATGAGGACATATTGCGTCGGGCCGGTGGTCGGGCGATTGATGATGAGTAGGGAGGGTGTAGATAATGTTCCCCAAATGTGTGAAAGTATCTCATAGAGTACTTACGTAAAATCTTTTTACTTATCATGGACATTTGAGATAGTGAATATGGGCAGTTACTCGCACATTACCCTTCATTAAATCCATGCAAAAGAGAGGAAAAAGAATAATCTGTGAAAGCCATGGCCAATCCAAATATTGTTGGGCATAATGATATCGAGAAATGGTACGGTTTTTATCACAAGCGCAGCATCTTGTTAACGCCTGATTGTGGTTTTTTCCTATGTTATGTGGTTTTTATGCCTATGGGTAGTTAAACAATTAATACCACAATTTACTTTGCCAACTCTATGCCAACATTTCCCTTTCCTCCCATCATTATGGTGTAGCCCTGTCTTTGGGGATGTACCTATATATTATGTTCTGAAAAATTGGAGAACTTTACTACAGCCACTACAACTCTATGCTTATTAATCGGCATAATAAAATTAAATACGAAATAGCATATAAATGAAAGCTTGTTTACATTAAATCAAATTGTTCATTTTCTCTGTACAATGGATATCGGCCGTTCTAAATAGTTCTTTTATGAACGCGCCTTTTAGAGCTTTGTCGAAATATTTACGCGCCATATTGTACGTAAAATTCCAAACAATGGGATCGCCTCGCGGCCGGCGTGCATCATAGCAGCGTACCCGCCACACGTGCACGCTTACGCCCATAGATTACAGAGTCCGCTCAATAAACAGAACTGACACGTACAGTGCAATATATTTTATATGTACGTGTTCCGTAAATATTTTACGAGACATTTATTACCTTACAAGTTATAATAAATTATTTTAGTATGTTGTTCCAATTGCACCTGAATTGAGACGTAAAATTGAAAGTGGATATAAATGATGCTCTTGTTTGGAATTATATTTTTTATAATAAAATTTTTCATATTAAGATAGAAATAATTAATGATAAGTGGAATGAATGGCAGTGTAACAACATCCTTGTAACTATTTCAAAGCGTTCGCTTCTTTGAACTTTGCCTAATCTTAATAAATATCAAATCGATATGCAAAAATCTTTTTGTGTTGGATTATCTTCTTGTATGAATGTCTAAAAGAATTTCATTCAATTCTCCCCTTTAGATTTTTAATTCTTATCTTATACTTTATACCATCTTATATTATTTTTTTAATGTCGGTTGTATAAATATATTGATACTTCAATATAAAAAGATTGTACAGTTATATTTGCCAGTAGACCATAAAACAGCAGCTCGGTTGATACTGAATGTCGATGTATAAGTCAACAAATTAGACTTAATTTGAAATCGGACAACGGACTACCGGCTAATATTGTAGAGCACCTTTTCTTATTACTTATATTTTGGAGTGGTCTGGACTCACACCGTCCTTTCCGTCCGGGGCGACGAAAAAGCGGCCCGATAACCCACTGCATTGGTTCCCCGTTGCCATTGGCCTACCACTTGTACCGATTCTATGACCTCCGGGGCGCGACAGGCGAGTTACAATTTCCCGGGTACCCTCCTCATCGACGCCACGGCAACCAAAGGTGTTGTTGCTATCGCGCGGTCAGTTTCTGTGCGAGTGATGAATTAATGCTCGGTCCGGTCATCCGCAACCTCAGCTATTTGTAGAGTACCTACGTGACAATACTTCCAAGTCATAACTTTGAGCTTTTGGCATTGAGGTCAGGTAGGTTGTTTTGTGATGTTACACTCTTACAGGGGCTAGTGATCAGGCAAGCAGATCACCTATATATATATATATATTACTAGCAACCCGCCCTCGCTTCGCTTCGGTTTCAGTCGCTTTACCCGCGGCGTAGTTCCCGTTCCTGTGGGAATACCGAGATAAAATATAGCCTATGTTACTCCCTGATATGATAGCTTTCCATTGGTGAAAGAATTTTTGTAATCGGTTCGGTGGTTTAAGCGTGAAAGCGTTACAAACAAACAAACAAACATCCTTACTTTCGCATTTATAATATTAATATGGATATATATGTACAGAGCGTGCCCTTGGTATAGTCTACTTCTTGAATGTCTATTACTTATTTATTTATATGCTTATATTTAGATTGTGGCTTTCTAACCTTTTTCCACTTGAATTTGACGTTCCCACATTTGTTCTGTGTCAGTACTGCATTTTGTCATTTTCAACAATACCCCGAGAGGAGGAATGTCCATTACGAATGCATCGAGCTATGCTTTAGTTTATTTTTCTTTCAAGACTTAGTGTAGATGGATAAGCGGCTGTGTTAGTGGGCGTAAAACGGAAATGGAACTTGAATAAATTGAATTGTACTGTGACTATGATTGCTTCAATATGGTAATACATACATATCTAAGCAATGCGATGATGTTTTGTCCATAAGGAAGTTGTATTGAAATTGTGAGTGGAAATTCTAACACATTGTACACTCTAACAAAAAAATATAAACATAAGTTCTTAAAATATCCGCTTTAATCTTTAGAGAAAGCTTAAACATGTCATTTACGTGAGCGTTGGAAATTACAGTAATTAATTGAGTTCAATAGACGTATGTAAGTGTAAATTATACATAGACGCGTCAAATTTAACAAAATGGGTAGTGAGTAGTGTGTGCTATTCAAATTATAATAATAGTGAGCAATGTTTAAATTAAAATACGGCGTTGTAAAAAACGTACAGCGGTGACTCCTTTTTATCGCTTGCCTGCTTATTGAAATTTTCTATTGAATACTTCGTTATTGCTGCTTAAGGCAAGGCTATTTTAAAATTGAGTGGCGTTTAAAGGTAAGGTCATTTATCTCTAAGAAAATAAGATACAAATACCAAATAAGTGTCAGCGACCTAATTATGTGGAATTGATTCAAGAGTTATTTGGCGATTACTTATCGCGATAGATTTCATTATCCGATATTTTTGTTGTACATACTTAATATCTTTCTGTTTTTTATTATTTAGCTCTTATTTCATATTTTTATACATCCATTTGTCAATTTTTTTTAAAGACACCATTCTGCTATAATTCGTAATCCTTGTATTGCGGGGCACTTTACAATCATATAATTAACGGACACAAATTACATCCAGACTCAGAACAACACTTGGTGGATCACACAAATTGTTGTAGGTACTGCGTGGGAATCGAACCTATGACACTGGCACTGTAGGTCGGTATTTTAACCACTACGCCATCTGTGCAGTCAATTTCTAAGTTCAAGCTTTCTCTACAATTCCCATAATACGTAGGAGGAAGTTCCTGTATACGCGTGGGACACAATTTTCATGAAAGAATAAAATACCTTTATCCCATTTCTTCAGGTCCTCAATCTATCCTACAACAATTCTCAAAAGTGATATCTATTTATCTTGCTTTGATTAACGCGTTAATACATACATATTGTATCTTTATGATACAACAGAATACAAATAGAAAGAAAACTAAACAAAATATATAATCATTTGTAAAAGAATAAATGGAGTATCCTGTGACCCGTCAAAGGAGCGGTGCTAAAGCGAGTGCGACATTGCACGGGGTCAGACGTCGATCGATCGGTCGCGGCGACGGCGGCACATCTGATATGTTGCCACTAGAGTATTAAGAAAATAATAGGTACCATATTTTTAGTAGTGTTTACTTTTACCCGTACCCGAGTAGATACGAAAAATAACAAGTCTAAACCACAACTAATGTATTTTCAGGAATAGAGTTATTATTGAATTTGTCTATGTTACCTTTCTTTAGCCCTGTTTTTTATCACTTACAAAGAAAAAATACCTACCATATATGTATAGTATATACTATGAAAACAATACTATGAAAACCAGTAGTTTTAATTTTCCGTTTTTAGGGTTCCATACATATCAAAATAACAGCAAACTTATGCGCTAACTTTGTCGCCATTTAGTCCGTTAAGGCGTCTTTTCTTAAGCACTCTTAGCGGTATCAAATAGAAATTTAAATCAAATACCTACAAAAGTTTATGATCTGTAAAAAAAATATTTTCTATTTGGTGCAATCTAAGCCTTAAATTGCATCTAATTGAAAATTATTGTATTTATTTAAAAGTATATAATAATATAAAGTATAAAAAAGATAGTGTAATAAACATCCATCCATTTTCTCGTTTATAATATTAAGTTTTGAAAGGGACAGGTTTTTTTTTTTTTTATTGCCAACGGTGGCAAACGAGCAAGCAGCACACCTGATGGTAAGTGAAACTGCTGCACATGGACCTTTGCGATACCAGGGGCACAGCCAGGCCGCTGCCTACCGTGAAGGAAATACTCTTCTTAAACCTCGTTTAAAGAAGGACATGTCATAGCGCTCGGGAAACACAGCAGCAGGTAGTTCATTCCAGAGCTTGCACGTACGTGGGAGAAATGATCGCTGGAAACGTACAGTTGAAGACCATAACGTTTCC
This sequence comes from Lymantria dispar, assembly GCA_032191425.1. Taxonomy (NCBI): domain Eukaryota; kingdom Metazoa; phylum Arthropoda; class Insecta; order Lepidoptera; family Erebidae; genus Lymantria; species Lymantria dispar. The sequence goes on along the minus strand of CM063446.1, from coordinate 17,413,538 downwards.
AGGTGAAATGGATGAACCCTGCTGCGATGTCGAGTGGTACGTTGGTAGAATGGTGACGGTGGTACCAAGTCAAACAGTTCCTCGGAGCACTCCTCGTGAAAGAGTCGGTAGAGTACACAGAGTGACCCAAAGTCTCTCCGCTGCTCCAGTGACTCCAATCTGTCCGTAAGATTGGGATCCCCGACGATTCGAACAGCCCGTCTTTGCAGGGAGTCAAGTGGGTCTAGCTGATATTTGGGCGCACCTGCCCAGAGATGTGAGTAGTACTCCACATGAGGACGAACTTGTGCTTTGTATAGCACAAGACGCTGTCTCGGTGTGAAGTACCGCCTGGTTCTGTTCAGGACACCCAACTTTTTGCTTGCCAATTTGGCTTTGTCCTCCAAATGACTCCCAAACTGGACTTTGCTCGATATCTTGACGCCGAGAATCCCAATACTCTCAGAAATTGGGAGAGTTACTCCTTGGAACTGAGGCGCCATGACAAACGGGTCCTTCTTTGCAGTGAACGCGCAAACTTGTGTCTTTGAGGGGTTGAACTGGACTAGGTTCCGTTCACCCCATTCCGAGGCCCGCCCCAGAGAGCGCTCAACTTCAGACACAAGTTGAACCCTTCTTTCCTGAGTACTCCGAGGGATATTCCGTTGCTCAGTGTACCGCTCATCACCCGTACTGTCATCCGCATAGCAACGCATACTCTCGATTGGACAGGTACAAATTGGAATAGGACTAGGTGACGGAAGAGTTCATTTGGTTAACCAACACTAATAAAAAATTAAAAACAATAAAATTGCATGTAGATTAAATATGTAGATTGAAAACTTGTTTTGGGTGAACATCGGTTTCTAATTTCGGCTTTTTTGAAAAGGATAGTAGTTGCAGCCTTTTCAAAAAAAGTTTAGCAAGAAAATATGTACATATATCAACAAGATAACGAGTTTTTAAACACTCCTCCACAACGACCCTTCGACATGGCTGACTTATTATGGACCCTTCCATTCTAATCCATGATTGGCTTTTTTACCACAATGTCCAGATGAGGTTGGCCCTTCAGTGATGTTATCTGCTCACATTCATTGGCTGTCTCATACAACACACGTGACGAAGGTAGGAATGGTCATCATATTTACAATGATTAGAAAATATGGAATGAGATGCAACATGTTATTGAAAGATGATTATTATTGAATTTTAATGCCAGTAGTAGACCATCCAGTAGATAACCGGACGATAAGTAGTAACTGCAGTCCATAGACCGCTGTAATACTAGGAGCACAACCATGTTACTGCCTACGTGAGGTTCGGGCTTCTGGTTCTCTGCCTCACCGAACGAAGTGTAGGAGCAAATTGCTACTACTCGTATGTCGGTTTTCTGTGAGAGGGTTTTCTGTGGTACTGTACCTGACGAGTCGACCCATTCATGGCCGAAACCAAAAAATGTCAACATTGTAGCCATGTCACTAGTAAATAAAATATGGATATTAAGTGAAAATTAAAAAGGTATACATATATTGTAGTATTTAAATACTCGTTTTGCATGGACATAAGCCAGCAGGTCTCCGGAAGGAAGTGAACGGCTCAATTACCGCGCGCGGCCGGGCGTGTGTAACGGTGTGGTCGCATGGAAACTCAATGCGATCAATATCCAATGTAACAAGTTTGTTCTTGGGATTACCATGCTAATTCGATGTTAAAGTAATTTACAAAAAAAAGGAAAGCCTTATTATTTTCTATTTTATATCGACCTTTTGTAATATTATGGAAGACTTTGGAGACATAGAATTAACGTACACAAATTAAACTGAGAAGTAGAGCAACCATGTAAAAAAACGGATTGACCTGTGGGTATCGAACACTATATAGAAGGCACATGAGATTGGTACTTAGTTCACTTCGCCAATTGTGCAGTCAAATATGTATTGTAAATGCTAGTTGGATCTTCAAAGTGATCCGATAAATTTTTAAAATGATCCTATTACTTTTTCTTCTTTAACGCAAGGCACATAGAGTTTCTTTAAAATGCTGTTTTATAATTTGAATATAGCTACTATAATTAATTAAGAATATTTTTAAATTAATATTTAAACATTGTGGCGCAACATGAGGGAGGCCTACGTCCAGCAGTGGACGGCAATAGGCTGAAATGATGAATGATGAATATTTAAACAATATCCGAAAAATATTTTGTTATATTGTACACAATAAAATACTTTATTGACATCTTGATGGTGGTTCGTCAAAACAACTGTTATGTTGCTAGAGTAACATATAACGCACGCGTAATCGATTGGATCATTAGTGCTACATGTATCATTTTACTCTATGGCCAAATGGTTAAAAATTAGGATATCGTTTTACGATACAGAAATTCATATATTTTACTCAAATGGTAAAGCTTGCTTTTTATGGCAGGCTCTGGTCTAGTACACACAACAACATTATGCGACAATTATATGTGTAGATTTCTAAGCAATCTAGAAAATATTGCATGAATTTTTGAAGTGAAATTTCTTTATCGGCGCTGGAAAAAAATTTACCGTCACATTTTTCGGTTACGCGTCACATTTTTTCGTTACGCGCCATCTTTTTCTCGTCCCCACCACGGTCGATTCGAATAAAGAGTACTTTCTCCAGTGGAGTAGGGATAGCATGTCGTTTAAGTGGACATAAAAGGATAAAGGTATAAAGGGATAAAGTAATAAAGGGATAAAGGGATAAGGTGATAAGGGGATAAAGGGATAAAGGGATAAGGGACAAAGGAACAACGGGACAAAGGGACAAAGGAACAAAGGGACAAAGGATAAAGAAGTTTCACTTCTGCTATGCGTACTTTGTACGCACGTTATTTTTTTTTTTTAATAACAGCACGAATACTGATAAAGCAGCAGTAACTTAGTATCTGTTAAGCTCTTAAGTGAAGATACAAGTAAGTTATAATCTGATATTCCCAAAGAATACCTGAATGCCACGAATATTTAGCACGTCTTATTATAACACGAAATTTTTGTGTCTTAGCAAATTTCATAACACCTTCAGTGGACATTAAATGTATTTTTTACGCTATTTTACTATCTCCAACCGTCTTAATTCAGTGTAATGGAAACTTTGAATTTGATTTTGACCCACTTCAATTTGAATTCGGATTGAATTGAAACTTTGCGCACTTGTCAAGGACTGATGACAATACAGTAATTTAATAAGTTTGTCTTATTATCTCGAACTGGACCACGAGGATAAAATGAAAATTATCATACATCACGGATTAAGTAACTTCAAGAAAATAAAAAAACTGTTTAAAAAAATGAAAATTTACGATTTGACAGCAGTTTGAAGTAAATAAAAAATTATAGTTTAGAAACAAAGTAAAAAAAACGGGTAAAAAGTGCGAGACGGAGTTGCACACGAAGGGTTCCGTACCATTCCCATCTATAAAAAGGGCAAAAAAAAATCGCATCTGTTGTATGGGAGCCCCCTCTTAAATATTTATTTTATTGTGTTTTTAGTATTTGTTGTTATAGTGGCAAATTTTCAACTGTCTAGCTATCGCGGTTCTCGAGATACAGCCTGGTGACAGACAGACGGACGGACAGACAGCGAAGTCTTATAAATAGGGTCCCGTTTTTACCCTTTGGGTACGGAATCCTAAAAAGCCTAAAATAATTTATACTATTTCAATATACTAATTAATAATATCAATAGTAACAGATACGTCCCACTGCTGATGTTTAATTTGATCGGGATGGGAAGTTGCTGTTGTATTCCGGGTTGCTCAGACATGTAGGAATATGGAAGATATAGGAATACGGCTTAGACATGTAGGAATATCGATTAATTACTTGATTTCTTAATTCTTTGGTTTTGTATTGATGCATTTGTCACTATTCTCCTATTCTCTAATTGAGTTATTGTTCTAATTCGATCATCACATAAATAGTGATAGTTTATTTACAAATTTATATATTTTTAGTTATTTATAAAACATAGATGTAAAATCTTCATCACATGGGTGCTAAGAGATATCACAATAAGAGCTTCACAATGGTGTAGTGGGCAGAAGTGCTTCCATATTTAGAGAGTGCATCGTGTTCTTTGACTGGCTTAAGCCGACTTTTTAAGTTCCCACAATAGTATGATCGTGACCGTTGTAACGATAGGAGCGTTGATAACTTACTATTCTGCGTTTACTATGAACTAGAGACGCATATCGTGAGGCCGTTTAATTCTAAATTGTAACTGATAATATATCTATAGGTCTTAAACCGTTGGTAGCAAGGAGCTTAGTAGTTTATGAGAAGAAGAAAAAGTTTTATACGAATATTTACAGACTTATGTGTAACTACTACTAGTATAATTATACCCGCAAACAATTATAATAAATATTCAATCAATTCTTGTAGCTCTCTGAAGGATCTCTGAAGGAAATATGATTATGGCGATGTTTGTTGCAGCTTGTCGATAATAGATATCAAAATGACTTCGATATCCCTTTCCAACTTCGGCATAATAATTTCATTCGCGGAGTCTTTATTAGTCCAATTTTTATCCGTTATTAAAACATGTTGTCTTATTTGCCATGATATAATTTTGAGTTTGTTTTAACTCTTTTAACTTTGCTCATTGCACCTCAAGAAAGTTATAAGGTATTGAATTTTTGTGTACCCGTGTGATGGTCGCTGGTTGGTTAAGATTACAAAGTATTTCTATTAAATTTTCAGTGAGAGTCGTGGAAACCAGCTACGGTATCACCAGAAGTATGTGCGGCAGCACTGCCCTGGGAAGGTTAAACACTGTTTGTACAAATTTGCCAGCCAAGCGTGCGATTATGACATAATGCTCAATTTGGAAGGCTAATGTCCAACAGTTGACATCAAGTAGGTTGCTTGATGGATGGATAGATTGCAATTATTGTAACGTAACTCTTCTATTGTAACCTCATTATGGGAATGTACCACTTGTATAACTAACGTATTGAAATTGAAAATAATTGGTAATAGTTTCAAATCATGCGATTGTCATCTTTAAGAAGAAAATGGACAGAACTCTTAAGAAATCTACCTAGTTGAAAGAACCTATGTTTTTCTTTTTTATCTTGTAATTAAAACATAATTATTTGTATGTTCATATGTTGTACATTGCGTTGGTGTAGAAATCTGTCGATCAAATTAAACTTTATGTCAATACTAGCCTGTCTGTCTGTCTGTTTGTTCCGGGTAATCTTCAAAACGGCTGGACCGATTTCAAAAATTCTTTCACCAATGGAAAGCTATAATATCAGGGAGTAACCTAAGCTATATTTTATCCTGGTATTCCCACGGGAACTGGAACTACGCTGGTAAAACGACTAAAACCGAAGCGAAGCGAGGGCGGGTTGCTAGTGACTAATAAGACAAAATATGTATAGTATATCTTGTTCCGTGTGGTGACGGAGTAAGAATACAATTCACCACTCTCTATCTTGCCCGTGGATGTCGTAAAAGACGACTAAGGGATATAATTAGTATATAACGTCTATGCAAGAGAAGGAGAACTGGAGACAAAACCCTATGCCAACCTGTGGGACCAACAGTGGGACGTATATGAGCTGAAATGATGATGATGATGTCTTAAGATTTTTTTGGCTTGGGCTATGGTTAGCGCACCCACCGGCCGCCCGACTGTCCGGGCCGAGAGAGAGGCGGGCGCGGCCCCATAACCCACCCGTAGCACGTCGCCTTCGTCGTTGGACTAACCTTATCTTGTCTTAGTTAAGGTTAATTTACAGTTTCATCGCCTTACATGACATTAATTTAATTACTTATGCTAAAGTAAACATCGACGAGATATCTAGTAAGTAATTGTTATGTTATCTATAGCATAATTATTCTAAAATCACTAATGCTAAGCCTAAGATAATAAACTAATTAGTTTGGGTTATATTTGTTTACATAGGTATGTTATTGCTACTACATCTTTGGTAAATTTACGTAAGCAATATTATTAAGTCTCAAGTTTGAGCCTTATGTCAGTACGTAAAATTTAATTGAGTATGTAAGTTGCTGTCCCTAGGTCTAGTCGACAACAGTCCTCGCGTTGCTTCTATTGCATTGGGCATAACGTTATATAGCGAAATGGCAGTGTTACCCTCTGCTTATCACTTTGGAGGCAAAGGTTTGAGAACTAGAAATAGTTGTATATTGAATGAAATGACTACTTCTTGTTAAAGAACGCTTTTTAGGGTTCCGTACTCAAAGGGTAAAAACGGGACTCTATTACGAAGACTTCGCTGTCTGTACGTCTGTCTGTCACCAGAATGTATCGCAAGAACCGCGATAGGCTGTTGAAATTTTTACAAATTATGTATTTCTGTTGCCACTGTAGCAATAAATACTAAAAACAAAATAAAATAAATATTTAAGGGAGGCTCCCATACAACAAACGCGATTTTTATAGATAACTAGCAACCCGCCCTCGCTTCGCTTTGGTTATAAGTTATAGTCGTTTTACCCGCGTAGTGCCCGTTTCCGTGGAAATACCGGGATAAAATATAGCCTAGTTTACGCCCTGATATTATAGCTTTCCATTGGTGAAAGAATTTTTGAAATCGGTCCTGCCGTTTTGAAGATTATCCAGAACAAACAGACAGACAGACGTCTCAGACAGACAGACAGACAAAAATTTTTTAATTGCTATTTTAGGCATAGGTGTCGTGCAAATAACCGTGTGAGCATGAAAAAAGCCTATTATTTTGACATTACAAACAGACACTCCAATTTTATTTATTGGTATAGACTAGCAACCCGCCCTCGCTTCGCTTCGGTTTTAGTCGTTTTACCCGCGTAGTTCCCGTTCCCGTGGGAATACCGGGATAAAATATAGCCTAGTTTACGCCCTGATATTATAGCTTTCCATTGGTGAAAGAATTTTTGAAAACGGTCCAGCCGTTTTGAAGATTACCCGGAACAAACAGACAGACAGACAGATAAAATTTTTTTAATTTGTATTTTAGGCATAGGTGTCGTGCAAATAACCGTGTGAGCATGAAAAAATCCTATTATTTTGACATTACAAACAGACACTCCAATTTTATTTATTGGTATAGAGTTATAGATGCTGCAAAACCCTACGTGCGCGACTCCGACTCGCACTTAGCCGGTTTTTAATAACTATTCATTGACTCAAATTTAAAACGAAATGTTACATTTTAAATAATGCTTTACGGATTTTATCGCGTTTGTATTTGATTTTTGATTGCCCGACGTTTCCAACACTTTGCAGCGTTCATGGTCACGGGCGGACTAAGATGTCTCACGTCCAACAAGTCATCGTGATTGCAGAAAATTTATAATAGTCTGCCCGTGACCATGAACGCTGCAAAGTGTTCGAAACGTCGAGCAATAAAAAATCAAATTCAAACGTAAAGTAGTTTTATTTAAAACTAGCAACCCGCCCTCGCTTCGCTTCGGTTTCAGGCGTCTTTCCTGCGTAGTTCCCGTTCCCGTGGGAATACCGGGATAAAATATAGTCTAGTTTACGCCCTGATATTATAGCTTTCCACTGGTGAAAGAATATTTGAAATCGGTTCAGCCGTTATGAAGATTACCCGGAACAAACAGACAGACAATTTTTTTTTAATCGTTATTTTAGGCATACGTGTCGTGAAAATAACCGTGTGAGCATGAAAAAAGCCTATTATTTTGACATTACAAACAGACACTCCAATTTTATTGATTGGTATAGATGTGTAATACTCGCGTAAACATCAGAGATTATTACGAAATGTTACTTTTTAATTATTGTCTTCAAAAGCGAACAGATAATAAATGTTGTATTACTTGAGTATACATTATATGTGGAAACGTAACTTTACAAACGTTCATCATCATCATCATTACAGTTGATATACGTCCCGCTGCTAGGCTCGAGCTTCCTCTACAATAGGAGGGAAATTGAGCTATTATACCACGCTGGCCATATGGGTTGGTTCAGGGTTTCATTTTGAATTTTCCTTCTCTTGCACAGTACACTTACATGTTATAATCCCTTAGTCGATACCACAGAAATATTAATACTTTAGAAAGGCTATTCCCCTGATTTTGTTCGAAAACCAGCGTGGCATAATTACTCCCGCTAATGTTAACACATATGCAAGGTCTATGCTTACAATAATTTCACACACTAACATAACACACACACGTCAATTTCGAAGTTGCAGTTGGTACACAAACTATAACTAAGTTCTGTAGGCAACGTATACCCACATATAAAAAAACAGATGTACACTAGTGCTTGCCATGGTCGATATACTACACGATATTTATTTAGCCTGTTTTAACGAAACAAAAATATTAATGTCTTTAAATTAAGCACTTACTTGTGTGATGTGTTGAAGTTATTTGTAATGCAAGTCAGTAATTTAACAGTAAAATCATGCAAATGAAACTCCTCACTACAAGGAAGAATAGAACAATTATTTTGTACGACAACTAAATACCTACTTAATTAAACATTTAGTTTTCCAATAAAAATGAAATACAATACTATTTGATCACTTTACCATTATTTTTAGTACTCTACAAAATGTTGTGAACAAATTGATTTAGTTGGTATTTAGTTAACTACCAGTTGCCTTAATCCATAGTTTTCTAATACTTGAATTTCATGGCCATCTAAAATTAAAATGTACCTATTTACCATAAAATATTAAACTTCAAATAATATATATATATATATATATATATATATATATATATATATATATATATATATATATATATATATATATATATATATATATATATATTTAGTGATTGGTCCCGAACATAGATATTTTATTACTATTATTTTGTTATTTTTATTTTATTAAATGCTAAAGAATAAGTACTAATGAGCACTATGAAGTTTGTACAATAGATCATCAACATCATCATCGCAGCCCACATACGTCCCACTGTTGAGGTCGGGCCTCCTCCACAATGAGAGGGAATTTGACCTATTATACTATGCTGGTCAGACATGGTATAGGGTTTTATTTTAAGTTTTCCCTCTCTTGCACAGATGTTATGCTGATATTATATCCCATAGTCGTCTTTTACGACATCCACGGGCAAGATAGGGAGTGGTGAATTATATTCTTACTCCGTCACCACACGGAAAATATACAAGAATGTACTATAGATATGCAAGATAAATTAAGTAGGTAATGTATATCAGAATAATTGATTTTTAAATACCTATTTAAATATTGTTAATATAACTAAATAAAACGATTACTAAATTAAGTGTTAAAATATTTATTTATATGATAAAATTAACACATAGGTAATTATTGAAATCAATAACTTATAGTATGTTGGACAACACTATCGATACGCGTGGATCAACGTCAATGTTTTGAATGAAAACGTATACTACCACGCTAGTAAGTCGGTTCTTAGTGATATCGCATTGAACGCAGTACATTGCGCGGTTGCTGGACTAATAAAAGGTGATATCCATGTACGGCAGACGATGCATAATGTTTGGCTCTTTTTGCGATTTAATAATTGATTGTTGTAAACGACATAATACTCTCATAAAATTACGAAATATCACTGAATTAATTAGTTTATGGACTTAATGATGAAAAGAAATGCCCTCTTAGACTATAACTACGCAACTGACTTCGTTTTCGACACGTTGTAACAGCGCAAGACGGCATATTTCTCTTTTTGTCGGAGCTTCGTTCAAGGTCACTATATGAGCGCAACTAAGAGCCGGTAAAACGAATTTCGTCAATATTAAGACCGTTTGATCGTAATTGTGGCACGCTTGCCCCGCCCACATGGCCGTTCTATCTTATTAATTTTTCTGTGGTCGATACCCACGGACAGGAAAAGGGGGTTATGAATTGTATTCTTATTGCCTCACCACACGGAAATGTTGCTACATATTTTAAAACTAATATTTTCACTTTGATTTATTTGCATATCCTGTGCATATTATATATCTATACCAATAAATAAAATTGGAGTGTCTAATGATATCTGATGTTTACGCGAGCACTACACATTGTAAATAAAACTACTTTTACGGATTATATCGCGTTTGTATTTGATTTATGATTGCCCGACGTTTCGAACACTTTGCAGCATTCATGGTCACGGGCGGACTAAGGTGTCTCACGTCCAACAAGTAATCGTTATTACAGACATTTACAATTATCTACCCGATACATGTTGTTCCGGGTAATCTTCAAAACGGCTGGACCGATTTCAAAAATTCTTTCACCAATGGAAAGCTATAATATCAGGGCGTAAACTAGGCTATATTTTATCCCGGTATTCCCACGGGAACGGGAACTACGCGGGTAAAACCTATAACCGAAGCGAAGCGAGGGCGGGCTGCTAGTTAATACTATATAACTCGAAACACAATTTTTGTTAATAGAGAAATTATGTTTATTTTTATAATATTTCTTAATTCTTAACTAATATCATCACGTATATCGAGATGTGTTAAACCACTTTTAATCTGTATTCTTATCCAAATTAGAGAGTTCACACCTTGAAAGCTCGAATAATCCACTCTTTATGTACATAATAACTTTGAAGAACTTGTATCGCACCTGTGTCTACAATTTACGCCTATTCATGGCTATGAATGATATGAATTTTATATGAAATTGCTTTTCATAAAGATTATCACACTATTAGTGTTGCATTAGGTTTCAAATTTTCTCAGTTTATCATACTGAAGGGGGTATTCTGGTCTAGAAGCCTAAATCTTTGGCATTTTTCAAACTAGGATAAAAGAAAATGAAATATATTTTTACCATGGATTTTTTTTTGGGGGGCGCGGCCGGAGCACCTCCTCGTGGTGCTCCCTGGTAACGTTCATTTGGACGTCATGCGGCCATTTGGACGGCCAAGATTCCGGCAGGGGGGGGTCTCCGCGTGCGGCTCTGGTGGCAGAGCGCACGGCGGATCTGACCCGGGGCCAATGGGGCGGATGTGCCTCATGGCACTCCGTCGCCAGGGACGGTTGCGTCACGGCCCGGGGGCGTGACGGGTCGGTCGCTTGCGAGCGGCCAGACCCGGAAGGCCCAAACCGTAATCCTGAGCAGGGGGGTCAGGACCGGGGGTCTTCGGACCGCGGGGAAGAAAACCCCTATAAAAAATTACCCCAATCTTAAGTTTGGCCACTCGGCGAGGAGATGTATGACTGGTGGGTTAAGAAGCGCGTGAGCGTCCAGTCGTTAGAGTGGTAGTCAAGACAAGACTCAAAAACGTCCAAATAATGGCAGAAGTTAATACTAGTAAAACTTCACCAGAGGGTCCCGGCCAGGCCGGGGAATCCCTTGCTGTGCCGGTGCTTGCGCGCGACGTCCATTTGGAGTCGCGCCCAAGTCCCGGCACAGTCAGTCCCCAATCGTATGGGTGGGGGACAACTACTGCCTCAGAAGCCGAGAGCCCGGCTCAACACCAAGTGGCTCAGGGGGGGAGGGGGAACGAGGAGGAGGTGCAGGTGCGGAAGAAGACCCGAAGGACAAAGCCGAGGCGTTCCGCCGCTGCACGAGCCCGCATTAGCGCCAATGCATCGAAGGCGTGGCGGGCGCGGATGAAGGCTGAAGCCATTGCCGCACGCGACGAGGGCGGCAGCATTGCTGCTGCAGGGCCGTCGCGGGACGGGGGTGGCGTTGCTGCTCAGCCGTCGGAAGAGAGGTTGGAGACCACTGCAGGGCCGCCGCGTGAGGAGAGCGGCAGCAGCAGCGGGTCCGAGCACGAGGGCGGCATTGCCGCAGAGCCGTGCGTAAGGTTAGCAGGCGAAAGCTCCGAGCTGTCGAGCGATGAGGGCGGCATTGCCGCAGAGCCGTCGCAGGATGAGGGCGGCAGTGCCGCAGGGCCATCCGAGGCATCGGAGATGGAGCTGACGGACGTGGGCGGAAGTGCCGCAGAGCCGTCCGCCGAGGAGTGCAGCACCCCTTGGGTGCTAGTCGGCCGGAGTAGGAACGAGGGCGGTGGATGCGCCGTCAGTCGAGGGTGTGGTAGACAGATGTTAGGCGCGCCGTCAGTCGAGGGTGCAGTTAGGCCGTCGTCGTTGCCGTCGTCGCCGTCGTCGTCGTCGTCGCCGAGGAAGAGGACGGAGGGGGCTGCAAAGGCGTCAGCTCCAGCCCCAAGTGCGAGGAAGAGGGAGGAGGCCCTCCCCCCGAGACCCTGGAAGCGCCCCCTGCAAGAGGGTGGCCGCTCCAACACCGACTCGGAGGGGAGTTCCATCATCATGCCTCCTCCCAAGGTCCCGACCATGCGCCGGGGGCGCAGAGGCCGAGGATCGGCGGTGGTGGCGAGGCCGGGGACACCGGGTCCGGCTGGCCACGGTGGCGAGGTGGCGGCCCTTCAGGCCGCGAACGCCCGCCTTAGTGAGGAGGTCTCCGGCTTGCGGGAACGCAACCGCAAGCTGGAGACGGAGCTATCGGCGGTGCGACGGGAGAACCGCGGGTTGGCCAAGGAGATGGCCGACCTGCGGGCCCAGTTCGCGCGCCTGGCGCCGGCCGCGCCGCCTGTGCCAGCCTCGCCACCGAAACGGGCTGCGCCGGGGAGGGCGGGCCCGTCGTCTGCGCCCGTGGCGCCGGCTGCGCCCGTCGCGGCTGCTGCGCCGGCTGCACCCGTCGCGGCTTCGGCGCTTCCTCCCCTCGTCGTGGTCCCCCCGCCGGCTCGTGGCCGCGGGAGGCCTCGGAGGGGGGAGGAGCCGCCGCCCGACGAGGTGCACGGCGTGTCGGAGTCGGCGGTACGCGTGATCCTAGCCCGAGTAGGGGTGATGGTGGATGCGCGTATCGCCGCCGTAGCGGCCAGGCTCCCGCCTGAGCCGCCCCTCCGACCGCCGCTCGCCGCGGACAAGGCGAGGCGGCCGCAAGCGTCAGCTCCCACCCCGCTGCCCTGTCAGGGTGGCCGCGTGGTGAGCTACGCTGCGGCCGCGGCCGGGCCCAAGGGGGCCAAGAAGGCCGGCAAGGTGCCGGCTCCCGCCAAGGCCGGGCCGCGGCCGGCGCCAGCGGCTGCACCGCAGGCGCCGGCCAGCGCACCCGCGACCGCTCCTGCTGCGCTCAGCGCTGCTGCCAGGCTCGAACAGGGCTGGCAGGTGGCTGAGCGGAGCAGGAAGGCACGCGGCCAGAAGCGGAGAGCGGCGGCCAAGAGTGCCGCCGTGGCCGCCGCTCCCCAGGCGGGAGCCGGCAGAAAAGGGAAGAAAAGGTCGCGCAGGGGCCTCAAGTCGCCGAAGACGGCCGCGGTGGTCATCACCGTGCTGCCTGAGGCGGCTGAGAGGGGCCTCAACTATGAGGCCGTCCTAAAACGCGCCCGGCGGGAGCTGGACGTCTCCGGTATCGGGGGCGTCGAGGCGAGGACCCGCAAGGCCCGGACAGGGGCTCGAATACTCGAGTTCCCTGGGGCCGAGGGCGCGAAGACGGCCGATAGTTTGGCCACGATGTTGAGGGGGCTGTTCGGGCCGGAGGATGGTGTCCGAGTCGCCAGGCCTGTCAAGTGCGCAGAGATGCGCCTGACGGGCTTGGACGATTCCGTGACGGTGGAGGACGTCCGGGAGGCCATTATGGCGCGTACCGGATGTGCCTCGGACACCGTCCGGATTGGCACCATTCGCACTGGCCCGGGCGGCGTCGGTGCTGCCTGGGTGCAGTGTCCGGTGGAGTCGGTCAAGCAATTGGCCGACTCAGGCAGGCTCCTCGTGGGCTGGAGCTCGGCGCGGGTAACCGTGCTAGAGCCCCGGCCCGCGAGGTGTTACAAATGCATGGCGGTCGGGCATACCCGACCGACATGCAAAAACTGCTTTGACTGCAGCGGGCTATGTTTCCGTTGCGGTCAGACCGGACACCAGGCGGCATCGTGCTCTGCGGTGCCCCACTGCCCCGCGTGTGCGGCAGGCAATAGGCCTGCCAAACACCGCATGGGCTCTGGGGACTGCAGACCCCCGGCATCGGCCCCGAAGGGGCGGGACGGCCCATCGACCGGGCCAGTCCCCGCTCCGAGCGCGGCCCGATCGCCCGTCAGCGCGGAGGAGGTGACGATGGATACGGACCGTTAATGGACCCCGTATCCATTCGTCTCCTCCAGGCCAACCTCAACCACACCGCCGGTGCGCAGGACGTGTTCCTGCAAGCCATGGCGGAGTGGTTGATAGGAGTAGCCGTAGCCGCGGAGCCGTACGTGGTGCCCGACCGGCCCAACTGGTTGGGTAGCACCGATGGCACCGTGGCAATCGTCGCCTCCACGTCGTGGCCTTCGTCGCCTCTGACCCTTAGGGACAGGGGCGTCGGATACGTCGCGGCGGACTGGGGGGAGATTACGCTCCTCGGAGTCTATCTCTCCCCTAACTGGAGTGTGACCGATTTCGAGGCCTCCCTCACCATCATGGAGGCCTCGTTACGGCGAATGGCATCGCGCCAGGTCTTCGTCTTGGGGGACTTCAACGCCAAGTCCGTGGCGTGGGGGTCTCCCCGGACGAACGACCGAGGACGGGCGATCGAGGAGTGGGCGGCGGCACTGGGCCTCTGTTTGCTTAACAGGGGCTCGGTGCATACGTGCGTGCGACAACGGGGCGGGTCGATAGTGGACCTTTCGTTCGCTAGCCCCGAGGTCGCCGCACGCGTGGGGAGCTGGCGCGTCGTGGAGGAGGTGGAGACCTTGTCGGACCACCGGTATATCCGGATGGAGGTCTCCCCGGTAATCTCGACGCCCAGCAGGGGTCACGGGGCGGATGGACGTCCTGCGTTCCCGCGATGGGCTGTGGGTCGCTTAGACCGGGACCAGCTGGCGGAGACAGCCATCGTTTACTCGTGGCTGTCCTCTGCCAACCAGTCGGACGGGGTGGACGCCGAGGCTGGCCGCATCCGCAGTGCGTTGACGCAGATCTGCGATGCGGCCATGCCCCGGGTACGGCGTCCGCCCCCGAGGAGGGCGGTCCACTGGTGGTCCCGGGAGCTGGCGGATCTCCGGGCCGCGTGCATTCGCGCCCGGAGGGCCTACACCCGCAGCCGGCGGCGGCAACGCGACGCGGAGCGGGAGGCCTTGCTGTATGAGGGCTACCGCAATGCGCGGTCGGCCTTCAGGCTGGCCGTCCGCTCCGCCAAGGACGTCAGTCGGCAGGAGATGCTGGACGGTCTCGATCGTGACCCCTGGGGACGCCCCTATCGCGCGGTGCTGAATAAGCTCCGCGCGCGGGGCCTTCCCCTCACCGAGACTCTCCAGCCCAGCCTTCTCACCCGGGTCGTCGAGGACCTGTTCCCGCGGCGGGCGGAACACACGCCCCCGGTCATGGCTCCGCCAGACACTGACCGGGAGGCCGACGACGACAGTGTTCCGCCCATCACGGAACCCGAGATGGGAGTGGCGGTGGCGCGCATGTGCGCAAAGTCCACCGCCCCAGGGCCCGACGGTGTTCCAAACCGCGTGTTGGGCCTGGTCCTCGACCACCTGGGTCCCCGCCTCAGGGAGCTGTTCGACGCGTGTTTAGCGTCCGGACGGTTCCCTGGGTGCTGGAAGGAGGGAAGGCTGGTGCTCCTGCCGAAGCCGGGACGGTCTCCGGGGTCGCCTTCGGCCTACAGGCCTATCGTGCTGCTCGATGACACGGGCAAGCTACTGGAGAGGGTGGTAGCTGCCCGCATCGAGCGGCACCTCGTCGGCACGGGGCCCGATCTGTCGGACGCCCAGTTTGGGTTTAGGAGGGGTCGTTCGACGATCGCGGCTCTGTTGCGCCTGAGGGCCGTGGCGACTGAGGCCGTCACCGGTGGGGGAGTGCTGTTGGCGGTGTCCCTAGACATCGCCAACGCATTCAATAGTCTGCCATTCAGCTGCATCAGGGAGGCGCTCCGGTATCACGGAGTGCCAGCTTACCTGAGGCGGCTAGTGGCAGACTATTTGGTGGGGCGCAGCGTCCTCTGTACCAACCGAGCAGGGGACGTTGTGCGAACGCCCATGACGTGCGGTGTCCCACAGGGGTCGGTCCTCGGACCCACCCTGTGGAACATCGGCTACGACTGGGCGTTGCGGGGGAGCCTCCCGCCCGGGCTGGGCGTGATTTGTTACGCCGACGACACGCTCGTCACAGCCCGCGGTGGGACGCTAGAAGAGGCGGTAAGCCTGGCGACCTATGGCACCGAAGAGGTCGTCAGGCGGATCGAGGCGCTGGGGTTGAGGGTCGCCCTGGACAAGACGGAGGCCCTCTTGTTCCATGGGCGCCTTATGAGCCCTCCCATCGGCGTCTCGATCACCGTCCGATCGGTTGACATCAGCATCCGGGCCCATATGAGGTACTTGGGCCTGGTGCTCGACGGGCAATGGTGGTTCCGGGAGCATTTCCGCAGGCTCGCTCCGCGGCTCGTCGGCGCGGCGTCCGCCCTATCGTGGCTAATGCCGAACGTGGGCGGACCGAGCGCTACGTGCCGACGGCTGTACACGGGGGTCATCCGGTCGATGGCCCTGTACGGCGCACCGGTGTGGGCGGGGTCCTTGACCGTCCGACTTAGGGCCCTTCTGTGGCGACCACAGAGGGTCATGGCGGTCAGGGCCATCCGCGGATACCGCACGGTTGCGACGGAGGCAGCGTGCCTATTGGCCGGGACTCCCCCGTGGGACCTGGAGGCGGAAATGCTCGCCGAGTTGTATCGGCGGGTGTCGGGGGTGCGCGGGGAGGGCGGTGTGATCTCGTTAAGGGATCTCACCGCCTGGCGCGTCGACGCCCGCCGAGACGTCATTGCCCGTTGGGCAGTCCGGCTGGAGAGGCCTCGGTTCGGGGTGCGAACCGTGGAGGCCTTCCGGCCGGTGCTGATGCAGTGGTTGGAGAGGCGGCACGGGGTGCTCTCCTTCCGACTAGTGCAGGTGTTGACGGGGCACGGGAGCTTCGCCAAATACCTGCACAGGGTCGTGAGGAGGGAGAGTACACCGTCCTGCCACCACTGCGATTGCGACGAGGACACGGCGCGCCACACGCTCGAGGCCTGCGCGGCTTGGGCAGTGCAGCGCCGTGAACTCGTCGCAATCATCGGTGCCGACCTGACGCTGCCGGCCATCGCTAGGGCGATGGTCGACAGCGTCAGGAACTGGGACGCGGTCGCAGCCTTCTGCGAGACAGTGATCTCGCAGAAGGAGGCGGCGGATCGTCTGCGCGTGGAGCGCAGCCTCGATGAGGAGATCCGCCGCCGGCGACTGGGGCGGCGCAGGCGCAATTATCTGCGCCTCATGCCGCCCTAGCCGAGGCCGCGGGTGACGTGACCGGGGATTAGTCCGTCACCCGCCGAGAGGCCGACCGCGTGAGGAAAGACCGACGTCCTCCCCGAGGGGGGGACGTCGGTCGACGGGAGGGTACCCCGCGTAGGGGGTATTCCGTCGGGCCGACCACTGACGACAAGTAAACCTGCTCCGGTGGTCGGCCCAATGACGAAGGCGAGGTGGTTTTCGGGTGGGTTGCGGGAGTTGCGTGCTTAGGCCCCTCTGTCGCCCCGGACGGAGTGGTGCGGAGGCGCGCCGACCGCGACCCACCCCAAAAAAAAAAAAAAAAAAAAAAAAAAACCATGGATTTTTTATATGATTTTTATTGACATTTTAAGAATATAAAAATAACATTAAAATACAAAAAAATCAAAAACTCATTTAATTTCAGGCTGGTGAAGTGGAGGCGGAAAAAAAAACGGTGCTTCCTGGTTGTCATGATGTCAACCCTTATAGTGATCCCAATCAAACAAATTAAGAAAATTCTTCATTAGTAAAGATGTCGCTATGACCTTAATCTCTGCCAAAGAAAAATAAAGCAAATACACAAAATGCCTTTTCTTTTTTGTTTTTTATATTTAATGAAGCTTTGGCAACGAAGCCATCAGCTTAAACCAAATTACAAAATTAATTAAAAGTTCTCAAATTATTTACTTTTTCATATTGTATAACTTATTTATAGTCATTGTCCATCAGTTAGTCAAGTCGTTATCATTAATTAGGCGCTGAAAACCTAATTAGATGATTTCTCTGGGAATTCCGGTTGAATATGAAAATACACGTAAACCACTCTTATATCACATTCACCACACTTCAGCACCTTAATTATATTATATTACATAAAATATCAGCAAAATTATTCAATATAACACTATAAAACACTAAAAAATGGAATATAATACAAGAGCTTAACATGACATTTCCAAATTCGCGCCGAAACTCCCACAAAATGGCGTCGTCAAAAAAAAAAAAATTGTACCACCTTTGTTCGACCTTTTTGAATTTTTTAAAAATACTTAAAATCAATTTTATTTAAATTCCAAGGCAGGGGTCATAGCCAGATATATAAAGAAGATATATATAAAATTTCAAATGAATCAGTCATGTAGAACTTGAGATGTCATGTCAACCACCTAGAAAAAAGTAGTTTTGAAAAAAAAAAGGCGTTTAAAGTTTAAGAAACGATTTCTGTAGAATAACTCAGATAATAACATTTACTAACACTTTGGATTAATCGGCGATTCCAAATCCAATAGTAAAAATGTTTTTTTTTTCTTAGTTTGAAAAATGCCTAAACGTAGGCTTTCTAGACAAGAATACCCCCTTAAATACTTCAAGTACGTTAAACTATGATTTTATTATTAAAGTAATTCTATGGAAGTGTAGTATTTATAATAACGGAGGTATTTATTACTCTAATTTATATTATATATATTATTCTAATTAATAAAGATATTATGTTAATAATTAAGAGAAGAAAACCTCAAAACTTTGTATTATTATAACGTACCGGTATCTGCAATCATTGCGGTATAAATAAAAATCATTATTATAATTTCAGCCCATATACGTCCCATCCCTGTTGCGCTCTTACCTCCTCCACAATAGGAGCGGAATTGCCCTTCTGCATCATGCTGGACAGACAGGTTGGGATAGAATTTTATTTCTAGTTTTCATTTCTTGCATAGATGTTATATGAATATTATACCGATTAGTCGTCTTTTATAACATTCACGAGCAGGGAATGCTGAATTGTATTCTTAATTTGTCACCACACAGAAATACGAAATTGTGTTAGGGAGGTAATCGGATACATGGCATTTAGCACCATAGATGACTATTAGCCATCTGTGTATTCCAAATTATATAAGTGGTGCTGTTTATAATAATGTAAGGGGTAATTAAACTTGGATAACACTTGGGAAGTGTGAGGCGCTTGGAAACTTAATTCTATAGAATGTTACGAACAAAGGCACCATTGGCTTTCACGTAATCTTAACAAACTGACTTTGAACAGGTTTAATTCATATTCTGAACATTAACTTCTATCCACGATTGTTGTGTGATGTGTATATGTTTTATAGGTATTATAATTACATATATTTCATGAATTGGTTATTTTCTAACAGATGTTTTAATTTTACGCATAGTTGCGTAAGTAACTGTGAAACCCTTATACATAATCATCATCACCACAAGTCAAATATGCCTACTGCTAGGCTTGAATCTCTACAATGGTAGGGAAATTAACCTGCTATACCAAACTAGTCAGACGTATTGAAGTAAGGTTTTATTTCGACTTGTTTTTCTCTTGCAAAGATATTATCTTAACGGCGGATCCAGAGGGGGGGGGGGGGTGTTATGGGGGTCAAAACCCCCCCCCGAGCTGGTTCCAGGACTTAGGTTAACTACTAATTGAACGTAATGATTTTATTTATATATTTTGTCACCTTACAGATTTTATGTAACTACATACCTTCAATATTTAATTAATTCAATCATACAAAGTTATAATATAACTAGCAACCTGCCCTCGCTTCGCTTCGGTTTTAGTCATTTTACCCGCGTAGTTCCCGTTCCCGTGGGAATACCGGGATAAAATATAGCCTAGTTTACGCCCTGATATTATAGCTTTCCATTGGTGAAAGAATTTTTGAAATCGGTCCAGCCGTTTTGAAGATTACACGGAACAAACAGACAGACAGACAGACAAAAAAATTTTAATTGCTATTTTAGGCATAGGTGTCGTGCAAATAACCGTGTGAGCATGAAAAAAGTCTATTATTTTGACATTACAAACAGACACTCCAATTTTACTTATTGGTATAGATGCCTACACTACCTGTCAGTGTAGCGATAGCGCAAAGGTCTTTCTCTACGTTGCGCAGAATTAAATCGTGGCTAAGATCTTCAATGGTTGAAGATCGCCTAGCCGGACTGACACTTCTCCACGTTCATAAAAACGTACCCATTGAGGTAAATGACGTAATAACGCGTTTCGGAAGAAGACGTAAAAGAAAAATTGATTTTGTTATATAAATATATGTATTTTGTCTGTTTCTATTTTGTTTGTTGGAAACCCTTGTCGTACCACCCCTTCACTTTTGCGGAGTTTTGCGTCATACCCCTCGACATACTTCTAGCTGTTATGACAAATCATTCACCACGGTTATGGAATATAAATAGGCTGTCTCATTCCGTGCGTGATAGTGCTTCTCTGGATGTCTTCAAGAGAAGATGGCAATATGTATGTGTATATGTACAAGTTATCATGTGTTAAGTTTTTCAAGTGTACAATAAAGAATTAATATTTTTAAGTACAGTACTTACGTACATTAATAAACTGCCTACTTTTTACTTGTATCTATTGTTATCAAAATTAAATTATAAGTTCTTGACTTGACCACGACTATGTGACCCCCTCCTGGCGCCAAAGCTGGATCCGCCCTTGTATTATCTGCATATACCTCTTAGTCGTATTTTACCACTCTGAGTATTGACTCAGAAAGAAAGGGGATGGGAGGTGGTCACCAAGCGACAAACTCTTATTAACTTAAGATGACGAAGCAGATCAAGGCTGAAAATCTCGACGTTGAACTAATACGCAGTTGGATGTTAGATGGACAAGGCGGGGTACCAACCTGATATCTAAATGCGGTTCATTTAGATATCAGGTTGGTACTTTTTTATTTCTTGGTTACGTGAAATATCAGGATAGGTTAGATTGATATAGGTGGATGGGTCGGCTATAGTCCACCACCCCCGGACCGCCGCAGAGCCCTACAAAGAAGACTCCTGCCAAGAGACCTACCCTCCCCCCCTCCAGTTGAGGAAACCTCAATCTCGACTTCTCAACAAACCAGTTGATTACTCCCCCCCCCCAACTTCATCTTAAACTGTTGTTACTTCACAACACTCTAACCACACCCACCTCACAGACCTTCAATGCCGCAACCTGGACCTGCACGGTACTCCCGCGTACTTATCTAAGTACGCGCCTAGTTCCGTCACGACCCACACCACGGCCTTGGACCTCGAACCAAGAACACCTGCCACAAAGAAGCCAATCACGCAAGATCTCCACTATCAAACGGGATCAGTGGCCGCCAAGTCCGTTTTGGGATGCGTGTCGCCCGGAGCGGGTCCTCCCCCGGGGCTACCGGGGGTCTCACTCTGCTCGGGCAGACCGCCCTGAGGCGGTGAAGAACGGCCGCTGTCCCCAACGAATCATCGATACACCCCAATCTACCGAGATATGTCGAAGTGCTGCACTCACCACATCTAGATTTCCACTCCCGGCCACTTTGCCACAATTTAAGACGCATAACCCGACCACCTGCCACTAATTTTAGTGGCAGCGCTAGATACCGCAGAAAAGGGCACACCTGCTCGAAACTGCTGCCGTTCCCCACCTCCGGTGAAGACGCAAGTCATCCCGTCGAAGAGGGAAACGAGGACTAAATCATGCTGTCTATAGTCCACCATCCATAAATAAGTTTGATATAGTTATGCGCCTTCATGTCGCCACGCCGTCACCTCGGCAGACGTGTGGAATGTCATCAGACCATAACCAGCCAATAAAAAGGCGATGAAATATCGCGATCGTTAGTCTGTTAAGTGTTTCTCAAATTTTATATGTTTGTCTAACTTTTATTCAGTTTAATTTAGAGTTCGATTTAAATCATTTTTGCTGAACAAGCTGACAATATAGCTTGCACATGTTGTCAGTTGAAAGAGTTATGACCTTCTCATGTCAGAAATTAGACTATGTAAGCAAAGCGTATGTCCTTCTCGTTGCAATTATATAATGTAAAGAAATCGGATGTCTACGTCAGTATTACACGTTATAAAAATAAATCAATTTTTACGGATTTTATCGCGTTTGTGTTTGATTTTAATGATCTATAATAACGATGACTTGTTGAACGCGAGACATCTTAGTTCCCCGTGACCATGAACGCTGTAAAGTGTTCGAAACGTCGGACAATCAAAAATCAAATACAAATGTGATAAAATCCGCCAAATAGTTTTAATTATGGAGTAGTTTGATGGTTATTTAGTGAAAATGGGTGATGTTGTTGCAGATGGATTTAAAGAGAAAATAGAGTAATAAATTACTCTATTTTCTCTGTGGTGTGGTGACGCAGTAAGATTACAATTCACCGCTCAATATCTTGTCCGTATCTGTCCGTGGGTGTCGTAATTGACGATTAAGAAATTTAATATCCATATAACATCTATGCAAGAGAAGACGATTTTAAAACGTAACCCTATACCAATAAGTCTGACCAGCATGCCATAGTAGGTCAATTGTCCTCCTATTCTGGAGAAGGCTTGAGCAGAGATGATTGTTAGTTTACCATAGATTATATATTTGATATATTTATTATATTTTAAAGACAACTTATCGTATGAAAGTATAAATTCGTGTATGGCGGGCGACTTGACGGACATGCAATGCAATTAAAGGAAACAAATACCAACCAGACAAGCATTTATGCATCATACAAAATCTATCCTGTGTTCGAATCGAACCCATAACTCTCAAGCACGGTAGATTATTTATTACTTAAACTGCTATGCTATCTGTACGCTCAAAACTTATTTAATAATACTAATGGGATTTCAACATCGTATCGTAGAGATGTACCTACTATTGTTCGTTGTTATCAGTTCCCCTACTTTATAATGTAATAGGTCATTCGCAACTGACCACCCCGTTGATTCCCTTTTTAATTGTTTAATTCTTACTAATTGGGTATCAAGTGAGGCGACCCTTTTAAGTGAACGTTATAGTCCTCTTAAATATCTGTATCGTTTGTTGTACGCAGCCCAATATTTACCAGATTGTCGGGTTATTGTAGCGGGGGCAGATTTTTAAAATGTATTATTTACTACATTTTCTAAAGATTGAAGTAATATTTTTACATTGTTATAAATTTATCTCTTGCCTCTCAATTTACAAAATTTTCATGTTTCTACCAAAGTCCTGTAGTATACGAATATATGTTGTAAACATAATTTTATCTATGTGAGATAATGTTAGATAGTACTAGCTTCTACTCACCCAAAGTTGAAATATTACAGTTGAAACTCAAGGGAATAAGATTACTGGGATAAAAGTATCCTATGTATTAATACAGGGTATCATCCTCCTCCATGCTATATTTTATCAAAATTGGTCTAACCGTTAGAGCGTAAAAAGGAGCCTTTACACTAATATTATAATGTGATGTGATTAGATGTAACAATAAATCAGAATTAATCTATATAAAACTCAAGCCCGTTCGCAGTGAACCGTACAATAAACAAAAATATACTGTATAATAGATAAGGGCTATGGACATAGTCCTCTTTCTTACGACACCCGCGGGCAAGAAAGGGGTAAACATTGTAATCTCAGTTCGCCTTCCAGAAGACAAACGTGTAGATTTTACAATAAAAGATTATGACTACAATAAAAACAGGGCCTTTGACAGATTCGCTGGTTAGTGAGGCGATGGATGCATAGCCAGGAGCTTGTTTAGGGATGGCTTTCTTGCTGGAAGGAGGGAAGGCTGGTGCTCCTGCCGAAGCCGGGACGGTCTCCGGGGTCGCCTTCGGCCTACAGGCCTATCGTGCTGCTCGATGACACGGGCAAGCTACTGGAGAGGGTGGTAGCTGCCCGCATCGAGCGGCACCTCGTCGGCACGGAGCCTGATCTGTCGGACGCCCAGTTCGGGTTTAGGAGGGGTCGTTCGACGATCGCGGCTCTGTTGCGCCTGAGGGCCGTGGCGACTGAGGCCGTCACCGGTAGGGGAGTGCTGTTGGCGGTGTCCCTAGACATCGCCAACGCATTCAATAGTCTGCCATTCAGCTGCATCAGGGAGGCGCTCCGGTATCACGGAGTGCCAGCTTACCTGAGGCGGCTAGTGGCAGACTATTTGGTGGGGCGCAGCGTCCTCTGCACCAACCGAGCAGGGGACGTTGTGCGAACGCCCATGACGTGCGGTGTCCCACAGGGGTCGGTCCTCGGACCCACCCTGTGGAACATCGGCTACGACTGGGCGTTGCGGGGGAGCCTCCCGCCCGGGCTGGGCGTGATTTGTTACGCCGACGACACGCTCGTCACAGCCCGCGGTGGGACGCTAGAAGAGGCGGTAAGCCTGGCGACCTATGGCACCGAAGAGGTCGTCAGGCGGATCGAGGCGCTGGGGTTGAGGGTCGCCCTGGACAAGACGGAGGCCCTCTTGTTCCATGGGCGTCGTATGAACCCTCCCATCGGCGTCTCGATCACCGTCCACTCGGTTGACATCAGTATCCGGGCCCATATGAGGTACTTGGGCCTGGTGCTCGACGGGCAATGGTGGTTCCGGGAGCATTTCCGCAGGCTTGCTCCACGGCTCGTCGGCGCGGCGTCCGCCCTATCGTGGCTTATGCCGAACGTGGGCGGACCGAGCGCTACGTGCCGACGGCTGTACGCGGGGGTCATCCGGTCGATGGCCCTGTACGGCGCACTGGTGTGGGTGGCGTCCTTGACCGTCCGACTTAGGGCCCTTCTGTGGCGACCACAGAGGGTCATGGTGGTCAGGGCCATCCGCGGATACCGCACGGTGGCGACGGAGTCAGCGTGCCTATTGGCCGGGACTCCCCCGTGGGACCTGGAGGCGGAAATGCTCGCCGAGTTGTATCGGCGGGTGTCGGGGGTGTGCGGGGAGGGCGGTGTTGTTTCCTTGAGGGGGCTCACCGCCTGGCGCGTCGACGCCCACCGAGACGTCATTGCCCGTTGGGCAGTCCGGCTGGAGAGGCCTCGGTTCGGGGTGCGAATCGTGGAGGCCTTCCGGCCGGTGCTGATGCAGTGGTTGGAAAGGCGGCACGGGGTGCTCTCCTTCCGACTAGTGCAGGTGTTGACGGGGCATGGGAGCTTCGCCAAATACCTGCACAAGGTCGTTAGGAGGGAGAGTACGCCATCCTGCCACCACTGCGATTGCGACGAGGACACGGCGCAGCATACGCTCGAGGCCTGCGCCGCTTGGGCCACGCAGCGCCGTGAACTCGTCGCAATCATCGGTGCCGACCTGACGCTGCCGGCCATCGCTAGGGCGATGGTCGACAGCGTCGGGAATTGGGACGCGGTCGCAGCCTTCTGCGAGACAGTGATCTCGCAGAAGGAGGCGGCGGGTCGCCTGCGCGAGGAGCGCAGCCTCGATGAGGAGATCCGCCGCCGGCGAATAGGGCGGCGCAGGCGCAACTACCTGCGCCTCATGCCGCCCTAGCCGAGGCCGCGGGTGACGTGACCGGGGATTAGTCCGTCACCCGCTGAGAGGCCGACCGCGTGAGGAAAGACCGACGTCCTCCCCGAGGGGGGGACGTCGGTCGATGGGAGGGTACCCCAATTAGGGGTATTCCGTCGGGCCGACCACTGACGACAAGTTAACGCTGCTCCAGTGGTCGGCCCAACGACGAAGGCGACGTGGTTTTCGGGTGGGTCGCGGGAGTTGCGTGCTTAAGCCCCTCTGTCGCCCCGGACGGAGTGGTGCGGAGGCGCGCCGACCGCGACCCACCCATAAAAAAAAAAAAAAAGGGATGGCTTTCTTATATTCGTCGTCTGTTTACAGTTGTGGGCCGGTCTGTCCAGGGTAGTATCACACTCTTGTAGAAAATAGACGTCGGAGTCGGACAGTTTGTCACTGCATTTAGTTTGGTAAATGAGAGAGGCGGAAGCCCAACTTTCTGAGAGTGTTAGCGTGTAGTGCGTTTTGGCGCTGCCTTTAGTACCGAACCTTATTGCACGCATTCACACTCCCTTCACTTTCTTCATGGTAGGCAGTGGTCCAGCAAAGGTCCATGAGTAGTATAGCGATACTTCTAATGGTAATATTACTATGGTAAGTGTACTATCGGGCCTGCTGTTTTACTCAATTGCCACCAACAGCAATAAAAAAAATTAATCATTTCTTATTCGCTTATTTATTTGGATATGCAATGTGGTGATTAGTTTTTGTCTTCCGATATAACATAGAGGAGACATTTACATAGAGTAAGAAATAAAACTGATCCAACCGTCCAACAGCCTGTTGACATCCATTGTTATATACCGGCGTCTCCACAAGTATGCCACTCAGAATGGTCCTTTTCCTGTAAACAGTTCCCTGTGTCTTTTTGATGTGAAACATCTTTAGGCGAGGATAACCTGAGCGTTGTCGTGGCGTAAACAGCTCGTGGTGTTACAATATCACGCTATATGATGGAATATGTGAGGGTAAACTTGATTACTGTGTCGTGGCGTTAATGCCACGCTATATATGTATATGTACATACGTAGTCTATACGCTCCGTCGACGCGATGTTGTGCGCAAGCGCCTGTGCGCTATCTCTCTCGCCGCACTGAGCTCGCATACCTAGTGTATACTAAATCAAAATCCATTATTTTCTGAAAAAAAGTCATAATATTTTATTAATACTTTATGTCATATTAGTTCCTGTGGTAATCTGTTCTTTTATGTATATATACATGTACAAAATAATTTCGATGTTTCACATCTGCCAGGCGTTCTGAGCGACGGCTTCCTTTTTTATCGCCTGTCAATTTGGTGGGCGCTCGTTCTATATTGTGGCATCCAATTCGTAGTTATCAATCGAGAACTTTTCATCCGCCAAGGTTGTTGAATGACAAGTGATGTTGCTTGTCCATTGCCACTTCAGCTTGCTAATTCTTCAGAGTGTGCCAGTTGCACTCGTTCTTCTATAGAATTCTGTATTCCAATTTTATCTTCTAGAGCAATGCATTCTCAGCATAGCGATTTTTGTTCTAATGCGCTGAACAACTTTGAGCTTAGTTACGACGATCTGTGAGTCGCATGTTTCTGAGCTATCCGTCAACTGTGCGGCTTGCTACGCCGACGATACACTCGTCACAGCTCGGGGTAGGATGCTAGAGGAGGCGGCACGCCTGGCAACTCTCGGCACCGAGGAGATTGTCAGGCGGATCGAAGCATTGGGGTTGAGGGTAGCCCTGGAAAAGACAGAGGCCCTTTTGATCCATGGCCTCCGTACCGCCGGGCCTCCCGCCGGCGCTTCGATCACCGTGAAGTCGGTCACCATCAGCATCCAGGCCCACATGAAGTACTTGGGCCTGGTGCTCGTGCTGGTGCCCCTGGGCATTTTTGGTTCCGGGAGCATCTCCATCAATTTGTTCCCCGGCTTGTCGGCGCCGCGCCGACCGCCCTTTCGCGGCTGATGGCGAATGTGGGCGGACCCAGCGCTAAGTGCCGACAGCTGTACGCGGGGGTGATCCGGTCGATGGCTCTTTACGGCGCACCGGTGTGGGCGAGGTCCCTGACCGTCCGCCTGAGGGCCCTTTTGAGGCGACCATAGAGGGTCATGGCGGTCAGGGCCATACGCGGTTACCGCACGGTGTCGACGGAGGCAGCGTGCCTCTTGGCCGGAACTCCCCCGTGGGACCTGGAGGCGGAGATGCTCGCCGACATTTATCGGCGGGTGTCGGAGACGCGCGCCCGCGGCGGTATGGTCTCCCTGTAGGAGATCATCGCCTGGCGGGTCGACGTCTGCCGTGGAGTCATTGCCCGTTAGGCAGTCCGGCTGGAGAGTCCTCGGTACGGTGTCAGGACCGTCGAGGCCTGCCGGCCGGTGCTGATGGAGTGGTTGGAGCGGATGCACGGGGTGCTTTTTTCCGACTTGTGCAGGTGCTGACGGGGCACGGGTGTTTTGGGAAGTACCTGCACAAGATTGTCAGGAGGGAGAGCACACCGTCCTGCCACCACTGCAGTTGCAACGAGGACACGGTGCAGCACACGCTCGAGGAGTGTGCTGCGTGGGAGGGGAGTGCCGTGAACTCGTCGCGATTATCGGTGCCGATCTGGCGCTGCCGACCATCGCCAGGGAGATGCTCGTTAGCGTCAGGAACTGGGACGCGGTCGCCGCCTTCTGTGAGGCCGTTATCTCACGGAAGGAGGCGACGGATCGTGTGCGAGTAGAGATCCTATTCTGCGACACGTTCCGCCGCCGGCGATTCGGGCGGCGCAGGCGCGAGTATCTGCGCCTAATGCCGCCCTAGCCGAGGCCGCGGGTGATCGGACCGGGGAATCGTCCGTCACCCGCAGAGAGGCTAACCGCGCGATGGCGACCGACGTCCCAGGACGTCGAGAGGTGAGGGTACCCGAAAGGGTATTCCGTCGCGCCGACCACTGACGACAAGTCACATCTGCTCCGGTGGTCGGCCCAACATCGAGGTGACGTGGGTACGGGTGGGTTATGGACCCGCGCGCCGTCCTTTCATCGCCCCGGACGGACTGGACCGCGCGTGCGCTATCCATAGCCCACCCATAAAAAAGAAATTAAAAAAAAAATCTGTCAACACTGTCAACGTACACTGGGCATATATATATATCTTTGTTGTAAAATATTTTAATTGGTTTGCGATTTAACAGTAACCGTTTTAATTGACACAACATTTAATCACGCGATATCTCGTCTACAATGGTCTACAAAACTGAAAACACAAACCGTTATCCTGACACAGGGATTAGAAACCATGGAAATATCGCATGCGTTTTGTTATAGTTTTATTACATCGATCGCCACCCACGATTTGTTCAAAAATAATTATTCCGCTACATTTTTTTGTTGACCTAGATCTAAAACTGATTGGATAGTTACCGTTTATTTAGTGTACGTAACATGACATACTCGTATTTTTCTATTCTCTTTCTATTATAGATTTAAAGCTATAAATTATAACTCATTAGTACCTCATCATTATTTAGTCCGTCGCCCGCTGAGAGGCCGACCGCGTGAGGAAAGACCGACGTCCTCCCCGACGGGGAGACGTCGGTCGATGGGAGGGTACCCCAATTAGGGGTATTCCGTCGGGCCGACCACTGACGACAAGTTAACGCTGCTCCAGTGGTCGGCCCAACGACGAAGGCGACGTGGTTTTTGGGTGGGTCGCGGGAGTTGCATGCTTAAGCCCCTCTGTCGCCCCGGATGGAGTGGTGCGGAGGCGCGCCGACCGCGACCCACCCACAAAAAAAGAACCTCATCATTATCACAGTTCATATACGTCCCACTACTGGGCTCGAGCTACCTCCATTATGAGAGTGAAATTGACCTACTATACCACGCTGGTCAGACGTGTTGGTACAGGATTTTCATTTGAATATTCCGTCTCTTGCATAGACGTTATCTGCATATCATGTTCCTTAGTTGTCTTTTACGACACTCACGGGCAAGAAAGGGGGTGATGAATTGTATTCTTACTCCGTCGTCACACAGTAACGTAGTAGTAGTACATAACTATGTATATTTTAAATCATTAGAATACGACTTTTACTGTAGAGGTTTCTATATCTAATTGCTACAATTATTTAAATTTTATAAATTATATTAAACAAGAAATTTATAAGGACACAAAGATTATAAAGTTATTACAATAAAACTCGTCGTTGCTTGAATTACCCTAATTTATTAACGGAAATATTTAAATTTAGGTTGAAATTAACAGTTGCTGCTATTGTATCTGATTAAAATATTTTGACACGTTTACAAAGCTTAAAGATATATTTGTGCAATACTTCCAAGAGAATAGCAATTTATTCGTGGTATACGTTTGTTTAAGATTAGCGGATAGACTTATAAGAGCGCGCAGTGATGTTACAAGATTAAAAATAAACAAACGATGTCATCATAACATTAGCATGCCGAGTTTAGTTATTAACCTATTATCGTAATAATGGCTTCTAGTGAAATAGAAATGAGTGTTTAATAAGAGATTTATATGCGGTGCTAAGTACATTTTCCGTGTGGTGACGACGTAAGAATAGAGTTCACCATTTTGCCCGTGAATGACGTAGAAGACGATTAAGGCATTATGCATATAACATTTGTGCAATAGAAGGCAAACTCTAAATAAAATATACCAACATATTTAACCAGCATAGTATAGTCAATCCCTCCTATTGAGGAGGCAGGAGTCCAGCAGTGGGACGTGTACAAGCTGAGACGAAGTACCATTTGATTTTACAAATGGTTACTGCATAATACCTTCATGTCTAATAAAGATGCAATAAAGAATACATAGACAATGTATTTTTTATTATATATCTATTCTTTATTACATTCTGTTTATTTTTTTTTATATGTATGTTGCTTATTATGTTTCTAATTAATATATATTAATCAGATTCTAATTAATTCTAATTAATAAATATTAATTAGGTTCTCAACAACGATGGTCTGTTCATGTTGTAACTATAAATTTTCTTATAAAAACATTATTGAAGTAAATAAAATTGATTACGATTACAACTAATTTCCAAAGACTTATTTGTGTTTGATACGATAATAAAACAGTCCATTCGTGAGCAGCCGTTCGCGGTGAATGTATGGGGAAAAATCCAATGGGATAGATAAACAAAGTGCAAGGAGATTCGTGTCAACGGCCGCGGCTTTGTTCTCCGTCCCTGTACCCTCGCTCCCCGCCCTTAGTCGCCTGTGACACAGGGAAACGATTTCAAGGGTGGCTTTGCTAGCTACAATGTTCCCTCCCGTTTATCGATAAAGTATCGAGGCCTCTGAGACATCAACGCCAGTATCTTTTATCACGTTCCGTTTTCATTAAGGTCTTACGACGTCTTTATTAAGTTGATTGCTTTCTTTTTGAGAACATAATTTATCGACATTGTAGCGACAATTTGTACTCTATTATTGGCGTGTGTCATTTGATAAACTTTTAAATGAATGAACACTCATTAAAATTTGTCATATTGTAATTTTAGTGTTGCGAAATAATTACTGCCGCGAGATACTATTTATGATTTTATATTAGTTTAATTTTATTAAATCATTTTTTTTTTGTTTTTTGTTTTTGGGGTGGGCTGCGGTCGGCGCGCTCTTCGCACCACTCCGTCCGGGGCGACAGAGGGGCGTAAGCACGCAACACCCGCAACCCACCCGAAAACCACGTCGCCTTCGTCGTTGGGCCGACCACCGGAGCAGGGTTACTTGTCATCAGTGGTCGGCCCGACGGAATTCCTCCTACGTGGGGTACCCTCCCATCGACCGACGTCCCCCCTCGGGGAGGACGTCGGTCTTTCCTCACGTGGTCGGCCTCTCGGCGGGTGACGGACTAATCCCCGGTCACGTCACCCGCGGCCTCGGCTAGGGCGGCATGAGGCAATTTTATTTTATCATGTGGTGACAAAATATAAATACTATTCACCACCCCCTATCTTGCCTGTGGGTGTCGTAAAAGACGACTAAGGGATATAATATGCATATAACATCGATCCCGCAGTCAAACCGGTAACACGGTTTTGTGGGGCGGGGCTATGTTTTATCAATATGTAACATTTGTATTTTATAATAATTAAATTAAAAAAGAAAACATTTATGCAAGAGATGGAAACCTCGAAATGAAATCCTACGTTTGATCAGCGTGGTCATCATCATCGCAACTCACATACGTCCCATTGTTTGGCTTGGGGTCTCCTTCACAATGGGAGGGAATTTGACCTATTATACCATGCTGTACCTATTATACCAATAATGTTGGTCAGCGTCGTATAGTAGATTAATTTGACTCCTAATGTGGAGCTCGAACTCTGCAGTGAGACTCGAGCTGTAATGATGATAATAATAGTGATTATTTTATACAATAACTTGATATTTTCAGCACGATTTTCATGCTACCGTAGCTTTTACAAGTACATTATAAATTTGTTTTATTCGAATTGTATGTTTAATATCTTATTTACCATTATGGCGAGAATGAGAAACGTTAAATTATAATAACAATAGCGAAAATAGCCTTTCAAGCGTAACTTAGTAATTTTTCAACTAATGTCACGTACATGGGACATAAATGGAACTATAAAAACGTTGTGGAAAGATAGTTGCTCTTTAATGTAAGTTTTATCTCAAATCGCGATTGTACCGCACTGGTTGTGACGTGAATGGGAGTGACATGTTTCAATCCATCCTTGGGGTATATCTCCACTAAACCGTAGACAAATTGAGAGAAATGCTTGGTAAATATTTTTGGGACAATCTTTGTGTTTACGTCTTTGCTTAGCTTATGGGGTTTATTGCTTAATTTGTTCAATGCCCTTTTATTTTCGTACGTGCATATTACTCGATGTTCGTTCTTAGCACGAGCGTAACCGATTTTGTGTCAGATCAAATCAAATGTTCACTACGTTTGATTTCTACATTAACTTAAGAATCATTGTTTTCGTGGCACTGGTGATGGTTTACGGTTGCGGTCACGAATTACGGTTTATTTAATAATTTAACTTATTACAATTCTGATATTAAGATATTTTTGGTTTAAAAAAACAATATCTATTACCTTCTGATTGATTATAAAAATGTGAAGAATTGACATTGGCCTTTTGTATTATATGGAAAAGTTATTAGTTATGACTTTTTGGTTTTGTGATAAATAAATATAATTTATAAGTATATAAATATTTCTAAGATGATAACGTGGTACTCTAACTCACATCTATTGAAAATTCATTTCAACCGCGCGTGGTTGCCATTTTTCGGTTTATATCCACGAAATGAAATCAATAATAAAATAAATTATTATTTATTCTGACTACTGCAGGCTATCGTTTAGTACGGGGCGATCTGTTCTTCCTACGGAAAGAGAGAGAACATGCGTGGGCTGCTGCGGCAAAATTTAATAGCTAAATATAATTAGACCTTTTCGTTTTTCAACTAAAGCATTCGATTGCCGATCGTGAAATCACAGATTCCAATTCAGATTATTTGAATAGATTCTTAATATTAAGCTCGAAGCTTAGAACCGTTTCCGGTAAATATCAATGGGTTGGTCTTTATTGCGAGAAGCTAAATATAATATGTCGTAATGTTACAATGTTACAATTCGGATTACGGTTTCCTGTATAAAGTCGTAAGATCGGCAAATATAAGTTATATAGAAGAAACTTATACTATAGTTTATCTATAGTAATCTTTGCCTTTGGCTTTGGATTACACAAATATTTATTCACTTAAATATTTCCTCATGGATCTAAACAGCACTCCTTTCCTATCTCAAGGTTCTCTTCGAATATCGTCATGATATGCATAATAGCTGACTGCACAGATGGCATAGTGGTTAAGATACCGACCTATCGTGCTAGTGTCGTGAGTTCGAATTACACGCAGGACCACAGTTTCTGCGATCCATAAATTGTTTTTTTGAGTCTGGATGTAATTTCTGTCCCTTAATTATATGTTTGTAAAGTCCCCGCAACACAAGGATTATTTCCTTAACTCAGGGTGTTGCCTTAAAAAAAAAGAGCTATCGGCGAATTGAAACTGAAAATGTCACATCCACAACAACTATACACTATTGAGAAATCCTTTACGATCATAATTGTACTACTATGAATTGAAGTTCCATTGGCTGTGAAGCGCTCGTTTAAAATCTTAACACGGAATTAAACAGTTAATGACTGTTAACTATTTTATTATTTATCGTTCATCATTACAGCAACATTGCTGTGCTCGAGCCTCCTCCATAATAGCATGGAAATTGACCTAAAATGATATGCCGGTCAGACGGCTTGATATAGGGTTCCATTTCGAGTCTTTATTTTCTTGTCTAGATGTTATATGTATGTTTATTCCCTTAGTCGTCTTTTATGATACCCACGGGTAAGATAGGAACGGTGAATTGTATTCTTACTCCATCACCTTATGGGAAATTTTATTATTACTTGTTATAAATTATTATTATGTGGAAACAATACATCTACAATTATCACTTTTTCCTAATTAACATGTTTTCATCTTTACGTCTAAAGTAGAAATAATTTTAGTAATAAGGCTACCCGTTTCACTGTCTCCACTTTGATATATTTACATATATATTCGAGTTGTGCTATATAAACAATAGCTATTAGCTATATTATGCAATTCATAAAAGCGCAAGAATATAATAACTAATGTCATCTCAACACTGACGTACGAGCCTGTTACCCAAAGAGAGGCAAATTGCTATGCTCCGTTAGCCAAAGGATTTTACTTCCAATTTTCCTTCTGTTTCAGTTATGTTAACCAAAATTCTTAGTCATCTATAACGATACACGTAGGGAAGAATTTGTCATGTTGTATTATAATACGCACCGACACGGATTCCTTCAGAACTCAATTGTTCTTCAAGGCTTGTGAACCTACTTCCTCTACAATAGGAAGCAGAGAAAGTGGTCCATAATTAAATGTAGCCTAGCCTATATTTAATTATTTTCTGTTTCTATTATACAGGAAGTATCAGGTTATGGGGCAACTGTTCGACTATGTTGTAGTTTAACGGTCATAGATCGTAATTAGAATGTATATTACCCAAAAATAATATAACATAAAAGTTATAGTGATTTTAAAAATGTGTGTCTAAGAGTCTATGCCTTAAATGTTACGTATTACGTTGGCATGTACAGACAGAATACATCTGGGCATGTAAAGCTTCGACAGTATTAATAGGTATTAATTGCACGAACGCTTCAATGGTAACGTAGGTACAAAGGCGATTCGTCAACGGTTATCGGCCGATCAGCTGATTTAAAGCGAGGTTTGTCTTGCTTATGCGAACGTAATCATTGATTTATTTAATTTCTAATTAACATTGAACGAAGTTCTAATATGTTGCATATTAAGTATCACTGACATTTCAATCAGATTTACACGAAAAAGCGATGACAAAATTAAAAACTTTACATGTCTCTAATTTATCAACGAATCTATATTTTCCCTTCAAATTTTCACCACCTTTGCCTAACTCCCGTTTGACCAGTTGCCCCATAACCTGATACATCCTGTATATACCGGTAAAATTTACAGTGGAAATCAAAATTAATTGCAGGCTACTTACTCAAATGATGTTGAAACCATCAATTAACCAGGATTGGAGTTGAGTTAACCCGAATTGTGTCATATTTTAATAGAAGTTAATTTGCTATGACCATTCTGACGAATTCTATTTCCCAGCCCTAATAAACGATTTCAGATATACGTATCTATGTAACTATTGCCAAAAACGTGACCTACATGATAGAAATCTATGTGAGATGAAGGGATTTATTAACAAAAGACCACTTCTAACTTAAATGAAAATAATTTGAAACAGTAATGAAATAAGTTTGAGTATACTGACATAAATCTCTAAAACTTCTATATTCTGGTTTTTTGTAATTGCTCAAGTTTCGACATTAAAAATATCAAATGTTTCCAGGAAGTATTATCCGTCTAACTTGACCCTCTTGTTGAGAAATGATTGTGTAAGAAAGATTCGAATGTACACATATTATAACGTTTATTGATATGTTTTTGTTAGACAGATATCTGTAATAACGATGAAAGACGTTTTGTAGTTGCTCATAGTTCAGGCATATTGCCAAAACGAAGTTTTCAGAACATTTGTACAATTGGAAAAAACTAACCCCTATTTCGTTCACTTAATGGAAACTTGGGGAGTCGATATCAGAGGGCGGTCAGTGGTGATATATGACGTATTCCGTAAGAAATATTGCAGTACGCGCGTGTTGTAAGTAGCGTATCTTGTATGAGAATGTTGTGGAGTGGACTTTATGTTCCGAAAGCCTTCACGTGAACTCCCCAAATCTTGTTAAAGAACAATAATATTAACTGTAACGAGTAGGTATTTTTGCCACTTTAACTTATAGTACTATAAGTTGATGTAGTAGGTACTAATTTAATAGTCGGGGTCAAACACAATTTTCAATATAATTATAATTATGTTAAAAGCAAATCAATAAACTTTGTGATGAGTGAGATAAAGTGACAGCCAATTCGAATTCTTGTGGGTAGATTTGTTTGATTTGATCGAATTCTCAGATATATTTTTTTATATTGCTGTTTAGTTTAATAAATATTTTAAATTAGGTCGTCGAATTAAATGTAAAAAAGTTTCTTAAAATTTTAGATAAAATAAATAGCGACAAAACACATTAACTGAACAATGGTGGAGTGGGTAAAGGAGACGCTTGTCTGACGTTCAAACAAAAGACGAATCGACGCGATTTGAGAACACTGGGTCCGTCTACGTCAGGTTAGCGTATGTTGAGTTTATTATAATAGCTATTTACCGATTAAAACATTAGGCCTTTAATTTAGATAATCTCCCGGTATAAAATGATAAAATATGGTTCGTTATAAAATATTTTAAATTTATCATGCATCAAACCTATTGGAGTTGTGGTACATACTAACATTTTAAGGCCATCGTTTATTGTGAGCTGCTTTTATATATATATTAACGTCGTGCTTCGTTAAGCTCGTCATAAAATAATATTTTAACAATACAAACGATATAATGCGACCGTTTCGCGTTCTAAAAATGAATTATAGTTCTAGTTCCGCAATGCAGTTCTTGCATGGGGTAGTATTATTAGCTGTTGCCGCCGTGGGGAGGCAAGATGTAGATATACGATTACTGGAAATGACAGACAACACTTACACACTTATACAAATTGTTTGGCACTTTATACAAATTGTTTTGGAGTAATTTTATCTATCTATACCAATAAATAAAATTGGAGTGTCTGTTTGTAATGTCAAAATAATAGGCTTTTTTCATGCTCACACGGTTATTTGCACGACACCTATGCCTAAAATAGCAATTAAAAAATTTTTGTCTGTCTGTCTGTTTGTTCCGGGTAATCTTCAAAACGGCTGCACCGATTTCAAAAATTCTTTCACCAATGGAAAGCTATAATATCAGGGCGTAAACTAGGCTATATTTTATCCCGGTATTCCCACGGGAACGGGAACTACGCGGGTAAAACGACTATAACCTATAACCGAAGCGAAGCGAGGGCGGGTTGCTAGTTATTAATAAAATTAAGGTGCTATTATATATTATACTCCAATTTTATTTATTGGTATAGATAGGTTTTATTTTTTTTTAATTTTTTGTATACTTTGACTATGACTTATTTACATTTTCATGACTAAGTTATCCCAATTATATTCTTCCAGGTTTTCCGTAAGCCTAAATGTTGTAGACAGATAAATTATAAAGCGATAATTAAAAATAATCTGTTAACTGACTACAGTTGTATCAATAGTTGTATACCAGTTAAATTTGCTTGATAAATTGACAATTTCTGTCACCGTTAGGTTTTTATTCTACATTTTGCTGAATATATCGTTATGATCTAGTGATCGTGTGTCCATCACGAGCGCAGCGATATTTTTGTATGTAATACATTCAATTAAATAGTAATAAAAACATCCGTGATGTAGAGACGTGTCTTATAGGGAGATATTTTTGTTAAAATATTAATTAAAGTTGACTCAGCAGTTTAAGGGATTATCGTGAACGCACAAACAAGCTCACGTCTTCATATTATTACATATAGTTCGGGGAGACGGGCGGATATCGTCGATTTAGCTGCGACAGCGGATGGTTTACGAAGTGATTGTTCCCGATAGTAAAATCAATATAACGATTTTATTATTGGTGGTCGGGACCCTTGTTTTGTTATAGGAAGCTTGCGCTTCGGTCAGGTTGTATTGTTAGATGAATAGGGTCGCTAAATGGTAATGTCATTTCAACAATGTTGAATGAAAACAAAACACCATGAATCTGTGCAGAGCGCAGTCTACACAGCAAAATTTCATTAGATTGGTATTATTTTTAACAAAAAATAATAAGCTTTATTAATTAAAAGATGGGGATGTGCAGAAGATATTGTGAAAGTATGTCTACATGCTTTAAGGTATGTGTGCAGTGGTAACTACGATTTAAGTTTATTCTAGGATAATTTATTTTTTTCGTTTAAACTTAAAAATCGTACGTATCTGTATCTGTGAAAAACTGTGAATTACTCGTCGCAGTACTGAAAGAAAACTGCACACTAACGTTACAACTAAAAAACTTAGCATAGATTTTTTTCTTACTACAAGATTTGGCATATATGTAACTCATATGCCAATGGCCATAATATTTGTAAATTTTAATTAGGCAATTTTGACGGTAGTTATATTATAGTGGTCTGTATTGTGATCTGAGGAGTATCCTATTATATAATGGAATACCGTTTTTTACAGGTATATGTATTTCTTTTGGCGCGTTAGGGAAAATTATGAGAGTATTTTTTTTAAGATGCGCGCCCACACCGTCACAAATGTCAACTAGATAATGCGTTATAATAAAACTTTCAATGTATTAAATACCTTTTTTCTACAGACGTGGCATAACGCGAAGGATAACACTTTTAGAAAGATTTTTATCTTGTTACGCCAAATAAGTATAATTTCTTACGTGCTTGCTTAGTACACACACAAATTTTGTTTACAATTATATAAACATAGTCATCTATAGACTAAGTTTTACGGAGTATTTTAGAACAAAACAGATTTTACTCATAAAATTTAAAAAAATTGACGATTGCTCGACTTCGGGATATATACATCCTTACTAATATTATAAATGCAAAAGTAAGTTTGTTTGTTTGTTACGCTTTCACGCTTAAATCACCGAACCGACTTCAAAAATTCCTTCGTCAATGGGAAGCTATTGTAACTTTCAGGGAGCAGCATAGGTTATCTTTTATCCCGGTATTCCCACAGGAACAGGTACGACGCGGGTAAGGCGACTGAAACAGAAGTGAAGCGAGAGCGGTTAGCTAGTATGTATATATTTTGAATCAAATTCCTCGAACGGTTGAAAGGTCGTTAATTAGACAGCTACGACATCTGTTCAGTCGAATTATTAAAGCATTAAAATTTTGTCAATAGACATTTATGAAGTAATTCAATATCCACTGATTATATTTGCGGTTGTCCTAATTAATACTTGCAATTTAAATTTATTCACTAAGACCGTATCGCAATAAGTGGAAACTTGATTATTCGAGTTAAAACCTTGTATGTTGTCTATGGGAAACGGATGTTGTGATTACTGTCTATTGTTTATTACTCATTACGTTGGATGTTTATTAATTTAACTATAAATTGATAAAATTGTAAGTTATTGAAATTTTAGAAATGTCTATATAAATATATATATATACTATATAAATATTATTCGATCGCGTTCTTCTATTGCCCTCTACAGCCGTTGAGTAGTAGAAATTTATCGGATGAGAGTTACAGAGAAACAAATTGATAAATATGGGCAACTGTGTATAGAATTGTAAAACGTAAATATTTTGTAATCTGGGAGCACGGCAGTGCCCCCACCAAGCTGAGCAAAAAAAAAGTCGGGCAAAACGCAACACCTCCGTAACATACTTTTCTTGAAGCAATTCAGGCCATTTTCGATCCCCTATAACTTCGTTGTGAATAAAACTAGAAGCCTGATTTTTTAGTATCCCAGCAGGCATTGTATACACATTGTGTATTTCAAATTTTATTCAATTTGAACCAATAGTTTAAGAATTATAACTAGTCAAAATTTTGTAATTTTGTCAATCACTGACTGACTGACCGATCATCAATATTAAAGAGGCACTTCTAGCAGACATAGAAGCTTCAAATTTAGAGTACAATTAGTGTTTAGTGTATAAATGAAGGAAACAATTATGAAACATTGTAATTTTTGTCTAGTTTCCGAGATACACTAACTGCATAAATAATTTTGTAAACCCATATAAACATATAGAATTACAAAGTTACATTTGCAGTTAAGGAAATGTAACTTTGTAAAATATAAGAATACGTTTGTCGCCATGATTGCTTCCCTATGGGAATCGTAAAAACCGGCTAAAGACAGCGCAGATGACGTAGTGACTACGTAGTAGTTAAGATACCAACGTACCGTGCCCGTGTCGCGGGTTTGAATCCCATGCAAGACAACACTATGTTTAGTACAATTTAATATAATATGTATTACTTGTGAGTACATTGTGTTTTCATGGGATTGTCAAGTCATTCTGTTTATTTAAAACATAAAGATCTTTAATATTGATTTAGTCACTATAAGAAGTAGTTAGGTTAGCTATTTACGTAATAACTTAAGAAGAAAGGTCCCTTAAGCAGGGACTAAATGAGTTAACCGACTTGGTATAACATGGATCTCACAACTTTTTATGGTAAAAAGAACTCGGTTGCGAGGCTTGGCTTTTTTTACAAGTTATGTTTTTGATGACATTGAATGCATTTTACTTGAATATAAACAGAGCACTCAAGAGTAATAACTACTTTTAATTATAATTAGCTGCTAATTTACAGATTATATATCTATACATAAATTAAAATTTTTGATAAAAATAATTCTGAACCAAGCTCAATATCAATTCAACCTTTATAACTTTATAATACTGCGAAATGGAGATATTTGCCATATGCATATTGCTAAAGATAGAGAATAGGACGTAGCTCTTACCCAGGTCAACCTACTCTTCTTAAGGTACCTACTGAAATTTATTAATAAAATATATATATATATATTTTAACTGTTAACGTGAGCGAAGCCTCGCATATTGCTATTATATCGAACATCGAATGCCTTAAACAGTCGTTTCAAAAGTTGATATTGAAACATATAAAAGACATGTGGTATTTATTATATTACCTGTTATTTTTATGTCATTAAATAGGTAAAGCTATGAAATTTACTATTTGTGATTATTTTTTATTGCCCACGGTGGCAAACGAGCAAACACCTGATGGTAAGTGTTGCTGCCGCTCATGAACCTTTTGCTAGGCCGCTGCCTTCTGTGAAGAAAGTGAAGGAAATGTGAATGTGTGCCATGAGGTTCGGTGAAACTAAAGGCTCACCAAAACCCATCACACGCAAACACCTTCAGAAAGTTGGGCTTCCGGCTCTCTCGCTCACCGAACGAAGCGCAGTAACAAATTGCTACTATTCAGACGTCGATTTTCTGCAAGAAAGTGGTACTACCCCGGACGGACCGGCTCGGAAATGTAGACAGACAACTGTCAACAATGTGGTCCTACCACTTGTTATTTCTTGGTTATAGGTTATTCACAAAAAAAATTACACATACAAATATACGAAGTAGCTCTATAAAAAGTTAGGCCATATTATTTTAATATCATGCTCAGTTACAATAGTTTCTCACCCAAGTCAGAGAACTAAATACTTAAAATTTGTTATTAATTTTCACATTTCTAAATTATTTTCTTTTCCAATTCATATGCATATTATTATGTTGGCTATGCAGTGCACGTACACATGCCTTGAAAATGCAACCTCCTCTGACCAGCTTGGTATTATTATACCAAGCTGGTCTGAGGAGATTGCATTTCAATTACTGTCGGTCAATTACTGTCCTTTTGAGAGAGAGCTCGAGCCTAGCAGTGATCGTACATGAGCTGAAATGATTCTGATGATATTATTATTATAAAGCTTAAGTGTTTATTTATTTGAACACGCTAATCTTAGCGAAAATCCAAAATTCTTAAAGAAGTGAAAGAATTTTTGAAATCGATCTAGTAGTTTCGGAGCTTATTCAATACAAACAAACAAACAAATCTTTCCTCTTTATAGTATAGGTAACACGGCGATAAATGAGAGCGCAGCATAAGTGTTAGTTAGTAAATCGAGCAAAATGTTATAGCAATGGCCGTCAAGCGTTCTTTACCATCGCCGTTGTCTCTGTAACTTCAGGGATAAAAAATTGTGTCGGATGTATTATGAACATTACTAATACCACGGTGTCCCGTGTAATATAGATATAATATGCACATAAAATCTATGCAATACACGGCAAATTCGAAATAAAACCCTACCAACCTATCTGACCAGCATAGTATAGTAGACCAATATTTCTCCTTGGGTGGAGACTGGAGAAGGCTCGAGCCCAGCAACGTGCTATATATGAGTTGAAATAATGATTATGATGGCCTACTGAATTTCTTAACATTTTCATCTTTATAGCATTTTTCTTAACCCATACACCAGTTATAATCGTCAATCCAGCTACACATGTCGAGCCAAGCTTTATACGCCTTTGGGGAAACTACGTCAGTCTGAACCTAACATTGATTTCAAGTATATTTGGGGCGCAAGCTTTTTTTTACCTTTATATATATTTCTTGTGTACGTGTGTATGTCACTGAACTTCTCCTAAACGGCTTGACAGATGGTGATGAAATTTTCGTGTGTGTTCAAGCGGATTCGAGAATGGTTTAGATTCACAATTGGACCCGGTATGCGCTTATTTGAACAGAACAACGGCTGTTGGGTCAGCTAGTACCTTATATTATGTTGCCTTTCCAATAAAATTTCAGTGTACCATTACAAAGAAAGTCGTTGAAAATATGAAAATATTACATTATCTGTCTGCATGATGTTTGCAATATATGATATCTTGCAGATATTAACTAGTAAATATGCATTTTTTTTTTTTTTTGTGGGTGGGCCGCGGTCGGCGCGCCTCCGCACCACTCCGTCCGGGGCGACAGAGGGGCTTGAGCACGCAACTCCCGCGACCCACCCGAAGCCCACGTCGCCTTCGTCGTTGGGCCGACCACTGGAGCAGCGTTAACTTGTCGTCAGTGGTCGGCCCGACGGAATACCCCCTATTGGGGTACCCTCCCATCGACCGACGTCCCCCCCTCGGGGAGGACGTCGGTCTTTCCTCACGCGGTCGGCCTCTCGGCGGGTGACGGACTAATCCCCGGTCACGTCACCCGCGGCCTCGGCTAAGGCGGCATGAGGCGCAGATAGTTGCGCCTGCGCCGCCCCAGTCGCCGGCGGCGGACCTCCTCATCGAGGCTGCGCTCCTCACGCAGGCGATCCGCCACCTCCTTCCGCGAGATCACTGTCTCGCAGAAGGCTGCGACCGCGTCCCAATTCCTGACGCTGTCGACCATCGCCCTAGCGATAGCCGGCAGCGTCAGGTCCGTACCGATGATTGCGACGAGTTCACAGCGCTGCACTGCCCAAGCCCCGCAGGCCTCGAGCGTATGGCGCGCCGTGTCCTCGTCGCAATCGCAGTGGTGGCAGGACGGTGTACTCTCCCTCCTAACGACCTTGTGCAGGTATTTGGCGAAGCACCCATGCCCCGTCAAAACCTGCACCAGTCGGAAGGAGA
Organism: Lymantria dispar; assembly: GCA_032191425.1. NCBI lineage: Eukaryota > Metazoa > Arthropoda > Insecta > Lepidoptera > Erebidae > Lymantria > Lymantria dispar. Next base: position 17,370,277 of record CM063446.1, on the reverse strand, counting down.
GCAACCCGTGCCGCCTCTCTAACCACTGCATCAGCACCGGCCGGAAGGCCTCCACGGTTCGCACCCCGAACCGAGGCCTCTCCAGCCGGACTGCCCAACGGGCGATGACGTCTCGGCGGGCGTCGACGTGCCAGGCGGTGAGATCCCTTAACGAGACCACACCGCCCTCCGCTCGCACCCCCGTCACCCAAAGATCAATCTTCGCTATTTTATTTCCATAGTGTTTTGGGTTCAATGTAATCACGTGCATATATGTCTACCAACTTTTAAATAACATTTCTTGTATTATGTACTTGTTAAAACGAAAGAAAAAAGTGTTTACGCTTTCGTTTCGTTGAAAAAGACTTTATTATGTTCACTTTGTCCTCGACAGTGCTTTGCGCCCATGTAAACTCTTTTTCAAGTAAATTGCCTTCATCTTGCTCGACGAAATAGGTGAAAACATCGCTGCTGTCCTCATTTTCCCTCGTTATTAAATAAATTATGTTGATAACATTTTATAAAATCGTTACAATGGTTTTAAATACGAATAAAGAAATACATACTGTCGTGTTGAGTGAATATGTTAATTATGTTAGAGTTGCCCTATACCTTCGAGACAGCATCCGAAAGGGTAATCCGCTTGGACGAGCCACTGATGACAAGGTCGGGTACCGGTGGCCTGCCAATTTGGCGCTACAGAAAGGTACGCACCCGTCAGATTATTGGCTTGCCCGCCGCCCCTGCCGTCGTCCTGGATGGATTGAATGGGGTGTGACTGCAAAAAAGGGTCGTCCGACACTATATTATTTCAACAGGGAAGAATAAGGGATTAAATTTTCAAGTTTAACCAATATTGCCAGAACAGAAACATTCAATTTCATCGCGACGTTCAATTTCAAGTCTTCTATGTGGTGACGGAGTAAGAATTTACCCCCTATTACCTATAATATCTGTTCTAGAGAAGGAAACTGTAAATAAAACCCTATGCTCAGCCCGAAAAACCCTATGCCCAATCCAGCCCAATCTCCCACCACTGCAGAAACACGATGGTAGTCTGGCTCACAGCGCAAAGGAGAAGGCCGATCTTCTAGGTCAATTCTTTGCCTGTAACTCGACTTTGGATGCCGGAGCTGCCACACCACCTACCATCCCACGGTGTGAAAGCTCACTGCCCGAAATCCGCATCACGCAGCGAGCGGTTAGGCGGGAGCTGCGGCTTTTAGACGTCCATAAGTCGAGTGGACCGGATGGCATCCCTGCAGTGGTACTAAAGACGTGCGCCCCTGAATTGACTCCCATCCTCACGCGCCTATACCGACTTTCCTACGCTACTAATAGGGTTCCGTCTTCGTGGAAGGTAGCCCATGTCCACCCGATCCCTAAAAAGGGAGACCGGTCTGACCCATCGAATTACAGGCCAATTGCGATAACATCCTTGCTCTCCAAGATAATGGAGAAGGTTATAAACCGCCAGCTTCTGCAGTACCTTGAGGATCGCCAGCTTATCAGTGATCGCCAATACGGCTTTCGTCATGGTCGGTCGGCTGGTGATCTTCTTGTGTACCTCACACACCATTGGGCAGAGGCCTTGGAGGGCAAGGGTGAGGCGCTGGCGTTCAGCCTAGATATCGCAAAGGCGTTCGATAGGGTCTGGCACAGGGCACTTCTATCGAAGCTACCATCATACGGAATCCCCAAGGGACTCTGTAATTGGATTGCCAGCTTTTTGGATGGTCGGAGTATAAAAGTCGTCGTAGATGGCTCCTGCTCCGATACCATGACCATTAATGCTGGTGTACCACAAGGCTCGGTGCTCTCCCCGACGTTGTTTATCCTGCATATCAATGACATGCTCTCTATCGAGAATATGCGTTGCTATGCGGATGACAGTACGGGTGATGAGCGGTACACTGAGCAACGGAATATCCCTCGGAGTATTCAGGAAAGAAGGGTTCAACTTGTGTCTGAAGTCGAGCGCTCTCTGGGGCGGGCCTCGGAATGGGGTGAACGGAACCTAGTCCAGTTCAACCCTACAAAGACACAAGTTTGCGCGTTCACTGCAAAGAAGGACCCATTTGTCATGGCGCCTCAGTTCCAAGGAGTAACTCTTCCAATTTCTGAGAGTATTGGGATTCTCGGCGTCAAAATATCGAGCAAAGTCCAGTTTGGGAGTCATTTGGAGGACAAAGCCAAATTGGCAAGCAAAAAGTTGGGCGTCCTGAACAGAGCCAGGCGGTACTTCACACCGAGACAGCGTCTTGTGCTATACAAAGCACAAGTTCGTCCTCATGTGGAGTACTGCTCACATCTCTGGGCAGGTGCGCCCAAATATCAGCTAGACCCACTTGACTCCCTGCAAAGACGGGCTGTTCGAATCGTCGGGGATCCCAATCTTACGGACAGATTGGAGTCGCTGGAGCAGCGGAGAGACTTTGGGTCACTCTGTGTACTCTACCGACTCTTTCACGGGGAGTGCTCCGAGGAACTGTTTGACTTGGTACCACCGTCACCATTCTACCAACGTACCACTCGACATCGCAGCAGGGTTCATCCATTTCACCTGGAAACGTTATGGTCTTCAACTGTACGTTTCCAGCGATCATTTCTCCCACGTACGTGCAAGCTCTGGAATGAACTACCTGCTGCTGTGTTTCCCGAGCGCTATGACATGTCCTTCTTTAAACGAGGTTTAAGAAGAGTATTTCCTTCACGGTAGGCAGCGGCCTGGCTGTGCCCCTGGTATTGCAATGGTCCATGTGCAGCAGTTTCACTTACCATCAGGTGTGCTGCTTGCTCGTTTGCCACCGTTGGCAATAAAAAAAAAAAAAAAAAAAAAAGCTGACTAGCGAGCCCGAAAGCGAGATGTATATGAGCTGAGAGAGATGATGATGATTCACGTTCACATTACTACGTCATATGGTATCGTGTGTTCCTCGCATGATGGTGGATTAATACTTGTTACTAGCTCAGTGATCACCAGGAGACTGGGCAGCGGCAGAGAATTCTTAGGACATTAACTGCGAACTCGCCTACCAAGCGTGGCGGTTATGACCTGTTTTCTCTTTAGGGAGGTCTGTATCGAAAAGTAGACGTGGACAAGCTGATGGACTGTTGGATGGAGCGTATAAAGTACAAAACACGTGCTTAGTTCAAGATCCTCCTGCACTTTATATGCTACGGTAGTGCGACAAAGACACGTTGTTTCGTAGATTCAAGTATCCCGTACGACAAATTGCCGTACGTGCCAGCTCTGCAGATGTCAAGTTGGTACTGACGTTCCATATTTTTTTTTTTTTTGTGTGACTTAGTTGTTAGCCTCAGATGGCTGTGCCAACTTTACCCGGATTGGTGGGTGAGCGCTGAGGGCTCTCAATCCGTGTGACGTTCCATAGCCATAGTGTTCGAGATATATGCAACATGTTCTTCGTAGCACACACATAACTTGGGGCCGCGAGTTTTGCACAAATATTTACTTTAACGTTATAGTAAACAATAATGAAAAATAAAGATGTGCGACCTTTTTTTTTTAGGGGTGGGCAATGGTGTGCGCACCCGCCGCCCGAATCCGTCCGGGGCGACAGAGGGGCGGCGCGCGGCCCCATGACCCACCCGTGACACGTCGCCTTCGTTGTCGGGCCGACCACCGATACAGGGTAACTTGTCTTCAGTGCCCGGCCCGACGGAATACGCCGGTCGCGGGATAACCTCTCCTCTTGACGTTCCCCCTCGGGGACGTCGGTCGCCGTCGCGCGGTCAGCCTCTCTATGGGTGACGGACTAATTCCCCGGTCCAGTCACTCGCAACCTCGGCTAGGGCGGCATTAGGCGCAGATATTCGCGCCTGCGCCGCCCGAGTCGCCGGCGGCGGATTGCGTCGTCGTGGAGGCGTTCCTCCCGCGCGCGCTCCGCGAAAAGATGTGCGACCTGAGTTTCGAATTAACGATATTTTGGACTCTATGTATGTTAGCCATATAATTTTTTTATTGCCTTTGGTGACAGACGAGCAAGAATTTATCTGATGTTAAGTGGTAATTGCGACTCATAGAACTCACCAATATCAAAAGCACAACCATGTCGCTGTTTATTGTACAGGTTTTTCGCTGTTTGCTGTTTACTGTATAGGTAGGTACAGGTCTCCGTTTCTCTCGTTCATCGAACGAAGGATAGTAGCAAGTTGCTACTACTTGGGCCTTAATTTGCCGGAAGAGCTATCATAAGACCGTCAAAAGAGTGGCTATGCTATTAATGAACTAGAGATATTCCTTAAAATAATATTGCCGAGTAGTGAAGTAGCGTACTTAAGTGGGATATCTGAAAAGTGTCTGTGTATGAAAATGAAGAGTGATTGTCTAGTGGGATGGGTGTCCCTCGATGTCACTGCACGCGTTCTTTTAAAACACCCTTTTGAGACGTCTCGTCTATGAGGGACGAACTCGACATAAGTGCCAGCGATATATGAGAGATGAAAAATGCACGTTTATTTTGTATCTGCTTTTTCTTTTTTTTTCTTATTACAGTGTTCTTTCTCATTATTTTTTTTAAACATCACTTTCTTCTAAGGGAATATTTAGTCTCATATTGCGGGGGACATTACGAATATAATATAGTGTAGGGAGGCAAATTAGAGATTTTAGAATATCAGAATAACAATTTGTGGATAGCTAAGCAAGTGTTCATCATCATGCCAACATCGCATATGCGTTCCACAGTTGGACTTGAGCCTCCGCCGTAATTTGGAGGGAAATTGACTATTATATACGATGCTGGTTAGACGGGTTGGTTTGGGGTCTTTTTTCGAGTTTTCATTCACTTGTATTGATGTTATATGTATATTTAATCCCTTAACCGTCTTTTGCGACGCACGAGTAATATAGGGGATGGTGAATGGTATTCTTACTCCGTTACAACAGGGAAAGTAAGCGTTAGTATGGACTAAATGGTTTTAATATGGTATGGTTTCATCAGAATCGGTCCAGCAAATGATGAGATATTTGTATCAAGTTATGTTAAAAGTGAGATCTTTATTAGTTAGAAGTATTTATAGATGTGAGGCGTCTAGTAATGTATAATTCCCTCGGGCACATCTAGTATTCATTCAAATATTCTTTTTAGCTTTAGCAGAAACATTCAAAAAGCAAAACAGTTTGGTGTAGTGGAACATAAATAATTGTATGGTATGTTTAAGAAAGTTATTCTTAGTACAAATAAATCGTAGCAAGCTGCTCCAACACGGCTATGATAGGTACAACCACGTTAAGTTAGTGCAATATATGAAACTTTTCTCACAAGTAAAGCTAGCGAGCGTGCTCAGAGGGCCGTTTGATGAGTTTACCAAGTTTCTCGTTGCTAGTGTGTTTTGTTCGGACTTGTGGTCGTGTTCTGAACACTAAATGCTATGTGGCAACATTAACACCAATATCAACTTTTTATATGTACTGTAAATTAGAAAAGCATCTCAGTAATTATACTTTCTTCCTTTAGAACTGATACACATCATATATTTGAGTACGAACATTGCTGTGAATAAAATTACTTACGGATTATATCGCGTATGTATTTGATTTTTGATTGCCCGACGATTCGAATACTTTACAGCATTCATGGTCACGGGCGGACAGAATGCTGTAAAGTGTTCAAAACGTCGGGCAGTCAAAAATCAAATACAAATGCGATAAAAGCCGTAAAATAGTTTTATTTACAATGTGTAATTCCCACGTAAATCATTACGAACATTGTCTATAAGAGGTAGCGAGATGAACTAATAATACGTTCACATAAGTTCGCATACGTTTTCATTTCGGATTGTTATAGTTATTTGCTTAATATCTTTAATTAGCTATCTAGAAAATAGCTAGATAGCTAATTAAACATGAATGAATTATATTTTTACCCGATCGCCTCACGGAATCAATATTGATCTTTTTCTAATAAGAATACAATGGTCACGAGCTCTTACTTTCCCGTGTATATCAACCTCAAGCAGATACCTACATTACTGCAAGAGAAGGAAATAAATCTATAGCAGCCCGTCTGGTAGTAGGGCAATTTACCTTCTACTGCAAAGAGACTTAGCTGTGGGATGTATGTAAGCAGAGATGATGATGATGATTACATCAAGTTTTACCATCAATGATTAAGTATCTTTTCGAGAATTAATCTATCCGTCTAATAGTCCATTAACTTCTATTGCTGGATATAAGCATCTCCATGTTTCTGTGTTATCTACATCCAATGGTTTCCTTTGGCTTAACAGACTTTTACGCTAGATATATATGCAAAAAAAAATGAACTGGTGGTTTTTGATATTACCTACGTTCTACTAGTAACGTACATTTATTTTTAAAGATTTTTATATATAAATTCACGTGATCTAGCAATAATTGTCTGTTCTAAGAAAGCACACATGTAAAGGAGTATAATATACTAGCCTAACCTAACCTAACCTAACCCAACAGACTTTGTTCTGTTCAAATAAATTAAAACGAATTCTCCTTGAAATCGACAGCAGTGCCACCTACCGGGTCCAATTGTGAATCTAAATCATTCGCGAATCCCTTTGAACATGCACAAAAAAAATTATCAACATTGAATCAGCCGTTTAGGAGGAGTTCAGTGACATACACTCGTACATAAGAAATCTATACCAATAAATAAAATTGGAGTGTCTGTTTGTAATGTCAAAATAATAGGCTTTTTTCATGCTCACACGGTTATTTGCACGACACCTATGCCTAAAATAGCAATTAAAAAATTTTTGTCTGTCTGTCTGTCTGTTTGTTCCGGGTAATCTTCAAAATGGCTGGACCGATTTCAAAAATTCTTCCACCAATGGAAAGCTATAATATCAGGGCGTAAACTAGGCTATATTTTATCCCGGTATTCCCACGGGAACGGGAACTACGTGGGTAAAACGACTATAACCTATAACCGAAGCGAAGCGAGGGCGGGTTGCTAGTATATAATATACTAGCTGACCCAACAGACGTTGTTCTGTTTAAATAAAATAAAAGGAATTCTCCTTGAAATTAACAGCAGTAATAGGGACTAACCGACTGCAGCGCCATATCCCGGGCTGATTTGTGAATCTAAATCATCCAGGTATTCACAAAAATTCATACAAATGCATCCAGCCGTTTAGTTGTAGTATAGATAAATAACCTAGATACCTAGTGGTTAAGTTTTCTTAAATTTTCTGATTTCCTGCGCAACTTTCTATTTTTTTTTCGTAAAAGCCTTTCTCAAAGTAGTAGAAAAATTAAAAAGAAAGATGGACGGAATCGGTAAAGTCGTTCTCAAGTTATGTTATTGTCCTGCCCGAACAGCGCCACCTACCGAGTCCAATTGTGAATCTAAACCATCCTCGAATCTCCGTGAACACACACAAAAATTTCGTCAACATCTGTCCAGCCGTTTAGGAGGAGTTCAGTGACATACACCCATACGCTAGAAAAGACTAGTTGACCCAACAGACGTTGTTCTGTTCAAATTTGTAAAAAATAGAAAACTGAATTCTCCTTGAAATCGATCGCAGCGCTACCTACCGGTTCCAATTATTAATCTAAACCGAATGGTTTGGATGTTCCGAATGGCTGTTCCGATGGATATGAGAATTCATATCCATCAGAATGGCCTCAAAAAATCATCAAAATCGGTCGAGCCGTTTAGAAGGAGTTCAATTACAAACATACGAACAGAAGATTTATTTTAATATATAAATATTTATTAGACACATTCTTCGAAAAGCGAGACGAACACCTCATAACATATAAAAGTGGAAACCATCGCACCCAAATAGATTATTTCCTTCTCAGAAGAAATAACCTACGCACTGTTGTTGACTGTAAGGTAATCCCGGGTGAGCCTTTAACTTCCCAACATCGCTTATTGCTGCTGGAAATTAAAATCGTAGGCCAAACAGCTAAGTTTAAACCTAAGCCCCCACCAAAAATTAAATGGTACAGGATAGAAGAAGACGATTGTGCGAATGAATTCCGGAAGAGAGTGGCTGACAAAATGATTGAGATGAAAAATAGTATGAGTATAAAATCGGTAAATGAATGTTGGAACGAGATGGCTTCGTATGTAAGGGAAGTAGTGAAGGATATTCTGGGTGAGACGAAAGGTAAAGGTGTGATTGCAAAAGAAACATGGTGGTGGGATGATAGTATCCAAAAGGTCTTGAAAGAAAAGAAGAATGCTTTCAAAGAATGGAAATGTGTGAATGACGACAACCCGCTATTGAAAGAACAGAAGAGAATAATTTATATGGAATGCAAGAAGAAGAGTAAGAAAGGCTAGAGGTAAGGTACAAGATAGACTATACCAAAGTCTCGAGAGTCCCAAGGGGCAGAAAGAATTGTACCGTATAGCAAAAGTGAGAGAAAAGAATGCTAGAGATATTTTGCATGTTAAATGTATAAAAGATGGTAATGGAAGAGTCTTAATGAACGATGAAGAAATAAAAGGCCGCTGGAAGAGTTACTTTGAAAATTTAATGAATGAGGAGAATATTTGGAGTGGTGAGATAGTGGATCAACCAACTAATTTGGCTTTGGTAGGAGAAATAAGTGTAGAGGAAGTAAGAATGGCTGTGCAGAAGATGAAAAAAGGGAAGGCAGTTTGCCCAGATCGTATACCTGTAGAGGTATGGAAGGTTTTGAAAGCTGAGGGATGGACGTGGCTGACTTTATTCTTCAATAAGTTGTTGCATGAAGAGTCGATCCCGAAAGAATGGTGTACCAGTTCACTGGTGCCCATCTTTAAAAGAAAGGGTGATGTACAAGAATGTAACAACTACCGAGGAATAAAGCTCATGTCACACAGCATGAAGATTTGGGAGAAAGTGATAGAGAAGAGAATAAGAGAGGAAAGTAGAATAACCCAGAACCAGTTTGGTTTTATGCCAGGACTAGGAACCACAGATGCAATTTTTGCGTTACGTCAACTCATGGAAAAATACCAAAGTGCGCGTAAAAACCTGCACATGGTATTTATCGACCTAGAGAAGGCGTACGACCGAGTTCCCAGGGAGGTTCTGTGGTGGGCTATGAAAGAACGAAGAGTGCCAGGGAAGTATGTAAGATTAGTGAAAGCTATGTATGCATGAGTGTGCACGAATGTCTGGTCGGAAGCCGGAGTCACTGATGAGTTCAATGTCACTGTAGGCTTGCACCAGGGTTCGGCATTGAGCCCCTACTTATTCCTCCTGGTGATGGATGCGCTGACATCGGTAATACAGGAGGAAGCCCCGTGGTGCATGCTATTTGCAGATGACATTGTCCTCGTCGGGGAAGAGGCAGCTGAGGTACAGAGCAGACTGGGGCAATGGCGTGAGAGGTTGGAAAGAGTAGGCCTTAAGATCAGCCGCACCAAGACTGAACATATGTTCTGTAACTTCGGTGGCCCTTCCAAATTCTCTCACATTGCCCTAGATGGGGTATCCCTACCGGTTTGCTCCGATTTCAAGTATCTAGGCTCGCTTCTCCAAGACGATGGCAACATTGACCGAGAGATTAATAGTAGAATGAATGGAGGATGGATGAAGTGGCGGCAGGTCTCGGGGACAATTAGTGACACCCGGTTGCCTCTCAAACTTAAGGGGAAAATATACAAGAGTGTCATCAGACCTGTTGCTATGTATGGATCTGAATGTTGGGCATTGAAAAAGACGGATGAGAGAAGAGTGCATGCTACAGAGATGCGAATGCTAAGACGGATGTGTGGGGTTACAAGGTTAGATAAAGTAAGAGTGTCTGTTTGTAATGTCAAAATAATAGGCTTTTTTCATGCTCACACGGTTATTTGCACGACACCTATGCCTAAAATAGCAATTAAAAAATTTTTGTCTGTCTGTCTGTCTGTTTGTTCCGGGTAATCTTCAAAACGGCTGGACCGGTTTCAAAAATTCTTTCACCAATGGAAAGCTATAATATCAGGGCGTAAACTAGGCTATATTTTATCCCGGTATTCCCACGGGAACGGGAACTACGCGGGTAAAATGACTATAACCTATAACCGAAGCGAAGCGAGGGCGGATTGCTAGTTTAAATATAAGACTAGCTGACCCGGCAAACTTCGTACTACCATAATTTTTGCCGTAAATTTTTCTCCTCTTATTTCAAATTCAAATCATTTATTATGCATAGACCCCGAGAAGGCACTTACATATTGTCAATTTTAGAAAATAAAATAAAATTATCCAATAAAAATAAACTACCACCGGATCGGAACGCGACCGCTATTGAGAAGATCCGGCAAGAAACTCAGCGGGCTTGTCTATTATTTTAATTTTTTTTTCTTATTACTAGATATAAATTTGTATACATGTTTTGTAAGACCTAGCTCCAGTGTGATGCCCTTCGAACTGCAAGATACTTAATATAATTCAAATGATTATGGCTGGACTAGATCCCACAAGCGGCACCCGATCACGAGTTAACTACTAGAGCAGCCATCACTCCCCTCAACCACTATGGAGGGAAGGGAGAGACCTGCTCCACGCGTAATGGCAATGAGCTACAATAATGAGCTATTGGTGCCAGTGTCGAGTTATTATATTGATTATTCACATCTTTAGTCTTAGTCTTTCAGTCAGTCGTTAGCATGATTTGATGCTGATATCCAAGTCATGCCCTCTCTGGGAACTTTGGCAGAATGTCAAAATGCACGCAATTCACTATTATATCATATTCACAACATTTCAAAATTTTATCTACATTATATTACATAAAATATCAGCAAAATTATTCAATAAACACTTCAAGACACTAAAATATTGAAAAAAAATATATAAAAGCGCTACGTGACATTTTGACATTCGCGTCAAGTCTCGTAAATTTTTCTATATTCCGAAAATATAGTCCGTCTACAGCTGTCATTTGCGTTTTGTTATTACATGATAGATGCCTTTTTGTTATACCACGTTTTATAGTGACTTGTATTCTCTTTGACGCATTATGTCAAGTCCCATGGGAACGCGGTCGAACGGGATAAAAAGTATCCTATGTCCGTCTCCTGGTTTTAAGCTACCACCCCGCCAATTTTCAGGTAAATCGGTACAGCTGTTCTCGAGTTATAAATAGTGTAACTAACACGACTTTCTTTTATATATATAGATTAAAACAATAAGGTAATATAAATGTACATCATAACATTTAAACATATGTCATCAAATCACACTCTCATAAGAGCGAGAGCACGAGTGCAAGCACCAGCAACTCGCCCTCGCTTCGCTTCGGTTTCAGTCGCTTTACCCGCTTAGTTACTGTTCCCATGGAAATACCGGGAGAAAATATAGCCTATGTTACTCCCTGATACTATAGCTTTCCATTAGTGAAATAATTTTTGAAATCGGTTCGATAGTTTAAGCGTGAAAGCGTAACAAACAAACAAACAAACTTTACTTTCGCATCTATAATATTAGTAAGGATGTGATAGATTTTCATTTTGTTAGTTTACGTATTTTGATCAGGATCTTTGAGTAGTGGATATTATTCAAATTTGGCATTCAGTCAACTATCTAAAAATTGAGAAATATATACTAGCAACCCGCCCTCGCTTCGCTTCGGTTTTAGTCGCTTTACCCGCGGCGTAGTTCCCGTTCTCGTGGGAATACCGGGGGAAAATATAGCCTATGTTACTCCCTGATATTATAGCTTTCCATTGGAGAAAGAATTTGTGAAATCGGCTCAGATTTAAGCGTGAAAGCGTAACAAACAAACAAACAAATCTCCTTACTTTAGCATTTATAATATTAGTAAGGATATTAAATATTTAAGAAATTAGATAATCCAATTCTACGCAGACAATACAAGCTGGTGGTTAGTTTGCCGTAACAACGGCTTTGTAAATACTATTACATTTAATTTATTACAAAAGCTTTATGAGATAAAGTTTGCGCGTTTGAAATGACAATATACAGAAAACTTAACAGAAAAAAATGGTTAAGACTGCGCCTCGAAAGCTACAAAATCTTTCTTTTAAATTAGGCTCATATTGCTTCAATTTTTTTTGTAATATAGTCTAAAAGATTTTTTAACACGAAACCTAGTTGAAAGTAAATAAAATATCAGTATAGAGAAAGCTTTTTCAATATTGTGTTACTTCTATGCACAAAAAATACGAAGTTACGCAAGTTCCTTGAGAACATTTAGCCTAATAAATGAATCTAGTTCGTAAACATTTTATTGCGTTCCAACAAAAGGGATATTGATATCATTCGCGTTCTTGTTAGTGATATCGGACACTTACGATCGTGCTTTATCCTTTTAAATACATCACTCAGATTTCTAGTATAGACCTATTGAAATTTATTTCAGATTTTATTACCTACTAACATTATTCAACTAACCGAAAATGTACTTTTTATACATAAACGCTTCTGTACATTGTAAAAAAAACAAGGTGTTCTTCATCATCACAGCTCATTTATATCCCACTGCAGGGCTCGAGCCTCCACTATAATAGGCGGGAAATTGATCTACTATACCACGCTGGTCACGTGTTGGCATAGGACTTTATTTCCAGGTTTCCTTCTCTTCCATAGATATTATCTGCATATTCAAGAGGGGATGGTGACTTGTATTCTTACTCTGTCACCACACGGAAAGGTGTTTTTAGCGAGTATGAATATAGATTTCTTGAGCCAAAATTATTGATTTCAGCGGATCGAGGCGTAGAATTGAATTGGAATTGAATCTTGCATTGCTGGAAGAATTATCTATACACCATTAGCGTTATTTGATCAGATTGTCGTCCTCTGTAGTAATTTTTATCCCTTGTTATAGATATACAAGGATAGGATACGAATAGGATGATAGGACACTACGAAAACATTCAAACAACAAAAAATCTGCTGTAATTTAACTTGCTAAGGTATATCTGCAGCTGTATTTTATATAGATTTGTACGTATATATTACCTCTATCAGCATGAACAACTGTATCATGAGGCTGATTTGAGTGCGGCACTAGAGAGAATTATAGCTACTCCTCATCTATGTACAATATCTTGATAAACTTAGCGAGATTTGTACATGAAGTTGGTAGTATAAAAAAGAACTGGAAGTACAAAAAAAATATTATTGTGGATATATTAATGTCCACAATAATATTTTTTTTTTCTTAAAACCCGAGTTATCGGTAGTTTGTTGGGACACTATTAGGTTATTAGAAAAATTGGCCATATACCTATTTTAATAACACTCAGAGTTGCTAAACGAATGTAATCTGTTATTGGGTATCAAAATTGAAAGAAAAACGTAAACGCTACGATACAGATTTTAGATTCTCGTAGAAGCACATTGATGTAATGAACATCCGCAGACTTCTTATAGTGTGTTGAGTTCCGATTGAATCTTGTTAGCAAGCTAGGTTTTACCTTCCTTACATATTCTACCTAGTTTACCATTCCTTGTCTATTCAGCATATGATGCGAGGAACTACATGTTGATTACTTTTCAGATTAACTATACTCTCCCATTCATCTGTGAATTTGAAAATAAATTTCTTATGTACAGCAAACTTTTAACCTAACTCATGCGAGACGTGACTGAGCTATGAAAATTAAATGTTTTTGATATACAAGCACATAGTTACACTTGTAAAATGTTTCACCTCTGGAAACCTTATTATTCTTTGGTAGGAGTTAACTGTTAACTTGTTTAAAGACTTGTTTTGACATTACTAAGTTTACCTAGCTTAAGTTAAATCACTTTACATAAGCAGGTACACATTTTAGCACTGTAGTAACAATTTAGTCTATGTAATATATAAACTAAATGTAGCGTAGTAGTCTGTATTTTTAAGTTGAGTATTTATTTATTTAAAGCTTCTATTAAATTAACTCTAAAATCTAGGTCAGAACTATTAAATAATTTAATAACGCATCAACGAGTTTTAGATCTTGTTATTTCAGTGGTAGTTTGAAAATAAGGATTTTCAATCATTATACCTATACATAACAATAAACTTACGATGACATAAACAAGAACTGTAGTCATTATCAAAAACGTCCATACAAGCAACTTTCGGTTTAGGTCGTATTGGATCTAGTTAAAACGTATTGTTGTATCAAAATCTTCCGAAAAAGAAAAGAAGAAAAAGTAACGTTTTATCAGAATCGTCGGAGCTAATCACAAGATATATCACGATCCTTCCATTGTACGAATTTGTGTAGACCTTTGAGATCATTAAGTCCCAGTTAATTGTATTTTGTCATGTAGCATAAGTGATCTACGTAGCTGTGCTGCTTCATACTAAGATAAGAGAGCAGTATAATAAATAACTAAACTACACAAGCAAAGTTAGTAAAGTGAAGTAACGCTGAAAATTTCGTTTGATTAAAAGCATTAACTATAGGAACTATTAGTCTCATTTGAGAAATAATTTGCGTAACTTACATAGTTATCGGGCAGAGCATGCACCAAAAATTAAAATGACTATGAAATAACGAAATCATTGGAGATATTGGGTGATCAACAGGCAATTTAACTTATGGAACCGAGAGTACTACTGTAATTTTCTTCTACAGCGCATTTAAGTTAAACGAACGTATGTAGTGGAATTAAGTATCGAGATCCGTTAAGTGTTAACTTAAGCGAGTGTTAAAAAGAGGCTACACGTATTCATTTGTGCTTTTATTGTGAGGTTCCTGCTAATGACTTGAATGACTTCATTAGCAGATTTAGTAGGACACGTGACTTCAAATGCTAATTAGTTTAACAAGACCCAGAAATGAATTGGCTATTTTATTTTCTTTGTAGAAACTTGCTGGTTTGAGAGCCAAACAAATAAGTCTTTTAACGTGTAATACTGTAGCATTTGCCATCTATATTTAACTAGTGGAATTAACGAGCCAAACGGCCAGTGTTCATTGACCGGGCGGCACAGCATGCAGGTTTTATAAAACGCATCTTAATATTTATTGCATTGAATTTGTAAATAATACTATTTTTATAAATTTTATCGCGTTTGTATTTGATTTTTGACGGCCCGAGTTTTCGTACATCTTACAGCGTTTATGGTCACGGGCGGATTGAATACGGGAGCCCGGGACTGAATACAAACTCGATAAAAACCGTAAAAATAATTTTATTTGCGATGTGTAATACTCGCGTAAGCGTCAGATACCTTGAGTTTGTGTATGATTTTATTGTAAGTTATTGTAAACTTACTGATAGATATTTGATGATATTGAGGTCTGCATATAGAGGATCTACAAATATGCGTATATCATATTTTCCTTCGTCATACAAGGATTTACAGACAAATATCCAAAGTGAGCCATATTATCCTGTACTTTTACATACAATGTTATTTCTCTGAATAATATTTTAGTAACATTTCGCTGTGCTATCCAGTCTCGTCTGTAAGCACTGATCTGAATTTTCGGTGATCTAAGCACATAGACCTGTTACATAATTCAGCTTTCAATATTAATGTTTCAACATTTATTCAGCTCGAGTCAGCTTTTATTCATACAATACTAGTTATTTTGCGCATAACACATAAATGTTAATGGAAAACACATTTGGCCTAATGTTATGCACAGATCTCCATCAAAATGGGAGTGAAATTAACATACTATACTATGCTGGCAAATATTTTATTTAAATATTTTATCTTCTTATATCCTTAGACTTATTTATTTTTAAATAAACATACGCTCCTAATCGTTACGGTTGGAACTCTCATTCATTTTACAAAGAAATTTCATTCTATTAGCCATAACAAACTTTTCAGTTAGTGTATTTTAAAAGGTCAGAGCTACAACTGGGCTTATTGTTCGTACGTACACATGTGCATTACGGAATGACGTCCAGCCAGACTAGGGTAGGTTAAAAATAGAGAGGACCGGACATTGAACCGGTGGCTCCGGACATCACCGTAATGAAAGTGTCCCATCGTGTTCAATTCGCGATTTCGCGACTGAACCAATTTCCCGCTTTTCAATATATTTCACTTGCATAAAATGAAAATGAGTGCGTGTAATCTTTACTCGCCGTTGAAGTAGAACTTCTTTCACTCTTATCATTCGGTGGGTAATAATATTTAGCATATTGACATATATTAAATATATGTTATATGTTTATACATAAATAATGATGATGGTATTGTTCTTAATATTATAATTAAGGTATCAGATAAACTACTATCTTCTAACTCAATTATTATTATAACATCAATGTATCTTTGATTAAAAATTATATATATATATATATATAAAATATATACATATTTTTATTGTCAACGGTGGCAAACGAGCAACGAGTAAGCAGCACACTTGATGGTAAGTGATACTGCACATGGACCTTTGTAATACCAGGGGCACAGCCAGGTCGTTGCCTACCGTGAAGAAAATACACTTCTTAAACCTCGTTTAAAGAAGGACATGTCATAGCGCTCGGGAAACACAGCAGCAGGTAGTTCATTCCAGAGCTTGCACGTACGTGGGAGAAATGATCGCTGGAAACGTACATTTGAAGACCATAACGTTTCAGTCAGGTGTAATGGATGAACCGTGCTACGATGTCGAGTGGTACGTTGGTACCAAGTCAAACAGTTCCTTTGAGCACTCCCCGTAAAAGAGTCTGTAGAGTACACAGAGTGACCCAAAGTCTCTCCGCTGCTCTAGCGACTTCAATCTGTCCGTAAGATTGGGATCTCCAATGATTCGAACAGCCCGTCTGTGCAGGGAGTCAAGTGGGTTTAGCTGATATTTGGGCGCACCTGCCCAGAGATGTGAGCAGTACTCCACATGAGGACGGACTTGTGCATATATATATATATATATATATATATATATATATATATATATAATATACATATTAATATATTAAAAACCCATTTCCTCAAACTATATTTAGACTACTACCGTAAGGGATCTACTATGACACTAAGCTAAAAAAACTAAAGAAATAATATCAGTATATTTCAAAAATAATTATCAGTATTACTTATTTAAAATTTTATGGTATACATAAAACTATACCCAGTATTTGTCATGTCGGTCCCCCCGCGAACTTACATATTTTAAATTTGTTTCTTCTCAGCATATACACTACATCCCACTATTTGCCGTCAAGGCCACTACAGAGTTTCCCACGTAATAGAATAGAAATTCGTTTGTTCTAATCAAACAAATTCAAATTGGACATATTTCGAGTTTTCTCATGGCTGCTTGGGTTATATCTCATAGTCATCTTTACGACGTAAACTTAAAAGAAAGACCTGGTGCCACTCATTGTAATAAATCACCTGATGATTAATAAATCCAGACGGCATTCATATGTTGTATATTAAGTTTTTTTCAGCACTAGTAAACTCGACTATTAGGAAGATCGACTACAGTTGTATCAAGTTTGATGTATAAAAATGTAAGGAGAGCTTTTACAGCCGCTCTCAAAGTATTTGCTTATTTACATTGAAATCCCTTTGGTATTTTTGGTCAAAAGCAATACAAGTTGTTTTGCTTTTAGTTAAATGGCTTGTCCAGTCACTGTGGTTATCGTAGCATTTATTTCTAAATTTATTTATTTATCGTAGCATTTTTTATCCGTGTGACGGAGTTAGAATACCATCCATTACTCCCTTTCTTGCCCTATGCGAGAAAAAAAGCAAAGAATAATACCTTTTGAAGTCGGTGCCTCCTGTAAATTATAACTTAACCTATACGAACTTTTCCTAAGATACTTTTGAAGGCAGTTTCTTTTTTACTCAAAATAATTTATTTATAAAATAAATAACTAAATATCAACTTCCTTACCTAACTAAATTGATAGCTGGGCCGTTGTTCATTTTATGCTAACTAGTAATTGTCAGATGTGATTAAAATGACAGAATTTTATGCTGAGACGACAGTTTGAACGGGCAACTTAATATCTTAAGTAATATTCGTTAATGCATAAATTATCTGAACATAAAATGATTTAATCTATCAAATTCGTCATTATGAAGTATGTATTTTACATTTTCTTTATACCTTAGTAATTTAACGCTATTTAGAATAACGCAGAAAGTGCCCAGGTACTATTATTACATGCATAACGTACTCTATAATAAATGGCTTCTGATAACAGTAGCTAGTACTATATCATTAGTCGCGCTTTGGGCACGTGCCATCTTGTCAGTCATTCATTTGTTGACTATTTCTTATTCCTCATTTTATCAAACTACTAGCAACCCACCCTCTCTACGCTTCGATTTCAGTCGCTTTACCCCCTTAGTTCTCGTGGGAATACCGGGATAAAATATAGCCTGTGTTACTCCCTGATATTATAGATTTTCACTGGTGAAAGAATTTTTGAAATCGGTTCGGTGGTTTAAGCGTGAAAGTGTAACAAACAAACAAACTTGCTCTCGCATTTATAATATTAGTAAGGATGTATATGGGAGTAGGTACCTATATTGCCAATCCGGCTACAACAGGCTAAGTTGGCTTGTTTTTTATTATCAAGTTAACCTTCCCTTGCAATTATATCTGTTTATATAGCTTAGTCTTCTCTTAGGAAAACCGCGGGTACGCGGTGGCATCTTGTATTCTTGCTTTATCACCATTCATTGATACTCCCTTAGACGCTTAGTTCTCAATGCGTTAAATCTCTCGTGTGATACTTACGGAATAGTCGCAAAATGTTCGATGTCAGTGGGTGAGATTTTAGATGTCTACTCGTATTTATCAGGGGAACTTATGAGATATTTTTAGAAATTTCAAGGGTATAGATAACTTTAACCTCGAATAGTGATAGTTTTTTTTTTTGGCAAAATTATTTATATTTAGTTGCTTCCAATACATTTTATAGACATACTAGCTGACCCAACAGACGTTGTTCTGTTCAAATAAAATAAAAGGATTTCTCCTTGAAATCGATAGCAGCGCCACCTACCGGGTCCAATTGTGAATCTAAACCATTCTCGAATCTCCTTGATCACATATAAAAAATTTCATCAACATCGGTCCAGCCGTTTAGGAGGAGTTCAGTGACATACACACGTACACAAGATATTTATATATAAAGAAAGATAATGGTATTGGATAAGGATAGAGAGCGTTCATATTAATTTAACGTCTTTGCTACTATTTTTAAACAACGCTTCTATCTCCACATGATGCAACTGTTTTATTTGAAGTCTTTAACTCCGTATTCGTTAGGATACCTGTAAGAATTTGTACTGATAAGTCCATTGAATAAATTAATATTTCTATTACCAGCAACCATGTTACATGTCTGCGAAAACTGTGTCCAAGCTCACGATTTTAGTCAGCTTACTCATTATCCTTTTCAAAAATCCACCTATCTATGCAAGTGAAGGCAAACTTGAAACAAAACACTATGCCAACACGTGTGACCAGCATGGTATAAAAGGTCAATGCCCCTCCCATAGTGGAGAAGGCCCGAGCTCCACAGTGGGATGTATATGGATTGAGATGATGATGATGATGAAATAATTTATATGTGGATCATATGCGTCCCACAGCTGGATATCAGCTCTTTTCTAAATGGCAGGAATATGGATGAATGGTATGTATTTTTCGAATTGCGCAGGTGGTTCCTAAGCTTTAGTTCTGCCCTAAGTGTTACATATAACATGGACGTTCTGTAGACGTTTCGAAATTATCTATTACATTCTTTATAGGTAAAGAAGGAATAGAAACTCATTTTTTCTTAATCCATTACGACAGGGGCGTGTAGTGTCACATAGAATAATATATAATACTTAAAATAAAATTTTTACACTGACAAGGGAATAACTTCAGACAGAAAAATAACTTAGTGTTCTGAAGTTCAAACTTACCTGCTGAATATAGTTAACCCATATAATGAGCTCAGTCCGTGTACAAAGAAGGTTCTGGTTAATTATCTTTTCTGTTAACAAGGCTTCCTAGTGGGAACAAAGCTTTAACCTTCTAATGATGGTACTCATAGTAGCAAAGTTTTCACTCAATTTGAAGCAAATGGAGAACACGAGTTATCGTAGATTAAGTTTACAGCCCTCGAGATAATTAATATTATCTAACTTTTTAATTATAAGCAAGAAATTTGTGTTGATAATATTGATGTAAGAAGCTGAGATGTCCACTACATTTATATTGTACTTTATAGCAAGCCAGGCTAGTCTTTTTTGCTTGCAGTTATAAATGGGGTGCCTTGTTCGTAGTAGGTATCAAAATTTCCTTGGAAATCGACATCTAACTACTAATAATTACCTACTGTCTCGATTTCATTCCTTCTAAGCAGCTTTCTCTGTTACGATACGCAGCGATTTGTGTCCCTATAATCTGATCAGACTAGTTGTCATAGATTTGTTTTTGAGTATTCCTCTTATAGTTAAGATATCTCTTCACGTCCCTTAGTTGATTTGTACGACACCCGGTATTAAGGTATGTGTGGTGGCTTTAGATTTTTAATGTGCTATTACAGAATAGTTATATATTTAATATTATGAAGTTCGACTAACTCTCCCTTCTATTACGTTTATATTATAAATGTATAGATACGTTAAATTATTCATCAACTTCTCGTAGATACATAACTCCAGAGCATATAGTTATTCTAAAGTTTCCCAATTACCTATCTATACTAATATTATCAAAAGGAAAGATTTGTTTGTTTGTTTGTATAGATTAGACCCAATTTAAAAAATTCTTTTAGCAATGGTAAGACTGTAATATCAGGGAGTGACATAGGCTATATTTTATCCCGGTGTTCCTACAGGAACGGGCACTATATGGGTTAGACGACTGAAACCGAAGCGAAGCGAGGGCAGATTGCTAGTATTCTATATTTCTCAATGAATGCCTAATGAAAAATGCCGTTCATTATACTTTAGTTTATTTGGTTCATAAGGTATAACGTAGGACGCCCCCCCCCACTAAGTGGTCCGATGACCTAGTGAAAGTTGCTGGGCGTCGTTGGATGCAGGCAGCACAGGACCGCACATTGTGGCGCAACATGAGGGAGGCCTACGTCCAGCAGTGGACGGCTGTAGGCTGCAATGATGAAAAAAAATGATGAAGGTATAACAATATACCATCGCATTTTTTTTACAAAACGTACTGTGTACATGGTTTTTAGTATTGACTTCCCCTAAAAGCCATGTTCACAGTACGTGCGCATTGGCGCAGTATATTCAAAGCATCATTGGCATACCGGATAAAATAAAAAAATCATAAAATATGTAAAGAATATTAAGGCAATGTAATTACAGTCTCTGTGTAAAGCAACGTGTTCGTTAATTAAATATTCGTATATTGCACAAAATTTATCACTCCCATGAATTGTCTTTAAAACTTTAAATAATAACACACACATACATTTTAAATACTAAGCTGCGATTTTGTTTAAACTTTATTTAAAAGCTAATTTATAAATAATATTGTATTTAATTAATTCAATTGCTTCATTTTCATTTGCAATCTGTTACTATTTATTTGATTTTTAATATTATCAGGTGATTTAAGACTCAACCCTAAAAGTAATTATAACTTCATAATCATAAAATTTAAACTGGGCTGTGCTAAATAAATCAACTTACATTATAGCCAGACGCCAAGTGCTTAGTGTATTTATATTCAGTGTTCTCATTACTCCGTTATACAGATTTTTACGAAAGCTCATCTCGATCTAATGTGCTCTTTGTTACATCGGCACACAATCCACAATGTGTAACACTTCTTTCACCATTTCTGCGTGGATAGCTTTCTTTGTTGTAACATGTTTGTTGTAGCTTTGTTTGTTGTAACATGTGTGGTTTGACCATTGTCCGTAATCGCTATTTTGTGCCCTTTCAGATAATAGCGTGTATTACACTCCTAAACAATGTTACAGACTTTTTTTGCATAATGTAAATGTTTATACAAGTATAGACTTTATAAACGTTTACTTGCCAAAAGACAAATATATATATATATATATATATATATATATATATATATATATATATATATATATATATATACACGAAAGATACATTACGCTAATGTAGTGTTAGTATCGTAAAGGTAAAGAATGGGCATTTCAATTAATATAAGCAAATTTGCATCATCCTCATCACTTGCTCCTATCCTATTTACTTGAGGTCGACTCTTGCTCTTCTTTCAAAGCACATATTGCAAACGTTATCGGCAATAGATTTATGGTCTGACGCATAGATGACATCAACCCTCTTTGAGAATTCAATTGTTGACCAGATGTAGGGACGCGAAAAAAGTATCGATACGGCTCCACCCCAGAAATGGGATGTGTATGAGTATGAGATGTGATGTATGGGAGTTATGATGATAGTGATAAAGATGGGACATATATGTATAGGCTGAGATGATGAAGATATACATCTTCATCATCTCAGTAATACAGTATATGTCCCACTGTTGGGCTCAGGCCTCCTACATAATGGGAGAGAAATTGACCTACTATTCCACTCCAGTCAGAGACATCCCTTAGTCGTCTTTTACGACATCCGCGAGTAAGATAGGGAGTGGTGAATTGTATACTTACTCCGTTACCACACGGCAATATATATCAAGGAAATGTATATCTTAATAGAAATGAATAAATATGATGATATATGTATTATTGGTGATATCCATTTAAAATTTTGGATTTTTAATACTTACAGGCGAATGCAATACCTGATTGCTTACTAAGCCTCCGCTGCTTCTCATCATTCTGTTTAATATACGACCTTCATTTAAAATTCATTTTATGGTCTGTAAAAATAGAGCATTGGAAATTGCATTTTGTATATACGTCTATTGCAGCTATAAAAACACATAATAAAACGAAATTAAATTTAAAAATAATAATAATAGTTTTTTTATATTTTCTTTTATCAAATGATTATTTTTTTTGAATGAGACTCTTCGTTTACAAATTCCAGACTGTACTCGTTTACATAATGATTTCTGATGTTTACGCGAGTATTTACACATTGTAATTAAAACTATTTTACGGATTATATCGCGTTTGTATTTGATTTTTGATTGCCCGACGTTTCGAACATTCTGCAGCGTTCACCCGCCAGTGACCATGAACACTGTAAAGAGTTCGAAATGTAGAATAATAAAAAATCACATACAAACGGACTGCTTTTTGTATATACAGTAGACTTCATTAATAACGACCTCGGTTGTAACGACTTTTCGGTTATAGCGACGTTGAACTTGGGTGCCTAGAATTTAAAGCATACTTTCGTAGGATATTAATTCGGTAATAGCGACTTCGGATATAACGCCTAATTCGGGTATACCGACTTGTTTTTATGAACTATCTGGGACAGATTCCTAGAAATTCCTTGCGGATGTTGCGACTGAGTCGGCAAAGTCACAAAGTCTCATTCATAAGCTTTAACTATTAAGCGTTATCCTTTGTTTATATTCGCAGATGGTCAGATGCTTTGTTTGTGTGTAGGGTTATCCTTTGTTTTTATTCGCAGATGGTCAAATGCTTTGTTTGTGTATAGCGTTACTTAGCATGTGCGCGAAGTTAAAATTATGAATCAGTTACGTAGCTATTTCCAGTGAGTGAACAGTGTTTCTTAAACTTGTGAAAATGGCTCCTAGACGTACATTTACTGTTAAAGAAAAAGTGATTTCGGATATAGAGACCTCCGGATATAGCGACGACATTAAAGTCGTCCCTCCGCCGTCGTTATAAGCGAAATACACTGTACTTAAGACTAGAAATACTGGTACAAAATCTACGGAGTGATCTTATATCTCGTAGAAGTATGTGCTACGGTTAAATAAACTTTGGCGTAGCAAGAGCCTTTAGCATTTTTCATCCTTTACGGATATTTTATTTTCAATAAAAGTCACCATGGTCGAAAGTCGTTAGATCAAACTTTTAAGAATTATCTTCCGTATAAAATTAGATTTTTTGATTTTAAGGTCATATCGGACAATCTATTTTTAGCATCGATTGGGGGTTGTTTCGGTTTTGTATTGTACTTGTGTGTCTTACTACATTTGATGACGATAATCGCGTGTTTGTGTATTTATATCTACTGGGAATGCGACTAAATCACAGATAACTATCCCAGTAAAAGTATTGTGGAAGTTAAGAGGTTTTCTAGAGGCTCTCGATTCTCTTTTAACAAGATCGATGCAGATCCGTACTAAAGAAAATACTTTATTAAATATTTTATTTTATGACAGACAAGAAAGGGCATGGAAAATAATATTGTGCTATTAAAAACTTAAAAAAAATAACGAACTTACAAATACATGACATGAAAGGGTGAGTTTTATTGGGTATATATCACGTTACAATATTGGTTTGTTTTCATCTCAAAGTTGCCTTCATTAATTAGATTTTCTTATTAGAAATCTATAAACTACGGCCACCGCTGCAGATGTCGATTAGACAGACGTTTATAGACAAATGAAAGTCTGGGTGGGATATTTAGATTAGTTGCATAATTTATATTTTGTCAGTTAAGTAAATAACAAATACATTATATTCGTAAGTTGTGTACATTCATAAGTTATGTACAGACTATAATATTTGTATTATGGATTAGCAAATTTCATTTAAAAATGTATGTGTAGTGGGTATATGGGTAGTGAACACGGAATGTACTTATAAAATAATGAAAATGAAAAAAGGATTTTCAAATAATCTATAGAAATATTATAAAACTGAAGAGCCTGTTGGGTTGAACTTGTTAGTCTCAGGCACTACTAATTAAAAAGGAAAAAATATTTATTGTTGAATAGATTAATTGAGTAGAGACTATACATAACTTCACGCTATGACAAAAACGAACCAAAAATTAGCTAAAAATGTCAAAAAAGAGAGAATTCTTATTTCTTTTGGGAACTTTCCTTTCATAGAATGTGAGTAGTAGACTATAGTGCCTACAACACACTCTAAACGTTTCTCTCTACGTCAATCTCTCTTATGTGACGTAGACGAAGCTGCGCAGATCAGCTTGTGCAATAATAAACGCTGTTTATATTTCCAATAATTATTTTCTATTTATAATATATTTACGCATAATTAGATGATAAAGGAGAGATTTCTGGATTCAAATTCAAATCCTTTAAATTGCATAGACCCCGAGAGGGCACTTACATATTGTCAATTTTACAAAATAAAATTAAATTATCCAATAAAATAAACTACCACCGGATCGGAACGCGACCGCGATTAGTATTTAAATTAATCCGTTTTATCGTCTTACTATTAATCGCCTACAGATATTCGTTAAATATTTACTTTCCCTATTTATCTTTATGAAATTTCTTACTTGTATTAATTTTATGGAATAGATATTTATGGTTCGTTCAAGAATATTTAAGGCTTGCAAACTTGAATGTTGAACACAAAGTAATCATATAATAAAAAATAATAATAGTAATTTTTAAAAGTAGTACCTCACGGTAACTTGAACGCTAATGAAGCCCTACAAAGCACTTTTAATTGCCCTTATAGTCGGGCCCGTATTCCACTATCGCCTTCAAATGACCCAACAAATTGACCGGCTCACGCGATGCGATGAGCTTACTGTTATTTCAAATATTTACAATAATGGCTTTTAGATTATAAAATTATGTCTTGTATTCACAATATGTATATGATTTAAAAGTGCATTACTTTAATAGTTTGGTTTGAATGTTTAATAATTGTAAAAGTTTTTTTTATGTGAAAGCTTTTATAAGCAGGTTGAAATGAAGAGAAAATTCATGTAATTCCATAGGTAATGCTTTTATAGGAAGAAAAATTCATGTAGTAGTATGTATTTCTATAGGCAGTAAGTCGTCATCGACATGGTCGCGCTAACACTATATCTGTAGCTACGGCGGTGGCGACGTCACTATATCTGTGCCGATAGAAGTCAAAAGTAGAAAAAAAAATAAAAAGTTTTTATTTATAAATTTTAATTTAAGATCAAGCATTAATTTGAATGTCTAAAAATAGCAATTTTTTGTTCATAGTTTTAAGTTTTCACTTCTGTTAGCAGTCCTCCTGACTAGTTTGAGTTTTTTTTAAATATTATATGCAATTCTTTCATTAATTAAAGTATAATAAGCCATAAAATCATTATATTGGCGATTGAAAGTGTAATCATATTTCACTAAAATCTATAATGTGGTACCTCCTATTATGTAATTCTATAAATTTTGTAGTTCTATAAATTATATGAATAATTCTACTACATTTTACAAAATGTGAGTTAATAATTCTTTATGACGCTTTTATATCCTAATCTATATATAAATACGTGAAGCAAAAACTTTGTGTCCCTTTTTACGAAAATTACGTGGATGGACAAGTATGAAATTTGGCACAGTTGAATTATATAATGAGGAGAAGTGCATAAAACTGAAATTTCATATAATAATGGATTAGAAATACATTACATTCATTAAAAAAAGCATTACGCACACTACACACACATACGTCTGTGTGAGTGTGTTGTGTAGCAACGCGTATACTTTTGTTTACGTTTAAAATCTCTGGTCGAACTGAATGTCAAATAATCATAATTATGATGACAATATCTACTAAAGATTTGTGCTTAGTTATTAGTGAAATACAGCTTGCTCAATTTACAATTATACATAAACAATTTACAATTATACAAAAATTATAGAAAATTGTGTAGCAGAAAAATTAATTATTTTTTTTTTTTTATTTATTTTATTTAGACAACACCCTGCACTAAGGAAATAATCCTTGTATTGCAGGGGAAAATGAAATAATTAAAATGAATTATGGCCGAATTTCGACCACACGCCGACCACTAGTATACTTAAACACTTAACCGATCTTTATGATACACTGTTCTTAGGCCTACATGTAAAAAACATCAACCCTTAGAATAATAACGTATAGAAGGATAGTGTCCACACTTCGAATTTTCAAAATTTGAATCTAAAAATACTAATGGCGCGTAGACGATTACACACGCAAACCACTATTCAAATTATGAAATCAAATTTTGTTTTTATTAACATAAATCGTCGAAATACTTTTAAAAGTAATGTTAAAAACCTTTTTAAGTTTTTCAAATGTGTTGTGACATCATTTGAATGCACAAACCGTCATAATTACCTATTTATTTTTTAAGAGTTGCGTACGTTCGTGCAGTACAATGACTTGTACATTACGGAACGGTGCCGGCGTAAGCTCCATTAGGCTCCAATTGAAATGCCTCACTTTTTGTGGCGTGAACTTACCTTCTATAGGTTATAATTCTAAGCATCAACCATATCACATCCACCCAGATAAGGTACATTTCCTGATGAATATAAAACTATTACTAATATTATTTTCTAGTATCGACAGTGCCAATTTTAGCGATAACGGCTTTTGTACCATCAGTCGTCATGCCATGCGTTACATTTATATAATTGTTGACTGAAACGGCCACTCGATTAGTACTCTGCAGAATGTTCTAGTTCACTGACCGTGCAGTGTGCAATTGAACTGTATACCTATACGAATATCATGAGTTTTAACCTAAATTGCAGTTTTATAGCACCAGTTTGAAATAATCTATCTAGAAATAGGAATCGTGTTTTATATATCTGTTTTACACGTATAAACTACTCATCATGAAATTGTACACACATGTTTGTTAAGGGTACTAAAAAGGATATTAGGCGACTTTCCTATAGAAAATTATAGAAAATTGGTAGTGGTAGGATCACACTGTCGACAGTTATCTGTCTACAGTCGCGGGCCGGTCCGTCCGGGGTAGTACCACGCTATCGTAGAAAATCGACGTCTGAGTAGTAGCAATTTGTTACTGCGCTCCGTTCGGTGAGCGAGAGAACTGGAAGCCCAACTTTCTGAGGGTGTTTGCGTGTGGAGGATTTTGGTGGTGCCTTTGGTATCACTGAGCCTCAATGCACGCATTCACACTCCCTTCACTTTCTTCGCAGTAGGCAGCGGCCTTGTAAAGGTCCATGAGCGGCAGCAACACCTACCATCAGGTGTACTGTCTGCTCGTTTGCCACTGCTTGCAATAAAAAAAAAAAGCAATAGGTATTGTTCGTTAATATTCGACTACACACCAACGCAGTTATCCGTATGGTGACGGAGTAAGAATAAAATTCACCATCCCCTATCGTGTCGTAAGAGACGACCCAGGTATAATGTGCATCCGAGCTTTACCGGTGGGTGTCGGAGTCCCGGGACAGGGACGTCGAGAGATGAGGGTACCCGAAAGGGTATTCCGTCGGGTCGACCACTGACGACAAGTCACCCTGCTTCGGTGGTCGGCTCAACGACGAGTGCTACGTACGGGTCGTCCTTTCGTCGCCCCGGACGGAATGGACCACGTATGCGCTTACCATAGCCCCTCTTAAAAAAAAAATAAAAAAAAAGGTATAATATGCATATAACATCTATGCAAGAGACTGTATAATGTGTATATAATATCTATAAAAGAGAAGGAACATTCGAAACAAAACCCTATGCCAACTAGACTGATCAGCGTGGCGTAGGTGAATTTCCCTCCGATTGTGGAAGAGGCTCGAGCCTAGTAGTGGGACGGATATAAGCTGTTACGAATGAAAATGAATGAAATCCGTTATGAAAGTTTTATTCGTACTGTAAACGTTCGATTACTACGTAACAGCTTTTCCAGAATGGAATGTTCATTTATTTTACCCTGCTGATATAAAAGTTGTAGGGAAGCATTGGTTACAGGTAGCATAGGATCGTTCTATGTGATACTCTAGTGGAAAGTCATATGTTTAACAGTGGAAGTCGATAGGCTGACAGATGAATATTTTGTACGCTCAGGGATATATTTGGTGGCATTGCATATTAAAATCAAATATGCAAAAGTGTAGAGGTTGCCATCGTTTTCTAAAAGATGTTAAGGACAATTTCAGCCCCGTTTTTACGAAAGTCGTCGTACAATCGTTAAAGAGAATACTATCTTTATTTTGTCCACTACTATTCACACAGAAAGTAGAGAACGGCAATTGTAGATAATAGGCGTCGCAATTTTTCAATTAAGAATATTTTAGAATGAAGATTCGTGTATACCAATAATATTATAAACAAGGCGGTATGAAAGCCGAGTATTATGGCCGAGAATTGACCTTTTTTTTAAAGACAACACACTGTACGAAAGAAATAATCCTAGTTTTGCGGGGAAATATACAAACATATAATTTGACGAACACAAATTACACCCAGACTCAAAACAACAATTTCTGGATCACACAGTATTGTCCTACATGGGAATTGAACTTACGACACTGGCACTAAAGATCGGTACCAGTACACCATTTATGCCGTCGAATTCATGATAATCATCGTTTACTATGTTTTATTGGTGATCATAAGATTAATATTTTAATGGGAAGGAAATTGGTTTACAGTGCGATACTGGTCTATTCTCTTGCAATCGTGCTACTTGGTAACACATTATATTCTTAGTCCACCTCCAAAAATAAGAGACTACGAAAGAGTTTTTGATGTGAAAAGTCTATAGGCAAGGAAGAACTTGATCGTTGGCGTGGCGTAACAGCTCGTGGCGACAAAACGCCACTATATATATATGAACATAGGTACATCCGCAGACTATACGTAGTAGAGTGTGAGTGAGACGTAGAGACACAATGTTGTGCGTAAGCGACTGTGTGGTGAATTAATTATGATTCATCATCTTGATCTTATCCCAATTACTTGGGGTCGACGCAATATGTCATCTGTTTTGACATATTGCAAAAAGTTTCGGCAATGACTTTTATGACCGGCCGCCTACCTGACGTCAACCCTCCTTGGGAATGTAATCGTTGACCCAAATGGTACCAGATGGAGTTGGTCCGGGTCAATCTAGGGCTCTTAGTCGTCTTTTACGACACCCACGA
This sequence comes from Lymantria dispar, assembly GCA_032191425.1. Lineage (NCBI taxonomy): Eukaryota > Metazoa > Arthropoda > Insecta > Lepidoptera > Erebidae > Lymantria > Lymantria dispar. The sequence continues at coordinate 17,340,464 of CM063446.1, read as the reverse complement.
GCAAAGCAAGGGTTGGTAGTATTCGAAGCCGCTACCACACAGCACAAGAATTAATTATGATTGTTGTGTAATATTTTAAATAATAATATAAATCGTAATATTTGATATATATATTATGCTATGTTAGTTCCTGTCTTAATCTGTTCTTTTACGCATATATATAGGTACTTGTACAAAATAATTTTGATGTTTCACATCTGCCAGGCGTTCTTAGTGACGGCTCACTTTTTGTAATAAAATTTTGAGGGAATAGTAATGTTAAAGAACTTGAATAGAATATAATAGTTAGCGCGTTATAATAACCATAATAATGAGGACAAAATAAAACCGTGTTACCTCAATTGTGTTTAGTCAAATGAGATAAATAAGCGGGCATTTGGTGACTGACATATGGTTCAACTATTCGTATAACCGGACATACTTATTAATATGTAATTTTATTGCGCTGTTTTTATACAACGACATTGTCTCTTTGTTTCCCAGTAAGAGTTATCGACAGTTATAAAATAATGTGGGAAATAAACTTCATTTTAAGATTTGTATCGCGTAAAATTCATATAATTGTATATATATTATTTAATGTCTCAGCAATTTTTATTCCGTGTGGCGACCGAGTAAGAATACAGTTCATTATTCCATTTCTTGTCCGTAGGTGTTATAAAAGTCGACTGAGTAATACAATATTCAGATAACATCTATGCAAGAGAAGGAAAATTCGAAATAAAACTAACCAGTCTGACCAGTGTGGTATAGTAATTTTCCTTTCATTGTAGAGGAGGTTTGAGCTCAACAATGGGACATATGAGGCGAGATGGTGACAATTTTAAAAAGTTTTATCATATGGGCTAATTTTAGACTAAAATAGCTTATTATTTTCCATATAGTGACGGATTAACATCGCAAAATGTAACTACACCTAATGTCAATGTTCACAGTTTCATTCCCATTATTAGACAAATCTATCCCACGAGGCCCCTACATTTATCTTTTTTTTTATGGGTGGGTTATGGTAAGCGCACGCGCGGTCCTGTCCGTCCGGGGCGATGACAGGACGGCGCGCGGGCCCATAACCCACCCATACCCACGTCACCTCGTTGTTGGGCCGACCACCGGAGCAGAATGATGTGACTTGTCATCAGTGATCGGCCCGACGGAATACCCTTTCGGGTAACCTCACCTCTCGACGTACTGGGATGTCGGTCGCCATCGCGCGGTCAGCCTCTCTGCGGGTGACGGACAATTCCCCGGTCCAATCACCCGCGGCCTCAGCTAGGGCGGCATTAGGCGCTGATACTCGCGCCTGTGCCGCCCGAGTCGCCGGCGGCGGAACGTGTCGCCGAATAGGAGCTCTACTCGCACACGAGCCGCCGCCTCCTTCCGTGAGATAACGGCCTCACAGAAGGCGGCGACTGCGTCCCAGTTCCTGAAGCTGTCGAGCATCTCCCTGGCGATGGTCGGCAGCGCCAGGTCGGCACCGATAATCTCGATGAGTTCACGGCGCTCCCCCTCTCACGCAGCACACTCCTCGAGCGTGTGCTGCGCCGTGTCCTCGTCGCAACTGCAGTGGTGGCAGGACGGTGTGCTCTCCCTCCTGACAATCTTGTGCAGGTACTTCCCAAAACACCCGTGCCCCGTCAGCACCTGCACAAGCCGGAAGGAAAGCACCCCGTGCGTCCGCTCCAACCACTCAATCAGCACCGGCCGGAAGGCCTAGACGGTCCTGACACCGTACCGAGGACTCTCCAGCTGGACTGCCCAACGGGCAATGACTCCTCGGCGGGCGTCGACACGCCAGGCGGTGATCTCCTGCAGGGAGACCATACCGCCGCGGGCGCGCGTCTCCAACACCCGGAGATGCTCGCCGATAAATGTCGGCGAGCATCTCCGCCTCCAGGTCCCACGGGGAGTTCCGGCCAGGAACCCGTACATTTATCTGAAATAAAAATGCCAAATTACATGTATATAATAATCATATATAATTAATTATCATTAATTTCAGGCAATCACATTTTTTTCATTTATATTAATAGTAGTGAGTATTGTATATTTGTTAATTACTTATACATGAAACACCTAATATGATGTTGTATTACAGTTTTAAATTTATGCTATTTCATGATATCTGTCTTATAAATTATACGCAATCTCGCTTGCGGACCCCTCGCTTCAGCCATGTTTCAACGAGACACTGTTAATTTGAATTATGTTAACGTAAAACTTATTACGTAACAGCGGAAATATTTATACAGCTCTCGTTAGTCAGTGTGAATATAGGAATATTCTCTTTGAAATAACTCCTTGGAAGTCTAATGATGATAATGACATTTTTATTTTCCTTTTCAGGTAATTGGCAAGCTTGGTGATGAGAGTTGGTGATGCAATATTAAGAAGGTAGTAAAATCGTCACTTCAAAACGAAATTCCAAGAAGAATCAATTTAAAGATTGGTTTATAAAACATTTATCCACAGAACGACTGCAATGTATTTTTGTTTTTACAGTTTGAAAATAATAATGAAATATCTTCTGGGAGGTAAACTGACATTTGTACACTTGTATCGCTATTAAACGCAGTCTAAAAACATCTCGCGAAAGTCACATTGAAACTTGATTTTGGCCTTTTTTTTTTTTTTTGTATTGCAAACGGTGGCAAACGAGCAAGCAGTACACCTGATGGTAAGTGTTGCTGCCGCTCATGGACCCTTACAAGGCCGTTGCCTACCACGAAGAAAGTGAAGGGAGTGTGAATGCGGGCATTGAGGCTCGGTGATACCAAGGGCACCACCAAAACCCTCCACACGCAAACACCCTTAGAAAGTTGGGCTTCCGGCTCTCTCGCTCACCGAACGAAGCGCAGTAACAAATCGCTACTACTCAGACGTCGATTTTCTGCGAGAGTGTGGTACTGCCCCGGACGGGCCGGCCCGCGGCTGTAGACAGATAACTGTCGACAGTGTGGTCCTACCACTCTTTCTCTTTGGCCTTGTACGAGTTTATGCTTCCAACGACCACCTTTACATAGTAGTGCCAGGACGTATCTCCTTTGCTATAGCGCTATCTTTATAGTATGTATTAGAAATGGAATCGATTGGAATCATATAATATAACTTAGATCCTTCACAAATTAGGCAACTGGTATCGACTACCATCTATCTGGGAGAGTGGCAGCGATCTTAATATGCTAGTGACTTGCTTCGCGACGGTCAACCGGTACGGTATTAATGAATTCTAAATTTACAAAAGAATATCTAGTTATTTTTGTTCACACCATTCAAAGTTTAAAGTAGAAATAATTAACAAATTTGAGCTAAGTATTCTAATTAATCATAACAAATTACATAAGTTTGATCTTAACGTATAATGGTTGGTTCTTCATCAAGTAATTCCGTCCAAGCCTAATCCACGACTCTGATTTAGAGAATAATAAACAAAACCACTTAAGTGTACGCAATAAAATTGGCGCTATACATTAATTGCGTACTTTTTATTATTGAACACAAAATATTATCATCATTCTCATGGTCTATTTGTTCAGTTTAAACATTTGAGGAGAGCCTAAAATGTCTGATTTTATCATATTCCTCTATATTTTACATTTACTTTTTATACTATTATACTCTTATACAAAAATATTGTAACATAGTTCATTATCACAATGCTTAGTTCATGTACAAGGATAGCTATAAATGCTAAAACATAACTCTTTATCTAATAGTAAATGAAAAAAAAAGCAGTTGAAATAAAAAAGGGAGCTGTTGCTCCGGACGCCTGGCATATGAGAAACATCGAAATTGTTTTGTACAAGTATATATGCACAAAAGATCAGATTACGACAGGAACCTAATATGGCATAAAGTATTAATAAAATATATATATATATTTACTTTCCAGAAAATAATGATTTTTATGCAATAAACATTTATTTTCATTAGTATACACTTTAGGTATGTGGTTAATAATTTATTTTGAGCTCACTAGATGGCGTTGTACAAAATTCTAAGACGGGTCATAGTTTCGTTCTAAAAATGTTCCTATCGAAGCGTGGCGTTAACGATCAGTTTCACCCTCACACCTTTCACATCAAAAAGGTGTTTAATATAAATACATAATTTTAATTTATACGATGTGAATGTGATGTTAACATCGAATACCTTCTTTTTGTGTGGCGGACTATTTTGGGGACAAATTAATTTTTTCATCATCACCAGCCTGCTCTTATCCCAAATATTTCGGGTCGACTCAATACATCCTCATCCTCATAGTACATTAGCAACAGTTTTATTACCAGCCGCTTGCCTGGCCTTGGGAATGTAATTGATGACCTGACAGCATCAGTTGGAGTTGGCCCAGGTCGTTGGTAGTATTCGTAGCCGTCACCATAGCAGCTAGTTGAACTATCAAACCAGACAAATTAATTTTATTATCAGAAAGAAATGCTAATATTGGGTTCCTGTGTTTTTATTATTCATACTTTTCTTCCTATCGTTTAAATGTCGAGATATGTTATATAGTCGTTATAGGGGGGCGAGGCCGGAGCACCTCCTCGTGGTGCTCCCTGGAAACGTCCATTTGGACGTCACGCGTCCATTTGGACGGCCAAGATTCCGGCAGGAGGGGGTCTCCGCGTGCGGCTCTGGTGGCAGAGCGCACGGTGGATCTGACCCGGGGCCAATGGGGCGGATGTGCCTCATGGCACTCCGTCGCAAGGGACGGTTGCGTCACGGCTCGGGGGCGTGACCCCAACCGTAATCCTGTGTAGGGGGGTCAGGACCGGGGGTCTTCGGACAGTGGGGAAGAAAACCCCTAAAAAAAATTACCCCTAATCCTAAGTTTGGCCACTCGGCGAGGGGATGAATGGTTGGTGGGTTAAAAAGCGCGCGAGCGTCCAGCCGATAGAGTGGTAGTGGCAAGACTTAAAAATGTTCCAAGAATGGCAGAGGTTCAAAACGACGTACCTACTCCAGAGGGTCCCGGCCACGCCAGGGAATCCCTCAGTGTGCCGGTGTCTGAGCGCGGGATGCGCACAAACACCGGCTCGGTCAGTCTCCAGTCGTATGGGAGGGAGACAACCACTGCTTCAGTAGCCGAGGGCCCGGCTCATAATCGGGAGGCTCCAAAGGGGGGGGGGGTGGTGTTGTGAAGAGGAGGAGCAAAAGGAAGCTGATCGCCACCACCATACACTCAAATCGGGTGCGTGCGCGAAAAGAGGCTGCGAAGAAGGAGGCGGTGCAGCTGGTGCTACAGCCTACAGCCTTCTCACCCGGGTCGTCGAGGACCTGTTCCCGCGGCGGGCGGAACACACGCCCCTGGTCATGGCTCCGCCAGACACTGACCCGGAGGCCGACGACGACAGTGTTCCGCCCATCACGGAACCCGAGATGGGAGTGGCGGTGGCGTGCATGTGCGCAAAGTCCACCGCCCCTGGGCCCGACGGTGTTCCTAACCGTGTGCTGGGCCTGGTCCTCGACCACCTGGGTCCCCGCCTCAGGGAGCTGTTCGACGCGTGTCTATCGTCCGGACGGTTCCCTGGGTACTGGAAGGAGGGAAGGCTGGTGCTCCTGCCGAAGCCGGGACGGTCTCCGAGGTCGCCTTCGGCCTACAGGCCTATCGTGTTGCTCGATGACACGGGCAAGCTACTGGAGAGGGTGGTAGCTGCCCGCATCGAGCGGCACCTCGTCCGCCGACGGCTGTACGCGGGGGTCATCCGGTCGATGGCTCTGTACGGCGCGGCGGTGTGGGCGGGGTCTACGGCGCATCGGTGTGGGCGGGGTCTACGACGCATCAGTGTGGGCGGGGTCCATGACCGTTCGACTTAGGGCCCTTCTGTGGCGACCACAGAGGGTCATGGCGGTCAGTGCCATACGCGGATATCGCACGGTGGCGACGGAGGCAGCGTGCCTATTGGCCGGGACTCCCCCGTGGAACCTGGAGGCGGAAATGCTCGCCGAGTTGTATTGGCGGGTGTCGGGGGTGCGCGGGGAGGGCGGTATTGTTTCCTTGAGGGAACTCACCGCCTGGCGCGTCGACGCCCGCCGAGACGTCATTGCCCGTTGGGCAGTCCGGCTGGAGAGGCCTCGGTTCGGTGTGCGAACCGTGGAGGCCTTCCAGCCGGTGCTGATGCAGTGGTTAGAAAGGCGGCACGGAGTGCTCTCCTTCCAACTAGTGCAGGTGTTGACGGGGCATGGGAGCTTCGCCAAATACCTGCACAAGGTCGTAAGGCGGGAGAGTACACCGTCCTGTCACCACTGCGATTGCGACGAGGACACGGCGCAGCATACGCTCGAGGCCTGCGCCGCTTGGGCCACGCAGCGCCGTGAACTCGTCGCAATCATCGGTGCCGACCTGACGCTAGGGCGATGGTCGACAGCGTCGGGAATTGGGACGCGGTCGCAGCCTTCTGCGAGACGCGGCGGATCGCCTGCGTGAGGAGCGCAGCCTCGATGAGGAGATCCGCCGCCGGCGACTTGGTCGGCGTAGGCGCGACTATCTGCGCCTCATGCCGCCCTAACCGAGGCTGCGGGTGACGTGACCGGGGATTAGTCCGTCACCCGCCGAGAGGCCGACCGCGTGAGGAAAGATCGACGTCCTCCCTGAGGGGGGGGACGTCGGTCGATGGGAGGGTACCCCATGTAGGGGGTATTCCGTCGGGCCGACCACTGATGACAAGTTAACTCTACTCCGGGTCGTGGTTTTCGGGTGGGTTGCGGGAGTTGCGTGCTTAAGCCCTGTCGCCCCGGACGGAGTGGTGCGGAGGCGCGCCGACCGCAGCCCACCCACAAAAAAAAAATATAGTCGTTATAAATATTTAAAATCCATAAAATTTTCAGCAAGTACATAAACTGTTATAGATTTTTATATATTAGTGTTTTTCGATTTACATACAGGTTTGAACATGTGCGTATTTGTAAATGGTTTCTAGGTTCTATTTGGGATGCGTCCAGCTAACCATACTCTCTTTGCACAATTAAACACGTTTACGAATGTTCGTTGTTAACGTGGAATTACTAATTGCCTTTCAAAATGTCGAATTGAAATTATTTTCGTAAATTATTGTACCTTATATCTCATCATCATCATCATTCAGCCTATCGCCGTCCACTGCTGGGCGTAGGCCTCCCCCGCGTTTAGCGACAGAGTGCGGTCCTGTGCCGCCTGCATCCAATGACGCCCAATAACTGTCACAGGTCGACGCTCCACCTAATCGGCTTTTCCCCTGCGGTTATCGGTTCGGTCAACGATGTGGCCCGCCCATTGTCACTTCAGCGTGCTAATTCTTTGTGCTACGACGGTTACACCCGTTCTTCTACGGATTTTCGTATTTCGGATTTTATCACGTAGAGAATGAGAGAACTTCTTTAAACGAGGTTTCAGAAGAGTATTTTCTTCACGGTAGGCAACGGCCTGGCTGTGTCCCTGGTATTGCAAAGGTCCATGTGCGGCAGCATCGCTTCCCATCAGGTGTGCTGCTTACTCGTTTGCCACCGTCGGCAATAAAAAAAAGTAATACTGAGCATAGTCCGCTCCATAGCACGCTAGCAGACCTATAATTAGGGACCACGTTTTCGTGCTGTAATTCATCACGGGTAAAACACACTGGTCGTAGACCTGTGTTTTCAGACACTGAACCGATATTAGATAAGAAGTTCCTCTAAATTAACTATACTATTATTATTATAATTGTTGATATGTTTATGAGAGTTGATGATAATGATAAATCTCTGTAAATTAGTAATAAAATAATTATTAAAATATTTAGGGCTGTCAAATACCTCTAAGATATCTATCATTGATTAATTTATATGAAATTTAGGAATAAAATTTCAGAAGTCCATGGGTTCAAACTTATTTCACTAACTAACGTTATAAGGTGATTATATCAAACGTGGACTTATATTTACTTTAAAAGTTTGTGAAATTGTTAGGAATCGCCAGGGAAATGGGCAGTAGTGCTCTCCGGGGAAACCTATAACACCACTTTACTGCGATTGCCAACCCACAGTTCATAATGGTTCAGATGACTAACCATTGCCGCGCTTTCGATTTCTATGCCAGTGCGATTTACAAGTTGGTTCCTCACAATCTAGGTGTAATTTCTATTTCTATAATTAAATGAACTATTAAATTTCTAGTTCCGTAATAACACTTGGCTATAAACGATTAAAAAATGAACAGTAAACAGTCACAAGCCTGTTTTCTGCGTCACTGGTCCGTAATCATGCAATAAAATAATAAAATTCAAGCGAGGTAAATCTTTTTACATTGGTTTTGTTTAAATTGGCAAGGTTTTTGGACGTTAAATGTGACGATATTGTCAAAGTTACGTAAATATATATTTCTTTGGGTATGACTATTATATAGTTTTCATTTGCAAATATATACTGAACGATTTTTTACTAATGTATTTTTTATGACTGACTGACATTTTAATATTTTCTGTTCTAAATACCCACAAATATCACATCTTATCTTTTTATCTATACTAGTATTATAAAGCTGAAGAATCTCAGGAATCTCTCAATTTAGATAGCTCATTTATTGAGAAAGGCTATATAACATCACGCTACGACCAATAGGACTAAAGAATTTGTAAAATGTGTTGAATAAAGAAGAATCTTCTTTATTTTGAGAGCTTTCGCTACGTGCGCTGTGCACTAAGAGATCTCTCTTACTTGGCGCAGAGGAAGTAGTGCAGGTGAGCTAATATTACTATAAGACCTAAATAACACTGAAATGTAAATGCCTTTTATAGAATGCCTTTATATCTCCATTTTATGGATTTATTCTGTTACGGTAGTTGTATTCGTTTGAAGACTATAAAGTTGATTCCAGTAGTGTTGCCAATGTAAACGTTTTCTTTTATTCCTTTGCATGGGCTTAATAAGAGGGGGAAAGTTTCTCGTTAACAAGTTCTCAAGTTAATTAGACAGAATACCCAAGGAATCGAACCAAATACCTCAAAGTCTTCCTTCGTACATTCGTGCTACTAGATGAACGGCGCAGTATGAAATACTTAGAAGATAATATCTGTTGAAAACGAGTCTAACAATTGAAACGATATAGATGTAAACAAATCTTCAAGGATGTTTATTATTTACTTTGCTGTTTAATGGAGTTTATTAAAAGCGATCTTTGTTGTAATTTATCTTAGTGCTATATAATAGCTTTTATTTTGTTATTATTATAGAAAATTAATATCGCGTTCAATAGGGCTTTCCGGCGTGGTGACGGATTAAATGTCCGGATTAACAGTTACAATGTCCCTTACTTTCTCGTGGGAGCTTGATAAATGGACTGAATGGTTACTAAGGGAATGAACAGCGACTCCTAGAAAACCAACTGTGTCTGTCAAGCCGCCGGCAGAGCGTGAAATATATAGCAGTTATTCCTTGCTATAATCATCATTATATACTGATTTCCGATGTTTACGCGAGTATTACACATTGTAAATAAAACTACGGATTTTATCGCGTTTGTATTTGATTTTTGATTGCCCGACGTTTCGAACACTTTGTTAATGGTCACGGGCGGACTACACTATGCTGGTCAGACATATTGGTATAAGGTGTAATTTCGAGTTTTCCTTCTCTTGCATAGATGTTATGTGCATATTATATCCCATAGTCGTGTTTTACGACATCCACGAGCAAGGGAGTGGTGAATTGTATTTTTACTCCATCAACACACGGAACTGTTCTATATACTATAGCACATATTAATTGATTACTACATGAAATGAAACCACAATACTTCATAATTCGCATATAAATTAACTCAGCACTAAAAGTAATAGTAGTAAAAAACAGTACTAGTATCTGGAAAATAAATCATCATCATATCAGCTCATATACCTCCCACTGTTGGGCTCGAGCCTCTTCCTCATTAAGAGTGAAGTTGACCTTACTATCATGCTGCTCAGACAGGTTAGCATAGCGTTTTGTTTCGAGTTTTCCTTCTCTTGCATAGATGTTGTACGCGTAACTAAGGGATATAAGATGTCTTTTACGACATCCACGGGTAAGATAGTGAGTAGTGAATTGTATTCTTATTCTGTCACTACACGACAAAATCTTATATCTTTAAACGAGCAATTCTTGTATATATATATATTCAGAATCTCGGAAACCGCTCCAACGATTTTGATGAAACTTGGCATACTAGAGGTTTCGGGGCCAAAAAATCGATCTAGCTTTATTAGGTTTTATTTATAGAAAATGTTGTTTTGTCGGTGTTTTTAGCAAAACAATACAATGACATTAAATTTTAAAAGAATATGAATTCAAACTTCACCGTCAGCGTCAAGAGTTCTAATAGCTCAGTCGGGAAGTTGTCCAGTTTTCTTTTTGTTTTGTTTTGGCATTCAAACAGCGTGGGATTGAATCTCGGTGTTATTATTATTCTCTTTTTGTAATTTTTGATATTTTTTTCATTATTTTATTATTTAATAATATATATCTAAACATATTCGACAAAAATACAACAAAAATATTCCGAGCGAAGCTCGATTAACCAGATATTAAATATTAAATGTGAAATACTTTAAAATCATATGTAGCAATTTTAATTAAACAATATTCAATCTTTGTTTCGGACGGACAATAATTAATAAGAAATATCATTTTTGGCCTCAAAATTATTTTTTTAAAACCCCTCAGCGCACATGGACAAATATTTGGGATTTTCCTACATGATAAATTTCGGAATACGGCAATTTGTAGAGAAACAAATGTAAATAGTAGAACCCAGCTTTAGCACGTTGAAGTTGTAATACGTAGCCATGTGCGCTGGATTACTGATCGAAATGATAAGCAACGGAAGAAAATTTCTCAAGTGACGGACATGAATTGCGATTCATATATGGTCTATAGGCCAAAGGTAGATTAACGATATTGTGAAAGTCGTTACAACCGTTCTATTAGTGGCATTCTCATAGAAGCCATATATTCTACAACATATTTCGACAAGTTCAAGGATGAATATTGATTTATGAATAAAAATATTGTCTTTTCGGCTGGATTAAGGAGTAATTATTTTGTAAATTAGATTATTAAAAGTAGTTAGGTAACATTGATAACCACTATTTATTCGTAATAAAATTACTATTCCCCGACCCTATCGTGTCACCGTAGAGGCATTCCTCCCGCACACGATTTGCCGCCTCCTTTCGTGAGAAGACTGCCTCACAGATGCTGGCGACCGCGATGGCACCGATGCTTGCGACGCGTTCATGGCGCTGCTCTACCCACGGGACACTCACCTCCAATGTGTTCTGCACTGTGTTCTCGTCACAATCGCAGTGGTGGCAGGATGGTGTACTCTCTCCTTACGAACTTGTGTATGTACTTGGCGAAGAAACCATGCCTCGTTAAGACCTGTATCAGTCCGAAGGAAAGCACCCGTGCTACCGACCCAACCACCCCCACCAGCACCGTCCGAAGGCCTCGACGGTCCAAAGACCGTATCGAGGACTCTCCAGCCTGCAAAAAAAATTGAACAATAATATACTATTATGATAGTTAGGTAACGTTGCTCTGTAACGCTAACTCGTAGAGTATTTAAGTTCATCATTATTATAAAAGAATTAATGCTTAAAGTTATTAATATTAAATATCTATGGAATTATTTAGTGTTGCTGTGTCACTTAACTGAATCACATTAAAACCTATAAGCATAATAATATATTCTCGAATTTAAAGTCACATTTAATATGCATGATTGCATCTAACAATAAATAGCATTTGGGTCAATCAATATCATTTAATTTGCTATAAGATACATAAGCATTTATAGTAGTTTAGTCATATTGATTATTATGATAACCATCACTATTTTTTCTTGTTATTTATTTTTTATATCCCTTGTTAAACATGAGCTTTTTCCATAATGGGTAAATTGGTCAGCCTACTATAACCATCTTATTTACAGCTGAGGAAATCACTCTTCAGATTTTGGCGATTCGTTGAGTATGTGGGACTCGCTAATGTAGGTTTTATTCACCTTTTGTAAGATATATGAGTCGGACACCCCTGCTTGTTGACTTAAATCATAATTTTTCAAGGTAGCCCGAATTGGATGGTTTAGGGTTTTTTTTCCTTCTTTTACACGGACGGCAACGTTAATCGTATTCTTGAATACTCTTTAAAGAGGGTTGGCATAGGATTTTATTTCGAGTTTTGTCTCTCACACAGATGTTGTATGCATATTACATTCCTTAGTCGTCTTTTACGGCATGAATGGGCAAGATGAGAGTATTGAATATTATTCGTACTCCGTTACCACACAAAACAGTCGAAGTGTAACAAAGAAGATAGGATAAGAAATATCATTGATAACACCTATTATCTAGGACGCTATTATTCTTTTAGCTTTAGAAGTGTATTTTTCTTCTAACTTTATTATTTCCAAACAACATGACGGTCGATTTATAGTCGAGATATAAGCGGCTTAACATGAGAATCTCAACATAGTTATGGATTTGTCAGGTTATGTCCGTTTCCAAGGTTTACTATCGTATTATTAGTTACGATAATACGTTACCTCCTTTTTTTGGAAATATTTAGTTTGTTTTAAGATATAACTCCTTACACAGTGGGTTACTTAAAAAACTTAATTAAGCAATGTAAAGTAGATTATCTCACCGTCTCAACTCATATACGTCCTACTGTTGGGCTCGAACCTCCTCCATAATATGAGAGAAATTAACCGATTTTACCACGCTGGTGAGACGGGGTTGTGTAGGGTTTTATTATAAGTTTTATAAATTAGATTGGTTAAACCCTAAATTCCCTCCCATTGCGGAGGGGGCCCGAGCTCAACTGTGGAACGTATGTGGGCTGAGATGATGATGATATCTACAAAATTTTGTTTCTTATCCCACTACACACACACACACACACACACACACACACACACACACACACACACACACACACACACACACACACACACACACACACACACACACACACACACCATAGGCTTTTCACGTCCTTATAGGGGTTGAAGTGCCAAAAAATTATTTCTTAGTATTAGCTTACCCCAATAAAAGCAACTGTATACCTACTAAATTTCGTTTCTCGGGCCACTGGATTCAGCTATAGGGTCTTCACCTCCTTAGGGATTTAATGCCCATAATTCTTTCTTAGTGCTCGCTTACTTTAAAATAGAGAACCGCGTACAAAATTTCACTGACCTAGGCACATTGGTTTCGCCTAAACGCTTTTCACCCTGTGATGAGTTGGATTTTCAAAAATTCTTTGCTAGTGCTCGCTTGCTGAAAAAAAAGAGAATCGTGTACAAAATTTTACGTGGTTAGGCCCAATGGTTTTGCCCAAATGCTTTTCACCTCCTTAGGGGTTGAATTTCCAATTATTCTTTCTTACTGCTCGCCTTACTGCGCCTTACATGAATTATTTATGCACTGATTGCATACATTTTCCGTGTGGCGATGGAGTAAGAATACAATTCACCACTCTCACTCTTACCAGCGGGTACCGTAAAAGACTGCTAAGCGATAACATAGGCATACAATATCTTTGCAAAAGGAAAACTCGAAATAAAACCCATTGTGGAGGAGGCTTAAGCCCAATTGTGGAACGTATATGAGCTGAAATGAATGAAATAGTTGTACAAATAGCGCCATATTTAGTTGGATATTTTACTTCAATGATGAATAATTGAAATGATACATAATGTAATTGCCACCAGCCCAAGAGGCCGAATAAAATTAAAACAAACGTGACAAAATCTTGTAAATAAATATACTCGCTTCCTATTTCATTTGTATCGGCGAAAATTTTAAAGTACATTCTAATCAAATCATTTTCAATGAACGTCTTATTTTTAACACATTCATCTTAACGATGAATGAAATGATAATGGCCCGTAGATCAAGGTTGACGTTCGTTGCACGTCATTTCATTCCCCTGTGTGTTCCTTGCAACCGCACTGCGCTCTTATTGTATTTCTCTGCATTGAATACATACATATTTTACATGCGTATTCTTTTTCAGAATGTATAAGCAATATTTTTATATCTTATTTGTATCGTGATGGAGTAAGAAAATAATAATGATCAATCAACTTTTGTTTTAGCGGATTATCGTAAAAATCGATTAAGGGATGTAAGCATATAAAATCTCTGCAAGAGAAGAAAAGCTCTAAATAAAACCTTATGCCCACACGCCTGGCCAGTGTTATGTAGTAAGCAAATTGTCATCTTCTGCAGGAAGGCCGTGCCTAACAGTAAAACGTAATAGGCTGAGAAGAAGTTTTTGCTAGTGCGCATCTGAAAGAACAACCTCGACTTGAAAGATGACTTATCGTTTAACATCAAAATAATCTTATATGGGCACCATATAAGATTATTTTGATGTTAAGTTTAGTGATACAATTATAATGACATTGTAATTTGAAATCAGGTAGTTGAATGGTTGTAAAATTTAGACGAAACCTTTTGCAGAATGTTTTTATCGAGGAAGAAAACGTGGTGTACTGGTCATAAATAACTACTTTTGAATCAAATTGATATAAGAACAGAATAATGATAACGTAACACGTGTATCAATAAAATAATTTCTAATTTATAAATAGTAACAGCTGTTATGACTCTCAAGATTATCTGCAAGTCCGAGATATGGACCGGATACGATCAACAGCAATAGGCTTATCCGTATTTAATGGGATTTCAATTATATGGTGAAATGGTCGCATATTATATCACTCTTTTTCTTTACGGAGATAAAGACACGAGATCTAAATATAATATTGTAAATAAAACTATTTTGAAGATTTTATTGCGTACTAGCAACCCGCCCTCGCTTCGCTTCGGTTTCTGTTGCCTTATCCCGTAGTTCCCGTTCCCGTGGGAATACCGGGATACAATATAGCCTAGTTTACTCCCTAATATTATAGCTTTCCATTAGTGAAAGAATTTTTTAAATCAGTCCAGCCGTTTTGAAGATTACCCAGAACAAACAGACAGACAGACAAAAAAATATAAAATGATTTTTAGGCATATGTATAGTGCAAATAACCGTGCGAGCATGAAAAAAGCCTATTATTTTGACATTACAAACAGACACTCCAATTTTATTTATTGGTATAGATTAAAAATCAAATACATAGTTTGATTTTTGATTATTCGACGTTTCGAATACTTTACAGCGTTCATAGTCAGTTCGCCCGTGACCATAAATGCCGTAAAATGTTCGAAACGTTAGGCAATCACAAATCAAATACAAACGCGATAAAATACGTAAAATAGTTTTATTTACAATGTGTAAAATTGGCGTAAACGAACAATTCTGGTAAAGTTCTATATCTATTTTCTAAAAACCGCAACCTACTGAAAAAAAGTATCGATTTACCGGTTATTTTTTGATATCGGTCATCTAGATATGACATAAATCACACAATATTGATATTATCTGTCATTCGTTACCCTAAAATTTGGCAGTGACAACGGGTATTACATTCATTTTATGGGCCAAAAACTTGTATGGCCATCGTGACAACATTCTAAATTACCGTTCCCAACTTAGGCTAGGGCCAGAACAAAGCAATAGACCCCTTTTCGATAAAAATTATAATATTAAGTTATCTTAGTGCTTTTACTCGTCTCGTCAAACTATAATTAAAAATAGAATGTGCATGTTAGTCAAAGTAAATAACTATGCGTTGTAATATACTACATATGTATATAAATATACAAATGCATTGTAATGTGTCTACCGAAATCTTGTATTCGTGGAAGCAAGTCACTGTGGCTAAAATATTATTAGAATGATAAATATTAGTAGTGCTTCTACTCGTCTCGTCAAACTATTACTAAAAAAATAGAATGTGCATGTTAGTCGAGGTATATAACTATGCGTTGTAATATAATACTATACGCATTTACAAATGCATTGTAATGTCTATCGAAATCTTGTATTCGTGGCAACAAGTCACTGTGACTAAAATATTATTAGAATGATGATAATTAATAAGTATTCATACTCGTCTTGTCAAACTATTACTAAAAATAGAATGTGCATGTTAGTCGAGGTAAATAACTACGCATTGTAATATACTATATCCATATACAAATGCATAGTAATGTGTCTACCGAAATCTTGTATTCGTGGAAACAAGTCACTGTGGTCTAAATATTATTAGAATGATAAGTACCTATTAATAAAATCATAGAAACACTTCAAATTCAATTCTTGAATCATATTATTCAACTAGCGTTTCAATGACTGCCGTGCGTTCAATGTTTGCCGTGTGGTGACGGAGTAGGAATACAATTCACCACTCCCTATCTTGCCCGTGGATGTCGTAAAAGACGACTAAGGGATATAATATGCATATAACATCTGTGCAAGAGAAGGAAAACTCGAAATGTAACCCTATACCAACATGTCTGACCAGCATGGTATAGTAGGTCAATTTCCCTCCCATTGTGGAGGAGGCCCGAGCCCAACAGTGGGACGTATGGGGGCTGCGATGATGTTTCAATGAAATCTAAAGCGTCATTATTGATATATGTAATTAACTGTATACGACTTCTCTCCGATATTCAATGTACGTTACTCGTAATCAACTTTAATTCTTATACAGTAGGCAGCTGCAAAATACTATGAATTGTCGTAGCAGAGTCGTGCATGGTCACGAGGAAAACACGCCAGCGTAGTATACGCCTGCGCATTACGTGGCGGGTGGGCTGCTAGGTATGAGAGTATGGGAGGCTTGTGCCACCCATCTTCCCACTTGCTACCCTTCACAGCTGCACCTAGTGCTAAAACCGGCTATATTTCACGGTTTCAACCGAGTGTCATTTATACCTCTGTTTTCTCAACGATCGATGATTGAAAATGAAATTTGCCATGGTTCTACATCCACGTCTGACACAGTTTTCAATTAAATCCTTTATTGACTTCACTTAATGAAGTTATTTTCAAGTTGATTATTTGAGTTTGTGATAAAATTTTAGGTGTTGTTTTGTCGTAGACTTACGATATCGTAGAAAAGTTAATAACATTAACAGTGAGCAATCTTATTGATTTTATATTTCAGTAGCATGTTGATTTGAGAAGCTTCTGTATTTGTTTAATTTTATCTAGAGCCACATCTTTGTAATTTTGTCTATATCACGTCTTTGTTCCCGATATGGAATATAGAGGTGCACCACAGCGTAATTTCATGGTGTATCATTTCGTTTACTGGATATAGTTCCGAACTGCTCGCTTGCTATTCAAAATGTAATGAGAATAACCAATAGAAAAATTTATAATACCTTATGACATTATCTTCCTTTAATCTTTAAGCTTTTTACAGAGGACGTTAAAAGACAGGTGTTTTACACAGAATCTAAATATGAAAAATATATCAGCAGTAACGTGCTTATACCACTGGACCAGCAAGACAGAATTTAAATATTAGAAATAATCGGAATGAACAGTTTTCTATACCAATATATAAAATTGGAGTGTCTGTTTGTAATGTCAAAATAATAGGCTTTTTTCATGCTCACACGGTTATTTGCACGACACCTATGCCTAAAATAGCAATTAAAAAATTTTTGTCTGTCTGTCTGTTTTTTCCGGGTAATCTTCAAAACGGCTAGACCGATTTCAAAAATTCTTTCACCAGTGGAAAGCTATAATATCAGGGCGTAAACTAGGCTATATTTTATCCCGGTATTCCCACGGGAACGGGCACTACGCGGGTAAAACGACTATAACCTATAACCGAAGCGAAGCGAGGGCGGGTTGCTAGTGTGTAAATATAGGCAGTGGATCTCACTACTACAGTACATACCACGTTCATTATTTAGCACACGTATACGGGACATTGGACAAATCGGACAAAACAACATTGGGCTGTCTGCTTGGTCGGTGTACGTTTGTAGAGTAAATAAAAATCGCATAGATTTGAGGTGGCACACATTTAAAGCAAATACTACTGACCTATACATCAATGTACATAGTGTGTAGTAGGTACATATGGTTGTGAATATTTGGCATTGCTCCAAAGTTTGGGTAGCTACCCACAAATGTTCCCTTAGTCGGCAGTTCCTTCTTGTTGTCAACAAACAGTACCTACGTAACTAAATTATGTGATAATCTTTATGTGTTTCGTACTAATGCATAAACATAAGTTATTGTGAAACTAGTTCACTTATTTTATATATAACGCCACGCAGTAAATAATAAATCTTTTTGTCGCAAGAGAGTTACAAACAAACAATTAACGGACATAAATAACGCAACAATCAATTCGAAGAATTGATCTACGTTGGTATCCATGATATACGACGTAGGAGGTAGACTCACTGTGGCATCTGTGATGTGGGTTATATATTTATAAGAAGACCATAATCTATAACATATAAATATATGTGATCTCTGGCGTAACGAGCGCGACAATATGTTAAACAATTTGCAAGTGACCTCTGGAGTAATATACTACATGGACCTTGTAGCAACCTGAGAAAGTTGCCGTGCGTTCGGACGTTTCTGCCATATAGCAATCAATCTTAAGGCTCACATATAGGCTCCGTCAAGCTCTCTCATATCCCTGGTGCTGTGCGGCTGCGGTTATCGTAACTGTACGTCTTCTTATTTATTGACTAACTCGTCAATTTTGCTTCATGTCTTCCGCATTGTGTAGGTGGAAAGTGGAATCAATCTCTTCCAACTCCTCCTATTTAACTTTTTCTAATTAAATTCCTTATTTTTAATTAAAAACCTCGGTGTGATCTATGGAGACCATTGTGGATTCTGGCTTACAGGTGTTACAATGGTGGGAATGTGTGCTGGGATTAGTCCCAAAAAAAAAACATACATATAGGAATCGGTCACTTTAATAATAAATTCACCAAAATAACGAAATAGGTGGTATTGATGTAGAAAGTATTGAAGCCTGCGTTATATAGAGGGATAGGTTCGCGAAGAAAGAATATAGTACTATTACAATTAAGATAATCAAAATATAAATAAATATATACATATACTTTCACTTTTACAGGTACATGTTATGGCCAATAAAACGGTTTTTTTTATATTATTCATAATATGACATAAAAGTATTAATTAATTAAATAGTTCTGAGAAAAAGTAGTAAACAACAATAAATTTGGACTGGAACATGTCGGCCTGCCCGATTAGTTGTTTGACATTAAAAGATCTGGAAAAGAGAAATAGTACCTTTAGAATTATGTACTTTGCAGCTGCGAGAAGTAGGGATGTCGGTTTCTGTAACACGCTTTTGGCCAATTCTACATTCACTAACTCAAAATTAGTTTTATTTCTTTAACATTACCAAATTCAAATACACAACACATATAGCAAAAACATATTTAAATATCGAAAAACAGTACATTATTTCTAAGTAACTATTAGTTAGTAACGTTAGTAAAACTTGTTTTCCTATATATGAATTTAAATCAATAAATGAATAGAAGTTTAGAAGATTGAAATCCTTTATAATTAATATTCATCTTTTGCATTTATACTGTAAAAATGAATAAATTTATTAAAACAAAAAGAAATACGTAAAATACTTTGTATTATATTATTCATATTGACATTATGTAGTTACTTCTAATACTTCTAAGAGTGATATGATGAATGACGAGAATTTTGTGTTACGATGCTTTTTAATATATGTATTTATTTTTCAAGGGAGAAGAGTAATTTTTGACGTTTGCAGGGGTATACACATTTACCTTCTATCTCTAGATACAAGCTTTTCCATTTTCCTCCCATTGTGGAAGAGGCTTGAGCCCAACAGTGGAATGTATATGAGCTCTGATGATGATGATGAAGAATATATTAAATCCTGAAATAATAAATATATATTGAATTTATAAATAAAACTTTTTTACGTAGTCCGTCCGTGATCATGAATTCTGAATAAAAGTGTTCAAAACGTCGGGCAATCAAAAATCAAACTCAAACGCTATAAAATCAGTAAAAATAGCTTATACACTGAGCACTTATACAACACAACTGTAGACAAATTTATCCAGTTATTCTAGGTAAAGTATTAATCGTATAATGGAGTATGTGCAATTGTGCAATCCTATGTACCATCATGTCAATCGGTCCATCAAGTATTGGCTAAAATTTGTTTACAGGCACATGAAGTCTTTAAAACTTGTTGGCAGTTTTTTATTAGTTTTAATTTATTGATGAAAATCTTAATATATATAAATTACGTGTCACGTTGTTTGTCCGCGATGGACTCCTAAACTACTTAACTGATTTTAATCAAATTTGCAGACAGCCGTGTGCAGTTTGATCCAACTTGAAAGATAGGATAGCTTACATCTTAATTTATAGTCGTAATATTAGTTTATTGCAAATTATTTGTATATTATTTGACATTCACAATTATCTGTTAACTTCAAACGATTTTAACAGATGGCGATATCTGTTGACTGGATTGAGTAAGTAATTTGTGTGTACTCAAGGGGATTCGAGAACGGTTTAGATTCACAATTGGACCCGGTAGATGGCGCTTTATTTGAACAGAACAACGTCTGTTGGGTCAGCTAGTTTACATATAAAAATGAGTTTGATATATGTTTAGTAAAATTACAAATTAATTATGCTTTATAATCAATTTGATATATTTTCTAAGCCTATTGGGAATGTCCGTATTTGTGTCCTTGCTATGTAAATTAACAAAACTATCATTACAGTACATTACTATCCAAGCGTTATATTAACAGGATATTTTGATTAAAATTACGTTTAAAATAACTTGTTTGAGTATCAAAAATGTTCCTTTTTTACTAAAGAATTGCTCGACCGATAAACCTTATGATACAATTACCGTTATTCCTATCTACTATAATGATAGTACTTTTAAGGGTGTTAACCCTTATGTTATCAAAACGATACAATCTTAATAAGAAGATGCTTACGGGTCAATGTATTGTAATGTTCAGTTGTGTGTGAAACTATAGCCGAAACTGGAGCCGCGGAATAGGATTACACAAACTGCGGATTTATACTGAGGATTTAGGAAAATCCCATCGGACAAAAAGGATACCGCGTGGATACACAAGTATTAGAGGCTATGTTTGATAATATGCGTTGTTTGTATTCTGTGGTAAATGCTTTTTTGTTGTCATACTATTCAACGGATTAATGTCTTTACTCGCTTTTTATCTAACGTTATGAGGTGACGATTTCAACGTTTCCATTTTATTATCTTTAACCTTTTAATGTTGAATATGATACTATTAAATATTAACTGTTGGTTATTTAGGTACTAATGTTGTACTTTATTTCCTTTACACGCTAATTGGAACAGTTGCACTGAAATGTAAGTATACTATTGATTATTGTTATCAAACTGCCTTTTCATACTTATATTATTTTGTTGTTTGGAATTATATTCGTGTCGTGATCGAGTAAGAATACAATTCAGCACCCCTTTCCCACTTGCAAAAAACGACTAAAGGATATAATATGCATATAAAATTGCATAGGCAAGGGAAGGATAACTCGAAATAATACTACACCTATCTACGTGTTATTTTTTTTTTTTTTTTTATGGGTGGGCTATCTTAAGCGCACGCGCGATCCTGTCCTTCCGGGGCGATGAAGGGACGGCGCGCGGGCCCATAACCCACCCGTACCCACGTCACCTCGTTGTTGGGCCGACCACCGGAATACCCTTTCGGGTAACCTCTCACCCCTCGACGTACTGGGATGTCGGTCGCCATCGCGCGGTCAGCATCTCTGCGGGTGACGGACAATTCCCCGGTACGATCACCCGCGGCCTCGGCTAGGGCGGCATTAGGCGCAGATATTCGCGCCTGCGCCGCCCGAGTCGCCGGCGGCGGAACGTGTCGCCGAATAGGAGCTCTACTCGCACACGAACCGCCGCCTCCTTCCGTGAGATAACGGCCTCACAGAAGGCGGCGACCGCGTCCCAGTTCCTGACGCTGACGAGCATCTCCCTGGCAATGGTCCGCAGCGCCAGGTCGGCACCGATAATTGCGACGAGTTCACGGCGATCCCCCTCCCATGCAGCACACTCCTCGGGCGTGTGCTGCGCCGTGTCCTCGTCGCAACTGCAGTGGTGGCAGGACGGTGTGCTCTCCCTCCTGACAATCTTGTGCAGGTACTTCCCGAAGCAACCGTGCCCCTTCAGCACCTGCACCAGTCGGAAGGAAAGCACCCCGTGCGTCCGCTCCAACCACTCCATCAGCACCGGCCGGAGAGCCTCGACGGTCCTGACACCGTACCGAGGACTCTCCAGCCGGACTGCCCAACGGGCAATGACTTCTCCGCGGGCGTCGACCCGCCAGGCGGTGATCTCTTTGATGGAGACCATGCCGCCACGGGCGCGCGTCTCCGACACCCGCCGATAAATGTCGGCGAGCATCTCCGCCTCCAGATCCCACGGGGGAGTTCCGGCCAGGAGGCACGCTGCCTCTGTCGCCACCGTGCGGTAACCCCGTATGGCCCTGATCGCCATGACCCTCTGTGGTCGCCACAGGAGGGCCCTAAGACGGACGGTCAGGGACCCCGCCCACACCGGTGCTCCATACAGGCCCATCGACCGGATCACCCCCACGTACAGCTGTCGGCACGTAGCACTGGGTCCGCCCACATTCGGCATCAGCCGTGAAAGGGCGGACGCCGCGCCGACAAGCCGGGGAACAAGTCGATGGAGATGCTCCCGGAACCAAAAATGCCCGTCGAGCACCAGGCCCAAGTACTTCATGTGGGCCTGGATGCTGATGGTGACTGACTTCACGGTGATCGAAGCGCCGGCGGGAGGCCCGGCGGTACGGAGGCCATGGAACAAAAGGGCCTCCGTCTTTTCCAGGGCTCCTCTCAGCCCCAGCGCTTCGATCCGCCTGACAATCTCCTCGGTGCCGAGAGTTGCCAGGCGTGCCGCCTCCTCTAGCGTCCCACCCCGGGCTGTGACGAGTGTATCGTCGGCGTAGCAAATTACGCCCAGCCCGGGTGGGAGGCTTCCTCTCAACGCCCAGTCGTAGCCGATGTTCCACAGGGTCGGACCCAGAACCGACCCCTGTGGGACACCGCACGTCATGGGCGTTCGCACAACGTCCCCTACTCGGTCAACGTAGAGGACGCTGCGCCCCTCCAAGTAGTCTGCCACCAGCCGCCTGAGGTACACGGGCACCCCGTGATATCTCAGCCCCTCCCTGATGCAGCTGAATGACAGACTGTTGAAGGCATTGGCGATGTCCAGGAACTCCGCCAACAGGACTCCTCCGCCGGTGAAGGCCTCCGCTACCAGGGCCTTCAGGCGCAGCAGGGCCGCGATCGTCGAACGCCCTCTCCGAAAACCAAACTGGGCGTCCGACAGATCGGGCCCGACCCCGACGAGGTGCCGCTCGATGCGGGCAGCCAACACCCTCTCCAACAGCTTGCCCGCTTCATCGAGCAGCACGATGGGCCTGTAGGCCGAGGCCGACTCGGGAGACCGTCCCGGCTTCGGCAGGAGAACCAGCCTCCCCTCTTTCCAGCACCCAGGGAACTGCCCGGACGTCAAACAGGCGTCGAAAAGTCCCCTGAGGCGTGGTTCCAGGTGCTCGAGGACCAGGGCCAGCACACGGTTCGGAATACCATCGGGCCCGGGGCGGTGGATTTCACTCGCATACGCGCCACCGCCGCCCCCATTGCCGGCTCCGTGATGGGCGGAGCACTTTCATCTTCGGCCTCCCGGTCGCTGTCCGGCGAAGCCATGACCGGGGGCGTGTGCTCCGCCCGCCGTGGAAAGAGGTCCTCGACAACTCTGGTGAGGAGGCTGGGCTGGAGAGTCTCGGTGAGGGGGGGGCCCCGCCCGCGGAGCTTGTTCAGCGCCGCGAGGTAGGGGCGACCCCAGGGGTCACGCTCGAGACTGTCCAGCATCTCCCGCCGACTAACGTCCTTGGCGGTACGGACGGCCAGCCTGAAGGCAGACCGCGCACTGCGGTAAGCCTCGTACAGCTGGCCCTCCCGCTCAGCGTCACGGTGGCGCGCTCGGCTGCGGGTATAGGCCCTCCGGGCACGTATGCACGCGGCCCGAAGGTCCGCCAATTCTCGGGACCACCAGGGGACCGCATTCTTCGGGGGCAGACGCCGCACACGGGGCATGGCCGCATCGCAGATTTGCGTTAACGCACAGCGGATGCGGCCAGCCTCGGCATCCACCCCGTCCGCCTGGGGCGGTGAGGACAGCCACGACTGAACGATGGCTGCCTCCGCCAACAGGTCCCGATCCAATCGACCCACAGCCCACCGCGGAAACGCGGGAGCTCCGTCCGCCGTGTGACCCCTGCTGCGCTGCAGGAGGGTCCGGGAGACCTCTATCCGGATGTATCGGTGGTCGGATAGGGTTTCAACCTCCTCCTGCACGCACCAGCTCCTCACACGTGCTGCGACATTAGGGCTAGCGAACGACAAGTCCACTATCGACCCGCCCTGCTGCCGCTCGCACGTTTGCACCGAGCCCCTGTTCAGCAAACAGAGGCCCAGTGCCGCCGCCCACTCTTCGACCGCCCGCCCGCGGTCATTCGTCCTGGGGGACCCCCACGCCGTGGACTTGGCGTTGTAGTCCCCCATGACGAAGACCTGGCGCGGTGCTAGTCGCCGTATCGAGGCCCCCAGGATGGTGAGGAAGGCCCCGAAATCCGTCGCGCTCCACCTATCTACGTGGTATAGGAGGTCAATTTCCCTCCCGCTGTGGAGGAGGTTTGAGACCAAGAGTAGAATATATATGTGATGATTATGATATATAATTTGAACTGAAGGTAATAAAATCATTGCACATATATTTCTACAAATATTCAATTCCTGACCTCGTCATCTTAGGTCATATACGTCACGACGCTTGAGCATCGTTCACAATAAGAACGAACTTACTATACGACAGATGATCAACTTACTATACGACAGAGATCAGACATTAAGGTTGATATACGGTTTTTTTTCGAGTTTTCCTTCCATTGTATAGATGGTATTTACATATTATATCTTTTAGTTGTCTTGTACGACATCCACGGGTAAGAAAGTGTGTGGTGAATAGTATTATTACACCAAAGCCACAGGGAATGTTTATTTATATTATTAAAGTATTTTTTTTAAATCTTGTCCTACTAAATAGTTAGTTTTTCTTCTGGTGTGCGTGTCTTCTTCCGTGTGGTGACGGAGTAAGAATACAATTTACCACCCCCCTTTTTGTCCGTGCATGTCATAAAAGACGACGAAGGGATAATACGCCGATAAGATCTATTCAAAAGCAGGAAAGTTCGATATAACCCTATACCAATCCGTCTGATTAGCATAGTTGTAGTATAATGATTTCTGATGTTTACGCGAGTATTATACATTTTAAATAAAACTACTTTACGGATTTTATCGCGTTTGTATTTGATTTTTGATTACCCGACGTTTCGAACACTTTACAGCTTTCATGTCAGTCCACCCGTGACCATGAACGCTGTAAAGTGTTCGAAACGGGTTATCAAAAATCTAATACAAACGCGATAAAATCCGTAAAGTAGTTTTATAGTTGTAATAGGTCAATTTCTCTCATATTGTGGAGGAGGCTAGAGTCCAGCATTGGGACGTATACGAGCTGCGATGATGATGAATTAGTTAGACACCCAGAGATCATAATATTTAATTAAAAGCAACATTTATTAATACATTTATTTCATTTTCCTTTAATTGCACTACAATCAATTAAAACTCGTAAATTAGATAAACATCTGTTTAGTATGAAGAACTCACTCACTACATTGCGCCCGAAGATACTATTTAGATAACACCACTAGCAACGCTTTTAAAAATAATAAACTAGTTACTTTAAAATATAAAGAAAATTCTCTCAATGTATAAAAGAGATTCTAACACTTGACAAGCGAATTTCACCGTACATTGTACATTACAGAATTGTCACAAGAAAAAGAAAGACATGCTATTCTTACTTTAGAGTGTTGGTATTTCAGTTCAACAAACCGTTTATCTGGTTTCTAACATCTTTCGCTTGAATTTTTAAAACACTCTTAGGAACGAGTGATCAGACAATATTTTTAGATAATGGAAATTGCATTGTTCGCTCAGCACAATGTCTCGTATTAAGGGTTGTAAACATTTTTTAATATCGGCTAATAAATATTACCCCTCCCTTTTTTTTGGAGTTGGCTATGCTATGCTTGGGCAGCGCACGAATCTACGTCTGGGGCGACAGGGGGAGGCGCGCGGCCCCATAACCCACCATAACTCGTCGCCTTCGTCGTTGGGCCGACCACCGGTACCAAGTTCTTTGTCGTCCAAGGTCGATCCGACGATACCTTCCGAGATACTCTCTCTTCTCGACATTGAAGACGTCGGTCGCCGCAGCGCGGACGGACTAAAATCCCTGGTCCGGTCACCCGCGGCCCCGGCTAGGGTGGCGCAGGCGCGAGTACTTGCGCCTGATGCGCCTCAGTCGCTGGCGGCGGACCGCGTCGTCGTGATGGCGTACCTCCCGCGTGCGTGTGCCGCCGTCTCCTTCTGCGAGATGACTACCTCGCAGAAGGCGGAATAAATATTACACCTGTGGTGATGGCTTAAATTACAACGTGTCACAACTTTAATGATTTAAAGGTCATGAGGTGATGCGAACATTCTCCTAGAAAACACCGACTGCAATCGCCAAACCGCCTGCCAATCGTGGTGATTATGGTGTTATATTGCTTGTGGAGGCCATCTGTCTAACATTGGCCTAGACTGATAGTATAGGATAGATAGAGGATAGATTAATATTTTGAGCGAAGATAAGATCGAAATACTTATTGCTTCATTAAAATATTGTTTAGCAAATTCGTGCAATTTTTCTCGCGTTGATTGCGTTCCCCTGTGAATAGGGAGATAAAAAAAGCCTATATTACTCGCTGATAATGTAATAAAAGCTGATAACTTTCCATTAGTGTAAGAGTCCGGCTGTTTCTACCGCGTAGTTCCCGTTTCTACTATTTGAATAAGACAAGATAAAATCGACTTGAAATTTAATCCTAGACCTATGTAGGCCGATTTCCTTTTCAACGTGTAGGACATATTTGACTATCAGAATAAGTGGAGAAGCTAGTGCCAGAAACACCACGCTTGGCAGTCGGGTTTGCGATCTCTGTTGATATTATAACACGACTATCACGACCCATTTGAAAGATATAAGATAGTGGCATTTTGTATTCTTAACTCACAGAGGCATATGGATGTATAGAATGGTATTTAATAATATTTTCATGTTTCTTACAGATACCGATAATCAGCGAGTTATAATTCATGTGAAGGATGTTAACGATGAACCTCCTTACTTCATCAACCGGCCTCTACCGATGCAGACTGTGGTACAGCTCAATGCAGCCCCCAATACCCCAGTATTCACGTTACAAGCCAGAGATCCTGACACCGATCACAATATTCACTACTTTATCGTCAGAGATAGGACTGGAGGGAGATTTGAAGTGGACGAGAGATCAGGAGTAGTACGCACTAGAGGAACCGATCCTTTTCAACTTGATATGGAATATGTACTTTATGTGAAGGCCGAGGACCAGGTTCGTAATTATATTTCTATACGTTACCGTAAGGGCAGTGTTTCAAGTATTGTGTGAGACTAAGCGAGATAATTATTTATTTACTGTCAGGAATTTCTCAGTAGTAGTGAAAGATGCATGATATACAACAATCAATACTCGTATTCACCTTCTATTAGTTAAGGTTTAGGGCTACACAGCGATTTGACTGTGCCACCTCTGTGACCTTGATGTTGAAATCAATTTAAGCAGCACCCTGCGGTTTCACCCGTAGTTCCTCTTCCCGTAGGGGGATAAATTATAGCTAAGCATAAGCTATATTATTGTGAAGTTTCATCAAAATCCATTCAGTAGTTTTTGCGTGAAAGTGCAACAAACATCTTTACATCTTCACATCCTCATTTACTCACAAACTTTCGCGTTTATAATATTAGTAAGGATTGTGAAATATAAAGGCGACGAAAAACTAGGAGAATGTCTCCTTACGCCTAACACTCGATATAAATCCTACAGTGTTTCTATCTCAGCCTTTGCGTAAGAACTATCTTGAAAGTACTTATCGCTTTATCATACTAGAGTGCAGTCATTTTCAAATATACTGTCACCTTAAAACGCCTTTAAATCGTGTGAGGAGGGGTTAATAATACAACAACGCTTTCCTGGTAGACTTATAATACCAAATTCAATCACCAACCATCCTGCCATACGTGGTATCTTCTTCTTCCTCACGGTTTATATACGTCTCACTGCTGGGATCGA
Organism: Lymantria dispar; assembly: GCA_032191425.1. NCBI lineage: Eukaryota > Metazoa > Arthropoda > Insecta > Lepidoptera > Erebidae > Lymantria > Lymantria dispar. Next base: position 17,312,172 of record CM063446.1, on the reverse strand, counting down.
GCTTCCTTGATAATAGAAGGCATATTGACCTACTATACTACGTTGCTCAGGTGGGTTGGCATAGGGTTTTATTTCGAGGTTTCCTTCTCTTGCATTTATGTTATATGTATATTATCTGCGGCACTACAGTGAAAATACGTGGTAATTATGGCTTAATCCTTATATTCAACAGTTGGTAGGCTAATGGGTGATAGGAACACTTTTTCAAAATAATAATGATTTGTCACTAAGTGTCGTATAATTAAAGAATTTTCTCAATTTACTTTTGTTCATTAAAATTGTGCTATTGAATAAACATACATATTGCTGAAATTTTAAATATCCAATCAAAATATTACAGTTACGGCAATAACATAATTATGTCATCGTGTTTATTGATCGGCAAATGAACTCGGGATTAAATAGGATTTAAAATATAAATTAAATTCATCGCTGTGGTTCCTATTATACGACATTTCATTTCTGTGAAACGATATATTTATCCGTAGTAATTAAGTTACTGAGGTGAGAGGAATCACTTTTGTGGCAGACAATTGAAATGAACAGAAAATATGTATACCGCAAGTTCTTGTTAAATAGGTTCCTTGTTACAAGTAACTATAGAGTTATGGTCCTTGGAATTAGTTATATAAATTAAATAACTTTTTCTGCAGTTTCGCTAATGATAATTACTTACATAGATGCTTAATTAGATCTTAATTATCTTGCTTCCTTAGATTCCTTCTTTAAATGAGGTTTAAGAAGAGTATTTTCTTCACGGTAGGCAATGGCCTGGCTGTGCCCCTGGTATTACAAAGTTCCACATGCGGCAGTATCACTTACCATCAGGTGTGTTGCTTGCTCGTTTGCCACCGTTGACAATAAAAAAAAATATTTATGGCTACAAATTTGAAAATCTCTCCTTATTCTAAACTATTATTGTGCCCTAAATGACACAAAATATATTTTAAATAATATCTGTACCTACCTAATACGTTAAAAATTTAATATAAATACAACACCAAACAATAACAGCGTTTACCTAGCAAGGCTTATATTTTTCGTTAGTAGTAGGTATAGTTTATGATCTTTTTCTGTAAACGATCTATATAGTTAAAAAAACAATTTTTTTGTATTATGCTGATTTATTAACAACGCATATGCTATTAGATTTAGGATGTCACGATGTTCACTATGCTAATCTTAAACCATATGAAAGCCAAAGTAATGAAAAGCTTTGTTAAAATCATGCGATGATAATACTGAAGGAAAACTATGAACTGATAATAAATTAGAGTTCAATACCTAGATAAGTGTTCGGGAAACTGGAGAGGATCTATTATAGGGACATTTAAGATTCAGGACATTTAAGGATGTAAATTAAAAAAATTGCAAAGCTGCTTAATGGAAGTGGACGAATAATACCAACAATTACATTGCTGGTGGGTGTCGTAAAAGACGACTTTTTTTTTGGCGTGGACTACGGTCAGCGCTCCCGTTGCTTCCGGCTCTATTCGGGGCGACACAGGGGCGGCGTGCGGCCTCGTAACCCACCCGTGGCACGTCGCCATCGTCGTTGGGCCGACTACCGGTGCAGGGTGACTTGTCGTGAGTGGTCGGCCCGACGGCCTCCGAGGAGTACCCTATCCATAATAAAAGACAACTAAGAGTTTTTCATGGACCTGCGCCAACATCTGATGCCAATAATAATTGCAATATGTACTATGAAAGAAGATTACATATTGTATCGACCCCAAGTAATTGGGATAAGGGCAGGGTGATGATAATGATGATGTATGTGAATTAAAACGTTCACGTGAAATCAAATGTTCGTGCGGGCAAATATTTAGAATGTTAACACGTTCGTTGCGTTACGAGTCTATTAGATCTCTTGCAAGACTTTTGTATTGTGTTTTGACTATAATCGTGTTTTTTCACTCCTTGCGGGAGGCGCTAACGTGTAAAGTACTTTAAGTATGAGTAAGACAAATATACATATTTGCTTCCTACGTAAAGGCGAATTCAAGGACATAAAAAAAAACAATTAGAGATGGATTAGGTCCCTAACGTACAGTAGTATAATTATTGTCACAGTAGTATATAAATTGTTTGCAAAACTGTATTTTAGGAGACTGATTAGGTCTCAAACGCACCAAAGGGTAGGTTAGTTACGAGATCTTTTAGGTCTCCAAAGCACCACCTGAAAATTCTTTGAAAATGATGGCGTAGGGAACGTGTTAACTGTTCAAGTTGTGGTATGACCACACTGTTGACAGTTATCTGTCTAGAACGGTGGGCCGGTCCGTCCGGTGTAGTACCACACTCTCGCAGAAATTTGACGTCCGAGTAGTAGCAATTTATTACTACACATTCACACTCCCTTCACTTTCTTCGCGGTAGGCAGCGACCTTACAAAGGTCTATGAGCGGCAGCAACACCCTCAGGTATACTGTTTGTTCGTTTGCCACCGTTAGCAATAAAAAAAAATCTGAGTTTAACTGATTTCATATAATCATCAATCTAATGAAATTTTACAGAATGGCCGAGTGGACGAGAGAAGATTTCAGTCTACACCAGAGGAACGTCTCAGTATTGTTGGCGGAAAACGTGCACCGCAGTTCTACTTGCCAAGTTACGAAGCCGAAATTGCTGAGAACCAGAAAAAGGATTCAGAGTAAGTCGATTTGCAATGTATATAATGTAGTTAACAGGAACGTGAAAAGAAAGGCAGAATTTATGCATTTATAATTTTTATTTGATTTTCTTTTATTGAAACTTTGGCCGTGGAGCCATCGGTTGAAATTGACTGCACAGGGGGCGTCTTGGTTAAGAGACCGACCTATCATGCCAGTGCCGTGGGTTCGTTTCCCACTCAGAACCATACTTTGTGCGATTCAACAAAAATTGTTCTGAGTCTGGGTGTAATTTGTTTGCGTTAAAAGGTGCACCGCAAATTGCGGTCCGCAATTCAAGGATTACTTAGGATTAGTTCAAAATAGCAAAGAAAATAAAATTACAAAATGTACAATACAATATTTTTTTCTTCTTCATAACTGTATCACCATCATTATGCTCTTATCCCAATCCTATATGATCACTGTTACAGGCAGTCATGCATCGCAATGATTACATCTATAAATATTGGCCTTCGTGACAACATATTAGTAGGTCCTACATCTGAAAAGATGGAAGTATTAGGTTAGCAGAGTAAGGGTTAAAATAGTGATAAGTTATTACATATGCATTATTCATTTTGTTGTTCCTATAGGACGACGTGGTCGCTGTGTGACTAAGTCCGTTAAATAAAATTTTTAAAAATCAGATCGCAGATTGCAGATAATTATATAAAAGTAGTATATAAGGTATATATAGGTAGTATTCTAATCTATCTTCTTCAAAAATTATGCGGGTACAAATAGGTACCTACCTACCTGTTTTGTTGTTTGAAAGATAAATAAATAAATGAATTATAAGGATTTTTTAAAATTGACTAACCGTTTTTTCATAATTGTTGTCATTCTCCAATTATTTTACAATTGTTACCAACTTCAAATTTCAAATATGTAGATCTTATACAATAAATTATGAAAACTTTATGTATAGAATTGAGATGAATTGGCAGCTCACATCTTAGCTTAAAATGCCTTTTACACAAGTGTGATGTAGAAGCTACTTTTAGTATTTTATATCGGTAGAAATGATAACGACAATAAAAAGTTATGTTTCAGAATGAAAAAGCAACAAAAGTTAGATCTATGTTTGTATGTAATTTTCTATAAAAGTAGCGTCAAGTCGTCGAACAATATTTGCTATGTCATTCGACAAGTACGTAATTTTACAAGTGTTGTGTTGCCTTACAGCTGGAGTACGGTTCGACATATGATATTACTGACATTTTTATTGAGCAGATACATATATACTTACTCATGTATGTTAAGATTCAATACTCAACGTATCATTCGCCTTGTAACTGTTTAATTGCCATAATTATGATAATTTAAATTCCCTTTTGGTGAATGATTAAAAATACAGATATATGAAACTTATAACAGCTTATTGGGATCTCCAACATGCTTTACAAGCCTGGCGATCAAAATACCCCACCAAAGTATACCCATGACATTTGACATTCTATGGCAGAGGTCTAAGCCAGAAGTGTACTGCGAAAGGCATTTAAATAAATCAATATTACTCAACCAGAGAGGTACTTCGTCTATGTGTCTTTCTATTGCAATATATCACAACCCCTTATTTGCCAGTGGGAGTCGTAAAAACCGATTGAGGGATAACTATGAGGTAGAGCAGCAGCACTCTCTAGGGAAATGCATAACTAACTGTTTGTCAATCCATTTGCCTAGTCAAAATATTTCTTCTTATATTGTATCACTTCTATATTAGTCTAAAATAAACATATCGCCGATATGGTTATTTTCGCAATATTGTCTGTGCTATTTGTAACGTCGTCTGAGCTAATAATAAGTTAGACCGGTGATTGTAATTTGGGGCAAACGCGTAAAATTATAAAATAGTAGACAGACTAATAAATTATTCACTTCGTAGATACTTATTCTCGTAGATATATCGTATTATATATTCAGGTTTAACTAATTATGATATGTGTATCAATAAAAAACAAATGCGGGGCAGTCTTGGGGACTGCCGATAAAAGTGAAAACTTACTTAGTAACTATCTATTTTTTAATTATTTTTGGTTTGTAAAGAACTGTTAATGATTAATTCAAAAGTTAATCCTTGATCGTAAACACTTCTTTATAAACCAAAGATAATTTGAAAATTATTATCTAAACTAGATAATATTCTAGTTCTAGTTCTAGATAATATTTATTAGAAAATGTGTAGTGCAATATTTTCAACGAAGTTAATCAACATTTCAAATGTAGCGCTTGGTGTTTTTGTATTTGAAAACAAAGAGCAGGCGCGCATGCGCACGTGTCCTGAAGCGAGTTTAAATTTTTTTACCCATCTCAAATCTGCTGCTAAAGAAGCTTTCACTTCAAAAATGTCATGGGCCGTAATTCTATTTCTCCACAACTTCGTATAATATTAGTTATAATACGACTGTATTAAGAATTGGCACATCTATACTTAAAAAAAAACATGTTTATTTTGAATATAACAAAAATATATAAGTACTTATTTAAGACAATTAAATTTATAAAAACATATTTTAAAGATTTACCGTTCAATTTACTTGTCTTTTATGATTATATGATAATTAAACTCGTTAACATCCAACAAAAATCTGTGAGTATTCTCGACGGCCATTGTCCCTAGTATCTTTTTTCCATCTCCATGATATCCACTTACAGCACCGAAATTTTAGAAAAAATATTGCTTAAATGTACTATGGATTTATGAGGTTGCTTAAGTTATGCTAAATTATGCTTAAATTATGCTCCTAAAGTCCGATTAAACAAGCGGTACGAGAGCTGGTCAGACAGGTTGATATAGGGTTTTGTTTCGAGTTTTCCTTCTCTTGCATTGATTTTGTATGCGTGTTATATCCCTTAGTTGTCTTTTACGACATCCACGGGCAAGATAGGGAGTGGTGAATTGTATTCTTACTCCGCACGGAAAGGCTGGGAGCTGAAGAGCTGGGCTGGTGAATATTTCGGGGTAAACAATTTATAAATATTTATGTTAAGTAAATTACAATGCTATTTTTCATTTTTTTTTAATTTACTCTTCGTTTCTATTACAGCATAATATCAGTGAAGGCGAAGTCATTTGCTGACCGCGAGATACGTTACACGCTGAAAGCTCAAGGTCAGGGGGCGGGTACATTTAACATCGGACCAACTTCGGGTATCGTGAAGTTAGCGAAGGAGCTGGACTTTGAAGATCTGAGGCAGCCGCATGTATATTCCTTAGTCGTGACTGCCACAGAAGATTCGGGTGGATTTTCTACTTCTGTAGAGGTGAGGTAGTTGCTATAGTCTTTAAAGTTAAATTAAACGTTTGAACTGAAAGTGGCTCGGTAATACACCAATAGAAAATTGTACTATGAAATTCACAGTGACGTCATCTAGGGTCAGCGTGAGGAAAATTAATCTACTATATGACGCTAATCAAACGACTAGAGTTTTATTTCGAGTTTTTCTTCTCTTGCACTGATAGTTTTCCTTCACTGCTAGTAAATCTTGCTTTTTAACGAGATTTGCCGGGTAAATTGTATTCTTATTCCGACATCATACCGAAAATTATTACAATTTGCTTATTTTGTACTTTACAAATAAACTAATAACAAATAAATAAACATTTGCATTTATAATATTAGTTGGGATTTTGGCATAATATTTTTGTTTTAATCTTTCCAGTTAACAATTCGGGTCACCGATGTGAACGATAACGCGCCAAAGTTTGAGTTGCCTGACTACCAAGCGCACAACGTCGATGAAGATATACCACTTGGCACTAGTATACTCAAAGTCAAGGCCATGGACGCTGATTCCGGGAAGAATGCAGAGATTGAATATTTAGTCTCAGGTAAATATGGACTTTCTATCCATCTACCCATCGACGTAAATTTTTGGATATCATCATCATCACAGCTCATATACGTCCCACTGGGTGCCAGCCTCCTTCACAATAGAAGGGAATTTAACGTACTAAGACATGCTGGTCAGACGGGTTGGTATAAGGTTGTATTTCGAATTTTTCTTCTCTTGCATAGATGATATCTACAATAATCCCTTAGTCCTCTTTTACGACAGTCACGGGCAAGAAAAAGGGTGGTGAATTGTATTCTTACTTCGTCACCACACGGAAATGTTGGATATTGGTCTCTCTGAATATTTCATCATTCATCATCATCATCATTTCAGCCTATCGTCATCCATTGCTGGACGTAGGCCTCCCTCATGTTACGCGTCGTCCAATACGTGGTCGCCACTCGAGAACCTTTCTTCCCCAGCGGTTGTCAGTTCGTCGAGCGATGTGGCCTGCCCATTGCCACTTCAGCGTTCTAATTCTCGGTGCTAAGGCGGTTACACCCGTTCTTCTACGGATTTCCGTATTTCGGATTCTATCCCTATGAATATTTACGTTATAGTAAATTTTATATCTTTGAAAGGACAGTACCACGCAATCTATGGAGACTATAAACATATTAATATTGAATTTAAGTAACACCTAGACTTAGAATAATCGTTTATGCTCTTTATTATTTGTGGGGGGCTGAAACCGCGCCACTCAGTCTAGGTTATTATTTCGACCACTACGCCATCTATGCAGCGATATGTAAATTAGATGATGGCGCGGAGATCAAATACTAATATATTTTTGCAAATAAAGCACTTATTTAGACGTAGTTATTACATGACAGGACTAAATAACTACTTATATAAATGTGTGGCACTATATGATATTAACCCTTCCATTACTGTTTAGTAAAAGTGCCTAAAAGCCCTTAGCCATTTAGGTTCACAGCGCCATCTAGTTTAATTATAAATATATTTTATACCGTAATATTAAATTTAACGGTAACGTCTAGGTGGCGCTGAACTAGAGGTTATTAACCATTCTCTGTATTAAGTTTTCGTTTACTAAAGCTGAAGAATTTGTTACTTTGAATAGGTATATTACTTTTCACTAACAAATAGGAACGCAGCAGAGACCATGAATGTTAAGGCAGCGAAAAAGTTACAACAAATTTAATATCTTTTAGTATGCTGCTAGGCTGTTGCACCTCGCTAGGGAGATGCTCGGCAGCATCAGGAATTGGGACGCGGTCGCAGCCTTCTGCGAGGCAGTTATCTCGCAGAAGGAGGCGGCGGGTCGCGAGCGCGAGGAGCACAGCCTCGATGATGCGACCCGCCGCCGGCGACTGGGGCGGCGCAGGCGGGAGTACCTGCGTGCAATGCCGCCCTAGCCGAGGCCGCGGGTGACGTGACCGGGGATTAGTCCGTCACCCGCCGAGAGGCCGACCGCGTGAGGAAAGACCGACGTCCTCCTCGAGGGGGGGACGTCGGTCGATGGGAGGGTACCCCGCGTAGGGGGTATTCCGTCGGGCCGACCACTGACGACAAGTAAACCTGCTCCGGTGGTCGGCCCAATGACGAAGGCGAGGTGGTTTTCGGGTGGGTTGCGGGAGTTGCGTGCTTAAGCCCCTCTGTCGCCCCGGACGGAGTGGTGCGGAGGCGCGCCGACCGCAGCCCAACCCACAAAAAAAAAAAAAAAAAAAAAGGCTGTTGCACTTAAAACTGTCACAGTAACAAATGTATATAAAAATATCAATTAAATGATAAGTACGGATATAAGTTAATAGAAAAAATAAATATCGTAGTAAGCAATCTTCGCCAGTAAAGCTACGGACACAGTATTATGTAATATAATCATAAGAGTAAAATTAAATTCAGGCAACAAGCAAAGTTTCTTAATACACGTGTAAACATGAGTTGCGGCTGGTTTATCCCTCTATCGAATATTCTTGCATAATGTTCGGTATACATAATAATAGGGTCACCCGCGTTATTCTGAGAACATTGTTATTCTTACTAACTTACTGTTTGTGTTGTATCCCTTTGTTTTCTTTCAATGCTTTTAACATAGTCATTAATTTATATTGTTTAGACATTTCGACATTTGTGGTGAAATTGTACAGTAACACACCTTTCACATATATTAAAACAAGACTAACGCTATAATTTAAATAAAGATCTCGTGTAAGTTGGTTAATGCATACATTATGTCTGATTCAAATAATTGTGCATATTTCCTATTTAAAGAGGACATTTGGATAAATTACTAAATCAATCTATTGTTTTAAAATAAATCTTATAATATTACAAGCAGGTACCTAATACTTATTTATTTTAAATATGAATTGAATTTACTATTATTTCGTTATATTCTAATTAAAATAGTGAATATTAGATCCAAAGTTTTGTATTTTTATATATTTTATTATTGAAGACAATAATGAAATATGAGAACATATCGTAAGATTAAAAAACCTGATCACTTTTGTGAAAAGTCATCCTTAAGAGGATAACGGTGGTCATAAGAAAGTTATGCACTTTATATTCTTAGAAGCCACACGAGGCCATCAATCAAACCATTTCATCGATATACTCGTATGCAAAACCTTTACACTCGCATCAGAATATAATAAGAGTTTTTAAAAAAGTACAGTGATCTTCGAGTCTTCTGTATTATAGGGTACCATATATCCGCTTTTTAACATTAGTAGCCATTAATGAAATTGTACAATTTTATGTTGCAGATGATCACTTCAGCGTCGATTCCAACGGTATTATAACAAACAATAAGCAACTCGACGCCGATAATAATAATGCATATTATGAATTTGTAGTTACTGCTAAAGACAAGGGTGAACCGGCCAAAACAGGCACAGCTACAGTCAGAGTTTACACAAAGAATAAAAATGATGAAGAACCAAAATTCTCGCAACAAGTGTATACTCCCAATGTTGATGAAAATGCGGGGCCTAATACACTCGTGACTACGGTCGTCGCTTCGGACAAAGATGGCGATAACGTGCGGTTCGGCTTTGTTGGCGGTGGAACAAGTTCTGGTCAATTTGTTATTGAAGAAATCACTGGTGTGATTAGGTTGCATAACAAAGCCATTTCCCTTGATAGAGATAAATACGAACTTAACGTCACGGCTATGGATGATGGTGCTTGCTGTGTGAATGGTGATGCTACCATACATACTTCTACAGCCGTTGTAGTTGTATTCATTACTGACGTAAACGATAACAAACCTATATTCAAAGACTGCCCTACTTATTTTCCAAAAGTTGAAGAAGGAGCTCCTAATGGTAGTCCTGTCATTAAAGTTCACGCAACAGATGAAGATAAAGGTGTTAATGGTCAAGTAAAATATTCAATAGTACAACAACCGAATCAGAAAGGAACTAAGTTCACTGTAGACGAGGAAACAGGTGAAGTATCGACTAACAAAGTATTTGATAGAGAAGGAGACGATGGTAAATTTGTATCTGTAACGGTAAAAGCAACTGATCAAGGAGAACCATCTCTAGAAGGCGTTTGTTCGTTTACTGTTGAAATAACTGACGTAAACGATAATCCTCCACTATTCGACAGACAAGTAAGCAATATAGTGACTGTATATATTAGCAAGTAGTTAAGCACAGTACTGCATGAAATCACAACTATTATTTTGTTTGCATGTATTTCAGCGAATCATCAGATTCTTGACTGTTATTGTAATATATCTTGCAGAAATATGTGGAGAACGTCAAACAAGACGCTAGTATTGGTACAAATATACTAAGAGTATCTGCATCTGATGAAGATGCTGATAATAACGGCGCCATTGTGTACACTTTGAGCGCTCCTTATAATCCTGCCGATATAGAGTATTTCGAAATACAACCCGAATCGGGTTGGATAGTTCTTAAGAAGCCCCTAGACGTAAGTATACTTTTATATCTATAGCAATATACCAATTATTAAGTGAGAGCAAATGATGAGATCGATGAATGAAAGGGATCAACTTTACTATAAAGTTTGGTGGATGAGTGCTACCTACAGGCCTTAGGATTCAATTGGCACGTACTTTAAGTTGATTTATATGTAAATAGTTCTAAATTTACCGCTGCTGTAAATTGCTGTGAAGAGGGGTAAATCCTGGCTGTGAGGAGTAGTTGTCCATTAAACGGCAGCGCGGTATGGGGTCCGCGGCCGTGGAAGGCTTATTCTTCTTGCAGCACAATTAGTTTGAGTTGCCGCCAGCGTCGGCTCCGCACTGAATCTTCGTTAAGATTTATTTCCGCAGCACCGTCTTGCATTGACTATCTTACAGATAAATACAACTTGTGTATATTACTTACCCTATAACAGATAATACTGCTGTAAATATTTCACCGTTGAAACCTATGTTTAGTTCTAAAACATGTACAGTTTCTGTAACAGCACTTCTGTATATTTCGCACTAACTAGTTTTCAAGTTTATTTTATGTAAGTAATTGATTAATTAATTTGAGAAGCTTACGCTTTTAACATACATACCTATCAGTATTATATATATTATGTACATGTTTTGTTACTAATCTCTAATTTTATTTTGCGGAGCAATAAACGCCAGGTGGTTCGAATCTGCCTGTATTTTTATAACTGTGTCGTAGACGACTACTCATGCAATATGATATCGTATAACTAGTATTGTTATGATAATTATGACTTTTTTCCAGGGCGGCTGTGCTATTTAACATAATTGTATAATATTAGTTAATAATCGAGATGGTCAGATTGCCCACAAGGCAGTTTGGCCATCTGGCCAGTTGTGACATATTCCTTCTGTGAAAGGGGCAACGTTCTCATTCCAAAATTTGTACAGTTTAACATGACGTCCATCGTTTGTAATATATTCATTTCAATGAGTGTCGTTTCGTTGTAGTATTAAGAGGTCACTAAACCATTCATATGACAACCTGACCTTTCCGCCATGTCTTGTATGCAGAGCTGCATGCATTTGCCTGCTTTTCGTTACGTTAATTTTATTTTTAAGATTAGTTTAGTTTCATTACTGTAAAAAGTATTTTTATTATTATAATGTACAGTTTGTATTTCTCCTTAATGTACAGATGAAACCTGTAAAATATGATAAATATTATTATTTAAATTTTTTTTCTTGCACAATCTAATAATGGCTAAAGCAGTAAGGAATGATCTCTAGTGTAAGTACGGCAGTGACTGTGAGTGGAAGCAGACGACGTGAGCGGTACTAATGCTGAAAATTATTCTCTTTATTATTCTCAAGTTTTTATTTTGCTTACTGAATGCGAGACGACGAGTGTAAGCTTCTAATTTACTAGCACATTGTACTATGAAGTATATTATATCTATAAACAGTTATAAGCAATGTGAAAGTGATATGTATAAATCTTGAATTTATTTTTCAAATTATTTATATTGTTTTTAGCCATGAGTACTTATATGTTCATATTTTAGTTGTGTTTTGTTTTGTTACTCCCCGCTGACCTCTGACCCGTGTATCTGTAGCGGGACAGGTACCGACTACGCGTGCGCGCCTCCGACAGAGGCGACCCGCCCTCCTCCGCAGACGTGGACGTCGAATTAGACGTGGTAGACAGGAACAATAAGCCCCCCATCTGGGACATGTCCACGTATGGCCCCGTTCACATCAAAGAGAATGTCACAGTGGGTACCGTAGTGACCAGTGTGAAAGCCAGGTTGGTATAAGGCGCAGCGGGCCTCCGGGCTCGCCGCACCTCCTCTTCTTAACACTACTAACGACGTGGTTTTGTCTGTTTCCATCGACTCTTTCCCCGATAGCGAGAAACGTACAAGTTGGAGGCTATGGCTCAAGACAAGGGTTTCCCGCCCTTGTCCAGAACCGTGGAGGTCCAGATAGACGTAGTGGATCGCGCAAACAATCCCCCCGTGTGGGACCACACGGTGTACGGCCCGATCTACATTCGAGAGAATTTGCCCGTGGGCGCCAAAGTGGTGTCCGTGAAAGCAAGGTGCGTGGGTAACTGTTAGGCACGGGCACCGCACGCAGCCCCGACACCTGCACGCAGTCTAAAGCGCCAGTAGCTCCGTTCGACACAGGCCACTAGCCTCTGACTTACTCTAATGGCACACCGCCTTTTTGTTTCACCACTGTTACAGTGATTTGAATTGTCTTTCGAATACCGTAGCGGTTGTGTACAAAGTTGTGGTTCATTTGAGTTTGACAGTTGACAATGTGGTTTCGAAAGGATCGTTATTTCTGTCTTGCTTTCGATTAAACAGCGAAAGAAAATGTTTGATGTTTAAAATAAAGTAGAATAGAAAAATATTGATCTATTCGAACAGAAATGTCATGGCTTCGTCGATCGAGTTTAAATCTAAAATGGTTTATTCTGTTTCGACGAAGACAATGAAATTTTGTTGTGTTGAGACGGATACCAGCGCCTACCATCGTTTGCCTCTCACTTGGTGATCTGAATACGGTGTTGTTATCATTGTCCGTGAATTATAAATGCATCGTCAGGGCACACTCGAACTGCCGTGTTTCACCAGCGTGCATTAAGGGCTCACTGCTTATGTGGAACGGGGAACACTGTGTTATACTGTTTAAAAACGTCTATGGTATAGTTTTCAGTATGAATTCAAAGATTTTGCAGCTCATTTCATTAACAATCTGAATAAGTTTTTTTGGTAGCGGTATATTAAATATCTGGAAACCTATAGATGTTTTTAAACAGCCCTTAAGAGATGTCTAATTGATATCAATTTTAAAGAAGTCAATGTCTATTATAATTGCATGTAGGTTGAAGCATCCGAGCATTATGACTCGTATCTAAGTTTAATTAAGATCTTATAATTTGATGTATGGTACTTCATTAAATAGCATGTTGAAATTAAATGTTTTGGTTCGTAGATTTGAGTAGGAAATTGTTAATTCGTTTATTTGAATTTGTTTCTCTCGAGCTCAAGCAGTACTTGCTGATAAAGTTTGACGGTTTAATTTCATACGTCATAAGTAATGAAATAACATTCAATGTTTAAGATGTTTTTGAAAATATTTTATGTTAAATAGGTTTATATGAACTAAAAATTGTTAGAGATCAGTTTAGGTTCGATCAAACGTGTCGGACGTAGCCTTCAGTCTTCCGCGGGTATTGTTTAAAGTACCTATTAATAGTCTAAAGAAATAATATTTATAAAATATTATTGTGTTTTATTATATTACAGACATAACGGTTATATTTATGGGTATAGAATACTTTTATTCAGTTTCCTCTCCCTTCAGCTTTTCCATGTTTATTTAAATACTTACAAATCATTTAACAACGAAATGAGTAACAAATGGAAACTTATGTTAGTCATCCAACACCCCCACAATCTAGATTATACATAATAGGCGTAAAAGTTATACCTAACTTTATATATTTTTAAGTTATTTGTAAAGTTCACTGCATTCATTAGAAGTTCATTGATTCGTTCAGTAACAGAATTTGTAATTCTCAATGACTGATGATTTTTACGTTTTTGTGTGTGTGTGTGCGCTTTCTTGTTTATCTGGCCGGGTGGAATTATTTTAAACTTACTTCTCAATGAGCTAGATACTGGGAATTTAAATCATAACCCACAATGATATAAAAGCGCGAAAAAATAGTAAGATAATAATAAAATTTAAAAAAGCATTGTTCATGCACCATTTAAAAGGGACTAAAAAGTATGAATTTCTCTAATAATAATCATAGGATAAAACCAAAAGGAAAAAAATGAGGGGTAGGCCACAGATAAATGATGCATTAATAAGCTAACAATTTTGGTACCGCAAATAATGCGAACAGACAAAAAAAGCTAGTCTCTACATTCTTTATAGTTATGTATTGCATGCGCGCCACATCTTTCTCATTTTAGTTTTATCCTTCATAAGGATTATCTTTTTTTATAAATCTCTTGTACGTGTGTATGTCACTGAACTGATCCTAAACGGCTGGATCGATGGTGATGAAATTTTTTGTGTGTGTTCAAGGGGATCCGAGAAAACAAGAAAGAAAAAAATGTATAGTGTCGTTTACATTACCGTATTATCGTACTCACATTTCACATAAAATTACGCGTAACAATAGTAGCTAAGAAAGAGTTATAGAGAAAAGAGATTTCTTCATCTCAACCTAAATAAGTCGTTGCCAAGATTGAGGCCAAGCTCAGGCCTCGTCTACAATAGGAGGAAAATCAATATACTGTTGTATCACGCTGATCAGAAGCGTTGGAATAGTATTTTATATCTAGTTTTCATTCTCTTGCATAGACATCTATGCTGCTATCTACATATTATAATCCTTTAGTCGATTTTACAACACTCAAGGGTAAGATAAGAGAGAGGGTGGTTAATTGTATTCTCACTTCATAACCACACAGATAGAAGAGAGATTTATTTTTTCTAAATTCTAAAATTGTGGCTGAAGGCGCTGGAACATATCGTTGGAGACTGTAGGTTGCGTCTTAGACTTTTCCGTCTTATTTACTATTTCATTTATACGTTACGTTAATACAAAATAAAAAGATAATTATTCCACTTTTCATAGAGCATAGGCAAGTACGGTCTTTTCGGTACAGTTAGTACTACAGAGAATAAATAATAATAAAGAGAAATAAAGTGCTAATAAAAGTTAAGCAGTGTTAGAAACATTACTCTCAAATAATCGTTTTGTTAAGGCGAATTCATGAAGACTACACTTGTAACTATCATAAATTTGCATTCCTTTTTATGAGCGGTATCCCTGAAAATCCGAAATATATCAATTCCAGCAAAAGTTTTATGATTTAAAAATAATTTAATAGTTTATTGTCATCGTTTGTAATCGACACACAAAAAAATCTCTTTGACTGTAATTATTTTCCAATTGTGAGATTTATAACTTTACTATATGTTATAATGTTTATCCACGCGTATTTTTTTGATATACTTTTGTCAATATCTGCTATAGGTGTTTTTTGTTACTTTCTGACATTACTGCAAACGTCATGGGCGTCTCGCAGAAGCTCACTCTAAAGTGCCCACTCCTATTCCTAAATATTGATACAAAATTGAAGCGTTTATGCTTTTAAAAGAAGTATTTCATAGATTTTATTGGATGCCTGTACTTATAATAAAAAAAGGAATTATATAATATCTTAAGCTTTTGACTGCATCAGTATAAGCTGAGAATTGATTAGTATAGATGAATTTCATAAAAAATTGAGACATCTACATGTCTGTAAAAGAGTAATTTATTAATTAATCGCGATGAAGTCGAAAAAGCGAGAAAGAACTAGTTAGGAAATAAAAGAAAATTAATTAATTCGGTTAGTTTTAGAAATACTTGCCTCCTTCAAATACTTGTAGACGTGAAATAACGGGTACAATAATTTAGCACAATGCCTATTAATAAAATAAATAACAGATATATTGAAAATGCGTATTGAAAAAGTGTGCGTAACATAAATGCAACGGACTAGAATTTGTAACTGTCATGCAATAATAAACTATTTATAGTGCATCAATCACAATAGCCGATGGCAAATTTGATTCACATCTCTATTGTCTATCTGTTCGTCCTAAAACTACACACATTTCAAACTCACAATTACAACATTATATGAAGACGAAACCATTACTAACTCACTCTACTAATTTTAATAGCAACTGCTCCAAACGAGGCTGTTTCGGGTGACTCCAGTCTGAGATTAAACTCGTAAAATTAATGGTAATTCGCGTTGAGGCGTGAACACGAGACACTCAAATTTTAATATTCACTTAAGGCAGTCACTTAACCCGAAATTACCTCCAAAGGTGCACAAATTTAGTATTAACAAGCAATTCAATTACAGTTTGGTAATACCTACCAGCTAATATTTTTACATATCTATACATTCGAAGATAGTATACGTCAAAGTTTATTAAAATATAACAATAGCAAATAAAAACTGTTCTTACCGTGAAAATTTGAAATCATCATTTTTTCATCATTTCAGCTCATATATGTCCCACTGTTGGTGGCTCCAGCCTTCTTCACAACAAAATTGGAGGAAAGGAGCGAAATTGACCTGTTATACCACGTTGATCAGACGTGGTGTAGGGTTTAATTTCAAGATGTCCTTCATTTGCATAGATGTTATATGCATATTAATTCCTTACTCGCCTTTTACGACACCCACGGGCAAGAGAAGGGGTAATGAATTGTATTCTTACTCCGCCACCAGACGGGATGAAATAGTATTAGAAGACTAAATTTTATAGTGTATGAGGATTTACTTTATCTTTGAATGTGTAGATATCTCGGCAAATATTAGAATATTCCACCTCTTTGTATTGCTAAAGGCTCAATAGAAAGGTGATAGTCGGCCAGAGCTCATTGGACTAGAAAGTCGATTCGGACTGATACGATGGGAATAATACTTGAACAATAATAAATTTAATTTTAGTTGGAACGGTTTTGAGAGAATTTGTTGGTTTTAACATCATGATCTCTAAATAATATCTTTATTCCATTATTAATATCAGTTAATTGAATTATTCGAATTTTATCACCAAAATATCTCCTTTATCAAACTGTAAATGATTTGTTACCGTAATTAAGTCGACTCCCCTTAGTTTTTCGCTGTTAGATACATTTTTGCATTAAATATACATGTAATAAAGTCTCATAGATTATTAAAAAATCATTAATATCATTCCTTTCACATTTTACGTATCTAGCAAAAGATCCATATCGATGTTGTCATGTGGCTAAAGTAGTCGTATTTGTAACTTTGATATTGATATTTAAGCGAAAATAAGGGATGTTATAATATGTTATTGTTTTCAGCTCGGGTATTGAGAACAATCCGACCGTATTTTATCGGTTAATGCCCGGCTCCACAGCCCAGACTAACAAATTTCACACTTTCTATTTACAACAAAGGGCCGATAATGGATTTACATGGGCCGATATAAAAGTTAATCATCCGCTCGACTATGAGAGCATCAAAGAATATAATCTCACAATACGAGTTGAGGTGAGTTTTTATATTCATTCGCTTGTTGAACTATCCGCAAATTATGAATTTGATATAATATAACTTGCGTAATTTACACAGTGTATTTTTTATCTTCACAATTTCATTAAGTTGGTGATTTAATGAATACCGCATTGATGAACTAAGGATAAAAGTATCATCCCTTTTTTTGTTCATCATACAAGCGATGACGAGATTCCTGATGCATTACATCCATCTTGTACTACTGAATAATGCATTGCTGCAAGGCTTCGGCAGTTTGTGTATCTAATTTAACCTTCCAAGAAATAATGCGCGATGTATTTGGGTATATTTTAAGTCAAATTCTCAATGATTAACAATATTCTTTGTACAGTTAGTTGATAATCAATAATAGGTCATAACCATAGATAATCTCGATATAGATGGGGTAAACGAAATATGATCAGAATGGTGTTAGTTATTGATTTTGAATATCGAAATTTTTGATCAACGCTGTTTTTTTTCGTATTCATTCAAATTTCATTAATTCATCAACCCATTGGTACCCATTTTTGAACATTGGCTTTCCCATAGGAGGATAATGGCATAATCGATACGCTTGATAGACGGGTTGGTGATCAGTTAGTGTATAATTTCAAGTGCTGCTATCCTCTTTCTAAGCGCTTTCTTAGCCGGGTTTTAAGACTACCACGGGGTAGTAAAAGGTGGGGTAAACATACTACATTTTTGACCGGTCACCGTGCGGGTAATATCTATATACCATAATGTTATTTTTCTATTCACATTACACTGTGTTGGTGTCCACAATTTATTAAAATTAGATTGAATCATGGTGTAATATTCTAATGGCGACGAAACAAGGTTGCAGCTGGTGTCATAAGAGATGAATAAGTGGCGAAAAGAGATAACATCACGAATCAGAAAAATACATGAATAAAATGTTATGGAAACTTGTCTTTTTGTCGTTGTATATTTCGGCCATTTCCCTCCAATTATGAAGGAGGAAAAAACACAGAAATGGCGTATACGGACTATAATTAAAATGAGAAATGTGCTATAATAGTTTCTTATCCCAGTGTAACACCAGTTATACTCACTATTATGTAAACAGCGCTATTGTTATTTAACAAATACGTCTTTTATTTCGTCATTCAATATATTCTATAGACATATAAAGGTTTGCGGAATTGATTTATTAGTACTTCCTATCAATCAATTGACGTCTAGTGTTGTGCATAGGCTTTTCAAATTAGCCATAAGGCCACGCGTGCTAATTGGATTAATTATCGATTATTACTGTTGTTACAAGTTGGCTAACTGTCATACATGTCAAAGTTGGGATAGTAAATAATCGCCACCCGGCGGGTTATAATTGCACTTGATATTATAAGTTTTTCAGAACGGGGCGCCACTGCCAATTCTCATAGTGATTTCTCCGTCAGTTTTTAGAATTAGAATGGTGGTCATACGTGAAAATACGGGCATTATAATAGGACTTAATAATGAGTTATTTTGGTTTAGAATAACGGAGCACAACAACTAGCTTCGGAGGCCACGGTATACATCATGCTTGAAGATGTGAATGACGAGATCCCTTTGTTTACGGAGAGGGAACAGGAGACGGTGTTGGAAGGAGAACCAATAGGAACGAAGGTCACACAAGTCAACGCTATCGATAAGGATGGCACTTTTCCTAATAATCAGGTAAGAACTATTTTATAGCCATTATTTACGTATCATGGTGTGGTGTAAGACTAAAACTCATCATCATCGCAGCCCACATACGGCCCTCTGTTGGGCTCGGGCCTCCTCCACAATGGAAGGGAATTTGATTTACTATAACATGCTGGTCAAACATGATGGTATTGGGTTTCATTTCGAGTTTTCCTTCTCTTGCACAGATCTTATGTGCATATTATATCCCTTAGTAGTCTATTACGACATCCATGGGCAAGATAGGGAGTGGTGAATTGTATTCTTACTCCGTCACCACACGAAATGGCGACACGGACTACAACTAAGGAGTAAGAATACAATTCACCACATCTTTCTTGCCCATGGGTGTTGTTTAATACGACTAAGGGATTATAATGTACAGATAATATCTAACGATTACTGATGTTTACGCGAGTATTACACATTGTAAATAAAACTATTTTACGGATTTTATCGCATTTGTATTGGTTTTTGATTACTCGACGTTTCGAACACTTTACAGCGTTCATGGTCACGGGCGAACTAAGATGTGTCAAGTCCAACAAGTTATCGTTATTACAGAGATTTATATCTACCCGCTACAGATTTAATTATTAAATATTTTGACCCACATTTTGACAAAATGTTATTGCCAGTTCAAGAAAAAAAGGATTCTATATGAAAAATTATATTGTATTTGGTTAAATAATGTCCATGCAAGAAAAGGGGTACCCAAGAACCTTGTAATAACACGTCTGAATAGCGCGGTATAGTAGTTCAATTTGCCTGCCATTGTGAAGATGGCTCGAGCACGGGACGTATATAGGCTGTGATGATAATGATTTCTTATAATTTACTTATTCTTAAGTTCTAGCTAAATAAAAAATGCTTCGTATCGATACTATTCGAATGAAGAAATAGGTCTGCTTACACAAGTATAAAGGTAGCGCAGCTGTATGTTTAAATAAATGAAATTAAGGCAATTAAGGCATTAAATAAATAAATAAAATTATTTGTGGTGACGGAGTAAGAATACAATTCAACACCTCCCTCTCTTCCCGTGAATGTCGTAAACGACGACTAAGGGATTTAATATGCAGATGACTTCAATGCAATAGAAGAAAAGTCGAAATAAAATCCTATTGCAACATCTCTGACAAGTCAAATTCCCGCTCATAAAGGAAGAGGCCCGAGCCCAGTAGTAGTATAGTAGTATAGTATAGTATAGACTGAGATGATAGACGGGCTAAGATGATGAAAATAATAAAATTGCATCTTAAACGCTTGTATTTATACATAAATTGTAGTTAAGAACCTTCTCGATCCCGTCAACTTTCAAACAACAAAAACAGATCATGGACGGTTCACTCGTTTAGGAGCAGCGATGCCACCAACAGACTCACAGATATACAGACACAAAACCACATACTTATCACTGTCAAACTTATACCATCTTTCTTTTGCGTCGGTGGTTAAAATTTTTTTTATTTAAGTCGAGTAGGTAATGGAATTGCTAAATATCGTAAATCGAAATAAGTTCACATTTTTGGAACTTGTACTACTACACAATGATTCATTTGTCATTGAATTGGCGCAACGTGATTTTTCTTCTAGCATAAGTTCCAAAACAGCTTTGATTGACGTCAACTTCTTTCCGGCGTAACTTTTTTTATTAACTAGATTGTGACGATGCCAAGTTATACTTCTTCTTCTTCTTATAAATAAATACAACGATAAAGGTGTGTACTTATGTACTCATGTAAGAAATTATATTTCTTTGGTGTAATAAGATAAAAATCTTTCTAAAAATTTTATCCTTGCGTTCAACGTAGGATACGTTTGTAGAAAAAAATAGACTAACAATAGAGGAAAAGGTATTTAATACATTGAAAGTTTTATTTTAACGTTCCATCCGACGTCCTCGTCAAGTCCTCGACGAAGAGGACGACAATATCACACTCGCTCAACAAAGAGCCTACACGGCCCGCGAGGCCTTAACAAATAAATATCCGCGGTTCCGCCCTCGCCGTCGAGGTGCCGTGCAAAACTACAACAACCACACCGTGCAAAAGTTACGACTAAAAACGTGGGCACGCCCAATTTGCCTCCAGCGACGCCCCAAGCCGAGGTCCGTTCCCCACAGGGGGAGCCCTTGGGCGATGTCGCTTAGCATACTTTTCTCGGGGTTGAGAGCCCTCAGCGCTCACCCATAGTCCGCGTCAAGCTGTCAAGGCCATCTGCGGCCAACAGCTGTACACAAAAAAAAAAAAATATATTTTAACGTATTATCTAGTTGACATTTGAAGAAATATAACGTCAAAAATATGTAGAAAAACAGTCTCCACCTTAGACGCCTTTATTTGTGCCCATGGATATCGTAAAAGGCGGCTAATGGGTTTGATATATGATGTCGTCTATGCAATAAAAGTAAACTTCAACATGCAATCGGATACCAAGCCGTGTGAGCATCGTGGCCATATGCGTGGCGTATTCGAGCTGGGCATCGTGGCCATATGCGTGGCGTATTCGAGCTGGGCATCGTGGCCATATGCGTGGCGTATTCGAGCTGGGCAGTATAAGAAGAAAATATATTCTCTGTTCCTTATTTATATTTAAGCACACAGAAGACATTAATTTATATTATATTAATATTATATTATATATTATATATAAATATTATATTAATACGATGAGAATGATCTTTATTATTTAAAGGATTCTCTCATTACGCAATTTATTGAACGAAATCAGCGCTGATATTTTCTCAATGTTTTTTATACATTTTACAAATCTATATATATAAAAGAGAGTCGTGTTAGTTACTACGTTTATAACTCAAGAACGGCTGTACAGATTTGGCTGAAAATTGGTGGGGAGGTAGCTTAGAACCAGGAGACGGACATAGTATACTTTTTATCTCGTTCTTCTCCTTCTTCTTAATGGCAATGAGCTACTTTTTATCCAGTTCGATCGCGTTCCCGTGTGACGTGACATAAAATGTCAAATAGATTTTTTTTTGTTTCTGTTTGTGCATTCGGATGGGCAAAGGGATCAAAGCCCATACAGCCAATTATGATATAATTTTCTTCATACATATTATTTAACATTTCTTTATATATAATAGCTTATTTATAGTCATGTCCGTCAGTAAGTCAAGTCGTTATCATTAATTAGGCGTTGAAAACCTAATCAAATGATTTCTCTCGGTATTTCTGTAGAATATGAAAATACACATAAACCACACTTATATCACATTCACCACACTTCAGCACCTTAGCACTATTATATTACATAAAATATCAGCAAAATTATTCAATATAAGACTATAAAATACAAAAAAAATGAATATAATACAAGAGCTTAACATGACATTGCCATATTCGCACCGAAACTCATGTCAAAGAGAATACAAGTCACAATGAAACGTAGGATAACAAAAACGCATTGATATGTAACAACAAAACGCAAATGACAGCTAAACGTAATTTTGTCTATAGTCAAGTATGGTTGAAAATTTGATAATTATAATTTTGTCAGAAATCAATAATCAGTAGGTAATTTGTATTGTCTTTGAATCATCATTAACAATGTCGCGACCAGGACGATCGAATCTTTCCCCACAAAGCCGTAATGGTTTTCCATTATTTAGATAAAATTATAGAAATGAAATCAACTACTTTCTTAGAAAAAATAATATTATAAACGAAAATCAATTTGGTTTTCAAAAAAATAAAATTACGACGCAACTTTTGTGTAAATTTACAAATGAAATAAACTCGTATCTTGATTCTAAATTGCATGTAATAGCACTTTTTATTGATTTCAGTAAGGCGTTCGATATGCTTAATTATGATATACTATGTGAT
This sequence comes from Lymantria dispar, assembly GCA_032191425.1. NCBI lineage: Eukaryota > Metazoa > Arthropoda > Insecta > Lepidoptera > Erebidae > Lymantria > Lymantria dispar. The sequence continues at coordinate 17,289,140 of CM063446.1, read as the reverse complement.
AAGCTATTGCGAAGTGGAATACAGGGCCCTCTTCTTGAACTTCTTAAAAATTACCACAAAGATCGCTATACTACAGTAAAAATAAAAGATCTATATAGTACAGCCATAATGACTTCCAAGGGTACGGCACAGGGGTCCATAATTGGCCCTAGCGAGTACTTAATGTACGTCAATGATCTTAGTAATGTGCTATCATCGGCCTCCGTATACCAGTTCGCAGACGACACGTGTCTGGTGGCTGCTCATAGAGATATCAGTATAGCTCAGAAATCAATACAATACAATTTTGATCTGTTATGTAAATGGGCCCATGACGTTGAACTAGTGATAAACGGATCTAAGACAAAAGTTGTTTATATTCACTCAACATATAATAAATACACCACTAGTCCTGTAGTCGTGGCTCATGAGCATCACTGTTTGCATGAACTAGTTACTGACTGCCAATGTCCAACTTTAGAAGTAGTTGATCAACATATGTATATCGGCTTAATCATCGATACTCGATTTTGTTGGGGCCCACACAAAGATTATGTCTGTAACAAACTAAGATCCATTATCGGGAGAATTAGTATTATAAAATATAAATTACCATATAAGACACTGAGATTGCTTTATATGGCCTCAGCAGATTCTATTGTTGGGTATGGTCTCAGTAGCTACGGCAGAACATATAAAACATACTTGAAGGAAATATATCACTTGCAATTAAGACTACTAAAAGTTTATTGTACCTAAACATATTAAAGAATTATATAAAGACAACGAAAATGAACTATTTAAATATTGTAAATTGATGAATGTATTTAATAAAATAAAATTTAGCATTCTCACTAAAATCAGTAAACCAGAATTATTGGATGAAAAAACTAGACTAAATTACCTGAGATTAATTTCATATAAAAATAAGTACACTCTGCCCAAAACGAACAATTGTTATGAAGAAAGAGTAGAAAAACATTTGATACCATTATTTTTGAATGAGCTTCCCGACAACTTACAACAAATGTATAAAACAAATTGTAAACTATTCAAAAACAAACTTAAAAAATTTTATGTAACCAGTAGCATTGAGTATGATATGTAACAGATAACATATGTATGTAAAATGTATATAACTATTAGAATGCAGGTATATAACGACTCATCGTAACCCAGAAAAATCCCTCGCGGTTTACGTGGTACGGATCACGTCATTGTATTATGTATTTAATGAGAATTTTGGAAATAAATGTACAATAATTAGAGACTGTATATTCGGCAATTTAGAAAATATATTTACGAAGAAACTTATGGCGGTACGAAGTTCGCCGGGTCAGCTAGTATTCAATAAAATCTACTTAAATTTCTTATGGTTACACTGTAATTACAGTAATAGCAGTGAATGCAACCAATAAACGTCATCACTCTTTGTCACAGGATATTAGCAGTGAACCATTTCTTTATGTAATTATTTCAGCTCATAATACGTCCCACTGTTGGGCTCGAGCTTCCTTCACCATAGGAGGGTAATTACCCTCCAAAGGTAAGGACCCTATTTGTTCAGCGTGGTATAGTAGATGAATTGATCTACTATACCACGCTGAATAAATAGGGTCCTTCTTAGTCGTCTTTTACGACATCCACGGGTAGGAGAGGGGGTGGTGTATTGTATTTTTACACCGTCACCACACGTAAAATTTCTTTATGTAAACGTTTATGTAATTATATTCGTTTATGTATTGAAGTTTAGGCAATTTTAATTTTAAACGGAAACCAGCTATGCCCGCGGGGTCGTTCGCTTTAATGTAGATTTCGTCAATCTATTTTCTTTATTTTTGCCCATATGATTTTTTTTATATTCTTCACAACTTTATATACGGAGTTTTAAGATGATCTGTTAAGGAATTACTTAGCTAAGCGTGAAAAAATAACAATTAAACAAGTAGGTAAACAAGTAAACTCGCATTCGCGTTACTAATATTAGTTAGATAGTAAGTATCATGTTATATTATACTACGTAAGTACGAGAAAAAAAATTATAATATTTTATTGCCTCAGTGTAAATCATAACGAAATATTTCTTGCCATCTTTTGTTTAATTTGAAAATATTTTTTATTTATAAATCAACTCTCTCCACTAAGGAAATAAGACTTGCGTTTGCGAGATTTTACAAACATAAATTACGGACACAAATTACAACCAGACTCAGAATAACAAGTTTTGGATCGCACAAAGTGTTGTCCTGTGTTGATTCGAACTCACGACACTGGCTCGGTAGGTCGGTATCTTAACCATTACTCTATTTGTGTAGCCAAATTCCTATTCCGCTTCATAATTTACAGACCATTTGCAAACAATTTATGGAGATTTACGTTTACATCAGTAGGTCATCTTTTAATTCAGTCCTTTCTTCGTTTTTTTTATTTTTTAATGTAATGCGTTTCATGTTTTTGAAGTCAGATAACGGTTTATCAATCTAAATATTTTTAATATTTAAAGAGTTACTTTCTTTACACTCGCCGAACTGCATCATCACCTTCCTATTTTCATGACAGTGGCACGTGCTGGAAAGTATACTTTTTCGGACATTTGTAATACATAACACAATCATCTTTTGCGATACCTACATAGACATTTCAACAACCTACTTTACATAATTCTTCATTAACTCATCATAATGGTAAAATTATTCAACTTTTCTCTTCTATATTTCATTATCATCATCATCATCACAGCTCATATACGTCTCACTGCTTGGCTCGGGCCTCCTCCACAATAGAAGAGAAATTGACCACACCATGCTGGTCAGGCTGTTTAGTATAGGATTTTATTTCGAGTTTGCCTTCCCTTGCACAGGTGTTATATGCATACATCCTTCCTTAGTCGTTACATACATCCTTAGTCGCCTTTTACGACATCCACGAGTAAGATAGGGGATGGTGAAATATGTTCTTACTCCATCACCACAGGGAATACTTTTAAATTAGTTTGAGTAAATATTTAGTAGAAATATCTACTATTAAACTCGTATGATATCTAAAATTACAACTTATCTTTTACCTGTTTCTCTAGCTACTCTTAATCCATTTTGCCTCTTGTCAACGGGCCACATTTATTCTTCACCTCTGATACATATTTTACTGTTTCAGTTTCAATCATCAGCCTAACATTCCAATTTACTCTTTATCTTGTCTTTAATAATCTGAGCACCTTGTACACTTCTCGCAATGTCCGATTGTTGCCCTTATGCATTAAATGCCATAACTCTATTGCTATCATAGCATGCTGTCACTATGTAGCAAAGAGCTGAATTATATGGCCACCAGCCTGGCGTAAATCTTCCTTTTAATTATTGATCAAGCAGACGGCAGGTGAACTCGTTAAACTACTATTTCGATGAATCGCTATTAATTGATGTTTCATTAATATAATACCAATAAGTTTCGTATATTTTAATAACACCGTTTAATTACATATAGAACGTAATAATTATTTATAGGTTCTTGGGTATGATTATTATTTGTTTATTTGTAATGAAGTTTGCTTGCTAATCTATGTTCAAAGAGCCTCCCTTTTATTAATCAGTACGTTGGTATAAAACAGAATACGGTTTATATATTATGCATAGAGCAGTTACCTTTAATTAATCCCAAAGGAAAATCACTTTTACCACATTAAAACGAGTTACGAGAGGAACCAGTTTATACATAAATTATTTAGGAATATTTAGTACTAAAGAAAATTCGATATCATGGATAGAATTACATTAATTTAGAATTTTAATAAGGAGCAAACATGATTTTATAATGAAATGTTTTCTTGTCCCGGTAAAAGTTAACTGTTTGATATTACATTTTTTTGAAGCTTATTTGGAATTTGATTAGTGTAATATATTTTGTGAAAATTGCATCAGCTCTGTGGTGTCGCGATGGTCACGCTCATTGGAAACGATGTTGTGATAGCTAAGTGATATGTATGTTCTATTATCTTTGCTCCAATGTAGTTTAGTGGAATGACGGCTGCTTTATTAATTATACTAGTCACCCGCCCTCGCTTCTTTCATCGCCGTCGCCTTACCCGCGTAGTTCTCAATCCCCAGGGAATACCGGGATAAAATATAGCCTATGGTACTCCCTGATATTATAGTTTTCCATTGGTGAAAGAATTTTTTAAAATCGGTCTAGTAGTTTCGGCGCCTATTCAATACAAACAAACAAATCTTTTCTCTTTATAATATTAGTGTAGATGTTCGTGATCGATTGCAGCTTGTAGCTGCTGTGACGAACAGATTAGGTAGGTACATAATAATTTATTTTTTAGGCTTTTTAGGGACATATTATTATACTGTATTTTGGTTTGAAGATTTCGGAGATATATTGGAGTGGATTAAACGTTGATTATGTACTTAAACAGGCCAATTTCATAAAAGAAATCAGGAACAACATGTTACCTAATAAACTCTTAATTGCTATTAAGGCCTTGTTAAATAGTTTTCCGTGCGATGGCGGCGTAAGAATACTCTTTATCACCCCCTTTTTTACCCGTGAACGTCGTAAAGGGGATTGTAATATACAAATAACATCTATGCAAGAGGATAATCTTACAAATAAATAAAATTGAAGTGTCTGTTTGTAATGTCAAAATACTGTGCTTTTTTTTCTTTCCATACAGACTTTATCGTTGCGTTTCACCCCCTTAGGGGTGCAATTTCAAAAAATCTTTTCTTAGTGGGTGCCCACGTCACGAAATGAAACTACGGTCCAAATTTTATTTTTCTAGCTTCAGTGGCTTCGGCTCACCCTGTTCCTTTATATGTATATTACTGTTAATGCCCCCGCAACACCCCTTGCTGGTGGAATAGCGTAACATCCGTTCTTAGCTGACCTTTATTAGACGAAAGGAATATTTCTGCCAAATTTCAAGCCTGTACGTCTTATGGTTTCAGAGATATGGTGATGAGTCAATATATCGCTCGCAAAACCCTCCTCTCGTATATGTATATAGACTAGCAACCCGCTCTCGCTTCGCTTCGGTTTCAGTCGCCTTACCCGCGTTCTGCCCGTTCCCGTGAGAATATTGGGATAAAACATAGCCTATGTTACTCCCTGACATTACACCTTTCCATCGGCTCGGTGGTTTAAGCGTGAAAGCGTAACAAACAAACAAATAAACAAACAAACAAACAAACAAACAAACAAACAAACAAACAAACAAACTTACTTTCGCATTTATAATATTAATAAGGATTATTTATATAAATTGTTCTGATTTGCGAGATACATACTAAATAATACATTTTTTTTACGAATTTTATCGCATTTTGATTTGATTTAAGATTGCTCGACATTTCACTTTACAGTGTTTACGGATTGGTCACGTGACTAAAATCAAAACGGAAAATTTCAACCACTCACAACAAATTTGACGATATAACTTTAATAAAATTGGATCATTATTTAGTCAGGCTATAAGTATCTTGAATAAAAAATTATTTGTTGATAATTTTTCATGCCGATTTTAATTGGTAGCTGTCAAGCTGTTATTACAAGTAGGCAGTATGTTGTGTATATATTGGCATATAAAACGATACGAATCACATTTTTCGCGTTTTTTGACATATCTCAAACTGGAGAATAATAAAGTGACTGCATAGATGCTGTAGTGGTTAAAATATCGACCTACAGTGTCGGGGATTCGAATCTCACGCAGGACAATACTTTGTTGCGCCTAATACCGCCCTAGCCGAGGCCGCGGGTGACTGGACCGGGGATTTAGTCCGTCACCCGCAGAGAGGCTGACCGCGCGACGGCGACCGACGTCCCCGAGGGGGAACGTCGAAAGGAGAGGGTACCCCGCGACCGGGGTATTCCGTCGGGCCGACCACTGAAGACCACCACTGGTGACTAAGGTCAGAGAAGACCTGTCGCTGGTGACTGTCATAGATAAAATTCTCAACAACCCCGCATGTTGGGCGGCTATGGTATCCTTTTATGAAGCCTTGATGTCGCAAAAGGAGACACGTAGCATGACATGAAGGTGAGATCAACAGACCTACCGTCGGGGCATTCGAGTCGAATGCCGGAAGACGATCCTCTGACGCTTCACGAATGATGGGGGAGTGGATCCGCTGATGGTTTTTAGTGGGTATTCCGGGAGATTATAGCCGCCCGGTGAGTCCCATATAACCCATGATACCATCAACGGAGGAGCATGCGTAAACGCATTTTCGATCAGTCTAAAAAACAGACAACAAACAGTGGAGGCGACCCATCATAAAGGCTGCATGCGCGTGGATTTGCTTTGTGTGCAGGTCGAAGCTTAATTTTGTGTATTCTACCAATCGGTGAACTTGTTGGACACAACTGTGTTTAGCACGGAAGCCAGTGCATCGGGAATGCGGTTTTTAGTCTCGGCAAATGTTTTTAGAGCGGGAAAGCTGCCAGAAGACTGCGAGAGAGGCAACGAGATGGTTGTGCCCTTGATATTATTGAGGTACATGAGCGAGTAAGAGGCAGCCACTACTTACCATTAGGTGGACAGTTTGCCACAAAAGGCAATTAAAAAGGACTTCTTGTATAAAAATATCTTCGTTAACACAGTGCAACAAATTTAGCCTAGTAGGTAGCCATTCGTACATAAATTCTACAGTTTTCCACGTATAAGTTACTCTATTATTTTCAGTGCTGTGAAGAATATTGTATTTTTTTTTTATTGCAAACGGTGGCAAACGAGCAAACAGTACACCTGATGGTATGTGTTGCTGTCGCTCATGGACCTTTACAAGGCCGCTGCCTACCGCGAAGAAAGTGAAGGGAGTGTGAATGAGTGCATTGAGGCTCGGTGATACCAAGGGCACCACCAAAACCCTCCACACGCCAACACCCTCAGAAAGTTGGGCTGCCGGTTCTCTCGCTCACCGAACGAAGCACAGTAACTAATTGCTACTACTCAGATGTCGATTTTCTGCGATTTCCTCCACAATCAAGTATAATTCAACGTGTAAGTTATCTTAGTCTTTATATATAAGGTAAAAAGTAGCAATAATAACGTTTCATACGTGTGAAATGAAATATTATAAAAACATAATTAAATATCTTATATTTTTAATAGCACATTAACTGGAGCGTAACGCGCCTATTTGTCATAAAATTCGTGTTGACCTTTTCATCCTTACAATTCAGATAAGGGAGGGTCTGGGTCCTTATAACTTTAATGTCGAATATACTCGGTGAACTGGGCTGAGTTTGATTATCAACATTCAATTCCTCTGATACTTCCGTGTCCTATGTATATTTTATGCTTCGCCTATAAATAAATGTACATAAATCTGTTAACCCCAAGTTGATGTCAACATATTATATTTTTATATAAGTAGGTTGTAATAAAATATATTATTGGCTAAAGTATTAAGTTATAAACTGGCCAGTTACTAACTGTAAATTATCAAATCATCATCAGCCTGATCTCATCACAATTACTTGGGGTCGACTTATTATGTTCTCTAATAGAGATTGCAACAGCTTTTGCAAAAGTTTTATGACGGGGCGCCCGCCTGACGTCAACATTCCTTGGGAATAATTGACTTGATGGCACCAGATGGAGTTGGCCCAAGTCGTTGAAAAACTCTTAGACGTCTTTTATTTCACCCATGAACAATGTGAGGACTACATACGTTTAATGGAGAATTGTACTATTTCGTTTATCTATTTGAAATTACATTATTAAACAATCTGTATACTATAGATATCACAAAATGTTGATATACATAGGGTAGATCCTATGAAATAACACGATTATAATTTTTAAACTACAGTGTTAGAAATAAATTCACTTTAGATAGGTACTAATTATTTTAAAGACTACAAACGTTATTTATTTTTTAAATATTTTAAAAACTTACGCAGACCAGGGCGTGTGCAAATAAAAATTCTTTATTTTCTCTTTGCCAATTACATAAAAATTCTATACAATTTGCAGAGGTTTGTTTACTTACAAAAGTTGTTTACTTAAACCTTGTTTACTTAAAAAGTATTCTCCTTATTCCCCGGTCCTTTTAGATAGAACAACGATGAGGCTTCATCTTGTCCTTTCAATATATTCGACCATCAAATATTTCATCCCCAAGGCTGGCCAAAGATCTACTACTGATCTATATAGAAGAATTAAATTCTACACTTTCAAAATAGGTATAAAGGCAAAAATTGTAAAAACAAAGTTGTACTTATTTCCTAGTTTATATAGTGTTCTATTAAGTTGATATCGTAGATATAAGTAAATATTGAGTACCTGATGTTCAGAAAGATTGAGATCTTAGCCCGAAATACGGCAGTATGAGTATTATTAGTCCCCGATGAGGTACGGCTCATCCACGTCCATACATATGTATATTTTTTCGTATATTTTCATGTATGTATATATCTTTTCGTGTATTACAAATGGTTCTAACCTCGAATTTGTATTTGTATAGAGTTTTTAAGTTTGTCTATATAATTGTAGGTATATTGTCTGACAAAACGTGATTTAACACAAAATGAAATATTTCTTATAACATAATTTCTTAAATCTTTGAGGTACGTTGCTCTTTATTAATTGCTTACTGTTTTTATTTTCAAATGAGATGTATTCATGAAATAGAGACGGATTTTACAAAAAGAGAGAACTGATATTGCTTAAGAAGGTAAAATTTTTGATTGTATTTACTTTGGGAATTACACTTTTTCGCTAAACTTTCTATCTAATACAACAACATTTTTTGGAATTCATCTGGTAATTCTTGATACCAGCGTGCTAAAGCAACCAAACTCTTCTGTTTTCTAATACTACTTAAAATAAGGGCAGAGCAAAATTTTATTCGCATTGTACATGCAAATTCAAGACATTTTCTTCAAAGTTTAATAAACTTTGAAGAAAATGTTTGTGTTCCTATTTAATTACAATATAAGTATATTATATTTGTGCCATCTTGTTCGATGACTGTTTGCTATCTTGTAGCTAGTGATATGATCCCGTTTTTGTAGAAACGTTGAAACTGATGATCAAAAAAACGCGACAAGTAGTTTTGGCGGTTCCCTTCGATGTTAACCCCATAAATCAGAAAGTTTCAAGATCAGAGCTGTGTAGCGGATGCATTACCATCTCCTAGCCAAGCTCTTAATTTTTTCTGAGTTGCTAAAGATGTTTGCGGTATAGCTCTATCGTGATGAAAGACCACACCCTTCATGTTGATTAATTCTGGTCGCTTTTTCTGAATTTCTTTCTTTAATTTCATCTGTTTTTGGCTGTAGAGATCCGAATCGATGGTTCTGCCCGGCGGTAAAACTCATAATGAACAATACCCTTCTAACCTCACTATACACACAGCATCACCTTACTGTGGTTAGCCCGGGTTTTGCCACCGTCTGTGAAGCCTGATCCATCTTTTTCGCATGTTCTTATCGTACGTGACCTACTTTTCATTACCAGTTATCAAGCTCTTCAAAAACAGTTCAGATTCATACGTTTTAATAAAGAATGGCAAATTAGAACCCGGTTCATTAGGTTTCTTTCAGTGAGCTCGCTAATTTGAAAAAAGCTGGTACAGAAAAAAAGGCTCGATATTTCGGTACCACACCCAAATATCGAGCCTTTTTTTCTGTACCAGCTTTTTTTAAATGGGTTAAAACTGTTCTGTGGTTCATTCCCAGATCTTTAGCGACATTGTAACTACTGACGCGCCGATCTTGCCCCACTTATTCAAAAATGGCGTCCATTTAAACAGTGATAGGGCGAGTAGAGCAAGGTGCATCATTAACATCAAAATTCCCGAATTGAAAACGTTTAAACTAACTTTATGCTGCTCTTTTTGACACTGCATTATTCATTATCGTCACAATTTTTTTGCAGCTTGCGTGGCAATTTTCCGTTTTTGTATTAAAATTTTAAAATATATCGAATTTCCTCATTACATTCATTATAGTAGAAAAAAAAACAAATGAAAGACGGCGGGTCACAACATTTTATTAAATTGTTTTTTTTTGAAATTTAAATGTTTAGTGGTATTAAAACCAGCCAGATACAACTAGTACAGCCAAAGAGTTGTTATTAAACGTTTATAAATATTATATGCGAACTTTTTACCAGACCGTTTTTATATTATGTTATTTCATCACACCAAAACAGCTTTCAGTTTAATTTATATTAGTTACTTTAAATTAGCGCAAAGAATAATTTTATTCTCTATTAATTCAAGATAATTAAATGGTGGCTTATTACTTCGACATATTATAGGTGATAACATCTGTGAGAGAAATAAAAAACCCAAAACCCACGCCACGTCATGCTAACAAGTCTGACTAGTGCGGTATAGTAAGTAGGTCAATATGCCCCCCATTGCGGCGGAGGCCTGCACCTACCAATGCCAAATGCACCTACCAATATATATATATATATATATATATATATATATATATATATATATATATATATATAAATATATATTTTTACAACCAGCGGTTCGTCATAAAGCGCTCGAAGCGAACGTCCATTTCGCAAATTATGACTGTATATTTAACCTAGATTTAATTAATCCACGATCATATGCACAGGCACGAAGCCAGTACTGCCTGCTATATATTTTTGTGCAAATATGCAACTGTAGCAATTTGTTGTACCTATAATTTTCGCGAGCATCAGGGAATAAAAATGCAATTTTCATGTTGTGATTTCGCATGGTGAATAATTAAATACTTTGTCTTTGTACTTTAAAGTTATGTTTCATTACATTTTTATTTTAAACTAGTTGCTCTAACTGATACCGTGCATTCCTTCAATACTAACATTACAATATTCTTATCTGATATATTTGAAGAAAAGGCAAACTCGAAAAAGCCTATACCAATACGTCTGACCAGCGTGGTATCGTCATCATCATTTCGGCTCATATACATCCCACTGCTGGTCTCGAGCCTCCATAATAGGAGAGAAATAGACCTTACTATAACATGCAGGTCAGGCAGGTTGCTATAGGGTTTTGTTTCGAGTTTTTCTTCCCGTGCATAGATGTCAAATACGTAGTATAGGAGGTCAATTTTCCTACCATTGTGAAGGAGCCTCGAGCCCAACAGTGGGACATATATTACCTGTAATGATGATGATGATGATATATTTGACGCAGTAAGTACTCCGTATACAGAGATTTTGACTGCACAGATGATTTAGGGTTTAAGATACTGATTTACCGTACCGAGTGTTATGGGATCAGTTCTCACGCAGGACAATACTTTGTGTGATCGAAAAATTGTTGTTCTGTAAAGAGTCTTGTAGGACTTTAAATGAGTGGACTGTATTTAAGTAGGTACTAGTATTTATTTCGCCTTTAGGCAACAGAATCGCACAAACAAATAAGATATAATAAAACTAAGATGGGTCGGTGCGTTCACGGCGAAGCCCTATCGCAAGTGAGTTGTCGCTCCGCTCGCTGCTCGCGGCTGCTCCCACGCGTCCCCTCCTCCGCGCAGACCGCACGGCGCGCGCTATTGTGGCGAGTGTTGTACCGCAACAGTTCTGATTGTGAGTATAAATTGTATTCGTTAATTGTATGTTTGTAATTTTTTGATTACAATAAAAACAATATTATTGTCTTTAAGAAAAAAATGTTACACCATTCTAATTTTTTTATTACCTTATATTATTATAGTAGGGATCTTATGAGATCAAACTGGGGCGTTTACATATAATATTTTATTAAAATTGACGGCATAGAAAAATAAATAACAAAAATGTGATAAAATCCTTATAAATAGTTTTATATTCGCGTAAGCATCAGAAATCATTAAACAATATTATCATTTAGGTAACAATACAAACGTTATACACTACAAGCCGCAGCAGCAATTACCGGCGAATTAAAAATTTGCACTAACTTAGTACGGCACCACCACTTTAATACAGCACTAGGTTTTTCGACACTTATTTTTATCATCTATAAGCTATAAAAAGCCGTACATTAATAATTAGTCGTAATCCCTCATTTGTACCCGAGAAAAAATCCATTTACTTACGTACTCACCTGTACCGCTCAGAAATGACGGCATAGCGCTCAGAGTTATTTATGATATAGTAACAGCCTTCTAAGCGTTATTCACGTTGGTTCATTTCACAGCGAGACAGTGATCTCGCAGAAGGAGGCGGCGGATCGTCTCCGCGAGGAGCGCAGCCTCGATGAGGAGATCCGCCGCCGGCGAATGGGGCGGCGTAGGCGCAACTACCTGCGCCTCATGCCGCCCTAGCCGAGGCCGCGGGTGACGTGACCGGGGATTAGTCTGTTACCCGCCGAGAGGCCAACCGCGTGAGGAAAGACCGACGTCCTCCCCGAGGGGGGGACGTCGGTCGATGGGAGGGTACCCCACGTAGGGGGGTATTCCGTTGGGCCGACCACTGACGATAAGTAAACTCTCCGCTCCGGTGGTCGGCCCAACGACGAAGGCGAGGTGGTTTTCGGGTGGGTTGCGGGAGTTGCGTGCTTAAGCCCCTCTGTCGCCTCGGACGGAGTGGTGCGGAGGCGCGCCGACCGCAGCCCACGCACAAAAAAAAAAATAACAGGTTAATTTTTCCATGGGCTTGTAGTCTATTACTCTTTTTTCTATGTGACACTTCTGTGTTAACATTTTTCACTCGCGTCACACCTTTAGGATAGATTTAAATGGATCGACAAACGTAACATTAGAAGTTTGTTCATTTTAGAAATGTTGTTTAGTAAATACTTTTTATTTAAATGATTCTATAATTCTTTCTATGTAGTGACGGAGTAAGAATACAGTTCATTACTACACGCCCTTTCTTATCCGTGGATATCGTAAAAGACGACTAAGGCTTATAATATGCACATAACGTCTCTGTAAGAGAAGGAAAACTCGAAATAAAACTCGAAATAAAACCAACCCGTCTGACCAGCGTGGTATAGTAGGTCAATAACTCTTCTATTACGGAGGAGGCTTGAGCCCAGCAGTGGGACGTATATGAGCCGAAATTAGTTTGACTTAATCGAAATAAATCTTATTTAGATAAAAATCAAAATTGTACATTTTCCATGCAAATAAAAAAGGGCACACGCTAAAAAGGCGATTAATTGCAATCATTCAAATAAAAAATGACAAGACGAAGGGGCAGAAATGAACAATTATGAATATTTTTTTGTCGATATTTTACATCAGCATGCTTCTTGTTCTTGTTTGTTAAATACATACATACATATATTCACGCCTTTTTCCCATAGGGGTAGGCAGAGTCCACTGCCCTCCACCTGCTACGATCTTTGACATATTCAGCGTAGCAAAGCGGTTCTCTGTGGGCCACTTTTCGCCCCCGACGGAAACGAGACGTGACGTGTCGCGAACCACATCGCCGCCATTCGTACAGTTTTTTAATTTTTGAAACTCATTGCGTTTCCGCGAGAAATACATACACATATAATTAACGGACACAAATTACATCCAGACACAAATTACATCCAGACTCAGAACAACAATTTGTGGATCGCACAAAGTGTTGTCCTGCGTGGGATTCGAACCCCCGACACTGGCGCTGTAGGTCACTAGCATTAACCACTACGCCATCTGTGCATGTTTGTTAAATAATTACATGTATACAAATAATTAAAATTGGAGTGCCTGTTGTTAATGTCAAAATAAGTTTTTTTCAAGCTCACCCAGTTATTTGCACCATACATATAACTGAAACCAGTTTAATTTTTGTCTATCTATTTATTCCGAGTATCTTCAAAATGGCTGGACCGATTTGCATACTATACTACCAGGTAGCTTTTTGTATAAGGAGTAACTTAGGCTTTTCTCTAGGAAAAACCTTACAAAATTTTGTCCGGTCCGGAACTCGAACCCATATCTACCTTATCTTAGGAGATATTGCAGATTTAAAACGCAGGGTGAAATTGGTTAGAACCGAAGTGAAGCGAGGGCGGGTTGCTTGTATATTAAATACATATATTTTTTATCATTGTTTGTTATCATACGTTCATATACCAAGAATACAGTGTCCCTACTGTGTTCTGTGCCGCGGGTAATTTCTACAGAAACTAAGAGATGCAACTACATAGATAATATTATTTCGAGAGCAGTAAAACTCGAAATAAAATCATACACCAACGCGCTTAACCAGCGTGATAATACTAGTAGGTCAATTTTGTAAGAGTTCCGAGCTCTACAGTGGAATTTATACGAGCTGAGATAATAATTTTTTAATTAAAATTCCACTATTGGTGTTAAATAATACAAGTTTTCTGACTGTTAAACAAGGTCCAAAATTAAAAATACTATTGTTGTCCGTGTTGTGACGGAGTAAAAATACAGATCACCATTCCCCATTTTACTCGTGGATGTCGTAAAATACGACTAAGGGATATAATCGTCACAAAACGTCTATGCAAGAGGAAAAACTCGAAATAAAACTATACCAACCTCTTTTTTTTTTTTTTTCACGCTGTGGAAATGCATTGACGCACTATCCCCCGCCGGTTACAGACAGGGGAGTATGTATGGGACTCGCCGGCCACAGAAGTGACCGAAATACCCACTAAAACCACAGCGGCCCCTTCCGCGCTTTTACGGGGTGCCGGAGAGATCGTCTGACAACATTCTATCCCCGACACCCCAACGCTTGGCCGTCTGGCCACGTCCTGTCATCATTCAGAGCGGTGGGTGGAGGAGCCCATAGCGGCGTCTCCTCCTCCCTGGTCGTCGCCGGCGGAGCGAGTCAGCGGACGCAAGCGCCTCGCGTGCCCGCTCCGCGGCCTCCTTCCTTGTCATGACAGCCTCACAGAAGGAGGCCATCGACGACCAACAGCTGTCGCTGCCGAGCATCTTGGAGATAATGGTCGGCAGCGACAGGTTTGTTATTCCCAGTTCCGTTGACAGGACGTGGCGCTGAGGCCCCCAGGCGGGGCATACTTCCAGTGTGTGGCGCGCATCGTCGATTAGTGCGCCACACTCGTGACATCCTGGGGCCTCTTCTCTTCCAATTCTGTGCAGGTACTTACCGAAGACCCCATGTCCGGTAAGCACCTGCACCATCCTAAATGTAAGGCTGCCGTGCCTTCTCCTGAGCCAGCGGTGGAGATGCGGCGCAACCGCCTCCACAGTCCCCCGCCCTGCTACGGGGGACTCTAGATCTTCACTCCACCGCCGGATTACTTTCGTTCGAGCCACTTCTCGAGCTCTGCCCAGTCCCCCTGCGGAGACCCGCTCGCCGTTGACTCGTGCTGTGGCGCGGAACCGGTATACATCCGTCAGCGCTTTTGCCACCAGCGGCCAAGGCGGAATACCAACCTGTCTGACCAGCATTGTATAGTAAGGTCACTTTCCCTCCCACTGTGGAGGAGACTCGAGCCTAACAGTGGGACGTAGGTATACAGGCTGAGATGATGATGATAATGATCACCCATTGTGTCGTATTAAGTATATTATTTGAAAACGATCAGTCCCATTCAACAGTCCTATTGAATGTGTAATACACACATTCAATAGGACTTTTAAATCGAATTATAAATATTTTGATATATTAAATAAAGTATCATATTTTAAGTTGAACGTAGCTATTTTAAATTTAAATGCCGTTTTATGGCTTAGCACGTGGGATGGAATAATTATAATATTATTATTAAACCTATAAAGACGGTTTCATCCACATGAAATTCATAAACATTATACGGTGTCAAATATAATTTAATTTTATTGCCAACGATGGTATATGAAGTAACGACGCATTTGATGGCCAGCAGTTATCGCTGCTCATGGGCAAATTGAAATATTACTTTTTTAATATTATTATTTCACATGTTTCAACGTCCAAACGGTGTGGCTAATGAAAATATAATCTGCATTGTATGCCATCTTCCTCTGACAAGTTGATTATGTAAACTATTTTGATACATTGCCTCGATATAGGTAAAGTAAATAAATAACTCCAATTTGCAGACAAATAGCGGTGTAACAGCGATTCTAGTTCAATATTTGTTCGTATAGTATCATAGCATTATAGCATAGTGCTGTGTGGTAGCGGCTTCGAATACTACCAACCCTTGCTTTGCTCGTGGGTGTCGTAAAAGACGACTAAGAGCCCTAGATTGCCCGGACCAACTCCATCTGTTACCATTTGGGTCAACGATTACATTCCCATGGAGGGTTGACGTCAGGCAGGCGGCCGGTCATAAAAGTCATTGCCGAAACTTTTTGCAATATGTCAAAACAGATGACATATTGCGTCGACCCCAAGTAATTGGGATAAGAGCAAGATGATGATGATAGTATCATACCATTACCATTTTCTCATAGGTATTGTGCGAGCTAGAATATATTTTTGTCCTTTTTTTTACGTTAATCTGTATAGTAATCAGTAGTAGCAGTCAGTAGTAGCAGTCAGTATTGTCACCCGCATAGCGTGACGCTAAGACTGTTATCACCTAATATTTCAATGTTGTATCCATGTGGTGATGGATTAGGTAAGAATGCAATTCACCACTCCTTTTCTTGCCCGTGGATATTGTAAGAGACGACTAAAGGATGTAATATACCGCGTGAGGTAAGACCGACGTCCTCCCCGAGGAGAGGACGTCGGTGTTACCTCACGCGTGCACCGACCGTAGCCAACACCCAAAAAAAAAAAGGATGTAATATGCATATAATATTTATGCAAGAGAAGGAAAATTTGAAATAAATCCCTATACCAACACGTCTGACCAGCATAGTATAGTAGGTCGATTTCCTTGTCATTATGATGGACACTTGAACCCAACAGTGGGACGAATATGGGCTGAAATGATGATGATGACGATGATTGCAATATTTCGGTTGGCATCGAGTACTTGATTTTTTATCTAAAAAAACGACACAGCTGTTTAGAAGATAAAAAAGCTACAAATCGTAGTTGGTGACATAAGTTCTTATCCCAGAAGAGTGTTGTTAGCCGTTTTCCTGGTCATCCTTTAGCCGGTTTTATCACTCACAGGATATTACGGGATGTGACACATTGTATTTTTAATCCATGAGCACACGGTTGTGTTAGTGTTATTATTAGTCTATTTATTATCAAAACTATTTTTAAGTATTGCTATTTTTTAACATTTGTTTGAAATCACATCGTTTGGAGGGATAATATAATTTATCTTTAAATAATAACTACTATCCGTATGGCGACGATGTGTCAATACAATTTACCACCCCCCTTTCTTACCGTGGGAAATAATATACAAACAATATCTATACAAGAGAAGGAAAACAAAAGTCTTAAGACAATGCTTGACAAAGAACATATTTTGAATTTTTATTTAAGACGGCACATTTACTTAGAAATTTTAAAGCATACTTCATTTACATATTTTATCCGACTGCGAATAACGGATGTTTAATTTAATCATAATATCAGACACCTTGCTTTAATCACAATATTTAAAACAATTTTGTATAATTCATACGCTATTATTTTATGTATGTAATAATCTAAATTATAAGAAATTGAAAATCAACAACTATTCTGATATTTGTTTTAAAAGAGAAAATTCAGTAAGGGATAAGTCGCAGTTATAATAATCATCACTCATGACACTAAACCGTGGCATCTAAATCTTGTCTTTATAAAATGGCAGATTCTTTTGATTAGTTTTGTTCATATCTTTTAATAATAATCGATTAGTTTAATAAAACTTTACATATTCGAAGCAAAGAAGAAAGTCATCTAGTTTACCTATACGTTCACAAACATTTTTAGGTGAAATTGTTTCAAGGATATCATATTTGTTTTTTTTAGTTTTGTGTTGTCCATATGAACAGGCAAAGGGAACAAAGCCCATCATAGCCAAACCTTATATAATTTTCTTTACATATTATTTAACACTCATATTGAGTAATTTATTAATAATTCACTGTTTGTAAATAAGTCAAGTTGTTACTATTAATTTCCCATTGAAATGGAAATCAATGCTTTCTCTGGGAATTTGCCAGAACATGATAATGCACGTAAATCACTATTATATTTTATTCACTACACTCACACACTTTAACTGTATAATATTACGTAAAATATCGTCAAAATTATTCAAATAGTACTATTGAATAATTTTGATGATATTTTATGAGATAATGAACATGATAATGAACACAATAATGAACATGATCCAAGAACGCAAATATGACTCTTCCATATTCCCCACATAAGTCCATACTATTTACATTCAAATTAAATCATAAAATTTCTGCCTGTAATAGCAATTGTATTAATACAAACTAGTGCAGACGTTCAAAGTTTATGCCAATTACTTTATTATATTCACTAATTGGCTTCAGACTATTATTATTAAATTTTGGCGGAGTCTACGTACACGTTTTCCTCTTGCAATGAACCGCTATAGAACACCTGTTTATACTCGAGGCTATGGCAAGATTTACTTATGCTACAACTGGTGAACTCATATAAATTATGAACTTTTCGAAAGGCATTTTAATATAATATTGAATTAAAGTTAACCGAGGCAATATCTCGATAGGTATTCATATATTACATCTGAGATTATTGCATTACTATACATGCCAAAGAAATCATTTATTCATATGTGAGACTTATTTGATTTATGTATCATTATTATTACCCTTTTTTACCATAATACTGTCTGCTCAAATTTGAATAAAATGATTTTAGGATTTGGTACAAGACGAAGGCCTAACGTTTAGTGATTCTTATAGATCTCATACGCTATTAAGAAAATTTATGATGTTTACGCAAACCTTACTATAGTAAAAATAAATACAAACGCGGCATTACACGTAGGTGCACATTTATTTAACTCGTCAATGGCCTTTATTCGCAATTGCAATATAAGCCGGTGGGGCAAGTCTTTTACTATCACATTGTTAATAGATAATTGAATAGTTATTCTGTTGTTTTCACACCTTTGAAATCCAGGGGCTTCAGATAAGAGATATACTGTGGTTTTATGTTCTGCGGCGTAGGAGCTTTTCTTCAGTATAGAAAGAGGTAGTGCTAATAGAAATCCACGAACCTGGCAAAAAAAAAAAACATACCGAATCAAGTAGTTATCGCTCTCTTAGCTTACGAAGTTTATGTAATTTATACGAGCGGTATTCTCAGTAGGTTGCGATCATTTGCAGAGGTTAATATTCTCAAAGCCGATGCGCAGTTTAATTTTCGCGCTAAACAGCTGTTTTTAGCAGGTTCATAGATTAGTTGTATCCACCTGTGCGGATAGTTCATTAGTAACAGGTTTATGAGTATACTAGCAGTGCCCGCGACTTCGTCTGCGTGGAATAGTGACTTTGGAGGGTATAGTGACTTTCAGGATTTATTTATTTATTTTAAAACTTCTGTAGCCAAACGTTGAGAACGTTCATCACTTGATTCCCGTTGTCGATTAGGCGAAGTTCGAGTTGTTTGTGAAGCCAAACGTTGTGTTCGTTCAACGTGTGTGTCTTGTTTATCTAGCGCGGTTTCGTTCAGCGATTTCTCGTTGAGTAGCCAAGCTCTGCCTATTTTCATCCTCTGTCTCATTGCTGCGCATAAGTCGCAGTCGTTTTGCAGTGGCAGACTGTCGAGAAAGTTGAGGTCTCTTTCTAGGCATTTCGCAGAGGCTACCGCCCCCTCGTCCCTCGTAACCGCCCGCCACATCATACATGCGCGCGCAATCTATATATATAAAAATCAATTGCTGTTCGTTAGTCTCGCTAAAACTCGAGAACGGCTGGACCGATTTGGCTAATTTTGGTCTTGAATTGTTTGTGGAAGTCCAGGGACGGTTTAAACGGTGAGAAAATATGGCAATTTTGCGAGTAAAATACTAAAAAAATAAATTTAAAAACAATCAATTTGCTCATACAATTTGTTCTTACCTGTCAAACATTTGATGTTCGTGCCGTCAGTTCGTTATTTTTGGCATAATTACATGTAGATCTAGATTTAAAAAAAAGGTTTTGGAATCGATAAGAAAAGGCAGTATATTAAATAGCTAGAATACAATTCAACAAACGGGGTGTCGACAAAAGACGACTAAGGGATATAATATGCATATAATATCTATGCAAGAGAAGAAAAACTCGAAAAATACTCTATATTAACACGTCTGACCAGCGTGGTAGTAGGTTGACTTCCCTCCCATAGTGTAGGAGGTGCGAGCCCAACAGTTGGACGTGTATGGGCTGAGAAGATGATGATTTATCAGCCTCCCACAAAATAGTGTAAAGTTGCGTACTAAGGAAATATGACACTTTCGATAAATTCAATTCAATTGGATTATCAATAATTCGATTATATTGATACGTTTGAGGCCGAGTCTGGAGACCGCCCCAGCTTCGGCAGGAGCACCAGTCTCCCCTTCATTCAACATCCAGAGAACTGTGACTCCCGGGGTCGCCTCTATAGCGCAGCGTTGAGTAAGCTACGCCCTCCTCCCCTCACCGAAATTTTCCACACCGACCTAACCATCACGGTTGTCGAGGACCTTTTCCCTCCGCGGAAAGCCCCCTCAATCATTGCTTTGCTGGACAGTAACCGGAAACCGCCCCGCCACGAACACGGAGATGGGACGGCAGTGGCGCATATACGCGTTAAATCTATCACTCTCCGGCCAGACGGTTAACCCTAATGGGTGTGGTGACAATATATATAAATCTTGAGAAGAGTTGGGATAGTTGTGTTCACTAAATGTACTGTTCGCAAATTCTCTTCGAATAGCACGCTCGCTCAACTAAGAGCTAACATTTTCTGCGAGGCCATTACACAAAAATATTGGCGGGATGTTGGGACAACAGCCTGCATCACGTAATACTAAGTAATTCAAACGTGAGCATGCTTCCTTTACCATTAGCGATGCACCAAACCGAGGCCAGTATCCCATATAGAGCGTGGAGGAGTGTAGAATGCGATGGTTCTTAGTGCTCACTAATTGCCGAAGCAAATTTGTTAAAACCTTTAGCCAAAATCTGCGGCTAACGGCTAAACACAAGACAAGAAAAAGTCATTAATCTCGGTTTATTCGCTTCTAACCGATAAGCTAAAATTAAATTTGATTGGTAATCGCCAAACGTTTCATACGAATATAGTAGTTGGTAGCTGGAGGATTATTTTGAGTCCTCCCTATAAGACATTGACCCACGTAAAATCGATACAAAAATGTACCTTACTTTACCTGGACACATTTATCAAAATCTCATAAATAGTAGTAGGATTATCAAAATCTTATGAGTAGTAAGAGATCCAATGCTTTTTTTTTTTTTTTTTTTTTTTTTTTTATTTTTTTTTTTTTTTTTTTTTATGGGTGGGCTATGGTAAGCGCACGCGCGGTCCAATCCGTCCGGGGCGATGAAAGGACGGCGCGCGGGCCCATAACCCACCCGTACCCACGTCACCTCGTTGTTGGGCCGACCACCGGAGCAGATGTGACTTGTCGTCAGTGGTCGGCCCGACGGAATACCCTTTCGGGTATCCTCACCTCTCGACGTACTGGGACGTCGGTCGCCGTCGCGCGGTCAGCCTCTCCGCGGGTGACGGACAATTCCCCGGTCCGATCACCCGCGGCCTCGGCTAGGGCGGCATTAGGCGCAGATACTCGCGCCTGCGCCGCCCGAGTCGCCGGCGGCGGAACGTGTCGCCGAATAGCAGCTCTACTCGCACACGATCCGCCGCCTCCTTCCGTGAGATTACGGCCTCACAGAAGGCGGCGACCGCGTCCCAGTTCCTGACGCTGACGAGCATCTCCCTGGCGATGGTCGGCAGCGCCAGGTCGGCACCGATAATTGCGACGAGTTCACGGCGATCCCCCTCCCATGCAGCACACTCCTCGAGCGTGTGCTGCGCCGTGTCCTCGTCGCAACTGCAGTGGTGGCAGGACGGTGTGCTCTCCCTCCTGACAATCTTGTGCAGGTACTTCCCGAAGCAACCGTGCCCCGTCAGCACCTGCACCAGTCGGAAGGAAAGCACCCCGTGCGTCCGCTCCAACCACTCCATCAGCACCGGCCGGAGGGCCTCGACAGTCCTGACACCGTACCGAGGACTCTCCAGCCGGACTGCCCAACGGGCAATTACTTCTCGGCGGGCATCGACCCGCCAGGCGGTGATCTCATTGATGGAGACCATGCTGCCGCGGGCGCGCGTCTCCGACACCCGCCGATAAATGTCGGCGAGCATCTCCGCCTCCAGGTCCCACGGGGGGGTTCCGGCCAGGAGGCACGCTGCCTCCGTCGCCACCGTGCGGTAACCCCGTATGGCCCTGATCGCCATGACCCTCTGTGGTCGCCACAGGAGGGCCCTAAGACGGACGGTCAGGGAAAGAGATCCAATGCTACCTAACTTTCAAAAGCTTGTATAAACAGACTTTTAAAACATAACATTTCCAGTTGGTATTTTTGGATGAACTATATATTGATTGCTGTGTACTTTTAGACTAGTAAAAAAGTAGATACGATATTTTCTCGTAAATACCAATGCATTAGGGCTGGAAAATATCAAAATACATAAACATAGTTTGATATTATTGATACTGTAAATACACAGTACTTTCTATAATGGGATTAAATAGCTAGTTGATTACCTATAGTATGCAAAATAGTTCTCGATGGTAGATTATCTAACACGGCACTGACAAACAGAAACAGTTATCCAAGTCATATTTCTGTTATTGCAAACATTTTCGAAAGTATATTGAAAACAATTCTATTTCGTGTTATTTTTCATGTGACATTATTTTCATCTGCTTTTCTCTGTGATGGAAAGCTGGCAAATGTAATTTGACATTTGCCAAATATAACAGTAACGGGCTTTGCTACCACGAGTTTAATATTTTGACGACTGTCAATTTTAATAGCATGCTAATTTTATATACGTAATTCTGGCGAATCTATTTTAGGCATAGTTATGCCTATTCCACATTTTGCTTTCTATATTTAACATTGGTGATCTTTTATTCAACAGTCTTTATCTAGTAATTGGTAGGTTATAGATAATTTTGGTTTTATAAAAGCAAGATAATTAGCGTATTATTATCAGTAATTTCTCTAGAATCAATTAGGGAGTCTGTCTAATAGACTGCCTTGCATAAAGTCTCGATGATGAATACACGGTGGACTATTGATTTACTAAATTGTACGCGTCTTGAATAGTTAATCATAGTTTGCTCTAAAGGCGAAGATTTATGAGAATATTGTGTGGTTATCTATATGCATGAGAGATTTTCCTCAAGATGTGTGAAATTTACTGATTTGTATTGATCCCGTGTGCTGTGGGCAAAAGGCATCCCCCATCAATGGGGGATGCTGTGTTGAGCTAAACGTTTTGAACAGCCTTTAAAATGCCAGATAAGTAGCCTTTGAGGATGTTGTGAAAAAATATGACACTTGTATTTTTTTAGCAGCAGATTTCTTGAATTTGAATTTTGTTGGAGGTGTACAGTTTTCTATCAGCGAAGCCTTTTTATTTGATATTCATATCGAGGAGTTTGTGACCAAAATATGTAATCCGTCACTTTGAAGTAGTGGCCATCTTACATTTACAATAATAGTGAATATATAACATTATGTTGTCATCATGACTGTGTGTACGAAATAAACTCATTTGCAAAAAAAACGGGCGGTTTTGATTTTCATTCATATTTAAAAAGATACAATACCAAAAAGGTTTCAATCGTTTGTACACGTTACTGGCCGGTTTTAAAAATGCTGTGGTATTTAAAAAAGTACGTTCTAAATTCAATTTTTCATTTGATGTTCATTTTTACAGAAAACCCCTTTTTATCCTACATTTTTGGCGCGAAGTTCCAGAAGTTAACATCGACTTTCATAACTTTTATTCAATTTTTATCGATTAATTTCATATCCTTGACTGTCAAAGCTTTATTTAATGCTGTTTGGCTGTATCAAAAATGGTAGATAAAGTGGTAAAAGCTACCAAAATTATCGCGCTGCTTGAAGAGGGTTGCAGCCAATGTTTCGTGGCTAGGAGGCTAAATGTTAGTCGCTCGACAGTCCAAAGGACCTGGCAGCGATATCAGGAGACTGGTTCCGTCGAGAGAAGGCCTGGTTCTGGAAGAAAACCATGTACCCAACCACGGGATGATCGTTTTCTTGTGAGTCGCGCATTGAGAAATCGCAAATATTCGTATGTGGATCTTAAGAACAACCTCCAAGAAGTAAGAAATGTGCATATTAGTCTATGGACGGTCAGGAGGAGGCTTCTCGCTGCCAATATACGCAGTCACCGCCCGGCCCGCGGCCCCAAATTACTCCGTGAGCACAGAGTTCACAGGCTTAGGTTCGCTAGAAATTGTGAATCATGGACTCAAGACGATTGGAATAGGGTTTTGTTCTCTGATGAAGCCAGGATATCTCTGTTCGGTGAAGATCGACGTCGGCGAGTGCTAAGAAGACAAGGAGAACGCTTTGCAGAGGCATGTTTCGAAGAAATCACACCTTATGGTGGGGGCTCTGTTATGTTTTGGGCAGGAATAAATTCAATGGATCGTACAGAGTTAGTCTTCATTGAAAACGGCTCACTGACTGGGCATCGATACATAACGGAAGTTCTAATTTCTCATGCACAACCCGCATTGGCCGCTCTAGGTGAAGACTCGATTTTTATGGACGACAATGCTCGCGCCCACCGATCCCGCGATGTTAATGCGTATGTGCAAGAGGTCGGCATTCGTCGTTTGGATTGGCCAGCTCGAAGTCCCGACCTCAATCCCATAGAGCATGTCTGGGACGTTCTGAAACGGCGTGTGAGATCAGTACACCCGGCTCCGCAGACCATCAGAGAGCTGAAGAATGTGATTACTGCGGAGTGGGAACGTATTCCGCAAGCAAGTATCCGGGATATACTCGCTAGCATGCCCAGACGAATTCAAGCTGTGATTTTAACTAGAGGGGGTCACACTCGATACTAAACATTTATCTGCTTTTACTTTATTAAAGAAAAACAAACAAAAAAACTTTTTTATTTTTACTTCATGAGCATATGCACTACTAGCGAATATACACTACTAGCGAGGTTTAGCATTATTTCCCATAAATTGTATCTAAATTTTATGAAATACTGATGAAAACGATTATTTTCTTATTAATTTAGCAAATTGTGTGGATAAAACTACCTATAATTATCAAACAAAGAAATATTAACATTTGAAATGGTTCATTGCTTAGGTGCCCGTTTTTTTTGCAAATGAGTGTATAAGATCAGTTTCAGTTATCTCCGACGTATAATGGGTATTTATTTCTAACCATATCTGACCTAATATTAATTGAAATAGGTACCTATATTTAATAGTATTGAGCTATTCTGATGATGAACATCTAGGAACAATGAAAGCTTCGATTGCTTATTAATAACCTCATCTACTTTGAGCTCATTGGACTCGTTTTAACTAGTTCTGTTTTAAAAAGTATCAAATAAAAATAAATTAAAATGAAAGTCCGATACGAAAAGCAAATCTAAAAAGTAAAATATTAAAACTATTTCTCTAGATCTTAACTTCATATTTTTAAGATCAACATAGGCCGGGGAAGTAAATAAAAATGAATCCAGAAAGCGAGTAAAAATAATATTGAATGATGAAGTATGTATATATGTACGTCTGGGTATATCTATGTATAAACCTGCCCAGACATACCACGCATCGCACGCGGTTCACAAGTGAACACATCATGTGGAAGAGGTTACATACAGAACACAGTAGAAATTTAGTAGACCTTGCAAGATAAATTGATGTACGAAATAAATTTTATACCTACAATTTGAACCTGCAAGATATTTTCTATTATTATCTAGATGTAACTGATTATACTTCTACACTTATAGGTACACTGACGCGGCGATGCTCTCTAAAAAGATGAATAGGTTTTTTAAATGAAGTATAGAGACAGAGAGATTTTTTTTAATTATTTTATTTTTTAGAGTTCTTTTAACATTCTAAAGATGCAATCGCTCAACACCTCTTCTCTCTTCTTGGGTGTCGTAAAAAATGATTTAGGCCAAGCTAGTAAGATCTGAAGGAAACGAAAACTCGAGTTAAAACTCTACCAATTGCCTAGAATAGTATAAATAGGCTAATTTCACTCACCTTGTAGATGGATGTAAATTATTTAATAACACACTAAACATTCAATATTCATCTCCATGTAGTGACAAAGTAAAAATACAATTCACCACTCTCTCTTGCCCGTGGGTGTTGTAAAAGACCACTATCCATACTAATATTATAAATGCGAAAGTAAGGATGTTTGTTTGTTTGTTTGTAACGCTTTCACGCTCAAACCACCGAACCAATTTCAAAAATTCTTTCACCAATGGAAAGCTATAATATCAGGGAGTAACATAGGCTTTATTTTATCCCGGTATTCCCACAGGAACGGGAACTACGCCGCGGGTAAAGCGACTGAAACCGAAGTGAAGCGAGGGCGGGTTGCTAGTATAATATGTAAACGATATCTATGCTAGAGAAGCTGACCAGCGCAGTATACTAGGGCAATTTCCCTCCCATTGTGGAGGGGGCCAAGCCCAACAGTGGGACTTATGTGGACCGAGATGATGATAAAGAAACATTCATACATGTAACGCCTATCTTGTGGGGATACATTAAAGCACGGCTACGATTTTAATAATGACGCTGTTCACCCAACGTTCCTACTGGGGAATTTAACGTCATCTCATTTTGTGACATTTTATACATTTAACTTTTGTTTGTGACACTTTTAGAATGAAATAAATGTAATTTGGTTTATTGGAAAATTGATTTATCACCAATGCAAAACTTTGGTGTGCGGTCGATGGCTCTGTACGGCGCATCGATGTGGGCGGGGTCTGTGACCCTCCGCCTTGGGCTCTCTTGTGGCGACCATAGAGAGCCATGGCGGTCATGGCCATATGCGGATATTGCACGGTGGCAACGTAGGCACCGTGCCTGTTAACCGGGATTCCCCCGTGGAACATGGAAGCGGCAATGCTCGCTGGCTCTACCGGCGGGTGTCGGTGACGCAGGCGGGGTGGCGGCTTTGTCTCGCTCAGCGAAATGACCGCCTGGCAGGACAACGACTATCACGATGTCATTGCCCATTGGGCAGTCTGGTTGGAGAGGTCTCGGTACGGTGGCTGGACCCTCCAGGCCTTCTGACCGCTGCTGATGGAGTGGTTGGCGGCGCGGGGTGCTTTTCTTCCGACTGGTGCAGGTGTTTACGGGACACGGTAGCTTCGCCAAATACCTGTATACGGTCGAAAGTAGAGAGAGCATACTATCCTGCCACCATTGCGACTGCGATGCGTACACAGTGCAGCACACATTCGAGGTGTGTGCCGCGTGGGCAAAGCAGCGCTGTGAAAAAACTTATTTCAGTTATTAAACAAAATATTTCGTAAATATGACTGACTATACTGACAACGATATTACCAATAAGGAGAACATTCAATTTTTAAGCATGTTTTAAAATCCATCTTGTATTTCATTGTATGTTACGTCGTGGCTTACCTTTCGTGGTTTACACGTGACAGTGATATGGTAGTATGAGATAAAATTGTATGAATACACAAAAAAAAAAGATAAACGCATAGAGAGCTATATGCATTCGTAATCTTTATTATTTTCACTACAATTTTAGGCTCGGTGTTTATTATATTATATATCTACTAACTGATCCAACAGACGTTTTTCTGTTCAAATAACATAAAAGGAATTCACCTTCAAATTGACGCAATGATGCAACGCCAACTACCATGTCCAATTGTGAATCTAAATCATTCTCGAATCCCCTAGAAGACACACAAAAAAATTCATCAACATCGGACCAGCCGTTTAGGAGGAGTTCAGTGACATACACACGTACACAAGAAATATATATTTAAAGATATAAAGATATAGGTATATAAAGGTATATCATCTATATAGGCCAACGAATTTTATGTCGTTGTTTATGTATTTTATTATTATTCTTAGCTCTTAAAATATTAGATGAACCTCTATTAATTCAAATTCTGTTATACACAAAGTACTCCCTACATAAAACCAAGATCTGTTAATAATGCGTTTCCTCAAACCCTCGTATTATATGAGCAACAATACTTTATTATGGCTGGTAGTACAAAAAAAGAATTTGGCGTATTTTATGAAGGGTTTAGTAGTTTTGCGTGTAAAAGTAAACAAAGGCACCGGGAGTCTTAAATTATGCGGAACATGTTACACTCTTTATGAATAAATCATTCTTTCTTTTTAGGTGTACTACTACATAGTAGATTCGCCGCGGAACGAGGGAAAAGACTTTTTTGAGATTAGCATGCAGACGGGCGAAATCTTTACAAAGGTGGTGTTTGACAGAGAAAAGCAAGGGGCGTATGCCCTTGAAGTGGAGGCGCGAGATGGTGCTCCTTCCGCGCGGCCTAACTCTGACAACCAACCCAATTCAGGTAAGTAACAAAAATGCTGATAATACTATATTATGTCTAAGGATGTACATTGACTGGCATTGTGTTTAATAAGCAGTATTCGGATGACCAAGCCTTAGATGGCCTTTTCTTTCTAAGAAGAACACATAATTTATTTCAGAGGCGATACATATTGTTTAATGGTACTCGTATGATAAGATCTTAGAACACCTGTTCAAGTATCTCAAAAATTCGCAATAATGTTGTAAGACTAATTTTTGCTAATTTATTTGTATCAATAAAACCTTATTACAATATTAGAGTCAGATGGTTAGAGTTGTTAGAGCCCTCGGTATACGAAATATATTATTGTTCCGTATTCGATATCGCTTTATATCTATAACGCTTATCTTTGTACTCTTGGTGAGAATTTTTCACCTACTCGAACATATATATTAACATTATACTAATCTTTATGACATTAGGTTTGTCCTGTCAAGTATCGTATTCACAGTATGAAACATTCATAAACTCTATCTGTATTGAGGCTAATGTAAATGTATTCGAACAAGTAAAGTACTCACTCGGCGTAGGCCATACCTGCGCCTCATGCCGCACTAGCCGAGGCCGTGGGTGACGTGACTGGGGAATTAGTCCGTCACCCGCCGAGAGTCCGCGTGAGGAAAGACCGACGTCCTCCCCGAGGGGGGGACGTCGGTCGATGGGAGGGTACCCCAAGTAGGGGGTATTCCGTCGGGCCGACCACTGATGACAAGTAACCCTGCTGCGGTGGTCGGCCCAACGACGAAGGCGACATGCATCGTGGGTTGGTTGCGGGTGTGCGTGCTTACGCCCCTCTGTCGCCCCGGACGGAGTGGTGCGAGGAGCGCGCCGACCGCAACCCACCCCAAAAAAAAAGGTATAATTTCTTTATTACGAGTTTTGATCTCTCGGTGGATTAGTAAAAAACTTTGATATATTAAAATTATAATGTAATTTCAAGTTGCTATTGAAAATTTCATCCTTCCCAGTATGGCAAATTTATCTACCATTCCACGCTGGCCATATATTTACATATTTTGTCTAAACGACAAACGACCGTCTGTGTAAGTGACGTACCTACATTACTTGAACTTAAAGTATTCTAGGATCGAATTAGGCTATTAGCCTGTTGTACCATACGTGCAAGACAGCTTGGCATGAAGGTTTTATTTTTCGTTCTTCTGCAGTGATGTTATCTATGTACTTAGTTGATGAACACTAGATTCCATTTTATAGAAGAAACTAATACTCCGAGATTTTTAAATTAAACAACAAACGATATTTACTCAGTTGAACATAATTTTTTATCGTATAAAATGTCATTTCATAAACCGTATGGGTATCGTTAATGCAGATTAAATCCCTGCTAAACCCATGATTTGGAAGGGGAATTATACTTTTAAATATGAGATTTACATTTGCGTAGACCATTTGAGACGAGATATTAAAAACGTAAAAGTATTCGCGAGAAAAACAAATGACATTTTGTTTGGCTAGAACAAAAATAAAACCAACAGGTATTTGTTTTTCTTCTCTGGTTAACGCCCTAAAGCTGCCCACAGCGATTTCTATTTGTTCTCAGAATAAGGAACCGCAGGGAAAAGTTTACGGACAGTAATGAGATGAAGGAAGTTGTTTCGGTTTATTTGAAAGTAAAAATCGGAGAAATATACATATTTTTTAAACATAACTTGCTGACTTTTAAACCTAAGTATATTTACATTCATATTTTAATTTTAATTAAGGAAAATCTGTTCGAAGGCTTATTTGTTCCCATTGAGTTTGTATTCAAAGAAACGAAAAGGAAATCTAAATTATTTCGTCTCTCAATTAGGTTATCAACGTCCAGTAGTTGACTGAGGTCTTCGTGAGAGTGATATATACCTGTTCATCATTTGTATATTATATGGAAAAGTCTGCCATATTGTTGTCTACTACTATGTTGTTGATATTGTGATGAAATTGTTCGAAATATTTTAATAGACAGTACACAGTCTCTATCATCGATGTCCCATTGCAGGGCTCGAGCCTGGTCCACATTTTGAGGGTTACCACTCTGGTATTTGGTTATCCTTCTCCTGCAGTAATTATAGATTCTGAGTCGTCTTATACGACAGCCAAGGGGAAGATCGGGGCTGTTGAATTGTATTGGTTGCCTTACTCCTAGTCACCACACGGAAAATTGAATAAAACAATCTATCTTTTTTATCTATTCAAGGAATAAAATGGGGACATGACTAGAGACTATAATTATGTTATATTGTTTAATTATTTGGTATTAATTATTGTTTGGTTTAATTATTTGAACTTAATGAAATAACTAATAAAATGAACTTACTGAATAATTAAGACGTACTGAAGTGTCATTCTCACTTTTTTCATATTTTCCCGTAAAATTATAAAACAAGTAATTAACAGTTTAGGCACCATTCGGTGATTGGGCTGAGTTGTACTACGAAATTCATAATACCAACTAATTGATGAATGGTAATGAAGATGAGGAATGGAATGATTCTATTTTTTAAATCTCACATGGATCTCAGGTCTAATTAAAGGTAACATGACCTTTAGATTGGCAGCCCGTAAGGTTTGCTATGTTTTATTAAGTACACTAATGTATCGTAACATTTTGATAAAACTTCTTCCTCGAGGTCATTGCCTAAGTTAATACAATAACATAAACCGCTTAGTAAATTTTGGAAAATGTCTATGTAATTTGACTTTAATCCTCAGTCCTACACAATTACATATTAAAGCCGAGCTTGTTGATAGTAAATCCTGATATCCATAAATTTCAGAGTGAAACCCAAATTACACATACATATATAGATTGCGAGTTTCGTATGACTACACTGAAGGCGAGTATAAACTAATGAAACCCGTTCAGATAATTCTATTGTAATATTTTCTATTACGTAAATGTTAAAAAATACTATGCATTTATCTATCAGTCTACCTCCGGTTATGTAGATGTGGAATTGAACCCAAATTCGAAGGTAGGCCTTAACAGGTTATTTTATTATCCTAAACGGTTTAGAAAAAGGCACATAATGTGAAAATGTCGATATCTACCTGAAGAAATCGTTCTGTTCACGTACGCAGATGTAATATAGAAGGGCTGAAGCTGGTGGTCCTTGGGCTAATCACAACCACGTCCCGCATTTAAATGTTTTTTTTTTCTTATCTTGAATAAATACGTGATATAGCAATCTCGCAAATTGACCAATCTCACAGTTGGATTTTTATCTTGTGGTAAACGACCCTTCTCAATGTACACGTTGACATAAGGATCTCATATTTCATTATGTTCCACCTGGTCGTTGGGATTCGTTGAAAATTGATTGTATTGGCACAGAGAACACTATAAATTTCCCGTTTTCGGCAAAGTCTCTCTATTAGAGAAGCAGGTCGACTCGCCTTGCCGTATCGCGTCATCGTAAATCAAGCTGTGGAATAATCAGGCGTCGCCCGACGCTTTAATCCGTTTAAGCTACTCATCCCTATCTCTCTCTCATAGAGACAATAGCTATAGAATCCAGTAATACCTTATATTCCGTAATAGAATTCATGCGATGCAATAAATGTAGAAGTAACCGGCATCTAATCACAGCGCCGCTTCGTCGTCTCTGAATACTGATTACTCTTACTACTCTGATATATTAACGTTCTCTGATATAGTTGGGTAGATATCGTTTGCCCAAATATGAGACGGATTATATTATCATATTACGATATAACGTGAGGTGGATATTTAGATATAAGCGTCGAATTCTCTACGAATATTGTGTCGCCGAGCCTCGTACGAATTTCAGCATATTGCAGCTGGTGGTGTGGTAGAGACGTGGCGCGGTATTTGTGAGCATGATTCGCATACTGATCAGTGCTACAGCACGTCGACTCAGTGTCCAATGAAGGCAGCCTTAACATGCTTTAATTGGGAACATGTGATTTCTAATAAAACAGATCAAAATATGTTATTATAAAAATGCAGCGGCAAGTTAATTACATTTTTACAATTAAACATTGTTGATATCTAATATGTTACAATAAATTCAATACCAGATTAGCGAAAAACAATAAAAAAAAATGTAGGTGCCAGGTGATTTCCAACAAATCCTTCTAGTCGAATGCCCTATTTTCGATTTTATATTTCAGATTTTAGTTAAAGTTTGCTATAAATGGAGGATGATGCCCACTAGAATCAGAGAGTAAACAAACCCATTTATTAAACGCAATGGCACCAACAGCACTCGCAAACTTTTAAAAATCTTGTGAATATTCATTTTCCAAATCGTATTTTTGTGAGGCACCTATGAATTAATTTGTGCAAGTCTACATTATTTAGTTTATAAACTTTAAAAACATTAACAGTACTTATATAAGAAATAATCGTATGACATATGGTAATGTAGGCTTTTCTATAAGATTATGTAACTTTAAACATTTTTGTAACTTGAAATGTTTGTTAGTTCAAAAATGCTAAGTGAATTAAACCTTTAAACTTAATAAAACTTATACATTTTATGTGAACGATCAAGTTGATATTAGTCATACGTATTAATACGAATGAAAACAAAATGAAATAAAACAAAGTTCCCATTTCCCAAATAAATCAGCAATTAATTCAAAATCACATGCGTAATAATGATCAGCCATCTGTAAAAAGTATAAATCATTATATTCTATGATTTAAGACAAAAATTAGTGTAGCGACGAAATTAGTGTAGCGAAAATTAGTGTAGTGTAGCGACGGGCTAAGAATTGTTTACCAACTTTTTATTCTGCCCGTGTTGTAATAAAGGACTTTAGAGATGTAATACTGCCAAAGAAACTTGTAATATGACTGAAAAATGAATAATTAAATAATTAAAAAATATATATATAACTTTTTATCGTAGTATCTATATCAAGCTCTTTAGTTTGGCGCATGGTTAATATTCAAAACTTATATGGAAAATTACTTACTGGAAGATTTTGCGGTCCAAACTCAATCTTCCTACCGGCTCTATTAACTTAAAGTTAGTAAGTACAATGTGCTTGTCAGAATTTATCAGAGTTTTGACTGTCGCTAACATCTGACATATTAAATGATAATGCCAAAGTTTTGATAGCGGCAAACATATTCTATCTAAATTTTACCGACATTTAAGCTTGCGATTTAGTGATATATTCTTGAATTAAATTAATGGATGTTTGTTTTTACTTACATTTCATATATGCGATGTCCTATTATAACTAATTGTAAGTAGTTTAAACTGTTTAATATTTTAATTAAAATAGCTTTTCTCCAAGCAACCTGTGTCACGGATACCAAATGTATATAAAAATCTTTAGCTTGTCTATTGAGTTATCACAGTAATAATGTAATAGCAGTTGAGCAAACAATAAAAAAAAAAGAACAAAGCAATCAAAATTTAGGAACTATGAACAAACAATTTTTATTTTTGGATATTCTAAATTATTTGATCTCAAATATAAATTTGTAAATTAAACCTTTTTACTATTATCTGGTTTTGATATATATCGGCATAGGTATATATAGTGGCATCGACATAGTTACAGATATAGTGCTAGCGTTAACATGTCACGTGACCAAATCGATGATGCCTTACATGAATTTACTCCCCATCCAAACCTAATGCTTATAGAAGTTTTCACTTCAAAAATGTTTTGAAACTAGCCCTAACTGTATTTTCTAAAAGTGGTCTCTTTACCTTCTTTATATAGACATCTTAATATAACGATTGACTTTTAGAACCACTAGTAAACTGGCAAAATCTCAAAGAAAGGAATTGGTAGAAAACTTTCAGCAACAAATGTATTATACTCACAAATTGGGTCCAATTAAGATATAATTAGGTTCGTGCGACTGGTTAATTGATTAATTGCGGCGCTGAGATTTTGAATTAATCACAACCAACCACTTGGAGTTCACGCTGTGATCTCATTACTATGCAATACAAGATAATCGTAGCATAATATCATTAGCACACCCTAATAGATGACAATATAGGTGATAGATCTATACGACGTGACATTTCAAGTAAATTTAGCATTTCACTTGCCAATTACAAATGTTTTAAATTATTTGGACATGTACGTAATAAGGATTTGTAATTAACTTTGAGATAATTAGCTATGAGTCTTTTCTATTTTTTTTTTAGTGTAAAAAATAACAAATATTCATGAATATATTATCTTATTAGGAAATATATTATTTTGTATTTTATTATTGCAAACGTGAGTGGCACATGAGCAAAGGTAACACTTGATGGTAAGTGTTGCTGCCGCTCATGGACCTTTGCAATACCAGGAGCACAATTTGGCCGCTGCCCACCGCGAGGAAATTGAAGAGAGCGTGAATGCGGGTAATGAGGTTCGATGATACTAAAGGTATCACTAAAACCCACTACACGCAAACCGGCTTTATACTATTATAAAGTTGTAGGGTTTGTTTGAATATCGCGCTAATCGCAAGCCCTACAACCTGGACTCTGAAAAACCTTATTGCTTATTTATCGAAAAAGGATTTAAGTTATAACTTTGCGACAGATAGGAGTGTAGTAGCGTCTATTAATTCGTTTTTTGCATAGCAATTGCTAATTCATTATATTAATGCTGCAACGTATATTTTCATAAAATTATAATATTGAATACTAGGTATTTAATTTACGCAAGCTAAGATGCTCGCACAGCTGCTGTCATGTATAGTGATAATCGCGGCCCTTAATCTTTTTCGTCTGGTGACGGGTTAAAAAAATAATGTGTTGACATACCATGCAGCCGAAGTCGTAAAACCGGCGAAGGGTACTAGGGAAGTAGGCAGTAGCGTTCTGGGAAATTCCACGGTGATCAACTGCGATCGCCAATCCTACGATGTGGTTGATATGGCAATATGTCGAATGACGAAGATGAATCTACAAAGGGCAGGAAATACTTTAGAATGACACATTTGTTCTACGATTATGAAACGTAGGCATAACATAGGCACATTAGAATATCTTACCATCCTTGGAATAGTTAAAACCAACAAAATTATAGCGATCGTTACGAATACTTACAGAAGTTATATTTTCACAAATG
The DNA here is from genome assembly GCA_032191425.1 of Lymantria dispar. Taxonomy (NCBI): domain Eukaryota; kingdom Metazoa; phylum Arthropoda; class Insecta; order Lepidoptera; family Erebidae; genus Lymantria; species Lymantria dispar. The sequence continues at coordinate 17,253,640 of CM063446.1, read as the reverse complement.
TACGACAGGATTACAATCCCAAAAAAATATTTGTATTCAATAGCGTTGCTTTTGTAATTATTTTTGGTGTAGAAATGTTTACTAGAATATGAAAAATAGCACAACATTATAATTGTATTTTCTAAAAATGGCAACAAGCCAAAATGAAAATTTATTTTTAAATTGGGCGAGCCCCTTGAGTCCATGTTTTGTGGTTTTAATTCGATCTCTAGATCCTCGGTGACTGTTATCGTTAATTTATGCGACTGTTTTAATTACTTCTTCCTGATTGCGTGTTTACTGTAAAATTCTCGAATTAAGAATAAGATTCTAGTTAACAAGGCAGTACTTTTTTCGTGAACAGTTTTTTGTTGAAATACGACGCTCGTTAGCTAGAGCGTAGCATCTCAACGATATAAATTGCCATCGTTGAATTTAGTTGTTACTATACGAGTGTTAGATTTAGGTGCTCGTAACGAAACAGCAGTGTCTGCGCTGGAGAGAGCAATGTTGCTATTGGTTGTCTATTTCAACTATTTCCAATTACTTGGGCTTAGAGAAGCTGTGCAATGTCGACAAGTGACAAAGCAATATTCCGTTTGGCGGGCAACGGGAACTTGGTGGCCTACATTTAACGTTACGCCCTCGGGAATCTGTGATGAAGACGCGCCCGAGTGCATTACCTACTAAGGATTACAGCTAGACTCAAATGTCTCTGCCTGAAATATTTAAACAAGCTTCGTACATATTTTAGAAATATTATAGTGGAAATGAGACGATTCAATTTTTTACACTTATACTTTTTTATTTTTTCAAGCTAATTTAATAAAAATAACTATAGTGTAGGCACAGAGTACAGAAACGGTAATTAGAAAAGACGCTAAATCAATAAAAAAAAAACAAGGAGTTTCATCATCATCACAGCTCTTCTACTTCTGTGCTCGAGCCTCTGCCACAATGGGAGGAAAATTGATCACGTTGTTCAGACGAGTTGGTATATGATTTTATTTCGGGTTTTCCTTCTCTTGTATGGATGTTATCTTTGTATTAAATTATCACATAGCCTTCTTTTACGACACCCACGGGCATTAAAGGGGGCTGTGAATTGTATTCTTAAACTATTTTTTATTATAACATGTCAATCAGTAAGAAAATTTATAAAAATATTTGATAACCATATAATGTTTTTATGCTTTTGTTTAGCTTATTTATTCTAATAAAGCTAAAAGAAAACATATTATGCGTAAACTTTTAGTAAAAAATTTAAAGTATCAAACGAGTATTGGTATCCTATTCCGTTGGTCAGACCACCGAAGTCAAGGAATAGGTGCTGGCGTTCCGTTCGATTGGCGGTGAGGAATAATACGGCAAGTCATGAGGCCACACACAGAAGGCATGGCCTGAGTGGAGATGGAACTCAGGACATTCGCCATGGGATTATTCATACGCCCAAGCAAGCAAAAATATATTTATAAAAAATATGTTATATTCTACACAAATGCATCCATTAGGCGAATCTCAGCAGGACCTCAGGAAAATAAGTACTAAATTTGCCTATTTGCGTTCACCTCTTGCTTTGGACGTAAAATCACGAGGTATGAAAGCGGCCTCATAAAGGTTAGGGTTATATATAACCTACCGTATTCTCTTTCCATCGCCCGGGTTGAGAGCCATCAGCGCTCAGCCATAGTCCGGGTTAAGCTGTCAAGGTCATCTGCGACCAACAGCTATACACAGACAAAAAAAAATCTTTCCATCGCTATTGAACTCACCACTGGTGAAACCGATTCCTTGATCTCGGTAGCGAACGTAAAGCATTAGAGTAAAATGTAGTTATACCTTCCCTTTGGGAATTAAAATTGGGTCTATTAAAATTCATTTTTTATTATACTATAAAATCAGTCGATTGTTTCTATATCTTAAATATGTGCTTAAAGACTGAGTTGTTAGGTAGAGACGTTAAGTATTTTTTACCTATTTTGCAGAGATTGAATATTAAATGTGCCTGTATCCTATTTACAATATACATGGGTCTAAAAGTTACGTGACGGAATGTGGATGGCTTATACCACATATAAGCTACAGTATAAAAAAGCAGCTCGAATATTCCGTTGCAAAAGTTAATATTTGGAATTATAGAATATTTTTGTCAATTTGACATTACTGTACCTATACTTGTTCGAGTGCTGATTCGTAATTTTGCAAAGTACATAATGGGATGGCAAATGCTTCTTGTCATTACTAGACCGTTTCGCCGGACGTATTCGAGTAATTTGGAAAAATTCATAGTCTTAAATGTAGCCGTACGAGACGAGAAGAAAACTTTTTGCTAAATCGTCAAGTCGACGCGAGCGGGTTTATAGGCGTCATAAGTTTCAGGAATCACTCGCCTCGGCCGTCATAAAAATCACTTCACCCCCTTTCTCTCTCGAGTATATTAAGCTCGTCTGCACTTAACGTAACTCACATGGCTACGTTCATTTTCCGCCTGATTACATTCTAATGATTTTTTGATTGTAGAAATATTCTCGTTGAATTTGTATGCTATAAAATGAAGATACAGAAAGCTATCGTCGGCCGGGCGTAAGTTTAATTAAAACAGAACATCTCTCGTCCGACGAGCGCTTGCTCGAATACTGCCTACAGGGTACCGAGATACGCTTTTGAGCGATTCTAATTAAAAACACTATAACAATTAATTTGTAACATTTGCAGTAACGATAAGACTGTCTTGTTAAATGTTATGTCGTCACCTTGCATTAGCAAATAGAAAATGAAATTAGCTATGCTACAAATATAACAGGTTTTGATAGCAATGAGTAATACTGAGTACTAAAGCTACAACTACTACTTTTGTGAAAAACAGATTAAACTTTACGTTTATTTATCTGCCTGAATTTCAAAACTGTAATATTCGGAGGCAGCTAACATTATACGTATAGGTAGATAAGTTTTTTTTTTAGTGAACGGATTTTATAGCGTTTGCATTTGATTTTAGATTGCCCGATGTTTCGAACATTACAGGGTTTGGCCAGTCGGTTTGGGTGGTCGCCCGTGACCTAGAATACTTGAAAGAGTTGAGAATCCTGAAGGCACTCCTCCGGTTTCCACTCCAGCCAGCCAATAAAGGCTAGCTGGATACGAGGCCCTGGTCGACTCTGGGGCATTTAGAACCGCAGTATCGTCACTCACATTTAGCACGCTACAAGCTGCTATGCGGTTTATTGGCTTTCCAATAAATATTGTACTACATATTTTCATCAAAAGAATCAAAAGAATTTAGAGAGCCATATAATGTTCCTTCGAGGTATGCGTTAGTCTCATAGTGAGATAACGACAGGCTCAAAGTTTTCCAAATTGACTTATGATACCACGCCAATCAAACCAGTTGGTATAGAGTTTTATTTCGAGTTTTCCGTCTCTTGCATAGTCATATTCATATTACATCTCTTAGTTTTCTTTTACGAAACAAATGGGTAGTATAGGAGGTGGCGAGTAATATCATTACTCCGTCACCACACGTCAAAAAATATTACCTAATCTCTTATAAATTAAAAATGTATAAACTACTAGAGCAAAATTGTTAAATATTTCTTTTCTTTGAATTTAAGCATTGTTAGGTATAGTAATAATGTTGAATGTTCGCTTAAATGTTTCAATTCACAAAGCTATTTGGCTTAACATTCCTACGATGAATGTTGAAATCTTTCTTTGGTCGATCTAGTAGTGTGTTACAGTTTCACTGGGTTATTGTCAAAATGGCTGTACTAGAGCGTATCAGCAATGGGCGTGGCGTCATGAGTAATGGAACTTTGAGCTCGCATGAGGAGGGTCCACTTATGTCACACGAAATAGTATGATTGATAATGCTACCTTCAGTAAAAACACGGCTCTTTTGTGCCGTAACGATGCTATTAACTATTATAAAGCTGAAGAGTTTGTTTGACTGTGATACTTTTAAGGACTATCAGTGCTATTTAAGAATGTATTTGCGATAAATAGTCTATTTATTGAAAGTGATGTAGTGATCATCCTTATTGTTATATTGGCTCATTTAAGTTTCATTACTGAAATCGGACGACCATCCACATTGGGAGAGAAATTTACCTACTACTACCTACTATACAACACTGGTTAGAATCGGTCATCATAAGTAGGTATAGGGTTTTATTGCGAAGTTTCCTCGTTTTGGAGTGATATTACCTCCTTGCATCCTTTAGCTTTTCAAAGCACGGTTAAGGTGGTGTCAAAAACATGAAAATCAGATAAAAATGGATATTCTAGCCTCTCACCACTCAAAAAATGATTTTCGAGCGTTTTGGAAGAATACACATAAACTACGCGAAAAACCGGGTATTCCTATGAGTGTGGGCGGCGTGAGTGATTCAACTGATATAGCTAATCATTTTAAAGAGCTTTTCTATGTCAAGTCACCTTTGGGCTCTTCGAGTGCAGTGCGCAATGTTGAGCCCGGTATGGCGCTAGGGTTGAGTTTTAAACCTGAAGAGATAGCTCAATTCATATCATCTATGTCACGAGGTAAATCCCCTGGCCATGACGGGCTCAGCATAGAGCACCTACGATATGCGGGTGTGTACCTACCTAAGGCTGTGGCTGTTTAATTTGTGTGTGGCTCATTCTTACATGCCGAGTGATATGATGCGGACTTTGGTAGTACCTGTAGTTAAGAATAAAACGGGTGACCTCGCAGACTCGCGTAACTATAGGCCCATCTCGCTCGCTACTGTAATATCGAAGGTTTTCGATGGCATGCTTAACGCACAACTGAGTAAGTACATAACATCTCACGATAATCAGTTTGGTTTCCGACCTGGTCTATCTACAGAAACAGCTGTGTTGTGCCTTAAGCAAGCCATTGTATATTATACATCACGCAGGACGCCTGTCTATGCCTGCTTTCTAGACCTATCTAAAGCATTTGACCTGGTTTCCTATGATCTTCTATGGAAAAAACTTGAAAATGTGCAAGTACCACCACCAATAATAAATATTTTAAAATCTGGTATGGAAACCAGGTAAACAACGTGAAATGGGCGAGAGCATTGTCACGTTCCTATAGGCTGGAATGTGGTGTTTGACAGGGAGGTCTGACTTCCCCTACTCTCTTTAACCTCTATGTAAATGACTTGATCGGCGAGCTCAGTGACACTAAGGTTGGCTGTCACATAGACGGAGTTAGTGTCAATAATATTAGTTATGCCGATGACATGGTGCTGCTGAGTGCGTCGATCTGTGGACTGCGGAGGTTAATAGCATGCTGTGAACAGTATGCGATGTTACATGGACTGAAGTACAACTGTAATAAAAGTGAGTTCATGGTCTTTGGGGCTGGGGGTCAATATCCCAATCTTGTACCTCCTGTATACCTTAACGATTCACCGTTACAGAGAACTACTAAATTTAAATATCTTGGTCACATATTGACCCCTGACCTTAAGGACGATGAGGATATTGAACGAGAGCGTAGAGCGTTGTCTGTTCGGGCGAATATGCTGGCTCGCAGGTTTGCACACTGTACACTAGATGTTATAATAACATTATTTCGTGCCTACTGTACAGCTTTTTACACATGCAGCCTGTGGGCGAGGTATACGCAAAGGTCATATAGCGCTCTTCGCGTTCAATATAATAATTCGTTCAGGGTGCTGGTGGGGCTGCCTCGCTACTGTAGCGCATCGGGGATGTTAGCGCATGCGCATGTTAATTGCTTTTATTCAACAATGCGTAAGCGGTGTGCATCCATGGTGCGCAGGATGCGGGGCAGCGCCAACAGTATCCTGAATATGATATCGAGCAGGCTGGATTGCATATATGTGGGGCGCTGCTGCGTGCATGAGAGATGCTCATGGGATGTTGCGGTAGTGGCTCACATCATGTGTAGACTTTAAGTAATTTTTTAATTTTAATTTAATGTAATATATATATATATATGTATTAATAATTGTTTTAATGTTAAGGTTTCATACTAACATAGATTTAAGTTTTACTAACTTTTTTGAGTCTTGGTTACTCGAATAAACAATATTATTATTATTTAGTCCTCTTTTATGTCCAGGAGGAAAAACGTGTGGTGACTATTGTTTTTTTTTTTGCCGTCACCACACTAGATATACCTACTTACTGTTACTAAATCTAACGAAATGTATATATATATAACATCAACGGGATGACAATACGCGCTTACATCACTCTGTGTGATGAGAAATTGAAAGCATTTGAAACATGGTCCCATCTAGTAAATTATATTTAGCCAATATACTCTGCCTTGCCTGGGTTATGTAACTATATTTCTTGAAGGAACATTTTCTGTAAGGGGTAATATGGTTGCTCCAGTGGACGGCCCAACGACGAAATCGACGTGGTGTTCAGGTGGGCTGCGGGTGTTGCGTGCTTAAGCCCCTCTGTCGCCCCGGACTGAATGGTGTGGAGGCGCGCCGACCGCAGACCACCCCCGCAAAAAAAAAAGGTGGTAATATGGTAGATTTTCAATCGCATTATTATGCGACTCAAAATTTACCACTTCTCGATAGTGAAATGAGCTACCTGGACCACACTTCTGGAGTACTTACATAATTTTATTTGAAAACATCTAGTTTTCAAATAAAATTATGTAAGTTCGACAACTGGTAGTTGACAGGTTTGTTTGGTAATGGCTTAAGAATACAATATACCACCACTAACGTTGCAGGCCTTTCCGTAAGCGAAATGAAAATCCTATGCCATCCGGCATGGTGTGGTAATGTAGGTCCATTTCCTTTCTATTGTAGAAACAGTTCATATCCAACAGGTATGGTTTGGATCCAGAAGTTAAAAAAATGAGTTAAAGTATGAATAATATATAATAATTTTATATATTGATATGGTGTGTATTAATTGTACTGCTTAAATGTATTATTGAATAGTTAAATACAAAAAAAAGTTTCGAAAACATATGTTGAAGTCTATAGGTAGCCGCGAGGTACTGGTAGGGAAATTAGCTAATGCTTTAAGTTTTCAAGGCCCAGCTAATTACTGAGGTTGTATAAGGGTAGCAATCTGCTCAGATGAGCGAGTAACTACTTAATGGCTTGTGAAGAAGGGTGTGTAAGAAGTCATTACACACAACTTGGCAGCAGTAAACACGACTTTTGAACTAATGCAGTGTTCCATCAACTCCAAGTCCAAAGTTATTGTTGTACGATTCAGGTTAACTTTTACGTATTTTACTTGGAGAGAAAATAAACGAGCTGAAAGTACTTTTATTGTTTCAAAATTGAGTTTAACGAAACGTTCGTGTCTGGAAATAGAGAAATTCTCGATGCTCTGAAATTTAACTATGAAATAATATTGAACTATTTTCCTTATTCGAGACTATAGTTACAGCGGTTAAAATCAGATCGAATTCGACCATCATTTCTTTTTTTTTAAACTAAATGAAAGTTTTTTCCATATTATTAAATTTATTGCGTACATTTCCATCCGACTATCCCTCCACATTCACTGTTAGACTTAGGCTTCCACAAGAATGTCAGGAGCGAGAGCACACCGTCCTGCCACCACTGCAGTTGCAACGAGGACACGGCGCAGCACACTGCTGCATGGGAGGGGGATCGCCGTGAACTCGTCGCAATTATCGGTGCCGACCTGGCGCTGCCGACCATCGCCAGGGAGATGCTCGTTAGCGTCAGGAATTGGGACGCGGTCGCCGCCTTCTGTGAGGCCGTAATCTCACGGAAGGAGGCGACGGATCGTGTGCGAGTAGAGCTCCTATTCGGCGACACGTTCCGCCGCCGGCGACTCGGGCGGCGCAGGCGCGAGTATCTGCGCCTAATGCCGCCCTAGCCGAGGCCGCGGGTGATCGGACCGGGGAATTTTCCGTCACCCGCAGAGAGGCTGACCGCGCGACGGCGACCGACGTCCCAGGACGTCGAGAGGTGAGGTTACCCGAAAGGGTATTCCGTTGGGCTGACCACTGACGACAAGTCACATCTGCTCCGGTGGTCGGCCCAACAACGAGGTGACGTGGGTACGGGTGGGTTATGGGCCCGCGCGCCGTCCTTTCATCGCCCCGGACGCACTGGACCGCGTGTGCGCTTACCATAGCCCACCCATAAAAAAAAAAAAAAAAGGCTTCCACAAGAAGGGGAATCTTTCATCATCATCATGCAGCCTATCGCCGTCCATTGCTGGACGTAAGCCTTCCATATGTTTTGTCCTAGAATGCGGTCCTGCAACGACGCCCAGCAACTTGTGGACCGACAACCAGGTGGTTGTCGGTCCACCTAGTGCGGGTCCTTCTACACTGCATTATCCGATACGCGGTCCCCATTCGAGAATCCTTCTTCAGATTTCCGTATTTCGGATTCTATCTCTCAGGGAAATTCTGAGCAACGCTGAGCAACTTTGAGTTTGGTTATTAGGCCTACTACCTACTCGTCGGCTGACCTCTTTCTCGAAATTGGATCTTCTAACCATACTGTTTGTCCAAGATAAACATAATGATCGACAACTTCGAAAAAGTGTCGTTTCTTCCACAAACGTAGGATAACGCAAAGGATAAAATTTTTAGAAAGATTTTTATCTTGTTACGCCAAAGAAGTATAACTTCTTACGCGCATGAATAAGAAAATACACAGTTTTTTAATATATTTCTTATTATCAAGCTTAAAATATTAATGATTAAATTTGTATCCAAGTTGGTTTCTAACATTGTAAGAATAAAATTACGGAAACGTTTATATTCTTCATCGTAAATGTGGAGTATAATGTAGGTTGAAGCTACGTTAATGAATGAAGTGGAGTATCGTTGAGCTGAGGTGAGAATACTAATAAGACGTATAATTATTCAACCACAACAATTACACAGCTATCCATCCAGGTGTAAATGCTTTTACCTGCCTCTGTTTAACGGCCAGATTTTTGCCACCCCATGGCATTAATTCCACCCTAAACCCGCCAACATAAAAAAATTCAAAGTGTAATGTAATGAGACAAGATTAATATACAGCGTCCGAGTTTTGCACTCAAAAGGCGGCCAAGTCACGTAAATGACTACGCTGTTATATTAAGGATATCTCGCGAATTCATTATTAAAACCTGCGAATGGAATAAGAGTAGATAAGCTGCTGAGGCATTGCGGGTATTCAAAAGTTCTTTAACATCTGCTATATATATACGAATAAGGTGACAATAAATATATATTAAACTCTACTATTTATTATATATTATTTTTGTAACAATACGTAATATCTTGAAATATTTTTATACTCTAAAAAACTTGTGCTTGTTCTCAATCAACCTGATTATTCAGCATCCTGTTGCTCGTATTTGAGCATTGTAATATTTGTACATACCAATAAAATATACAGGTAAATTAAATAACTCAAAATAAAGTTAAAATAAGTTTTTATTTTGTTAGAAAAGAATTAAAAATCATCATCTATTACCCAAATAAAAACTTGTTGCATGTAACAACGTAGAAAAAGAGAATGTGAAACGCTTACCTTACTTTTTATCTTTTGTCAAAATACAAGCTTGTTTATAAAGCTTTAAAGCTATTAATTATTTTTAAATTTCTTTTTAATATTCTGTATTATTTGATACTAATAATGATAACAATTTGAAGTTTATTTTTTTGTTTCAATTAGATTATTAAGTTCTATTTTATTTATTTATTTATTGAAACTTTAGCACACAAAAATAAGGTACATGGCGGACTTAATGCCTTAGGCATTTTCTACCTGGCAACCTCGGGTGGAGCAGAAATCATTTAGGCAGGTGCAATAAATTGTAAGGGGTAGTTTGTAAAAATTTGGTTATCCAAGTATAGCAAATATATTCTTATACACAATACACACAAACAATACACATATATAGATACACATAGAAATACATATATACATACATAAACATACATACAAATTTTATTAAAAGTAGAGGAGAGCATCATTGGTGAGTTGACTCCGTCAGAAAATCTAGGTATAAATGTTTTACCATAGCTTTAAAACCATCACGGCTAGCGGCCATTCGGATCTCTAATGGTAACGCATTCCAGAGAAGAATAGCCTGGATATAAAACGGAGAAACGGAAAGAGTGTACCAGATTAGAGGAATGAGAAGGACAGTGAAGAATAAGATTTTTGGAGGAACGAAGATTACGGTCGTGAGTGGTACATAGAAATTGAAAGTGAAATTTTAAGTAGGTAATGCTCCCCGCATTAGGAGAGTTTAAAATAGAGTATAGTAAAGAAAGAGTTCGCAAGCTTCGTCTTTGGCTAATAGGTAACCAATTAAGCTGAGAGCGAAATGTGGAGACATGGTCGAATTTACGAAAGTTAAAAACGAATCGAATGCAATTATTGAGAAGACGGTCCAGTTTATTGAGTAGATCTGCATTCAGGTCGAGGCAGCACACATCAGCATAATCGATGATAGAAAGGATTAGGGTTTGAACCAGCGCTGTCTTGGTATTCATTGGAAGAAAGTTCTTCAAGCGATATAGCGAGCGTACGTAAGTGTACCTGTGACCTTATTTGATATGGTAGTGATCTGCGTTTACCACTCCATCGTCGAGTCTAGAAATAGGCCTAGATTCTTGACATGTTGACTGTAAGGGATCACTGTTCCATTGTACACAATGGATGGTAGAGCAAGAGGGTCAAATCGGCCGATTATTCGAGGACTACCGAGTATAATGGATTGGCCCTTGTCTACATTCACTGCCAAGCCAAACTTGGCAGCCCAAACGCTTGTAGTTAAACGATTAGAGTTGATTCTAGCAATTGCTGACTGTACATCATCCAGCTCGACGTGAGAGTATAGTTGTAGATCATCGGCATACAAATGATACGCGCACTGAAGTTCAGGGGTTAAAAGATTAATAAAGAGAGAGAAGAGTAGAGGAGAAAGTATACCGCCTTGAGGAACGCCAGAGCCCAAATCGCACCAATCGGACATAGCGTCGTCGATACGGATAGACTGCTGACGACCCTGAAGATAAGATGAAAACCATTCCAAAGCATCCGACGAGATTCTAAGATAAGACAGAATAGATAGCAGAATCTCGTGACTGACGGCGTTAAAGGCGTTAGAGAAGTCTACCAGGACCAGCACAGTGATCCTAGTATCCTCCACGGCAGCTCTCACGTCGCCAGTCACTTTGGAGGAGTGCTGAGACTGTGCTGTGCCCAGGCCTAAAACCGGACTGTAGTGGACTTAAGATGTCGTTAGCATGGACAAATTGTGATAACTGTTTATGAGCACACGCCTCGAGCACTTTGGACACACTTTGTTCTAAATGTTGTTGCTTCGATAGAGGTAGAGCAGTGACCGAAAAATCGTTTATAGATTGTTGAATTTGGTATCGAAAATATGCTAGGTTTTTTTCATGATTATCTAATCATCACATATCTACGTATATGCTGTGATGAAGTAAGTATACAATTCATTATCTCTCTTGCTCATGAATGTTGTAAAAGATAATTAAGGGAGTTGATATGCAGGCATCATCGATGTAGGAGAAGGAAAGCTTAAACACAAAACTGTATGCCACCTACAATTTCAATTCCTTCCCTCAGTGGAGTAGGTTCAACACCAGTGAAACGTATATGGGCTGAAATCAGTTATCTAGACAACCGAACATGTGAGTCTGTATTCTTGAAGGATTTTGAAAGGAGCAGGTTATTAGGACTGGGCCTGTGTGAGGGATGGCGCTAATGCAAATGGTCGTGTCTGATGACGCTTTAGCCTAGACTGTGAGTGGACGAATCACTAATTAGACCATAAAACGAAAAGAAGAAGAGGAATCACATGATACCTTTGTAAATTCCATCCTTCTTCACCCATCAGCCCGTAGATGTCCTCTGTTAGACAAAGGCCCCCCCAATAGAATGCCACTCAGAGCGATTCTGTGTCATTTGCCTCCAACGGTTCCTTACGACTTTTAAGATATCGTCAGTTAACCTAGGTCGTCCTACGCTTCGTCCTCCGATTCGTGATCGCTTTCATGTCTCGAGAACCTTTCTACATCATTGTATTTCTCTCAAAACTGGTCTCAAAACTTTTAGGCCTTTACACTAAAATACGCGTTCTTTTTTAAATGAATAAAAAGAGAAGGGATTGTGTTACGCTAAATAAAAAAGATGAAATCAAATCTCTTTAGTAATTTACGTTCATACGCTATTAACCTTTTACAATTTGATAAGAATAACTACTTACACTCTGAAATATTATATTATTCTATTTTTTATTGCGTTCAATCATATCTATAAATTTATATAAAATTATGTGTAATTCTAGATAAAATTATGTGTAATTCTAGTAGAAAATGCAATTTCAAAGTATATATAAATTTATTTCGTATTTAACTATATTTCGTATATTTCTTACGATGACAATGCGAATTATTTGGGTAAAAGTAGTGTGCCACTCTCAGCTCCAATCTACTAGCTTTATAATAAATATCACGTGGCTCTATTGATCTGCTGAAACAAGGACAAGCCACAAACTCACGTTTATGGTTTGATATAAACTCATTTGCAAAAAAAACGGGCGGTTTTGATTTTCATTCATATTTAAAAAGATACAATACCAAAAAGGTTTCAATCGTTTGTACACGTTACTGGCCGGTTTTAAAAATGCTGTGGTATTTAAAAAAGTACGTTCTAAATTCAATTTTTCATTTGATGTTCATTTTTACAGAAAACCCCTTTTTATCCTACATTTTTGGCGCGAAGTTCCAGAAGTTAACATCGACTTTCATAACTTTTATTCAATTTTTATCGATTAATTTCATATCCTTGACTGTCAAAGCTTTATTTAATGCTGTTTGGCTGTATCAAAAATGGTAGATAAAGTGGTAAAAGCTACCAAAATTATCGCGCTGCTTGAAGAGGGTTGCAGCCAATGTTTCGTGGCTAGGAGGCTAAATGTTAGTCGCTCGACAGTCCAAAGGACCTGGCAGCGATATCAGGAGACTGGTTCCGTCGAGAGAAGGCCTGGTTCTGGAAGAAAACCATGTACCCAACCACGGGATGATCGTTTTCTTGTGAGTCGCGCATTGAGAAATCGCAAATCTTCGTATGTGGATCTTAAGAACAACCTCCAAGAAGTAAGAAATGTGCATATTAGTCTATGGACGGTCAGGAGGAGGCTTCTCGCTGCCAATATACGCAGTCACCGCCCGGCCCGCGGCCCCAAATTACTCCGTGAGCACAGAGTTCACAGGCTTAGGTTCGCTAGAAATTGTGAATCATGGACTCAAGACGATTGGAATAGGGTTTTGTTCTCTGATGAAGCCAGGATATCTCTGTTCGGTGAAGATCGACGTCGGCGAGTGCTAAGAAGACAAGGAGAACGCTTTGCAGAGGCATGTTTCGAAGAAATCACACCTTATGGTGGGGGCTCTGTTATGTTTTGGGCAGGAATAAATTCAATGGATCGTACAGAGTTAGTCTTCATTGAAAACGGCTCACTGACTGGGCATCGATACATAACGGAAGTTCTAATTTCTCATGCACAACCCGCATTGGCCGCTCTAGGTGAAGACTCGATTTTTATGGACGACAATGCTCGCGCCCACCGATCCGGCGATGTTAATGCGTATGTGCAAGAGGTCGGCATTCGTCGTTTGGATTGGCCAGCTCGAAGTCCCGACCTCAATCCCATAGAGCATGTCTGGGACGTTCTGAAACAGCGTGTGAGATCAGTACACCCGGCTCCGCAGACCATCAGAGAGCTGAAGAATGTGATTACTGCGGAGTGGGAACGTATTCCGCAAGCAAGTATCCGGGATATACTCGCTAGCATGCCCAGACGAATTCAAGCTGTGATTTTAGCTAGAGCTTCACACTCGATACTAAACATTTATCTGCTTTTACTTTATTAAAGAAAAACAAACAAAAAAACCTTTTTTATTTTTACTTCATGAGCATATGCACTACTAGCGAATATACACTACTAGCGAGGTTTAGCATTATTTCCCATAAATTGTATCTAAATTTTATGAAATACTGATGAAAACGATTATTTTCTTATTAATTTAGCAAATTGTGTGGATAAAACTACCTATAATTATCAAACAAAGAAATATTAACATTTGAAATGGTTCATTGCTTAGGTGCCCGTTTTTTTTGCAAATGAGTGTAGTTAATATAGTAATGAACGTGAACCTAAATAATTATGTAATTTTATTAGATGGTATTATTATCGTGAAGTTGCTATATATCTTAGAGCGGGTAATAAATAACAATTGTTGTGTTTATCTGCAGATACTCAACATTGTTGTTATTCTCTATGGTGGTACACTAGCAAATAGTAATTACTACACTTGGACCTTAACAGTATCATGGTCACAGCTTTCTACTACAATACCACATTTTTAATAGCAAACAGTTTGAAACTGTTTACGGTTAACGACAATACACAAGGACAAAAGGAAATTTGCTCTTTGCGATTAAAAACTCCATAGGCTGGGTGTGTAATAAACCAGATCTTCCCTTTCAGAAATAGATACAAGGCTATAAAAAGTAATCGCTAATAATATTTCAGCTAAATTTAAATTCCTTTTTAAAAAAAAAACCTATGTTAATAGATCAAACAATGAAATGGGAATGCAACGGAAACTTGACATCCAATGTTTGTGACATATGTTCCCAATGCTAACATATTTATAAAGACCTGATGAAATATTTTTTTTGATAGTGAATACAAAAATATCGGGAATATAATTGCTACGTTAGTAAGGATATCGATATAAGAATGCAGAGTGTAAGTGCTTATTTTTTTTTTAATACTAATATTAGGGTTAATGTATAAAAAAAATAAGCACCAAGGAAAATCTCTACTGTTTCTCTCGACTTTACATATGTATCATCAACGGTTACAAATAACACTCAAACTAAAAATATTTTTTGTCAGTCACACAAAGTATTGTCCTATGTCGGGATCGAACTCGAGACGCCTCGAGCTTGCTATTTCAAACATTAGATTGTGTGTGCAGATGCATGGTTTGTTTTCTGAGATGGATATTACTGTTTTCCCGCCGGGATATAACCAGTAACAGCAAGGGCATAGAACTGTGCCATTTAGATGGTAATAAACTTTTATTTCACATGTCTCCAAAGTAATGGTGATCTTAATGGGGATGTAGAGCATAACAGCTTTACCAACACGTTTGCAGTGAAGGCGAAGGTCTATAATAAATAAGAATGTAAAAATGTGAGACTAAAAACTGAATTATTGTATACTCTGTAGCTTGCCGAAATGTTGGCGCACTCGAAAAAGAACGTTAAAGTAGTAATTCATGAAGACGAAAGATACGCGGAAACTTATACACGTTACGCACTTCACAAGCTGTTGAAAACACTTTGCCGAATGTTCTCCGTAAGCAGGTGTGCCAATAAACGGTACCTTTGCAAGCATTTCAACTCACGTCTCCGGCAAGTCGTAACAGCAAGGCACTTCGCGTATATGAAATACCGTCTTTATGGTTACTTATTGCTACGAATATTAGCCATACCGAACATTTATACGTTTTTCCATTTTTCTCTTCCAAACTGTTTTATCGTGTTCTAACAATAAAAGATGACGTAGCTACATATGTAACTAATGTTAATAGTAAATGTATAACATCACTTGCCTTTCGGTTACCTCATAATCATCAAATTAATTTATAGCTCTGATACTGTTCCCTATAATTATAAAAAAAAGAATTAAAATCCACAACTCGATGAACTTACTCCAATTGTGAATCTAAACTATCCAGCAGCCCACTTCTAAAAAAGGTTTGCATCAGAATATGGCCCGCCGTTTGGCAGCATTTTTTTTCCATCTATAATCTCATCGACGTCTATCATGCCAACCAAGGGAGAAACCATAATCGACACTTGATAAGCGGGGTCACTATCGTAATTGATGTTATAAATTTATCAGGAGAATGCCGCTGCTCATAATTTTGGTGACCTCTCAATCAGTTTTGCAACTCCTAGGGCGAAAGTAAGGAGGTGGTCTATAATATTTTCTTAACCTGTCACCACTGAAGAAAGCGAGTATTTTAGCCACAAGATATTGTATCAATTATGGGATTTTCTTTATTGTCTTTGTTATATAGTTTCTAATAACGTTGATAATGATAAATTTCATTATAGTGCAAAACGATTGACGAAATATCCCAGATGTATTTATGAATTTTGTTTCTAGTTTATCTTGTCTTTTTAGTCGTATAGTATTTTTATATATTTTTTGTGAATATGTTTAAGTATTAGGATTCCTATCTTAGTCCCGACACTAAAAGTACAAAAAAGAAACTGACAGCGAAATAGGATAAGGTAAAACGGTTCCACGTTTGTGAGTATACAATAAACGTTAGATTTATTCAAGTTTAAAACTCTGTTCTATATTAAGAAAGTAATTAGGATTGTGGCTCCATAATATTTAATTAGTTATTGAGCAAGATATGAGGGTTTCGGCCGCATTACATACATCGAGCGTGACTCGACGACGAGACTGGTATAAAGCGGCTTAAAACGCTTAAGCATGTGAAGTACGAGTGGATTTGTGCCATGTATTGTGCAGCTAAATTGCTGAATTTTGTGATTTAACTTCTAATGTCTCTATATATATGAGCTAAATAAGGTATTTAATATATATTCTTATGTGGATTTCTTGAAATATTCTAATCCGGCACTTTCAATTGCATAGTATTTGTCGTGAATATTTTGTTAATTTGCCTAATAACATTTAAATCTCGTAAGACTGAATCGTCACTTATTACAGATCTGTTAAACCCTCATCTAATTTTTACAACTACCATAGGAAACTAATGAGTAGTGACATATTGTAATATGTATCTTATATCATTAAACGAGTAATTCTTGTATACATATTTGTACTTCTTGTATATATATTTTTAAAATTTCGGCCACTGCATTTGCCAACTTTTATGAAATTTTGTGTGCAAGAGGTTTCGAGGGGGCTAATTCAATCTAGCTAGATTTATTTATAAAAAATATCGTTTTGTTGGTGTTTTCAGCCAATAAATCCTTACTAATATTATAAATGCGAAAGTAAGTTTGTTTGTTTATTTGTTTGTTTGTTACGCTTTCACGCTTAAACCACCGAACCGATTTAAAAAATTCTTTCACCAATGGAAAGCTATAATATCAGGGAATAACATAGGCTATATTTTATCCCGGTATTTCCACGGGAACGGGAACTACGCAGGTAAGGCGACTGAAACCGAAGCGAAGCGAAGGCGGGTTGCTAGTAAAATATAATTAGAATGTTAATGTAAATTTGCCGTCACTGTCAAGAGTGAATAGGTTAGTAGTGGAATTGACCAGTCGCATTCCGACACCTCGGTTTCGATCCTCGATATTATTTTTCTTTGTTTTTTTCATATAGGTATCTATTATTTAAACGATACATTTTTTTAAAATTCAATACAGTACTTAGGATTTTTTTAATGAGAATAGAATATTTCGTGAAAATCATCATTATATCGGCTTATTTAAATCCCATTGCTGGGCTGGTGCCTTATCTACAATGAAACGGAAATTGACCTACTACCACGCTGGTGTCTAACGTAGATATAGGGTTTTATTTCAAGATTGTCTGTTCTTGCGTAGCTATTGTGTGTCAATTTCCCTGCTATTGTGGAGGAGGCTTGAGCCCAGTAGTGAGATATATATGAGCTGAGATAACGAATATTATAGATAGGTTGTTTACAGACATTAATCTCTGAAATTTCTGGACTAATTTTGTCTCTTTGGTAGGCCGCTTATGTAACTTTGACTACTTTTATTAAAAAAAGTGGTTACCTAAAAAAAAAGGGAAGCCCTTTGAGGACAGTTTATTAATGTAACGTTTTAATACGAAAGCATTAAAAAAATTGGGATTCAATGATGACCTGAGTGAATACGCTTAAAAAAGTTAGTTTTTAATCAAGTACTCTTCGCTTCGCTATTGTTAAAACTAAATCTTCTAATGATTTTTTTTTTTTAACCTAATAAAATTTGCAGCGTCGTGAACTCATCGCAATCATCGGTGCCGACCTGACGCTGCCGGCCATCGCTAGGGCGATGGTCGACAGCGTCGGGAATTGGGACGCGGTCGCAGCCTTCTGCGAGACAGTGATCTCGCAGAAGGAGGCGGCGGATCGTTTGCGCGAGGAGCGCAGCCTCGTTGAGGAGATCCGCCGCCGGCGAATGGGGGCGCAGGCGCAACTACCTGCGCCTCATGCCGGCGCCTCATGCCGCCCTAGCCGAGGCCGCGGGTGACGTGACCGGGGATTAGTCCGTCACCCGCCTAGAGGCCGACCGCGTGAGGAAAAACCGACGTCCTCCCCGAGGGGGGGACGTCGGTCGATGGAAGGGTACCCCACGTAGGGAGTATTCCGTCGGGCCGACCACTGACGACAAGTAAACCTGCTCCGGTGGTCGGCCCAACGACGAAGGCGAGGTGGTTTTCGGGTGGGTTGCGGGAGTTGCGTGCTTAAGCCCCTCTGTCGCCTCGGTCGGAGTGGTGCGGAGGCGCGCCGACCGCAGCCCACCCACAAAAAAAAAAACTTAAAAATATTTTCTAACTAATCTTTCGCGTGATGATGGAGTAAGAATACAATTCAGCTTGGCCGTGGGTGTCGTGAAAGAGTACTAAGGTATAATAATAATTTTTGATCATAATAATTTGATCGAAGCGCTGGGATTGAGGGTAGCCCTGGAAAAGACGGAGGCCCTTTTGTTCCATGGCCTCCGTACCGCCGGGCCTCCCGCCGACGCTTCGATCACCGTGAATTCGGTTATCATCAGCATCCAGGCCCACATTAAGTACTTGGGCCTGGTGCTCGACGGGCATTGGTGGTTCCTGGCGCATTTCCATCGACTTGTTCCCTGGCTTGTCGGCGCGGCGTACGCCCTTTCGTGGCTGATGCCGAATGTGGGCGGACCCAGCGCTACGTGCCGACAGCTGTACGCGGGGGTGATTCGGTAGATGGCCCTGTACGGCGCACCGGTATGGGCGGGGTCCCTGACCGTCCGTCTGAGGGCTCTCCTGTGGCGGCCACAGAGGGTCATGGCAATCAGGGCCATACGCGGTTACCGCACGGTGGCGACGGAGGCAGCGTGCCTTCTGGCCGGAACGCCCCCGTGGGACCTGGAGGCGGAGATGCTCGCCGGAATCTACCGGCGGGTGTCGGAGACGCGCGCCCGCGGCAGTATGGTTTCCATCAAAGAGATCACCGCCTGGCGTTTCGACGCCCGCCGAGACGTCATTGCCCGTTGGGCAGTCCGGCTGGAGAGGCCTAGGTACGGTGTCAGGACCGTCGAGGCCTTCTGGCCGGTGCTGAGAAAGTGGTTGGAGCGGACGCACGGGGTGCTTTCCTTCCGACTGGTGCAGGTGCTGACGGGGCACGGTTGCTTCGCGAAGTACCTGCACAAGATTGTCAGGAGGGAGAGCACACCGTCCTGCTACCACTGCAATTGCAACGAGGACACGGCGCAGCACACGCTCGAAGTGTGTGCCGCGTGGGAGGGGGAGTGCTGTGAACTCGTCGCGATTATAGGTGCCGACCTGAGGTTGCCGACCATCGCCAGGGAGATGCTCGACAGCGTCAGGAATTGGGACGCGGTCGCCGGCTTCTGTGAGACCGTAATCTCACGGAAGGAGGCGGCGGATCGTGTACGAGTAGAGCTCCTATTCGGCGACACGTTCCGCCGCCGGCGACTCGGGCGGCGCAGGCGTGAGTATCTGCGCCTAATGCCGCCCTAGCTGAGGCCGCGGGTGATCGGACCGGGGAATTGTCCGTCACCCGCAGAGAGGCTGACCGTGCGACGGCGACCGACGTCCTAGGATCTCGAGAGGTGAGGGTAACCGAAAGGTTATTCCGTCGGGCCGACCACTGACGACAAGTCACCCTGCTCCGGTGGTCGGCCCAACAACGATGTGACGTGGGTACGGATGGGTTATGGTCCCGTGCGCCGTCCCTTCATCGCCTCGGACAGAATGGACCGCGCGTGCGCTTACCATAGCCCGCCCATAAAAAAACGTTTTATAATAAACACATAATATTTAGGAAATAGTAGAAAAGCTCGAAATAAAATTTCATTACTCCGTCTGACTAGCATGGTATAAGTAGAATAATTGGCCTCCGGCTATGGAGGAAGCGTCCAGCAGTGACACATATGAGCTGTGATGATTTTTTGATTTCGTATATAGTTCATCACAATTCAAACACAATTCTTATCAGAGTAATTCTAGGAACATAATTTAGTTACATCAGTGGTAATTTATAGACAGGTATGTGATAAATCAAAACGTGCCTCTGGGGCAGAGAGCGTGAATGAATCAATCAAGATAAATAATCCGCTGGCAACGAAACTTTCATATGAACTCTATGTTATATACCTACGTGTCGCCATAAGTTGTATGGTTTAATATCGAATATATAAAGCTCTCATTTACTCGTATTTGTATGGAGGTATTATTTTGAGGATCCAATTATTATTACTATACTATTTCTATTTCTTTATTTTCTCGATGACAGCTCCTGTGGAAACTTGAACGAGCGTCTTTTTTTACATTATGTATACATTATTTAATAAAAATATGACGCTTACGCGCGTACAAGGTCATAGCAGAGTCGGAGAAACTGATAGGGATGGAGCTATCGATAAACGTAACACGATAAGAGACCCGATATTTTTTTACAAAGTGTAAGAAACTAAACTATTGCCGGATAATTTTATACAAATTTATTAACTAATATTACATTTCATTACAAGATGTAATTATATTATGTTGATTGTTCATTTATTTATTTTAATCAAAATCTGATGAATCGCCACTATCACTCGATGAGCTCTCCTCAACATTTATTATAAGTTCCTGTATTTCTATATTATCTAATGCCACATGAATTGCCCAATCCGACGCTATAATGTTTTGGGTTCTTCTCACATTTTTTTCCCAGTGTTCGGCGGTTACTTGCGCACATGCACTTTTTAATAAATCTAACATCTTGTTTGCCGTAAAAGGGGGATGGGTATTGTTTCGAGCGGCGTGTCCTTTGATTTGTGGCCATATTAGTTCTATAGCATTGTACTGGCAATGATACGGTGGAAGTCGAAGAACCCAATGACCACATTCGGCAGCTATTTCGTCGGTAATATATCTTTTAGGGAGGCTTTTTTAGATTTTAAAATATTCACTAATTGTACTTTTAATAAAGTATCATCCACATTTTCGCCATGACGTTTGAGGCAGTCAATTATCTCTTGTTTTTATTGGCCTGCGTCGAGATTTTATCAATTTGTCTAGAGTGATATGTAGCGTTGTCCATAATAATTGTCGACGGTTCTTCCAGAGATTGCACCATTTCTTTGAACCATCCTTCGTAAATCTCCGCGTTCATTTCTTCGTGGTAGTCCACTGTTTTCTTGGATTTAAAGGCCAGTAAAGCATCTGACACGAATCCTTTCGTAGACCCTGCATGGCATATGATAAGGCGTTCACCTTTTCCCATTGGCACTGAACTAGTGGAAGCGGCGGTGTCGTCAGTCCAGTTCTTCGATACTGTGTGGTTTGCATTTAACCAAGTCTCGTCAGTGAAAATAACATTTGACCAATCTGATATCTTTTTGGCTTCGCTCAAAAATTCGCAGCGAGCCATAGCAACGTCGTGACGCACCATCAATATTTTACGTTTGTCCGATTTTTTATAAGAAAATCCAATTTCTTTCAAAACTAAGCATAATGATGATTTTTGGCCATGGAACAAACCACGTTCACGTAAAGAAACAACAAGTTTTTTAAGTGTTGGAATTTCATTGCGCAAGTAATAGTCATATATGTATATGACGACGAATAGCGTCAGCGTCGAAGTTGTCAACCGATGTCACACGACGTGGTTGGCATTTCTTCTTCGCCGTACGAAGCTTATTTGCTTGCATGCCGCTTGTACCGTAAGCTTCGGTAGTAATTTTTAAAACAGTAGGTCCACTAATTCCTAATGCGGATGCAACACGCTCTCGCACTTGCGACAGTGGTAATAACCTTGATCACCAGTTCTCTCGTCTGACTTTTCAGAACAGATCCTTTAGGCATTTTGATATTTGACAGCTGGGCAGCAATCAACACGGAGGAACACAAAATACACAACGTAACGTATGGATAATGTGAAAAAACTCAGCGAACAGAAATGTAGTGACCATATAGCACGACCGTCTTGTTGCGAGTGACAGATTAAAACAAATACAAAATGGCGGTGGGTCATTGAGTGTTCCCAGCTTGAAAACATATATTTGAATGTTTTTGTCGAATTTGTCTTTGTTCAAAACATATATGCGATCGATATCATTAATTATTTGGTCACAACACTACAACTATCAAATTAGAACTGTCATTGAGAAAATAAAGAAATGGAAGTAGTATAGTGGTCGCCAAGTGGTGGAAATTTGGTCATAATAGATTTAAATAAATTTTTCTGCTACACATATTTCTTTTAATTATATTTATGCATAATATAATATAATAATAATAAAATTATTGTATATACAAATGTCTATTTGACATTGTCATCGTAATTATGATTGTTTGACATTCAGTTCGACCAGAGATTTTAACCGTAAACAAAAGTGTATCAGCGTTTGTGTGTGTGTGTAGCGATTGTATTGTAGTGTGCGTAATGCCTTTTTTAATGAATTTAATGTATTTCTAATTCATTATTATATGTAATTTGAGATTTATGCACTTCTCCTCATTATATACTTCAACTGTGCCAAATTTCATACTTGTCCATCTACGTAATTTTCGTAAAGAGGGATACAAAGTTTTTGCTTCATGTACTATTAATATATAGATTTTATAAAAAGACAACACTGCACCTGTATTTCCTTAAATAATCCTTGTGTTGCAGGGGACTTAACTAATATATAATTAACTAGCTGACCCAACAGACGTTGTTGACGCAAAGTATTATCCTGTGTGGGATTCGAACCCACGACACTGCCATAGTAGGTCGGTATCTTAACCACTACCCCATCTGTGCAGTCAAGTTCGTATATTATTACAATGTTCAGAAATTAAGTTACATGATTAAAGCATAGCAATACTATGTTTAAATTAATTATAGTTAATAGTTTAGTTTAAATGATTATTCTGAATCATGTTTTAACGCTTAACTTGTGCTTATGAATGAATTACCATTATTTACCATTACCATACATGAATATACCATATATAATGGTATCGACGTTTACGGGAGAATTGGATGTAGATAGGACAGGGCTGGTCTAAGTGTTATTCTCGTGGGGAGGCCTATAGCCAACAGTGGATGTTGATTAATGGATGGAAGAAATTTATATTAAAATGTTTGTCAAAAATTATAATTAATCTATTATAATACTAGCATGAAGATGCAGAAGAACTTCAGTAATAGCGATGACTGAATGAATTTAATTTAATTTATTTAATGTCAAAGCGTCACAGCATGAAAATGAGTATTTTCTCCGAACGTCACGTTTATTTACCACTAGCAACCCGCCCTCGCTTTGCTTCGGTTTTAGTCGCCTTACCCTCGTGCCTGTTCCCCTGGGAACACCGGCATAAAATATAGCCTATATTACTCCCTGATATTATAGCTTACCATTGGTGAAAGAATTTTTGAAATCGGTCCTGTAGTTTCGGAGCCTATTCAATACAAACAAACAAACAAATTTTCCTCTCTATAATATTAGATTTCTTTTATTAATATTTTTCAAGTAAAATTTAATTTGAACGTGAATTAGGTAAGTCTCTTCTCTGAAGTCGTATATTTTCAATTTTATAACAATAAAATAATGTTTTACCATCTATCAACAACATAATAGAAACAAAAGTAAAATAAATCTTGGAAATGTCCAGTTACCCTTTTCGTTGTAGATAACGTATTAATTAAATTAATTAGAATTCCTGTTGGGTAAATAATAATTTGTATATACATTCAAAGGCAATATATGTATACTTTTTATATTTATTCATTTTATATTTTTATTAGCTGTAAACTCACGGTCGGTGTTTTTGTTCTGGTGCCTAGAGATAAATATAATAAAATTCTTGTGTGGGAGAAATACAAAGAGATAGAAGTCCCTCGAGGCCAATGCTGCCGACAGGTGTGGGACGCGTGGTTAATGTGCGCCTGACTACCTAACGATGACGCGGGGGAAATGATATAATTTTACTTTATATTCTTTTTGAGAACAAAGTTTTCTACTTCTACCACTTTTGTTCGCGAGTAAAAAAAGTATACAGGACGAGTTTTGTAACTTGTGAGTATTTTTAACGAGATGTATTGTGCGTTGGGCTTATTCGTAGGCATATTTGTGTATAATATAACGCTAATTTTGAAATAAATGCAAGCTTAATATGTATTAATCATATATTTATTGACTAACTAATTAAATTGGGTGTATTATTGGCTAGAAAGGTTTTTTTTCATTCATTGAAGAAATAAAAAGAGCTTTGTCGCACTTATATCGCCCAATACAAAACTGTATAGTTATACAGTTTTGTATTGAGTTACACTATCAAGTGAGGCATTACAGTTGTGATGCCTCACTTGATAGTGGGGATGCGAGAATGGAATTACAGTAGCCTATGTCATACTTTTTGTTAGGGCCGAAAATATTAATTCTGGTGTTCTCATTCCGAACACATTCCATCAAAATATGATAATGATCATCAACCACGCCACAATCGATACAGTTCAGTGATTGTGTTCTTTTTTCCATCAAATACGAAAATTTGTTGGATGTGATGTGGCCGGACCGATTAAAGTATTTAATGTCACCCATCAGCCCGCAGAGATCTACTGTTGGGCATAGGCCTCCACGAGAATATTACTCAAAATGGTATAATATTCATATATAATTTTACTACTGTGTGGTTAGCGGCCACAAATACTTGGTAGTATTACATTGCTCGTGGGCGTCGACTAAGGACTTTACATAGATCAAGGCCAGTTCCATTTGATGCTGTCTAGTCAACAATTACATTCTCAAAGAAGATCAAGCAGGCGGCCGATCATAAAATTATTGTTAATAATTTTTGCAATATGTTCTATGAATAAATAGTACATATTGAGTCGACCTCAAGGAAGTGGGATAAGATCAGCAGATGATGATAATTATAGTCTTAATTAAAAATAAAACTTCGTAGTTCAATTAAAAAGTAACCGTACAAGGGATGAATAATATACACTATATTCTTAATAACATTTAAGACGCGGACGTCATAAGAGCTAAATTGCGGAGTACCTTTAAGCATTACTACATGAGCAAATATGCTTGGTATTGATCTACCAAATGACTTGTGAAAACCATCTATATATTAATACGTGAAGCATAAACTTTGTACCCCTTTTTACGAAAATTACGTGGATGGACAAATATGAAATTTGGCACAGTTGAACTATATAATGAGAAGTGTATAAAACTGAAATTTCATATAATAATTCATTAAAAAAGGTATTACGCACACTACAGTGCAATCGCTACACACATATACGCACTCATGTGCGCACTTATACACTTTTGTTTACGGTTAAAATCTCTGGTCAAACCGAATGTCAAATAATCATAATTACGATGACAATGTCTAATAGGCATTTACTTAGTACTTTATATATTAGTAATTAGTAAAATACAGCTTGCTCAATTTACAATTATGCATAAATGAAAAGAAAATTGTGTAGCAAAAAAAATAATTAAAATGTATTTTGGAGGAATTTCGACCACACGGCGACCACTAGTCTGTATAATAGTTACTATTTATTAAACAAATATGGTGTATATATTTATTAAGTTGTATATACATATATTTTTTTCCTATACAATGGTACAATTTGACTGAAAAATTTCACAGGTGATTTGACACTTAGTTCAGAAGTTCATTGCTTACACATAAGATCATATTAAATACAATATTTATTTTGATTACTACTCGTTATTTATTTTGATTTAATCAGCTCATATCAACAGTATGAGGCGCTTTCACATGTTGTAATTCATCTTATTCTATATTCTTAATTTAGGATATATGCTTTCAGCTGATGATCCTTCTTTATCCACGCTCGTTCGTTCTTCTTAGTATTACTTACATTACGGGTCAAACAGTTCAACTATTTTGAAAACAACGAGTCTTAGCTATTGTAACCAGAACAGCGACGTAGTTTGACTATCTGTTTTCAACAGATTTCGGTTGCCTCCGTTCCACTTGATGTAATTAAAACAAGCTAAACTTTGGCTATTTGAAAGCATTTCCACAGAAACACTTATTTGAAATGGTTTTAGTTTCATATTAACTAAATAAGTTAAAAACGTTCTGGAACCATTAGTAGCTAATGTACATTTAACCATAATTGAATAAGATCAGTCACTAACGTATCTTCATCATCATCTGAACACATATAGGTACGTCCCACAACTGAGCTTGAGCCTTCTCCACAATGTTAAGGAAATTGACCTAATGTACCACGCTGGTCAAAGGGCTTGGTATAGGGTTTTATTCGTAGTTTGCCTTTACTTCAACAGAATATCTATTTGCAAATTATAATCCTTTAGTAGAGTTTTAAGACACTTGGGTAAGAACTAGGCTGGTGAAAGTATTTTACTCCGTCGTCTTACGGAAAAACTAACGTATCTATCAATCAATATGTATATTATAATGACATGTGCATGGGTCTATATTGGATTTATTACATGAACTACCAAGCGGTAATGGATTAAAAATACAATATGTCATAACCCCTTAATTTCTTATTTAAGTCTTACAAGCCAGCAGAGGAATCTTCAGCAAAATAAATAGCAGCCATCACCTGGGAAATATATAAAACCAACAGCTATCGCCAACTCACCTGCCGAGAGCAGCAATGATATAATTCCTACATTATTTTATTTCAAAGCGGTTGGCAGAAAATATGAAGTTAGCTTAGTTATGTATTTAGAGTTACCGATAAATTTAGGAAAAAAATTAAGTGACAAGTACCAAGGCGCTGAGTGCTATCGATGAGATGGATCGCTAGTTTGTCTGCCAATTAAATAATTTATCATGATTCTAATAATTATGGAGGTTGTTTAGTGAGGATTACTCCTTATCTAGAATCTCATTTACGCAAAGCGATATTCCAACCTACGTAGAAGGAGGTGCTACTTACCAATCGTAATAGGTGATCAAAGTAAATAGATAAAATCTGAAACACAAACTGGTGGTCAGTTGAATTTGTTGTAATCTAACCTAAGTCATCAAAAAGTAAAGAAATCGTGTTAATTAATGACCTGTGAATTAAAGTATATACGATAGCTTTTTGGCCATGCTATAAAGTCTAGAAAAATGTGCGAAAATGTAGACATTTTCGTACATTGTCATAAACAATTTCAAAAGTTAAAAACAATTAAAGACGCCAAAAAAGGTGGTCTAGGTTATATGATAACTATCTACAAACTTGTTGCTCGAGGTGTTTAAAAAGAGGAGGAAATTTCCTAGAATAAGTTCCAACTCCCGGTACTGTTGGTCAATATTTATAATTTTCCCAGAGGGTTGAAATTATGGTGACTATGGGGCGCCGAGCATGCATAAGTCCCGCCCACTTCAAACAGGTCCATTTAAAGTATGATTTAAACATCTATATACTTTATAAACACATTATGTATGAGAGTTAAGGAATAAATAAGAAAACTGAGGCCCGGAGGGGACAGATAAATCAACAATAAACTGCCGTAATTTTTTTTATCGCGATTTTCTGTTAATTATGGATCGTCATCATCTCACTCTCACCCCCCAATAACAAGGAAATTAGAACTACTATACCATACTGGTTAGACAGGGGGTAGGGTTTTATCTCGAGTTTTAATTGTCTTGCTTAGATGTTACCTATATGTATTAGTTAATTAATAATATTTTTTACTTGAGCATAAATATTGCAAGTGCGATAATGACTAAACAAAAGATCTTAAAATTTTATATGCTTCGTATAGACCTTGTGGTAACTATATTTATTGAAGTAATTATCATGCGGTATTTTAAATAGTTATTATCTATTAGTTATAAATTATTTAAACACCGAAATCACTATTCAGGTAGATATCAGAATTTAAAAGCAAAAATCTCTATTCTTATAATTATTTCTTATAATTATTTCATATAATTATCATATTCTTATAATTATCATATCATTTTCTTAATTTTCATATTTAGTATGTTTAATTTTTTTTTCTTTATGTAAGAGACGGCGGCGTTTAAGTCAGCCCGAGTGCCCGTTTTCTTGTTTTCAGCTATATTTTCACACTTCTGGGAAAATTAAAAAAATTTGGTCCAAAAGTTCCGGGTATCGGGAACGAAGAAAATTCTACTGCGGTTGTAACAGATTATAAGCTAAAAATCTAAGTTAAATACCAAACAAAGTTTAATAGCAGGCGGTATCCAATTATAAATTATAAACCGAAAGAAAATTAACTTCAGAAGGGATTTTCTATGACTACTGTATATGTTTCATCCGACACTCGTTTCTTGTAGCTTGCATACATATACACATTTTTTTTATTGCAAACGGTGGCAAACGAGCAAACAGTACACCTGATGGTAAGTGTTGCTGCCGCTCATGGACCTTTACAAGGCCGCTGTCTACCGCGAAGAAAGTGAAGGGAGTGTGAATGCGTGCATTGAGGCTCGGTGATACCAAAGGTACCACCAAAACACTCCACACGCAAACACCCTCAGAAAGTTAGGCTTCCGGCTCTCTCGCTCACCGAATGAAGCGGAATAAATTGCTACTACTCAGACGTCGATTTTCTGCGAGAGGGTGGTAACTACCCCGGATAGAACGGCCCGCGGCTGTAGACATAACTGTCGACAGTGTGGTCCTACCACTCCAAAATTTAAGAAACAAAGGTAATTTTTCAGCTAAATTAAAATCATACCTACATCTTTGAGTTGGTAATTTGAATAGATTAAAACACCTATCAGAGAGCTATTATGAATTAATATCCTTACTAATATTATAAATGCAAAAGTAAGTTTGTTTATTTATTTGTTTGTTTGTTACGCTTTCACGCTTAAACCACCCAACCGATTTCAAAAATTCTTTCACCAATGGAAAGCTATAATATCAGGGAGTAACATAGGCTATATTTTATCCCGGTATTCCCACGGGAACGTATACTACGCGAGTAAGGCGACTGAAACCGAAGCGAAGCGAGGGCGAGTTGCTAGTAATTTATAAAGCTTGATAAACGTAAGTTACTATGAGGTTTGAATGACGACTAGAAAACTTAATTGAACATAACATAACTGAAATGAAGTGTCGCTTGGCATCTATTTCCATCTTTTTCAAAATTTGATATGATATGATTTTTTTGCAAATACTTAAGGGATGACATTACTTTCGTATTTCATTGTCACAAGATAAGAAAAATCACGTAAACTTATGTTTTATTTTAGTAATGCTTTTTATATATATATATCGAGATGTGGGGGCTGCTGGGGCGTGCTGCATCACTATCAGGTCGGTCACACATCGCGATGGGGTAAAACAATACTTCAGATGGCTACTTTTAAACTATATTCAACAATTAGCGTTAACACTTTTCTATCATAACCACTAATTACACGGATACCGACAGCTACCTTACAAGTTAGGGAAACGCGGTGAATTTGATACAACATGGCAGCAACAACGACCGATCGTTCTCGTGTCTCGCACTCAACTGCGTATTCAACGGACCGCTCTCAATAACGAAAGCTTGGTAATATTTCAAACGTTAACGGTCAAACGACAAACATCAAAAATCATTGCCAACGTTGTATCAAAAACACCCAAGTATAGTACTTGACGTTTCCGTAATCTATTGATTCTTAAAAACTATCAAGATATGGTGCCAGAGGTAGTGACGCTGCGACACGGCCGTCCTGACAAATCACACGTCCTCGTGTGCTTCATCTGAAACAAGAAATGTTCGCACAGTAAAGGCATTTACTCGGTCGGCCAACCTGACCGGTTGTACAAAACTCGATTTTACTTTTATCACATAAAACTACATCGCCATAATTAACAGCTATTCATAGCCTTTATCTTAAAATTACAGTTAACTTCTAAGCAAGATAAAAAATAATCACACTAACTGATGCTATCCCTCAAACAACACTAGATATAATTCCAATCAAAACATGAAAACAGAAATGCATTCACAACTTATAAGGCTATCAAGACAACCATCATATGGCATCTAACCAAGACTCTGGACAACCTCCATCCGGCGTCCGATAGTCAATCTCATTTCCAGACTCTAGACAATCAATCCCTGTCGTCTGATAGTCTTATCCACACATGACAACCTTGCGGCGTCTGATACCTTAACAAGTTCTTTCGTGAATTTATCAAACTTTACGCACTCTCTGCGCAATCGCTATTTAATTTTAGAAACTATGAAGTGCTGTTAGACAGATACCAAAAAACTCACTGTAATGTCAACTCACTGTCTGGGGTTTTAGAAATCAGGCAATTAAAACCCTCGAGCTTAAGGCAGCATTATTTGATACTTGACACTGCGTAACGCTCATTTGAATCAGATTATAACAATAACTTTTCATCAGAAATCGAGTCCAGTATGCAACACTCGACACCTTTGTATATTGCCTCCATCCGGCAAATAAGTGGGACCTCTATCCGGTACCCAATTTCGAAACTCGATTGAGTCTCCACACTAGAGACACGGGTCAGACCAAAGACCCACGGCCAGCGCGAAGGCGCACGGATACTGAGCTATTTGCATACTATACTCGCTTCCGAAGGTCTAAATCCTTCATTATCTTTTGGTCTCGTCAGTATTAATGGTGTCAATGTCAATGGTGTTACCTTCATCAGATTGAAGCTCACTTTAGTGGATAACATGAGATTTCCAAAAGAAACAAACTAGTTAGCAGACATTTAAATCACAGCCTTGTTTATGAACCTCACAAGCAATAGTCAGTCAAAATGTCAATAAGAATTTCTAAGGTAATATCATTGATGTCAACCATTACTAAAATCTGTATTGTAGAATGCACAGAAGTCCGACCTATTCCAACCACAAGCTACATGGTTGTTAAACCTTTTGCCACTAAGCTTTGCAACAACCGATTCACTTTTCTATCATAACCACTAATTACACGGATACCGACAGCTACCTTACAAGTTAGGAAAACGCGGTGAATTTGATACAACACGGCAGCAACAACGACTGATCGCTCTCGTGTCTCGCACTCAACTGCGTATTCAACGGACCGCTCTCAATAACGAAAGCTCGGTAATATTTCAAACGTTAACGGTCAAACGACAAACGTTAACGGTCAAACGACAAACATCATAAATCATTGCCAACGTTGTATCAAAAACACCCAAGTATAATACTTGACGTTTCCGTAATCGATTGATTCTTAAAAACTATCAAGATATGGTGCCAGAGGTAGTGATGCTGTGACATATAATTTATTCAAATTAATGTTTTATTTTAAATTTAGGTATTAAGTAACTGTAACACAAATAAATTTTACTATAATAATACTAGAGAATCAATATTATTCAAATATCACACTTGGGGCGACATGTATATTATTGTATATACTCTATACCTTATACTAATTGAGATACAGGACCGCTGATTATTTATAAAAATATTATTAAATGTTATGGTTTATTTTGCATTATAAAATCTAAATTAAAATGGTCGTACTTGTTAAAAAAAATGCTTGAAATATTTACTGCCGGTTTAACTGTACAAAGAAAATTCAAAACAGAACAGACAGACAGAACAGAAAATGTCATATTAGAACACATATATTAATTATCATAGTTTACTTCAATTTAAAAATAAAATATGAAAGAAACCTTTCCGTCAATCAAGTGCATTCTATGGAAAATCCCATATCATAACAACAGAATCTTAAAAAATATGTGAATATATCTAAAAGTACAAATATTCCCTATATGAAAGAATTTCAGAACCTCACTTTTCGCTGTTCGCCTCACTTGAAATGCTCCATTAATTACACTTTCACAATTTCTTATTATAAATAAAAGGGATAAAATGACATAGCACATGCAGAACAATTTGGGGCCGCCGCGGGGCTTAAAAGAACTTTGAAAGGAACCCAAATGTTGCCGCCTGAGGCTAACCAGTCAAGTGAATACTATCTATAAGAATTAAATAGTTAAAATATATAAAGAGGGTCATGTCACAAAATATTAAATAGTCTTTACTCGTTTGCTTTATACTGGTAAGTTATTTCATCGACAAATACTGTCCATTTGATAAAAATCGAAATTCAGTGAAAATTCAAAAATGGAAGCATTCATAAATTGCTTCTATTTTGAGAAATAATTTGGCGCAAAATTGTTTTCAATTGGTTTCGTCGAATTTACGAAGCCTTATAGGTGCGACGAAGATAGTTCGGTCGCATACCGCAGCAATTTAAGAAAATCTTCAATTTGTAGGAAAAATATTTGTGAAAATCCTTGAATTATTTACGCAGTTGAATGAGAATTTGTTATTGTATTAACAGCGTTACACACAACACTCCAGTTTTGTTCGAGGTAGGTTTGCTATTTAATCATGAACGTAATTTCGGGTGACGAAGTAAGAACCAACTACATAATATCTCACACCTTCTCGCGCTCTTGTGTCGTAGATGGTAATTTGCTATCCAACATAATAAAGTCCTACCCTTAGAATAATAACATATAGAAGGTAAGTTCACGCACAAAAAGTGAGGCATTTCAATTGGAGCCTAATGGAGCTTACACCGGAACCGTTCCGTAATGTACAAGTCATTGTACTGCACGAACGTACGCAACTCTTAAAAAATAAATAGGTAATTATGACGGTTTGTGCATTCAAATGGTGTCACAACACATTTGAAAAATATAAAAAGATTATTAACATTACTTTTAAAGGTAATTCGACGATTTATGTTAATAAAAACAAAATTTAATTTCATAATTTGTATAGTGGTGTGCGTGTGTAGTGTAATCGTCCGCGCGCCATTAGTATTTTTAGATTCAAATTTTGAAAGTTCGAAGTATTGACAATATCCTTCTATACGTTATTATTCTAAGGTCCTACCTAATTTTTATTATTATTAATTGGAGACATGGTCAGAATTGTCTGAGAATATTGAGTATATCTACAGATATTTCATTTGCTTTTTATATACAAAGCGTATTAGTTTCTGTTATCCGTTTGTCCATCTTGCCGTGTGGTGGACCATGGATGTCGTAAAAGACGACTAAGGCATACAATATGCAGATAACATCGTCGCAAAAGAAGGAAAACTAGAAACAAAGCCAGCACATCTGACCTGAGTTTTATAGTAGGTCCAATTCTTAGAATAATAACGTATAGAAGGATAGAATTAGGGTTGCCACCTTTTATTTGCGTAAATAAAGTACATTGCTTAATGAAGGAAGAAAAAAAGTACATTGTGTCCAAATAGCGTACGGTTTGCTATATGTTTTACTTTTAAAGATATTGTTGATTATAGTTAGAGAATTTGAATAAATCCTTATCACTGCTAAACAAAATCGTTGTACGTTATAAATATTTTAAAGTAAATAAATATATTATTTATTAGATTCAAAGACACTATGTTTAATTTGAAAATTAACCCTAGGCAAATTAATTCTGCGTGAAATAAAGTATTTTTGCGTACTTTATTATTCACATAAAGTATAAAATACAGTTACCCGAAATAACGTACAATACTTTATAATAAAGTACGGGTGGCAACCCTAGATAGAGTCAATACTTCGAAGGTTCGAAATTTGAATCTAAAAACACTAATGGCGCGCAGACGATTACACACGTACACACGCACACCACTATACAAATTATGAAATCAAATTTCGTTTTTATTAACATAAATCGTCGAAATACTTTTAAAAGTGACGTTAAAAACCTTTTTAAGTTTTACAAATGTGTTATGACACCATTTGAATGCACATACCGTCATAATTACCTATTTATTTTTTTAGAGTTGCGTACGTACGTACAGTACAATGACTTGTACATTACGGAACGGTTCCGGCGTAAGCTCCATTAGGCTCCAATTGAAATGCTTCACTTTTTGTGCGCGAACTTACCTTTTATATGTTATTATTCTAAGGGACAATTCCTTCCCATAATTGAATCGAGCTCAACAGTGTGAAAAATTTATGATATTCGTCCGTCTGTAAACGTCAGTTCGCGCATTGTCACTTATCACCAGGTCAATCTGACGCTATCTGCGCCTGATGCCGCCCTAGCTGAAGCCGCAAGTGACTGAACCGGGCAATTGTCCGTCACCCGCATAGAGTTTGACCGTGCGAGGGCAACCGACGTTCCGGGAGGGGCGTTAGGGAGGTACGCTACCTGAAAGGGTATCCTGCCGGGCTGACAAGGGACGACAAGGCAATCGGTACCGGTTGTCGGCCCAATGGCGAAAGGGAGGGAATACGGTGGGTTATGGGGCCGCGCACCGCCCTTTCGTCGCCCCGGACAGAATGGATGGCGTGTGTGCTGACATTGGCACACCTAGAAAAAAGTTCAATCTGTCATGGTTTGTCTCCAGAGTAATCTGCGAATCATTAATATTTCCTGACAAATAATATCCATTTTATTAGGCCTATTTCTCGCGCTCTCCGCTTAATACTTTTGAAAAAATTTTTCATGTGATCTAATGACCGCTATTACAAAATACAGGCAGTAATGTAAGATAATACACTCCATAAAAGCAACAATATATAATAAAACTATTGACAGATCTCTATTTCCAAATTGAATTGTACTTTTCTATTTGTCGTCAGCTGGTTGACTTTATTTTACTTTTAACTTAAGGGTAATCAAACCCTCCCGAGTTCTATTAAATTTTGTAGTGTAAGTACATTCTCTAGAAAGGGCCTTTTAGTTAGCAATAGGATCGACGATAGCGTTTTATTATTGATGCTACAAAATATACAGTATTTAAGACAAATATTTTTCAAATTTAAATTCATTGAATATGTACCATATAAACTATGCCCCACTTTATCAATTATCAGTTTTATCTTTATGTGGAACTGCGTGTAAAAAATAAATAGAAAGTTCATTATAAAACTAATTGTATTTTCTATTTTTACTCCGCACCCGTCTAACAGATGAAAAGAAAGGATAGATATCTTTTCTTTTACACATATCTCACTCTGTCTCGCACGTGTCGTCTTCTCCTTCACATCTATTTTCCTCTCCTTTCTTTAACTCATATTGCAGCCCTTCGGCGGAGCCCTTAAAGACTATCGTCTTTTGTCTTCGCTTAACTTTCGTTGGCAGCTGTTACTCTTTTTCTTTTTTTTTCTTTTAATATAGCGTAATATGGTTTGACCACCGCCAGACTAATCAGGTTGACGACAAGGACTTATGAGACTACAGAACTTGCATTAATTCTCCGCCTTTGAGTGGAGCGTTGAAATCACAGTTATTCGTCATCTGTGGTTCGCACGGCAAATTATGCTTTCGAGCAGCACCACCCTTCGTCCCGATGTATTAAGAACGTGACTAGGAGTCATAGTACTTAGATTTAATTGCTGGTGACGAATGAACCATATTTCGTTTATCCTCAGTTAAAATTGTAAGGTGTATATGTATGTATATTGTATGTTATATGGTGGCTCACATCATAGGATGAAATGTAAAAAGCAATATCTTATTAGATGTAGACAATGAATTATTGTTACTAGTGTCACCAAGTGGTCGACCATAATTCATTTAAATTTATTTTCTGACTAGCAACCCGCCCTCGCTTCGCTTCGGTTATAGTCGTTTTACCCGCGTAGTTGCCGTTCCCGTGGGAATACCGGGATAAAATATAGCCTAGTTTACGCCCTGATATTATAGCTTTCCATTGGTGAAAGAATTTTTGAAATCGGTCCAGCCGTTTTGAAGATTACCCGGAACAAACAGACAGACAGACAGACAGACAAAAATTTTTTAATTGCTATTTTAGGCATAGGTGTCGTGCAAATAACCGTGTGAGCATGAAAAAAGCCTATTATTTTGACATTACAAACAGACACTCCAATTTTATTTATTGGTATAGATTGATTGTGATATTCGCAGAAAATATTAAGGATTGTTGTTCAAAAACATTTTTCGGCGATGTATAGATTATTTCCTTTCCATTGTGTCGGTAGATCTTGGCATTCCTTATTAAAATATAGCTTCATTTAAAATATGTTTCGTTTCCAAGGAGTTTGCTGAGAAATAACAATGCCTTATTTATCTTTAAAGCAAATATATGTATTTATTGCGTTCGATAATGTTATATAGTATACATACATTTTTAAATTATGTACTGTTAATATTATCTATATTTTTACTAAATATGTATAAAAAGCTACAAATACTACCAACGCTTATATTGCTCATAGGAGTCATAAAAGACGAGTAAAAACCTAACATCCCCAAGGAACGAAGGCATTACATCAGGAAGTCAGCCAGTAATAAAGCTATAACCACAACCTTCGTAATATGCACTGTACGAAGGAGAGTACATATTGCCTCGACAAAAAATAATCCAGGCATGTAAGCGAATAGAATTATTACAAGAGAAGGCAAATTCAATAAAAACCCCGTCCGTCTTACCAGTGGGGATATTAGATCAATTGCCCTTCCATTGAGTAGGAGAATTGGGTCCAACTGGCGAACGAATATATAGGGTCTAGGCAAGATATAAAATAAAATTGACCGGGTTGAGAGCCCTCGGCGCTCACCCATAGTCCGGGCTAAGCTGTGAAAGCTATCTGAGGCTAACAGCTATTAACACACAAAAAAAAACAAAATAATACAAGGAATAACCACCATCACCGTATCTAATTTCAGATCACATTAGGTCTTATTTGAAATAGACATCAACCTACATCCTTACTAATATTATAAATGCGAAAGTAAGTTTATATGTTTGTTTGTCTTTACGCTTTCACGCTTAAACCACCGGACCGATTTCAAAAATTTTTTCACCAATGGAAAGCTATAATATCAGGGAGTAACATAGGCTATATTTTATCCCTATATTCCCACGGGAACGGGAACTACGCGAGTAAGGCTACTGAAACTGAAGTGAAGCGAGGACGGTTGCTAGTTAAGAAATAAATCATTATGATGTTCTTCCAAACGTACAAATAACCGACAAAAATCACACTAGTAATCCCAACAATTATTTAAATGTCACACAAAGAACTGTTCTGTGTGGGGAAGTAAAACACGAGCCAATACCGAGGTATTTAGATCACTGCGCCATTTCTGCAGTAATTATAATTGAAACCTTAATATTGATCTGTTATTTAGTGTATTGTCCTTTATAAGTTTCTGGTCAAACTGTCTTCAAATATAATATTTATTATCCGCACACCTGGCACACCTGCTGTCATGAACGAAGTAATATCGCGCGCAGTACAGTTTATAGATACCGTTCATCGGAAACCATTTTTATCATGTGATTCTGAATTTGTAAGAATACCTATAATGATTATTATTACGACCTAAATTTTATGAATCATAAATGATCTCAGGTAGTTAAAATTAATTTCAGAACAATTGAACTTGTACAAAACGCCACCAAGTCATAAGTAAACTTGGCTTGTTAGTATATGATTTTGACATGGAATTTTAATTGATTATCGTTAAAATACTGCTTTATATAAAGACTATTAATACAAAATTAATAATGCTGCATATATAGAAGTGACTTTAGTGTTACATAATTTCCTTTTTTAATATCTATCATCATCATCATGATTTCAGCCTATCGCCGTCCACTGCTGGACGTAGGCCTCCCTCATATTAAGCCACAAAGTGCGGTTCTGTGCCGCTTGCATCCAACGACGCCCAGCAAGTTTCACCAGGTCGTGAAAGTTGCTGGTCGTCGTAATATCTATACATCTACACAAATAAATAAAATTGAAGTGTCTGTAATGTCAAAATACTGCACTTTTTCATGCTCACACAATTATTTGCACGATATCAATGTCTAAAATATAGTTTAAATTTTTTTTGTCTGTCTGTTTGTTTGTTGGAGGTAATCTTCAAAATGGCTGGACCGATTTTGATAATCTTTTACTATCAGGTAGTTGTCTATATGAGGAGTAACTTATATTTTATCTAGGTATACCCGCGGGAACGGTAACTATGCGGGTAAGGCGACTAAAACCGAAGCGAAGCGAGGGCGAGTTGCTAGTCTTTAATGCTACAAAATATATTTTTGCTCAGAACCTATCAGTCAAACTATAAGATCCGTAGTATCAGTTGATTGCTAGTTATTTATTAAAACACTAATATTGAGTTTTATTTATTAAGTAACATTTATGATCGACAATATTTTTGTTTATTAGGCATTATTTGTATGGGTTAACCATTATCAAATAACATGCGAAACTTCACAATACGCCTCACGGATATTGCGTTTTATACATCGCTGCTTACAAGTAGCCGTATATTAAGAAGCTGTTATGTATTTAATCAACTTCTTGTTATATTGAAAAGGTTTTTTCGCTGTCTGCCTTTTGCTTGTTATATTTTTTCATCGTATTTCTTTTGTTATACAGGTAAGTCGAGTGGAGTGAGTTTGGCTGTCCCGGTAAGTCTTTATTGTAGTTTTTATATGTATATTGATCTCGTCTATAAGTTTGTTATTTATTTTAGTTAAAAGCTAAAACAGGTGGTTGAGTTTTTGTTTCTGATGATGAACTTAAAAGATAAAACGTGAAGGTACCTGGATAAACTTCAATAATAAGATTTTCCTAAGGAGATTTGAAAGTAAATAGGATTTTATTTGAATACAACATATACACGGTTTTTTTTTGGGGTTGGGTTGCGGTCGGCGCGCTCCTCGCACCACTCCGTCCAGGGCGACAGAGGGGCGTAAGCACGCACACCCGCAACCCACCCACGTGCACGTCGCCTTCGTCGTTGGGCCGACCACCGGGGCAGGGTTACTTGTCATCAGTGGTCGGCCCGACGTAATACCCCCTATTTGAGGTACCCTCCCATCGACCGACGTACGGGGAGGACGTAACATATACACGGTAGTCGAACGAGACTATTAAAATAGCAAATAATAATATTACAGGAGAAATCTTGTTGATTCTTTTAACCCATATTTACGTTACTGAGAGCTATTCATAAAATATATGTTTATATCCATGTGAAATCAGCCCATACTGCTTGAAAGAGTTAAGTAACCAGATGCGACTTATTGCCTATAACAAAGTGTAATTTTGGTAATAATGTACATACCCTGGCAGCAAACTATCTTTTTACAAGTATTTATTAAACTTGTTAGTTTGTCGGTATTCTGTAGTCCACATTTTTTATTGTGTGGGAACTATTTAATGGTTTTATCCCCGCTTTGTCATTGAACTATTAGACAAACGTTGTAATACAATAACATTAACGCTGTAGACATCTCATTTGATCAGCAAACGTAATGCGTTATATTTTATAACACTCACGACGAGAAATGGAATAATTTACAAGCGTGAATTTTCGCTCCGATTATAATTTAGCCTTCTTCTCAGGATGAGAAATAGACCTTTAAGTGTGTTTCACCGTCTAAGATGGCATTGATTTTCTCGCCAGGTAGATCAATTACAGCCTTTTTTCAATTAAAAGGAAATAATAGGTCTTATATTTGGACTAAGGGGATTCGTTTCTACTGTAACAATAAGTCCTAACTAATATCATAAATAAACAAGTTAGTTTGTTACGCTTTCACGCTTAAACCACTAAACCGTTTTTATAAAAAAAAATATTGTGCGTAAAAATATTGTTGGCGATTGAAGTAAAACTTCTTTAACTTTTATTATTCGGTTGGTAACAATATTTAACATATTAATAATGATGAGGGTATTTAATTGAATAAAATATAATGAGGGTTCTTAATATTATGTTAAAGTATTAGATAAATTATTAACTAACTCAATAATTATTATTTTTTTGTTAATATAATAACATTTCTTCGTATGGTGACGGAGTAAGAATACAATTCACCACGACTGAGGGATTACAATATGCATATACAATCTATACAAGAAAGGAATATTCGATATACCACCAACCCGTCTGAGCAGCGTGGTATAGTAAGCCGATTTTCTTCCTATTGTGGAGGAGGCTCAAGCCCAATTGTGGGACGTATATAGCTGTGAGGATGAGATGTATATTTTAATGTACGTAACTTCTATCGAAAACTGTTACTTCTGTCAAAAAGATCAGAGTTACTCATAAGAAGTTAGCGGCTAAAGAGTTAAAGTTTTCACCAATGGAAATCTTCGTTATCACAGAAGTGAAACAATAAAAAAAAAACGGGTAAATGCATAACAAGTCTTAAAGGTTATTAATATGAAAAGCATAACAGTACGTTCTGTATCCTGAAGGGGGTAAGAATACGAATGCTGCATGTGATCACCCCCTTATTTTCTCGTGGGAGTCGTAAAAATCGATAATGTGATGATAAGGAAAATTTTTTTTTGGGACTAATCCCACCATACATTCCCACCATTGTAACTCCTGTAAGCCAGGATCCACAATGATCTCCATAATTGACACCGAGGTTTGACCCTCGGGCAGTCCAGGGATATGATTTTAATTGTCTTGGGACCCGCAAAAAATTTAATTAGAAAAGATTAAAGAGGAGGAGTTGGAAAGAGAGATTCCACTTCCCTCCTAGGCAAAGCGGGATACAGGAAAACAAAATGACTAGTCAGCCAATAAGTAAAAAGGTGTACAGCTACGATAGCGCAGCAGTACGGCACCACGGATACGGAAGAGCTTAACGGGGCCTATATGTGAGCGTTAAGATTGATTGCTACAGTAGGTATGGCAGAAACGCATGAACGCACGGAAATTTTCTCGAGTTGCTACAAGGTCCGTATAGTATATGTCGGCGTCGCGCCAGGAATTAGGTTGTCCATATTAAAATATCGAGTATGTAATCACTGTATTTATTAGGAGTTATTGCTGGAGAAGTGAGTGAAGTAAAACTGTCCTCTATTCTAATCTTACAATGTTTTTATAACCTCTGCTTTACAATGAAACGGTCTAGTCTTAGTAACTACAATTACTTTTTATAACAAACAAATAAAACAACTATTTTAAACTATCGGAATATAGCTAAATAATAATGATAAATATTCTAATGCATTTAACATAATTCCAAATAGTCAATTTTACACAATTTACATTAATGTAATTAAAGGAAATATTGTTCTCATATATTGTTCAACAGACGGCGCTCTAACTAGAAATAAATTACAATCTTTATTGTGTAAAAACAACTAAATATGGTTACAAATAATTACATTAATTCTAATCGATTTTAATTTGATCAATTATATAAATATTTAAACAATTAAATCAAAGATTTCTAGAAATACATTCAAAAAGTGTCTTATATATCATAGCATGGTAAATAGCAGTGTTGTTACTACAAATAATTATTTAAATATTAGTTGCAAATATTTCAAACATGTTTATAACTATAATTGATAACACATACATCAACAATTTACAAATATTGCCGATAGAGGGCGATATGCGCCCATATATACTACCCCACAGGTGACTTGCAAACTGTTTAACATAAGGTTACCCTCGTTTCGCCAGAGATCGCACTCCCAGAGAATGTGATGTGCTGATTGTTCATACTCGTGGTCAGATGTGGAACATTGACATAATGGTGATGGTACGAGTTTAAAAGAAAATAATTTACTTTTAAAGTTGCCATGGCCAGTTAAAAATTGGGCCACGAAGTGGTCAACCTCCAGCCACACCTTCTGCAGGCGCTCCCGGATGCATGGAAAAAATAAAGATGACGACCTTACGATGATGAATCGCATCTTTCTTGCCATTCAGTTAAAAGTTCCTCATAGACAATGGATTGTGGTGCAAACAATCTAGCAATTTTATTTCGGTCGCGTGGTAGAAGGAAATCTGTATTCATAGTTTCCTTTGTGGTGTAATACATTGACGCTCGTCTCTGAATCTCCAAATCAACCGGAAGTACACCTGCGAGTACTGGTAAGGCCTCGGTACTAACCGTTCTATAGGCTTTACATAAGAATATTAGGGCCAATCGTTGGCTCTGTAGTAATTTAAGGCGAGCCGCCCCTATGGTGGCCCTATCGGCCCATACAGGTGCAGCGTAACAAATACACCCCAAATATGTGGCCATGTATATGGTTTTAAGTGTATTAAAACGAAGGCTCCAAGTAGATGTGGATATTCTAGTA
Organism: Lymantria dispar; assembly: GCA_032191425.1. Classification (NCBI taxonomy): domain Eukaryota; kingdom Metazoa; phylum Arthropoda; class Insecta; order Lepidoptera; family Erebidae; genus Lymantria; species Lymantria dispar. The sequence goes on along the minus strand of CM063446.1, from coordinate 17,211,369 downwards.
AGCGCGTAGAAATTCCGTTTCGCTTTTTCGCCTACAGTTTTAATATGCTCAATAAATGAAAAAATTTTTTCTAAGACTAGGCCGAGATAGCGAACTGATTCTTTTTGACAGTCATATTATTGAATTTTATACGCGGCGCCGATTGTAAATGTCCTTTTAATAAAAGATGATATGTTTTTTGTGGTGCGAAGGCAAGCCGGTTTCGTGTACCCCAATCGAATATATCATTGAGGCATGTTTCCGCTAATTTCTCTAAACCATCCCTTGTGTTCGATTGTATAAGTATAAGTCCGTCGTCTGCATAGCCGATCAGTAGACAATTTTTCGGTAGAGGTAACTCGAGAAAATCGTCAAAACCTAAATTCCATAGATATGGACTTAATACCGAACCTTGAGGGATGATAAGGAAAATGTGTAGAAGTAGTCTCCTGGTAAACTAATAATTGCGATGTCTAACGTATTTGCTAATCATGGCGAATGCTTATGAGAATTAATTCCCCAGACAATATTTGACACCAATAGGCGATTTAGGATACCTGGTATTAAATAACCCAGTGGCCATCAAACAATACATACATGATTGTTCTATACTTCAGTTCATTTCAGAATTGTTAAGATTCTTTAGGCTTTAAAAGGAAAGGCTTATTGGATAGGAACTGTTAAAATATTTTTACTGTATTACTTTTTTAGTGTTAGTTACATAAACTAGACAAGGACAGATGAATGATTAATGTCGATGTAGACAATTTATCATCTTCATTTGTTTTTAATATGTAAATGTTGTTTTGTCTGGGTTAGGTTTCTAGTCGCCAAACTAACAGTAAGCCTGCGCTTATATTAATAGCGTTTTCACCGAAACAGATTTTTTTTTATTTTCGTTGGCTTATAATGTTATACCTATCCTTTTTTATTATATTTTTATATGCGGACAGGCTGTGATTGTGTAATGCCCCACACAAACCGCATGGGGTGACGTCAGGGACGCTGTGCAACCCCATACTAGAACATCTATTATATCTTTATATGACAGAACCTCTCTAGGTATAAGTCCCATTACCCGGCTTGAGCCTTCTCCACAGTAATCTCTAATCTCACTCTGGTCAGACGTGTTGGTATAGGATTTTATTTTGAGTTGTCCTTCTCTTGCATAGATTTTATATATACTTATATTATCTCTTAGTCGTCTTTTAGGATACTCTTTGGCAAGACAGTGGTGTTATCACATTTTCAATTCGGCACTACACGAAATTTAAATCTATATCTACTTTAAAGTGGAAAGTTTATTTTGTACTGAAATTATATTAAATTATGAGTTCGTTTAAAACATTTTTTTATTATATTAGTTATTAATTTGGTAGAAATGCCAAACGTTTATTACTTTTTGGCATTTTACGCAAGCCACGTGTAATGTAAAATTTTGGTAATATATGAGAAGACTAAAGTAACCTTCGATTAGATTGTTTAATTTATAGAAAGCGAATTATTATAATCTTATTGTCTTATTTACCGTGTACGGTTACTAATGTTGTATTGTAGCTTTGTTTGCCTCTGTGTGGTGTTAAATACCATTCTCACTTTCTAGAAATACAAAGAATAGTGGCCAACAGAACTCATCTGGGAAAATGGTAATTTCCTAATGTGATTGCTAACCCACCTGCGAAGCGCGATGTTATAGGATTATCACCTGGAGAGGCCTACGAAACTATTACATTAACAAGATATTCGAATAATTAATCTTGAAAGAAAATTGTACACTATACCAATTTTATAACAATAATTCTAACTAAATTCGTATCGTTGTAACAAACCACCCAAGAAATTGTGAGATCGACCAAAAAAAGCTTTGACGTTGGACATGGTAACTCGCTTAGGACGTCACGTCTTTATTACGTCTCGCACTAAGTGATCTAAAAGCTGGATTTGTTTGTTTTGTACGACTAAGTTGATAAAGTAATTGAGTACGGTAGGTGTATCGGCTGTCAATCTGTTCCTATACGATAGATACTCTATATATCTTATAGTTATCACAACCTTGTATTTGCGGCCATCGATCGTCGTCACTTTACGCTCTGTAATGTCGTCATCGTCGTGAACCAAATTTCGCCTAGTAAGCAGTAAAAATAAATGGCGGCAAACAGAGCTGCGTAGATATTGAGTACGAAATGTTAACAGGTCGATTATACGAGCCTATCGAGCGCGTACGTACTTGAACGATCCCGGATCACTTCGGGTGCCTGCCCAATGACGGGTCACGCAATTATATAGGGACTCAGTTCTCAACCCATCGGTTATAATTTTATTTTTTGCCTGATCAATGCTCTAGATCAATGAGGAAGATGGTGTGTTAACTGGTATCTAAGATCGACCTAGTTATTTATGAGCGTTAAGTACATTATTCACATAATTTATATTCATACTCACAGCTCATAATATGTCCCACTCCTAGGCTTGATCCTCCTCCATAATAATAAGAGAGATACTGATCTATTATACCACGCTGATCAAACGGATTGGTAATAGATCCTATTTCGAGGTTGTTTCTTTAACACACATCTTATGTATATTATGTTCTTTAGTAGTCTTTTACGACATCCACATGTCGAATTGTATTTATCAGTTTCCTAGAAGCATTGCCGACTTAGCGGAGAAAATACTCGTTAGGATAGAATATATATATAATACATTTTTAAGTTAAGCGGTTTTTAGTTGAGCTTGAAAATAATTATACACACTTTCACTAAAACAGATTAAAATATATAAACATAAAATTTATATAATATAAATTAAAATATCAGGTTGACCGAGCTTCGCTCGGAGTATTTTTGTAGTATTTATTTAGATACTAGCTTTTGCCCACGACTTCGTCCGCGTAGAAATTATCTGTGGCATAAGCAATCATAGATAACTGTGTACTGTGTACAGGGTTCTACAGGCCCACCATGTTAATCTGACCAATTCTTTCTGGCAGACTCGTAGCCTTTCTATGCTTGTGACCCGTTGTAATCAAGGCGGTCGCTGGAGGAGGAGTGTTGTTGGCGGTGTATTTATATGACGTCAACTCATTTAACAGTTTGCCAATCTGATATAATTATCAGGGGGTGCTTCTATACCTAAGGTGACTGATTACCGACTAAATGGAGCGGCGCAGTAGTCGCGGCGTCAAGTACGCAGAGGACTTTGCCCTAACGCTTAAGTTGTATTGCTGCCAGCTGAAATCGTACTTGCGGGTGATTGTATGGTATATTAGCGGAAGCTGGACCCTCTGCGGACTGCGCTTAACATAAGGTTACCCTCGTTTCGCCAGAGATCGCACTCCCAGAGAATGTGATGTGCTGATTGTTCATACTCGTGGTCAGATGTGGAACATTGACATAATGGTGATGGTACGAGTTTAAAAGAAAATAATTTACTTTTAAAGTTGCCATGGCCAGTTAAAAATTGGGCCACGAAGTGGTCAACCTCCAGCCACACCTTCTGCAGGCGCTCCCGGATGCATGGAAAAAATAAAGATGACGACCTTACGATGATGAATCGCATCTTTCTTGCCATTCAGTTAAAAGTTCCTCATAGACAATGGATTGTGGTGCAAACAATCTAGCAATTTTATTTCGGTCGCGTGGTAGAAGGAAATCTGTATTCATAGTTTCCTTTGTGGTGTAATACATTGACGCTCGTCTCTGAATCTCCAAATCAACCGGAAGTACACCTGCGAGTACTGGTAAGGCCTCGGTACTAACCGTTCTATAGGCTTTACATAAGAATATTAGGGCCAATCGTTGGCTCTGTAGTAATTTAAGGCGAGCCGCCCCTATGGTGGCCCTATCGGCCCATACAGGTGCAGCGTAACAAATACACCCCAAATATGTGGCCATGTATATGGTTTTAAGTGTATTAAAACGAAGGCTCCAAGTAGATGTGGATATTCTAGTAAGCGCGTAGAAATTCCGTTTCGCTTTTTCGCCTACAGTTTTAATATGCTCAATAAATGAAAAAATTTTTTCTAAGACTAGGCCGAGATAGCGAACTGATTCTTTTTGACAGTCATATTATTGAATTTTATACGCGGCGCCGATTGTAAATGTCCTTTTAATAAAAGATGATATGTTTTTTGTGGTGCGAAGGCAAGCCGGTTTCGTGTACCCCAATCGAATATATCATTGAGGCATGTTTCCGCTAATTTCTCTAAACCATCCCTTGTGTTCGATTGTATAAGTATAAGTCCGTCGTCTGCATAGCCGATCAGTAGACAATTTTTCGGTAGAGGTAACTCGAGAAAATCGTCAAAACCTAAATTCCATAGATATGGACTTAATACCGAACCTTGAGGGATGATAAGGAAAATGTGTAGAAGTAGTCTCCTGGTAAACTAATAATTGCGATGTCTAACGTATTTGCTAATCATGGCGAATGCTTATGAGAATTAATTCCCCAGACAATATTTGACACCAATAGGCGATTTAGGATACCTGGTATTAAATAACCCAGTGGCCATCAAACAATACATACATGATTGTTCTATACTTCAGTTCATTTCAGAATTGTTAAGATTCTTTAGGCTTTAAAAGGAAAGGCTTATTGGATAGGAACTGTTAAAATATTTTTACTGTATTACTTTTTTAGTGTTAGTTACATAAACTAGACAAGGACAGATGAATGATTAATGTCGATGTAGACAATTTATCATCTTCATTTGTTTTTAATATGTAAATGTTGTTTTGTCTGGGTTAGGTTTCTAGTCGCCAAACTAACAGTAAGCCTGCGCTTATATTAATAGCGTTTTCACCGAAACAGATTTTTTTTTATTTTCGTTGGCTTATAATGTTATACCTATCCTTTTTTATTATATTTTTATATGCGGACAGGCTGTGATTGTGTAATGCCCCACACAAACCGCATGGGGTGACGTCAGGGACGCTGTGCAACCCCATACTAGAAATATATATATATATATATATATATATATATATATATATATATTTCAAATGTTTTATTCGTATATGTTTATCATACACTTATTCTTCTTCTATTCATTAATGTACCATCGTTCGGCACGGGAATCGTTCAAAATGGCAGAGTTTTTTTTTAAATACAACAATACCCTGCACTGAGAAAATACCCTTATATTGTGGCGGACTGTACAAACATCATTAACAGACACAAATTACATCCAGGCTCAGATCAAGAATCTTGGATTGCACAAATGTCCTGCGTGGGATTCGAACCCTCGACACTGACACTGTTCGTTGGTATCTTAACTACTACGCCATCTGTGTAATTAAATTACTAGTTTATTATTGTCAATGCTAGTGTATTATGCTTTAGTGCTACGGTTTTGATTTATTCTGGACATGAATAAATCCATTCCCGGCAGTAATGCACCTGTGTACGTTGCTACATACTAGGTAGTATATGTCTGTACTGTACATATGCCCGTTTCCAAATGTAAATCTGGAGGTGATATGAATAAGTATGTTGCTTAGATTGTGGCTGCATAATACACGATTATTATTGGAAAACTAGCAACCCGCCCTCGCTTCGTTTCGGTTATAGGTTATAGTCGTTTTACCCGCATAGTTCCCGTTCCCGTGGGAATACCGCGATAAAATATAGCCTAGTTTACGCCCTGATATTATAGCTTTCCATTGGTGAAAGAATTTTTGAAATCGGTCCAGCCGTTTTAAAGATTACCCGGAACAAACAGACAGACAGACAGACAGACAGACAAAAAAAATATAAAGTGATTTTTAGGCATATGTATAGTGCAAATAACCGTGTGAGCATGAAAAAGCCTATTATTTTGACATTACCAACAGACACTCCAATTTTATTTATTGGTATAGATATGTTTAATAATTCTTTATTAATTTTGAATCACATGTAAATTTCTTAAATAGTGTAGGAATGATATCAAAATGGTAATAAAATCGTCAATTTAGTTAAATAATGAATTATAAGAGAGAAGGAATAAGTGCTCGAAGAAAGAGTATTCGAAGAAAGCCTAGACAATATAGTATTTCTAGTTCTTATATTGAACACGTTTTCAAACGGTTTTATTTAACTTGACCTGCTTGTTTTTTTGGGTGGCTAACTGAAATTTCACCCCTTTCATGTTGACCGATTGGTCTGAAATTTGGTACACGTCTTTAGTTCTAATGACAATACAATTTTCTGAATTCAGTATTATTGTAACATTAAGATGGCGATCGCCACTTTGTGGCGGATTACATATTTTTCACAACTGCTTTAATATGTGTATCAAATACAAGGGTTTGACTAGTAATAATGACTAAGAATAATGTACAAATTGAAAAAATATGCAAACTTGATATGGCCACCGACAAAATTGTGGTATAGATTTTTTTCACAAACCCCTAAAATGGGTATCAAATGGAGTCTACAAGTAGAATATTATATACTACAACAAATAAACACAAAATAAAAACTTGAAAATAAAATGACTGAAAAAAATTAAGTTAAATGGTTTTATTGGAAACTAGCAACCCGCCCTCGCTTCGCTTCGGTTTCTGTCGCCTTATCCCCGTAGTTCCCGTTCCTGTCAGAATATCGGGATAAAATATAGCCTAGTTTACTCCGCGATATTATATAAAGCTATAGCTTTCCATTGGTGAAAGAATTTTTTATCGGTTCAGCCGTTTTGAAGATTACCCGGAACAAACAGGCAGACAGACAGACAAAAAAATATAAAGTGATTTTTAGGCATATGTATAGTGCAAATAACCGTGTGAACATGAAAAAAGCCTATTATTTTGACATTACAAACACTCCAATTTTATTTATTGGTATAGATAACGCTCACAAATAATTAGGTAGATCAATGCTAATAAATAATTAGGTAGTCAACACAACACTCTCGTCACTAATCTAGAACAGGGGTTCCTAAACTTTAAAGATAACGGAACCCCAACTGAATACTTTTTATTTTAGAGAACTCCATATCAAATGATATCAAGTAATAAACGGTTCTGTGCCATATTTCAGATTCGGTTCTTGCTATCTGTCTACTTACATAATAGTAATGAGTTCTTCTCATTAGTTAATACTAGCTGACCCGGTGAACTTCGTAACGCTATAATTTTTTTTACGTAAATATTTTTTCTAAATTTACGAATATATATTCTCTAATGGAGGAACCATTACGGCTTTGTCGGGAAAGATTCGATTGTCTTGGTCTCGCCATTGTTAATGATGATTCAAAGAGAATACAAATTACTGACGATTGATTTCTGATAAAATTATAATTATCAAATTTTAAACCATACTTAACTATAAACCAAATTACGTTTAGCTGTCATTTGCATTTTGTTATTACATATCAAATGCGTTTTTGTTATCCTACGTTTCATAGTGACTTGTATTCTCTTTGACATGAGTTTCGGTGCGAATATGGAAATGTCATGTTTAGCTCTTGTATTATATTCATTTTTTTAGTGTTTTATAGTGTTACATTGAATAATTTTGCTGATATTTTGTGTAATATAATACAGTTAAGATATGTAAGGAATATGATATAAGAGTGGTTTACGTGTATTTTCATATTCTACCGTAATTCCCAGAGAAATCAAATAATTAGGTTTACAGCGGCTAATTAATGGTAACGACTTGACTTACTGATGGACATGACTATAAATAAGCTATTCTATACAAAGAAATGTTAAATAATATGAAGAAAATTGTATCAGACGTGGCTGTATGGTTTTTGATTTCTTTGCCCGTCCGAATGGACAAACAGAAACAAAATAAAATCTATTTGACATTTTATGCCATGTCACACGGGAACGCGATCGAACGGGATAAAAAGTAGCTCATTGCCATTAAGAAGAAGAAGAAGAAGAACGGGATAAAAAGTATCCTATGTCCGTCTCCTGGTTCTAAGCTACCTCCCCACCAATTTTCAGCCAAATCTGTACAGCCGTTCTTGAGTTATAAACATAGTAACTAACACGACTTTCTTTTATATATATATAGATTTATATCCGTGGTATTATTTCACAGCCAAATTACCAAAATTAAAAACAAACTGTTTAATTTTGGTGGAACTCTAATGACTATTCTACGGAACCCCTAGGGGTTCCATAGAATAGTCATAGTTCCGCGGAACACACTTTGGAAATCCCTGATCTAGAGCATTGATCAAACAAAAAATAAAATCTTGCGGCATTACCTAATATGAATAATTATCATTTATACTGTTATGAGCGATTAATTGTTTATGAAAATTACAAGCGCCTCACTATTTTATTTTTTGCCTGATCAATGCTCTAGATCAATGAGGAAGATGGTGTGTTAACTGGTATCTAAGATCGACCTAGTTATTTATGAGCGTTAAGTACATTATTCACATAATTTATATTCATACTCACAGCTCATAATATGTCCCACTCCTAGGCTTGATCCTCCTCCATAATAATAAGAGAGATACTGATCTATTATACCACGCTGATCAAACGGATTGGTAATAGATCCTATTTCGAGGTTGTTTCTTTAACACACATCTTATGTATATTATGTTCTTTAGTAGTCTTTTACGACATCCACATGTCGAATTGTATTTATCAGTTTCCTAGAAGCATTGCCGACTTAGCGGAGAAAATACTCGTTAGGATAGAATATATATATAATACATTTTTAAGTTAAGCGGTTTTTAGTTGAGCTTGAAAATAATTATACACACTTTCACTAAAACAGATTAAAATATATAAACATAAAATTTATATAATATAAATTAAAATATCAGGTTGACCGAGCTTCGCTCGGAGTATTTTTGTAGTATTTATTTAGATACTAGCTTTTGCCCACGACTTCGTCCGCGTAGAAATTATCTGTGGCATAAGCAATCATAGATAACTGTGTACTGTGTACAGGGTTCTACAGGCCCACCATGTTAATCTGACCAATTCTTTCTGGCAGACTCGTAGCCTTTCTATGCTTGTGACCCGTTGTAATCAAGGCGGTCGCTGGAGGAGGAGTGTTGTTGGCGGTGTATTTATATGACGTCAACTCATTTAACAGTTTGCCAATCTGATATAATTATCAGGGGGTGCTTCTATACCTAAGGTGACTGATTACCGACTAAATGGAGCGGCGCAGTAGTCGCGGCGTCAAGTGCGCAGAGGACTTTGCCTTAACGCTTAAGTTGTATTGCTGCCAGCTGAAATCGTACTTGCGGGTGATTGTATGGTATATTAGCAGAAGCTGGACCCTCTGCGGACTGCGCTTAATTTAAATAAGTTACACGTTTGGCTGTACTCGGTATCAAGGTGGTGATTCGAGGAGTCACGCTGCCGCCTAGAGTGCCCCTATATAAAACGAATGATTTGCTATTTCATAGACTCTGGAACTATACACCTGTTAGCACAGCAATCACCGTTAATTCGATTCCACTCGTTCAAGGTCCAGATAAAATATTTGGGATAAGTACTCGACGGAAGATAGTACTTCAAGAGCATTTTTATCAAATTATACTCCCCGGCTCATTGACGTAGTATTATATGTTAACGGCTGTGCGCGAGACTGGTTCGATCAATGGCCCTGTATGGTGCACCTGTGTGGGCGAATTATGATAAGTCTTAGAACTTTCTTCTGGCATTCGCAGAAAGCCATGGTGCTTGCTTCCAATGTGATTGAGGGGACTGGTGGCTGCTCTAGTAGTTAACTGGTGATTGGGTGCTGCTTGTGGGATCTGGGCCAACCATCTTTTTCTTTCCTTTTTTATTTTTTATTTGAACTAAATTAAAAAAAAAAATAGTTATATCCTATCTCGAAAGGCATCACACTGGAGCTAAGACTATATTTTATATACGTAATTGTATTCAAAAATGTTAAAAAAATGACACCCCGCTGAGTTTCTTGCCGGATCTTCTGAGCTTGTGGCCACGTTCCGATTCGGTGGTAGATATTGTATTATATTCAAAGGACGTAAAAATTTGACAATATGTAAGTGCCCTCAAGGAGCCTATGCAGAATAAATGATTTGATTTGATTTGCTTAGGGCTACACGCAGATACCATACCATGTCGACCTAGGCAGCATGCGCTTTGGCCAGAACTCTACCGTGGAACTTAAATGTAGAAATATACGGAGCCTTCCCACAACTGTGGTTCCAGCTAAGATACAGCAGACATACTTTTGAGATCTGTGTGGCCTAGGTAGAGCAGCGGCGAGAATTCATCGCAAGTATCACTGCCGAAGCTGTCGACCATCACTTAGTTCACAGTCGACAGGCCAGGAACTGGTATGAGGTCAGCATGCAGTTATCTCGCGTAAGAACTGGGCGGAGCAAGTCAGGCAGAAAAACTTCCAAGCTGACTCGTTCTACCGCTGTGGCGTGGCTTGATGGCTAGCCCGCGTGCTTTCGCTTTACTATTTTTACGTAATAGAATCACACTCTCGACAATCGTCCATCTAATGTCGCGACCCGGTCCTTCCAGAGCGAGAGCCAGAAGCCAAACTTTCTGAGGGGGTTTGCTTGTGGTGCGTTTTGGTCATGTATTTAGTATTACCAAAACTCATTGCACGTATTCACACTCCCTTTACTTTCTACACGGTAGATAGCGACCTGGCAAAAGTCCATGAGCAGTATCACTTATCATTAGGTGTGCTGTTTGCTCGTTTGCCAACAACGCCAATGAATAACCCACCCTAGTCAAAGACATGGATGGCTGAACCGGGGATTAGTCCGCCACCCGTAAAGTAACTGATCGCGCGAGGCCGATACCACGACAACATAATTTGCTGCCTGGGGTCTAAAAAGGCTGTTCGAGTGACCCTGCACAGCCTTCTTTTTCTATTCATTCTACAAACTATGAATTTCGCACTACACGCTCCACTAAGGACCTCACAAACATGTAAGTGACGAACACAAATAACACCCAGTCTCAGAGCAACAATTTGTCGATCGCACAAAAAATTCTCCGGCGTTGGAATTGAACCCGTGACATTGGCACGGTAGGTTGGTAGCTTAACTATGCTATCTATCAGTGCAGTTAATTAATCATTGGCATTGTATGAATTTATTACTTGTGTATCAGAGTAAGAAATATCAATGCATAGGTAATTCATCCCCTATTTTACACCCTTAGAAAATAATATATCCTCTGAAGGGTTCATTTTAAGGATATTCTTTTATAATGAGTGTTTTATATTGATTTTCAATTAATTAGATCGTGTATTAAGCTGTATAAGTTACTATATATTGTTAACTATCCCAGGGGAACTCTTTAATTTATCGAGATTAAAAGTATCCTAAATGTTGACCGGGGATGTAAGGTACCACCGTGCAAAATTTCATTTAAATCAGTCCAATAACTTCGGAGATTAGCCCGTACAAACAGATAAACATACAGAGAAACAAAAAAATTTAAAAAAATCTGGTTGTATTCTATTTTACTTCTAACATCCCCCTGACTTGGTTTTTAGCGTTTTTTTACTATGTACAGACATTCGATCTCTACAGTTTTATTATATGTATAGATATATTAATAAAAAATAAAAAAATAAAAAATGAAAATTATATAAAAAAACCAACATGTCTGACCAGTATGGTATAGTAGGTCAAATTCCCTCCTATTGTGGAGGAGGCCCGAGCCCAACAGTGGGACATATGTGGGCTGTGATGATGATGATGATATAAAAAAATACAAAAAGAGAATTATAATAACACCGAGATTCGATCCGACGCCGTTTGTCGCCGATGTCAAAAATAAAACGAAACCTGACTACTTCGCCACTGAGCTATCGTAACTCATGACATTGATGGCAAAATTTGAATTCATATTCTTTTAAAATTTAATGTCATTATATTGTCTGCCAAAAACACTGACAAAACAACATTTTCTATTCATAAAACCTAGCTAGATCGATTTTTTGGGCCCGAATCCTCTAGTATGCCAAGTTTCAACAAAATCGTTGGAGCCGTTTCCGAGATCCTGAAAATATATATATTTACAAGAATTGTTCGTTTAAAGATATAAGATGATTCTATTTCATTCACTGATATTGTAATGAATCAAAGAAATCGATATTTCTTCATATTTTTATGAACAATTGCAATTTCCAATTTACGTCAAAATTTACATAAAATAACAATTCATTTCAAAATAATGATTCGTCTTTGGCAATTCATTGTCCATAGAAAACAATCAACTGTCTGACTTGAGACAAATTGAAACATCCGACTCATAAATTCTAAACAAACAACTTTCTTGCTTATTACACGTTGCCGATACACTTTCTGTTTTTATTAAGGCTTTTATCTGAGAGGTCGCTTCCGTCACGATAATTAATTCAATTTCACCTACATACGCCTCGGTTGCGATAACACACCTGACCTTTTAGAGGATGTCACTAATTTGGTTAGATAAGGCATGTCCTTCCATACTATTATTTGATCCCGTTAGTGCTTATACCGTACTTCCTCTTTCCTTAATGAAATAGATGAAACACTTCACTTGATTTGTTATAGTCGTTTTGTTCTAATTTATACAAAGCTAACAATCCTTTTAGCGTGTACAGTATATTATAATTTGGTGGCGGCCGCGCAAGAAACGCGGTGGGTAGTACGCTCGTCATTGTTTTCAGGCGGTAATTTATATTATGCTGCTGAAAATTAGCGAGACGGCTGCCACAGGCGCAGGTGCCGAGCGCCATTACGAACCAGATTTACTTTTGTGAAGTAGTATCTCGAACACCACTTAAGTGACTAATTTGTTGTGCAATTATTATAACACATTAAAAGTACATTAATCCTTCCTTATGCTACCTTCATTTATTTCAATGTTGCCTCAATCTAGTTGTGTGTATTTCATATACAGGCTGACTGGTAAAAGATTGTACATATTGAAGGAAACTATAGACAATGGTCACAAGTAACCAATAAAAATATAAAAAGAAGACAATATTAATTAACCACATAGTAAACATCAACAACATTAGTGGCTCAAGACTCCTAAAAAGTATAGGCGATACGGTGATTCTGATAGCGTTACAATTAACGTTTTGTTAGAACTGTTGTCAAGATTTTTATATTTATTATTAGAATTATTAAAACTAGGTGTAGGAATAATGTCATAAAAACCATTAAAAGTTGCAGACTCAGCTCATACCAATCCCGAAATAAGGTGATTTGTTTCTTGTCAAAAGAATAGTTTTGCCAGTGTACCTTGTTACGACCATACGTCTCACGACGAGGGCGCATTAGAAACCGAAAAACACTACACTTAACATATGATAACACACTGAATCACACTTATCACTTTCTTGACCAAATTGCATTAGCGGGAAACAATCCCGTTCACCAAAGTCTTGAACACGTTGAAAATGACATATGTGTAATCGCTGCTAAATTGTTATTGACATAATATTAAAAAAACAATAACGAACTGCATAAAAAACAATACAGCGTGCGGAGATACGCAAGGATTAGAAATACATTATTACGATTCCGTAATTATTTTAGGTTATGTTGTTTTAGATTGCAGTGTGACCAGATTTAAATTATGCTATCTACTCATTTGAATTCTGCTAAAATCTGCTATTTTTTTTTCGGAAGAAATGCTAAAATTCTACTATAGATGAAGTTTTAATGTGCATGAATATTAAAGGAAAACGCAACTTAATATTTTCAAATGTTTATCAACAAAAAGTTTCTAAATTCTATTCACATTTGTATGCAGAGTGTATCAGGTTATGGGCAACTGGTCAAACGAGAGTTAGGCAATGGCGGTAGGAACCCATGAAAAAATATTTTAAGGCAAAATAACGATTTGTTAATGAATTAGTGACATGTAAAATTTTCAAATTTATCATCCCTTTTTCGTGTAGTAGTAGTAGTAGTATCTGATTGAAATGTATAAAGTTAGTGATACTTAATCTTCTTAACATATTCGTACTTTGTTAAATGTTCATTAGAATTCGAATAAATCAATGATTACACTTGCATAAACAGACAAACTTCGCTTTAAATCAGCTGATCGGCCGATGACCGACTAAAAAAAAGAAAGAAAAAGTTCAGGAAAAAAAACTTACACTATTTAAGAAAAATAGATTTTTTAAATATGTTTAGGGCAACTACCCTAGTGAAACATTTATTTAGTCAATGTCTAATTCTGCTACTTTCCTGCAAGGCTTTTTAATATTATGCTAAAATCTGCCAAATTTTCGAAATCTGCGACATAATCTGCTAAGCCCTAAATTAGGGATCGAATTCTGCTAAAATTGCAGAATTCTGCTAAATCTGGTCACACTGAGCTCAATGGGAGTAGCGCGCAGTGTTTCCACTTTTAGGGATTTCGCCCTATTTTAGGGTGAAATTACGAATTTAAAATAGGGCTTAGGGCTATTTAATACTTTTAGGGATTTAGGGTAATTTTGGGGTAAAATTGAATATAAAAATAGCAAAAACTATTTTATCATAGACTTTGCCGACCACAAACAATGGTTACCCTCTATGGGCTCCCAGAGTTCACCGAAATTACTTTGTGTAAGACACGATAATAGAATTTAAATTAAATATTGCAGTGTTTAGATGTCGATATTTCAGTGTCATCAAGGCCTTCCGGCCGGTGCTCTTGGAGTATTGAGGACGGCGGCACGGGGTGTTTTCTTGCTGACTGGCGTAAGTAGTGACGACGGACGGTTGCTTCGCCAAGTACCTGCACACGGTCGTGAGGAGAGAGTACATCGTAATGCCAACGTTGCGATTGCGACGAGGATCCATCAGCCCAATAGCGAAGGGGAGGGTTATGAGACTTGCGTCACCTTTTCATCACCCCCGGAAGAAATGGACGGAGTATGCGTTGGCTCAAAAAAACAACCCAACCCAAGAAAAAAGCGTCATAATGAAACCCTCAATGGTTTGTTGCACACCAGACTAAGTATGACAGATTCGATTTAAGAACCCGACATACAAATGTACTCAACATTTACCCGCAGTATCATATTGTTCATCATCTACTTCTTCCACATATTAAAATGAATTATTTTTATGATTACATGTTTACTACCTTTGATTAATAGATGAAAATTAAAATAAAAATCAAACCATCAAGTTTTGTTTCATTTCAAACTCATTTAAATTTTGCGCCCTAAGTCAAGGATTTTTGGAGACTGTTAGGGTATTTAGGGCAAATTAATGAAAAAATCTAGGGTAAAACTACAACGTAATAGTGGAAACACTGATAGCGCGTTCAAGTGCGTTGACCTATAAATAGGTACCTATAAATAATACAGCTGTTTCAGTTGTGTCCGTAACTAAATATTTTTATAAGATAATTGGTTCAAAATTTAAGTACCGTTTTTTTTTACATATTCGGTATCAGAATCGATTACTGAATACCCTCCTTCAATATGTACAATCTTTTACCAGTCAACCTGTATAATGATTTCTGATGTTTACGTTAGTATTACAAATTGTAATTAAATTACGTATTGTAAATAAAACTACTTTTACGGATTATATCGCGTTTGTATTTGATTTATGATTGCCCGACGTTTCGAACACTTTGCAGCATTCATGGTCACGGGCGGACTAAGGTGTCTCACGTCCAACAAGTAATCGTTATTACAGACATTTACAATTATCTACCCGATACAGAAAATAGTTATAAACTTATTAAATTGTTACCCACATTTTAGTACAAATTTATTGCCAGTGTAAGAAGAAAATGAATCTATATGAAAAATTATATTGTTTATGGTTAGTAATTATTAATTATTAAATTTGTAGCAATTATTATTACAATTTGTTGATTTAAAACTAACAAAACAAATATACTACCACCGGATCGGAACGCGGCCACACTGAGAAAGATCCGGCAAGAAAACTCAGGGGACATGATGCTAAATTAATATTGATTTTTAATTTTAGATGCGGCTTACTAAAAGATTTTTGATTTATAAAATTATCTTTAACCATTATTATTGTGGGTCAAATCTATACAATAAGTGCTCACAGTATCATGCAGTCTTGTGGTGGTCTCTTTGGATTTATTTTTAATTATGTTTATAACAGGATCCCAGCTTGATGGTAATACCCAGCCATCCTCTCTATTGAAATTTTTGTGTTTTTTGATTTCAATAGCCTCGCGTACCATTCTAGGCAGGTATCGGTGTTCCTTTGCGAGGACTTGAGGTTTATCAAACCTAATGTTATGGCGGGAGCGGTCCTGACTATGTTCACAGACTGCAGACTTAGTGTGGCGGCGGTGCTTCACATCAGCTATGTGTTCTTTGACCCGAGTTCTTATGGATCTCTTTGTTTGCCCAATATAAGAGAGACCACAGTCACAGTCAAGTTTATAAACTCCTGCATCTTGTAGAGGGATCTGGCACTTGACAGGTGGTAAGAACTGACTTATCCTTTTGAGTGGCTTAAAATAAGTTTTTATGGAAGCCCGTTTCAGGATATAGCCAATCTTGTCAGTGACTCCTTTCACGAAATTGTAATTCACGAAACCCGATCGGATCTATACAATATTAACTGTGAAATAGAGATAAAGTCTGGTGAAGTTGAGTCAGTTTTAACGATAGCCGAATTTAAAAGTTGCATCGAACAACTAGGTAAGCGCGAAATAACTAAATATAATAGATGCAAAAATAAACACGTTACAAAATTTGAAAAATTAAGTAACAGAAACCTACGCGTTGAACATGGAACGCAAAATTTCAATGTTGGGAACGGAACGCGCCCGCCAACCATAGACTCACACGCAGATCGCGCTGTCATAAATCTGTCAAAACAAATCTTAGACCAATCTGAACTTCAGGTATTGTCGAAAGGATTAAATTTTGCTATAACACCAACGCGAATACCTTACGAGGAAATAATTTGTGCTGTAGAAGACGTACTGATTAAAAATACCGTTCAAAAGGAAGATATGGAGGCTATCCGACAAGACATCTCGTCCTTATTACGTCGCTGTAAGCCACCAAAACGTAATCTTTCAAAACAACAACATTTTGCATTAAAGAACTTGCGTAACAAATCAGATATCGTCATCCTGCGCGCAGACAAAGGAAACGCGACCGTGGTAATGAATACGTCAGATTATAATGCCAAAATTAATCAACTTTTATCGGATGAAACGACTTACAAAAAGGTTAAAACAGACCCCACTAATGTTGTGTTGAAAAACACAAAAAAGTTAATAATAAAACACTCCGATGCATTACATCTAGACGTGAAAAAGCTCATACCACCGTGTTGTAAGCCACCAAAACTGTATGGATTGCCAAAAATACACAAAGCAAGTGCCCCACTACGTCCAATAGTAAGTCAGATAGACACGCCGACTTACAAGTTAGCCCAGATGGTCGCAAAAGTCCTCTCACAACTCCGGGGACACACTAGTGCATTTGTAAAAGACTCATACCATTTTGTCAGTGAAATCAAAGATCTACATCTCGCTGACAATGAAACTATGGTCAGTTTTGATGTCACATCACTCTTCACCTGTTTACCTGTAGAGGAATGCATTAAAACTGTAACTAAGAAGCTATCAGACAATAATATGCCACCGGAATATGCTGAACTATTACGTCAGTGCCTAACAACTGGATATTTATTGTGGAATGATGAATTCTACAAGCAAGTAGATGGAGTGGCTATGGGCTCGCCTGTCTCCCCTGTTGTCGCTGACATTTTCATGGAGGACTTCGAGGAGCTGGCCTTATCAAGCTCACCTGTCACACCAAGGTTCTATAAGCGGTACGTAGATGACACTTTCACAATACTACCAACAGACAAAATAACCATATTCCTAAACCATCTTAACTCCATCAATCCAAAAATTCAATTTACTATGGAACTGGAGTCAAATAACTCATTAGCTTTCTTAGATATTTTGGTTATCCGTAAACCCAATAACACCTTGAGTCATACAGTGTATCGTAAGGCAACACATACTGACAGATATCTGAACGGAGATTCTCATCATCCCCCTTCACAGTTAGCTACCGTGTCTAAATCTTTGTTGCAGAGAGCACGAGGAATCTGTGACGAGGAGCACCTGGCTGGGGAGCTGCAGCATGTCAAGCAGGTTCTACGTGCAAACAAGCTGCAAGTTCCACGCCCCCGTCGCAGAGACCGTGTGAAACCACCCACAGTTGAGCGCCTCCCTGCAGTACTACCTTATGTGAAAGGAGTCACTGACAAGATTGGCTATATCCTGAAACGGGCTTCCATAAAAACTTATTTTAAGCCACTCAAAAGGATAAGTCAGTTCTTACCACCTGTCAAGTGCCAGATCCCTCTACAAGATGCAGGAGTTTATAAACTTGACTGTGACTGTGGTCTCTCTTATATTGGGCAAACAAAGAGATCCATAAGAACTCGGGTCAAAGAACACATAGCTGATGTGAAGCACCGCCGCCACACTAAGTCTGCAGTCTGTGAACATAGTCAGGACCGCTCCCGCCATAACATTAGGTTTGATAAACCTCAAGTCCTCGCAAAGGAACACCGATACCTGCCTAGAATGGTACGCGAGGCTATTGAAATCAAAAAACACAAAAATTTCAATAGAGAGGATGGCTGGGTATTACCATCAAGCTGGGATCCTGTTATAAACATAATTAAAAATAAATCCAAAGAGACCACCACAAGACTGCATGATACTGTGAGCACTTATTGTATAGATTTGACCCACAATAATAATGGTTAAAGATAATTTTATAAATCAAAAATCTTTTAGTAAGCCGCATCTAAAATTAAAAATCAATATTAATTTAGCATCATGTCCCCTGAGTTTTCTTGCCGGATCTTTCTCAGTGTGGCCGCGTTCCGATCCGGTGGTAGTATATTTGTTTTGTTAGTTTTAAATCAACAAATTGTAATAATAATTGCTACAAATTTAATAATTAATAATTACTAACCATAAACAATATAATTTTTCATATAGATTCATTTTCTTCTTACACTGGCAATAAATTTGTACTAAAATGTGGGTAACAATTTAATAAGTTTATAACTATTTTCTGTATCGGGTAGATAATTGTAAATGTCTGTAATAACGATTACTTGTTGGACGTGAGACACCTTAGTCCGCCCGTGACCATGAATGCTGCAAAGTGTTCGAAACGTCGGGCAATCATAAATCAAATACAAACGCGATATAATCCGTAAAAGTAGTTTTATTTACAATGTGTAGTGCTCGCGTAAACATCAGATATCATTAAATTACGTATCTTATCGCGTTTGTATTTGATTTTTGATTGCCCGACGTTTCGAACACTTTAAAGCGTTCATGGTTATGGGCGGACTCAGATGTCTGACGTCCAATAAGTCATTGTTATTACAGATATTTATAATTATCTACACGCTACAGAAAATTAGTTATTAAATTTGACCCACATGTTTTGGTACAATTTTATTGCCAGTACAACCCATACAAAAAATGAGTATCGGCTCACTAATGAGCCAAGACTGGCAGCCGATTGAAAAGTATCGGCTAAGAATTACAATATGTCGTCGGGCCAAGGCTGGGCGAGTAATGGGCTGTAACGCTATCCCGATATCGGATCCTATAATCGGCCGAGCCTATAGGACCCGAGCAGCGGCCGAGCGTAATCTTAGAATGTAGGCTGAGCACTATGTAAAAGTTTCTGCCGAACGTTCTACTATTATAGAATATTTTTAATTTACTAATAATAAATTAATAATATAAAAAAGGGAGTTTCTCATAAAAAAGCGACTTTACCCGGACTGGTGGGTGAGCGCTGACGATGTCCTAACGCGTACTATTAATCTTTTTTTTTTTCTTGTGTGTGACTTGGTTGTTAGCCCCAGATGGCTGTGACAACTTTATCCGGACTGGTGGGTGAGTGCTGAGGGCTCTCAACCCGTACTATAATTTTTTTTTTGTGTGTGACTTAGTTGTTAGCCTCAGATGCCTATGACAACTTTACCCGGACTGTTGGGTGAGCGCTGAGGGCTCTCAACCCGAACTATTAAATTAATATCGGTTTTTTTTGTGTGTGACTTAGTTGTTAGCCTCAGATGGCTGTGACAACTTTACCCGGACTGGTGGGTGAGCGCTGAGGGCTCTCAACCCGTATTAATATCGGTTTTTTTTTTGTGTGTGTGTGTAGCTGTTGGTCGCAGATGACCTTGACAGCTTTACGCGGTCAATGGGCGAGCGGAAGGCTTTCAACCCGGTAAGTAAGTTAAGCGAACATCGCCCGAAGGTTCCCCTTGTGGGGAATGGACCTCGGCTCGGGGCGTCGCTGAGAGCAAAGTGAGCGTGGCCACGTTTAGGTTAATGACTTTTACGCGCCGCGGTTTTCGACCTCGTCGGCGAAACCGATACCGCGGAGTTTTTTGTGTTATGTGTGTTGTGAAGACCCTTTCTTGGGCGATCGTAATAGCCTCATCCCCTTCTTCAAGAAGATGACGAGAACGTCGGACCGCAGATATTTTTGAGGGGACGTAGTTTACCGCCCCAACCACTAGTGGATTGGGGTGAGTCGTGGCAGAGTCAAAATAGCGCTGGGAGCAACGCTTCATGTACTGCCTGATGGTCGGCAATTCGAGGTCGATGTGTAGATCGACATTACGAACGAACCACGGTGCTCCCGTTGCCCATCGCATGAATCTATTTTGTAGTGTTTGTAACCTGTGGATCCTGTTTGGCCTAACGTGCGCGAACACTACACTGGCATACGTCATGATCGGCCGTATGCAGGTAGTGTATAATCGGACTTTATTAATGTCCGGATATATATATATATATGTAGATATATATATATATATATATATATATATATATATATATATATATATATATATATATATATATATATATATATCTATATATATATATATATATATATATATATCTATATATATATCTATATATATAGATATATATATATATATATATATATATATATACCTAGGGAAAAATTTTTCGTTCATTGAACATATTAAAACTGTAGGTGAAAAAGCCAAACGAAATTTCTATGCGCTTACCAGAATTTCAACTTCCACCTGGGGCCTTCGTTTTAACACACTTAAAATTATATATACAGCCACATATCTGGGCTGTATCTGTTATGGTGCACCGGCCTGGGCTGATCGTACTACCATAGGCGCGGCTCGGCGTAAGTTACTACAGAGTCAACGATTAGCGCTAATATTTCTTTGTAAGGCATACCGAACAGTTAGCACCGAAGCTTTACCAGTACTTGCAGGTGTACTTCCGGTCGACTTAGAGATACAAAAACGTGCGTCCATGTATTATTTCACTAGGGAAAACATGACTAACAATTTTCTTTTACCACGCGATCGTAATAAAATTACTAGACTTTTTGCACCGCAATCCGTCGTTAACGATAAGCTCCTGACCGAATGGCAGGCAAGATGGGATTCGTCAACAAAAGGTCGTCATCTATATCTATTCTTTCCATCTGTTCGTGAACGTTTGGAGAGAACTTGGCTAGAAATTGACCACTATGTAGCCCAATTCCTCACAGGCCATGGGAATTTTAGAAGTAAATTATTCTATTTTACACTAGTAGATTCACCATTTTGTCAATGTTCGACCTCAAACTCCAATTTTGAACAAACAGCTCATCACATCCTTTGGGAGTGCATTCTCTGGCGCAACGAGCGGAACGTCATGTTAGATAATATGCATGTCACGTCTGGGGTAGTATACTATTCGGATCTTGTAGCAACTCGAGAAAATTTCCGTGCGTTTAGGCGCTTTTGCCATACCTATTACTGTAATCAAACCTAAAGCTCACAAATAGGTCCATTAAGCTTTGTCCAATCCGTGGTGCTGTACCGCTGCGTTTCACGTAGTTGGACAAACTCTTATTTACTGGCTTATCAGCCAACTTTGCTTCATGTCTCCCGCTTTGCATAGGAGGGAAGTGGAATCTTTCCAACTCCTCCTGTTTTCTTTTCTAATTAAATTTGTTGCGGGTCCCAAGACAATTAAAAGCGATTCCCGGGACTTCCTGAGGGTCAAACCTCAGTGTCTTATACGGAGACCATTGTGGATCCTGGCTTACAGGAGTTACAGTGGTGGGAATGTGTGGTGGGATTAGTCCCAAAAAAAAAAAAATATATATATATATCTACATTTTTGTAACGAAACCATAGTGCGATTTAAAATTTTGTACAACGCAATCTAGTGAACTCAAAGTAAATTGTTACCTATAATGTATACTAATGAAAATAAATGTTTATTGAATAAAAATCATCATTTTCTGGAAAAAGAATCGTAACTTTATTTTTATTAATACTTTATGTTATATTAATACCTGTCGTAATCTGTTCTTTTATGCATATATACTTGTTCTATAAAATAATACATATATGTATAATTTCTGGTTCCTCAATAACTACTTATTACTAAACAGCTGATTCAACTTTCAATACGCATGCGCAGCCAAAAAAGTGTCATAGCATCGGTCAAGGATCGGCTGAGGATCGCGAAATATTATAGTGTATATAATATGGCGGGCGATGATAGGCCTGCCATCGGCCATTAAAAAATGCCGATACTTGGCCGAGCGTTAGTAACCGTACCTTGGCCGATTAACGGAGAATAGTTAAGCATCGGCAACTTTGTATGGGAAGTAGAAAATGATTCTATATGAAAAAAATATATTGTTTATGATTAGTAATTGTTAAACATGAAATTTGTAGTAGTTATTATGATAATTAATTTAAACCTAACAAATCCAATATACTACCACCGGATCGGAACGCGGCCACACTGAGAAAGATTAGGCAAGAAAACTTAGGAGGGCATGATGCTAAATTATTATTCATTTTTAAAAGGCGGCTTACTCTATCTTACTAAAAGGTTTTTAATTTATAAAATAATCTTTACCTATTGTTAATTATTGTTGTGGGTCAAATCTATACAATAAGTACTCACGGTGTCTTACAGTCAGTTTAGGTTAGGTTAGGTTAGTACTAGCATTGTCCTAATCATCATCATTACAATACAGCCTTTGGCTATCCATCATCAAACATGGATCTCTCCACATATGAAGGGATAGTACCGTAATCGTTACGTTTGGCTAGCGGCTTGACAATTACGGGGAAGTATCGCTTCCCTCGTGAGTGGTACTGGTTATCTTCATCTTAGTGCGAACCTTAACTGATTTTTTGTGTAGGTTAGTAAGGGTTGGCAACAAGTGTAGTTTTATTTCGTCGCCCCCCCGGAAAAGTGCACTGGCATGATTTACTTTGATACATATACATATTTTTTTTTAATTATTAAAGTAAATTCCAGGCAGTTTTAGAAATCAGAATATGAACAAATTGAAAAAGTTCGGAGAGGTAATTGAATGTTGGAGTGTAAATTGATCTTACTTGAGTTGTGTTTGACATTATTATTTCACTACACGTATAGCGTAAGAATACTATTCTTAGAATTGGCCACCCGTTCCGAGTATCATGGGTACGATTATTGTGCAGGACAGGGCCTCTAGAACAATCAACCATTTTATCGTACTGAGAGTATAATTTGTATAATCTCAAAGAGATCTTTGTAAAGTCCTTCGAAGTACAAGGATTTGATGTACTTACTATGGAACGTTATTTGTTTAAATAAATATATTTCCTTTGTTTTAGATATTTTATTATTTATTTCATTATGTGTAGAGATATAGATATAATTTTGACGCGTCTAAAATGTTTTAATACATCATAGCTTGGTTTTTAGTTTTGCACGGACAACTTTTTGGGAAATGTTTACTGAAACTTCATGATTTAATATTTCTAACAACTTTTCATTATCGAAAGATCAGAAAATGTCTGCTGCTATGCTCCTACAGTAGGCCTTTCATTTGCTAGGAATAAACATTTTGCATGAGCTTTACAATGTGCAGGTCAATTGAAGGTCGTTTGTTGACTTTTATTTGTTTTGATTATAATTGACCTGTTTTTGAAGCCAAAGTCATCTCTCAGCAAACGTCAAATGATGGACGTAGACTTTCTATTGTTTCAACAGAAAGTAGAAAGACCAGTTAGAATTTTCGTATCCAGCTTAGTACTTCTATAATCTTTTTCGATTCTGAAATACTGGTGTACACAATGATTCTCTGCAAACTATGGTGTAGGCAATCCACCCCACACTACCATAACCCAATGCATCAGTATATGTAGAAGTGGTGGCTTGTATAATACTAGTGCGTTTCACTATTTAAGATTGCTTTGCTAACATTCAGCAGGAGAAATGTAGTCAAACCTTAGAGCATTTCTAATTTTAAATAAAATATAGATAATTTAAAACAAAATTTTTCAGTTTAAATTGTGTTTATTCAAGATATAAACATCAAAAAACAAAATTATCTACTAGTTTATCAACGTACATGACGTTAATGCACGTTTGTGAAATATCAGCATGTTTTAGCGTAAATCTCTTTTCCTCTTTTTTGCGGTAATGGTGACAGTCTCGGAGCTCTCCCCGGCGACCATTTATAACGAGTTTTAATCGCGACACGGAAATTAGTTATATTACGCGTGTATGCGCTTCGCTGGCTATATTATATGGTTATTAATATTTTGCGTTGCTTCTTGTCGAGTTAAATATTAAAATTATATTATTACATGGTTTTTGTGTGGTTACGGAGTAAGAATATAATTCAAAATGCCGCGGGTCACATAAAAAGTAATTAAGGGATATAATAGATAACAAGAGAGGGATAATTCGAAATAAAATTCTATATCATTCCACTGCACAAATGTTGTAGTTGGGCAATTTCTTTCTTCTTACTCCCTCTATGGCATGTGTATAGGTTATAGAAGAAGAATTCAGTTAATAAGTCTTATCAATCTTGCGGTATTGCCTTCTACATGAAAACTAAATAGGTACACAATATAAAATAGTATATAATGTAGCACAAAAATAAGATCCGTAGATAAATGTTGCATATTTAAATATTTACAGATACACTCCTCAACATCAGAAATTATTATAAAAGTAATTAGATTATGTTAGAAGAATTAATTTTAATTACCAGTTTTTTTAAATTCAGTTATCGCTTTCACACAGAAAAAATTGTACAGTTTGTTATATGACATAGTCTGGAATATGTAGGTACCGTAGAAAAAACTTGTTCCTAAAAACTTCTTAGATGTGGCTACGAAGTCGAGATGTATCTCGTAGTGACCCTGTCAAAAGCAGTTTAAGTTAAATTGTGTCTCCGGTCATATTAAATAATAATGAGATGAGGGACGTGCAAACTGGGCGGTCCTTTGTCCGCTATGAGGCCTTATGAGATTAGTTTTGATTGTAACATATAACTATAATAACTTACCTTATTAATTTTGCAATTTTTAGTTAGATTAAATGAATCCATTAAGATAGGGCCCAATACAAAATGTTCGCATGGTTTATTCATAACGTGATTCCATAACTTCTTTGTGGTGTTATTGTTTTTTGTGCTAACGACCACTTTCGCCTGCGTAAAATTAGTTATTTTAAAGAAAAATATCATTCAATCATGTTTGTATTAATACTCTAAGTGTACAAGGATGTTATGTATCTGAAGGAGTCGAAGTAGTACACAAAAGATAAAATTAATTCACATGAATAAAATAAATAAATTGCAATACGAATATTTTACATAACATGTTGCAATATTTAAAACCCATGTCGTAACGGTATAAGAATATAATATGTCAACATTCTTTACATAAAAACCACTTGAGGGATCCATATGGTGACGGAATAAGAATACAATTCACCGCTTCCTATCTTGCCCGTGGATGTCGTAAAAGACAAATCAGCGATATAATATATCCATGTAATATCTATGCAAGAGAAGGAATACTCGAAACAAAACCCTTTACCAATCCGTCTGACCAGCGTTGTATCGTAGGGTCGATTACTCTCCCATTGAGGAGGAGACTCGAGCCCAGCTGTGGGACGTACATGAGCCGAGAGATGAGTTGAGGGTTCATCAGGTGAATAAGGAACAGTATTCTCGTAGGAAACTTATAACTCGAACTGCGATTGCTAAATAGCATTTTCCACCCTTGAAAAGGCCTATGGCCAATTCAGTTGAAGCTCCTACAGACTTTGATGAATGATGGTACAAATTTTTAAAGAATGGATATGTTGCAAATTTGTACCTTCATCTTCAGTTCGTATTTGATGTCCCGATACTAGACATGCATATCTTTCATAATTAAAGAGTAACTGTAGTATCATGCTAGTTAGAGCTTGGTGACGTCTTCTGTTCTGTTTTGTTGTAATAGGGATGGTGAATTGAATATTGTTACTCTGTGATAACACGGACAACGATTTACAGAAACTTGAATAAAAGATACCATAGTAGCGGGACAGTCCCTGGGAAAATCCAGATGGAATATTACGTTAGACATATTTTGCACATTTTCGATTTCAAACTTGCCACATTCCCGTTGTTTTGGTCCCTTGCATGATTCAAATGCTTGCCACGCAATTTCATAAGGACCCTGAAATTAATTCAATAATGTATTTTAACTTTGAGACAGAGTAAGGGCATACATCACAGAAACGGTATAGGCTTCCTTAAATGGATAATTTAATATGTTGCCTGTGCGGTGACAAGATAAGAATACATTTTATAACTACCTAGGGGTGAAGTAAAGACATTTACAAGGAACTTATAAATACAGGCTTAGGTAACATCAAAAAAGTGAAGAACAGGGCTGTCAACTGTAACCTGGAACTCATGACATCAAATGCAATCGCCAGTTCGCATGTGTTCGCTTTATAATATCCAAGACTTAGACGAATCCCTTTGTCGCCGAAGATTATTTGGAATATCAAAATACTTTAAAAATTCTTATAATTAATTTTAATTTCATATGTTTCATTTTATTTTATCAATACATTTTATGGGGAAACCAAATATTGCATGTCAAAACTTAGTGTGCATGTTAAAATCTAGGCAGTGATCATCTATACCAATAAATAAAATTGGAGTGTCTGTTTGTAATGTCAAAATAATAGGCTTTTCTCATGCTCACACGGTTATTTGCACGACACCTATGCCTAAAATAGCAATTAAAAAATTTTTGTCTGTCTGTTTGTTCCGGGTCTTCAAAACGGCTGGACCAATTTCAAAAATTCTTTCACCAATGGGAAGCTATAATATCAGGGTGTAAACTAGGCTATATTTTATCCCGGTATTCCCACGGGAACGGGAACTACGCGGGTAAAACTACTATAACCTATAACCGAAGCGAAGCGAGGGCGGGTTGCTAGTCTTATATATAAATTTCTAGCGTACGTGTGTATGTCACTGAACTTCTTGTAAACGGCTGGACCGATGCTGACGAATTTGTTTGTGTGTGCTCGAGGGGATTCGAGGATGGTTTAGATTCACAATTAGACCCGGTAGGTGGCGCTGTTCGGGCAGGACAATAACAAAACTTGAGAACGACTTTACCGATTTCGTCCCTCTTTTTTTTAAGTATTCTAATATTTAAAAAAAGACCTTTACGGAAAAAAAAATAATCAAGTTGCACAAAAAAATAGAAAATTTAAGAAAACTTAACGACTATATAAACTTTTCTAATGTAACCTTTTTTTCGACTATATAAACTTTTCTATCTTTATGTATATAAATCTTCTGTTCGCATGTTTGTAAATGAACTCTTTGTAAGCGGCTGGATCGATTTTAATGTTTTTTTAGATATTCCGATGGATATGAGAATAGTTTAGATTAATAATTGGAACCAGTTTTGTTTGCTTTTTTTTTATTTAAACAGAAACAGAACAAGGTCTGTTGGGTTAGCTAGTATTGTATAAAAGGTTTTATTTAATTTCTGATTTTCGCCGTATAGATTTTAAAACAACGACACCTCGCTATTGTGTTCGTTTATCAAGCTCTTTAATTTGATATCCATAGCACAGGAAAACTTACTATGCAAATTATAAATCACCATTTTGTGATGTCTGCCATATTGATTTAAAAATGGCGGCATTTATATAATCTTAAATTGTTACGTGATCCAAACTTTGGAATGGAAATCAACGGAAGTAGGTACCATATTGATGGGGAAAAGATTTAAAATTGCAGAACATGATGTACATGCAACTGAAATGAATTAAAAGCTTTTAAAAAGAAGACACTCTTAGCCTATGATACTTACTGTTTAAATAGTGCTAATAGATTAAAATAAATGTAAGGAAAACAGATAACTTATGTTCCGTCCATTCATCCATCGGCTTATAGACGTACATTGTATGACATAAGCCTCAAAGGAAGAAAGTATCTTCCTTTGAGGCTTACGTCATACAGTGCTATAATCACAATGCTTAGTAGATGGGCTGCTGATTGCAATTGGTGTTATGAGTTTTCCGGGAGAGTGCTGCTACACGCTTTCCTGATCCATCCTTAACTCCCGTAACGAAATAAGTAAGACCTTTTATTCTCAACCCGTTAGTTGCCACACGGGAATATTTCTGTTTAGTAACTAAGTAAAAGGCCATAAAAGAAGAGATTTCATAATTGGCAGATTCGTTTGGATATTGTTTAACCTGTATTATTTTATACATTAGATAAATTGCGTTCATGACCTGTCAAGAAAAGTAATTTATAGGTTCTCACTGGGTAGATCAGCGATAAGTGACCCTTGGCGATATCGCAGACTGCGATACAAATGGGGCGAGGAGTAAACGTGCCGAAGTGCTAATGGCCTCTGATTTGAATGTAAATATAAATAATCTTCGTTTGGTTACGCATACTCTAATTTATATAGTTTAACGCATTTATCTTTGGAGTGACGGACAGGGACATCTCAGACATTATATATTTTTATATATAAATTTCTTGTGTACGTGTGTATGTCACTGACCTCCTCCTAAACGGCTGGACCGATGTTGATGAAATTTTTTGTGCATGTTCAAGGGGATTCGAGAATGGTTTAGATTCATACTCACTGGACTCGGTAGGTGGCGCTGCTGTCGATTTCCAGAAGAATTACTTTTATTTTATTTGACTAGAACAACGTTTGTTGTTATATAAGTTCTACCTAAGCAGACGCTTCCGAACAAGCCGGCTTCCGAAAAGGCTATAGCACCATAGACCATATCCTCACGCTTCGGCAGATTATACAAAAGACCGAGGAGTATAATCGGCCCCTTTGCTTAGCGTTTGTGGTCTATGAGAAAGCCTTTGATTCAGTCGAAACTTGGGCGGTGCTGCAGTTCCTTCAGCGGTGCCAAATCGACCATCGTTATATCGAAGTGCTGAAGTGTTTGTATAGGAACGCCGCAATGTCAGTCCGTATCCGGGATAAGAGTACGATTGCAGAAAGGCGTGAGACAGGGAGATGTCATCTCTCCGAAACTGTTTACCATTGCACTGGAAGATGTCTTCAAGCTCTTAGACTGGATTGGGCATCAACATTAACGGCGAATACATCACTCACCTTCGATTTGCTGACGATATCGTCATTATGGCAGAATCCACGGAGGACCTTGGCACAATGCTCAATGATCTCAGCAGGGTATCCCAACTAGTGGGTTTACGAATGAACATGGACAAGACAAAAGTCATGTCAAATGCCCATGTCATTCCTGTACCGGTCCTAGTTGGCAATGCGATTCTCGAAGTTGTCGATTATTATTCATTATGTTTACCTAGGACAAACAGTCCAGTTAGGTAGATCCAATTTCGAGAAAGAGATCAGCCGACAAATCCAACTCGGTTGGGCAGCGTTCGGGAAACTTAAGAGGATCTTCTCGTCCAACATACCTCAGTGTCTAAAAACACAGGTCTACGACCAGTGTGTGTTACCAGTGATGACTTACGGCACGGAAACGTGGTCCCTAAATGTAGGCCTCATAACAAGGCTCAAAGTCGCTCAGCGTGCTATGGAGCGGGCTATGCTCGGGATTTCTCTGCGAGATAGAATCCGGAATTTTGCAGAAGAACGGGTGTAACCGACATAGCACGAAGAATTAGCACGCTGAAGTGGCAATGGGCAGGCCACTTCGCTCGACGAACCGACAACCGGTGGGGAAGAAAGGTTCTCGAGTGGCGACCACGTATCGGACGACGCAGTGTAGGACGCCCCCCCCACTAGGTGAACCGATGACCTAGTGAAAGTTGCTGGGCGTCGTTGGATGCAGGCGGCATAGGACCGCCCATTATGGCGCAACATGAGGGAGGCCTACGTCCAGCAGTGGACGGCAATAGGCTGAAATGATGATGATGATGATAAAGCAGACGCTTCATTTAACGGCCACAGTTTAATATCAAGAATTTCTTAAGAAAAATCTGTGGACTCACTATCTACAGATGAGTCTTAGGAAAATAATTGAGATATACTTAGTCAAGCAATTTGATATTGTATTAAATTTTAAGCGAGACACTAAGACGTAAATAACAATAAGTGTAATAGCGAATCTTATACTCACATAATTCTTCGTATCCTGCTGACACACTCCCGTAACTATGAATAAAATAAATATGAAAGCGTACACGACGAAACGCGCCTCTGGTTTTTGTATGAAAAATGGCACGCACATGATGCGGATACAGATCTTTTCTGCGTATTGACTTTGGAATTCTATTTACACACAACATCACCAAAAACAATTTCCGGCGATCATTATGATTGTAAATAATTACCAACAAGTGCGGATATTAAAAAATAAGAGATGTAGATGTGTACAGTGTTTTTAATTATTTTGTATGATATATACAAGAGATAATTACTCAGAATGTGTATTAGAAATTAGCTATTATATTACATTTTGTCGTCAGTAGGTATACATGTTTAAAAAATATAACTTGCACTTTTTTTGTCGTTGGACCGACCATCGGAGCCGAGTTCCTTGTCTTCAGTGGTCGACCCGAGAGAATACCCCGAGGCAGTACCCTCTCCTCACAACGTCTCTGTCTGAGGACGTCGGTCGCCGTCGCGCGCTGAGCTTTTCTGCGGATGACGGACTAATCCCTCAGTTCCGTCAACCGCGGCATATCTTGCACTATGGAACAAATCTCTGTATCACGGCGAATTAATCGACGCAAATTACATCCATATTCAGAACCACTTTCGTATGTTATATAATTTTGTGTGGCAATTATACCGAAGGCAATGCAAACATGAAGTTGATGCTTAGAGCACGAGAAAATACATGCAGATAGTAATATAACGTGTGACGCTTTTCAGAGAGATTTGTCAGGTAGGTAGGTAGGTCAGGAAAGTGTCCGATAGACAGTAAGTATTAAGCTCACTCACATGGAACCTAAAACAGAACAACGCGAGTGCCGACATATAGATATAATGTTCACCCAAAAGGCATAATCGCCGAAAATGCAGAGCTGGCTATCATTCATCCATTTTATTTTATGCATCGCATTGCCCAACTTCGACGAGGCTTAATGTGTTTTCTCATTACCTGTCACATCTACCATGAACAATACCTTTGAGCTCTGTACATTGATTGTTTTCATATTTCACAGTTATTATTGATGTATTGTAGCAGTATACGTGCGCTTTTCATGTTTCTTATACATACATATATTTTTAGGGTAATTATAAAAGCCATTCGCAGAGACAAATAAAGATTCATGTATACCTATATATTATAAATAAATCTATTCATTATTTATTTTTTCACGATTCTTACATGATAGATTCAAGATGACTTCCTTTGTCGAATAAAGTTTTCTATATCGCAGCTCACACGGGGCCTTTCTTGATTCTGACAACTGTCCATACAATATCTATTACCTACATAACAAATAATTATGAAAGTCAAATCTTCACTGCTATCAATATAACTACTTGATAAATCATTGTGTGACTTCTTATTTTATCAATTTTTCTACTAATTTAATATTCTACTTAACAGTTTCGTAACTACTTCACTGCTACAGTTACTGCAAATTACTGCAACAACCATTTAAGTTAGAATGAATTAAAAAAAAATTATGCTCATCGAAAAGTCGAAGAGTTATATAACATATATCACATTTTGTTAACTACGATGTTCATGATCGTATGCTGATTAATTTAATTGTAGGTACGAAATTTCCTGTCTCTAACTATATAACAATCCTGGTACAGCCATCTTTCAGGTGTCAGGGATACTTTAAAGTCTAATAGTATATTAGAAATAATTTGCTTTTTTAAGTAACTTTATTTGTTGTGCTCATTCATATGGGACAGGTTTCATTAACTGTTTGTTATATATAAATATATAAACTATTTCACTATAGACAGTGACTTAGCTATGCCACTTATGTTCCTAAGGTTCATAAGCGGTATTCGTTACTTATTAATAGGTAAGCATATGCTTGCCGGTATACAACCAAAGGCAGTAAAAAAGCTGAGTTTACCCTTTTCCATGTCTCATATTTTAATAATATTATTATATGTAATTTATATATTTTATTTGTGGTGTATTTCAAGCGAGCGACATAATGTTAATAATAGTAAGTAATGTAAT
This sequence comes from Lymantria dispar, assembly GCA_032191425.1. Classification (NCBI taxonomy): domain Eukaryota; kingdom Metazoa; phylum Arthropoda; class Insecta; order Lepidoptera; family Erebidae; genus Lymantria; species Lymantria dispar. The sequence continues at coordinate 17,178,937 of CM063446.1, read as the reverse complement.
AAGTTATGTAATATACTCAAACATCTTCGTGTAGTGAACACTGGCTTAGTAAAGTGGTTTGCTATATATTTGTATTATGTAACTATATAGTACTTCAGTGAGTGCACTCGGATTGACGGCTAGATCTGAATTTCGCAAACCCCGACTTCTACTGCCAGCTTTGTGACAATCGCGGGCTTACTCTAGATTGCAATTAAACGATGTTGAGCTTTTGCGTCTTAACTTTATTCATCAATTGTATTTATTTGTATTTTATTATACTAAAATAAGTTTATTTATATGTTTTCTTTTTTAACTCCTCGAAAAGAAAAATATATATTCTAATATATTTTTCTTTTCGAGGAGTCACGTCTCGGATTAATGATTACTGATGGTATACTCACCTAAAGGTGAGTATACCACATTGTGACTAAAACTACTTTACGGAATTTATTGCGGACTATCCGCCCGTGACCATGAACGCTGCAAAGTGTTCGAAACTTCGGGCAATCAAAAATCAAATGCAAACGCGATAAAATCCGTACAGTAGTTTTATTTATAATGTTATATTTTTAATTAAATAAATTTTAATATGCATTATAATTTTCGGTTTCCAAGTAAGTACCTCTACGAGGTAGGTAACCTCTATTACTTTTATGACGATAGATCGATATAAGATCGATACAAGTACGATTATGACTACGATTGAATAGGTAATCATTTGTTTTAAAATGAGGGATAGTGGTAACCGTGAAGAAATGCTGAAGAAAAGTCTTGTTCTCTATTTCTAAATAATATGAAATGAAATGAAAATGAAATGAAAAATTATTTATTGTCACGAGCTAAATTGACGCAGAAAAGCATGAATTACATTCTATTTAAATAATAATAATAGAATTAAATAATAATAGAAGATCCAAGATGGTTATCACATTCTGGAGGATTGTGTTCAGTATGAGTTGGATAGACAGAAAATTGTTACATTTTTAAGAATAAACAGAAACGATATTGGCATGTAGATACCATAAGATCTTAACATCACCTACGTCAAGAAAAGCAACATCTATAATATCATATAATTGTTGGCTTATTAACTATCTTTTTCCTTTTATTATCTTACTAGCTGCCCGGCGTCCCGAATAGCAGAACAAGTATTAAAAAAACTAAAAATTAAAAAATCGATGGCGGTACGAAGTTCGCCGGATCAGCTAGTTGTTGTATTAATCTATATATATATATATATATATATATATATATATATATATATATATATATATATATAGGAGAGGCGGGTTTCGCGAGCGATATATTGACTCATCACCATATCTCTAGAACCATCTTGAAATTTGGCAGGAATATTCCTTTCGCTGAGTAAAGGTCAGCTAAGAACGGATTTTACGAAAATCGACCTGCAAGGGGTGTTGCGGGGGCGTTAACAATAATATACAAATAAAGGAACAGGGTAAGCCGAAGCTACTGAAGCTAGAAAAATGAAATTTGGACCGTAGTTCCATTTCATGACGTAGGCACCTACTAAAAAAATATTTTTTGAAATTCCACTCCTAAGGGGGTTGAAACGCAACGGTAAAGTCTGTATGGAAAGAAAAAAATCTTTAGCTACTGTCTTCAAATTAAGCACAAATACTCTTTAATAAAAATAAATAAACACGTATTTCAGAGTTTGTCCCTTTTTGTCCTCTAAGGGTGTAAAATAGGTAGAAAGATGTCAGTTTACTGACTTATCACAGAGCCGAAACTACTGAAGCCAGAAACATGAACCATTGACATTAGTTTCTTTGCGTGACGTAGAAACCCACTAAGAAAGGATTTTTTGAAATTCAACCCTTAGGGGGTAAACCGCAGTAACAAAATTTGTATAAGGAGAAAAAAATCTACATCGATTTTCTTCTAATTTTCCAAAAATACTCTTTAGTAAAAATAAATTTATTTATTTATTTATTTATTAGGCACAAAAAACAGTTATATATTACAGTAATAAACTTATTATACTGATATAATTAAAATAACGTATATATAACCAGCACCTCTGTCCACGGCTTAACAAAAAATAGTGGTACAAAAAAAAACTACACGGAGCAACACGGACTATTTGCTCCGAAAATGAAACAAAGAAACAAAACTTAAAAAAAACCTTAAAGCTAAGATAAAAATGGAACAATAATGAAATATTTAGAAAAAAATAATAAGTTAATTAAAGTAAAAAAAAGATAAATAAGGAAACGAAATTTAATAATTATCCTTCAGTGCAAGATTAACTTTTTTTTTAAATTGTAGATGGGACTCAGCAAAAATATCAATAGCTGAGAAGTTTGTGTTATAAGTTTCGATTAGACGGCGTAGAGGCGCCCGCACACCGGCATTGGTTTTGCACTTAACGGTATGAAACAAACGCGGTGCTCGCGCAGCCCTACGCACTGTTCTAGGTACTATATAACAAAGTTTGCCTGTAAGGTCAATACAATCATAATTATTGTTGCAGAGGCCATGCAATACCATAATGCTCAACAATGTGCGCCTGGATTCTAAGCTTAGAATATCATACTTTCTTAAGAGTTCTGCATACGGTAGTCTATTCTGAAAACATTTATAATGTAATGTGCGTAAAAATTTCTTCTGTACCATTTCTATGTGGTGTGCATATTTAGCATAGAAAGGATTCGATTTTAAATAAACACGTATTTCAGCAATTTTTAATTTTCACCCTCTAAGGGTGTAAATATGAATTAATAAAAAATTTGGTTCTCTGATTTATCAACGCCGAGCTAAAACTACTAAAGCTGGAAACATGCAATTTGAAACAAAATTTTATTTTGTGACGTAGGGACCCGCTAGGAAAGTATTTTATGGAATTCAACCCCTAAGGGGTAAATCTCAGCAGAAAAGTTTGTAAGGGGAGAAAAAAATCTTTATCGATTTTCATCAAATTCTCCACAAATACTATTTAATAAAAATAAATAAACACGAGTTTCAACATTTCTTAATTTTCACCCTCTAAGGGTGTAAATAGGTATGAAGAAGTTGGTCGACTAACTCATTAACACCGAGCTGAAACTACTGAAGCTAGAAAAATGCAATTTTGACCGTAATTTTATTTTGTGACGTAGGGACCTATTAAGAAAGGATGTTTTGGAATACAACCCCTAAGAGGTGAACCGCAGTAGCAAAGTTTGTATGAGGAGACAAAATTTGTCACCGATTTTCTTTAATTTTTGCTTAAATACTCTTCGTTCATCATTTGTTTCATCATTTCAACCCTTATACATCCCACTGTTGGGCTCGAGCCTCCTCCATTGCGAGAGGGAAATGACCTACTATACCACGCTGGTCAAACGTGTTACCATAGGTTTTAGTTTCGAGCTTTTCTTCTCTTGCATAGATGTTGTATGCATATTATAATCCTTTAGTCGTCTCCTACGACAGTCAGGGGTAGGAGAGGGGGTGGTGAATTGTATTCTTATTCCGTCATCACATGGAAAATACTCTTCAGTAAAAATGAATGAAGAGCATTTGTCAATTTTTACCTTCTAAGGGAACTAGGTAAGGTGACTGAAACCGAAGCGAAGCGAGGGCGGGTTGCTAGTATGTATATAAATGTATATTACTTAGTACTAATTAGCAAGTAAGTATTGTGAGAGATACGATGGGACTAATATGTATATGTGTGCAAAAGTCCCTAAATAAATTAAAAAAGATAAATTATAAAAGAGAAATAGATTACTACCATGTATTGCCTAATTAAATCAATTAGGTAATCACTTAAAAATATGTTTTATTCGATATGGTCTAGTAAACCAAAAAACCACACACTACTAGGTACATACTAGTGACTAGTCTGCTAAGATACTGTGAGACTACATAGAAAGCATGGAAGGCAGATTGCTACTTTTGCTACTATTTTAATATATTTTTGTTCATAAATAATTAAAAGCCGTACAATTCATAGAAATATTTCATTCCATACCCGTGGTTCGCATCACACAAGCTGAGGTAAGTAAGGTACATAAGTAAATGAAAGTACGCCTTTTTTCTCTTTGCTATTTCCTAAAACCAAAGGTTTATTGATGTCAACTTCACTCTGCAGCTCATAAATATTTTATTGGATTTACAGATAAATGTTTGAGAATAAAACGTTTTATAAAATTTTGTGATATTGGAATACACGCCGCAGATTCGTAATCTATCACATTTAGTGTCTAAACGTAGATTTTGGTTGAAACGTTGTATTCGAAGGATAATTTAGTCAAATCGATTCAACATCTTATGTATTCTAACGGTTAGGCTTTAATAACATCTTTGATAAAGCGTGTATCTGAGGCGGGTTGGTTAAATGTGAGACCCTAATATGCTTCGCCTTCGTCGCTCTATGTCGACCGCTGTCGGTTGCGAATATGGGTACTGCCGTCATATTCCTTCCCGTAGTTCACGCCCATTCATATGGATAGGGCGGCATAGTTTACATATTTTGATGTGCGGTCGCTTTAATAAAGCCATTAATTTTAACAATGCTGGGTTCATATGTCTTTCATTCGTACTTAAATTTTGCAGCCTCTTAGTGTCGACACGTGCTCGTCGCCTTCATTTGTAAGACCTAATGTTTTATTAATATTTAATTACGTGTCCAATGATTGATCTGGTGACTGAATGACAATACAATCCTTACCCCGTTTCATAACCCCACGGTGTTGTAAAATACGTCTATAGGATATAATATATAATTAACATCTTTGTAAGAGAATATTTGTTATATTTTCTTCTTCACTGTAAACAACGGCCTGGCTGTGCCCCTGGTATTGCAAAGGTCCATGTGGAGCAGTATCACTTACCATCAAGTGTGCTGCTTGTTCGTTTGCCACCATTGGCAATAAAAAAAGGAAATCTCGGAAAAAAAATTATACCATCCCGTCTGACTAACGTAACGTAATGGGACATCTATGAGCTGCTAATGATAAATAGATGAGAGAAGATGACAATTTTTATGAAAAAATACACGGTCCAGTCCTGTGTCAACTTATTTCTTCCAGGGTGAAGCCTGCAACTCAAAATATAAATAAGAAAACCACATTATCATTTATATTTAGAAATATAATTTTGTTCTGAATGAGTACTTGTTATTCCTTAAAGGTTCTTTGATATACATGTTTTCTAACAATTCTACTCCTGGAAAATTATTATCGTAACAGTTTTTGTGAAAATATTCAAGAAAGAATAATATAAATCGTATGTAAGGACACTCGTTTTCTTAGGTTACAGGTGCGTTGTGAAAATTTATGTCAATCGCGGTGCTTTAGCCAACCGCTTTCAATCACTTCCACTCGAGCCTCGAACGCCCACTAACTAATGATCTCTTGAAAGAAGGAACTCGTTATCTAATACTTATAAACATAACGAATAAAATTTATCATATTGACCGACTTTTAAACACATACGTGTTAAATAAAAATAAAAGTAATGTAAATTGGTAGACGCGATTTTCATTGTATATTGATGCGTTTTTCATTGTATATTAAAACAAATATTTATTAACTTTTTATTAAAATACACACATACACACACACACACACACATATATATATATATTGTGTGTGTATATATATATATATATTGTGTGTATATATATATATATATATATACAGGATGTATCAGGTTATGGGGAAACTGGTCAAAAGGGGGCTAGGCAATGGTGGTAGGAACGCGTAAAAAAATTTTGAACGAAAAATATTGATTCGTTTAGAAATTAAAGACAGGTAAAGTTTTCAATTTTGTCATCGCTTTTTCGTGTAAATCTGATTAAAATGTATAAAGTCTAAATTCAGTCATAAAGTCGCAATTCTAGGTATAAATGAATGAAATTATACTGTCGAAGCTTTACATGCCTACGTGTATTCTGTCTGTACATGCCTGCATAATACGTAACATTTAAGGCATGTACTCTTAGACACATTTTTTTGAAATCACTATAACTTTTATGTTATATTGTTTTTTGTGTAATGTACATTCTAATTATGATCTATGACCGTTAAACTACAACATACTCGGACAGTTGTCCCATAACCTGATACACCCTGTATATATATACAGGATGTATCAGGTTATGGGGCAACTGGTCAAAAGGGAGCTAGGCAATAGTGGTAGGAACCCATGAAAAAAATTTGAACGAAAAATATCGATTCGTTAAGGAATTAGAGACATGTAAAGTTTTCAATTTTGTCATCGCTTTTTCGTGTAAATCCGATTGAAATGTATAAAGCCAATAATACTTAATACGAAACATATTCATACTTTGTTAAATGTTCATTAGAAATTGAATAAATCAATGATTACGTTCGCATAAGTAAGACAAACTTCGCTTTAAAACAGCTGATCGGCCGATGACCGTTGACGGCTCGCCGTTGTTACCTACGCTCATTGAAGCGTTTGCGCAATTCTAGGTATCATCATCATCATCATCATTTCGGCCCATCGCCGTCCACTGCTGGACGTAGGCCTCCCTCATGTTGCGCCACAATGAGCGGTCCTGTGCCGCCTGCATCCAACGACGCCCAGCTACTTTCACTAGGTCATCGGTCCACCTAGTGGGGGGCGTCCTACACTGCGTCGTCCGATACGTGGTCGCCACTCGAGAACCTTTCTTCCCCAGCGGTTGTCGGTTCGTCGAGCGATGTGGCCTGCCCATTGCCACTTCAGCGTGCTAATTCTTCGTGCTATGTCGGTTACACCCGTTCTTCTGCGGATTTCCGTTATCCGGATTCTATCTCGCAGAGAAATCCCGAGCATAGCCCGCTCCATAGCACGCTGAGCGACTTTGAGCCTTGATATGAGGCCTACATTCAGGGACCACGTTTCCGTGCCATAAGTCATCACTGGTAACACACACTGGTCAAAGACCTGTGTTTTCAGACACTGAGGTATGTTGGACGAGAAGATCCTCTTAAGTTTCCCGAACGCTGCCCAACCGAGTTGGATTCGTCGGCTGATCTCTTTGTCGAAATTGGATCTACCTAACTGGACTGTTTGTCCTAGGTAAACATAGTGATCGACAACTTCAAGAATCGTATTGCCAACTAGGACCGGTACAGGAATGACATGGGCATTTGACATGACTTTCGTCTTGTCCATGTTCATTCGTAAACCCACTAGTTGGGATACCCTGCTGAGATCATTGAGCATTGTGCCAAGGTCCTCCATGGATTCTGCCATAATGACTATATCGTCCGCAAATCGAAGGTGAGTGATGTATTCGCCGTTAATGTTGATGCCGAGTCCAGTCCAGTCTAAGAGCTTGAAGACATCTTCCAGTGCAGTGGTGAACAGTTTCGGAGAGATAACATCTCCCTGTCTCACGCCTTTCTGCAACTGGATCGGTTTCGTACTCTTATCCCGGATACGGACTGACATTGTGGCGTTCCTATACAAACACTTCAGCACTTCGATATAGCGATAGTCGATTTGGCACCGCTGAAGGGACTGCAGCACCGCCCAGGTTTCGACTGAATCAAAGGCTTTCTCATAGTCCACAAACGCTAAGCACAGGGGCCGATTATACTCCTCGGTCTTTTGTATAATCTGCCGAAGCGTGAGGATATGGTCTATGGTGCTATAGCCTTTTCGGAAGCCGGCTTGTTCGGGCGGCTGGAAGTCATCGAGCTTGCGCGAGAGTCGATTGGTAATGACCCTTGAGAACAACTTATAAACATGGCTCAGGAGTGAGATGGGTCTGTAGTTCTTTAGAAGAGCTTTGTCACCCTTCTTGAAGAACAGCACCACCACACTCCTGGTCCACGACTCTGGAACGTCGCCCCCGAGGATAACGGAATTAAATAGCTTTTGAAGGGCTATTAAGACTGGCTTGCCGCCCGCCTTCAGAAGCTCTGCCGTAATTCCGTCATCTCCCGGTGCCTTACCGTTACGTAGTTGTTTGAGAGCCATTCTGATCTCGTACAAGCTGATGTCCGGGATTTCTTCGGTATAGTGCCGAGTTAGCTTGGATCTGGGATCTTGCACCAAGCCGACAACAGGATTTCGGCAACATATTTACTTTTTACTGTTTCGTTGGTACGTAATAGAACAGTTTGCTATGAGAATAGAGCTCTTTATAGGTAATTCCAAATTCTCAAGAGCAAACACGAAGTTTGAAATGCAACTAGAGCCTTTATTGCGGATGAAGGACTATATCTAATTTTTGCGTCTTCGGTGAGAGTAGTGTCAGGCACAGTTATTCACGCCTACGCTAACTTAAGCGCCTGCCGTTATTAAGTAAATGTATAGAGCCATGTCGTTGTTGTCAATGACAGATGGGGACCAATGAGTGCAACAAATACGACGCTTGAAATCTGTTAATAAATAATGATGATAAATATTAGATAATTGATTAGATAATACATACATAAGACTTTACGAGATAATACAATATGTGAGATGAAAAATGTCATGGCAAAACTTGACTTTTAGTATTTTAAGCTTGAGAAAGAATTCCATATACTTCATCATCATCATCATTATCATCATTTTAGCCTACAGCCGTCCACTGCTGGACGTAGGCCTCCCTCATTTTGCGCCACAATGTGCGGTCCTGTGCCGCCTGCATCCAACGACGCCCAGCTACTTTCACTAGGTCATCGGTCCACCTAGTGGGGGGGCGTCCTACACTGCGTCGTCCGATACGTGGTCGCCACTCGAGAACCTTTCTTCCCCAGCGGTTGTCGGTTCGTCAAGCGATGTGGCCTGCCCATTGCCACTTCAGCGTGCTAATTCTTCATGCTATGTCGGTTACACCCGTTCTTCTGCGGATTTCCGTATTCCGGATTCTATCTCGCAGAGAAATACCGAGCATAGCCCGCTCCATAGCACGCTGAGCGACTTTGTGCCTTGATATAAGGCCTACATTTAGGGACCACGTTTCCGTGCCGTAAGTCATCACTGGTAACACACACTGGTCGTAGACATGTGTTTTCAGACACTGAGGTATGTTGGACAAGAAGATCCTCTTAAGTTTCCCGAACGCTGCCCAACACGAGTTGGATTCGTCGGCTGATCTCTTTCTCGAAATTGGATCTACCTAACTGGACTGTTTGTCCTAGGTAAACATAGTGATCGACAACTTCGAGAATCGCATTGCCAACTAGGACCGGTACAGGAATGACATGGGCATTTGACATGACTTTCGTCTTATCCATGTTCATTCGTAAACCCACTAGTTGGGATACCCTGCTGAGATCATTGAGCATTGTGCCAAGGTCCTCCATAGATTCTGCCATAACGACTATATCGTCCGCAAATCGAAGGTGTTTGTTCTCTTCATTTATTGTGAAACAATTCTTGATATATTTAATAACATAGACAGGAATAACGATAAGGGGTTAATAATAAAGTAGAGAGCTCGAAATATGATGAATGGTCAGTGAGGAGCAGCGATTTGGAACACTGCGCTCGCCGATCATAATGATTGATAGTACTTTGTTTCATCAAATTATTATTTTTCTTCTATCATGCAAGTATAAGGACTCGCATGCATATATAATATTTTTACTAATTTGATTGTGATAAGAATTAAATTACAATATTCAAATAAAACGTCCTACCAATCAATAAAGGCCGGGAATATATGACGCAAAGATATAACTAGCGACCTTCCGCCTTATGTCGTATATTTGATTCTCAAGTAGGAAAATTCTTTGTACGGTACATAAAAGTTGGTTCTGACTCGGAATATAATATGGATTCCTTCATTTTTATTCTACGTAGTACTCTGAAAAATAAGAATTTATTCCTCATTGCGAGGTTGTAATTTTTAAGTGAATTATTAAAAAGAACACTTAATTAGTCAATTGGTATTCATGTGTATTTATTTACAGTACCTTATAAAATAGGAATGATTTTATACACAATGAATCAATTTATTATTATTAAAAGAAACCATGAAGTTATAATGTCAATGAATACATTCATGAAAATTATCACTTCATTCATGGAATAATTTCTTATTTTTTGGGAATGTTTCCATGATTGATAAAATTATACTGAAAATTTGAAATGTTTATAGATCGCAGAAATATATTTTGTGCCTGAGATTCGATCCCAGAGCTTCCACCGCGTGGTATATCATCTATGCTGTCAAATTGCTACAACATAACTTGTACTCTCAAACTTTGTAAATATATAACAAGAAACGCATGGAATTTAGTATAATTGAACAAAGGTGTAAGTTTAACGTTTTAATTCAAACTCAGTTATACCTAAATTTATTGTAAGTCAGAATTGAAACGACTAGCTAGTACGTACTTGACCTGACAAAACTAGTTAACTTGATTATTTGATAAAAGTCAACGCCGCTCCAGTTCTTAGGTACTATACTTTGCTGAGAGCACAATTTCCTAAAGAACGTTTACAAGGATTCTATATTTATTATTTTTCTATAAAAAATATTTTATTATTATTTTTTTTTATAATTGTAGTTTTAAATGCCACATAATCTTCTTTTCCTGCAGGTGTCGTAAGCGACGACTAAAAGTCTAGAGAATTTCCTTGCCGAGCAGAAATATCCATAAAGCCATTTTTTCAAGGTTATTTCAATTTGAAAAAACATTCTATGCTGACTGAGCTAGCTTGCTAATAGTGAACTAATGACCCTTTCCTCTTGACTGGTGCTCAACAATGAAATGTAAATAAATTCCATAAAGAGTAAAAATAATGTTAAAGTGTTCGTAAGACTTCATTTTAGTTTAATGAATTTATTTTGGAAATGGAAGTGTATAAAAAGTGAACCCTCCTGTGAGTTTTCCGCTCAACAAAATTACTTAAGCCTGTTTGCTGTGCCAACATGTTGAGTGTTTGCCGTCCTTACGACTATTACGGGTAACTTTTTATTACTGCTGATCACTCGCGCCAATCGTGCAGAAATTCAACTCACACACGTTTTACTTCCAGCTGCTAACTTTAGGAAATAAATGTTTTGCCATGAATAGGTCTTTTTATGATAAATTTGTCTTGCTGTACTTCGGTTAGTCGTCCAGGTTGATAGCAATTCTCTTAGGTGCGCCATCTCCGAGTTCGACGAATTGTTCTGTAATATCTTCCTGCCTTTTTCGTAGATAATTTAAAAACATTAAAATTCTATAACTTAAAAATTCTGAATCCTATGTCAAATCAAACTTTTGATTTAACATAGGATTCTGAATTTTGAGTGTAGCGCTATAGCTAAAACAGAAGAATAAGAAGAAAAGACTCGTTATCATAGTAAGATTTTTTTTTCATGTAATATTTTAAGGGTTAGTGAACTTGGACTAATTTGCTGATAGTCATTGGATCCGAGCGTCACAGGATCGCACTTTTTGGTGATTATTGAGGGAGGCTTACGTCCAGCAGAGGATGGCGAAATTATGAATAAAGTTTTAATCTAAATTTTTATCATGAATTTGAATCTTATAAATCAAAACTAACACTACAAAGACGTATAAGGCTACCATACTGTTTTCCTTTTCTCCCGATCATACGTTTCATCAATCAAAAAGATATATTCACATAATCGAACCGTCTTCAGCATAATCTATCTTCTCTTTATAATTTCACCTTGCTACTGTGGAGTACCAAGATAAAGTACCTTGCTGCCTCCTTTATATAAGAAAGCGTTGTATCGATATTTTGTTTTCTCCAATGACTAAATTCAATCTTTTAACTAATTTAACTCTTTTTAAATGTTTGTCTCTCTATCTTTCTGATCTATATGGGTTTCACTAATTGTGTAAGAATCGCCGTTAGAATTTATGATTCCTCGAATGATAGCTATAGTTAGGTATATTGAAAATAGTTGTTTCTTTTTAATATTATTATGTGATATTGAATGATTTGGATTTACAATTGAACGAAGTATGTGGTACTATGATTGACTAGGTAATAAAAAGTATTTTTATTTTAGATTTGTTCAGAAAAAATTGTATTAGGTAAACTACATACATATAAATGTATACAGCTAAATGGGCATCTAAATAAAATAAAAGAAAGAAAGATTGTGTAAATGTGTAAATGTAAATGTTAGTGTAATGTAAATTTAATGTTTTATGTAGAACAAATAAAATTACTGCAGATAACTTATTTCATTTGAGTATTGTTTGTTCAATCTTTTGCAGTGAATCTTCGGACCGTAATTGGCCATCTCATCACAATAACGTCGACATTCTGATGTCTGTTAGTCTCGATAATATTCGAATAGTTCTCATTCCCGTATTGATAACCTATATAAACACATAGATGTTCGTGATAGTTCTGTTGTTTATGTACGTTTATGTAAATGTATACATACACAATATAACTATCGCTTTCATAGAAATATATGTGTATCCAAGTGATCACTGCATAAATGTAATTGTATTCTTAATAGCAGTGTATATTATAAGACATTTAGTCATGTGTAAAAATGTATGAAGTAACTTGTATATGTGAAGTAACTTGCTGTGTGGTGACGGAGTAAGAATACATTTCACCACTCCCTATCTTGCCCATGGATATCGTATAAGACGACTAAGGGATATAATACGCATATAACATCTATCATGGCATCAACATCAACGGTGAATACATCTCTCACCTTCGATTTGCGATATCGTAGTCATGGCAGAATCCATGGAGGACCTTGGCACTATGCTCAATGATCTCAGCAGGGTATCTCAACTAGTGGGTCTACAAATGAACATGGACAAGACGAAAGTCATGTATAATGCCCATGTCATTCCTGTACCGGTCCTAGTTGGGAATGCGATTCTCGAAGTTGTGGATCTTTATGTTTATGTTTACCTAAGACAAGCAGTCCAGTTAGGTAGATCCAATTTTGAGAAAGAGGTCAGCCGACGAATCCAACTCAGCTGGGCAGCGTTCGGGAATCTTATCAGGATCTTCTCGTACAATATTCCGCAGTGTCTGAAAACAAAGGTTTATAACCAATGTGTGTTACCAGCGATGACTTACGGCACTGAAACGTGGTCTCTAAATATCGGCCTCTTCAAAAAGCTCAAAGTCGCTCAGCGTGCTACGGAGAGGGCTATGCTCGGTATTTCTCTACTTGATAAAATCCGGAACACGGAAATCCGTAGAAGAACGGGTGTTACCGACTTAATCCGCAGAATTAGCACGTTGAAATGGCAATGGGAGGCCACATCGCTCGTCGAACCGACAACCGTTGGGGAAGAAAGGTTCTTGAGTGGCGACCATAAATAGGATGGTGCAGCGTAGGACGACCCCCCACTAGGTGGACTGACGACATTCTCAAAGTAGCAGGGAACCGTTGGATGCAAGTGGCACAGGACCGTTCCGAGTGGCATTCTCGTGGGGCGGCCTATGTCCAGCAGTGGACGTCTGTAGGCTGATGGATGGATGGATAACATCTATGCAAGAGAAGGAAAACTTGAAATAAAACCCTATACCAACCTATCTGACCAACCCATGCTGGTCACTATACCAGTCTGCTGGTCACTATACCACTATAGTAAGGTCAATTTCCCTCTTTTTGTGGAGGAGGCGCGAGTCCAACAGTGGAACATACATGAGCTGAAATGATGAACTTGTATATCTTTAAGATAAATAGAAAACCTTAACACTTTACTAAGTTACTAACTTACTAACGTCTAAGTTTACTAAGTTGTAACTAACAACAAACCAATACGAATATGAGAAGGCTTGTAAATCTAAAATGGGCCGACCGGTCGGACTTGCCGAATTATCAGCCGATTACGATTTTTATAATTATTAATATCATTCTTGATCTGTGATACCATGAGCTTTAATTCTGGTATACCACAGGGTTCAGTACTCTCTCGACTTTATTTATCCTGCATATGAACGACATGCTCTCTATAGAAAATATCCGTTGTTATGCGGATGGTACCGGTGATGAGCGATATACCCTGTTTTAGAATATACCTTGGAGTACGTTACAGGTAAGACGGGCTCCACTTGTGTCTAAAGTCCAGCACTCACTGGGGCGGACCTCGGAATGGGGTGAGTGAAATTTGGTCCCATTGACACTTCAAATTGAGTGTTTATTACAAAATCTCTCGTTTATCATAGCACCTCAATTCCAAGGAGTAATTTTCCAAGTTCGAAAGAACATTGGAATCCTCGACGGCAAAATATTGAGCAAATGTTCAATTTGGGAACCATTTGGACGATATAGCCAAATTGGTATGCGGCAAGCCGGACATCCTGCGCAAAGCCATACTTCATGCGGAGACAAAATCTTATATTATACACAAAGAACAAGTTCATCCTCACGTGGAATATTCTCACATCTCTGGAAAAGTCCCTAAATATTAACTAGATCCACCTGAATCCTTGTAATGAATTGCTATTTAAGTCGTCGTGATCCCAATCTCAAGGACAGACTGGATTCGTTGGCGCAGCGCAGAGAATTCAGGTTACCATATGTACTTTACAGGTTCTTTAAAGTGGAGTGCGCTGAGGAACTGTTTGACTTGGTACCACTGTCATCCTTCTACTACCTTATCACTAGATACGGTAGCAGTGTTTATTCATTTCACCTGGACACGTTGTGGCCTTCCTCTGTAAGTTTTTAGTGATCGTATCTCTCACATACGTGAGAGACACACACACAATCTGGAATTAAGTACCTGCCGCTGTGTTTACCGAGCGTTATGGCATGTTCGGTTGAGGCGGGCTATGGTCAGGACGCATGCCATCCTTTTCGTCAGGTGTAACGGAAGGGCGCGGCGAGGGGCCTTAAAATCCACCTTGATCCCTTTCCTTTACCTTTGGGCCGACCACTGGTACCAAGTCCTTGACATGCGTGGTCAGCCCGGCGGCTTACCCTTTCGGGTACCGATCCCAACGCCCCACTCGTGGCGTCACTCTCACGCGGTCAGCCTCTCTGTCGGTGACGGATTATTCTCCGGTCTAGTCACCCGCGTCAGGTGCAGCTATCCATTCCTGCGCTGCCCTAGTCACCGGTCGCGGAATCCACGCCATCGCACGCTCTGTCGCCTTCTCCACGAGACGACTGGGCACCACGCAGAGGGCGGTGATAGCGTCCTAGTTTCTGACGCGGTCGAGCATCGTCCTAGCGATGTTCGGGATTGATAATTGCGATGAATTCACGGCGTTACTTTGCACACACTGCCCAAATTTTGAACGTATGCTGTGTTGTGGTCCTCGTCGCAATTGCGGTGGTGGCAGGACGGTGCTCTTTCCCTCCTTAGTACTTTGTACAGCTGCTTAGAGAAGCAACTGTACCCCGTCAATATCTGCATTAATCGAAAGAAGAGTACTCCGTGCTGACGACCCAACCGCTTCATCAGCACCGCCTGGAAAACCTCGAAGGTTCGAATATTGTAACAAAGCCGCTGGACGACCCAACGAGTAACGACGTCACGGTGGGCGTCGCCCCGCCAGGCGCCATCGCCCAGCCAGGCGGCCATCTCGCTCAACGATACTAAGCCGCTCTCCGCAAACGTGTCTGCCACCCACCGGTAAAGTCCGAATAATAGGCAGCGGCCTAGCTGTGCCCCAGCTATTGCTAAGGTCTTTGAGCGACAGTATCATTTACCTGATGCTCGTTGTTTTGTCACTATAGGGGAAAAAGAAATATTTTATTTGGGCTTTGTACATATGTTGACCTCAGATACTCGTAGCTGTCATATTCTTACGCAGTCTAGAATGTTTGTAAAGAAGAAATTAAACCATTGAACGTAATATATATCCCTCCCAAATTTCCTATAAATTAGGTCGGAATATATAAAAGCGATCTCGTTTCTTTTTAATTAAAGTATATAAAATATCTAAAAGGTTGTTAGATGCAATAAAGATGTGAGGTTGAATAGAGGGCTTAAGACGTACACTCCGAAACACTGAAACGATGCCAAGATCTTTTGCTATTGTAGAACTATTTACGAGGCTGAATTGAATTGTAAGTTGAAGTAGAGGAATTTACATTTTAATTCTGACATTCACATCCACATTGGACATTAAATTAGGACTTTATAATTATTATTATCTTACAATTCTTACTACTAAAAATAGCTCTAAATATAATATAAAATAGAATTTAAAAAATATAAAAGGGAGATGACCCACCGGTAGCGAATACAAAGACCAAACTGTCGATGGTTAGGGCTCCAAAGCTAGGCAAGAATCTCCTAAACTTCCTCACAATGTGCGACCTTGTCTAGTACCTACTACTGCATTCTGCGTTAGAATCACAATCCATCCTTACTAATATTATAAATGCGAAAGTAATGATGTTTGTTTGTTACGCTTTCACGCTTAAACCACCGAACCGATTTCAAAAATTCTTTCACCAATGGAAAGCTATAATATCAAGGAGTAACATAGGCTATATTTTATCCCGGTATTCCCACGGGAAATAACAACTGTTGCAAATAACACCGAACTTCACACTATCTGGTCTTAAAATAGAGTATTTCATAAATAAACATCTATTAAATTAAGGAGTTTTAATTTAAATTGAACTTAGTAAGTTTAACTTTGTTTCATTGTATATCGCATTGTCTTCATTACAATTCCCAAAAGAGCTCAATGAACGAATAACATTATTATCGAACGTGCTTAAAGTTTCAAGATGCGTTACATTTGAATAATATAATGCGAATGTAATGAACATAAAGTTAGAATATATATATTTCACATGTTCTTCGAAATATACATTATTTGATAGATGAACTATACTTTACTGTGACTGAGTAAGATTAAAATTCACGGCCATCTTACCCGAAGGTGTCATAAAAATGAGTGAGAGATTAAATATGCATATAAGCTGTACAAGAGAAGGAAAGCTCGAAATATAACCCTATACCAATCCGTCTGATCACCAAATAGTTGAATTTCCCTCCTATTTTGAAGAGGTTCGGGTCCAATAGGACGTATATAAGCTGTTATTAATAAATGGAGATTAACTTGAAATTGTTGTATTATTAATCACTGAAAAAAAAAAAATATTAATCACTGAAGTTTAATAAAATATTACTGAAATTCACATATTATTGGTTGTTTTTATTTATAATAGTAAAGGATCATAAACAAAGTTAAGGAAAATAATACGGAAAACATGGTTTCTAAATTAAATGTGCTTGTCACAAATCTATTTGAACATTATAAAGCAGAAGACTTACTAATGTAATCCAAGAAACTTTTCTAAATCCATTTGACAATATCATTTTACTTTAGATAATCTGCTTATTGAGAAGGTATTAGAGATTATATTCTCATTAGCTTTAAATTTCTTTATTACGTGATCGCTTCCGGCCGGCCGGTCGGCCGGATATGTATATATATATATCTTTGCTTGAACATAGAGCAATAGGTGTTTTTCAACACGTACATGAGTTGATCTTAACATACTCATTAGAATTTTAGTCTATAATTGATTGTTACTCTTTCATGCCACAGCCCCATAAAAGCGTCAATGGATTTCAGAGATTTTCAGTATAAAGATTACATTCATCCACCCTTCAGTCTGTGTACTTAACGTTGACACTGTATGCATGTCATACCAATAGGGTTATACATTCGTCACACTCGACGGGCAGGTTGGCAATTTTGGTTGATACAGTTTCCCAGGTGTACCCTGAGTCTATACAGTTGCCGGGGGCTTTGTTAGGTATGAATTTGCCTGCAATGGGACGATTAACGATAACATAGGCTATGTTACTCCTAATACGTTCGTTGGACGGATTGCCAAAAATTTAAGTATTACTTCGTTTGTAGTACTAATTTACTAATTTCATTTAGTTATTTTTTTACGATACCGGCGGACAAGGTTGAGGGTGGTAATTTTTTGTTTTGTCTAACATTATATGGATCAGTAATATATAATAAGTGTCCCGTCCACATATATAAGCTTATGATTGTATACGATTGCGTAACGACTTTCTCTGACTGGTATATAGCAATAGGCTCGCCTCCTCCTACGTGAGGCAGTTAAATAACCCAACATGGGTCTGTTACATGCTTTCAGGCATAAAGTTGTCACACCAAACGTATTTATACACAGTACACAAATATTAGATACTTGCGCTCTCTACGTGGGTACACTCGTGTCATGGTTAAGTCTCTGTGTTTTATATTTTATTTGTATTATATATACTTTCCATCTCCTGTTTTACGATTTTTAATTTTTACTTTAACACACACTTCGTTTCAATTTTCAGTATTATTATTGCAATGGGAATCGAATTTTTCATCCTTTAGTAATTATCTAGTGTTGAAGTCAAATAAATATAAATTATCAGAATTCCACCTTCACCCCAGCAGCTTTCGCTCTGCATTAATATGTCAGCAATTCCGATCAGTTAATTTATATAACAGATCGGAGAAAAAGTCTTTTCAAATATAGACTATACTATCTATATAAACTGTTAAAATTCTCTTTGGCTGTACTGGTTGCATTTGGCGGGTTTTGATACCATTAAAAAGGTTACATTAAAAAAAAATAAACAATTTAGTAAAATGGCCCCGTCGTTTATCAATTGTTTTTCTTTCTGTAAAAATGAGTGGAGAAATTAGATACATTTTAAAATTTTATTATAAAAAAGGAAAAATGGACGCTTGTGGATTTAATGCAGTGTAAATAAGAGTAACACAAAGTTGATTTAAAGCTTTCCAATCCGGGAATTTTGATATCAAAAAAGCACCCCGCTCTGGGCGCCTGTCTTCCCTGATAAAACAGACGCCATTTTTTTAAAAGAGGGCCAAAATCGGCATATCAGTAATTACATAGCTGAAAATATGGGAATTATCACAAAACCGTTTTAAACCATTTTAAAAAAGCTGGATACTTAGGTGTCAAACTCACTGAAAGAAACATACTGAGCCGTGCACTTTGCGGTTCTTTATTGAAATGTAACGAAATCGAACCGTTTTTGAAGAGATTGATAAAGAACTCGTAATGAAAAGTGAGTCACGTACGACAAGAATGTGCAAAAAGTTCGTGGTTTTTACCACGAACTAACGAAAGGTCGGTTAGGCTTTACAGACTGTGCTAAAAGTCGGGCTAACTCGCTATGTGGTGATGCTGTGTGTGTGGTGGGTTTGGAAGGGTATTTTTCATTACGAGCTTTTATCGCCGCGTAGAATCATTAGGATCTCGAATGCCCACAACTGATGATAAGATTAAAGCAAGAAATTGAGAGAAAGCGGCCGAAATTAATCCATAGAAAGGATGTGGTGTTTCATTACGATAGCGCTGAACACATTTTTAGTCACTCAGAAAAATTAAGAGAGTTTGGCTGAGAGGTGGTAATGCATCCGCCATATATATATATATATATATATATACAGGTGTCCTTAAATTAAACGTCCAAACCAAAGTGGGTGGTAGATGACTTTATGACAGCTCTGAAAAAAATTAAAAAATAAACCATGTCACTTTTTTTTTATATGAGCATATTACTAAAAACGGCGAAAAATCAGACCTTTTACGATATTTTCAAGTACTATAACGACAAATAGGCTAGTTCTGGCATCGGATATTACTTGTTGGAAGTGCAAATAACTGCACTATCGACCACAAGTACAATTAAAACTAGACATATTACAATCATCATCATCATCATCATTTCAGCCTATTGCCGTCCACTGCTGGACGTAGGCCTCCCGCATGTTGCGCCACAATGTGCGGTCCTGTGCCGCCTGCATCCAACGACGTCCAGCAACTTTCACTAGGTCGTCGGTCCACCTAGTGGGGGGCGTCCTACACTCCGTCGTCCGATGCGTGGTCGCCACTCGAGAACCTTTCTTCCCCAGCGGTTGTCGGTTCGTCGAGCGATGTGGCCTGCCCATTGCCACTTCAACATGCTAATTCTTCGTGCTATGTCGGTTACACCCGTTCTTCTGCGGATTTCCGTATACTGGATTCTATCTCGCAGAGAAATCCCGAGCATAGCCCGTTCCATAGCACGCTGAGCGACTTTGAGCCTTGATATGAGGCCTACATTTAGGGACCACATTTCCGTGCCATAAGTCATCACTGGTAACACACACTGGTCGTAGACCTGTGTTTTCAGACATATTACAATACCTTAAAAAAATATACATTTTTTATGGCCATTCCTTAATTTTTCGAAGAAAACGTTAATCATTTGACTTTAATACATCACTCTGTAAAAAAAATATAGCGTAACCATAGTGGCAAGTAATTTCAAAAGTTGGCCACATTATTCATTATTCCAAAATGGTATAATACCTTCTAGATGTTAATGTAACTTTTAGAAGAAAAAAAAAATGTTTTTGTGACAGACAACGAAGTTTATGAAAAATGATTAGGTATATTTTTTGTTCTATTCTATTAGACCTCCTATAAAAAATCTTATTGCGTGTGTGAAAGAGAGACAGAGAGTGACGCCTATTGTATTTTATTGGGCACTAGGTAAATGTCCCTCCGAATATGCTCACTTTGTCGTTATAGTACTTGAAAATATCGTACAAGATCTGATTTTTCGCCGTTTTTAGTAATATATTCATATCAAAAAAAAAAAGTGACATGGATTTTTTTTTTATTTTTTTCTGAGCTGTCATAAAGTCATCTACCACCTATATATATATATATATATATATATATATATATATATATATATATATATATAGCTGACCCAACAGACGTTGTTCTGTTCAAATAAAATAAAAGGATGTCAGCGCGCCACTTACCGGGTCCAGTTGTGAATCTAAACCATTCTCGAATCCCCTTGAACACACATAAAAAAATTCGTCGATATCGGTCCAGCCGTTTAGAAGAAGTTCAGTGACATACACATGTAAGTAAAAAATTTATATATTTATATGTATAAACCTAAACGTATAATCAATGTTATTTTTTACGTAAATATGTACATACGCTTCTTTCTGTAGAGGATAGCCTACTCTATATCTATGATAAATATTTGATTCCTACGGAATAAATGTGTAGGATAAATCATAAGTATGGATAAATCCTACTGTATTACGTATTTCAGTTTTATACGTTTTTATTCCTTACAAATGAAAGATATAACATCGTAAAATCAGTGAAATTATTTTAAATAAAACTACTTTTTTTTTTTTTTGTGGGTGGGCTGCGGTCAGCGCGCTTCCGCACCACTCCGTCCGGGGCGACAGAGGGGCTTAAGCACGCAACTCCCGCAACCCACCCGAAAACCACCTCGCCTTCGTCGTTGGGCCGACCACCGGAGCAGGTTTACTTGTCGTCAGTGGTCGGCCCGACGGAAGACCCCCTACGTGGGGTACCCTCCCATCGACCGACGTCCCCCCTCGGGGAGGATGTTGGTCTTTCCTCACGCGGTGGGCCTCTCGGCGGGTGACGGACTAATCCCCGGTCACGTCACCCGCGCCCTCGGCTAGGGCGGCATGAGGCGCAGGTAGTTGCGCCTGCGCCGCCCCATTCGCCGGCGGCGGATCTCCTCATCGAGGCTGCGCTCCTCGTGCAGACGATCCGCCGCCTCCTTCTGCGAGATCACTGTCTCGCAGAAGGCTGCGACCGCGTCCCAATTCCCGACGCTGTCGACCATCGCCCTAGCGATGGCCGGCAGCGTCAGGTCGGCACCGATGATTGCGACGAGTTCACGGCGCTGCGTGGCCCAAGCGGCGCAGGCCTCGAGCGTATGCTGCGCCGTGTCCTCGTCGCAATCGCAGTGGTGGCAGGACGGTGTACTCTCCCTCCTTACGACCTTGTGCAGGTATTTAGCGAAGCTCCCATGCCCCGTCAACACCTGCACTAGTCGGAAGGAGAGCACCCCGTGCCGCCTTTCCAACCACTGCATCAGCACCGGCCGGAAGGCCTCCACGATTCGCACCCCGAACCGAGGCCTCTCCAGCCGGACTGCCCAACGGGCAATGACGTCTCGGCAAATAAAAAAAAATAAAAAAAAAAAAAACTACTTTACGGATTTTATCGCGTTTGTATTTGATTTTTGATTGTCTGACGTTTCGAACACTTTGCAGCGTTCATGGTCACGGGCGGACTAAGATGTCTCTCGTCCAACACGTCCTCGTTATTGCAGAAAATTTATAATTATCTACCCGATACAGAAAATAGTTATTAAATATTGACGCACATTTTGATACAAATTCATTGCCAGTGTAAGAAGAAAATGATTCTATATGAAAAAATTATATTGTTTATGGTTAGTAATTATTTAACATTAAAATTAATAGTAATTATATTTGAAAACCCTAACAATCTAGTATACTACCACCGTCCGTGGTATCCGTAAATCCGTAATCCGTAAAGTAGTTTTATTTAAAATGTGTAATACTCGCGTAAACATCAGAAATTATTCAGTGAATTTAGTTTTATATTTCCATTACTCGCGTAAACATTAGAAATTGTTGGTATGGAGCTTAACGTTTGATGATCAAAACTGAATTTAATAAATAATATAAAGTTGGCAAATAGGCAGTAATAATACAAACCTGTTTCATTGCCAAATAACAAATAAAATGTACCTTCTTTAGTTAATAAAAAAAGATTTTGTCTGTCGATCACAATATTTTCGTAAGTTGAGTTTGCATCGTCCTAAGCGTAAAGATTCTCGGCTACAGTCATCTTTAGTTGAAAAGTGGCCATAATAACTTCTCTTTTATAAAAACCACTTAAATGCTAGAGCCCATATGATTTATATTTACATTATTGAGCTTTTTTAGTATTTAATATACATATGTGAAATTGCAGTGTAGTCGTTTGCTTTATAACGCAGGGAAACCATTTTTAGATTAAATTGTAGTATCAAAGCAGGATGCAGGATGAATATTCAAAACGAATGTATCATAAATAAAATTCCCAATCTTGCCTGTATTTTACAATTTTGTAAGAATGCTATCGAGAATTTCAACTCCAAAGTCTTGTCTAAAAAGTAGTATCGGGTTTTACCACCAAAAAGTTTGATGATAACCGGTAGAACATGAAAAACTCATATTCGAGTGAATGAGACTACAAACTAAGTGTAAAAAATAATAAATATGGAATTATTACAACTCTGTTTGTAAAAAAATGCAAAAAATTATACCTTCAAGTAAATTTAATTATCAGGGTATTTTATGTATCTATTATGTAGGTACCTAGTTAATTCTTTTGTTGATATTATGCTGTCGTTGTAATCTTCCTTGCAATTATAGATTTTAGTGGGCCGACCACTGATGACAAGTAACCCTGCTCCGGTGGTCGGCCCAACGACGAAGGCGACGTGGACGTGGGGTGGGTTGTGGGTGTGCGTGCTTACGCCCCTCTGTCGCCCCGGACGGAGTGGTGCGAGGAGCGCGCCGACAGTAACCCATCCCCCCAAAAAAAAATTATAGATTTTAGTTAGACGCGGGCATACATTTATATTCTTAAAGAAGTAAGTATTAAAATAAAATCAAAAGTTTCCTCTGCAAAATTTTCAAACTTTCAAGTTTTCGTGGTTTACTAAGTTGGCATTTCATTTGAATTTTTAATGAATGCTCCACTTGAATTTTGTCAATGGATAAAAAATTGCGGCGACTTCATCTTACGGACTTACTTTACTTCATTATAAATCTACTAACTCTACCAACGGGTTCGGACGCTCTATATTTTATGCTTATTTTGTTGGTAAGCTGCTAATGGAGGGCGCTATGTCACTTCATCTCATTTTACATATGTTACATTGCTGAACCAGATGGGGTACATGGGGAAAGCTTGCTATAGTCTAACCAGACGACACATGTTCGATTTGATTTTTTTTTCTCTTGTATGTGGTCTTCTTCAATGTCTTAATTGTTTCTGAATATACAAACAGAATAATATTAATCCGTCACCATACAGAGAATGATACGACGCTATGTTGAATTTGACAGACTTATTGGCGTAATGCGTTAGTAATCAGTGTCCTCCTATGTGTTAGGGTTATCGGGTTAAGTATTCTCATTTTAAAATGGAATTGGAATTAATGGAAGGAACGCGGGATAGGATCGAGGTGGAATAGGATATAAGGCAGTTATCCTACTCCTCTATGATTAGTGGAATTTTGCGGCAAATTGCAATTAAAATTTCTGGAGGCAACTAATCACAGAGGAGTAGGAAGACGACCTTATATCTTATTCCACCTTAATCCTATCACGTATTTTTTCTTGTTTTGCGGTGTGCGATATATTGATTAATCATGAAAAAGTGGTGGGTCTCTCTTCCATCCCTCTATTTTAAAATAATAATGGATTTCCGCTATGTTCCGCTTACTTAATTCTATTAAAGCATTCTCGATAAACTGGTTATCGATCACAAAATATGACTCAGTGGTAATAGTAAAAAAAACTACTACTAAAAGTTTTATAGTTGTAACACGTATATAACAATTTTTCGTGGCAGTCTTAATAAGTAGTTTTATGATGCATTTATATCGTTACAACTATGTTACACGCAAACAACTACGAACTACTAAACTATTATATGGAGATAACAAAAACATTTTAGTAGGATGTAAAGAAAAAAAGGTATGTCTTAAAACTGTGATGTTACTCGCACCAGACTCCAGGCATAATATTTTCAAGATCCCTTTGTGGACGTAAAAACTAGGCAACATTTTTTTCGTTTGATGTCATGTACGTAAATGTAAAGTACTGTATGCAGTACTTTATATTTTTGTTACTTTTCTTCTTTTTTCTGTGTTGTCTTTAAGAGTTTCAAAATTTCATGAAAATCTTAAGATGGTTTATAGCATTAGTTATTCAACAAAAAACCTTTTTACTAAGTATACTCGTACATATATACGTTTGCAGGGAGTGATGTGTTAAGAATATGATTTGTCACAACCCTTTACGTCCTGGGAGAAAACATGCACCTTAGTTCTGACAAAATCTGGTGCTGGATTCTGTACAGGTTTTCTCAATAATTGCTCAATAGCAAGTCCAAAACAGTATTCGTTAGAGACTAAAAAACTGTCCTGAATGCCGTGCGATCAAAGCTACATATGGTGTAGCCTCTTTGGGCTGATGGAGTAAGAACACAATCTACCAATTTTTCCTTTGTACATCTTAAAGGATTACTGAGGGACGCAAATCGTCACTGCCAGAGACAGAAAACTGGAAGCAAAACCCTATCTTAACCTGTCTGATCAGCCTCGTGTAGTAATTTTCCTACCATCGCGTAAGAGACATGTCCAATACTGGGAGTACATAGGCTGAAGAAGAAAATAACTACATGGTGAAATCGGGATATATTATACTATCGTCTTAGGTTCAAGGGCGTAAGACTACGAAAAATATTTTTAGATGATTTCTACTAATCCTCGGTTTCACCTCATCTTTATCCGGATTCACCGCGTTCTTGAGCCGACTTGATCCATTGCGCAAATTGTGAGAATCATGCTAGCTGATAATAGGGCATGAATTGATCGACGGTCCAATTGAAATGAAGTTTATAAAGTGGCACTGGTTTGAGATGTAGCAGTGGACTGTGTATTTTGGTAGCGATGTAAACATTCCTCTATCGGCATCTGCGGGCCAAACTTCATTTACATAATTAATCTGCGTCCAAAGTCTGCGTTGGTTCAGTTGGCTGACCTTAATTAAAGAGCGATATTTTAGAAAGCTTGTCGTCCATATGCTGGTCATTATGTAGATACCTTTGAATTAGTTATAACAAATAGACCGTGAGGGTAGATATCCCTACATATTATGATAATGTCGTTGACTCAGATATCGATATTATGTAAAAATAATTTTTACACTTTTTGATTATTTGCGTAATAAACTAATTTGCGTAATAAGAAAATTAATAGCTACGGCAAAGAAAATTAAAAGAGATCTCTCACGCAGAGTATATCTAAAAGACAGCTTTAAGTCCCAAATTGTACCAACGTAATACAGTCCGAAAAAAACCTCAAGATAAAGGTTTTTTTATGAATCTATAAACGTAGTACAGAACTGAATTTAATTTAGTTAATGGAAAACATAAGACGAGATCAAGTTTATTTCTGGGAATCTACTAGGCTGAATATAATAATAGTTTTATAGTCGTACCCGCTTACATATAGTGGAAAGGCATACCTATGCTGGCCCGGCTCATGATGAGGGCACTTCAATTAAAACGGTTGAAGTTTGTTTAAATGCTTCTATTAACACATAGCCTTACGAAACCGCTCATTTAAAGATTTTACTGTAATATTATTCTAAATAAATCAAGTTATTCTTGAATAACTAATTCTCATTTTGTTATTGCTTGCGCGTAATCTAGTTAGATATAATCGTTTTAAAAGGTCTTTCATAATTTAATAATGACATACATATTAGGTCATGTAATATGTTTCAGTATTGCATTGCGACGGCACAATTTATTGATTTTTCATTACTTGAATTTGATTTTTCAACCAGTAAATTTCTAGCATTGTTTTATTCTATTAAAAAAAAAATATCTAGATTAATTACTATTAGCCTGACATTGTTGCCGGACTGGCCACGGAAGTTAAGGATTTGGTACCAGTAATCGGCCCAATAACCAAGGAAAGGGAATACGGCGGGTTACAGGGTCGTGCGCCGTCCTTTCGTCACCCTAGACGAGACGGACGGCATGCGTCCGCACTATGGCCTGCCAAAAAGCCTGACAATGTTGTTTGTTGACAGTTACGTCTTTTCCAATTAACTGCGATGGTTCCATTTTATTATAATTTATTCGCTATTACGTTTTCTTTAATATTGGCTAACTCCTCTTTTATAAAAAAAAACTTTGGGTCAAGATCGACGCAGAGATCATTTCGCCTTCGTGAAGATGGCACAGATAGGACCTACTCAAATTAAGGCTCCAACGGTCGTTGAATTTTAAATCTTTTCTTTATTTTGATAGGCAAATTTCGGCTCCTTTATTTTTCTTTTGTTAGAATTTATAATAACAAACTCATCGTCTCATACAGTATTTTTAAGTGACAGCCCGTATGTAATAAAGCAGTTAATATTTTGAGTATTTAAGTAATTCCCAAGTAAGCCATTTAATCGGCCATCGCTTACTTAGCGATTAAGCTTGAAGAATCGTTAGAGTCGGGGCGAGACGGAGAGGGGTAGAAGCGTCATCCCAAGGGTTGGCCTCGTTTTAGCTAACAAATCGCTCGCCCGCACCAAGAACAGGTAGTGTCACGCCTCATTACTCCGAGTTTATGTTCGCCAAATCACTCTTACGTCATGAATAAACAAGATTTTAGGCTTATGACCTTCAACACAAAATTTGGCTTACAATACTTATTGTTTCCAGTACTTATACTATACTGATACATTAGCAGTTTTTGATTAGTTTTACTTCGCAGTATGTAAAGAAATGTAGACATGTTTTTAATTTCAGAGGAAACTTCCTTTACCTCGAAATTGAACTCATTGAGTTTGTGTAGCAACATGCGACTGCTCATCCTGTAACACTCTGTGGTATAGTAGGTCAATTTACCTCCCATTGTGGAGGAGGCTCAAACCCAGCAGTGGGTCATATATGATGTTGGTCATATATAATGCTGTAATGATCATGATGAAAAGTGTTATTCAGTGTTATTATTTTTTTATATTAAACGCAACGTCGAAGTATATCTTTATGTGCCTGTTTCTATTAGACGACAATTGGTATGTCGACTTTTGGCGAGACTGTGCAAGTGCATGTGGTATTCTTGTATTATATTCAATATTTTAGTGTTTTAATGTGTCATATTGGGACACTATTATGGAGGAGGCCCGAGCCCAACAGTGGGACGTATATGGGCTGAGATGAATGTGTCATATTAAATAATTTTGACGATATTTTATGTACTATGTGGCGGCAAATAACATTGTTGAAGGCAACAATTAGATTTACTGACGGACAATCACTAATATGAAGAAACTGATAATTTGTAAAGAAAATTATAACTCGTCGCTGTCAAAAGTGGCACGTAGCCGATTGCCAAGACAAAAAAAAAGAAGAATTAGTATGTCCCGTTCTAGGTGAGATTAAAACGTTTTAGATAAAGCTTGGATCTAAGCTTCTATTCTATTTCTTCGAATTTAAAAATAAATACCATTGCATTTATCTGCCGCGTTTTTAGTACCCGTTTTTTTTATAATGTTTTGATAAGTTTTCTGAACTTGCCCTTATACAGATTTCAAATTAGTTTTTAAATATCTTGGCTTCTGTTCTCTAACTTGTGTGTAGTATTAGAAAGTTGAAGAAGTAGTTTAATGATCTGATATGTATAATGCATTAAGTATTGCTCTTGTTTTTAAATGGTTGCTTCTAGGAAAAATGTATAAATTACTAGCAGACCCGGCCACGCGTTGCTGTTGTTTTTGTTATATTACATTTTATTAAACTATGTAAGTGGAACTGTAGGCGAACATCTGTCATGGAGGTCGCAATATTTTTTTACAAATGGCATCTATATAAAAAAGCAAGTTAAAATCGTATATGATATGTTTGTAGGTTTGACATAGCAGTGCCATCTATTAATTAATTACTCAACCCAGTCAACACATATCGCCATCTGTTAAAATCGTTTGGAGTTAACAGATAATTGTGAATGTCAAATAATAGACAAATAATTTGCAATAAAATAATATTGCGACTATAAATTAAGATGTAAGCTATCCTATCTTTCAAGTTGGATCAAACTGCACACGGTGTGCAAATTTGATTAAAATCGGTTAAGTAGTTTAGGAGTCTATTGCGAACAAACAACGTGACACGTAATTTATATATATTAAGATAATATTTATGTATTTTATAAATTATTTATCTACTCCTATTTTTTTTTATTAATCATCATCATCTTGCTCTTATCCCAATTACTTGGGGTCGACGCAATCTGTCATTTGTTTTGACATATTGCAAAAAGTTTCGGCTATGACTTTTATGACCGGCCGCCTGCTTGACGTCAACCCATTTTTTTTTATTAATATTGAATTAAATTATTTCGGTGAGCCAAAAAGCCTTATGCTTGTGTATTGAACTCCAAAGGGCTTACCATTAGCAAAATAATAGTTTAGATCGGGTAACAAAATACTGATTAATAAAACAAGGCGATGTTTGGAGTACGTGAATAACAATATTTATGTAAGTCGGGTACCACAGTTGCTTCATGCCACTAGAGTACTTATGTCGCCTACTTTAAAATTCTAAACAGATTATTTAATTTAGTTAATAATATCTGGTAAGTATATATTTACAAAAATAGCTACCTTTGAAAGCAAGTTACGCCATCGATCCTTTTCGAGAGAGCCGGACGCCCAACTTTCTGAGGATGTTTGCGTGTGGTGGGTTTTAGTGATGCCATTAGTCTTCTAATTAATCATTAATCTTCGCGCTAGGCAGTGATCTTATAAAGGTTCATAAGTGGCAGCAACACTTACCAACAGATGTACTGTTTGCTCGTTTGCCACCGTTAGCAATAAGAAAAACATTCTAGCTATCATAGAACTATAAACATTATTAGAATTATTGTTTTAATCCCTTATAAAATATATTTGAAACGACTGTTTTTTACATTTCAAAATACACGCAATTCTAATTTAAAAACTGGCTTATTAAATTTCCATAATGATTATTTTTATAATTTCAATAAAACAATAGATTAACTGATTGAAATTTTAATATCTAGGAAATAGCAGTGAAATACTACAAAATATAAAAGAGAGAAAATGTGAGTTTTATGAAAAGAATATTTGCGGTCTGGCCATTTCAATAAGTATTAAGAGAGGCAATCATTTTTCAGCGCGTTGGTGATAATAATGATGCTATTTATCAAGCACTCGAAGGGATGGGTAATTATTAACGTAATATTTCTCTATTATTTATTTATTTATATTTTCGGCCGTATTTTCTATATACTAAATCATTAATGTACCTACGGAAAAACTGTTAGAGCTTAGTTCAATCACGAGGAAATGCTTTCAAATGATTTATTGTTTCGTTGAATATGCATGACGGGATGAAAAATAACACCAAACGTGTGGAGTAGTTAACGTAAGAGGATTGGAGCGGTCGAGATTGCGCGATTCATTGAGTTCAGATTGCAATCGGTGACGTAACGGAGTATACGCAGCCGGTAAATCTATCGTGCCGTAGCAAACTAAAAAGCTACGGTGTGATACACTATCCACGTTTTTTATTACTGTCTACGAGTAGTACATGGTAAATTAATTATTAGTATGTATTTGGTTTTACGTGGTTGTCAGGCAAAGCATCATCATCTCAGCTCAGGTACTTCAGGGCTCGAGCCTCCACCATATCAGGATAACAATTGATTTACTATACCATGCTGGTCAGAAAGCCGTCGCCCCGGACTGAATGGACCGCGTGCGCGCTTAACATAGCCCACCCCAAAAAAAAAAAGTGTTTTATTGTAAGTTTACCTTCCCTTGCACAGATATTACGTGCTTATTAAATCTCTTAGTCGTCTTTTGCAACACCCATGGGCAAAATAGGAACCCCTATCTTGGCCGAAATTGATTTGTATTCTTAATCTGTCACCGTACAGGAAATCCAGCCCTTCATTGAAAATTAAATCTCACAAGATGTATAATGATAGAGAATAAATTTGTTATTTATAACTATTATTTGATTAAATTAAAAGTTATGTATAACGAATTTAAATAAAAGTTATGAGTAACGTATATATTTTCTATGAAAAAATGACACTAAAACAACATGCGGTATAAATATTCAGTAGTGTCCAACTGTGATAAGATCTATGTCATAAATAAGCTTTTGGGTTATTTTAACATTATATTACACACCACTTAAGTTTAATATAATAAATGTTTTTTTTTAAGAATACCATTACACCATTGTATTTCACTATTTGAACATATCTGTCATAAAAAGAATAAAGTATAGCATAAGAGCTCTCATATGACATAGGTCGGGTCACTGTTAGACAATGTCAAAAAGTGGGGCCAGGGTTCATACAAATTTGCCCGAGGTCCTTTCGCTTTCAAATAACACTTTCATTGGACATACTTCAGTACCTTCTATGCTCGTCCATTTATTATTGTTAGATTTATATTTACGTTTGACTGAAAAAGTTGTACGAAAACATGACTGGCTTATAAATATTTAGATTGATATTGGACGCAAGTAAAACATATGAAAAGGATATTAAATCGAGCTGTTATTCATGTTTGTTATAATTCTAACGTGACTTAAGCATGTTTTCACTAATTACCTCTAAATTTTATATAACACATAAGGCGTTATAAGTGATACAAAGCATAAGCTGTCTAACATTTAAGGGTCGTTGTAGAAAACGGGCATATCTGATTTTTACTATCTCGACGTTTTGAATATTTTTCAGGGTTCATATTCCTCGATCCAACCACCAGCGACCTCGGCTAGGTCAGCATCAGGCGCAGGTACTCATACCTGCTTCGTCAGACCTGCCGTGTAAATACAGTTTATGTCTAATACATTTATTATACCCGTTTATATTTATTTATCAATTTATTTGAAAAAAATTGCTAAACATTTTGAAAGTGGTAATAGTCGTTCGTATCGTAAGAACAATGTGCAGATGTAAACACTTGTTTCAGTAGTATACTATAATAGCGTAATCTTATACGAGGCTTATCAGCTTTTATAAGAATGGTCTAGCATCCTTATGTAAATACAATTTCATCTTTGTTTTATTATTTACATTATTGATAGTCTTTTAAATTTGCTAGAACATTTAATGTTGATATGTGGGTGTTTCACTGCTATATAATCTAAAACGCCAGGATTATGATGATTAAGGCTATTTTGCTTTTAAATTTCATTACGGTGAAGTGATTAAGCACGTAAATTGCCGTTAATGTTATTAAATGATCGAACATATTTTATTTTATGGACAATTTCTTCAATAGTTTATTGTTATTACCTAGAATCTCTTTAATCCAGTTTCCTTATAAATGTTAAGCAGGCTATTTTTGTAAATAAGAAAATGTGGCATTAAACGCATTAACGGTTCTATAAATATATCTTTAAATATATTAAGTTACATTGATTTTGATACTATGTATAATTGTATACTTAACTTTTTGATTTTGGTTAAAAAATTAAATATAGATCTCCTTTTTCTTTTACAAATGCAAAGAAATAAATGAAGGATGCTTTTATGATATGACATGTACTGAACGCATATTCATTTATTTCATTCATCATTTATTTCTTTGAGCTTTTAGAAGAAAATGGAGATCCATATTTAATATTAATTATTATTCTACTTTTCTTGTACATACTCGTAGTTCCTCACCTCTAAATTGCGACTTATGTAGTTTATTGAATTAAAGATTTACTCGGCAAAGATTTATGTCAATTGCAAATATCGTGCAGATATAATGATAATCCTAGCCGAGACAACTAGTGATTTGATTTTGGGGATTAATCCATCACCCGATAGAGGCATACCGCGTGACGAAGACGTGCCGCTGAAAGCCGCCTAGGCGTCGACTCGAGGAGGTACCCGGAAGTGTGGCTGGACAGTCACTGATGACAATGACGGGTGCCGGTGGCCGCTCAACTACCGAAAATAGAGGTACGGCTACAGCAGGTTATGTGGTTGCGCACCGCACTCCGCTGTTCCGGACGGATTATGTAAGACTATACTCTGTGGTATCTACTATCGCTTAAAAGAAGATATGACGGCATGGATTTTTGAAATATTTATTGATATTATCATGCAATTCCGTAAATTTTAACCCGTAATAAATATTTTATAAAATAATCCCACTTAAACATAAATGTAAAAATGAAAGCTAAGTTCAATATTATGATAATAATAGTGTCGTTGTAGAATTCACCAATAAGACTTGAAATTTAAATAGGTACCAAGTTCGACAGACTTTAATAGATAGAAATTCATTTAATAGAAGAACTTATAACATTCTTAATAATATAAATAAAATATCTACTACAATAATGTTAACAATTTGTAAACATGACTTGTTAAATTTTAATTTATTTAATTTTAATATAATTATTTACATAAGGAAAATAATTTATGACCTATTGAGCCTCAACATTTAACTTGGTTGGCATTTAACAGCAAATCAAATATTTAGTAGAACAGGACTTTCAATATAGAACAATAACTTGGGCATAATATAAAAAAATACGTGTTTTATAATTAGCTTATCATATATAGGTACATATATTGTGTGTGACTTGTATCTGAAAATTATCTTTAAGTCAATTCTTGAGGTTCAATATTTTAATCATGGTACGTGAAAATTTAAGTTTTAAAATACAATAATAAATGTCAATATAATAAATATCCAGTTACATTCTCCGTTTGTTGACGGAGTAAGCATATAGTACATCATCAGCACAGCTGACATTGACCTACTATACCACACTGGTCCGACGGGTTGGCATAGGGATTTATTTAGATATTTTTACAATATATATATATCTATATATATAAAAGAAAGTCGTGTTAGTTACACTATTTGTAACTCAAGAACGGCTGTACTGATTTGGCTGAAAATTGGTGGGGAGGTAGCTTAGAACCAGGAGAAGAACATAGGATACTTTTTATCCCGTTCCAGTTCACGGAACAAAAGGGCCTCCGTCTTTTCCAGGGCTACCCTCAACCCCAGCGCTTCTATCCATCTGATAATCTCCTCGGTGCCGAGAGTTGCCAGGCCTGCCGCCTCCTCTAGCGTCCCACCCTGAGCTGTGACGAGTGTATCGTCGGCGTAGCAAATTACGCCCAGCCCGGGTGGGAGGCTTACTCTCAACGCCCAGTCGTAGCCGATGTTCCACAGGGTCGGACCCAGAACCGACCTCTGTGGGACACCGCACGTTATGGGCGTTCGCACATCGTCCCCTACTCGGTAACGTAGAGGACGTTGTGCCCCTCCAAGTAGTCTGCCACCAGCCGCCTCAGGTACACGGGCACCCCGTGATACCCCAGCGCCTCCCTGACGCAGCTGAATAGCAGACTGTTGAAGGCGTTGGCGATGTCCAGGGACACCGCCAACAGCACTCCTCCGCCGGTGACGGCCTCCGTCACCGCCTTCAGGCGGCACAGGACCGCACATTGTGGCGTGACATGAGGGAGGCCTACGTCCAGCAGTGGACGGCAATAGGCTGAAATGATGATGATGATGACGATGCGTTTTCGGTTACGTTTTGCTATAGCGGAGGCATTTCTAATTCAGACACAAGTAAGGCAGGGGACACGATTAGTACATAATATATGTAAGTCCACGTAAAAAAGTCGGAAATTATTAAATTATAAAATATTCGTAGTATAGAGCAATATATAAAATTTTATTATAAAAAAATAAATCACACATATTTGCCCACATTGATGTAAAAGTTACTATGTATTTGGACATGACAGAAGTAGAATATGTATCGGTACAGTTACAACAAACATATTATGAGCAATTTTGATTGGTAGAAATATAATAGGGATTTGTAGTATTTGCAATTAGCCGTGTGCAATCAAACAGCCCTCAATAAATGCTGGCATTGTTTTGCCGGTTATTGCAATTCCGTAACCGAGACACGTCCAGAATAAATTAAACTGCAATTTGGGGCCTTTAATATGGAGTGTGTTCGCGCTATTGGGCCATAGTGGCGTGTGGCAACGTAGCGATATGAGCAGCATTCGAATGAGTACACAAAGTGGTTCGTAGTGCCTACCTACTCGTCAGTAATGCAGCCAGGCACATGATTGCTACAGTTGGACACTCGGGAACCGTTTGTTATCTGCATGCAAACCTACATATGATCAATTTATTGTTAAAATATCATTGCAAATTTATGTAGTATTGACTATAAAATCTACTTGGGTTACTATTTGAGAGCTGGAGCCAACTTCGAATTCAATTGCGGATGTAAGAAATACGTCATATATTAACATTTTAAAGCTGAATAATTTGTGTAAATTACACACATGATATAAATAATTCCAAATTATGTACCACTAGATATCTAAGGGAAAAGCTGTCCATTAAACAATTAAAAAGCAAATTTTATTTATCTCGATTTACTTAATCACTCGTTCTTATGTGTACAATTTCTAAAGTAAATAGGCGTCTTGAAATGAGTAAAAATAACATTCACATTTGCATTACATAAATAGGGACATCCTCCGTGTGATTATGGAGTAAGAATACATTCACCACCCCCACCTCTTGTCCCTGAGTATCGCAAAAGACGACTAATATGTAGATAACATTAATTTATGCAAGAGAAGGAAAAGTCGACATAAAGCACTATACCAACACGTCTGATCAGTGCGGCATAGTAGGTGCATTTTCTTCCCATGGTGGAAGAGAGCTGAGCCCAACAGTGGAACTTATCTGAACTAAGATAAGATGATATAGAGACATATATGAATATGAATGTGCGTTAAAAGGTAATGATTTAGTTAAACTGCAATGAGTAACCTTTATAATTTTTATAGCCTTAAAATATAACGCTGCGATTTATTTTATTTTAAGCTTACAATTAGATTTTTTAATTAGTGCTAGACATAGTTAAGCTTTTATATGGACATAGTCTGAAATAAATGGATATTATTATTATGTATCTCCTATATTCACGGGTATCTTCCAAGGAAAGATACCTGGTCCTTTGAAAGGCGTACATGGGGATATGGATCCAACATGCAGAGGCCTTTGGAGAAATTTAATTTAAAAATGGGATGGGACGTCTACCGATGGCACTCCACGTCTGCATATAACACACGTGGACTGCCAACGGTAGGTGTAAAACTATTGTGTGATGATGGTATCTAATACATACACGATTATGTGGTTGGAGGTTAAATGAACCAGATTAACATAAAACTATTGATTTAATAACTGTCGTCTGCCTTCAATACCTTTAACGTCTTGAACTTTGGCAGACGGTGACTCGCCAACTCACTGAATGGGCCCCCCTAAACGGTCGCCACAGACATGCAGGCCATACGGGCAACAGGGGGGCAACATTGGTGCAAGTGGCTTGAGGTGCCGAGCGGTGCGGCGCCGGTGTCACCAACGCAAGTCCTCGATAAACGGAGACCCGCAGTGGTTTCCCCGTAGTTATGCCCTTGAAAATGGCACTTCCACCCACGAGCATATAGCTCTGGCGACCCCTCTCTGATCAGCCGTTTAAGGCAAGCCAAAGTTGAGAATCCTGCGGGCACTCTTCGGTTTCCACTCCAGCCAGCAGTAAAGGGGAGCTGGATACGAGGCCCTGGCCGACTCTCTGGGGCACTCAGGACCGCAGTGTCGCCATTCATATTCAGCACGCCAAAAGCTGCCCTGCGGTTTTTATTATTATTATACTCATGTATCTCCGATTCACGGCTATCTCCCAAGGGAAGATACCCGGTCCTTTGAAAGGCTTATATGGGGATATGGATCCAACACGCAGAGGCCTTTGGAGAAATTTAATGTAAAAATGGGATGGGATGTCTACCGATGACATTTTACGTTTGCACATAACACACGTGGACTACCAACGGTAGGTATAAAACTATTGTGTGATGATGGTATCTAATAACTGATTATGGGGTTGGAGGTTTGATGGACCGGCTAAATTAAAAACTATTGATTGAAAAACTGTCGTCTGCCTTCAATACCTTTATCGTCTTGAACTTTGGCAGACGGCGACTCGCCAACTCACTGAATGGGCCCCTCCAAACGGTCGCCACAGACACGCAGGTCATACGGGCAACAGGGCGGCAACATTGGTGCAAGTGGCTTGGGGTGTCGAGCGGTGCGGCGCCGGTTTCACCATCGCAGTGGTTTCCCCGTAGTTATGCCCTTGAAAATGACACTTCCACCCCCGAGCATAAAGCTCTGGCGACCCCTCTCTGATCAGCCACTTAAGGCAAGCCAGAGTTGAGAGTCCTGCGTGCACTCTTCGGTTTCCACTCCAGCCAGCCAGTAAAGGTGAGCTGGATACGAGGCCCTGACCGACTCTCTGGGGCACTCAGGACCGCAGTGTCGCCACTCACATTCAGCACGCCACAAGCTGCCCTGCAGTTTATTGGCTTGCCATAAATCTTGTGATACATTTTTTATTTTGTGTCAAAAGAACTTAGAGAGCCATATAATGTTCCTCCGTGGTTTGCGTTAGTCTCATGGTGAGATAACGACTGGCCCAGAGGGTTATTACTATTATTATTATAGGATCCCATGTAACTCAGATCCCAACAAACGTAGAATATTAAATATATGGTATGTGGTCAGATAATTGAACACAATTATATCTTGTTATTTATATATTTCATAGCTCGTATTTATATATATTCCCCAAGGAGGGACAGCGCGATAGTCGGCACGTTTAGTAGACATGTCGCCGGTTTTCGTTATGATTTTCCAGAAGAGCGCTGCTATCGATTCCATTGCTGCTGCCCCAACTGGTTTTTATGACTCCCATAAGAAATCAAGGGATATTTATGGCTTTTATTCCTCACTCATCACTATATAAACACTGATAATGGTGCGATTGA
This sequence comes from Lymantria dispar, assembly GCA_032191425.1. NCBI lineage: Eukaryota > Metazoa > Arthropoda > Insecta > Lepidoptera > Erebidae > Lymantria > Lymantria dispar. The sequence continues at coordinate 17,141,534 of CM063446.1, read as the reverse complement.
TCATTCGATCACTAATAAGAAATTTCTTTGTAATAATAATTACTTTAAATTTTATTGTGCGTTTTGTCGCTCATATTAATAACATTGAATATGTAATTTATTTGGCGATCATGGATTAGAGACAATGTTTCATAGTTTAGGGGAGCATCTTCTACATATTCATTGTACATATTGAGCCTTAAGTTCGAACAGCTCGCTCCATTTGCGGCATTCCTGCAAGCTAACGTCACATAAACAGAGCCCATGTTGTCTCTACACACGACAATCGACCTATTGTCTGCCGATAATTCCTAAACTGGGCAACATTTAACTGCTGCGAAACATATTAGCATTTCCGTGAACGCCACATTTATTCTGTGTAAATATTTGTAACTATGTTTATATAGTTAGTGGTGTTTAAACATATACTTAACGAGGTAAATACCTGCCGACTGCCAGTACATAAGTAAATACGGTAACATTGATTCAGTTGATGGTTTCAATCATTACTTTGAAATGCTTAAGCGCATGGCATTAGTAATGTCGATCGCTTGACGATACTACAGTTAGACTCACTGTTTTATTCTCGTGTGAGAATAAACGCCCTTAACGAGACCTTTACCTTCATTATTATATTTCACGATATGTTGGTAACTTTTTTCATCCTACCGAATGGAAACGAAATGTTTTGCAGATTGATAATATTATTTATTTTAACTGACTCGGCGTTTTCTTTTTAAATCATTAGGTTCGATTTTTTACCACTAGTAATTACAATTAATTATCTTATAGATTCGCATAAAGTTTTTATTTTTGTTACTGTTGATATTTTATTTGAAAGAAAAGATATACTCAAAGATACACTCTTTTAAAAGATTTTATTTAAATTATCTAAAAAGTAACATATAAATTGTGTAATGTAAATGTATTTGATTTATTTTGTTTTCATCTTTTGAGAGCATTTAAAGAGCTTTTTTTTTGCTAATAACTTACCTTTTGTTCGTTATACTTCTCAATCCGTCCGCAATTATTGTGTTAATTACTGTATACTCTTCAATATTTTATTACTTTCATTAGCTCCTGTAGCTATTTTGGCTATAAGAGCATCAGCATCATATTGGTGACGGCACTAACATCAGATACTGAATATCACCTAGTGGCATAGCACTTATTAATGCTATTCTAAAGCCCAAAATAGATTGGGATATTTGACTTCAATCAACACTCGCGTAAACATTAGAAATCAGTAAGAAAATTTCTAATACGATAGGGTTATTTTGTCGCGTTCTTTTGTTTTTATAATTCTATTTCCTTCTAGCATCAGGCCAGTCTGAACACACACACACTTTTAACAAACTTGTATAAAATTGTAACTTTTTTTGTTATGGTAAATAAATAAATAAAAAAAAAATACACAGATTATCTTTTTTTGGGCCGGCCGTAGTCCGTCTGCACCCCACCCTCTGGATTGGGGTAATAGAAGGGCAGCGTGGGGCACCAAGCCCGTGCGCTGCCTTAACTCCGGTGATAGACACCGCGAGTAGGTAAATCTTTTTAATCATCTGATTCTGGTATGAATGTTATGTGAGTAACAATGATTATAAGATTTCCGTACATCAAAGAACACAAGCTTCAAGTTATCGGTTTTACTTATTAAACATTATACTGCAAAATGACTTGTTCAACAAAATTGTGAATCAACTTTTGTTAATACTATATTGAAATTAAGGCATGTTTTTTACTGCTTTATTTTGATTATTATTTATAGTTTTAATCATTCATTATACCAATGTTTAGATAGTGAAGTATTATGATAACCTTTGATGTTTACGCGAGTATTTCACATATGTTTGTAAAAAGTATATTAAAACACGATTAAAACCGTTTTTACTGTTTATTCTATTTATCCGCTTAAACTGCTCACATCCTTAATGAGATCCTGTTTTAATTATTTCTCAGTATTCGTCGTTCGTTTTCTCTCGAAAGTAGCCGAGTCATTCTGAGGCGGAAACATACTTTTCGAGCTTAATTATTTTCTTTTTTTGCTGTAGCTGATATTAATTAAGATTTTCGTTGAGAATACATTAAAATTCATAACTTAGATATTAGAGTTGTTAACATCTGGTGCCACTTAAGTATTATCCTAGTAAGAAAAGCATTAACTTCTTTTATATCTTTTAGTTCGTATAATGATTGTTAAATAACTCTTATAGTTATTAGTAGGTAGAATAGTTTGGACCGCAATGATGCAGGTCATCAATAAAATTTTACTTCAGATATAATTGATATGTCTTGATTTCTCTTGATTCTCTAAAATATTCCATTTTCAACGTTCGTTCCATTTGGAGCGTTTCTTGTAACAAGCAAATTATTTAAATTAAAATAGTAATATGCCAGGAAAAAAGAGGATTAAGGCTGACCCTTGACGATGTGGTGTACAACTGTTACCAAAGAGGTGAAAAATATGTGATGCTTAAATGTCTGTAGTTGAATCCGCATATAACTCAGTAGAGAGCGTTCTAGCGAATCAAAACTCGTACTCTTATTCACCAGAACGCGAAGAACGACCCCGATAATGGAATAAGATAAGGAGAATTAAAACTGATCTGAGAGATTTGTTTATAATTCTTTTTAACATTTTTTTTTATCTACAAGTGCAATACTTGAATCGTTTAACACGTAAATTTCAATCTCACTGCCAGAGACTTTGGCATGGTTTAGAATTTTCATACTCTTATTTTAATGTTATGTCTACCTACGTAATTTAATCATTTCTAACAAAACCTGTATTTTTTTTAAAGACACTAATAAAATAGTCAACGGACACAAATTACATCCAGACTCAGAACATCAATTTGTGAATCGCAGTGTTGGCACTATATATATATATATATATATATATATTATACATTTACACACCACTTTAGAATTGCTCATCCGATTAAGCGACCTGTTTACGAGTTCGCGCATCGTAACACTTAAGAGCTGTTAGCTATAGTGGCTGTTATTGTCCTATTCATTGAGAAGGTATTTTATGACGTGGAACATACTCGTAATACAGTTCAGCATCTCAAGTTATGTATATGGATGTGTGATATAATTCATGCCGTTCAGTTCACGCCCACAGTTGTCGCCAACTCGTAAAGCGGTTGACAGAAGCTGGTCCTTACGAGCCAGTAATACCATAAATAAGGCTGTACAGTCTGCTTTGTGCACCCATATACCCGCCCATTCGCATTTATATGCACTTACATGTTCTGGAGTGACGCGAATTTAAATCGCTATGAGTATGACAGAAATATGGTAGGTACTGTCTCTTTTAGTTGATGCTTTGTATGCTCTTTTGTATGTCAACAGGGAGGTATTTCTTTTTACTATCGCATTAAAATTATATGACATATTTTCTTTTGAAATAGACGTCAGGGTTTTATTAGAATCTATAATTTATTTTGCGAAAATAATATATTTTAGTTAGTTTAAATATAATAATAATAATTTATTTTAAATAAAGTTAGTCAAAAATACGTCTCTGGGAACAGATTCAATCGATCGTCAATCTCGCCTTTCATAAATGTCTACGAAAAGTTGATAAGGGGATTCAGTATTTTCTGATATTCTGAAATCTAGTCTAATCTTAGAATATCGTTGTCCCTTTGGTTTGTGGTCAGTTATGTATGTCAGTATGTCAGTTATGTTGTAGATGTCAGCCAGATTTAAGTTAGTTCATATAAAATAACATTCAACCAATTTTTTTTAGACTATAGATTTAACCTTAATACATTTGGGTATCACAGATGCGACTTAACTAATACATTTTATTGACTTTAGTCAGGCTTAGTTTATTGATTTTAGTTTATACTCAAAAATCTATCTCTAATATCTATCTATCTATCTCTAATATAATTTCTAGAATATGACTTCCATAGTTGTGAGAAGTGTTACTGTGTTTTTGCCAGAAATAAAATAATATATAAACTGGAGGTACATACTTATGAGTGCAACAGAAGAGCGTGTCTGGAGCGCTACAACACTCGATAGTAAATTTAATTTTGTGCAGGCGACCAATCCTCAATAGACTTCTTTCACATTACAGCAATTCTCTACACAATACTCACCTGTTTTTAGTAGTCACTATGTACAAAGTAAGATTTGAAGGTTCAAAAACATTCACAGTATGAATAAACGCCGCTCTTGAAAGAACTAAAAACATATAAAATATTAAGTATACATCTATGAAAGTAACTAAACAATTAGTTATTTTCGTTTGGATATTCGTTTTGAAAGATTTGAGGAATATTATTTGGAGCTTTATTATTATACGGAATACTAAACGTAAGATGCTGCTACTCATTCGTTCGTGGCGTTTTTCGCCTTCCATTCGGCTCCGTTTTACATTTTTATTTTACTCCTTTCAGTCTAATTTAATATGCGGCCTCGTAGAAGAAATTGCGGGAATATATTTTTGCATTTGTTAACTCTACCTTGAATAAAATCAGATTTTACTGGTGCAATTTATGTTAAATTGTATAAGACAGGCAAAGATGGCTCAGCTTTTCTCTGGTATTTGCACCACCTACTATATATATAATACGTGATTTAACTTTATAAATTCTATTTGATCAATAAATAATTTAAATAACGTATAGGTTACGTAAATAATTTATCAATCAAATTTCATTTATTAGACACTGAAATATGAGTACGAGTAGTTTTTTAAGTGCCAGTTGTGGTATTCTTAAAATTGTAGAATATTTTTCAATTCACGCTCGTCGTTCTTAAACTAGTAAGATTATATTAAAACTTTATCTTAACTAAAAATCCCATTCTTGCTTGGTATTTTACAAACATCTAAGCAAGATTTTTAATTAAATCGACTTTGATCACAGAGTTGGTATGTCTCTGGTGAAACGATTAAAACCGGTATAAAACAGTTGCTGTGTAATCCGGCTGTATTACGCTTGTAAGCAACGATTTAATCAAATACTCTTGATTATTTTTGTTAGAAACGAACGTATTTCTTTTCTGTAACTAAAGCGCAAATTAATTTGATAATTAATTTGGTTTTGAAAGATAATGTTATATTTTACCATTTTAATGTTATCAATAATTTTAAACATCAACATAACAGCGTTTATTTTCATCTAACGTAACAAATAACTTGCCCTGGTAACACATAGCATTCAAACACTTAATAAGGAAGAATAATTGTGTCATCGAGCAGAAATATGTAAAAATAAGAGGAATGGAGCAAAATGGGATATGACCTTGTAAGACTATTAAAATAATATTGACAAGATTGGCTACATCCTGAAACGCTCTTCCATTAAAACTTATTTTAAGCCACTGAAGAGGATTAGCCAATTCTTACCACCTGTCAAGTGCCAGATCCCTTTACAAGATGCAGGAGTATATAAACTTGACTGTGACTGTGGTCTCTCTTACATTGGACAAACAAAGAGATCCATAAGAAATCGGATCAAAGAACACATAGCCGATGTGAAGCACCGCCGGGACACTAGGTCTGCAGTCTGTGAACATAGTCAGGACCGCGCCCACCATAACATCAGGTTTGATAAACCACAAATCCTCGCAAAAGAACACCGATACCTGCCTAGAATGGTACGCGAGGCTATTGAGATTAAAAAACACAAAAATTTCAATAGAGAGGATGGCTGGGTGTTACCATCAAGCTGGGATACTTTTATAAACATTATTAAAAAGAAATCCAAAAAGACCACCACAAGACTGCAAGACACCGTGAGCTCATATTGTATAGATTTGACCCACAATAATAATAACTAAAGATAATTTTATAAATTAAAACCTTTTTAGTAACATAAAGTAAGCCGCCTTCAAAATTAACTTTAATTTAGCATCATGTTACCTGAGTTTTCTTGCCGGATCTTTCTCAGTGTAACCGTGTTCCGATCCGGTGGTAGTATACTAGATTATTAGTTAGTTTTTAAATATAATTACTATTAATTTTAATGTTTAATTATTACTAACCATAAACAATATAATTTTTTCATATAGAATCATTTTCTTCTTACACTGGCAATAAATTTTGTATCAAAATGTGGGTCAATATTTAATAACTAATTTCTGTATCGGGTAGATAATTATAAAATTTTCTGCAGTAACGATGACTTGTTGGACGTGAGACATCTTAGTCCACCCGTGATCATGAACGCTGTAAAGTGTTCGAAACGTCGGGTAATCAAAAATCAAATACAAACGCGATAAAATCCGTAAAGTAGTTTTATTTAAAACTATTAAAACTGCAAAGAAGAGGTGAGCGCGTGATAAGTCTCCGTTTTGGGAAAGCTTATTGTTTTACTGGAGGGGCGATCACTTTCTCATTTTGTCAAAGAAACATGTACCCATGTTTAATAAAAAAATGACAAATATTGCATATACGTTGCCTCTATTCCCAGAAGAGTCGTACAAGTTCACCACATACTTACATTGACACATTCTGATGGTGAGATGGATATCTTATACGAGGACTTTTCGACCGCCATTCACATGTCTGAAACTCATTTTATTCGAGATATCAGAGTGAATCGGAGTAAAAGACCTGAGAAAAAACTGACGATGGAGGAATTTAGACTTGGGTAAATGAACCAGAAAGTGACAACTTTTTTGGAGAAGGAAGGACATTTCATTTCGTAATGAATTCTTTCTCTGGTTTGCTAAAAACAAGAGAGATTTTGACTGATATATAATGTGTGTGACAGATATGTAATTAAATAAATATTTAATCACTGCTGACGGCACTGTCATTACATCCCAAATTGATATCTGGTAGAGGTCGAATAATTTGCTATTATGCCTAAGAAGTCCCGAATGTGCTTAAAAGAAATAAGAATGTTTACCAAACAGTTAAAAGCCCAGTGAGATGATGATATTATTCCAGAGCTGCAGCAGTCTGACGAGAAGTTAATATTGAAAGCACAGGATGTATACTAACTTACTATACCTCGCTTTAGTTTTCCTTATCTAACACAGATGTTATGTGCATTTCATATTCCTTAGTAATTTCTTACACGGGCAAGATTGGCTCTGGGGTATTGTTACTCCGTCATACGGCAAGAAAGAAAGCCTTTCTTTATTTAGTTCTATTATTCTCGGGAGCGGCATTCGAAAGTAGTAAACCTAGAGGGGAGTAAGTTAGATTTTGAAGGACTGTAAATGTAAAATGCTTTTTAAGAAAGATATGAAAACCCATCTCATTCTTGAGTCGTGTATAAGTTGTTTTCGAGAGTTGATTGCAATTTTCAAGATCTACAGTCACTCATTACAAATCGATTATAGTCTTTATAATTTTTAGCCGCTTATTCCTTTTCTGTATTTAACTTCTTGCAATATCTTACAAATTATTAACTTACAAATTATAAAGATAGTATTTTGATTCCTGGCGGCATATATACCTCACATTTTCACCACATCTTTCTTTCTCGTGGGTATATTAAAAGAAGTTTCCCGTGTGGTGACGGATTAAGAATATTATTATATCCCTATCTTTCCTGTGAGTGTCATAAAAGACGAATGAAGCATATAATATGCACTAACATATATGTAAGAGGAGTAAAACTCGAAACAAAGCCCCATGCTAATACGTCTGACCAGTGTGATGTAGTGGGTAAATTTTCCTCACATAGTGAAGGAGTCCAAGCATAGCAGTGTGAAGTCTTTGGGTTGATATGATGACGATGATAGTAAAAGATGGGGAATGAAATCATGAAACAACACCGTATATTAAACTATCTGCTGCTGCTAGCGTAGTAAAGTATTTTATTCCTTTTATTGTGGATTTTGTATTCTCCGTGTAATGTGTTATGTATGGATTGAAGAAGTGGCGTTATGTTGAAATTAAAATCGTGTTTTGCACGTAGTACATTGTTGTTTTCTCACATATTATTAAGAATCTATTAAGTATGTGGTTATAGTTTGAGAATAATTTTGAAATATTATGATTGATAAACGTCTTAGTTTTAATCAAATTGCCGTAATTATATTATTTCTTACAATATATGTAAAGTAAGCCTGCTACGATCGACTACGAATCTGCTACGAGCTTTATATAGTTTGCTTGTAAAATAATAAACAGCGAGATTGTATTCATGAATAGATAGGTCAATATTTTTACATTTTTCAATTTCGCCATACGAAATATTAACGCTTTAAGCATTTTCGTTAAAGCTTATAACTAGGTATGGTTAATACGATTTTTTTTATAAGTTGTGAAAGATATTTGCTCAGATTACATAAATAAATTGCTGTAAGTCGTATATCAATTAAGACTTGTTTTTTGTTGTTCCTCCGACTCAAAGGCAAAGTTTCTTTCAAGGTTTACGAAATTGTTTAGATGTAATCTCATAAAACGATGTTGATCCTTTAATAACTACGACCTTGTCAGGACGTGTCCCAACCATCTACCTGGGCTCAGAAGGCCAATTAAAGAGTTTAATTAATCTAAGCAAGAGCTCACTTAGTTGTAAACTCTTAAATGACAGGAGCGCATGTTCCTGCAATTGTTTCAAACTTGACTAATGAACACGAACTGGGTAAAGACGAAAATAAATGTTATTTTCAATATTAAGTTTTGCCTTAGTCTCAAAAGTACTTTAAAAGATAAACGATCCCGCTTAGACTCTTTAAAATTATTGTAATAATGTTCAGACAACTGGAATTGAAATATGAGAAATTAATTGGTGTAGGTGATAAAATTATTTATTTATCAGTTAATTAGCAAAAATAAAAGAAAATCTCGGAATAAAGCTATGCCAACTTGTTGTTAGTGGGATATGGGAGTCCTATTTCACTTTATATGAGGGAGGTCCGTGCCCAAAAGTAGGCGAATATGGGGTTAATTTTTTTAAACGCGCTATGAAGGGGACATTCTGAATATTGTAACAATTTCTGGTGTAATTACATAATATGAGGAGAGATTATTACTTTTCAAAACAAGCACGTCTACTACTATTAGTTACAACAAAATCTTGCAGTCTTTCGAGTATTTTGTTGTTAATTTATTTAAACCTTTAAAATATCTGTACATATATCAATAAGCTATAGGCCAATATCCTCTGGGTTCGTCCAAACCATCTTTGTTTTATAAATTTCACGTTTTTGTGTTAGTAATCATACTGTCAATGTTATTCTTCGTACATACATAATTATAGCGTTTGCTAACAAGTTGCCAATATAAAAAGTGCAGAACTTGGTGTGAATTTATATTTTTCATTTTCATTTAAAATAGTAACAGAAATAAATTTAATAATAGTTAACGTGAGTAGTAAAACAATGTCGCATAAATCTAGAGCTCTTTAAATTGTTTCATTTTATATCCGTTATAGTTTGGTGTCTCAAAAAGGCTGCGGCAATGCGGCGCCGTTTTGCTTTATTAGTTTCGTAGTCTATTTTGTAACCTAGTTTAAAATTTTTGTGTATAAGCCTTCGGTGTCAATATTAATACAATTTTTTTTTAGTCTTGCCATCAACAGGACTTAATTACCTAACCCAATAATTGTCAATTTTAGGGTAGATTATGGGCTAACGATTTCCCTTCCGATCGCAGGAGTTAATCAAGAGGGTGGTATAGTCTTCATAATTTGCTATGCGACCTCTCTATTTCTTACAAGGGTTCTGATTGTTTATACCTTTGCTATATACTTATAAGATTGGATATTTCATATTTAATAAAGTACATGAACCAAATACAATTAATTAATCGAAATTACGTAATACCTTAACTTTAAGAAGTGTATGCGTATGATGATTAATTAAAAGTATGATACTATTCCCACCCACCACAGTAGGTGTCCTAAAGACCTAAATGATCTTTTCAGATTGACAGAGTCGGAGAAATTCAAATAAGTATGCATAAGATGAAGAATCTTTCGATTTATACACATGATAAAAGTTTTTATTCTCGGATCATTTATACTTCATCTTTTTTTTTTTTTATTGGAGTGGGCCGCGATCGGCGCGCTCCTCGCACCGCTCCATCCGGGGCGACAGAGGGGCGTAAGCACGCAACACCCGCAGCCCACCCGAAAACCGCGTCGCCTTCGTCGTTGGGCCGACCACCAGAGCAGGGTTACTTGTCATCAGTGATCGGCCCGACGGAATACCCCCTATTGGGGTACCCTCCCATCGACCGACGTCCCCCCCCTCGGGGAGGTCGTCGGTCTTTCCTCACGCGGTCGGCCTCTCGGCGGGTGACGGACTGGACACGTCACCCGCGGCCTCGACTAGGGCGGCATGAGGCGCAGGTAGTCGCGCCTACGCCGCCCCAGTCGCCGGCGGCGGATCGCTTCATCGAGGTTGCGCTCCTCGCACAGGCGATCCGCCGCCTCCTTCCGCGAGATCACTGTCTCGCAGAAGGCTGCGACCGTGTCCCAATTCCCGACGCTGTCGACCATCGCCCTAGCGATAGCCGGCAGCGTCAGGTCGGCACCGATGATTGCGACGAGTTCACAGCGCTGCACTGCCCAAGCCGCGCAGGCCTCGAGCGTATGGCGCGCCGTGTCCTCGTCGCAATCGCAGTGGTGGCAGGACGGTGTACTCTCCCTCCTTACGACCTTGTGCAGGTATTTGGCGAAGTACCCATGCCCCGTCAACACCTGCACTAGTCGGAAGGAGAGCACCCCGTGCCGCCTTTCCAAACACTACATCAGCACCGGCCCGAAGGCCTCCACGGTTCGCACCCCGAACCGAGGCCTCTCCAGCCGGACTGCCCAACGGGCAATGACGTCTCGGCGGGCGTCGACGCGCCAGGCGGTGAGCTTCCTTAACGAGACCACACCGCCCTCCGCTCGTACCCTCGTCACCCGTCGATACAATCCGGCGAGCATTTCCGCCTCCAGGTCCCACGGGGGAGTCCCGGCCAACAGACACGCTGTCTCCGTCGCCACCGTGCGGTATCCGCGGATGGCCCTGACCGCCATGGCCCTCTGTGGTCGCCACAGAAGAGCCCTAGGTCATGGACCCCGCCCACACGGGTGCGCCATACAGGGCCATCGACCGGATTTTATGCTTCATCTAGGGAAGGCATAGGGTCTATAAATAAGAATCCTCACCTATAGAATGTTATAATGCAAATTTAAATCTAGATTGATTTGTTACCTGAAATAGCATTGCTGCTAACTTGCTGAGCTCGGTAACCTAGCCGAATGCTGTCAATTAAAACTTTTTTTGACTAAAAGACAATAATTTGCATTGCATACATATTTATTTCGGCAGCATATTGGCATGGCTCTGAAAGTTAATACCTACCTTATGGTCTTATTTAAATATTCATGAAGCCTCTGAACGTCTGACGACTTTATACTTTAAAATGATTATCATATCTTTGCTATAAGCGTTTTCTTATAAATTTTTCTTCTAAGTAAAATTGTTGCTTTTCACTATGCGAGTCTTACCTACAAGACTGTGTGTGCATATTTTTCTAAAGTGCAGATTCTAGATATTTATACTACTAGATTACAGATAGTGTTCTTTTTATCTCGACTAACATCCTATTAGTAGGCTGATGGATGGATGTATGGATGAAAATTTTATCCTATATATAATATTCTATAAGTACTAGTTTGGCGCCAGCAAATTTGCTAGTAACACTATTGATATAATAAGCTATTAAAAAAGTATTTCATGTTTTTCACTTAGACTTTGTCACTATCTCGGAGACCATCGTTCTGATGACGATTAATAACGGCAGGTCCACAAATAAAATACCTGCCTAAATCATATAAATTTTGACTATGATTACTTATTGAGTGTATTCTGGCTGTTATAACTTTTATTATGATGGTATGGATGGTAGCCATGGTTCTTTTAGAAAGAACCATGCCAAACCCCTTTACATTTACATTATCAGTAGCATTTAGTCTATGATCCGAACATCACATCAAGGCGCTTTCTGCTGGATTCTCCAATAAGCTATGATAGCAAGGCGTGGTCGCACTCATTATCATCACCATCACCTCGGTTCACATTATTTCGCTGCTGGGTCGAAATTTTTCAATTTGAAAGAGAAGTTTCTGAGATTAGCTCGGCCAACCAAACAAATTCTTCAGCTTTATAATATTAGTATGGATTTAGATTCGTACCTAGTGTAATTTTTCAATGTTGACCTAATACATGTATATGACATTTGAAAGCAACATTTTCGCCATATTTCATTCTTATAATTCTGAGAAAAATAAAACATTATAAAAATTGTTACGAATGTAGAAAATAATTTGATTACAGCAACAGTGGTAAAGTTAGATTGTTTACAACAACGTTTTACGCTGATGACCTACTTTGGAAATAATTAAATTTCTGTTAATTCTGTTAACGATGAACTGTTTTATGAGCGTTAAAATAAACTATCATAAACGTAGCATATTCCACCAAAGTCAATCGGAAGTAAAGGGATCGGTCCCGACGTTCAGACCAGGGAGGGGCTTAGGGGGGCAGGGATAAGCTTTGTAAAGATGAGCCTTTACATCAGTAAAGGCTCATCTTTACAAAGCTTATGAGACTGCACTATTCAGAATGTAGCCTACTAAAAAAAACGTACATATTTTATTGAAATGGTTAATATGATAGGTATAGTATTATTCAATACACTTTTATATCAATAGATATTCTTCATAGAAGCTTTTTATCAAAAATAAAACGAAGTTACTTTACGAACAATCTATATATTATGTTCTATATATCCCCTCGCGTAGATGTGCTACTTTGCGATATGACAAACTCATCTGAAGCGTGACGATTTACGAGTATCTGAGCTCTTCTTAGCAGTGCATAGTCGCGTACAACATTTTACAAACAACTTCTTACCAGAGACATTCGCTTGATATGTTTAATAATTTTATAAAGTAGTATCAATCATATTTCAAATATTATTATTTCGTTCTAGGTTCTCTATCGAAAAAAAAATCACAAAAGTAATCGCGTCATTGTATAAAAATGCTTACAAATGGATCAGAATGAGTAAAACGTCATATCGGCATGTCTGGCATTATTTAGGAAATGATCCATGACAAAGTTAACACCGTATAAATCTGCGGGCACAGACAATATATTTTTTTAAATACATAATTCCATGTGCTGTGTGGTAGTAGCTGCGAATACTACTAATCATTACATTGCTCGTGGTTGTCGTAAAAGGCGACTAAGAGTTTTACATCGATCAGGACCGTTAGGTGTCGTAGGTCGTACTGCATTCCCAAGGAGGGCTGATCTCAGACTTGCAGGTCACAAATCTATTATTAGTAACTTTTGCAATATATACTATGAAAGAAGAATACGTATTGAATCGACCCCAAGTAATTGGGTTAAGAGCAATATGATAATGATGACGATGAATTAACTCAAATCCGTATGGTAGGAACTTTATAAACATACAATTAACAGACACAAATAATACACAGACTCAGAGCAATCATTGGCTCCTCGAGGATTTATCCTTTTATTATTTTTGGGCTGGCTATGGTCAGCACACATGCCGTCCGTTCCGCCCGGGTTGAGAAAAGAGGCACGCTGCCCAATAATCTATCGTATTCATTCCCTTCCACTATTGGGCCAACCACTGGTACCAAATCCTTGACGTTCGTGGCCAACCTGGCGAATAACACTTTCGGGTACCGTATCTTGCAAAGGTTTATCCTACGAGAAAATTGAATCTTGCCATATTCGACGTACAAGTCGATGATTTGTTTGATGCGATTTTTCTCTTTCTTACTCTAACTGCCACCGTATTTCTCTCTTTTAGAAATGATATGATGATATTTGAATTCTTAGTACCTCAGCCCAGTTGTTGAAGTTATTATTATCGAACGCTAGCGGCTCGTGTCAGAATTTGGTCCTACGACAGCTGCCAATGACGTGCCTCAAGCGCCTATTATGCCGACTCAGCTTTTATTTATGATCGTGTTCAACAAAGCTTATTACAACTGCGAGCTCGGGACATCTTTCATATGTCACTCTTGTTTATACGTTAACTTCTTCCTTGACGCATATTAGCTTAGAGCATTCTTTCTAATGACATGTATTTGGCCTGTTTATGACTCACTACCACCTGGTTAAATTGACAGTTCACTCCTCTATATATTATCTACCTACGAACCTATATCCCTACCTACGATTCTCAACTTATAGAAGGGATTCCAAGTGCCCAGCTATACCACATTAAATAAATACCCTTCCACGAGATTTTTTTTTGCATTGATATTATTTATTTACATACATTGGACATCTTTTACGACACCTGCAGAAGGGCTATCTATTTCGTATTCTAAGTCAATCATGTGAAAAAGTAATTATAAAGTTTAACTATCGGAAGTTGATCACTCATAATATAATAAATGCTTGAACGAAATTCTTTCTAGTAGAACTCGGCAACTTATTTTGCTGAGATATTAAGGCAACTTGATATCAAGTCTATTATTCATTATTTGTTATCAAATTATTTCAAGAGCAGTCAATTTTATTTACTTGCATAATTCACGAGTTTATCTATTACCAGCAACCCGCCCTCGCTTCGCTTCGGTTTCAGTCGTCTTACCCTCGTAGTTCCCATTCCCGTGGGAATATCGGGATAAAATATAGCCTATGTTACTCCCTGATATTATAGCTTTCCATTGGTGAAAGAATTTTTGAAATCGGTTCGGTGGTTTAAGCATGAAAGCGTTACAAACAAACAAACATCCTTACTTTCGCATTTATAATATTAGTATGGATATATAAATAAATCACATGTCAAGTTTGACGATATCTACCGCGAGATTTGCACAAGTTCACCCATACTTATTGTTATTCACGCCGTATCTCGAAACTCACCAAGATATGTGTTCTCCACTAAGCTCCAACATATATATTTCGTCGTTTTTGTCTATCACTTGGCAGCAACTTCACTAATGTTTTCTCATTCGCCCGCAGTCTTGCCTAAAAGTTAGCTCATTCCTGTCTCGGTGGGTGCCTCAACGAATTACGAACTCGGCACTCAGCCACCGATGCGTGTAAAATGTCTTTACGGGCTCAGTAAATCCCGTGATGTGTGTGACAGGCCGTGACGCACCGCAACTCACTCTACCATTTTTAATCAATTAGTTGTTAATTGAAAAACTTTTGACGACGATGTACTACTATTTTGTTACTCTAGCAATTTACGGAGATAAAATGAGTTGACCTATATTTTACTATTAAGCAGTTACTTTCCGGCGCATGTTGTAGTTAATGCTACAGTTTAAAGTATTTATATATTTACGTTAAAATATTGGCTCCTACTATCTGTGCTCTGCGGGGTTATTTATAGTTCTGCTATATTAAATATTTTCCAAAACTAGATAAGCAAGTGTTTAATGTATTTGCCGATAGTTATAAAATGTTATACTTTTTTTTTAGGGGTGGGTTGCGGTCGGCGCGCTCCTCGCACCACTCCGTCCGGGGCGACAGAGGGGCGTAAGTACACACACCCGCAACCCACCCACGTGCACGTTGCCTTCGTCGTTGGGCCGACCACCGGAGCAGGGTTACTTGTCATCAGTGGTTGGCCCGACGGAATACCCCCTATTTGGGGCACCCTCCCATCGAGCGACGTCCTCCCCTCGGGGAGGACGTTTGTCTTTCCTCACGCGGTCGGCCTCTCAACGGGTGACGGACTAATTCCCCGATCACGTCACCCGCGGCCTCGGCTAGGGCGGCATGAGGCGCAAGTACTCGCGCCTACGCCACCCCAGCCGGCGGCGGATCGCCTCATCGAGGCTGCGCTCCTCGCGCAGGCGATCTGCTGCATCAAAATGTTATACTTACACGATTTTGATACTGTGAAATTAAGTATTCAATCCAAACAATAAGTATTCACTGTATCATGTCTGTACCAAGTCTCCTGGTGGGCTTATTTAATGTTATTTTTATTAGATTTATAAGAATAATATTTATATTTAAACATTGAGTTATTTTAGTTTGCTTTGTAAAATCGTTAGATTTGATGATCCGCCAAGACTTCTTGTTTAGAGCTTTCTCTGTGTGCTGCATTCCGCTCCAGTGGTTGCTGATTAGTTTTTGTGTTTAGAACTTAATACATCATCATTCATCATAATTATATTATGTTGCCAATTTTTAAGTTCTTTTTCTTTGCGTCTCTTGGAGGAGGCCTGAGCCCAACAGTGGGATTTATATGGGCTGAGATGATGATGATTTGCCATATCGTCTTCCAATATATGTTGCTCAATCGCCTGTGTGGCGGTTAGGAGGGCACGTCGATAAGCTGATGAATTGATATTAAAAATATTAAAAGTTTCTCAAACAAAATGTCTTAAGACAGAAAAAAAATACCTTTTCTGCTGGCTTGGTATCTTTGAACCTTCTCTATGAAAGGTTCGCTGAAATTAATATCTCTGGAAAATAAAACCTTAGTGATAATTCTCATAATTTTCTCAATAAGTGTTGTAAAAAATCAAAATGCTGTGAAGTATCTGAAACGCTTTGGCAGCATTTTTTATTTTTATTATATTTGTAATAACAAAAATCCCCGTTCTTAAATTTTTCTTTGTAAATTTTTACAATTTATTATTAAAAAAATAATGTTCAATAATAAAAAAAAACGATTTTCTTTAGCACATTAAACGATCATTTGTATTTGTATTTTATTGGAAACCAGCTGACCCGGCGAACTTCGTAGCGCTATAATTTTTTTCGTAAATATATTTTCTAAATTACCGAAAATATAGCCTGTTTATAGCTGTGATTTGCGTTTGGTTATTACATGTCAGATGCGTTTTGTTATACCACGTTTCATTGTGTATTCTCTTTGACGTTTTATGTTACGTCACACTGGAACGCGATCGAATGGGGTAAAAAGTATTCTAAGTCCGTCTCCTGGATCTAAGCAACCTCCCCACCTATTTTCAGCCAAATCGTTACAGCCGTTCTTGAGTTATAAATAGTGTGACTCTATATAATTTTTTTAAGTTATTTATTAATAATTTAAATTAAATGCTTGACGATTTTGCTTCAATTGTATTGCGCATTTTTCCAAGATGAATGGAATAAGTGATAACGGATAGTGATGGACGTGATGATGGATAGGATGTATATGGGTGGTGACGGATGGTGATGAGTGTATTGAGTGGTGACAGATGGTGATGAATGGAATGTGTGCCAAGGAATGGTGATAGATGAGATGATTGGTGATAGATGGCGATGGATAGGAGTGGTGATGTATGGATGGGATAAGTGGTTATAGATGTGATAAATGGTGACGGATGGTGATGGATGTGATAAGTGATGACTGTGACTGATGAGTTGTGATAAATGGGAATGGATGGAATGATTTGTACGGACGTAGTTAAGTCAATTAAGTACAAATATCAGGTTGACCGAGCTTCGCTCGGAATATTTTTGTAGAATTTATTTAGGGATATATTAATAAAAAATAAATAATGATAAATATATAAAAAATTACAAAAAGAGAATAATAATAACACTGAGATTCGATCCGACGCTTTTTGACACACAAAAACTAAAATTAAAACCGGTCAATGTCTCACCTGAGCTACCGTAACTCTTGACGTTGAGAACGAAATTTGAATTCATATTCCTTTAAAATCTAATGTCATTGTAACGTTTTGCTAAAAACACCGACAAAAGAACATTTTCTATACATAAAACCTAGCTAGATCGATTTTTTGGACCCGAATCCTCTAGTATGTCAAGTTTCATCAAAATCGTTGGTGCCGTTTCCGAGATCCTGAAAATATATATATTTACAAGAATTGCTCGTTTAAAGATATAAGATAAATTAAAAAAATTAATAGTTGGTGTTTTGCTATTTTTATAGGTCGTCATCGTTCACAGCGTTCCAGTTCTTCTTCAGACATAAACCACATACGCACACACAATAAGTTAGTAATTTTTTATTTCACCAAAACATTCACTACAAATAATTTATACGGAAAAACAACGTTTGCCGGGTCAGCTAGTAATAAATTAGTATCCGCAAAGCGCATGTTGAACTAAACATATGTAAGGAACAGTATTAGATATACTGTTACATATACAGTATATATACAACTATATGTATACTACATGCATATTTTGATATAACGAGTGATCCATACATTTGTTATTCTAGTATCACAAATAGCACAAAGTAGTGATATATTAAGAAAGAAGAATAAAGAGTGATTGCCGTCTTCTAAGCACATTACCTGTGCTGCTATTAGTTATCGGAACTACCATTTCCAGCATAACTGGGATTCGAGACATAAACCTCCAATAAAACTTAAATGTTTAAGATGGAACATGCTGTAACGGAAGATGACACCGTCTTAAAATAGCCTTACTTTAAGTAACCCAGGTCCCCAAAGTTGTTTTAGAGTGTTGTACAAATATAAGTATGGCATTATATTTTATTCAAAGTATTATATATTTTTAAACTTTAGTTATGCTAATAAATGTTATCATGTTTACAGCGTTTAGCTTTTAGTATTCTATTACTTACCGAAGCTCACTTGTAGCTGAGTTTATAAACCATTTTTTAGGTCAGGATGAAAACCTTTTCAAAATTTTTAATGAGTTGTATTTTTGCTGGTATAGTATGTACATAGTTTTATTAGATTCAGTATTCATCATCATAGTGCTCGGGCCCCTTTAACTTTTGGAGGCAAATTGACACACTTATACGACGCCGGTCAGATGTGTTGATACAGGGTTTTGTTCAAAGTTTTCCTTCTCTTACATAGATATAATATGCATATTATATCCCTTTAGTCGTGTTTTACGATACCCAGGGGCAAGAGATGGGGTGGTGAATTGTACTCTTACTCCGTCACCACACGAAAAGATTCATTCTATCCATCCATCCATCAGCCTACAGACGTCCACTGCTGGACATAGGCCTCACCACGAGAATGCCACTCGGCACGGTCCTGCGCCACTTGCATCCAACGGTTCCCTGCGACTTTGAGAATGTCGTTAGTCCACCTAATGGGGGGTCGTCCTACGCTGCACCGTCCAATTCGTGGTCGCCACTCAAGAACCTTTCTTCCCCAACGGTTGTCGGTTCGACGAGCGATGTGGCCTGCTCATTGCCATTTCAACGTGCTAATTCTGAGCGTACTGCTGATGCCAGGTGGGCCACGGATTTTAAGAAATCGTTATCAATGATCGAATAGCGATAGAGGGAAAACACCGTGGGTTTTGATGCCATACAATGCCCCTCCGTCGCCTCAAACGGAATGGATAGGGTGTGTCCAGACCACAGACTGCCAAAAAGGAGCTGTCACTGTGCCTGTGATCCCATAAAAAGTAAAAGCTATATTCACCGTGTTCTTAACAGGGCACTACATTGTGATCTTCTTAATAATTTCATGCATAAAACAAGTCAGAAATAAAGTAATCTCTATACATTGTTATTGAACATCTTGCATGGATTATATAAGACTAGCAACCCGCCCTCGCTTCGCTTCGGTTTCAGTCGCTTTACCCGCGTCGTAGTTCCCGTTCCTGTGGGAATACCGGGATAATATATAGCCTATGTTACTCCCTGATATTATAGCTTGCCATTGGTGAAAGAATTTTTGAAATCGGTTCCGTGGTTTAAGCGTGAAAGCGTTACAAACAAACAAACAAACAACCTTACTTTCGCATTTATAATATTAGTATGGATACTAGCAGACCCGGCCACGCGTTGCTATGGCTAATGTTTTTGTTATATTACATTGTATTAAACTATTTAAGTGGAACTGTAGGAGAACATCTGTCACGGAGGACGTCATATCTATTTACAAATGTCTATGTAAAAATCTATGTAAAAAAGCAAGTTAAAATCGTATATGATACGTTTGTAGATTTGACATAGCAGCGCCATCTATTAATTAATTACTCAATCCGGTCAACAGATATCGCCAGCTGTTAAAATCGTTTGGAGTTAACAGATAATTGCGAATGTCAAATAATAGGTATATATAGGTAATACAAATAATTTGCAATAAAATAATATTGCGACTATGTAAGCTATCCTATCTTTCAAGTTGGATCAAACTGCATACGGTGTGCAAATTTGATTAAAATCGGTTAAGCAGCTTAGGAATCCATCGCGGACAAACAACTTGACACGTAATTTATATATATTAAGACTATATTATAACATCTAATTGGGAATGTTGATATTTTTCCCAAACCTATACTAAATACAGTAGATTTAATATTCGAATAGAATTAAAATGTGTTATAATTATTTTCTGTATTCCAAAACACAGTTGTTCATTATATGACCTAATTTATAATCAGGAACGTATTTTATAAATATATTAAAAAATGAATATATACTAAACCGGAATCTTATTTTCACATCTTTAATAATGGTAAATAAGAGTACATCCTTGAGTTATAAAGCGTAAGTACCCGCGTTTAATATCGAAGTAAATGTGAACGAAACGTTATGACTGAGATGAATAATATCTTCACGTTATATTTGTGGTATGAAGTTAAAAAAAGCCTCGACAGGAGTAAAAGCTTTAAAATATGGAGAGCAAGAAGTATATGGCGTTTAAGTAGAAGCTGCGTAATAATAACGCATGAGTAACATGTCTGTGTGTAGTGCTTACTACCTAGAATGTTGTAAAATGTGACTTTAGGTAGGTTGTACTCGGAATACCTGAATATATTCATAAATATTCTGTTTTGCACTCTCACGGAGTATTCGTATTAAATATGAAACATGCTTTATAGCTTCAATTGAGAGCTATGTAACTGTTGTAATTGCATACGCTTTTTTGTTATACATATATTCCTTTAATGGTGAAGGAAAACGTGAATCAGACAAACTATATGCTTTTTTTAATGGGGGTACATTGACCTAGAATGGCGGACTATATTAAAAAAATATTTCATTCTGAATAAAAGTTCGATATTAATGCATGTTTTTGCTTTTAATGCGAAGCGCCTTGCACACGAGTGATATTTAGTTGAAAACTGACTACGAAATTTGTAAATATTTTTTTTACTTTACATGAGTATATAATACTAGTCTATATTAGTTTTAGTTTGTATTAGTAATATAGCGATTGATGAAATAGGTATAGTTCATATATTCGTCATTGTTAGTAAATAATAGTGCATTGTGTCATCTAAAATTTTCTGATTCCTATTTCTCGTTAGAGTACTATAGAAAATTTGGAAGTAGAATTAGATTCTATGTTAAACTGTGGGATTAGCTTGCTTTAGTAGATTCAGAGGTAGAGAATGATTGTCCTAAATTAATAGAACCTATAGAAATTGAGAAGAATATCGGACAAAATTATCAATCCCTTTTCAACTTAGTATGTATTTCGGCTGAACATAATATCTTGATGACGGTATAGTGTGTCAGAATGTCGTTTAAGGGATATTTACTTGAAAGGGTGGCGGGAGTCACTATATTTAAACACATGGTCCTTGTGGATCTCGCAAAAGGTGATGAAGTATGGTCTTGGAGTGGGTTGCAGAGCACTCATACTGCCTTGTATTTTTTGTGCTATCCCAATTATAATAGTGTGTTATTTATTACTATAATAGTGTGTTGCTGATATTATTATTCTAGTGTCTATTAACTTCGATAAATTTAGGTAAGCGCATTTTATGAGAGATGAGAGTTGAGAACTGAAATGAATTACAAAATGTGATAGAGATAATAGTATTTATATATAACGAAAATTGTAATTCTTACGCTTATTCATATTTTATAACCGCATAATTAAAAGTTAGGAAACGGGGACACGCTTTTCACGACTCTTAAAGCGTAGGTTATATCTCATAGACTATTGACTTAAAACTCATTACAGAACATCATTTTTCTTTTTCAAATTATTATTTTTTTATTTATGTTGATTATATATTCAGAATAACGTGCATAAAAAGTTTAATACAGTGTCTTATCTAGCTAATAAATGAAATTAAGCTTATATTCGATAAGTCATTTAAATTATCATTACCATTTTAAGTAAATTTGAAAGGCTTTATGAAGGATTCTTTCTTTAAGGTAATGAATATAGATTACAGTTTATTGAAAATAGATACATGGGATACATTAAATAAAAATAGAAACCTAAGTTTGAGAAGTAAACGTAATGACTGATATAATGCGTCATACACAATTAAAAACATTTCCCATAACATTCTGAGGTTCAAATATCGCTTTCATATATCAAAACCATTGTGAATCATAGTTTACATGAGTTACAATGACGAAAATATGCAAAATAATCGCAAAATAAAAGAATATTAGTAAAGATTAACCTTATTCTTTATAATCCGTAACCCTTTAAACCATTCTAAATGATCACTTGTCGCGACTGTTTTATTATGACAAATTTTGTGTTTTACTTTCACTGTTTAATTCTTAAATCCTTAACCACTCAGCATCGTTTACCATTCAATAATAAAACATTATTATGAGATGTTAAACTTAAGTATCCCGTTTAATCATAACTAAAACCTTAAAAGCTTTTTAAGTACGTTCATGTAATAATGTTTCTGACTATCCTGTGTAAGCTTCGCCTTGACCATATTTATTAAAATAATAGAATTTTAAATTGAACGTTTGCCTGCCGAAATTCTGTTCAAAAATTAAAAAAATATATACCCAATTCAACTTTCACTGTACTCGCTACTGATTACAGCAAATCTCCATCCATATTTGTAAGTATGGACTAAGCGTAATTACAAGATATTCGAGCCTTCATCTCCGAGGAGCTAAGCAGAGCTGTACATAAATTTTGTCGAGAAATTTTTAGCTTCGTGTTGAGTAATCCTACTACGGTTAATCCAAGCACTTCGCGTAGCGACACGTGCAACTCAGTGTAGAAAAAAATAAATCAAAATGAAGGACATTTTAAGAAGCTACATCAAGTTTTTTTAACAAACAATAATCGTCGTTATTATTATCACAGCTCATATACGTCCCACCACTGGGCTCGAGCCTCCTTCACAATAGGATGGTAATTGACATACTATACTACGCTGGTTAAATGTATTAGTATAGGGTTTTATTTCGAGTTTACCTTCTCTTACAAAGATATTATTTGTTGTTTATATATTGTTATCCTGTTTCTCCACAATGAACAGTAGTCACATCTTTTCTTATCTGACTTAGGATTTGGAACCGAGGATCTCACGATCGGCTGTCGCATACTTATAACATTGAGTCAGCGGTGCAACATACATTTATACAAACATTATATTAAATGGGCATGGGTTTTTTGCCACCATGAAAAACTGGCAAATGCTATTTTATTTAAATTTTATTATAGAGTTGTGCAGTATGGATATAGATTGCGATTAATATGTTTGATATATGTTTCTTATGATAAATAAGCTCCCCAAACAAAATGACAAGAAAAGTCGTTAAAACCACCAAATATATCAAACTAATTTTTTCTTCGTATGTTATATATTATCCTTTACATTTAATTATCCATGAAATAAAATGATTAACGTGATAATTAATAAACAGTGCATTAATCCGGTCATTGTAGATGATATCTGAAAAAAAATCACGACTCTTCAATTCCATATTTATCCGTTTTTTTAGTGACACAATATATTTGGTTCTAGGTATATAATAGGTAATCTATTAATAGATAATAAAGAACAAAGCAAGCATAAGGACTAGACTGTTCATAGAAGTGAACACTTAAAACTATGAACAAACAGTTGTATTGTTTGGCTATTCCAATTAATTGTTTGATTTAAATTAAAATTTTTAATACACTTTTTTTTTGCTTCTGCATCTATCAGCATAGATATAATAGATAAAATTGACATAACTGCAGATATAGTGATAGCTTTAACACGTGCCCATATCGATGTCGATTTACGAATTCACTGGTTACCTTCAAAAATAAAAATGATATATTCTACATCCATTTTAAAAAATTGTCATTTTTCTTTTATATCTTCTATATTTCTAACTTGGTTACAATATTGTTGTCATTACGATAATAAATGAACTTCTTAGTAGGTACCTCAATGTAAAGAATCTCATTTACATCTTATAACAGTCGATAGTGATATCGGTCTAATTTTAGAATATTATTATCCCTTTTGATAGCAGTGGTTAGAAGGCAATTGTGCTATGGCAATATCAATATTCTGCCGATTGTAGGTAGCATGTAAAGCTGGTTTAATAGATTGTGAATAAAACTATTTTATGGATTTATTTGTTTATTACGTTTCGAACAGTTTACAGTGTTCATGGTTCAGTCCGCCCGTAACCAAATCAAATACAAACGCGATAAAATTCGTAAAATAATTTTATACCATCAAAAACAAGACTTGTAAAAAAAAGCCAAGCCTCGCAACTGAGTTCTTCTACCATAAAAATTTGTGAGATCCATGTTATACCAAGTCGGTTAACTCATTCAATCCCTGCTTAAGGGACCTTTCTTCTTAAGTTATTACGTAAATAGCTAAGCTAACAATTTCTTATAGTTACTATATCAATATTAAAGATCTTTTATGTTTAAAATAAATAGATTGACTTGGCAATCGCACTATGTTTAGTACAATTCAATATAATATGTATTACTTGTGAGGTGTGCTTTCATGCGATTCTCATTTCTTTTTGTAGATAGACCTACTCATTTGCTTTTCCGGTAGCTTCTACTTCTTGAATACCAACAAAAGATTTTCTTAGAGCACACTCTCTAAAAAATTAGACATCTCTCTTTTCCGCTTGAGTCAATTCTACCTAAACTAAGCGGAGAGATGTGGAAATAAAGAAATTTGATTGGATTTTTTAAAACACATCTCTAGTCTCCTCTCCGCTTTGATGGCAATCGAGCCTCATGATGCCGTTCTTTCTTTTAGGTAAATTTCAGGCAATTTAGTTTGCTTAATACTTTGGGAGATTTTGGTACAATTTCATAAGACACGACACACTCTTGCTTTTTCATTAAGTTGATTGACCATTTTACAAGTTATCTTTGCACATAATTATATCTAGGTATCGGCCTACACCTATTATGCCAATCATCATTCAGCCTATCGCCGTCCACTGTAGAACATAGACCCTCTCATGCTTCACCATAAAGTATGGTACTGTGGCACCTGCGTCCAACGACGCTCAAGGGTAACAGAGTTGCCATCACTAGAGCTCATTTTTCTTCGCCTTATGAAGAATAATGACGTAGTCGCCACGTTTAGTAGGCGGGTTGATTTCGCAGTGAGATATCATACATTTCCCCGGCGAGAGCTGCTGCCCACTCTCCTTCCTGTTGAATCTTTTTTTTAAATGACAACGCCTTGCACTAAGGGAATAATAATCCTTATATTGTGGGGGACTTTACAAACATATAATTCAACATCGCATCATCGTCGCAGCCCTCATATGTCCCACTGTTGGGCTCGGGCCTCCTCCACAATGAGAGGGAATTTAACCCCCTATACCATGCTGGTCAGACATGTTGATATAGGGTTTCATTTCGAGTTTTCCTTCTCTTGCACAGATGGTATGTGCACATTATATCCCATAGTCGTCTTATACGATATCCACGGGCAACATAGAGAGTGGTGAATTGTATTCTTACTTCGTCACCATACGGAAAGAACATATAATTAACCGAGACAAATTACATTCAGACTCAGAACAACAATTTGTGGATCGTACAAGGTGTTGTCTTGCATGGGATTTGAACCCGCGACACAAGCACGGGACGTTGGTATCTTAACCACTTCGTCATCTGCACAGTCTTTAGCCGGTTGTTACGATTCCCATAGAGAAGCAATGATGATGACAAATGTATTCTTATTTTTTATAAAGTTACATTTCATTAACTGCAAATGTAACTTTGTAATCCTATATATTTATATGAGTTTACAAAATTATTTATGCAGTTGGTGTATCTCGGAAACTGGATGAAAATTATAATGTTTCATAATTTTTCCTTCATTTATACACTAAACACTAATTGCATTCTAAATTTGAAGCTTCTATGTCAGCTAGAAGTGCCACTTTAATATTGATGATCGGTCAGTCAGTCAGTGAGTGACAAAATTACGAAATTTTGACTAGTTATAATTCTTAAACTATTGGTTCAAATTGAATGAAATTTGAAATACACAATGTGTATACAATGCCTGCTAGGTTACTAAAAATTCAGGTTTCTAGTTTTATTAACAACGAAGTTATAGGGCGTCGAAAATGGCCTGAATGGCTTCGAGAAAAGTATGTTACGGCAGTTTTGCGTTTGGCCCGACTTTTTTTTTGCTCGACTTGGCGGAGGCACTGCCGTGCCCCCAGATTTACAATGCGTAATACTCGCGTAAACATCAGAATGAATTAGGAATATTAATAAAAGTATTTTTACCTATCATAAAATACTTTGACTTGATGCTTCTATTATATACTCGTAAATTGACACGGGTTGGCGGCCTGCATCACAAGTAAAGCTGTAACAATGTAAATGCCTAATGTATTTCAGTTTACAGAATTGTTCGAATACAGCCAATACGCTTTCGTTTTAACCTAATAACATCTTATAATTCCATGGTTGTCGGCTACACGCCCGAAACGTGACAATTGTCACGTTACGCCTGAGCTGAGCGTGCAAGTGAGCGCGCAAAATAAGAGATAGAGAGGCCTGATAAGCATAAGCGTTCGGCTTGTGACGCATCTATGTATCTCTGAAAACATTTAAATTAACGAGTGCAAATAAATGATAATTTATCGAAAAAAAAAATATTAAATTTTAATTAATTTCTTTATATTAGCCAAAGTAATGATAATCCAATGATAATAATTCAATTCAATTGATAAAAGTATGCAATTTTTTTGATGTTATCACGCAAAATTATCGTCCGTAAACCGTCTTTTTACAAACAGCCATTTTTTATTTGGATTTTAATACTTTCTTCAAGCTTTATGTAGTAAGTAGGTATCCTTTGCAGTCTTTACTACATTAAGCTGATGTTGACGCTTCATAGCAGGCACTGGCGTCAGGAAACGGCCGTCGTCTACATAACAAGGTTAATATCTTGCAATACTATCAAAGTCTAATATAATAACGTTATCTATCCACTTCCTGCAACTACAGGATAGTGAATTCAGTATAGTACATTTTATTTAACACATATAAATATTAATTATTTTTTTTTATAACTTTGGTACGAAATATTTCGCATTGGAAATTATAAGGTTACGATTGGTTGGGTCACGTTTATTCATATGGATAAATATTGATGAAGTAAATGTATACAACAAATATGAAAGGGATGACGGTAAGCGGAAGATCACGTCAACCGCTATCAGACCAAATTCTGGCGATGTGCCAGTTTAGAAACATACTAACTTAACGAATGTGCATGAGGAATGTGATGAGTGTAAATGAAGTGTAAGAATATGGTTTGTAGCTAGTGAAAATCAATAGTATCGTACACCTGTAGGAAATAGGAGCATATAGCAATGCGTTTCTGTTTCGTGTACTCTTCAAAAAAGTTCGTTATTTCTCTCACCATAAAATGATTTCATATATTATCTCGAGTCACATACGTGTAACTAATATATCTAATTATTCCAGTTGCTAGCTTTAGAGCTGCAGATCAACAGCCGGACGACGTTTCATACCTTTAACACTATTTAAATAAACATTACCTACTACTTACTGTCTTTGTAATCAGAGCAAAGGTAACCATTTTTTTTTACCGTAAATAGGGAATCTATCTGTTATCCGTTTGAGTTGAAAATACGACGGTAATTATGTAAATATGAAAAAAAAAACATTGAAAATCGACTGGACGATAGCACTGATGTGTATTATCTATACTAATATTATAAAGAGGTAAAATTTGTAAGTTTGTATGCAGGGGGTAATCTCTGGAACTCATAATCTAATTCTAATTTTATTTTAACTGGCAGAAAGCTACATTATTCCTGAGTGCTATAGGCTATAAATTGTTTCTATAACATGTATATTAACCGAGCTATCACAACTTTTGTCTGGCAAGTCGGAAAAAAATACCTCGTAAAACAGAATTATTTGCGTGCGCTGCCTAAACAGTTGCTTAAAATTAAAAAGAATGTATGGCTACCTGGTTCATCTTAATTATTTCTACAAAAAAGTCAGCGATACCATATCTCTATCTTTTATATTTTATCTTTTATACTTCTATTATTGCATTAAAAAATTTTTTTTTCGGCATTGTTACGTTTGGTTGATTATTTGAGCAACAAAATATTAATTCTTATGACAATAAATTATTTCAGTATCACAAGAACATCATACAGATAAGATTTGCCATTTACAGTATATCAATTGGTCATACAGTTTCGGAGATAATATAAAATTACTAAAACGCAAAATGACCCTAGCATAACTTTCATTGTGCAGACGTTTTACCTATTTGCCCATAGATGGCGTTCTGCAATGACGTCATTTTTCTGAATCGCGGTGTTAAGACTTTCCGTGGATTGATGACCCTCTCGAATTATTATGCCCACGTTGTCGTTAGTTGGAGTTCTAAAAATTACATGTCAGTTGGTTATTGGTTTCGGTTGTTTCGTTCGCATGGTTGTTGTTGTTGATAGATACCTCATAATCGAAAATATCGTAATTTCGTTGTACGTTTGTTTTGTATGTTCGTAGTTTCGTACTTCGTTCTATCGTAATAATCGACACGAGTTATTCGATATTACGATTGTTTTGTTTTGTAAAGGCGGACGGTGTTCGAGTCGCTCTCCCTTTGTTCATAATTGTTTTCAAGTCTGTGCGTGGTTTGTTGAGAGCATGCCTAAAAGGAAATCTCAACTGTCTCGGCAGACATCACAGACAAGAGCCGCTCGAGTACGCCGTACGGAAGAATCTGCCCCTGAAAATGAGCAACGCCTCTCGAGAAATAGAGAATATATTTCGCAAGCACGCGCTAGAGAATCTAGCTCCGAGCGCTCACAGCGCCTCGCAAGCCAAAATGTGAGGACGACGCGGGCCCGTGCTCGAGAAACTAGCGCTGAACGTGCGCAATCATTTGCCCTGACTATTAATAAGTCCCAGGGACAAACATTCTCTTTGGTTGGCATTGACCTACGAAAAGAATGTTTTTCCCATGGGCAATTATATGTTGGTCTATCAAGAGTGGGATCATCCGAAAGGCAGATTATTCTGTTACCGGAAAATAAAACAACCTCAAACATTGTATATAGAGAAGCTTTAAATTAAATAGATACCTAACTTAAACAAATAAATAAAATAAGTAAAAGGCAACTAAGGGTTAAGTTACCTTGAGCAGAAAATAGAACTTCGGTAATCTTTTAAGTTACTGATCTGATTCCAAAAAATATTTTACTAATAAAATTAAATACAGTAATATCAATCGAGTGTAATCTTATGTTAAAACAAGAAATTTTCCGCGGACGAAGTCGCGGGCAGAAGCTAGTTTATTTATAAATTGGCTCCTTAATCCTTTGCTTGTTTTATAGGATCAAATAACATTTTGTTTATTTTACTTGATGGACCTCCACGAAAAAAGTAAATTGTTATACCTCCCTTCTGTCCGTAATTTGTGAGAAATATTCCGCTAGAAAATATAATACTCCGTTTAAGTTTTTAATATTCGCTTATGAAATATTGTTCCGCATTAAGAATAAGGAAAACAGCCTACTACGTAAAATATGTAATATTCTGTGTTAAATATGTACATTATAAAATTTACATATTATCTGGATATGGCACCGTATATCGCATAAAACACGAAAGATAAGATTAGTTTAAGTTGTGCAATTTGCTTTTCCGAATTCAGAGACGATAAAATTAGGCCAGTCTGTTTGAAGACTTAATAAGAATACTGTTTACCATCATTCTCAAGGATGTAAAAGAAGATTATTGGATCTAAAAATATAGCTTCACTGTAAGGAAAAAGTGAAATAAATCCATTTGAACAGCGTAGTAGCTAATTCAAATTTTGTTCATCGCCAAGAAGACCTGCATTTGTAATATGTATGTATTCATTATCGAGCTGTAGGTATATGCTGAATAAGAATAAAATGTTGTATCATGTACTTGCTTCTTTACTGCTCCTATTTTTCAACACTTACCATATGGTAACAGACTAAGAATATATAATCAGATCATCGGAACACAATATGTTTTACTGAGTTCTGGTGTGATACCACCGTTAATGTGTTAGTGGAGAGGTTTCCGGAAGGCAAGACAATTCAGTGACTTTAGTATCGTATGTATATTGATGTCAAACACAAAATTTTAGATGTTTATAATTTTTATTTTTTAACTCCCGACGGAAAAAAGGGCGTTATAAGTTTGACGTCGATTTTTTTTTGTATGTGAGTGTGTGTGTATATATGTCTCCATATGTGGCATCGTAACACTCGATCGGATGGGCCGATTTTGATGCGGTATTTTTCTTTTGAAAGCCAATTTTACTTGCGGTAGTTTTTTTGTTATGTTTAATATCAGTGCAGCAGTGTAAGAGTATCAACTCTTTTGCAAAGTTATGGATTGGCGTATGATTACTCGATTAGGTGCTTCACCCGTGCCAGTACAGTCGTTAAATGACAATTAATTAATAATTCGTTTTGAAGAGAACGCGATATTTTTTTTTTGTATTATTTTAGTTTGTGTTGGTGGTTATTCAAAATTTTAAATTTTGCCGAATTATTATGGAGATAATGTAATTGATGACTTATTAACTTTCTTTTTTCTTTTTTTACCTTACTAGCTGACCTGGCGTCCCGAATAGCAGAATAAATATTAAAAAAAAAACTAAAAATTAAAGAATTGACTGTTAGGCGGTACGAAGTTCGCCGAGTCAGCTAGTAAATGTATATATAGAAAGGAGTTAAGATGTAAGTATTGTCAGCAAAATTAAAGCGCTTGGGTGAGTCAGCCTGCAGTACCAGGCGGGCATCGAGCCACGTATCCGGCCGCATTTCTTTCGAGCTCGTTAACGAAACAATAAATAATGATTTGGACGTCTCTTCCACTGCTTGCTATTGTGCGCCTGTCATATTCTCCGTTGGCCCGTCGGTATCAGCCTGACATGACGTACCACAGCTTCTAATTGCCGTTTGCTCATATACCTACTTATATAATATGGGCCAGTTTCTTGTGTAAATTTTTGTACGTAAGTTGATTGCCTACGCTGCGTTTGTTGCTGGAAAAGTATCTGTTCGCAAAAGTATCCTAATTCACCAGAGGAGCCGCGAATTTTTTTTTTAATTTGTGAAATTAAGTTGGAGATCAGTGTAAATAAACGTCCTGATAAGGGAATTATGTATAACACACGGTCAGTAAGTAATAAATTAAAAGGTAACGCAAGCCTAAAATTAATAAGTTCATTTAAAATTTGTTTTTATTCGCTATTTTATCTTAGGCGATCAACACATAATTGTGCGTATATGTTGTCTGTGGTAGATTTAAGAACACAGGGCACTTACCGTACAGAAAAATACTGTTCCCGAGAAATATTAAAATATTTTTTTTTTTATAATCTAGAAGTTTAGATGATCATCTAACAGAAAACTCTAAAGTCAGGGATATTCTGGGCTTGATATTAAAAATTATATCTACTTATAGATTTGGAATTTAAAATTTGTTAAAAAATATTCATATAGATTCTTAAGACACTGAATTAATATTTTTTTAAATATATGGTATTTATATAGTTTTTTTAGATGCTTATTATTTAACTTTATCTTTATGAACTTATTAATTATACATATATTACTAGATTATCCGGTGAACCTCGTATCATCTATATTTATGTATCTATATATATATTAGTGTCTGTCTTTTGTACGTTATGAATTAAGCATATATATAAATAAATTAGATAAACTAAATTAAACATATACTTAAATTATTTATGTCATCAAATAAGAATTTTTGAGTGGAAACTTGGGAAGTAAATTTGTATAAATTATATACGACCGATTATTATTATTATTATCGCAGTCCACATACGTTCCATTGTTGGACTCGGGCCTCCTCCACAATGGGAGGGAATTTGACCTACTATACCATGCTGGTCAGACATGTTGATATAAGGTTTCATTTCTAGTTTTCCTTCTCTTGCAGAGATCTTATGTGAATATCATATCCCTTAGTCCACGGGCAAGCTAGGGAGGGGTGAATTGTATTCTTACTCCGCCACCACATGGAATTATATAGGTATACGACCAAAGCCCCTTTTCGTCGGTCGGTAGTCCTGTACCGTGCACCTGTGTGGAAAAGATCCCTGACCGTTTGTCTCTGATCGTCTTGGCTCCCAGTGGTTGCCACACTCTTGTGGCGTAGACGATTATGTCCATAGGTGGATACGGTACGGTGGCGACAGAGCCACTGGACCTATTGGCTGAAACTCCTACGTTGGACTTAGAGACAGAGATGTTCACTAGACTTTACTGCCGGGCATCGGCGACGCTACCGACTGACAGAGTTCGCCTGGCAGAACGACACAGCAGTCCAGTTGGAGAGGCCCCTACTCAGTGTTTGGACGCGGAGACCCTAAGGCTAGTGTTGGTGGAGTACATGAAGCAGCAGCACGGGGTCTTTTCTTTCCAACTGATACAGGGCGTGTCGAAGCATAGTTGCTTCGGCAAGTACCTGCATGTTATTGTGGGGCAAGAGTGGTCACCGTTCTGCCACCAATAGGATTGCGATAAGGGCACGGCGCTGCATACGCTTGAGGTCTCTATGGCCTGGGCTGAAAACTCTGTTAATGTCTTGTAATCATCCATATCGACCTGACATTGCCGATCATTGCTAAGGTAATGCTTGACATCATCAAGGATTGGGCCACTGTCGTTGCCTGCAGTGCCTTCATCAGACAGTCGTCTTGCAAAAGAAGCGGCGAAGTGGGTTAGACAGGAAACTTTTGAAGCTGACGTTCTGCCGCTAGCGCGTTACGCGGCATAGCTTACATCTGATGCCGTCTTAGTTGAGGATTAACGGGAATTAATCCGCCACCAGCTGAAAGGTTGACTGCGTCAAAGCCGCCCCGGGAACACCATTAGTTATTGACAGGGCGTCGGCAATGACGGTACCTGATAACCCGCCGAGCTGATCACCCAGGTTGAGAAATTGACCTGTAGTCAGATCAACGGCGATGGTGAGGGAATACAGTAGGTTTTACGGCCGCATGCTGCTCTTTTGTTACCTCAGTCAGATTGGACGAGTTATGTCCAGACCATAACCTGCCAAAAAAAGGTTTTATTAATTTCTTTTCATTTTTATGCTATGAAATGAAATTTGCAGTCGCAGCCTTCTGCGAGGCAGTGATCTCGCGGAAGGAGGCGGCGGATCGCCTGCGCGAGGAGCGAGGCCTCGATAAGGCGATCCGCCGTCGGCGACTGGGGCTGCGTAGGCGCGAGTACTTGCACCTCATACCGCCCTAGCCGAGACCGCGGGTGACGTGACCGGGGAATTA
The DNA here is from genome assembly GCA_032191425.1 of Lymantria dispar. NCBI lineage: Eukaryota > Metazoa > Arthropoda > Insecta > Lepidoptera > Erebidae > Lymantria > Lymantria dispar. Next base: position 17,108,141 of record CM063446.1, on the reverse strand, counting down.
GTCCGTCATCCACCGAGAGGCCGACCGCGTGATGGGAGGGTACTCCTCAGGGGGTGTACCGTCGGGCCGACCATTGACGACAAGTAACTCTACTCCGGTGCTCGGTCCAACGACGAAAGCGACCCACCCACGATGCACGATCGTGGGTGGGTTGCGGGTGTGCGTGCTTACGCCCCGCTGTCGCCCCGGACGGAGTGGTGCGAGGAGCGCGCCGACCGTAACCCACACCAAAAAAAAAATGAAATGAAATTTGAAGCTATTTAATATTTTTATCTATATTAAATATTATTACAATAGATTGTCGATGCAATAAAGTTTTTTTTTTTAATTTACCGAAATTTTCGCTCACGTATTCTTCTTCTTTGAATTGGAAATTAACTATAAATATGACCTATTTGTGGCAGTGTCTGTTGAGAGAGATTGAAAAAAATATTTGGTGGCGTTCAAGAAAGGAGATATCAAGCTATTTAAAAAAATAACTGCCTTTATCATAAGCGATAAACGTTTTCGTATTGAATTTATCTAATTTAGCTCTCAAAAAAGTACTCGGTCGCTAATATTTTTTATATAGTTCTTAGTTAACTCAGGAACTAAATTTCTATTTCTTTGTATCTTTAACCCTAGCCTACTAATCATATTTTACAAACGTATATGCTAATCATGAGTCATTTTGACTACACACGATAAAAGTTCATAAATTGAACATCAAATACTATTTTATGTATATATTTTTATTTAATATAGGTTTCGCTATATCGACACATGTAATAAAGAAAAAAAAGGTTATTATGGTAAACATTTATTACCAAAAAAAAGTTTTATTCTTACAGGAAATTTTTTGAGATCATAATCATCAATCAGTCTTATGTAAATAATGAAAAATATAACAAAATGACAAAATCTACTTCTTTTAAACGTTTTTTTTTATTGCCAACGGTGGCAAACGAGCAAGCAGCACATCTGATGGTAAGTGAAACTGCTGCACATGGACCTTTGCAATACCAGGGGCACAGCCAGGCCGCTGCCTACCGTGAAGGAAATACTCTTCTTAAACCTCGTTTAAAGAAGGATGTCATAGCGCTCGGGCAACACAGCAGCAGGTAGTTCATTCCAAAGCTTGCACGTACGTGGGAAAAATGATCGCTGGAAACGTACAGTTGAAGACCATAACGTTTCCAGGTGAAATGGATGAACCCTACTACGATGTCGAGTGGTACGTTAGTAGAATGGTGACGGTGGTACCAAGTCAAACAGTTCCTCGGAGCACTCCCCGTGAGAGAGTCGGTAGAGTACACAGAGTGACCTAAAGTCTCTCCGCTGCTCCAGCGACTCAAATCTGTCCGTAAGATTGGGATCTCCGACGATTCGAATAGCCCGTCTTTGCAGGGAGTCAAGTGGGTCTAGCTGATATTTGGGCGCACCTGCCCAGAGATGTGAGCAGTACTCCACATGAGGACGAACTTGTGCTTTGTATAGCACAAGACGCTGTCTCGGTGTGAAGTACCGCCTAGCTATGTTCAGGACACCCAACTTTTTGCTTGCCAATTTGGCTTTGTCCTCCAAATGACTCCCAAACTGGACTTTGCTCGATATTTTGACGCCAAGAATCCCAATATTCTCAGAAATTGGGAGAGTTACTCCTTGGAACTGTGGCGCCATGACAAACGGGTCCTTCTTTGCAGTGAACGCGTAAATTTGGGTCTTTGTGGGGTTGAACTGGACTAGGTTCCGTTCACCCCATTCCGAGGCCCGCCCCAGAGAGCGCTCGACTTCAGACACAAGTTGAACCCTTCTTTCCTGAGTACTCCGAGGGATATTCCGTTGCTCAGTGTACCGCTCATCACCCGTGCTGTCATCCGCATAGCAACGCATACTCTCGATAGAGAGCATATCATTGATATGCAGGATAAACAACGTCGGGGAGAGCACCGAGCCTTGTGGTACACCAGCATTAATGGTCATGGTATCAGAGCAGGAGCCATCTACGACGACTTTTATACTCCGACCATCCAAAAAGCTGGCGATCCAATTACAGAGTCCCTCGGCGATTCCGTATGATGGTAGCTTCGATAGAAGTGCCCTGTGCCAGACCCTATCGAACGCCTTTGCGGTATCTAGGCTGAACGCCAGCGCCTCACCCTTGCCCTCCAAGGCCTCTGCCCAACGGTGTGTGAGGTACACAAGAAGATCACCAGCCGACCGACCATGACGAAAGCCGTATTGGCGATCACTGATAAGCTGGCGATCCTCAAGGTACTACAGAAGCTGGCGGTTTATAACCTTCTCCATTATCTTGGAGAGCAAGGATGTTATCGCAATTGGCCTAATTCGATGGGTCAGACCGGTCTCCCTTTTTAGGGATCGGGTGGACATGGGTTACCTTCCACGAAGACGGAACCCTATTAGTAGCGTAGGAAAGTTGGTATAGGCGCGTGAGGATGGGAGTCAATTCAGGGGCGTACGTCTTTAGTACCACTGCAGGGATGCCATCCGGTCCACTCGACTTATGGACGTCTAAAAGCGCAGCTCCCGCCTAACCACTCGCTGCGTGATGCGGATTTCGGGCAGTGAGCTTTCACACCGTGGGATGGTAGGTGGTGTGGCAGCTCCGGCATCCAAAGTCGAGTTACAGGCAAAGAATTGACCTAGAAGATCGGCCTTCTCCTTTGCGCTGTGGGCCAGACTACCATCGTGTTTCTGCAGTGGTGGGAGATTGGGCTGGCAGAAGTTGCCTTGGGCAGCCTTGGCGAGCGACCAGAATGCACGACTCCCAGCGGGATAACTTTGCAATCGCTCGCCAATTCTGGCAACATGTTCCACCTTGGCTCGGGCAATAGCCTTCTTACTAGATCTAGAAGCGGCGTTAAATTTCCGCTTATTATAATAAAATAAGAACTAATCTACTATAAAAAAATAAATTATATTAATTTGGCACTAATAACACATATTTCAATCATATGTTCCCCGCAGATATTTTTTTCGCATTTTAGACATCTAACTGTGGTCATGCGATGTCGAAATTAACAGGTGAGTTTCGTAGGATGAATTGGCAGATATTACCTCCAATGGTTCGTCGTTTTCATCAGATTGTTCTGAATCTTTGACCTCCAAATGGTCCTCAGTTTCACTGTCATCAGTTTCTCCATCGCTAGCACTATTAATACTATCATCGTTTAAATATCAGGCCAATTCTTCGTCCATGGTTGCGACCATCCCTTGGACCTGAAAAAGATATTTTTAATCTAAAAACGTTTAAAATAAAAATAAAAAACATGCAATAACCTATCATTGGTTGGTGTATGCTCACTTTCAAAAAGCTACACAAAGACTAATCATGAGTCATTCTGACTCTCATACACATCGTATTTACAAAATGGAGGCACTTACCTAAACAAAACTGTCGCTCTCGTAAACGTCTAACCGGTGACTAAGTTGGCATAAAGAATCAGGACGATCCACGGTTTTCTTAAAGAGAAATAACAAAAAGTATGCGTGGTGCGAGTCAAAATGATTCATTCATCTAGGGTTAATTATACCCATGAAAAAATTTTCTTAACCCATAAAATGTTTGACAGGTAGGAACAGTTAGTATAGGAAAAAAAAATAGTCGCTTTTATTACTTTTCTTGCTATTTTTGTTGTATTTTATAATTTTTAAACGTTTCTTGCTCTTCTACAAATATTTTGAAACCAAAATGAGACAAATCGCTTTAGCCGTTGTCGAGTTTTTGTAAGACTAACGCACGTACATCCATTTTAGATTTAACAATAAATATATTTACTTCACTATCTTTGTTGCAGGTAAGCTGTTATAATTGATTTGTAATCACGAAATTACTAGTACCTGCCCTATCGCTAAAGGTAAGTGACAAATAAACTAGCAAATGTTTCTATTTTGTACGAACATAACCTAAATAAACTGTATTAAAATTAACTCCTACCTCTCTATTCTATCTAGTAATAATGTCAACATTAAAAATATCCCTAATTCATCAAAATACAATTTTTAACAACGGGGAATGAACAGAATTCTGGATGTGCGATGTGCCATTGTTAACAAGTTTTCAATTTGCCATCATTTATACAGATCCCTCCATTCCCATTTATTGCAGCATTATATATTATATATATCCTATAACCTGCCTCAATGAACAGGCTGTATTACAAACTAGCCACCAGCCCTTGCTTCTCTCTGGTTTCAGTCGCCTTACCCGCGTAGTTCCCGTGAAAATACTGGGATAAAATATAACCTAAGTTACTCCTTATATAGACAGTTTACCTGGAAGTAATGTTTTTTTAAACAGTCCAGTCGTTTCAAAAATTACCCGAAACAAAGAAACAGACAGACAGATTAAAAAAAATAAACTGCTTTTTTAGGCATAGGTATCGTGAAACTAACCTGAGCATGAATAAAGACCACTATTTTGATATTAGAAATCCAAGTGGCAGTTGCTGAAATTATCGTGTTCAAACAAGCTATTTCTTCCTTTTTATAAGAAGATATATGGCAATGAAATATTCAAAAAGATGTGTAAGAAGTTAAAACTGTTATATAATTATGTTGCGCTCAGACCTTGGTATTAATTAATACGAGTTAATTAGTAATGAATGTATTTAGCATAAATTTAAATACTATCCCATTAAAATCATCCATTTCTATATGATGAAGGAGCAAGTATAATACCATCCCATGTTTTGCCTACGGGTGTCGTAAAAGACGTCTAAGGGATTAAATAGGCAAGTAGCGTCGTGCAAGAGAAGAAAACGTCGAAATAAAACACTTATGCTTGAAATCCTAAATGTCCTTCCTATACTTGAATAAAAAGCTGGACAATTTCCTTCCATTCATTTAACAATCTATCGATTTTCACAGTTGTTCATAGGCCTGTCCAATAGTCAAATAATGCCTTAATTACGGGCTCGCAATTAGTGTTATAAGTTTTTATTTCTTCTTTCCCTTGCGACTTACCATAGGAAAGTAAGGGGTGGAAAATATACCAGTATAGTATTTGTAATTTGTTACCACACACAAAACATAATATAATTAATTTAAAGACTCGTAAAAGCATGTCTTGTAGATCAAAATAACCATGAAACCAATAAAAGAAATTTGAATAAATCTCAGTTGAACGACTGCTGTCAATTTATTTCTAAAAATGACTAATAACGTTAGAGCTTGTGTACTTATTTATACTTATAAATTTTGTACCGGAACGCAATCTTTATATTATAGTCCATAAAATATAGCTTAATCTCTGTGACAGATGTCAACGAAACCAACGAAGTAAGTTTGAACGAGCGACATGTTTACAATTTAATTTTGTATCAAATATATTTTCATTCTTTTCGTGCCAGTTTTATTGCAACTGAATTGCAATATATTATAAATATAAAAATATTAATATTCATATCTAAAATGTACCTCGTAAGTACTGAAATACCTAGTAAACATTTTAAACATAAATGACGCTTACGCACATACAAAGTCATATTGTACTGAAAATAAAAAAGAAATGGGACAGTCGATATACGTAAATCGATAACCGATCTTTATTAAATTATTCATAAAAGAAATAAACCCAATACAGGACCTATATATAACTTTCAACATATTTTTACAATAAAAACAGACAGTTACATTATAAAATACATAAATTGAATTAATTAAACATTAAAAAACTACTTTTCGTCTCAAAGTAAATGATAATATTATGTGCGCATTATTGTCAATAAACTACACATATTTATTTATAAAACAGTCGTAATTGATCGATTGATCTAACGACCGTCCCTACTTGGCAAAAAATTATAAATGTTTTAGCAGGCACGCTTCAGTGATGACGATAATAGTGACCTAGACCTTGATTGTACTCCTTTTGAATAATTAAAACAGTCAAAAAAACAGTTTTTGTTTGAAATAAATTCAAAAAGATTTTTATTGATTGTATTTTAATTATAATAGAAAATCACAATTATAAAAATAAAGAGCTTTATCGATAAAAACTACGGACTTCATCGTAAGCGTGACAGCACTAGGGACAACTGTCAGAGATCATCCTATATTTTATGGACTATAAATATATTTATGAAGTTTTTTTTTTGTTGAAGCAGTTTGATTTGATTGACGCAAAATTCAAAACGTTAGTTCTTTTTATTATAATTATATAAGTAGGTCTATTTGTAAGAAATAGATGGTCCAATTTGTCGTGGTAGCTGATATTGTTACCTAATAACGTAAGATGTTTGACGTTTTTATTCGAAGGCCCCCGGTGCGGTCCAAATAACGAGGAATTGGTAATGAAAATTTAATATTTTCTTCTTGTTTGATAGGTCATGAAATTAAATATATATTTTTTTAAGTGCAGTTGTTTTTTACGAAACCCTACCTAAACTACTTCTCGTAGGAAAATAATTCTTATTCTCTCACCGCGCGGCAAGTTACAACAATAATGAAAACAATAGTTAATAATATGACTTAACATGTGCTGTGTGGCTACGAACACTACCAACCTTTATATTTCTCGTGGATTTCGTAAAATATGACTGAGCGACTGGCTGACTAAGACATGGGCCAACTCCACATGAAGGCGTCTGGTCAACATTCTATTCCCAAGGAGAGTTAGGCTGGCTGGCCGGTCATAAAACTATGACCAGTATTTTTTTGCAATATATACCAAGGAAAAGGAGTACATTTTGCATCGACGCCAAATAATTGGGATAAGAGCAGGATAATTATGAATACGACTTAAAATCACATACACTTCTGGTTCTTAAAAAAACTGTTTAAACCAACGAAGCAGTCAGCGGATTGCATATGCATTATAAGTTTCTAAAATAACGTGTTTAATTTAAAAAAGGGTCTATATGGTAAACATATTTTTCTTGTGCTTATTGATCCAGGTAATTTATGGTCAGAGTATTAAATATAACAGTTTTATCGATAGTAGCGCAAAGTGATCATAGTCGTCATTTATGCCGGCAAATGAATGCTTAGTATCGTATACAACAATTAAAACAATACCTATATATACACAGATTCTTATGCCGGATTGGCCTCAACAGGCCTCATAAATTACAAACATCCGGTAAAAAATTATTTAATTTATCATTCATTAAATAGTAAGAATCTTTCTTCGAAGCTGTTATCGATTAAACATTTATACCTGAAGTTTATGAGAATTTCTGTGAAAATGTTGTAAACGTTCTAAAGTTAGCAAATTTGTCGATGCCTGCGTGTACGAAGAGTTTAGCTTGAGAAAATAATCTAATTAAAAATTTTGTGTTTGATGAAATGTTTGCTCTCGTTTCTAAAGTTCAAAGCATAAAAGGTTAAGAACTTGTTAGTTTAACATTTATCATTTGGATTATTTTTATAGTTGAGTGACTACTCTCACTACCAATCCTTGTTATTGAACACGGTAAGCTGATTACAGAGATTAGCCTGACATATTCCAATATATAACCTTCTTCAATTTTCCTTCTGTAGTTAGGTTATATGGCCTGAATTCTCTTATTTTTTTTCCCATAGAAAGCAATGGAGTGACAAGTCGTATTTTGAGTCTATGTTACTATTATTGTGAAAGTGAAGAGGTTGGCAAAAGGTAAAACCTTTATTCTGCTGTGCCGTGAACAGTTTCGGAAGTCCTATTGTGAAACTTATTTCAAACACAAAACTGAAACACCTGAGGCAACGGATAGAGCATATCGCAGTGTATCATTCAACGTTTGAAAACGTTGTAAGGAGCTTCCGAAGCTGCAAAAACGGTGAAGCGTATTGTTTTCGTTCGTAGAGGAAACGTCCACCGTTGTCATGCGACTGTTACTTCTAATGGACCACTATGAACTGAAAGCTTTTACGTTGTAAGCTATACTACATTTTTATTCAATTTAAAAATTTATATTTTTCTCTTTTACAAGAAACATTTTATTTTATTGAAAGTATTTATGTAATGTGTCAAAATATTTTAATGATTGTTATTAATATTATTTATTTTATGTTGCAATTTGAAAGCTTTTATGAAAAAAAAAACCGTTTTAGTAGGTATATAAAATATAAATACACTCGAGAGAATCAGCTATTCTCTTAATGAAGACATTGTTTTTCATAATTAGAGGGTATGTCTTATTATTGTATATCAAATATGAATATAATACAGTACTAGCAACCCGCCCTCGTTTCGCTTCTGTTTCACGCGCCTCACCCGTGTAGTTCCCGTTGCCGTGGGGATACCGGGATAAAATATAGCCTATGTTACTCCCTGATATTATAGCTTTACATTAATGAAAGAATTTTTGAAATCGGTTCGGCGGTTCAAACGTGAAAGCGTAACAAACAAACAAACTTACATTCGCATTTATAATATTAAGTAAGAATTTTTTCATGCTGGCTGTCAGTAAGACATTAAGATGCTTTGGAAATAATGTCCATTAGAAAACCCGTGCGAATCTCTGTTGGTAGAGGATTCATTACGTAATCATTTATACCCTAATAACGGTATGTTTATAAAAATCGACAAACATAGGCTTTTAAAGAAAATCAACAAAATTTTAATGATAACATTAATATTTGCATAAGGCAAAATTGTCTTCAAAATGGTGTATACAATATTAATATTGATACAATAATATGGGAGATATTTTTACAAAAACACATTTGAGTAATAATAATAGTAATAAAAATCATTTATTGCAGGCAAGCGTGAGTACAAGTAACAATAATGTTAAGGGCTAATATTGGTCTCCCCCGTGGGACCTGGAGGCGGAAATGCTCGCCAACTTGTATGGGCGGGTGTCGGGGGTGCGCGGGGAGGGCGGTGTTGTTTCCTTGAGGGAGCCCACCGCCTGGCGCGTCGACGCCCGTCGAGATGTCATCGCCCGTTGGGCAGACCGGCTGGAGAGGCCTCGATACGGTGTTTGGACCGTGGAGGCCTTTCGGCCGGTGCTGATGCAGTGGTTGGAAAGGCGGCACGGGGTGCACTCCTTCCGACTCGTACAGGTCTTGACGGGGCATGGATGCTTCGGCAAGTACCTGTACAGGGTCGCTAGGAGAGGAGAGTCTGCGAGGCAGTCATCTCGCAGAAGAAGGCGGCGGGTCACGAGCGCGAGGACCACAGCCTCGACCAAGCGACCCGCTGCCGGCGACTGGGGTGGCGCAGGCGCGACTACCTGCGTGCCATGCCGCCCTAGCCGAGTCCGCGGGTGACATGACCGGGAATTAGTCCGTCACCCGCCGAGAGGCCGACCGGGGGGACGTCGGTCGATGGGAGGGTACCCCCACATAGGGTGTATTCCGTCGGGCCGACCACTGATGACAAGTAACCCTGCTCCGGTGGTCGGTCCAACGACGAAGGCGACGTGGTGTTCGGGTGGGTTGCGGGTGTTGCGTGCTTAAGCCCCTCTGTCGCCCCAGTGGCGCGGATATTGAGACCGTAGCTGTTGCAGTTATTTATTTATTTAGGACCTTTAAGTATTATTTAAGTGTCCATCGCAGTAGTTATTAAAAAAAAATGGAGAAGAGGAACGTGGTGGACGCTGTAATCAGCATACATAGAAACAGAATAATGTGGAAAAAAAACATTTCCATAATGTATATTTTGCCTTCCATGTGGTGACGGAGTAAGAATAAAATTCACCACCATCCCCCACACATTCATTCTTATCCGTGGGTGATCATACGAGACGACTAAGGGATATAAAACGCATATAACATCTATGCGAGAGAAGGAAAACTCGAAATAAAACCCTATGCCAACCTATACCGACACGTCTGACCAGCGTGGTATAGTAGGTCAAATCCCCTTCCATTATGGAGGAGGCCTGAGCCCAACAGTGGGACGTATATGGGCTGAGATGATGAAGATGATGATATATTGCAATTTTTTTTACACATTCTCCTGGACGCCATTTTTTTTTGCAGGAATAGCGCGGCAAACCAGCTTTTAGAACTATATATGCAGAGCCATCTGGAGAATTTGATAATTTTGTTCGAATTTCTGCTTGAATTTGAACTTTCTGCTCTAGGAATTTGAATGTTTCGTTAGTGCTCGTGTTAGCCATTTTAACGAGCAAGTAAAAAAAAGAACGAAAAAATACTGCAGAAATCACGCGTGCATTCTCATCCGCTTCCCGATGAACACTGATCCGTCGTCAGACGTGTGGACGCATCGCTCGCTCGCGCCGAGCGCTGGCGTTAAAACCCTTTGATCCGTGCTACAAAAACCGACAACTAACGGATGAGTGCCGGATGTACATATCTGCGGACGTCAAATACCTACCACAGACGAGCAAATCACCCCCTCTACACGTCCGCGGACGCGTCCGCCGATGACATCTGCGGGCGCATCTGCCGACGTGTAGAGGGGGCTTTAGAAGTACTGCAGCGACACGGCTGTCCCAACAGTACTCTAAGCAATAATAATAATATATGTATAATAATGTATATATACACTAGCTGCCCCGACGAACTTCGTACCGCCATAATTTTTTTCGTAAAATATATTTTCTAAATTTCCGAAAATATAAGTAGTCTCTGGAAGAACCATTACAGCTTTGTCCGGAAAAATACGATCGTCTTGGTCGCGGCAGTGTTAATGATGATTTAAAGAGAATACAAATTACTGATTATTAATTTCTGACAAAATTATAATTATCAAATTTTCAACCATACTTAATCATAGACAAAATTACGTTTAGCTGTCATTTGCGTTTTGTTATTACATATCAAATACGTTTTTGTTATACTACGTTTGTTTGACATTTTATCGAACGGTAAATGGGAACGCGATCAAACGGGATAAAAAGTATCCTATGTCCGTCCCCTGGTTCTAAGCTAACTCCCCATCAATTTTCAGCCAAATCGGTACAGCCATTCTTGAATTATAAATAGAGTAACTAACACGACTTTCTTTTATATATAAAGAAATGTTAAATAATATGAAGAAAATTGTATCAGACTTGGCTATATGGCCTTTGATCTCTTTGCCTGTCCGAATGGACAAAAAGAAACAATAAAATAAAATCTATTTGACATTTTATGTCACGTCACACGAGAACGCGATCGAACGGGATAAAAAGTAGCTCATTGCTATTAAAAAGAAGAAGATGAAGAACGGGATAAAATATCTTATGTCCGTCTCCTGGTTCTAAGCTACCTCCCCACCAATTTTCAGCCAAATTCGTACAGCCGTTCTTGAGTTATAAATAGTGTAACTAACATGACTTTCTCTTATATATATAGATATATGTAGACATAATGACTTTATGTTTTTGATGAGATTTCTACCTTATTACGTAAGGAAATATTATCGTCTTATTGATTTTACTTTCATTGTACGAAACAAAAATGACATTAAACTTACCTCATATTCTTTACACGTAGTGGAATTGCAATCATAAATATGTATTTATTAAAGAACTTCACGGACTATAATAAAATTATGCTCGAAAAGGGGCGATTATAATTTATTGAATAACTTTCAACATTAGCTTCTATGTGAATCATTCATCAGTCTTGTTAAATGCTACTTCTTTAATACACATATTCTACAAGTGGTTTTGTTGTCTTATCCATTTTATATGCACGGTATTCACAATAGTGTAGCACTGATTACAGCACTATATAGTGCCAATAGCCAAGCTAGACCAATACATTTACATTTTGCTTATTCAAAACTTGCGCCCATCAAAATGCATAGGGTATGTGCCAAAGATTCGGTAGTAAAAGTTTTATGTCTAAGACAGAGTAGCTTTTTTTTAGCTCGTATAATATTTTTGATGTCAAGGAAGACAATTTATTCGAATTTGGTTGCTGCTAAATAATTTACTTGATAATAATATTCATCATTACCTCTGCTTACATACGTCCCACTGCTGGGCTCGAGCCCCCTCAATAAAAGGAGAGAGGATATCATCAATAATCCTACCTACTACAAAAAAAAAAAAGAAAACGACACGAGAATTAGCTATAAAATCGTTTCAAACATACTTTTGAATTTTATGATTTGAAAAAATGACATTTATTTGTTTTATACGAGTTAAGAAATGTGCGTAACTCGTGTTATAAAAATCGTGTAAAAATATATTCATAATTTTTTATTCAACTGTATGTATAAACCTTACAAAATTTAAATTATTATGTACTTATTTTTACAAAACTCATTTAGTCAAGACTTTTATAAAAATAACAATAATAGAATACATTAAATACAATAAGAAAAGGATACGCCAGCCACACGTAGCCTGAATTAGCATCAACTTCACTTGCGGCAACATTAGTTTGTCTGTATTCACAGGCTAGGAGTTTATTTGTAGAAAAAGAGAAGTCATTTTTGTTTTATTCATATGTATATCCAAATTGACTTATGTAGTCCCGAACGTGGGGTCAAGTTCCTAAAACTTAATACGTGAGCTTTAAGGATAGGCGGTCGAAGCCCGTTTCGCTGCGGTTGACTTAATATGGGTTGTGGGATATCATGGCTATGGGTGACACGTGACATATTACCAAATACAAAATTTATTAGTAAATGATTTTTACTTTATTTATTTACCTATTTACATATATAAGCATGCATATGTTTGATCTTTGGATTAATATGAACGTCATGATGTCTTTGATTAGAAACAGTAAAGCCATGAATCTATGAACATTTGGGTTGGTTAATGTCAATAGTGACGGATAAAACGATGGACCACCTTGGAATAAGTTGTAACTGCTTCGAGGCTAGCTTCGCCATGGCCACAGTGAAATAGCAGTGAATCTTTCTTAATGTTACATATAATGGGTATAGTTCCAAATAGATATAAATACTAAATAAATGTTGCACATTTCACTAAATTTTAAACCAAAGTTAAACATTTGTATATATTGAATATTCAACCTGAATTATGTACTATTGAATCATAAAACAAGTATTTGTAATCCAATATGAGAATAATGAAACTATAAAGCATTTGTAGCTTTCATAGTTATGTATTTCATATTAAATGATTAATTATGGTTATTTTAATGATCAAAGAAAACATCTTGAGGTATCCTGCCTGTCTGTGAGAGTTTATCTACGGCGTTTGAAGTCTGTCAATACGTATCGGGCCCATAACCCAAGACGCTCTCGTCATCCACCCGTACCTTACTAATGATTAAAGAGGTATATATATGTGCATACTATTTAAAAGCTGACTAGGTTAGTAAATATGCAATTAATAATTATAAATGCAAATACTAATAAACCATATGATTGCATTTGTAATAAGCGTGATTTAAATGTGAAGATGGCTCTCAAATATTTTAATTAAAAAAAAGCTTTCCGTTTTGAGCTTAAAGAGTGTACTCCTTGCGTTTCTGCAGCGTGGTGATTGCGTTCAAAACGCGCGTAAGCTTTGCGCCGACACCCGCGCCTTGCCGCTGGCCGCGTCCGACAGTGGAACTACGACTTGCGTGGCGGAAGCGCGTCCCTAGACATTCTGGCCCGTAACTTAACGTTCGCCTAATACCGCGAATTTCAATTGTGCATATGCCATGGAAATTGGATTAATGAGGATCATTCAGTGAAATATCTCGGTGACATATGTGCTCATTGTGTGTTTGTACAGTTGACATCATTAATACATATTTATCAATTAAAGCACGTAATTATTTTGCGTAAATGTACCGAAAATCTTGAAAATACTTTTATTATACTTTATCTACAAAAAATATACTTCAGATATAGTTAGATTATTATGGAGTAATAAGTATTTCATTTTAATGAAAATACATGAATAGATAGAAATTAATGTTCTTAAACATACATGCTAATGTTTCTTACTTCTTAGTCATTGTTAAGCTATGATTAATTAAAAATCGCCTTTTTATTTATAGCTTTTACCCATGCCGTTATAAACAATGGTGAAGTAAGTACCTCAAAATTGCTCGGAAAGATAGATGGGCATTATAAAAATTAAGATAAATAAAATAAGTCTTTTTTTATTTATTGCTAACGGTGGCAAACGAGCAAACAGTACGCCTGATAGTAAGTGTTGCTGCCGCTCATGGACCTTTGTAAGGTCGCTGCCTACCACGAAGAAAGTGAAGAGAGTGTGAATGCGTGCAATGAGGTTTGGTGATACTAAAGACATCACTAAAACCCACCACACGTAAACACCCTCAGAACGGTGGGCTTCGGGCTCTCTCGCTCATTGAACGAATTGCAGTAACAAATTGCTACTACTTGGACGTAGATTTTCTGCGAGAGTGTGATACTTCCCTGGAAGGACCGGCCCGCGACTGTAGACAACTGTCAACAGTGTGCCCGTACCACATCTAACTAATTCATTAAAATATGAAACCTAACATTGTAACGAGCAAGCATAACTGTTCATAACAAAGTTTATTGTTAACTTAATGATCTATAATCGTGATTATTTTTTACTATTGATTAAGCCGAGTCTAGATTTTCTCTAGTAAATCAGGTAATTTGTACACTTACTGCTGTCTTGACCTATTTACTTATAATTATTTTTACTGCTGGTTAAGATACATATAGTTCAAATTTATTTTAGTTTCTTTTTATGTTGTCTTTATCTACTAAGGGTTTTAAGCACAAGTGTTAATACATTCATATTTCACAAGACTTACTTATAGGCTTATATATTAGGTACTGGACAAGTCTATTGGAAATAATTTGACAGTTACAAACTGCTACTGAGACTTTTCACCCATCTAGGATTTGAATGAAAAGGACATGATCACGATCGCGTCAAAAGTTTTGTATCACTGAACCAACATAATACCTTTTGAAATGTTCTAAAAAACTAAACTAATATCACTAACGATTAGACATTATCCTTGTGGTGCAGACTAAGGACTAAAATAGCCTAGGTAAATAACGTGATAGTAACTAACACTATGTATTTAATCAATTTATACGAATACCAGTTTGATATTTAGGCGACACCCAAAACTCGAAAATAATCTCAATTGACTTTTGAATATAATGTATAATGGTAAGGCACGCTGCTGACATTTTATTAGTACAGTAATAAGTGAACTACCTCGTATAAAGTAGTACTACTCTCTCGAATCAAATCGACAATTGAGTAGTAGCAATTTGTTGCCTCGCTTTGTTAGGTAAGCGAGAGAACCTGAGCCCTTAAAGCCGCGTTTATGGTAGGTAGTGACCTAGCCCCATAGTACAATGAGCGGATGTAATAATGTAGATTCATGAGCTGCAACTACCGCTTCATATCAAGTGAACTGCTAACTCATCTGCTAACGAGCGCAATAAAAAAAAATGATCACCATTTTCTCGGCTCATATGCGTCCTACTGCTGGACTTAAACGTCCTCCACAATAGGCGGCAAATTGACCTTACTATGTTATTTTGTACCATGCTGGTCAGACAGGTCGGTATAGGGTTTTGTTTCGAGTTTAACTTCTCTTATGCAGATGTTATATGCGTATTATAATCCCTTAGTCGTCTTTTAGGACAACCACGGGCAGTGGTGAACAGTATTCTTATTCCGTCACCACACGGTGAAATTGATGGAACTATAAAATTATTTTCATATGTTATTGAATTAACGACTCCGCTTGCATGTTAAGTCGAAGGATCGTTTAAAAATATCTATTCTAGTTTTTGGCACCAACAGTTTTACAAGATTGTCGATTCGGTTAGTCGAGACGAATATGCGTAGCAAATAAACAAACTCACATTAAAAGTTTACTAATATATGTTAGGATTAAAATTCATTATGTGCTTAGGTAATAAAGTGAAACAAAAAATCGTATGCTTTAGATAAGTCCTCTATCCATCCATCAGCTTTTCAACGTCCGCTAGTGGACATAAGTCTTAAGAGGGTATAATGCCATAATCGACAGGTTAGGGAGGCGGTTTGATGATCGCTGTTGGTGTTTTAATTTTATCAGGAAAGTGGTGCTGCTAAGTATTCTATTGATTCTGATCCTCCTCATCTAGTTTATTTGACATTCAGGGGAAAGTAAGGGGTGGTGTACATTTTATTTTAACTCTTAAAGTAATTTCCAGATTTTTATAATTAACAGATTTCTCGGTCTTTCTCTTTGCTAAAAATATATTTATCTCTATACAAAAATATTTTAGACTCTTCAGTTCCCCTTATAGAAATTGGAAGAGTATTTCTTGATGATTTTTACTTCTCGTTGATTTTATATAATTACCTATTTTAAATAATAAATGTTCCTAAAAATACAATAATTAATATACCATGAATAATATACAAAATTGAGACGAGGAAAGAGATACCGATTTTTGTGCTACGTTTTAATTGAAAGTCAATACTCTTGAACATTTTCCAATTTGATTTAATCAATATTCGTATTCTCTGTTAGAAAGAGGTATTTATATTGAACATTCTTAAAATTCTGTGATTTTAAATTATATTAAATTTGCGTAATTTCGACGCTATCCATATATGTAACAGTCTGTCGACGTTCACTGCTACATATAGGATTACCTAAAGGTGATGTAATACTAATTGCTATGCTGAAATTGTGGGTCGGCGGTGAGAATGGAGGAGATTTCAGGAGAATGTCGCTGGCGGTTCTCCTGATAATTTCCAAACATTCAAAGCGTTCTTAATCCATTAGCACACATCGAATATGTATTTATAGTTAATACTAAAGTAATGCAACTAGCAACAAATAATATTTTATTAAAACTTTTTTTCGTTGTATTTAAAGCTATGACAGGGAGTTTTACTACCTAGACTAAAAGAAAGTAATTTAAATAAAAATATAAGTATTTAATATAAGCCACTAATTTGAATGAAATGAATAAAAACACCATTTCCAACTTTAATTCTTGAAGGATCCGTTCCAAATATGGTTCCTAAAAGTGATTTTCTTTATTACTTCAAATCCAATTGTATTTATTGTTGCTATCATCATCTGCTTTTGTCCCAATTACTTGGGGTCGGCTCAATGCGTACTTCTTTCCTTTTTATGACCGGTCACCTGTCTGACGTCAGGGAGGGTCCTTGGGAATATATTGGCATCAGATGGTGTTGGTCCAGGTCGATGACAAACTCATAGTCATCTTCTACGATATTCAGGAGCAATGTAAGGGTTAATACTATTCGTAGCCACCACACATTGCTACCGTAATTTTAATATAATACCTATGCTAAATATAGAATTACGTGAAAGTTAACCATAAGAAATAATAAAGGTCTTCCTTTAATACCTTCCTTAATAAAGGTCGCCTTAGCTGATGGTATACTATAAAAAAGAGTGTCGTCCACGTCGAATTAGTTCTGATCTTTAGAAGACTTCTTCGTAAGTATGGTAGCTCCTGTATACAATAGAGAAAAATTTTATTACCGCCTGCATAGCTCGCCTGCAATATAATTATATTCTTAGATTAACTAAAAATATAACATTAACATTGATATAAGGATTTAGGAGGATTGAGGGTTAACATTTAAATGACATGAAGACATTATTTGAAAAAAAATGGTGAAAATATACATAAAATTCTTACGACACTAAACATTCTTGAAAAATTAAAAATTCGCCATGACTTGAAAAGTTAAACATTCCAAAGAGCTATTGGCAATAGAATTTTAACTGTCTCTGGCATTTCTCTCAAAATGATAGCATGAAAAGTCGGGCGAATAAAATTTATTGGGATTAGGTATCCGTAAATTTGGCATTACTGATATATAATATTACCATAGAGTAAATTGGCCAATAAGATGGTAAACAGCGCAATCCAGGTAGTTTAACAACGTCTAACTTTCTTAAAACTAAGATTTAAAATATTGGGGAACTTAAAACTTAAAGACCGTAGCTGCAGTATCCTTATACTATCGATGACTATACGTGTTTAGTATTCTTTGTGAGTAGTATATGGATGAACTGATAACCCGATATATTAAATAATATGTAGATAAAGTGCTTTGGTAACATTACCTTCCTACGTTGAAAGGATTTTATGTACCGCTGAAAGGTCAGCATATATTTCATTTTGGGATAGTTATGTAGAGATTGTTTTTTGATAAATTGTTGATCGTAATGTGTGTTCGTAAATACGTATAAAAATATAAATTGATTGCTTTTTATTATAATATACTTATGTAAAAATTTAAATTACATTCGTATGTGGATTCTCTAGACCAGTCACGTTACTTTATGTTAAACATCGTAAATAATAAACCATCCTTATTTTTAAAATATTTGCCACATAATATGTTAAATCCTTAATGAGCAAAATTTAATAAGGGTTTGTGCCTGCTCATTTAATAACATATACTCTGATATAAAGGTTATCGTTAAGCACAGATTGCCACGATACTTCAACAATTTAATTACATCAACATAATATTTCTGTACGATTACATTTGGATAAAAACATCATGCAGTAATTACATAGCAACAGTTCTTCTTTAAGCAATTATTCATGGAGTAACAAGAGTTTTTAAAAATACATCATTAATATATTGGAAATCAATATTATTCCAATTAAATAGTTACCTAATAAGTATAGTTAATAAATCAATTGCTTTTTCATTGTGGAGACGGTTCGTGCCCAGTTCTGGGACAGATATGAACTAAAGGAGGAGAAAGATATTTAGGAAGTAAAGAAATTAATTTCTTTATTTACATAAAAAATGATAAACTTCTAGAAATTATAAATGATATTTTATTTTTATATGTATTAAAGTACAACAAAAGCTGATCATTCAAAAAATCAAGAAAACGTGCTCTCGATTGTCTACGCCTACAGCGAAGACACGCCCGGTAAACTGTACATGCTTCAATTAGGAGACGAGCATTCGAAATCAGTGGCGCGTGCGGAGACATCATTTTGTCTTATACCACATCTGATATACAATTTCGTAGGCGTTAACTTTCACTGAAACATAAATGTAGCACCTAATATTAGTGATCGAATTATTTTAAGTAAAGAGATACGACATGTTACGCCGTAATAAGTATAATAATTTGTAGTTCTTAAGTTTACTTTTGCTTTGTACAATTAAAAATCTATACAACATAGCAGAAGTAAAACTTTATTGTTTGTTCAGAGAAATATACCATGAAAACATATTTTTTACGCGAGAATTCTTCTTAAGGATAATGCGCCTAATGCCGCCCTAGCCGAGGCCGCGGGTGATCGGACCGGGGAATTGTCCGTCACCCGCGAAGAGGCTGACCGCGCGACGGTGACCGACGTCCCAGGACGTCGAGAGGTGAGGTTACCCGAAAGGGTACTCCGTCAGGCCGACCACTGACGACAAGTCACATCTGCTCCGGTGGTCGGCCCAACGACGAGGTGACGTGGGTACGGGTGGGTTATGGGCCCGCGCGCCGTCCTTTCATCGCCCCGGACAGACTGGACCGCGCGTGCGCTTACCATAGCCCACCCATAAAAAAGAAAAAAAAAAGGATACGCTGGTGCTCTGAGATTCTTCGTTATTGTCTATTCGCTAAAACCTCGCGATTCCTTCACCTATCTATTGGTGGTGGAGAGAAATTAAGTAAGTCTGGCTTTAGGAAACGCGTGGAATACGTTCGTCTTGGGTTTGTTACTGCTGACGAAGTGTACTACCCTGGGTGCACTCCACCACCTCCAGCCCAACAATTGCAGACGCCAGAGGAGGTCTACAGCCCTTCGGCGTCTAGACCGTCTCTTGCGATGCGATAGGCTGGTAGTCTTCTCCCGCTCACACGCTGTGCCACCTTTTTGCTGACCTAACCTCCTTGCAGAAGGATGTCTTGGCAACCGGCTTATTCTCACTTTGTACAATAGTTTGTATGGTCGTAAATGATAGATTATTCACCCTAACTACACGGTGAGCCACAGCGCCGCTTCACCTAAGCTGAGTACTATACCAGTCTCTGCCTGTGTAGTGCCATGTCCCCCTATTTTTCTTTGGTATGTCTGGACACACTCCGTCCAATCTGCCCAGGGCGAAGGTTGGATGGCATGCGGCTCCATGGTCTACCGTCTACGTCATTAAGCCGACCGCTGGTACTAATTCCTTGACTTTCGTGGCCGGCCCGACGGGTTACCTTTCGGGTATCGTCCCATTGGATGCCCCGGTAACAAGACAGTGTTTCTGTAGCATCGCCCTCACGCGATCGGCCTCTCGGTGACAGACTTATCCCCAGCCCGTTCACCCGCGGCCATGGTTAGGGTAGTATTAGGTGCAGGTACTCGCGCCTGCGCCGCACAACGCACCGGCGGCGGAGCGTGTCGTGGTAGAGGGATTCCTCTCAGACCCGCTCCGCCGCCTCCTTCTGCGAGACGTCTACCTTACAGAAGGCGGTGACCGTGTCCTGGTTCCTGACGCTGTTGAGCATCGTTCTAGCGATGGTCGGCAGCATCCGGTCGGTGCCGATGATTACAACGAGTTCACGGCGGCACGGCAGCCGGCACGTAGCGCTGGGTGCGCCCACATTCGGCATAAGCCATAAAAGGGCGAACACCGTGTCGCCAAACCGTGGAGCACTCCTCCGCCGGTGATTGCCTGCCTGACCATGACCCTTAGGCGCAGCAAGGCCGCGATCGTCTAATGCCCCTTCTGAAAACCAAATTGAGCGTCCGACAGATCGGGACCAACCCTGCGTAGGTGCTGGTCGAAGCGGGCAGCTAGGATTCTCTGTAACAGCGTGTCCACATCGTCCAGCAGTACGATGGGCTTGTAGGCTGCGGGGGAATCCAGAGGACGTCCCGGCTTCGGCAGGAGAGCGCCCTGTCTTTATGACGTCGCTCTTAATAGCATATTACGATCGGGAGATCCTGTGTTTAAATTCTGTGTTGGAACAAGTCTTGTTGAAATTATCAAATTGTTTAGGATTTTGAGCAATTTCTCTGGAAATTCTTTGCAGAAAACTCATCTTGGAATTCTACAATCTTTAAACGAGCAATTCTTGTATATATATATATAGGTATATATATATAGGTATATATATTTAGGATCTCGGCAACGGCACCAACGATTTTGATGAAACTTGGCATACTAGAGGTTTCGAGGCCAAAAAATCGATCTAGCTAGGTTTTATTTATAGAAAATGTTGTTTTGTCGGTGTTTTTAGCAAAACAATACAATGACATTAAATTTTAAAAGAATATGTATTCAAATTTCGGCGTCAACGTCATGAGTTACGATAGCTCAGTTGGGATGCTGTCCAGTTTTATTTTAGTATTGTTTTGGCATTCGAACAGCGTTGGATCGAATCTCGGTGTTATTATTATTCTGTTTTTGTAATTTTTTTCATTATTTAATTTTTATTTTTTATTAATATATATCTAAATAAATTCGACAAAAATACAACAAAAATATTCCGAGCGAAGCTCGGTCAACCAGATATTTACATAAAATATCAGCAAAATTATTGAATATAACACTATAAAACACTAAAAATTTAATATAATACAAGAGCTTAACATGACATTTCCATATTCGCGCCGAAACTCATGTCAAAGAGAATTCAAGTCACTATGTAACGTAGGATAACAAAAACGCATTTGATATGTAATAACAAAATGCAAATGACAGCTAAACGTAATTTTGTCTATAGTTAAGTATGGTTGAAAATTTGATAATTATAATTTTGTCAGAAATCAATAATCCTTAATTTGGATTCTCTTTGAATCGTCATTAACAATGACGCGACCAAAACGATCAAATCTTTCCAACAAAGCCGTAACGGTTCTTCCATTGGAGACTATATATTCGGAAATTTCGTAAATATATTTACGAAAAAAATTATGGCGGTACGAAGTTCGCCGGGTCAGCTAGTATACATTATTTTATTTAGTTTTTTATTCTTCTCTTACGACAGTTTCATTTTATTACGAAGTAGATATAAACTGAGTATGGTCTAATGTGGTTACCCTGCCTTAAATATATTAAGAAAAAAAGCGTTGAAAGAATTCTCTCAACTCCTATTGCCTATAGTGGAGAGACTTTCAATAACATATTTTCTGCTTGTGGTGTATGATCTACTTGGATTTAATCATCTTTATCTTTTTATATTATCCGTCTAAATCCTTTTCTTTATTATTATTAAAAACGCCGTAGTGAATATTCAGACAAAGAGGTACTTGATATCTTTCAACCAGCTTCGGAATAGTTTGTGCTATGATTTTATTCTCTAAACTGTGATTAATAGTTTGAAGCCATTTGTCAGAACTAAATAATACGTATTTTCGCGGCAACCTTTTTTTATCGATTACTATGCTTAGTTCATTTCTAGAAATGTAAAATTGGTAATTAATATTGTCAATTTAAAAATGCATTAAAATTTAACTTATAATTTTTTATATAAAAACCTTAAGAATTATTTCATCTTTATTGTCGAAGAAGCCACCCTATATTTCGCTCTATATTTTTACTATTACAAACCTCTGGCTTTTATTAGGCATAATATTGAGGCACAAAAGTTGTAATCAATGTCTTTTCTACAGATGGTTTGTTAGCAGAAAACCCAAATAAATTAATTAACTAATGATTTCAGACGTTTACCTGAGTATTAACCATTGGGAATAAAACTAAATTTAACAGTGTTCATGGTCATGGAAAGACAGAACTCTACTAACTACAACTAATCCAAGCATACTATTGAAGTAGTTAGGGTAGCTATAGCAGTTGGCTTTGTCTCCAGTGTCATCAATTTCTTGTCAGTTTTATAGTGGCATTTGCTCAGTGCTTTAAACTATAATATCGTTTTGCGTTTTATTTTATTTGCTATAGGGTTATACAACATTTGTAACGCAAAAATATTTTCAAGTTTAAGTAGTAATTCTTGAGAATAGTACCTTCAAACAAATATTTAAGGCAATAATGTAGTTTAATAGTTATAAAAATTTGAATAGTACGTATTTTTAAATTCATTGGTCTATTTATTTTCTAATTAATATACTATCAATTCGTTAAAGTTCATAAATAGCTGATCATCGAGAGCTTCTTTTACTGATAAATATATGTGGAGTGGTAGGACCACACTGTCGACAGTTATCTGTCTACAGCCGCGGGCCGGTCCGTCCGGGGCAGTACCATGCTCTCGCAGAAAATCGACGTCTGAGTAGTAGCAATTTGTTACTGCGCTTCGTTCGGTGAGCGAGAGAGCCGGAAGCCCAACTTTCTGAGGGTGATTACGTGTGGAGGGTTTTGGTGGTGCCCTTGGTATCACCGAGCCTCAATGCACGCATTCACACTCCCTTCGCTTTCTTTGCGGTAGGCAACAGCCTTGTAAAGGTCCATGAGCGGCAGCAACACTTACCATCAGGTGTACTGTTTGCTCGTTTGCCACCGTTTGCAATAAAAAAAAAAAAAAAAAAATATGTATCTAATTGGATTGATATCTGGTGAATTAGGTATTTGTTCTACTGGAAATCGCAGGTTGATTGATTTGCTAATAAAGTCATTGAAAGTACATTCGTGCAACATACTCGTATCCATCGCTCCAATTAATAGGCTTTACTGGTGACATTAATGGGAATTTGTCATCCGTCATGCGAGTCAAATTTGATTACTTAATTACGTATTTATTAACTATGTTCTCGTTAATGTGCCATTGTTAATGAACGACACTACCTTTATTTAATTATAAATATGAAATTGCGGTAATATGATGATTATTTGATTTCTGAATCATAATTCATCTTAAATATTATTTACTTTATATATCATTGCCTCTTCTTTTTAGCTATTTTATGCTTATGCTGGCAGTCATGCAGGCGGTCGTGAGCATCATTTAGTTTAAA
Organism: Lymantria dispar; assembly: GCA_032191425.1. Taxonomy (NCBI): domain Eukaryota; kingdom Metazoa; phylum Arthropoda; class Insecta; order Lepidoptera; family Erebidae; genus Lymantria; species Lymantria dispar. Next base: position 17,084,416 of record CM063446.1, on the reverse strand, counting down.
TATCGGCATTGGCAGATGTCAAATAAAGTCAATTCTCGTCGATTAAAGGAGCATTTTTCAATAAAGGCCAGATAAATTATCTACTAATATACAATCCATTATCATCATACTGTTCTTATCTCAATCACTTAAGAGTCGATGCAAAATGTATGTATACTTCTTTCATCTTACATATTGCAATAGTGTTGGCAATAGTTTTATGATCGGCCTCTTGTCACCAATCCTCCTTGAGAATATAATTGTTGACCAAACATCATCAAATCTTTACCCAGATTGATGTAAAGCTCTTATTCGTCTTTACGATATCCACGAGTAATGTAAGAGTTGGTAGCATTCGTGACGGTACTACACAGCACTATTCTAATATACAGTTGTGGTTTATAAAAAAAAAAAATGTCATGTCAATACAGACAAAAAACGTGTCAGGTTAGATGTAGAACATTCTTCTGAGTTTAAACTATTAAGGCAATCACAGCTTTAGAAACCAGCTATCGTTACTCTTTATGAGTTACCTTATGATGTCTGTTAAAAAGGCTAAATATGACAATGCGCTCCTTATGAGTAGGAAACTTTAACAAGGTGTATAAAATAACGAAGGGACACGGCATCTTATGTCGAGTACCGACATTATAGTACGTAATGTTGAGGCAGCCTAAATTCGCTCCCATTATATAGGAACCTCATAGCCTCATAGTGTGGCTTACATGAACTGAGTAGAAGCTAAATCTTAACTATAATATAACAAGAATAACAGTTCAAAGCGTGAATGAAGTAATACAGTTAAATTAAGATAGAGTAGAAAATTGCCTCTCTTAGTCTTGTAATCTTCAACAAGTAAATTAACAGACAGATAGCACTAATGACGGAATGGCTTAAGTATTTACCCCCGGTGCCGAATGTAATGACCTTGTATCCAAGAGTTATTCAGTCTATGTATGCCTTGTGTCTATTAATTGTGTTTCATGAATTTCTCAGCTACAAAGGATTTCATTAACAGTATGCTATTTAAAATGGTATTTCTTTCTGTTAAGTTCATATACGTGCTACTGTTAGCATATAGCTTCATTATGAAGAAAAAATTGCCTACTATCCCATATTGTCCAGACGGGTTGGAAGAATTTTTTGTTTTCCTCCTCTTGAAGTGTTATTACTTGCTTACATTCCTCAATCTATTAGTCATCGTCATAGTAAGGAGCAGTGAATCGTATTCTCACCCCATTATCGCGTTGAAAATATTATTTTTATTCGTTTTACTACGCTTTTAAAAAAAGAAATTCAGCGTAATAAGTAAAGTACAGACAACATAATTTAAGAGGCTCTTAATCTCCAAATTGAGCACGATTACAGCCTTTCGTTTATTTCGCGTTTTTTAATCATGCGATTTCATCTAAAGCGCTTTTAAATAAACGCATCAATCGTTTTTATCCGATTTATTTTACCATAGCGGTTCTTAATTTCAGCAATGATGTTTATACAGTATACCTATGTTAGAATATAGATATGTATAACTCTCAAGGGAAGGTAGAATATAAATGGATTAAGGTTCTTCCAAATTACGGTGTTGTGTGCTACGTGGATGAATCTGGCCCCAAGGTGATACTCTATTACTCTATACATTTTTTATGTAAATGAGTTACATAATAGAGATGTTGTTAGTTTGAGTACCTACAATAGCATAGTGGAATTGGTGGTGTGCCAACAACCCTTCATACTGTGAAAATGTTAAAAATGTTGATTAAAGATTAAGGATATACAAACGCTGTAAAAAAGGACAATAAAATTAAATCCTATACTACTATTTAAATAGGAGGATTATACCTATCTTATGAATTTGACCCTGGATCATCTTCCGAAATTTTAAATAATTCTTCGCACAGAGTAAAAATAAAAAAGTGCCATTAAAAAAAAACAAGCTGTTTTAATCGGTTTACATATCGTTTTTTAAATTAACGCACCTTTGTAAAGGGATAGGCATATGCATATACTAAAAAATTCATTAAAAGTTTTTAGTTTTACCTAATAAGGGCAAGATATATTGTCTACTGGAGCCAATTTTGCAATTCGTACTCGCTATTTTGAAATTAATAAAACACAAACTGTATTTGTCCGATCCGTGATTAAAATTTGGCACTTTACGAGCGACATGTTTATGTTGGATGGATCTAACTGGATCTAACCGTGCTTACTTTCATATCTATATCATTCATGTTGCAAATTGAAGATGAAAGAACAATGATGGATTGTATAAATGTTAATGTATATATACGAGTGAGTATAAATAATTATGAACAATGACAAAACTAAGTACGAAAGAAACAATGGTGCTAGATTCAAGTTATTTTGAGGGCGGGAGGATGATCATGTAGCGACACGATTAGTATATGATATACGAAAATGAAGGGACTCTTTTTCTTATCGTTATTTAAGAATACTTAATCAGCGAACAAGTGGATCTTACTTTGTGCGTTCTCTTCATTGTTATTATCTAAAATTCATAACAACAATGCTGCGTACAATAGTGAGGCCGAATTACCAGTCAAAAGAAACAAAGGGTATTGTTATACCACATAAACGAGAAATCGTGTCGCAGGATAATAGACTTTGATATAAAAGAATATATTTTTTTTGCAAATATACGTGAATAAAAATAAAATTAACTGTGGTGAAGTTATAACACATATCAGTATTTTATTACAAACCTCTATTTTACCCAATCTAAAAAGGAGTTTAATTATGAAGAAATGTTATCGAGATTTTCCGTGTGGTGACGGAGTAAGAATACAATTCACCACTCCCTATCTTGCCCGTGGATGTCGTAAGAGACGATTAAGGGATATAATATGCACATAACATCTGTGCAAGAGAAGGAAGACTCGAAACAAAACCCTATACCAACATGTCTGTCCAGCATGGTATAGTAGGTCAAATTCCCTCCCATTAGGGTGGAGGCCCGAGCCCAACAGTGGGACGTATGTGGGCTGCGATGATGATGATGATGATGCTTATCGAGATTCGTAACTATTCATAAATTTAAAAACGTCTTTTTCTATATTTAAATTTGAAATAGAGAAACTGCAACTGCTACCGATTATTATTAAAATAAACATGTTTCTTGGAATAAAACTCAATAACGGAAAAACTAGTAGAAAGTATCGAAATACTTGGACCGGGTAAGTTCGCGGATACTTTCTCTAATAATAGTAATTTAATTTCTCAAAAGTTAAGCATTTGTTTGTGTACCGCATTATCAACAAGAATATTGATAGAAAAACTGTTTACTAAGGACGAAAAGAGGGAGATTTAAGTGACTAAGTGCTGTTTGCGCAAAATAAGGAGTAAACTATTAAAACCTCGGTTCAACTGAGTCCTATTACCATAAACATTACATCAGTGTTATTACTATGATTTTGTAGTAAATTATGAAATAAGATTTTAAGTTTCGTTTTTACATTTATTTTCATATCAAATGGTAATATATGTATACAACATACAAGTTTTAGAATAATTTAGCTATTCCCACTAAAATATTAGGCAAGTATACAAAACTTTTCTTCCACAGTATTTGTTATTGAGAAATAATATAATAAATAAATCAAAATTGTTCCGGCACTGAAACACTCATAATAAGAAGAGGACAATGAGTGGAAGAAAAATTGATTATGTATCTGATCCAGCGCAAATTGAAAAATAAGATTGTACTTCTTTTGATAGCACCTTTAAGTACAAAATATAATACTAATGTGGGTTTTATAAAGTAATATAAATTGAGGTTAGATGCGGTTTGAAAGTGTACTTTCGTAGTTTATATTGAAATAAAATTAGTCCCTGTGTATAAATTGCGTTGAGGTAATGATTTTTGATATCGGCGCGAGTTTTTAACATATTAAATAAAACCATTTTTATGGGTTTGATCGTGTTAACACATTATTTCTCGACGTTTCATACATTTCTAATCACGGGAGATATAAGGTGTTTTATATTTAACAAGTCAACATTATTGCAGATATTTTTATCTAACTTCTACAGTATTAATTATTAAATGTTGACTCATGTTTTATACGAATTCATTACCTGGAAAAAGAAAATTATTATACATAAAAATATATTGTTTTTGGCCGGTTATTATTATTACAGCAAATTTATAGCAATTATTTTATTATGGCAATTGTAAACTTTAATCTGACAAATCTATTATGCTTGGATTGGATCGGAACGCAGCAACACTGAAATAGATTCGTCGAAATAACTCGGTTGATAAAAAATCTGTTTGTAACGAATCATTTATAACGGCACTGAATTTTTATCAAAAATGCGGTCAAATGTAAAAACTAATAACATAGCGGGAAGATATAAACCTCTGTAATAACTATGACATGTTGATCCGTAAAACATCTTAGTCCTTCTAAGATCAAGAAAGCTGAAAAATGTTAGAAACGCCAGGTACATAATAATCAAATATCAAACGCGATAAAAATATAAAAATTGTTCTATCTCGTAAGAGCTTTGCTTCTTAATGCGAAAAAACTATGAAAGTTTCTAGGATGTTATATTTGCACTTGATGCCGCCCTAGCAGAGCCTGCGGGTGGCCGGACCGGGGATTTAGTCCGGGCACCCGTGGAGACGTTAGCCTCGCGACGGCGTCCCAGTAGGAGACGTCAACAGGAGAGGGTACTCCCTTATGGTATTCCATCGGGCCGACCACTGAAGTTTAGGAATTCTGCACCGGTGGTCGGCCCAACGACGAAGGCGACGTGCTATACGGGTGGGATACGGGTGTGTGTACTTACGCCCCTCTGTCGCCCCGGACGGAGTGGAGCGAGGAGTGCGTCGACCGTAACCCACCTCCACTCAAATGAAGATTAGATTAGAATATACCACAAATTAAATACTGTAAATATTAATACCATCAAACAAAACTTGTAAAAAAAAGCCAAGCGTCACAACTGAGTTCTTCTACCATAAAAAGTTGTGAGATCCATGTTATACCAAGTCGATTAACACATTCAGTCCCTGCTTAAGGGACCTTTTTTCTTAAGTTATTACGTAAATAGCTAACCTAACAACTTCTTATGGTGACTATACCAATATCAAAGATCTTTTATGTCTTAAATAAACAGAATGAGTTGGCAATCGCACTATGTTTAGTACAATTTCCAATACACAATGGGTATACAATGCCTGGGTTACTAAAAATTCAGGCTTTCATAGGGGGTTGAAAATGGCCTAAATTGCTTCGAGAAAAGTATGTTACGTACGGCAGTGTTGCGTTTTGTCCGACTTTTTTTTTGCTCGACTTGGCGGGGGCACTACAGTGCCCCCAGAACAGGTTATATAAATAAAATATAACGTAGTCATACCATCAATTTCCTTCGCTATCGAATACGATGAATTTGGAAATTTTGATAAACATACGTATATATATCTTTTTGATTCTTGAATTCTACTAGATCTATTACAATGTCGGGTCTACCTTTCTTTACCAGCCGCTGCGTTCCAATGCTTTCTGTAGTTCCTTCTATATTTTCTAAATCTAGCCTTTTGATGTATTTTGGCACCAACCTCGTACATTTGTCTGTCAGCTTTAGCTTTCGTGTGATTTGGAAAAAATACTACTTGGACTCTGCCATAAACTTCGAAGTCTACTGCTTGGATAGATACAGCAGCTTCCATTGTAGAAAAGTTCAATTTTAAAACACTAGTCACTGAAGTTAAAATTAGTAAATGTAACATCTATGTTTTAACTTGAATAGTACCATAAAACGGGATTGTTATATAATATTAACTAACATATGATAGTTATATTGATTAAATTTCGTTGTCAGTCCGCAAAGAGCCTATAGTAGATATGTTCTTATATGATTTAACATTACCTTTCCACTGTCCCTTTTAACTTAGTCATTTCAGAATAACGAGAAACTGGTAGTTGTTTGAGTTGGTTTAATTAAGTATGGAGCTATCATCCCGCTGTGACTGTGTATATATGTATGCACATATATATAGCAATGGTTTATTTACTGTGGAACTACGATTTTTGAAATACGTATTAAGAAGAAGAATGCGATAGTTATTTTTAGAGAATTTGATGCGATTTCATTTCATTCATTTGCTGAATCATGAAAAGTTTAACAATGGTATTATCAACTAATTTTTGCTCATGGCATTGTCCGTTATTTTCATTATTTGTCTTGTAGAAGTAAAATATTAAAGTCAAATTTATTTTCCTATTTTATAAACTAAGGAAGGAATATATCTTCTCAGGAGCTGATTTGCAGAATAATCCTTCTCAGTAAGTCTACATCACAAATGTGAGATACTGTACAATATTAATGTTAATTTTGAAGCATTTGTAGTAATATTAATTAGATAAGAAATCCAGTGAAAATTTCACCATATAATTTACTACTAACTCGTAAAGTTTAGCTAATGTTTGCAAAATAAGCTCACAAACCCATTACATTACAAATCTAAAACAGTCGCAGTTTAGTAGTAGGACAAACTGAGAATTTTAAAAAGTCAGAGAAATTAATTAGAACATCTTGTATGTTAGGTATATACTATATACATATATCTCTCTATAATCGTACCTTTCTTCCAAATCGCTCTGTTTATTACATAACTGCATCAAAATCCATGCTCTAATTTAAAAGATCTAAGTGTGTGATTTCATGTAGAAAACAAGTTAGTAGTCAGTATGTATTTCCTTAAATGGACTGGAGCCGCTGTTTTCCACCGATTGGTCAGTGCTTTGTTTTGGATCCAACCCCTTTGAACTCCTGTTACTGTATTTTCACTTTATCTTAAGTAAAATTGTGTACACAGATCTACCGTTAAAATAACATACATATTAAAAATCTAGTATTATATGAGGTTAAAATTAATGATTTTAAATACTGTAATAGCAGCGCTACGAGTTTTGAATATTTGAAACTAAAATTGACTCTGTTATGTCTTAACAATCTCTTAAATGGATAATAATAATTCGTGCTTTAAAATAGTTTTCTGTTTCTGACAAAGAAGGATGTAATTCACCAGTGAAGCAAACATTGTATGTAACATTTTATTGATCCTATCAAAGCAAGGCAAGATCACGGAACTTTCAGATTTCTTATAGTCCGGCTCGGTCAACAACCACATAAAAGCAAGTTATGGCAGAGTCGAGCAGTTTATGTATATTTATTTATATACACATTTATTTTATTCGTTTAGTTTTATTTATTTTGTAATTGAATTTATGTAAGGGTTATAAATATTGCCATGAATAAGGAATTAATCTCCACGTTCATATATGAGTATACATATGGTATATGTATATGAATACTGGTGTGTGGATAGCTAGAATTCTACTTAGTAAATCGTGAGATAAAATCCATGTGTATACCAAACATGCAATATGACGCGGTTCACTGAACAAATTTGTGAAAATTGCTTTTGCACATGGTTATAACATTTCTGTATTGGTGTATTTTATTATATCATAAGTTTGAATCTAAAAGTGACATGCTTATGAATTTTTCACTATATTCATGTAAAGTAAAAATGGCCAATAAGGGCTAACACGGGCTTTTTATATTTTTTTGTTTTATAGGAATCTTAAACTTTTATAAATCTTATTTTATTCCTTTTTCTTTTTTTTTTCTTTTCTCTTTTTTTTGTTATTTTTCTTTCTTATATATTTGAGGAAAGGGGTTTTCTGAAAACCAGCCCTGCATAATTTCTATGCAGCACAATGCTGAGCATTCTCCTATTGTCAAAATAAATTAAAAACATGTATTTTAATTATTAGTTATTATGTGACAATAAATGCTATTCTATTCTATTCTAAACGTACATTTGGCTGTTTTTGAGAATGTTTTTATATTCATATTATTATTTGTTATTAAAGACTACATTACAATGAACAACTATAATCTTAAAAGCCGGATGTCTACTATAGATGATATCGAGCTATGTGCCGTAAACACTAAAAAGTAGATGGTAAAGCCGTAAACGGACACTTGTATCAACGATAGCCATCTCTTTTATTGACCCAAAAACATTACTGTTTCCTTAATCTATTGATTGCTCAGAAAATACAATTTTTAGTATTTTCTTTTATATAGATATAAAGAGTTCCTTTAAATCTAAATTGAATTTATATCTTGACGTAGGAAATGTTTTAGGCGTTGTATTTTATGTTTTAGTCGATGTGTATTATAATCCATACAAATAAATCTACATTAATATTATTATAAAATGGAAAAGCGTGTACTTTTATTCAAATCTACGGGCAAAATCTACCCTTTTGAAAAAAATCACAGTCCTACTATTACACAGCTGCATAGCTACGTTTAGCTTACTACTATTCAGATAAACGCTATACCCAGAACGCTATAAACAGATAACAGGACATATATGTTTAGTAAATGTTTAACCGTAATCAACCAACCTAAATACTATTTGAAACGCACTATCTATTCTCATCTCATCTGTCCATACGTATTGCCGAGATTTAACGACTCAAACATTTTTCAATGCGCGTTTGTAAATTGCTTGTTTAGATTAGATATCGACGTTGTTCATGGTAATCATCCAAACTAAGAGGGATAATTTCTTTTTGTAGGGTGCACTGTAGGTAATTTTAGATTATTCTATAATTATAAAAAATCTTTCTTATCATAATAAATTTTCGTAAAAATATAATCTAAATATTAATTTTGTATTGTTTAAATAGTTTAATATCTTTTGACGTCCCGGATCGAATTTCAACAGTGGTAACAATTACCTAAGGCATATAATACACAATGTGTACTCAGTGCCTACACTATTTTCTCTCCTCGCTCTCATAATCTTTGATTGAGCATTCCATACGACCAGAGACCGATTAAGTGTAGTACTGACGGCTCACTGAAATATTAAAAAGAGTGAAACTTGATATTATTAGTTTAGACCTAGACTGGGTCGAATGACCCCGGCCATAACTTTAAGCTATTATTGCTTATTTTTAGCCTTTAAGAAGTAAAAGGTGAAATATTACAAGCCTCAATTGCGAATACCTATAGCTGAGTATTAGTTCTCATTTCTATATTACTCCTTAAATATCATATTTATTCCTAAAATTAACATTTCTTGCAAAACTCCCAATTTTGCTGTCTCGCCTGCATGTATATAGTGATTATAATTTTTCCTTCATTTATATACTAATCACTCATTGTATTTTAAATTTGAAGTTTTTATGTCTGCTAGAAGTGACTCAATAATATTACGATGATTGGCCAGTCAGTCAGTGAGTGACAAAATTACGAAATTTTTTTTTGGGGGGTGGGTTGCGGTCGTCGCCCTCCTCGCTCCACTCCGTCCGGGGCGACAGAGGAGCGTAAGCACGCACACCCGCAACCCACCAGAACACCACGTCGCCTTCGTCGTTGGGCCGACTACCGGAGCAGTGTTACTTGTCATCAGTGGTCGGCCCGACGGAATACCCCCTTCTTGGGGTACCCTCTCGTCGACCGACGTCCCCCCCTCAGGGAGGACGTCGGTCTTTCCTCACGCGGTCGGCCTCTCGGCGGGTGACGGACTAACTCCCCGATCTCGTCACCCGCGGCCTCGGCTAGGGCGGCATGACGCGCAGGTAGTCGCGCCTGCGCCGCACCAGTCGCCGGCGGCGGGTCGCTTCGTCGAAGCTGAGCTCCTCGCGCGCGCGACCCGCGGCCTCCTTCTGCGAGACCACTGCCTCGCAGACGGCTGCGACCGCGTCCCAGTTCCTGACGCTGTTGAGCATTGCCCTAGCAATGGTCGGCAGCAGTTCGTCGAAAATCGAATTTTGTCTCCTCATACAAACTTTGCTACTGCGGTTCACCTCTTAGGGGTTGAATTCCAAAAACAGTTGTCCAATAACCTGATTCACCCTGTATAATAATAATAATTAAAAAAAAACCCTAAAACTAAACCCTCTGGGCCAGTCGTTGTTTCACCATGAGACTAACGCAAACCTCGGAGGAACATTATATGGTTCTCTAAGTTCTTTTGATATAAAAAAAATGTGTCAGAAGATTTATAGGAAAGCCTATAAACCGCAGGGCAGCTTGTGGCGTGTTGAATGTGTGTGGCGACACTGCGGTCCTGAGTGCCCCAGAGTGTCGGCCAGGGCCTCGTATCCAGCTCGCCTTTATTGGCTGGCTGGAGTGGAAACCGAAGAGTGCCCGCAGGATTCTCAACTTTGGCTTGGCTTAAACGGTTGGTCAGAGAGGGATCGCCAGAGCTATATGCTCGGGGGTGGAAGTGTCATTTTCAAGGGCATAACTACGGGGAAACATCGGGGACTTGCCATGGTGAAACCGGCGCCGCACCGCTCGACACCCCAAGCAACTTGCACCGATGTTGCCCCCCTGTTGCCCGTATGGCCTGCGTGTCTGTGGCGACCGTTTAGGGGGGGCCCATTCAGTGACTTGGCGAGTCACCGTCTGCCACCGTTCAATACAATGCAAGGGATTGAAGGCAGACGACAGGTTGAAATCAATAGCTTTAAGTAAAATAGTCCACAACCCCATAACCAGGTTTTAGATATCATCATTGCACAATAGTTTTACACCTACTGTTGGCAGTCCACGAGTGTTATGTGCAAACGTGGAGTGTCATCGGTAGATGTCCCATCCCATTTTAACATTAAATTTCTCCAAAGGCCTCTGCGTATTGGATCTATATCCCCATGTAAGCCTACCAAAGGACCGGGTATCTTCCTTTTTTGGAAGATACCCGTGACACTGAGATACATGATCATAATAATAATAATATAGATTATTATGCTATTTAACCTTTGTGAAGAGAATATTATCACGTATTAAAATCGACAAAGTATTGTAAATATACATAAATGAAATGAACCGCAAACAATAAAATCGATATTTTGTTCTCAATGAAAATGTATGGTGTCGAGCGCGCTGCCCTTTTGTCACCCTGGATGGACTTGATGGCCATAGTGTAGCCGTTAGTACAGAAATAACTGTATGGTGTTAACGCTCGTAATACTTATTTAAACAGACTTCAGCTACTATCGAGGATAGTCAAAGTAGTCAAATTTTTACGATTAAACCTGTAACTATTGTATCTATAATAAATCATTTTTTCTTCTTCCGAGTCCATACATGACACATATGTATGTTTCTGGACACGAATCTCATCGAAAGTATTTAATATTTTTTTAATTATACCATGATATATATCTAAATAGGTTGTAATAATTGCTGTGTGGTAGCGGCTTCGAATACTACCAACCCTTGCTTTGCTCGTGGGTGTCGTAAAAGACGACTAAGAGCCCTATATTGACCCGGACCAACTCCATCTGGTACGATTTGGGTCAACGATTACATTCCCTAGGAGGGTTGACGTCAGGCAGGCGGCCGGTCATAAAAGTCATTGCCGAAACTTTTTGCAATATGTCAAAACAGATGACATATTGCATCGACCCCAAGTAATTGGGATAAGAGCAAGATGATGATGATATATCTAAATAGGTTGGCTTAGGGTTTTATATCAAGTTTACTTTCATTTGCAATGATATCTGCATACGTAGCTTAATAATTTCTGATGATATTCGTTATGGGCACCGTTGGCCTGTCCACATGACGTAAGAAAGATACGTGTAAGGCAGGCTTCGCATGCCGTACTTTCAGTCACCCCGAACTGATGGAGCGGACTGTGTCTAATAAATATATATTATGTTAGTAAATATTTATATCCGATTTATTAGATTTGAAATTTTTACAAACTTTTAGTTACATATTTTATTCTTTACACATTACCTAGAAAGTGATGAGGACGAATGAATCTTTTTATATCCATGTTTCTTTAATCAAAGTTTTATTACCGTCTATCTACGGAGTATTTGTTTTTCATTTCGTTGAAGTTTATTTGCTTTCTTGGAAGTCGCCAGCTCGGGCAGGCACTGTTTGGCGGCGGGGCGGATCCCAGGGAAGGGCCGCTCTTCCTGTCCAATATTTTTCGCAGTCTAATAAGTACCTATACGAGATATGGAAAAACATCCAACAAATAGGTATTTATTATATTTGTGATTTTACATAATCTTCTTGACAACCCTTCTTTAATTTTCTTTACTTTGTATTTAAGGTGTACCACACATCATTGCATTTTGACGTACTTGAGAATAATAGTATATCCCAAAAACCTCTTCTATCTTAAAATATGAGGGTGATTCAAATATAAACCGGAATTTCGCTATAAAAATTTTATTATTAAGTTACAGAGCTGAAATTTTTTACAGTTTTCTAGATAGTCTCCGTCACATTCTACACACTTTTGCCACCTTTCCGAAAGCTTTCGGAAGCCTTTTTCGTAAAAATCTTTCGGCTGGTCACGTAACCATTCGTGCACGAAGGATTCTACCACCGCATTGCGTTGGAATCGCAGTCCACCAAGTGCCTCTTTCAATGGACCAAATAAATGATAGTCGCATGGCGACAAATGGGGACTATAAGGAGGATGTGCCAGTGTTTCCCAACCCAATTCGTTTAATGTTTGCATCGTAAACCGAGCTGTATGCGGTCTGCCGTTGTCTTGCAACAATATTGCACTATCGATTGGAATATCGCGTCGTTTTGATCTGTAGGTAGGTTTCACCGTGTTTTTAGGAGGTTACTATAATAATGCGCGTTCACAGTTCGTTTTTCAGTGAGAAAATCAACCGCAATTACTCCTCTCATGACCCAAAACACGGTATACATCACCTTCCCCGCTGACAGTGTAACCTTCGCTTTAACTGGCGCGCCTTAGTCTTTCTTCCTCCACTCCATAGACGCGCGTTTACTCTCCGGAGTATAGTAGTGTATCCAAGTCTCGTCTGTGGTGAATATTCGGTGCAATAAGTTTTCACCTTCCTCTTCATACCGCTGCAGGAGACGCGTGCAAACTTTCCAGCGATGCCCAATTCTTTTGCCATATCGCCTACAGTACTGCATCGATCTTCCAAAATAAGTTTTTCTACAGCACTGAGGTGCTCATCGATAACTTGTTCAGGGGCGCCGCGCATGTGGCAAGTTTGTCACTGCTTCTAGCTTTTCGGAAAGCGGAACACCATTCATACACTTGAGTCTTGGAGAAGCATTCATCCCCGAACTGCTCGAGTAATTTTCTATCAATTTCAGCGCATTTTACATTATCTTTGACCAAAAAACGAATAATGATGCGTTGCGCAACAGACACTGGTACATCCTTCTCGCTCATGGATATAACACACTAAAATGCTAGGTTACGCGGTCGCGGCTGTTCTTTGTGCTTCGTAACAGACTAGTCTAACATCCAGTGCAGCCACTTTAAAGACATAAATTTTCGCGCCTTTATTAAAAAATTCCGGTTTATATTTGAACAACCCTCGTACAACATTCACGATAAAGAGGCATAGCTTTTAATGTCGCAATTTATATGAGCGTTTGCCTAGCACTATATAAACAATTACTATATTTACCTAATCACTATGTTATAAACGGTTCTTTTTGTGTATATTGTACTAGCAACCTGCCCTCGCTTCGCTACGGTTTCAGTCGCGTAGTTTTCGTTCTCGTAGGAATACCGGGATAAAATGTAGCCTATGTTACTCCCTGATATTATAGCTTTCCAATAGTAAAAGAATTTTTGAAATCCGTTAGGTGATTTAAGCGTGAAAGCGTAACAAACAAAAAAATAAACAAACAAACTTTTGCATTTATAATATTAGTTACGATGTTTAAGATTCTGTAAGATGAAATTTACGTTTAATACTAGATTTTTAATATAACTTGTTCTGATTCTCGTCCATCTACCGTAAATAAAGTCTCCAGATCATTATCGTAGCCACATACGCCCCACTGTTGGGATTGGGCCTCCTCCGCAATGGGAGGAAATTTGACCCACTATACCATGCTGGTCAAACATGTTGGTATAGCGTTTCATTTCAAGGTTTTCTTCTCTTGCACAGACGTTATGTGCATATTATATCCCATAGTCGTCTTTTACGACATCCACTGGCAAGATAGAGAGTGATGAATTGTATTCTTACTCCGTCACCACACGGATAAATCTCCAAATATACCTACACAACTTGAAATGACATTATTCCTAATTATATTTTTTATCGTCTAACAGTAGTAAAATGAAAATAACGGGATTCTTATCGCAGTACTGGTACTTGTAATAACTATTTACTGCCATGCTGTGTCTAGGATGCAAAATACTGAGCTCTAGAGTTACGTTACTACTCCAGAATTATGCAAGATATTGAATTGTTAAGCGGTCGTAGAATGAGTGAGTAAAACGCCCAACATTATTTGGTTTTGGCACTTGTCCTTGCTAGAATACAGTTGTACGTATGATTGCCGTCCCACTTGTTACTCTCATATTATACCGACTAGAAAGTTCCTTCGAGTTGATACTTGAAGTGACGTTATATAAAAGACTTCGTGAATTGTGATTGTCGACTTTCTTGTTCGGACATTTAAGAAATGATGGTCTATTATTTTTTGTCTATATTATGATTGTTTAGTAACGATGAGTAAATGTAATGTATCTACCCTTTTTTATTTATGGGTGGGCTATGGTAAGCGCACACGCGGTCCATTCCGTCCGGGGCGACGAAAGGACGGCGCGTGGGCCCATAACCCACGTAACGTATATACATAACGTACGTGACGTACCCACGTCGCCTTCGTCGTTGGGCCGACCACCGGAGCAGGGTGACTTGTCGTCAGTGGTCGGCCCGACGGAATAGCCTTTCGGGTACTCTCACCTATAAAATTCCCTGTCCGGAGACGTCGATCGCCGTCGCGCGGTCAGCCTCTCTGCAGATGACGGACTAAAATCCCCGGTCCGGTCACCAGCGGCCTCGGCTAGAGCGGCATCAGGCGCAGGTACTCGCGCCTGCGCCACCTGAGTCGCCAGCGGCGAAACGTATCACCGAAAGGAAGTTCCACTCGCGCATGATCCGCCTCCTCCTTCCGTGAGATGACGGCCTCACAGAAGGCGGCGACCTCGTCCCAGTTCCTGACGCTGTCGAGCATCTCCCTGGCGATGGTCGGCAGCGTCAGGTCGGCACCGATGATCGCGATGAGTCCACGGCACTGCCCCGCCCACGCGGCACACACGTCAAGCGTGTGCTGCGCCGTGTCCCTAACGCAATGTATCTACCATGACGCAAGAATTCGCAGCTGGTCAGCTAGTATTTTATAAGTTTAAGGATCGGTGTTTACGGTATAAACAAATGTCATGTACCCATACTGTCAATAATGTCATCAAAGTCGTTAATTTTTGCCCTATAAGAGCTGAAGAGCTGCCCAAGTATCCAATCACGCAGTTATTTTGAGATGGAACTGAAACAAAATAACATTGGAAATTGGTTTGAAACCTTCGTTGATTATAGTGGATCTGCACAGAACAGAGATATCTTACTGATGCAACTAATCATCTGTGATAACGAATGTTATCAATTTGAGTCCTTCATATACATACTTTCCAAACTTTGTGCAAGTTAAATCGATAGTAATTAGTTGTTATCTGTAAAAAATAATATTCTGAGGATGCTGTATGAGACAATAATAACTTTTATTTTGCCAATACCATTATGTAATTATATCCTAATATTCTAATACATTTGAGGACAATAATACTTCAAGAATGTTATGTATATCCGCATGATAATTCGTTTAACATTTTTAATAATTCATCCATGATTTTCAAATTTGCAAAAGAATATTGTGTACATATGTATATCTCTAGTACGATTTATTTTGCCACGATCTATTCAATAATGGATAAAGTAGAGCACTACTTGCGAAAGAATATTTTAATTCGAGCATTTTTTTTGTGGTTTCCGTGTGGCGACGGGGTAAGAATACAATTCACCACCCTTTATCTTGTCTATGGGATACTTAAAAAATCACTAAGAGATATAATACTCAGATAACATTTACTCGAAGTAAAACCCTATACCGCTCCATCTGACCAGTATGGTTAGTAGGTAAATTTCCCTTTTGCTGTGGAGCTATCTCGAACCGAGATATAAGATATATGTATATGAGCTAAGATGATAATAATGATGATGATATATGTTGATTGTATATTGAGCACAGTATGTCTATTATGTTATCTATTATTCAGCCATCTAATTTGTTAATATTTACATAGGCCTCTGTCTGGTAGAATATTATAATAGGTACGCTTGGAAAGCGGGTTGGCGATCGCATTTGATGTAAAGCGATTCCTAGATGAACACTGCTGTTCATACTCTTGGTGTTCTTTTAGCCGATTTATATATTTATAATGGTGATACATTTTAATAATTATTTACTCCATTTTTATTTTTTTTTTGTGGTTGGGTCGCGGTCGGCGCGCATCCGCACCCCTCCGTCCGGGGCGACAGAGGGGCTTAAGCACGCAACTCCCGCGACCCACCCAAAAACTACGTCGCCTTCGTCGTTGGGCCGACCACTGGAGCAGCGTTAACTTGTCGTCAGTGGTCGGCCCGACGGAATACCCCCTATTGGGGTACCCTCCCATCGACTGACGTCCCCCCTCGGGGAGGACGTCGGTCTTTCCTCACGCGGTCGGCCTCTCGGCGGGTGACGGACTAATCCCCGGTCACGTCACCCGCGGCCTCGGCTAGGGCGGCATGAGGCGCAGGTAGTTGCGCCTACGCCGCCCCAGTCGCCGGCGGCGGATCTCCTCATCGAGGCTGCGCTCCTCGCGCAGGCGATTCGCCGCCTCCTTCCGCGAGATCACTGTCTCGCAGAAGGCTGCGACCGCGTCCCAATTCCCGACGCTGTCGACCATCGCCCTAGCGATAGCCGGCAGCGTCAGGTCCGTACCGATGATTGCGACGAGTTCACAGCGCTGCACTGCCCAAGCCGCGCAGGCCTCGAGCGTATGGCGCGCCGTGTCCTCGTCGCAATCGCAGTGGTGGCAGGACGGTGTACTCTCCCTCCTAACGACCTTGTGTAGGTACTTGGCGAAGCACCCATGCCCCGTCAAAACCTGCACCAGTCGGAAAGAGAGCACCCCGTGCCGCCTCTCCAACCACTGCATCAGCACCGGCCGGAAGGCCTCCACGGTTCGCACCCCGAACCGAGGCCTCTCCAGCCGGACTGCCCAACGTGCAATGACGTCTCGGATTATTTACTCCATAAGCATTTTGACTTGTCATTGCTATTTGAATTAACCACCGCTACCAATTTCTTGACTTCAAGGTTTGCCTTTTGGTTATCACACCCTCATGCTTTCAGCATCTTTGCGAGTGGGAGCCTACCTCTCGTTCCATTCAATCATTTTACTCTTAATCTATCACCACATGGAAAATATTATTTATACCTTTTTTTTTTTTTTTTGGGTGGGCTGCGGTCGGCGCGCCTCCGCACCACTCCGTCCGGGGCGACAGAGGGGCTTAAGCACGTAACTCCCGCAACCCACCCGAAAACCACCTCGCCTTCGTCATTGGGCCGACCACCGGAGCAGGTTTACTTGTCGTCAGTGGTCGGCCCGACGGAATACCCCCTACGTGGGGTACCCTCCCATCGACCGACGTCCCCCCCTCGGGGAGGACGTCGGTCTTTCCTCCCGCGGTCGGTCTCTCGGCGGGTGACGGACTAATCCCCGGTTTATTATTATTTATACCTTGCACGTATTATTATACGTGCAAGGTATAAATAATATTTTTTAGTGTAGAGGCATATGTACAAGTACGTTGTATTCCTATGCCTTTACAGAATGATACGACAAGCTTATAATCCAATTGAGTAACAGAATATATTTTATTAGATTTAGTTACTTATTGTAGCTTTGTGCGAATATTGCTAAATCGTTATCCACCTGTAGACTGACCATACCAAGCTTGCTTATCATCGCTTTCAGATCGATGAGCAGGAGGCGTCACTCTTTATCTAGCGACCCAATTCCGACGCAATCGAGAATAGGGACCTAAATTGTCTTGCCACTTTTTTGGGTTTGCTTACTTTGGCAGGAACTGATAAAACTTAGGTTGAAAATTGAGATTAAACAAAGAAATTGAATAAGTAAAAATAATTAAGATTTTCTTTTTTCTGCAACTGAATTATCGATGTTTTTAAATGTCAAATATGACTAAGCCTATTAGTAAACTATTTACAGTACCAATTTAAATTAATAATATGTACACTTATTGCTTTACTAATATTAAATCTATTAATAATGTAGTTTCATTTTTGAATTTCCATTGTAAGAAACAATTTACTTGCTACAATTTTACATAGGTTAAATGTCGCTTTTAATTCTCGTATATGTATCTAATCTATCTCTCATAATCTATCTAATCTATCTCTCATAATCTATCTATCAGTCGTCCGGTCGGACACTCTCGTATATGTATCTATCCAGTAGTTATTTTATTTTGTTAGTAGTTTCTTACTTAATTTTATTTTTTACCGCCTTTTCAGCTCTATAACACTAATTTGCATTATCGCCGGTATCACGTAACTTATATTTTGTAATATTTTATTGCTGTTGTTCTTTTCCTATAGACCAAAGTTATATTTTCAGGCTTATTGAAACCCACAATATTAATCTTGATTTAAATGGAGTGATGGCAATTTACCTTAGATCGTTACATCTCTCAAGTTCGCTCCGTAGATATTTCTTTTAGATGGAATTTCCTCGTACTATTATGATTCGTTTAATGGCCATATGCGGACGCTGGTCAACATCCGTTGTTTTCCATCTTCGAGCTTACTTTGCGTCTTTCATTTGTTCACTATGAACTACCAAAATGCCGTCATCAATTTTCTTACTAGTTATGTGCGTACTTACTATGTACGATCAAAAGAGCCTTTTTGCAAAAAATATAACTAATTTGTCGTATTTGCCGCATTAGTTTTCTTTTTAATAACTCATGATTCAGATACACTATTAGATAAGATTCTTGGACGCGTTTTCCTGGCCACGGATGACAAGGAAAAAGGTACCGGTGGTCGGTCCAATGGCGAAGGGGGAGAGAATACGACGGATTATGGAGCTGCCATAGCCCATATGCCATATGCCCATGGCCATAGCCCACCCAAAAGAAAAATATTCTAATTACATAAAATAGAATAACGCACGCGCAATAACGCATCTTGGTTATTCCTAGAGCTAGCGTTCACGTACAAAGAGTCAGAATTTGTATAGTTTTTATCTATCCGATACGCTTTTATTTATATTGTCCGAAAGAAGCACGAGGAGGCGAGGCAATTCGGATCGCCAATACGTCTTAATAGACCTGATTAACAAGTAAAACATGTAGCTGGTCAGCTAGTATATTACAAGTTTAAGGGTCGATGTTAACGGCATGGATAAGTCTCACATGCACATACTATCTGCAACGTCTTCAATAGTTGTTAATTTGCAGAAATTTTGAGCGGGAAGAAAGAGGCAGACAAGATGCCCATGCGTTAATAAAATTAATTTTAAACCATTATTTAATTTATAATTTTCATTAAAATAAAATAAGTAATGCTTTAAAATCAATTTTCAGCAAAAATAGGTCATTCATATTACCGACTAAATGATGGCAGATCACACTACTGGAAGAGAAGGTATACTCAAAATATTATCCTATGCCAATTTTTCCAGCAAGCATCGAATAATACTTTATAGAAGTTTAGTGCTCTATACTGTCACGCAAATGATCTAAACAGAAGAATAATGATTAATAAGTAATATTAGTAATCGGGCAGGCGACATCGCTCGACGAACCGACAACCGCTGAGGAAGAAAGGTTCCCGACTGGTGACCACGTATCGGACGACGCAGTGTAGGACGCCCCCCCCACTAAGTGGACCGATGACCTGGTGAAAGTTGCTGGGCGTCGTTGGATGCAGGCGGCACAGGTACGCACTTTGTAGCGTAACATGAGGGAGGCCTACATCCAGCAGTGGACGGCGATAGCCTGAAATGAAGTAATAATAATAATTGATATACAATATTTTATCATTTTATAATGTAATGGTCTTACTAAAATGTTGTTATTAGATGCTTTTTTCCATTTTATATAGTTCCAGTTACGTAAAAAGATGTAAATAAACCTATCGAATACATTGTAACGCGATATTCTACTTGAATAGGATTCTCGAATGAACTGAAAAATTGAGTTTTTCGTTCGTTTAGCCTTGTCGGTGTTGTTACGTTTCAGATACAAGAGTGAAATTGGCAGCACTAGGTTATGCATATGTATATGATGAGTAAGCCATATGGGTGACACGTTTATCTTTGAATTATATACCGGAATACATAAATATTTAAGCTTTGCCCGCAATTGCGCATGTGTTAAATTTGAATTTTATAGAGAAGGTTCATTAAAAACATTGAATAAAATTTCGCATGCTATGTTGTTAGTTTATAAACTGGATTAACATATAGAATACATTTAATTCTATAAGTACTTTCCAGTAGATGCCTTAGCAAGTTTTCTTAGTTATATAAAAACTTTTAATGTATAATGTTCTAAAAAATCTCGTCTCATTTCCTCATTATGATCTTGGCTCGTATACGTCCTACTACTGGGATCGATCCTCCTCCACAATAGGAGGGAAATCGACGTTACTATACCATGCGGGACATGCAGGTTGGTATAGGGTTTTATTTCAAGATTTTCTTCTCTGGCATAAACGTTATATACATATTATATCCCTCAATCGTCTTTTATAACATCCAACATCAAGTGATTGGTATTTTGATTCGTCACACACACAAAAAAAACTCATTTACAAACATAATAATGGTTATTGGAGTTTCGATCAAATAACGTTACCAATTAAGCTAACATGGCATGTACGTATTGTAGCGTACGTGCGATAATCATTTTCCATTCGCAAATAAATCTATATAAAAAGAGTAACACCCTTTTCTTCTTCATCAGCCCATTCGTGTTCCAATATTGGGCTCGGGCCTACTAAACAATGAGCTAAATTGACCTGCTATACCTCGTTAGTCAAACAAGGGCTCGCTTATGGGCTTAAGTTGAGATATCCTTCTCTTGCTTCTATATTATATACTTATCACATCTCCTAGTTCCATTTTACAACATCCACAGACAAGAAAAGAGTTAATGAAGAATAAGTCTTACTCCATCACCTCAAGCGTTCAGAAAGATTGACATATAACAATGCTGAATCGGCAAACAGTAATTTATTTCTAACTTTTGCACGAAGGCACAAGGCGGACTTAATGCCTTAGGCATTCTCTACCAGTCTCAATAGTTTCCTTGAATTCTCTATAATAGTTTATTTTATCATCATTCTTACGCGATAAAGAGATTTTCTTAACGATTTCAAAAATTAAAAATTATTTTCAAATCAGACCGGTAGTTTTTGAGATAAGTGCATCCAATTAAATAAATAAAATTTGATTCATACAAGTTTATAAAAGATTCAGAAGTTAACGAAAAAGTCAAAATATATGGTGTTTAATTTTTCTGGCTATATAAATATAAACACAACAAAATTAAATTCATTACTCAAGAATCTAACAAATATCTATAATTTAATAAACCTTTGCTATTTAATAAGTGTTTCTATATAGTTATAACATTATTAATTGTTGCAAGTCGTTTTGAATTGGATTTGAGATAACTACATCTTAAGCGGCTCTCATTTAAGAACGGAAATCGGCACGATAAATACTTCGATTGAATTTTATTGCGTTTTCATCGAATTGCATTATGGCAATAAGATGTAAACGCAATAAAGTGAGGGTGGCACCTTTTAGTATTTTTCATATAGCGAAATTGAATTTTCACGTTATCACATCGAATGTTTCATTGTCGAGAAGCTTCCTTTTTGCTCTCATCACTTGCCTATAGAAATAAATTTTATTCATCTAAAAAAACTAACATCAGAGCTCAATATTTACGACTAGCTGAACGGTCTGGCCTCGTTCAATCGTGAAGTATAAAAAAGTGTATGATGTTCTTTTGATCATATGGTCTATTTATTATTACACTATCTAACCCGTGCAACTTCGTTTGATTCGTGAAAGAGACAGAGACAGAATTAAAGACAATGGGTCGTAGGTATCTAGAACGCTCAGTGCACGCAGCGGAAGCTTGGAAAAGGAACAAATTTACCTCGTTTTGCAAGATTTTTCATTGATGCTCTTGTCTTATTAGTCTAACATAATACTATCTAGCTTTCGTTTATAAATAGGCTATCCTACACTAAAATAATAGGACCAGTAGTTTTCAATGGTAGTTCCAATACCTTCTGAAAATATCGCGTTTAATCAAACAAACTCTTGAGCTTTATAATATTAGTATAGATAAACTTGCCCATCTTTACATATAAGTTTTTTGTGTACGTGGGTATGTCACTGAACTCCTCCTAAACGGCTGGACCGATGTTGATGTAATGTTTTGTGTGTGTCCAAGGGGATTCGAGGATGGTCTAGATTCACAATTGGACCCGGTAGGTGCTGCTGTCGATTTCAAGGAGAATTCCTTTTATTTTATTTGAACAGAACAACGTCTGTTGGGTCAGCTAGTATTATACAGAGTGTATCAGGTTATGGGGCAAATGTTCGAGTATGTTGTAGTTTAACGGTCATAGATCGTAATTAGAATGTACAATACACAAAAAACAATATAACATAAAAGTTATAGTGATTTCAAAAAATGTGTCTAAGAGTCTATGCCTTAAATGTTACGTATTATGTAGGTATGTACAGACAGAATACATGTAGGCATGTAAAGCTTCGACGGTATAATTTCATTCATTCATACCTAGAATTGCGCAAACGCTTCAATGAGCGTAGGTAACAACGGCGAGCCGTCAACGGTCATCGGCCGCTCAGCTGTTTTAAAGCGAAGTTTGTCTTGCTTATGCGAACGTAATCATTAATTTATTAAATTTCTAATGAACATTTAACAAAGTATGAATATGTTGCGTATTAAGTATCATTGACTTTATACATTTCAATCGGATTTACACGAAAAAGCGATGACAAAATTGAAAACTTTACATGTCTCTAATTCCTTAACGAATCGTTATTTTTCGTCCAAATTTTTTTCATGGGTTCCTGCCACTATTGCCTAGCTCTTTTTTGACCAGTTGCCCCATAACCTGATACACCCTGTATATAACAGGTCCCATACAAAATATACTCTTTTGTAATAGTGCCGTGTGATGACTAGAAGTAGTTAGTAAGTTTTTATATTGGGATCGCAATGTTGTTGGTCCTTTTATTTTATTTGAACAGAAGAACGTCAGCTGAAATATACTAAAATGACATTTCTTTAAATTTATTTTTTAAACCAATAGCCATGCTACCTGCTAACAATAATTTCTGAGCTCATCTATAAAATGTTTGACAGGTAGCAAGAACAGTTTGTACGGGAAAATTAAATAGTTGCTTTTGATAAAAATGATTAATATGAATGGCGGACACTTTTTTTCTAGATGTAAGGCATTATGGTCTGTTTATAATCAATACAACGTTTTTACATAGGTGTATATTATTCTTTACTACTTCACATTATTCATAATTAGCTTCGGCCCGCGATTTGGCTCTCGTAAAAAGCCATTTTCTCGAGATATAATTTTATCCAAATCTGTTCAATGGAGTACCTACCTATGCTTAACTGAGTCAAAAAGTAAAGTTGAACTATTATCTATCCTAAGGGAATACATTAATGGGATAAAGTCCTATGTGTTGAAACGGGCTATGTTCTATGTGCCAATTTAATTCTTTTATACGGTTTGAGCATGAATCACCCAAATATCTAAACATCTTCAAAAACTTTCACATTTATAATATTAGTAAGTATGATTAGTTTTCCTGTGAAAATAAAATAAACATCCATATAACGGCTCAAATTTTTGTATTTGTAATATTAACACATATATTTTGTAAAAAAACTCTTTACAAAATACTATACTTAAACACAAATATGTCGAGATTTTACATTACTAGCTGGTTTAGCTCTCCGTGCAGTGGCGGACTAAGAATATACTTCACCACCTCCTTTCTTGCCGTCGTAAAAAAACAACTTGGGCATATGATACACAGATAACATGTATGCCAAAAAAGGAAAACTCGAATTAAAACCCTATACGGACACATCTGACCAGCGTGGTTATTGTAAGTCCTTCTATTGTTGAGCAGTTTCGAGCCCAACAGTGAGACGTAGATGAGATGAGGCGAACTGGTTTAGCTGATTGCTTAAACTTCATCGATTGGTAAAATATTATATCAATTTCCTGCTAAATACAGAAGAGTGTTTACTTGTTATAGTAAATAAATATTTAAGTAAATAAGTGCTTAGCATTTAGGTTAAGTAAGTTTCGTTCTCGTGGAAAGCTACCTAAAGATACGCTTAACGATCATATGATACTTAGATTATATTGTTCATAACCCTAATTTCGTAATTCCATTATATTTTTTTATAATGTTGATGAAACATATGCTAATGAGGTATATTTATTTTAACGAACTCCCTATACCAACTAAACTATACCGAATTTTAATTTTCAAGGTGACCAAAGATTATTATATTTTAAAATATCTAATCAAATGTAAAACCAAAATAAATTTTATATTAATTAAAAAGATATACATCCATCTATGTAATTAATTAGAACGCAGTCCGTTTAAACTAATTTCGTAAAAATACAACTTATAAATTATGTAGCCTATTATAACATTTATACGTACAATAAACATATCCTTGCTGATATTATAAATGCGAAAGTAAGTTTGTTTGTTTGTTACGTTATCACGCTTAAACCGCCCAACCGATTTCGAAAATTCTTTCACCATTGAAAAGCTATAATATCAGGGAGAAACATAGGCTATATTTTATCCCGATATTCCCACGGGAACGGCAACTACGCGGGTAAGGCGTCTGAAACAGAAGCGAAGAGAGGACAGGTTACTAGTAATATTATAATTGTCGTTCACAAAAGAATAGGCACACCGACATGATATCCATCCATTTATCAACAAATACATCGTATGCAGTAAAGACTCAGAAGTCGGTTAATCGCATCAAGTGTGTTAGGTATTACAGTGTTAGCACGCCACACAATTTTACAAGCTGATGCAGTAAACTGCTATATTATGTGAATTAGTATTTATTGTCTATTTAATGCTGTAATGACTTTATGACCAGGCCACTGTTAAAATAATGAATTTAGAAATTCATGCAAAAATGTATTCTCCGAGCTGGTATTTTAGCTATATCTAAAAATTAGAGCTACCAAGCTACTTGTATGATGATGAGAAGAAACTAGATGATGTGTACTATCTTGGTAATGGATCCGCACTTTCTGTGTGTGGCTGTTTTGTCTCCCGCTTTTAAAGCAAGTCGAGCTGTGAGCTAGCTGCTCACTCTCACTTGAAGTAGAAGTAGATACACGTGTTAAAAAATAAAAAAGAATATGTGAACGGAACTTAACGAGAACTATTGCTTAAATTTTGGGTTGAGAGTCTACCTTTACCACTTTTGCCACGCAGGGATGTAACATAAATTTGAGGCTAAAATCTATTGACCGTGTACATAAAATATATATCTTTATATTTATTTATTATTTGGAAAAATACTCTTTTTACTATCTCTCTTTAATCTTTTACACGGACAAATATTTATTTTATTATCTATTATTAAATCGTATCGTTTAATTTATTTGTAATGATTTAAAATATTCGCCTTGAAATTAAATCGCCGACCATCTCATGGTGGTCTAGTCAAAGATATATTGAAATATGCACGGCTCCTCATAGCATTTAATTCTTAAATGATTAAATAATGATAGCCCATGTAGCAGGAATATTTGACACATACATATATAACTACATAGATACTGAACGTAATAAATTTATATGTTACGTAGATTTCCAAAATCCGGCAACATATGTATAGCTATGGCCAGCGTGACTATTAATAATGATCTTTATGCCTATATCATCTATACCGAACGGTACGACCTCTCAACTCGCTGGCTCTCTATTGATCATGCTTTTGTCATAAACACATTTGTCCTAATGGACTCCGAACTCTGTCTTTTGAGGCATTGTTGTTTTTGTTCCAAGTCAAGGGTACGGTCGGATACTCATAATGTATTATTCCTAGTTCCTGGATCGCATCGGTCATATTATTGTGACCGCAGAGACTATTAACGGCTACGTCACTAACAATCCTTCATTATTATGTAACCTTTTATTATGTTACTCCAAATATTTTATTATATATATTATATCATTAATCTATATATAGAATAATTTGCTGTGTGGTAGCGGCTTCGAATACTACCAACCCTTGCTTTGCTCGTGGGTGTCGTAAAAGACGAGTAAGAGCCCTAGATTGACCCGGACCAACTCCATCTGGTACCATTTGGGTCAACGATTACATTCCCAAGGAGGGTTGACGTCAGGCAGGCGGCCGGTCATAAAAGTCATTGCCGAAACTTTTTGAAATATGTCAAAACAGATGACATATTACGTCGACCCCAAGTAATTGGGATAAGAGCAAGATGATGATAGAATAATTTCTTCTATCGAAAAAGTGTCCAATAGTGGGGCGTATATTGACTGATAAATAGAAAAAAAAAATAGGTTATATCTTAATATTGATTCAATAAATATATTTTATATACTATACCTACTTTATAAGAGTATGTGACTCAAGAGTGCATGCTTGTATTTCCGTGTGGTGAGTATTGGTGAGGGAATATGAACGTTATTCACATGTTCCTTTCTTGCGTTGTCATCAAAAGTGAATGTAACTGCATAATATCATTACAAATAAAGAAGAACATTTAAAAAATAACCATACTCCAAACTGGACAGTGCGGGGTAGTTGAGTAATTTTCTGCCGTTTTGAATTGTAATCGGTATAAATAAATATCATATAGAAAAAAATACACACGTTTTATAACAAATGTGCTTTTTGAATAATATTAATTCAAAGTATAAAACGAAACAAACTTATACTTTCGTATTGAGAATTCCCCCGTCTAGTTTCTTAAATTGTTTTCACTCCCCTTTCATCTATAAACAGAGTGACTTTTATGGTTTACAAAGATACCTTATCCCAACGGAAGTGACGAGATTGAACTCCTTATGCGTTGAATCCAATATCCTGGTATATATCCTCACGGCTTAGAAAACTGGATCCCAATAGTCTGTTAAGACTTTTATATAGCATTTAATTTATATAGATATCGATATACCAAAAATGTGGTGATGAAATAAGAATAAATGCACTACCTCTCCTTTCCGTGTTTGTCGCAGTTAAGATCAAGATCGGCAACTTGTCATAAAACATCATGGCAAACCATCTAATTAGCTTATAGGTCAATTGCCATTCCATTGTGGTGTGCACGCATGCCCAACTGTAGGACGTAGATGAAACGAAGATGAAAGAAGATAGCTGAAAACCTACTTATTTTAACGAAGCACTTTAGCATCAATTCATAATTTGTACTGAAACAAGGCTTGCATGTTATAAACGAAGTAAGTTCAATCTCTTTTATCGCGGCATTATAGCGCAAAGAATTGAACGCTCCTTCGTATCTCAAGAGTTCCTATAGCGGACGCCCACTCTGCCGTAAAATTATCTTAAACTTGTTCTTTGTTTTTTTATATCGCTATCATTCTTATAAAATTTTAGTTTATAAGTAGAATAGGAATATTATTCGCAACGCTTATAACGTGATGAGAAAATATTGTTCGAAAGATCATTCAATCTACCATGATCGATTATGCGGCAAGCTCATATAATCATACAGAATCTCGAATGGATATATTTTAGTTACCACGTTTTCAGATCAGCTGTCTACCATTGTCATCCTGTGTTTGGGTTTTTGCTGAAAAGTAAACTATGTTGTAGGTGAATGTTTCTAATATTGGGACATATTTTTTCTTTATCGCAGCAAATTTCCGAGATGTCAGATACATGTGCTTGATTTCCGCTGCTATTATGGATATGGCGTGTACCCGAAAGGCCGAATTTAAAAAATAGCTTGCCGATTATGTGGCTAGCCGCGTGGCGCGGTGTCGTAATTACGGCGTCACTCGGCTAAAACGACGAAATAAATTGAAAAAGCGAGCTCCGGTGAAAATTCGAGCCGGAAAAATATATATCTACAGCACTTGGGCATCCACTGACACAGACACGGATAATGTATTTGTTTTTGCTAAAATCTCATTGTTTTACGGGAATAATAAATGATTCTTTTGTAGCAATAATTGCATTGTACTTTTACTGAATAATTACTTCATTAATGATAATGAAGTGGTGTTTATATGCTTAAGTTTTACACGGAAATTTATATAATAGATATTTTAGTTTAGGTCATGGAAAGCACGAAATTATAACCTGAGCTACTGCTGTGACTAAAAACACCTTAAAACTCGTAGTATAATTATACTACGAGTTTTAAGGTGTTTTTAGCCATAGAAATATAGAAAGCTTCTTCTTCCTCTTTTTTCTAGTTCATGTTCATTACTCTCTCACCTTAAATTTGAAATTAGTTAAAAGAGTATTGCATTATAATATATACTATATATACTTGCATTTTCATTATAATATATATATATATATACTTGTATTTTCTATTAATATCATCATCATGAATGATGATGATGATGATATTAATAGAAAATACAAGTATGTTTCCTATGAATTATACTATTAATAATAATGTTTCTATGCCTATTATTGACTTTAAAACCAGGTAACCGACATATTTTGTGGTTTTAGATCACTAAAGCAGTGCGTTAGGATCCATTAGGTGGCGCTGCGATCTATTTCAAGAAATTCAATTTTATTTATAATTTTTAGTATTTGTCGAGTCAGCTAATTATTAATAAATAATATATTATGTGTAAATCGAAATATAGACCTTTAATAGTATTTCATTAAAATGGCATTTCGTATGGTAACAGAGTAAAAATACAACCACCACCCCCTTTATTTTTCGTGGGTGTCGTAAAAGACGACTAGGAGATAATATATAGATACAATCTATGCAAAAGAGGACATCTAGAAACAAAACCTTACACCAACCCATCTGCCTAGCGTAGTATAGTAGGCCAGTTTCCCTCCCATTGTGGAGGAGGTCTAGTAATGGGACGTATAGGAACTGTAATAGTGATGATTAAAATAGCAAAGGGCAAGTATAGATCCACAAAACAACTTTCCTGGAAGAAAATTACTACTTCAGTCATTTTAATTAATATTATAATTGGCTTGTAATAGAAACCTTACTTATTTTGTAATTTGTTAAATATCCATACCGTAATTTGTATTGGGAATTATATCTAGAGCTCCATTTCTTTAACCCAAATATGCTTTATTTTTCTAGAAATTTAAATGTCAGAAGTGATGTAAATAAATAAATCAAAATCTTATGAGCTAATTACGTTAGCGGCAGCCAAAGGATCGAAAAAAAAACCAAAATTACTATAAAATTATTTAATTATAAAAATTACATAAGTCTAATTAAATCTAACCTATTCGAAGTATGAATATGGAATGAACGATTTTATTCTAAAACTACGCAGGTGCAATCGGTGTCAATTGCAGCGTAAGCTCTCGGATTCCGGCGACAGGGTGGCGGCGAGGCATTGCTTGCTTAATTGCTGATTTAGTACAATAATTAATGCATGTTAACTGCTGCTGAACCCGCGGTCTGCCTGGACTATTAATGTATAACAAGCTAGTGCCAAAGACAAAAATAGCCTAAGATGTAATTGTAGATTTCTGTATGAGGACGAACTGACAATGCAATGGTTTTTCATTAAGTATCTTAAAAAAAATCATTTAAGGAATGTAAGCAGTAACATCACAACATAGCGGGTAAGAAAATTTAAAATTAAATCTAGCACAACGGCAACGAGTTTCCTCAATAGTGGCAATAAGATTGAACTGTTATGCTGGGTCGGATCGGATGAGTCTGCATAAGATTTTGTTTCGCGTTCTACTTACAGTCATGGTACGTACTGAAGTCGATAGTCATGACTTACTACATGAGCAGATATCGGTGTTCTTAATTCCGCACACGTACTATGTTATTTGTGACTTATTTAATATCATATAAAACCAGCTTCACATTATTTCCTTTTTAATTAAGTTGGTTGAAATCATCTTCATGTGTGAGGCACATCGGTTAGATGATTTCAAAGTCTATAAACGACATAGAATAATTTTTTGTGTTTAAGATATATAGATTAGTTAGTTTGGTTTTTGGTTGGTCGTACAAAAACTAACTTGTATAGGTATTGTTACGAATCTGTACGCACATTATTTCTTTGAAACACAGATTTATATGTGTCCTTTGAACTAATTTCCATTACTTCAACTCTTTATCACTTTATAATGAAAATGGTTGGCTGTAATCATACAACTTTGAATAAATGTGCAAGTCTTTATCGAAGTTATTCATAACTTTTACCGATTCCATAAACGGATGAACTTCTATCACGCAACTTTGTATGCAGAAAAGGGACAATATTTTAAAAATTTGCTTCGTGAATTATTTTGAGATAAACTTTCAACATATTACAGATACATACATAATCAGTTGACACAGTCAGTTTGGGTTACGTGACTTATATACATTTACTTTTTCTTTCACCATAAAAAAACATTTCGAAATGAAGATTATCTGGTATTCTTACAGCGGCTGATGTTCATTGAACGTGTAGCCACAATTAATGAATGTTAATGAATGATAATAAATACGTGATAGTTAAGCTAATGAACACCTTATAATTCTTGGTGTCATGGCATTTTATGTGATTATAATCTATACCAATAAATAAAATTGGAGTGTCTGTTTGTAATGTCAAAATAATAGGCTTTTTTCATGCTCACACGGTTATTTGCACGACACCTATGCCTAAAATAGCAATTAAAAAATTTTTGTCTGTCTGTCTGTCTGTTTGTTCCGGGTAATCTTCAGAACACCTGGACCGATTTCAAAAATTCTTTCACCAATGGAAAGCTATAATATCAGGGCGTAAAATAGGCTATATTTATTCCCGGTATTCCCACGGGAACGGGCACTACGCGGGTAAAACGACTATAACCTATAACCGAAGCGAAGCGAGGGCGGATTTCTAGTCCGATATATATTTAGAGGGAATAAGTTGTTGTGCAGTTTATGACAGATTTATATCTCCTTTAATACAAGTTAACGATCAAACTTTGTGACAGGATTCACAAAGTTAGTTTACTTGTAATATATTATAATCTATATTTGTATTATGTGTATCAATTACGTATTGTCAGTACTTCCATGGCGAGTGATTAAACTAAATTTGAGCCATATAGTAGGGGCTGTTCATAAAATATCGTTATTATTATTTAGAAATATCAATACTTATTACTGATATTTTTTGGACAATATATCGATAGATCGATGCCAAAAAGGTAATATCGAGGGTCGATATTTATTGGAATAAATTTGCTGTTTTATCTTTTCTTGTAAAGTATTTATTCTGCAAAATCACCGTAAACTTAATCTACTGCTGATTTGTTTTTTTTTAATTAATACCGTTTAGGATAATCTACTTGGCACCCTAAATGGGTATCTCAAGTCTTTATGTGGGTGAAGTAGACTACTACACCATAATTATCATAATATTAAATTTGGCTGCTTTTTCATGTTTTTACTGAGATATCATTACTTTTTATAAATAAATGTTAATTATTGTTTAAAATTGATATACCTGTTTATTTTTTATCTCACTTTTACGTTGCATAGATATTTTAACACTGTTTTCTACATTTTCTCGAATACGTGTTACTTCTGTCGTAGCTCACATTTATTTACTCGAATTACGAATAATAAAACAATCCTAAAGGTTCTAAAGACAACCGAACAGCAAAGGTCTCATGTTATATGTACCTATCCGCGCTCGACGCCTTGTCGTTAAAGTTACACTTAACTTTTAGACGTATGAAAATAACTTCCCGTGTGGTGACGGAATAAGATTACAATTCACCACTCCCTATCTTGCCCGTGGATGTCGTAAAAGACGACTGAAAGATATAATACACATATCACATCTGTGCAAGAGAAGGAAAACTCGAAATAAAACACTATACCAACCTGTCTGACCACCATGGTCAATTACCCTATTATGGAGGATACTCGAGCCCAGCAGTGGAACGTATAAGAGTCGAGATGATGAAAAGTAAATCCTTACTAATATTATAAATGCGAAATTAAGTTTGTTTGGTTTTGTTTGTTACGCTTTCACGCTTAAACCACATAACCGATTTAAAAAATTCTTTTACCAATGGAGAGCTATAATATCAGGGAGTAACCATAGGCTTTATATTTGATCCCGGTATTCCCACGGGAACGGGCACTACACGGATAACGCGACTGAAAGCGAAGCGAGGGCGGGTTGCTAGTTTTATATAAATAATAAAATTAAAGTACCTATAAAAAACGTTAAAATTAACCCATTTTTTTTTTGTGGGTGGGCTGCGGTCGGCGTGCCTCCGCACCACTCCGTCCGGGGCGACAGAGGGGCTTTAGCACGCAACTCCCGTAACCCACCCGAAAACGACGTCGCCAGAGTTTCCTTGTCGTCAGTGGTCGGCCCGACGGAATACCGTGCCCTCCCATCGAGGGGAGGACGTCGGTCTTTCCTCACGCGGTCAGCCTCTCGGCGGGTGACGGACTAATCCCCGGTCACATCACCCGTGGCCTCGGCTAGGGCGGCATGAGGCGCAGGTAGTTGCGCCTGCGCCGCCCCATTCGCCGGCGTCGGATCTCCTCATCGAGGCTGCGCTCCTCGCGCAGACGATCCGCCGCCCCTTCTGCGAGATCACTGTCTCGCAGAAGGCTGCGACCGCGTCCCAATTCCCGACGCTGTCGACCATCGCCCTAGCGATGGCCGGCAGCGTCAGGTCGGCACCGATGATTGCGACGAGTTCACGGCGCTGCGTGGCCCAAGCGGCGCAGGCCTCGAGCGTATGCTGCGCCGTGTCCTCGTCGCAATCGCAGTGGTAGCAGGACGGCGTACTCTCCCTCCTTACGACCTTGTGCAAGTATTTGGCTAAAATTATCCCATAATGAAACTTACTATGAGAAACAAAGAAGTTTTTGTTATTTTAATTATGCAAGCGGCTAAGTTAGTTAGGTATAATCTAATAGAATCGTATGTATGAAAAAATTTGAATTTTTTGATATCGTAGCATTCTGATTTTACCTATGTATGTACACATTGTACACAAATACCTGGATGCCAAATTTGAACTTTATAGGACATCTGGATTAGGTTTTTGATTTATATGTCAGTCAGATGTCACATAAATTACGTTAATATCTAAATAACTAAATAAGTTGTGTTTATAAAATTTAGACTACTAGTATTACTGACTTATCTCGTGAGTCTCAATATATATTTCAAAATTGAGCATTTATATTGTATAGTTTTTGGGTTATGAAGGAACCAAAAGTGGCTCGAAACAGTTCTTGTAAAATACAATCGGCGCGCTGTTTGCTTGAACTTGGCTTGATATATAGTGGTAGGACCACACTGTTGACATTTGTCTATAGCCGCGGGCCGGTCCGTCCGGGGTAGTACCACGCTGAGCAGAAAATCTACGTCTGAGTAGTAGCAATTTGTTACTGCACTTCGTTCGGTAAGCCAAAGAGCCGGAAGCCCATCTTTCTAAGGGTGTATGCGTGTGGTGGGTTTTGGTGATGCCTTTAGTATCACCGAACCTCATTGCACGCATTCACACTCCCTTCAATTTCTTCGCGGTAGGCAACGGCCTGGCTGTGCCACTGGTATTGCAAAGGTTCATGAGCGGCAGAAACACTTACCATCAGGTGTGCTGTTTGCTCGTTTGCCACCGTCTGCAATAAAATTAAAAAAAAAACACCCTGCCGTGTGTCTAGTTCTTTGGATACTCGCTCATGTGCTATTGTACTATATGTTAGTCACATGTATGGTCTTCTATATTCATCAAACAAATATTAAATGTAAATTTATTCCGTTACTAAAGTACATCATTACAATAATAAGACGTCTTTATCTTATAAAACAAAGATGGGTTATAACGACAGCTCTTATTGTTTCATGTAATGATCCAATACTCGTTATAAAATAGGTAGGTATATCTATATTTTAGAAACCTTTTTATTTTGTCTCATTTATTTCAAAGATCATCTATTTTCTATTTTATCATCAGATTAATTAAACATTATTCATCACGAAGTCGTCATCATCATCATCATCTATCCATCGAAAGTGGTAGGACTACACTGTTGACAGTTGTCTATCTACAGCCGCGGGCCGGTCCGTCCGGGGTAGTAGTACCACACTCTCGCAGAAATTCGACGTCCTAGTAGTATCAATTTGTTAGTACGCCTCATTTGGTGAGCGAGAGAGCCGAAAGCCTAACTTTCTGAGGGTGTTTGCGTGTGATGAGTTTTGGTGATGCCTTTAGTTTTACCAAACCTCATTGCACGCATTTACACTCACTTCATTTTCTTTACGGTAGGCAGCGGCCTAACAAAGGTCCATGAGCGACGGCAACATTTACTATCAGGTGTACTGGTTGCTTGTTTGTCATCGTTTGGAATTAAAAAAAGAAACCTAGACCGTGTGACCTGTCGGGCGGAACACACGCCCCCGGTCATGGCGCCGCCAGACAATGACCGGGAGGGCGATGTTGGCAGTGTTCCGCCCATCACGGAACCGGAGATGGGGGCGGCGGTGGCGCACGGCGGTCCGCGGCAAATCCACCGCCCCCGGGCCCGACGGTATTCCAAACCGTGTGTTGGCCCTGGTCCTCGACCATCTGGGTCCCCGCCTCAGGGAGCTGTTCGACGCGTGTTTAGCGTCCGGGCGGTTCCCTGGGTGCTGGAAGGAGGGGAGGCTGGTTCTCCTGCCGAAGCCGGGACGGTCTCCGGAGTCGCCATCGGCCTACAGGCCTATCGTGCTGCTCGATGATATGGGCAAGCTACTGGAGAGGGTAGTAGCTGCCCGCATCGAGCGGCACCTCGTCGGCACGGGGCCCGATCTGTCGAACGCCCAGTTTGGGTTTAGGAGGGGTCGTTCGACGATCGAGGCCCTGTTGCGCCTGAGGGCCGTGGCGACTGAGGCCGTCACCGACGGGGGAGTGCTGTTGGTGGTGTCCCTAGACATCGCCAACGCATTCAATAGTCTGCCATTCAGCTGCGTCAGGGAGGCGCTCCGTTACCACGGAGTGCCAGCTTACCTGAGGCGGCTGGTGGCAGACTATTTGGAGAGGCGCAGCGTCCTCTACGCCAACCGAGTAGGGGACGTTGTGCGAACGCCCATGACGTGCGGTGTTCCACAGGGGTCGGTCCTCGGACCCACCCTGTGGAACATCGGCTACGACTGGGCATTGCGGGGGAGCCTCCCACCCGGGCTGGGCGTGATTTGTTACGCCGACGACACGTTCGTCACAGCCCGCGGTGGGACGCTATAAGAGGCGGTAAGCCTGGCGACCTCAGGCACCGAAGAAGTCGTCAGGCGGATCGAGGCGCTGGGGTTGAGGGTGGCCCTGGACAAGACGGAGGCCCTCTTGTTCCATGGGCCCCGTATGGACCCTCCCATCGGCGTCTCGATCACCGTCAATTCGGTTGGGATCAGCATCCAGGCCCATATGAAGTACTTTGGCCTGGTGCTCGACGGGCGATGGTGGTTTCGAGAGCATTTCCGCAGGCTCGTCCCGCGGCTCGTCGGCGTGGCGTCCGCCCTACAATGGCTGATGCCGAATGTGGGCGGACCGAGCGCGGCATGTCGACAGCCGGCCGGCCGGCGCACCGTTGTGGGCGGGATCCATGACCGCCCGACTTAGGGCCCTTCTGTGGCGTCCACAGCAGGTCATGGCGGTCAGGATCATCCGCGGGTACCGCACGGTGGCGACGGAGGCGGCGTGCCTATTGGCCGGGACTCCCCCGTGGGACCTGGAGGCGGAAATGCTCGCCGACTTGTATCGGCGGGTGTCGGGGGTGCGCGGGGGGGGGCGGTGTTGTTTCCTTGAAGGAGCTCACCTCCTGGCGAGTACCTGTACAGGGTCGCTAGGAGGGAGAGAACTCCGTCCTGCCACCACTGCGATTGCGACGAGGACACGGCGCAGCATACGCTCGAGGTCTGTGCCGCTTGGGCAGAGGCGCGTCGTGAACTCGTCGCAATCATCGGTGCAGACCTGACGCTGCCGACCATCGCTAGGGAGATGATCGGCAGCATCAGGAATTGGGACGCGGTCGCAGCCTTCTGCGAGGCAGTTATCTCGCAGAAGGAGGCGGCGGGTCGCGAGCGCGAGGAGCACAGCCTCGATGATGCGACCCGCCGCCGGCGACTGGGGTGGCGCAGGCGGGAGTACCTGCGTGCAATGCCGCCCTAGCCGAGGCCGCGGGTGATGTGACCGGGGATTAGTCCGTCACCCGCTGAGAGGCCGACCGCGTGAGGAAAGACTGACGTCCTCCCCGAGGGGGGGACGTCGGTCGATGGGAGGGTACCCCAATAGGGGGTATTCCGTCGGGCCGACCACTGACGACAAGTAAACCTGCTCCGGTGGTCGGCCCAATGACGAAGGCGAGGTGGTTTTCGGGTGGGTTGCGGGAGTTGCGTGCTTAAGCCCCTCTGTCGCCTCGGACGGAGTGGTGCGGAGGCGCGCCGACCGCAGCCCACCCCAAAAAAAAAAAAAAAAGACCGTGTGACCTTTAGACCGTGGCGATTGCAATTATTGTTATGATTTGCCCAAAAGTACGCTGTTACATACTCCACTAGTGCTCATATAGAGAGTTTTACCGGTGTATAGAAAAAGTTAGGGGTTGCAACACTTTATATGCTTAAAATGTTATCACAATATTGTTATTTCAAATTAATTTATAAAATTCCCACGTGACGTGCAACAAACTGTTAAGTTAAAATTAATTCTTGCTATATATATACTACTACTGTTTATATAGACTACTACTTAACAATATTTTATTCTTTTTGATTAAACCCATTTTGAAGGATATTTTAATTTATACATAAAATATAAATTACAATTACATTAATTACGTGTTATTGTTTGGCTTTAATATTATGTTACCATGTATCTCAACCTTTCGAAGACCTTTCAGTATTCTTAGAAACTTGTCGTCGTCATTTACAGAGATTTTATCCAGCCACTATAGTATTAGGTATCAAATGATTTCTGATGTTTACGCGAGATTATACATTTTAAGTAATGATTTTTGATTGCCCGATGTTTCGAACACTGCAGCATTCATGGTCACGAGCGGACTAGGTTAGGTAAAATTAGGTATCAATTTTGATCTACATGCTTGAGACAATATTAATCGACAATGTAAAAAGAAAGTGATGTTAGTTATTATGTTTCATTCTTTTTCTATACTAGCGTACCCGTACCCGTATCAGAGGAAGTTTGGATGTTGCCACAAAGACAGGAAAGTTAAGGAGCGAACGTTTCAGGTGGTATTGATATGTGATGAGATAGGATGATAGTAATGTTGTGACTAGAGTTTTAAGTATGAATGTTGAAGGTTTTCGGGGTTAGGGAAAATCGAAGAAAATGTGGATGGACAGCGTGAAGAATGATTGGATAGATAAGGTGTGACCACAAAGATAAACATTGCTTATGTATTATTATGAAATGTATAGAAGATCAAAATTGAAATACAAATTTTTAAGGTGCCTAAATATGGTGGGGGAGTGCTGTTGGCGGTGTCCCTAGACATCGCCAACGCATTCAATAGTCTGCCATTCAGCTGCATCAGGGAGGCGCTCCGGTATCACGGAGTGCCAGCTTACCTGAGGCGGCTAGTGGCAGACTATTTGGAAGGGCGCAGCGTCCTCTGCCCCAACCGAGCAGAGGACGTTGTGCGAACGCCCATGTCGTGCGGTGTCCCACAGGGGTCGGTCTTCGGACCCACCCTGTGGAACATCGGCTACGACTGGGCGTTGCGGGGGAGCCTCCCGCCCGGGCTGGGCGTGATTTGTTACGCCGACGACACGCTCGTCACAGCCCGCGGTGGGACGCTAGAAGAGGCGGTAAGCCTGGCGACCTATGGCACTGAAGAGGTCGTCAGGCGGATCGAGGCGCTGGGGTTGAGGGTCGCCCTGGGCAAGACGGAGGCCCTCTTGTTCCATGGGCGCCGTATGAGCCCTCCCATCGGCGTCTCGATCACCGTCCACTCGGTTGACATCAGCATCCGGGCCCATATGAGGTACTTGGGCCTGGTGCTCGACGGGCAATGGTGGTTCCGGGAGCATTTCCGCAGGCTCGCTCCACGGCTCGTCGGCGCGACGTCCGCCCTATCGTGGCTTATGCCGAACGTGGGCGGACCGAGCGCCACGTGCCAACGGCTGTACGCGGGGGTCATCCGGTCGATGGCCCTGTACGGCGCACCGGTGTGGGCGGGGTCCTTGACCGTCCGACTTAGGGCCCTTCTGTGGCGACCACAGAGGGTCACGGCGGTCAGGACCATCCGCGGATACCGCACAGTGGCGACGGAGGCAGCGTGCCTATTGGTCGGGACTCCCCCGTGGGACCTGGAGGCGGAAATGCTCACCGAGTTGTATCGGCGGGTGTCGGGGGTGCGCGGGGAGAGCGGTGTTGTTTCCTTGAGGGAGCTCACCGCCTGGCGCGTCGACGCCCGCCGAGACGTCATTGCCCGTTGGGCAGTCCGGCTGGAGAGACCTCGGTTCGGGGTGCGAATCGTGGAGGCCTTCCGGCCGGTGCTGATGCAGTGGTTGGAAAGGCCGCACGGGGTGCTCTCCTTCCGACTAGTGCAGGTGTTGACGGGGCATGGGAGCTTCGCCAAATACCTGCACAAGGTCGTAAGGAGGGAAAGTACACCGTCCTGCCACCACTGCGATTGCGACGAGGACACGGCGCAGCATACGCTCGAGGCCTGCGCCGCTTGGGCCACGCAGCGCCGTGAACTCGTCGCAATCATCGGTGCCGACCTGACGCTGCCGGCCATCGCTAGGGCGATGGTCGACAGCGTCGGGAATTGGGACGCGGTCGCAGCCTTCTGCGAGACAGTGATCTCGCGGAAGGAGGCGGCGGATCGTCTGCGCGAGGAGCGCAGCCTCGATGAGGAAATCCGCCGCCGGCGAATGGGGCGGCGCAAGCGCAACTACCTGCGCCTCATGCCGCCCTAGCCGAGGCCGCGGGTGACGTGACCGGGGATTAGTCCGTCACCCGCCGAGCGGCCCACCGCGTGAGGAAAGACCGACGTCCTCCCCGAGGGGGGGACGTCGGTCGATGGGAGGGTACCCCACGTAGGGGGTATTCCGTCGGGCCGACCACTGACAAGTAAACCTGCTCCGGTGGTCGGCCCAACGACGAAGGCGAGGTGGTTTTCGGGTGGGTTGCGGGAGTTGCGTGCTTAAGCTCCTCTGTCGCCCCGGACGGAGTGGTGCGGAGGTGCGCCGACCGCAGCCCACCCACAAAAAAAAAGAAAAAAATGTGCCTAAATATATACCTAAACCAAATTTGCTTTATTTATGTTAAATAGTTTTTGAGTTATGAAGGGGTCAAAAATGATTAGAAATGGCTTACGTAAACATACGCACGGTGCGGCTCGCCAGTTCTTTTCACTCAAACTTAGCTTGACATGCTTATGTTTTTTTTTGGGGTAGGTCGCGGTCGGCACACTCCTCCGCACCACTCCGTTCGGGGCGACAGAGAGTGTAAGCACGCACACCCGCAACCCACCCGAATACCACGTCGCCTTCGTCGTTGGACCGACCACCGGAGCAGGGTTACTTGTCATCAGTGGTCGGCCCGACGGAATACCCCCTAGTGGGGTACCCTCCCATCGACCGACGTCCCCCCCTCAGACAGGACGTCGGTCTTGCCTCGCACGGTCGGCCTCTCGGCGGCTGACGGACTAATTCCCCGGTCACGTCAACACGCGGCCTCGGCTAGGGCGGCATGAGGCGCAGGCAGTCGCGCCTACTCCGCCCCAGTCGCCGGCGGTGGGTCGTCTCGTCGATGCAGCGCTCCTCGCGCGCGCGACCCGCCGCCTGCTCCCGCGAGGTTATTGCCTCGCAGAAGGCTGCGACCGCGTCACAGCTTGACACGCGAAAACGTGTTTGGCGAAGTTCTATCTCGAGAACGATTATTAATTTTTGGGCTTAGTGCATATACAATGACTGTTTAAGAAGATATTGTGATAGTACAAATAAAATAAAAAAAAATATTTTACCTTTGGATTGCCGGCTTATATTAGGTCTTTACCTATGCAATTGCCGTTATGTATGAAAAAAATTAAACAATTTTTTTTCATGTATTTTTTATTTGTATTAATCGAAGTAATCACCCATGCAATCAATGCATCTTTGCCAACGCAGCGGCAGTTTATTAATGCCCTTATTAAAGAAATCCGCTAGACGGGAGGCAACAAATTCTTCAAAGGTATTTTGTACTGCCTCTCGGGTATTGAATTTCTTTCCTGCCAAAAAGTTATCCAAATTCTGAAAAAGAAGTAGTCTGTAGGCGCAAGGTCTGGTGAGTATGGCAGATGACGGAGAGCTTCGCTCCCCAGTTCTTGCAACTTGGAGACCGTCTGCTGTGCAGTATGAGGTCGCGCATTGTCGTGCAGGAGCAGCGGAGACGAGCGATTGACCAATGCCGGTTGGTGATGTGCCAGCTTCTCCATCATTGTGTTCAGTTCTTCACAGTACACATCTGCAGTAATGCTCACCCCGTTTGGTAAGAAGCTGTGATGAATCACACCGGCGCTAGACCACCAAACAGTGACCATCACTTTTCTAGGGGTAAGTTTTCGTTTAGGGCATTGTTTAGGTGCTGAACCAGGATCCAACTAAGTTAGTTGGATCCTGATCCTGAGCACTTGCAGTTATCAAACAGAATCCATTTTTCATCGCAAGTAACAATGCGTTTCAAAATTCCTTCATTTGTGTGTCTGTTGAGCAATGCAAGGCATGTTTCGACGCGTACTTCGCGCTGGCGGTCATTGAGTTCGTGGGGCACCCATTTGTCAAGCTTTCTTACCTTGCCAATTTGACGCAAATGGACCAATATTGTTTTGACGCTAACGTCGAAAGCTGCTGCTAATTCAGCCGTAGACTGTGTATCATCGGCTTCCACAATTCGCCTTTAATTCGTCATTGTCGACCAAAGTCTTCGGACGACCGCGAGGTTCATTTTTCAGGTCGAAATTTCCAGAACGGAAGCGAGCAAACCAATAACAGGCGGTGCGTTGGTTTGTAGTGTTAGCTCCGTAAACGTCGTTGATGTTGCGTGCCGCTTGTGCCGCGTTGCTGCCACAACGATACTCATATTCCATAATTACTCGAATTTTTAACGTATCCATGATGATGAAAAAGATTGAAATGCGATGAAAACGTAACACTAATCAATAAACAAATGACAACTTTTGGAAAATGAATTCCATGTTTTAAAATAAAATTAATTTGAAATTAGAATTCTTGGCCAAACAAAAATTATTTTGATTCGAAATGGCCAGTACTGCAGAACGGCAATTACATAGGTAAAGACCTATTATTATCTAACACTGTTGTATGTGAAGCATGGACGTAGAAAAAATGATGTGTTGTTAATTTAATGAATTGCATGATGAAGCATTTACGAATTTACCTTAACTCTCGTTTATTTTAGTGTGGTAATATGTGTATTCAGCTTGAACTATATAGTTATATGTTG
Source organism: Lymantria dispar (assembly GCA_032191425.1). Classification (NCBI taxonomy): domain Eukaryota; kingdom Metazoa; phylum Arthropoda; class Insecta; order Lepidoptera; family Erebidae; genus Lymantria; species Lymantria dispar. Next base: position 17,042,753 of record CM063446.1, on the reverse strand, counting down.
AAAAGAGTTTTGATCCCGTATTCAGTGTGAACCTTTTAGAAACAGTACTAAGCTGTCGCGTCCACTATGTTTATATTACCACTTACATCGCGTGAAATTATTGGCAAATGTTGCTTTATGCTTTATTAGTATAAACTTTATAATAATAATAAGGCTGGCTGGAGTGGAAACCGAAGAGTGCCCGCAGGATTCTCAACTCTGGCTTGCCTTAAACGGCTGGTCAGAGAGGGGTCGCCAGAGCTATATGCTCGGGGGTGGAAGTGTCATTTTCAAGGGCATAATTACGAGGAAACCACTGCGATGGTGAAACCGGCGCCGCACCGCTCGACACCCCAAGCCACTTGCACCAATGTTGCCCCCCTGTTGCCCATATGGCCTGAGTGTCTGTGGCGACCGTTTGGGGTGCCCATTCAGTGAGTTGGCGAGTCACCGTCTGCCAAATTTCAAAACGGTAAAGGTATTGAAGGCAGACGACAGTTTTTAATCAATAGTTTTTAGTTTAGCCAGTCCATCAAACCTCCAACCCCATAAACAGTTATTAGATACCATCGTCAATAGTATTACACCTACCGTTGGCAGTCTATGTGTGTTATGTGCAGACGTGGAGTGTCATCGGTAGACGTCCCATCCCATTTTTACATTAAATTTCTCCAAAGGCCTCTGCGTGTTGGATCCATATCCCCATGTAAGCCTTTCAAAGGACCGGGTATCCTCCTTTTTTGGATGATAGCCGTGAATCTGAGATACGTGTCAATAATAATATTAATAATAATAATAGGTATTATTAATTAATATATTATTAATATATTCTATTATATTATTATTTATATATATATATATATATTAATATATTATATATATATTATTTATATATATTATTAATATATTATTTTATTATATATTATTAATATATTATTATTAATATATTCAGGGCTAGGCTGTAGGTTACGTAGAGGTGGTCAAATAGTATCTCACCTGCTTTACATGGATGATTTGAAACTGTTTGCACCAACTCACATTCAAATGGCAGAATTACTAAAAGTTACAGAGACTTTTAGTAATTCTATCAAAATGGAGTTTGGTGTAGATAAGTGTGCCGTCATGCATGTAAAACGGGGAGAGGTAGTGGAGAATCATAGAAGTGAAATCTTCAATACTCCACAATTTAGACCGCTTCACGTAACGGATACCTATAAGTACTTGGGTATGTCTCAGGCTTTGAACATCAATGAAACGGACATGAAGCGAGCGCTGCGGGAATGTTTCTTTGGTCGCCTAAAAAAGTTTTAAATAGTCTTTTATCGGGCGGCAATAAGGTGCGTGCCTACAACGCTTGGGTCATGCCGATTCTAATGTACTCCTTTGGCATACTCAAGTGGACCCAAACCGAATTGGACACCCTGGACAGAAAAGTCCGCACGCTGTTGACATCGCACAGGATGCATCATCCTCGTTCATCAATAATGAGGTTGTATATTCCGCGAAAATGTGGGGGCCGAGGCTTCCTAAATGCTAAAACCCTCCATAATCGTGAAGTATGCAACCTCAGGGATTATTTCCTCAAGATGACGAGTGGTGTGCATCTTGATGTGGTGACAATAGATAACGGGCTCACCCCGCTTGGGTTGGCTAAAGAGAACTGGCGTAGACCGGTAGTTCTAAGCACCATAGATTGCAAGAATGTGTGGCAGAGCAAGGAATTGCACGGCAGATACTACGGAGCACTAAATGCGCCCGACGTAGACACTCCAGCCTCTGTGACCTGGCTACGATTCGGTAACCTCTTTGGAGAAACCGAAGGTTTTATCTGTGCAATTGCTGACGAAGTTATTAAGACGAATAACTACCGGAAATATATCTTGAGGGATGGAACAGCTGATATTTGTCGCGCATGCCACTTACCAGGCGGGTCCCTCAGGCATATCGTTTCCGGTTGTTCACGTCTTGCTAACGGCGAGTACTTGCACAGACACAACCAAGTAGCCAGGATCATCCACCAGCAACTTGCTTTGCTACACAAACTTGTGAGCGTAGAGGTGCCGTACTACAAATACGTACCAGAGCCGGTTCTCGAAAATGGTCGTGTCACATTGTACTGGGACCGATCTATTATCACTGATAGGACTATTGTAGCCAATAAGCCAGACATCGTGGTGATAGATCGGCTGCAGCGCCGTGCAATGATTGTCGATATCACTGTTCCACATGACGGGAATCTCGTGAAGGCTGAGAAAGATAAACAAATAAAATATCAAGACTTAGCTCACGAGATTGTCGACATGTGGAATGTGGACTCGGCAATCGTTGTACCGATAGTCATTTCGACCAATGGGTTAATAGCCAAGAGCCTCAATCAACATCTAAAGAGGCTCGCGTTAGGTAGTTGGATTGCGGGTCTGATGCAGAAGGCGGTATTACTGAACACAGCGCGCATCGTGAGGAAGTTCCTCTCTTTGTAGCCCTAACCACTGGCGGCTTGGTCATTGTATTCGCTGCCGGTGGGTAAATACGCTTTTTATATTTTTAAATATTTTATATTTTGTATAATATTTAAAAATGTATTATGTAGTTTTTAAGTTTAATAAATGTATAATAATAACTTTTATTCATCTCCACAAACTACATTTACAGATTTATTGATGGTAACTACATTAAAATTAACAGGATTATGCTATTCGTGGGAGATCTGGAGTTTAAACTAAGTCTAGGCCTGTATTTTAGTACTCCAGGCAAGTAGCAATATCAACAGGGCAGCAATGCGCACTATGCGTGCAGTGTTGATTGTGTATTATTGTGTATGTCTCTCTCTCTCTCTCTCTCTGTGTGTTGTGTGTGTGTGTGTGTGTGTGTGTGTGTGTGTGTGCGTGTGCGTGCGTGCGCGCGCGCGCGAGTGTATATATATATATATATATATAATATAATATATATATATATATGTGTATATATATATATATATATATATATATGTGTATATATATATATATGTATATATATATATATATATATATATATATATATATATATATATATATATATATATATATGTGTAGTAATGTTTAATTATATATTTAATATATTTAAATAATAAACATTATTCAAATTCATATGTATATTCTAATCTACCAAGGCCTCCAAATAATGTAGGGTAGGCTCTTTGTGGGTCTGTATTTCCTGTGCAACACTTTTTGTTGATTCGAATTGTTTGTTCAATAGTGTTTATCCGTGTAATTATTCCCAATGACTCAATTATAAATAAATATATTCAAATGAACATACCTATAAAAGGATAAAACATATACCTATGTATGTATATTGCAGTAAAAGTTATTTATTGTATAAATAGATCTAGTAATTTTTTCCGTAGCAGAATAATCTAAATTAATAAGCCACTTGTGAATTTTGTTTTTGCAATCTACTTTAGAGCAATTTGTTAAAGAGATTTCTTTATTTATTTTATTGAATAACATGCCCCCCCTAAAACGATAGTACCTTTGTGCAAATGATGTATTCACAGTAGTCGGCTCACATATTGCAAATTTTCTCCTTGAAGAGGTAATATGTTTACGCCTCTCCTCTGGTAAATCGGCACGCTTAAGAAGCACAGTAGCAATTATATAAAGCTGGCATACAGTCAAAACTTGAACTTCCTCATAAAGTTTTATAGTGGAGAATAGACGAGGTTTAGATAAACTAACTTTCAATAACATCCTCTGAGCTCTTTCCAAAGTTATCATTTTTGTTTTACATGCACCTCCCCACGATGTAATACAATATCCGATTATAGACTGCACCAATGCTTTATATATCATTTTTACAGTCTGTTTGTCCGCCACGTCTCGAAGCTCTTTAAATATGTGAGCAAGCTTCCGAATTTTTTTAGAAACTGATAATATATGGTCTTCAAAAGTTAATTTTGCATCTATGTCGATTTCAAGATATTTGTAATAATGGGTAGGACTTATAATAGGACAGTTACAGTTTAGAATTGGTGGAAAGTTGCATTTATGAGCATATATATTATTGTTTATAATTTTGTTTTGCTTTTGAATCGAGAAGGCTATGTAATTAGTTTTATTTTCATTAATAGTTAGGAAATTTGATAGTAACCAATGGCATACTATGTTAAAACCTAGCTGCGCATGTTCAAAAAGGTTTACCCAAGAGTTTGCATAGAAGGTTAAAACGGTATCATCAGCATATATGAAAAGACGACAATTTTTCAATTTAAGTGAACAGAGCTCGTTTATGTAGCAGAGGAAAAGAGTAGGGCCCAGTATACTGCCTTGTGGTACCCCGATATTAACGGGTAATATATTACTAACATGATTACCAATTTTTACGCATTGAGTTCTATTTCTTAAGTAGTTGGTTAATAGTTCTAGAGGAATGCCCCTAATTCCAAGATCTTCAAGTTTTTTTACAAGGTTGACTGAGGAAACAGTGTCAAATGCCTTTGTTAAGTCCAAGAATATTGACAAACATTTATTTTTATCATCTAATTTAGACACTAGAAAATTGACAAGGTCGAATACTGCATCTTCCGTGGAACGCCCCGATCTAAAGCCATATTGTCTATTTGATAGTAAATTGTAATGTTCTAGGTACTTAGTAAGTCTCTTGTTTATCATGCGTTCAAATATTTTCGATAACGTTGTTAGTATGGCGATTGGTCGATAATTATTAACACTGCTTCTGTCACCCGCCTTATGTATGGGATGTATTACAGATCTTTTTAATGCATCAGGAAATACCCCTGCCTCGAAACAGCGATTGTTTAGGTTCGTTTGTACAGGCGTAACTGAAGGGGATACGTTCTTTAAAACCTGAGCACCGATCTGATCCCAACCAGGGCTGCAGTCGCTTTTTAGTTGTCTAATAGTTCTCTCAACCTCTTCGTTATCAGTAGGTAGAAGAACAAATGTGTTTAAAGGCGGTATAGTTGATTTTTTAAAGTCAGGCAGATGTGTGGGGATTGTTTCCGATAGTCGTATGCCAATATTTGTAAAGTATTCATTAACTTTATTAATTGCATTTTTGGAGTTATCCGATGTTGTAAGTAATTGCATTGGTAATTTCCTATCACTAGTTTTGTTAGTTATGGTTTTAATTGTGGATCAGAGCTTTTTAGAATTATTTTTGTGCATAGTTAGTTGTCCTCTTTCATATTGATTTTTAAGTTTTTTTAGTAAATTATTGCAAAAGTTTCGATATCTTATATACGATATTTTTAATACGGTGTCATTTGCATTAGATCGTAATTTTTTATGCATTTTATCTCGAGTGCGGATGCAGCGCAACATTCCAGTAGTAATCCAAGGCTTTATTATTAACTTTTTTCTAGAAATAATTTGCTGTTTAGAATTGTTTGTAATTAGTTGTTGAATTATGTTAATAAATTTATTTGTTGCCACATTCAGATTTTTCTCATCATATACCTCAGCAAAATCCTGACAAGAACAATCAAATTTTAGTTTATCTGTGTCAATTTTATAATTTATATTGTTACTTGTTTGTTTTTGTTAACTTTGTTATCGTTCTTATTTAGAGAAAATAAAATTGCTTCGTGGTCCGTGATACTAGAACCGAGAGAAAAAGTAAATGCACTAAATTTCGATTTTAATAACACATGGTCCAAGCATGATTTTTCTCTAGTTGCAGTATTTATAGCAGGAAGAAGTCCATAATACGTAATTGTATCCAAGTAAGAAAAGGTTTCTTGGCTGGTTCCTAAGAGATCAATGTTGATATCACCGACAACGATGAAATTTTTAAATAGCGATAATTCTTCCAGCAAACTGTGTAAAGAGTTAAGAAAACTTTCTGTACATTTAAAGCATGGTGGTCTATAAATAGCAATTATTACAGTATTATTATTCATTTTAAGTGTTAAGCAATTGGCTTCCGATAGAGAAGGTTCTTCTACAATAAAGTTTAGCTTGTTATCTGCATAGATTACTACACCGTCGTTTTGGTTGTAGTTATCCGTTGATTTATACGAAGTATATCCTTCTAGTTGAGGTAGGTTGATAATACGCGATAACCAACATTCGGAAAGCACATTAATATCACACGAGAATGCCACTCTATTGAGCATCACCTCTAACTCATTAAAATTGCGATTAATGCTACGGATATTTTGTTGCAAAATTTTTGAATATCTTGTATGAGATGTAAGGTATGATGATAAACATTCCTCAGGTTCACAATTGACTGGCACGAATACGTCAAATTGGTCAATGCTTTGCATTAATTCATTTATTCGATCGAATGCTGAGAGTTTATTTTAGCTGGTGAAAATAATAATAATAAAATAACAGTAATAATTTTATAGTTATCTCTTTTGTCAGTCTGTCTTGTTATTTGATTATAGTATATTAAAAGTAATAGTAAATATGGCCTAATTATTTTATTGAGTATTATAAGAAGAATTTTGCTTTGCACGTATTCGTAAACATGATTATATGTTCCTAACGATATAGTAGTATGGTAAGTTACTTGTGGAATAAATATATCTTCTTTATTAGTTTGGTAATATAGGCAGTGACACATATATATTGTATGAATGTATATTTTAATGCCTGGCATTGTATAATTTTCTATTTTAGCTTGTCTAATGAGTATATATGTTAAGTATGTATGTAAGAGGTAGTATTTATTTAGATGTGTGCTATATGGAAGTGGTATTGGTATTATGTACATGTATAGTATAAGTATATTATGTACATATATTGTAATGACATATGATAAGTATAATTTTCTTTTATATATTTTCTTTTTCTTTTATATAACTAATACACTATCAGTTTGAAGTAATTTGGGAAAGAGTATAATGTAAATTAAAAATTTAATATTTAACAGCTCATATTGTTGGGAGATAGCAACGTTGTATTCAAAAAAATTTTACTAAGTAATCTAATACAGTAATGAGTGACAAAACTTAATACAATAATTATTAGATGTAACGAGAATAATAGTCATTGAGATTTTAGTTTATTTAGATCTTCTTCACAGGAAATAAGCATAGACGGTTTGCCTTCTTTTGAACGTAAGTATACTCTGCCATAAGACGTCCAGCAAGTAGCATATTTATGTGTCTTAGCGTATTCTCGTGACAAATAGTATAAGCGCCTTCCATATGAAGAAAGAGATTCCGATATGAATACTGGTTTTGATTCGCAATTTAGTTTTAAATGAATCGAATTTAATTTATCTTTATTGTTTTTATTGAAGGATTTTGAAGATTTTATTATGTTCTCCTTATGTGTGGTGGAAGAAAATTCCACGATTATAGGGGTTGATTTATTCGATCCTTTTTTGAGTCTATATATATTTCGTATATCAGTATCCAGTATCTTTACGCCGATTACGTCACCAATATTTTGTACATAATTAGTGAGGGTAGATTTGTCTTCCAACTGTTGTTCTGGAATATTTCGTAGTTCAATACAGGTGGCCTTTGAGTTTCGTTCTAGCAGTTCAACTTTTTGTTCGAGTGAGATAATCCTATTTTTGAAAGCAATATTTTCAGTTTTCGTAGCCTGTAGCTGACTTAAAATATCATCATATTTATCAGACATGTATTGAATCGATTTTATAATTTCATTATTTTGCTCTGATACTTTTTTAATTTCTTCGTCAAATTTTAGCGCTTGAGATTTTTGTTGATACTGTATTATGCTTTTGCTCGCAACTTCGTCTGTCTAAAAGTCACGTGTGATAGAGGTTAACACAAATAACTGTGCATGATGTTCAAGTATAGGCCCATCCTCTTGCTGGATGATGTGGGTAAGCTAGTATAGAGAAACCGGACTTCGCATCACCCATCCCCCTTTCCAAGATTGGCCCCGGTTTCTGTAAGACAATCGGGGCCTTTTACGCCTGAGGGCTGAGATGATGGCGGTTATTTCAAGAGTGATAGACTTGGTCATACTTTGCATTGAGGAGGTGATCCAGTTGCCTTAAATAAAACCAATGCTTTGCTACTGCTGCTGCTGTCATATAAACTTTCGCACCCTTTTTCACTAACTTAGGGGTTGAATTTCAAAAATCTTGACTTAGTGCTACTCTACAGTGCAAAAAGTACTAACATACCAACTTTCAAGGTAACTTGTATATGTATATGAACTCCTCCTCCAGCGTACATATTGCAAACTGCACCAATATTTAGAGACGAATTTGTCTTACTACATACAAGTTATTGTAAGCACACTGTGTGACACTATTCATGAGCCTTCATTAGGCATATTTTAAATAATTTGTTTTAATTATTTTTAATCTTTGAGTCGCAAAAATATAAAGAAGGCAAAAAATGATGATTGTAAAAGAACATTAAAAAATCTTCTTAAAAACGATTACTAATAGAAGCCGAGCAGGCTAATGATGACGATGGTGGTTATTGACTCACCGACGTGAACGTCATCCAGTCATGGAAGAGATACGGCAACGGGTTATGAGGTCCTAGGCCACTTGACTGTCATCTTGGACGACTGGACATGGTACGGCTAGAACGTTGCAGTAGATAAAGGAGAGAAAAAGGATATGTAAGAAAATAATATCATTGCAAGAGAAGGACAACTCGAAACATAAACCTAATCCTAATTGATTTTGTTACACTTTTGGGCAACTGGTATAGTAGCAGATTCTTACCTCTTCTATGCAAGACGCACCGTTTAATATACATCCCACTGTTGCGCTCGGGGTTTCCCTACAACAGTAGAAATATTGTCTTACGTTGTTCAAATGGGTTGACATTGAAACTTCTGTCGATTTTTTTTTATTGGATCGTTATTATCTGTATACAATATCATTTTATCATCTCATTGCCTAGTAAAATAGGGGATGGTGAATTATGTTCCTATTCCATTACTATACGGAAAATTACCACATATTTTATTTTCATTACGATTATTTCGACAGTCAACAGATGATAATATGAAGATGAATTTATTATTTTGCATCATTTAGTAACTACTGTACCTACTATATAATTTAAAAAGAAAATTTTTAAATAATAATAGTTATTGGCCTCAGAAGATACCTACGTTTTTATTTTACGCAAAACGGCGTTCCTGAGCTCGCCACGATAAATTATCTATTGTTGGGTTCCGAATTCAACAAGAGCCGTTTTTGTTCAATTCTTCGCTTCGTCGTCAATGGAAAATTTATTACCTACTCTGCCGTATTTAAATACCAGCGATTATATCACAGCAGAGAACTTATAATGTTGTGAGCACTCAAACGAAATTGGTAATTTTCGCATTTTGTTTCTTACCTGAAATTAGCTGTGAATAATTCACACTTTCATAATTACTTTCAAAACTTCTGCCATATAATAGCGATATATTACGTGATAATTATAACGAATTTTCCATATGGTGACCGAGTAAGAATTCAATTCACCGCCTCCTATCTTGCCCATGTCCATTTACAACTGCAAAAGACGACTAAATCATATAGGTATAGATGTTCTATACATGACAAAGATCGAAGGATCTCGAAATAAAACCTTATAACCAGTTTAGTATAGTAGGTTTATTACTCTTCTATTGTGACGGAGACTTGAGCACAGTACGAGATGTATGTGAGCTGATACGATGACAATGAAATATTAAAAGAAAAATCTTATTTAAAAAACTTATAAATTCATCAAATTACATTTTCAGTCATTAATATTTGTTCTTATTTTTTCGGGATGAAACTTTAGAATAATTAGTGCTTTTTTTTTATTTCTTGAAACCTTTTCTACGAAAATATTACAGCGGGTTCTCATTTCTTCACAATACACAAGAAATTACAGAACCATTAAAAAGCAGTTTTTATTGATCTTTTAAATGGGTCTAGGCGCAGTTTGAATAAAGTTGTAAGCGGTGACCGTAATCTATTTTGTGCTCGACCCCAACAACGTGTGACCGACGTCAGTCAGTTGACCTCACATATTTTTTCTATTCGTAATGTTAGTTACTTTGTGAACACCAAAATTTCATCTGTCATTTTCTTCTCGCTTCGATGACCTTTGACTTGACGATTGAGAGATTTCTCTGTCGCGCGCTCCGTTTCAATATATTTTTTTTAATATGGAATTGTTCGACAGTCTGTTGCTCCTTGTAATATATCATATGTGTCATTACATTATATCTATAGAAGAACATTTTGTTATAATAAAAATAAAACAAAAAAATTAATACCATATTATTTTTTGTTTTACGAATCCATATACCACATGTATAAATAATAAGTCCACATAATATATAAATTACAGTAAGAACTAGTAAAACTTGCGCCTAAAATAAAGTGATGAATGAATGAATTAACGCTTTTTTAATCGTCTCTGAAAACAAAATGAGTTTGGTTTAATTTCGCAAGCAAAATTTATGCGTTTTGAACCAGGTTAAACGTTACATATTGTTTTCGTTCACGCTATCCAATATGACTATCAACGCCCCCCTTTATACCATTGTACCACTTGACACCATTTTATGATTCAACCATACCATGTGGAAACGATATCACCTTCACTTATACGTTTTCAGCATTCATTACTTCCACAACTGGTAGGTACCTACTTTATTCTAGGGCTACATGTTACAGATCTGTAATGAAGTACCAGCTGTGGTGTTTTCCAAACGCTCTAACATGTTCATCATCAAAAGAGGTTCAGAAAGAGCTTTCCTTTCGACTTTGCTCTCACGGTAAGCAATGATTTGGCTGCAGTCCACGTATGGCAGTATCACTTACCATCAGGTGGGCTGCGTGTTCGTCTGCTATCAAAAGACATTAAAAATAGACCTTCATCGTCAACGATCTCAAAATTATGGTTACATTTTAACCATAGGCTAAGATATGAAAAAAAAATCTCAGGTGTCTCTGTGTCTCTTATCTATACCAATAAATAAAATTGGAGTGTCTGTTTGTAATGTCAAAATAATAGGCATTTTTCATGCTCACAGGGTTATTTGCACGACACCTATGCCTAAAATATAGATTAAAAAAAAATTGTCTGTCTGTCTGTCTGTTTGCTATATAACCTAGGCTATATTTTATCTCGGTATTCCCACGGGAACGGGAACTACGCGGGTAAAACGACTAAAACCGAAGCGAAACGAGGGCGGGTTGCTAGTTATTTATATTTTCTGTACTAACTAATTTCGACCATATGTCCATGCTTTTAAATTAATGATTCTAATATTTTACAGGATATTAAAGTCCATTTTTAAAATAGGTTGGATAAAGCTATATTATAGTAGGCATCTAAATATAGTATCTATTCCTGATGATATGGACGTACTCACCATGCACTAATCATCATTTACCTTGAAATACGCAATTGGCTCATCTGCCAACATAGACAATAAAAAAGATCGTTATCAGAATAACATGGACGACGATCCAGCGGAGTTTCCACAATTTCCGAAAGACTAATTTGTCACTCATACACTCCCTTGATTAACAGTCTGCCTTGAATCATTTATCTGTTAATCATTAATATTTTCCTCTCAGAGTTTGTTTTGATAGTCAATATATTTTTGTTACGTTCTCCCTAATAGATTTGAACACGCATTTTCTTTGTTACATAAATATCGCTAAAATAGAAATAATAACTTATTTGTTTTATCCTACTGACTCGTAATTACTAATGTGAAGGTTTGTATCTATTTCTAACATATTTAGAAATAAAACCTATGTTATGGATTTTAATAAACCCACTTTTGTATAGGTAATTCGCAGTATCCGTAGTCACGATAGAACTAAAATATTTAATATCGTCGCTATTATATATGTTTCATCTAAATAGTCTTAATTATTAATAATATTCACTTTTAATATAAATTTAATTCCCCCTAGTATTGCCTTGTAAAAGTGGCATTAATATGCTTATGGGGTCGTATGGTCGTGTGGGGAAGTTCGGGCAAAAGAAATGTTAGAGTATATCTACATATGTTATGCAGATGGCAGATGCCTGAGGTCTACTGTATCGACGATAGAGAAGTAAGACTAGAATTTATATAGAACAAATGAAAACACCATAATAAAATTTGTAAAAACACTTCATTCCAACGTATATATTTGTGCCATAGTTGAAGTCATTAAATTTAGCTGATCTAGTCATTAATTAATGATCATTATCACCATAACAGCGCATATATGTATATCCCACTGTTTGCTCAAGTCTCCTCCACAACCGAGGGCGATTGACCTAAAAATACCACGGTGGTCGGACAGATTAAGGATTTTATTTCGAGTTTTTCTTCTCTTACAGTGGTTTTATCTTCATATTATATCTCTTAGTTGCCTTATTCGACAGTAACGAGCACGAGATGGTGTGGTAAATTGTATTCTTACTCTTTGTAAACAGACATTGTTTATAATTTTGTTGTTTATGATGTTCGATAAATTCGATCGGTTTCCAATAGACCATACCCTACATATTTTACACACCTTCCTAAAATTAACTGAAATCAAGGAGTAATTGATATAAATAATTTATTTCAATATCAAAACCAACAATTTATATGTTTTTACTACACTTACTTTACCTAAGAGAAAAGTATGTGTTCCTGAAATTCATGCATATATAGCTATACACTTTTAAAACGAATCGTAATCTTGTATATAAAACCATAGCAATAAACCAGATAAAATATGAGATACAAAAATTGTATTTCGCCTCTTATGTCCCGGTAGAACCCTTCCTCTAAACTAAATATATTCTGCTTGGAATGAATTCTTCCCAATTGTTCGACAGAGAGCTTTGATCTTATGTCTAAGCGTTATTCAATGGTGATCGAAAACGCTCTTATCTGATATTTTTAGTTACAAACGAATCCCGTCTTTCAGAAAACAATTTGGATACAGTGAAAGGTTTGCGAAAATCTTTGTTAGCTTCTGTTATCTTTTCAGATATTGACTGAAATTGCAGTTTAAATTACTTTCAATTAAAATAACATAAAATTGCCATAATATTTTTAGGTATGTGAATCTTTGAGAATCCTTTTGATATTTTTATACGAATATCGAAGAAGATACATTATAAATTATATCAAATTGTTTCACATAAATAAGGTACCTTCCACACTATAGAAAGAAGTATCATTCAATAGTCATTTATTTTTGCACCAATCTCTGGGGATATATTATTACTAGTATTTACGAGAAAGGATGGCTGCATGACCTTCCGAACTAGGGAGAATAGTCCTTGTCTAATTATCATCTATCACTTAGATTTATATTTGTCGAAAGCGCTCTTCGCTACATTATCCTTATACCACTCCGTAAATATTTAATTTAATTATGTAATCTGAGAGTGAACATTTGAAATCGGATGACTGAATCATTTTTGCGAAAAGTAAATTGTTATTGAGTTTCTCTCACGGACCTCAACGACGTTATAGTTAATTTGAATTATTATTAGTCTATTTTGAGTGTAGATAAGAATATAAACCTTTATATCAGTTACATAGGTTTTACTTTCTCAGCATTTGAGACACTTTTGTCTTTGCTTAGTAGCAGCAATGCTGTAAACAGCCATCAGTATGCCGACAATGACGCCAATCAGACAAATCTAACCCCGCGCTCTTCTAATAGAAGTAAAACGAACCTTTTTACGATTCTTAGAAAACTCTTAAGAGCATCTATTATTACTACCGTGCATATAATTGCCATTACCTTTAGCCTATGTGCGCCTTATTTTTTGGTAAATTTACTTTTAATCATATTATGGATACGGTGCTTTTATGTTTTCATAAAATTTTGCAAATATGCTCCATAGAATAAAAAATACTCATAATTTTATTCAAACCTGTATTTTACTTTACGATGAGTAAACAACATTTTTTTCAATGAATTAAATTCGCTAATTTAGTGACATTTAAAGGTCATGACAAGTTATAAATATACCTACTAAAATTTAAAATAATATAAGTAGTCTTATTTGTTTTATGATATAAGTAGTTTTCTACGAAATTAATTAACTAGCAGGGTTATAGGAAAAGTTATACCAAGTAAGCTACGGTAAAGTCACGATGGTAGCATGGTCCGGGAATAATTAATTTGACTCTATGAAACAGGGTCGAACCGCAACCTTAGCATTTACTAACTAGTGTAACAAGCAGACTCTCACGAGCTTGATTGGCGTATTTAATAGAATGCAAAGATGCGTTGATTACGATCACACATTTCACAGGCAATAATTAAACCTTGAAACTTTGAACCCTGCTGATTGGCAAAATAAGGAGACCGCGTACGTACTTATTTGAATTTTCGTTACCCTAATAAAATAAAAAGTTAATATACACCATATTAACTTTTCAATTTATAATACATTAAAAAGTTAATATGGTGTATATAAACGCCATAAACATAACTGCAATCCAAGTAGTAGTATAAAGTAAGTATGTACCGTATATGTATACATACATATATGTACTTATTTTATACGTCTACTTAGTAATTTTCCTGACAGTACCTACATATGTCGTCACTGGTTAATTTACATGAAACGTTCGTTAAATATTTATCGGTCCCTATTTGTCCTTTTAAATCACACTTGCGGCTCCTCATGCAAACAAACTTGTTCCATTAGGGATAATATTTTTATAAAGATTAAAGGCGATAGTTCTTTTCTAATGTGAATATATGGGTAGAATAGATAAAGCTCTGGTACCTTAATTTGCCATCAAACGTTTACTAAGAGATTTTCTCAATAAACTGCTATGCTTCAATTTAGTCAAAAGTTTACTTATACTTACTTTAGAGATTTTTACTATAAATATATATTTTTTTTTCTTTATTTATTTGGGACTTTTATTCTTTATGAATATGTAAGCCCCATCGTACCCTAAACTTAAATATAAATATAATATAAATACAGTACAAAGGTAATATAATATAGATACAGTAGCAATACTTAACTACTACGATGAACCGCCAGGTTATATAAATGCTTTGCAGCTTCAGACGTTGGCTTTGCCAACATAGTTTGGACAATGCCAACATCCGAATCATTAAGGCACAACGATTGTTTCATTAAATCTCTTTCGTGTTGGTTCTGGACACATTCCATCAACAAGTGTTGAACCTCATCAATAACGCCGCAGGTATCGCAGTTGGGTGAATTCAATTTACCCATGAGGTATGCAAACTTTTTTGTTGGAAAATGTCCAGAACGCAATCTATGAGCTATAATTACATCCAATCTTGTTAATTTGCTCTTGGTAACGAACCAAGGAATTTGAGGAGGCTGATGCTGTATAGTTTTATACCAAATGCCTTTAATTTGTGATATTTCTTCAAATTGTTCTGTCCATTTTTTAAAACAAATTGTCTTAACTGTACTAATAATTTCAGTGTAATGTGGTTTAATTACTATATTTGTGCCTTGTTCTATAGCTAATTTTGCAAGTCTATCAGCCTCCTCGTTGCCATGAATACCTATGTGCGAAGGAATCCATTGCAATATCACATTCCTATTACTGCAACAAATCTCTCTAATTTTTATTAATATAGTGTAGGCTACCGAAACACCTCTGTAACCAGAGGCGCATCGAGCCAAGTGTAGCAGAGCAGATTTGCTATCAGTAAAGATTACAAAATATTGACATTTTATTTTTACTATAAATATATATTTTATATTATTTACTATAAATATATATTGTATTTAATTTTAAAATACGTACCTGGTGTGACAGCGGTGTTTCAAATCATCTATATATTCTTTGATACGAGTCCTTATGGATCTCTTTGTTTGGCTAATGTAAGAGAAACTACAGTCGCAGTTTATAAACCCCTACTCCTTCTCTTCGGTGGCTTCAAATAAATTATTATAGAAGTGCAAAATTCAGGACGTAGACAATCTTGTCAATGACTTATTGATACTCGCCAGTGAAATGTGGGTGGTTTCTAGCACGGGGGCGAGGAAATTGCAGCTTGTTTGCACGTAGAAACTGCTTGACATGCTCCAGCTCCTTAGCCAGGTGTTCATTTTCATGGATTCCTTGAGTTCTCTTCAGCAAAGATTTCGATACAGTAGCTAACTGGGAAGGGGCATGGTGAAAATCTTCGTTTAAATATGTATCCGTATGGGTTGCTTTGCGATATACCGTGTGAATCAATGTGCTGTTTGGTTTACGAATAACCAAAATATCTAAGAAAAGCTTTCTTAATGGTTAATTAAAATCAGTTGCATGGTGAATTGAATTTGTGTGAATTAGAATTGATGGAGTTAAGATAGTTTAGGAATATGGTTATTGGTATGTTGGTAATATTGGGAAAGTGTCAACTACGTACCGCTTGTAGAATCTGTGTGTGACAGATGATCTTGTTAGAGCAGTCTCCTTGAAATCCTCCATGAATTTGTCAGCAACAACGTGGACTGGCGAATCCATAGCCACCCCATCTACTTGCTTGTTGAAGTCGTCAGTTGTTCAACATTGTTAAACACTAAAATAATAAACAAAATTTATAAATGACTTTAAAAAAGATGATTTCTTAGTTGTACTTTTCACCTATAATCCTTGTGAAGAATTGTATCTTTTCTAGGTATACAGGTGAAAGTTGATGTGACATCACAACTAATGTCACTTTTCCTTAATTTCACTGGCAAATAAAAATATCTGGTTGACCGAGCTTCACTCGGAATATTTTTGTTGTATTTTTGTCGAATTTATTTAAATATACAGGATGTATCAGGTCATGGGACAACTGTTCGAGTATGTTGTAGTTTAACGGTCATAGATCGTAATTAGAATGTACATTACACAAAAAACAATATAACATAAAATCAGTGTCGCTACGGTCGTTACACGGCATACATCAGCTGATCGGATTGTTCAAAGTAAACAAAGTAAACATTCATTCTTAACGTCACGAATACTTTTATTTGTCACATACAGTGCAATAGTTTTGATGACAATATTTTCGTAGCGATTTATAGATAAAAACTAGGCTAAAACTGTGATAATTCGTGTGAAGTTATATAATAATACCCACATAGTGAAAAGTGACACTTTTATAGATTATCATATAAAACTAATATACGGACTGTGTAACACCTCATTCGATATATCTATCTTCGGCAGTACTATCTATCATCATGGTGAAGTGTGCAGCGTGTGGGAAGTACATCGCGGCGAAAGGGGGCGCAATTTGCTCCAATGTCGCATGCTCAAACAGGTATCACTTTGCCTGCTTACTCTTGCCAGAAACTACTCAGATGAATAACAATTGGAAATGCCCAGATTGCAAGAAAAAGGTGCCTAAAGGTGACAATAGTAGCACTCCAGTAAAACAACTGAGTGGCGAGCCAAGCGACAACTATGTACCATCAAATGATCGAGTATTTGTGGCTGAGTCAACTGTTGAGCCCAGCACCCATACGGAGACTGACGTCCTGCCATCTCTCCGCGAAGAGATTATACTATTTAGGTCCGAATTGCGAGAAGTCAGGGATGAATTGCGGGCATTTCGCCGTGAGGTGACTGAGCTCCACGCTGCGTTTGGAGACTGCACACAACGTGTGGACACTTTGGAGGCTAGGCTGGAGGTACTAGAGAACAAACAGATCGCCATTTCGCCTGACAATACGCCAATAACTCAACTCCAGAACACAATAACGCGGTTGCAGCTCGAACTCAATGACAGAGACCAAGAAGCACTGAGTTCCGACTTAGAGATCACAAACGTCGCTGAAACACCTGGCGAGAATGTGACGCACACTATCGTACTCATTGCGTCTAAGCTTGGAGTTGGTATAGAGGATCAGGACATAGTCTTCGCGCAGAGAGTGGGACCCCCCGTGCGCCGCGACTCCGCGGAGGTGACGACTGCGCCGAGACCACGTCGCATCGTGGTGCGGCTGGCACGACGCGCACTCCGAGACGCCATGCTACAAGGAGCACGCGTACGTCGTGGTGCTACCACCGCGGACCTAGGCCTGCCCGCCCCTTCGCGACGTTTTTATGTTAACGAAAGGCTCACCAAAATAAACAAGCACTTATTCTATCGCGTTCGTGAGGCTGCTGGGCGTCTGGGATGGAAATACACCTGGACTAAATATGGACGTATATTGACCAAACAGA
Organism: Lymantria dispar; assembly: GCA_032191425.1. NCBI lineage: Eukaryota > Metazoa > Arthropoda > Insecta > Lepidoptera > Erebidae > Lymantria > Lymantria dispar. The sequence continues at coordinate 17,024,682 of CM063446.1, read as the reverse complement.
GTGATGGAAAACAAACATATCATATTCGCACTGAAGAAGATCTACACCGTGTTTTTGGCCTGGACAGCATTAGAGATAAGAATTAAAAATAACATATTGTATTTATCAAGACCAAATTGTCTATATATATGTTATGTTTACGTTGTAGAATTTAATATACCATTGTGCATTATCTATCATGAGGAATTAACTATTTATGTCATTTTGTTAACAATTGGTGACAGCCAAGTCACCTGCACACATATGTATTACTTAATTATAGCATTCTATTTTATGAATGATCTGTTGCATTATATACACAGTCCTATTTATTACTTTTAAATTGTTATATTCACCTTTACACATGATACATATCTTTCAATTATTTAAAGCTGTTAAAAACATACAATTAATACTATATGAGACACATTATTTCACATATCCATTTAATTATATTAGAACCTTTGATATGCATTGCACTATTAGTCATGCCTGAAACGAAGAACTTAAAAATTGGGCTTTTTAACGCGGGTTCGCTAGGTACCCGCCACGAGGAATTTATCGCAGCTGTAGAGAACCTAAAAGTAGACATATTAGCGATTAATGAGACTTGGCTACGAACGGGCGAGGAGGCGCGAGCGCCTTCGCTGACTAACTATAGACTGATGCACGTGCCTCGAGCGCGTAAGGTGTACTGCGGTCGCGGCGGCGGAGTAGGCTTCTATGTGCATCGTAGCGTACGCGTGCGCACTGTCCCTCATCCCCGCGCGCCGTGCGTTGAGCAGATGTGGCTCCGTCTAAACGTAAATGCGTGTTCGGTGATCATCGGTACTGCATACCGGCCACCATGGTTGGACCTAAATAATCTTATTGAAGCGATTACTGAATCTCTCTCTTCTTTTCCTAATGCCGATAAAATTATTTTACTTGGTGATTTCAATGTCAATCTTCTTAACCCATCTGATAATAAAACTAAACTTCTTTATAATTTTCTTGAATACTCAAATTTAAAACAGATCATCAATGAGCCTACCCATTTTACGGACCACAGCGAGACTCTGATAGACATTCTGTGCACGGATGCTAAGGTCTACTCAGTAACAATTACACACATCCCTGAACTGGGTCACCACGCTATTGTATCTGCGGAGATTAACTTGAAATTAGAAAAGCCATCACCTTATTGGGTCACTTACAGGCCAATTAAAAACATTGTGGTAGATATTTTTAATAACGATTTAGACATGATGAATTGGAAAAATGTTGAGAACGCGGCAGATGTGAACAGTATGGTTGCTATATTTAATACGTACATATTAAGATTATTCGATTTACACGCTCCTCAGAAAACTGTCCTTATCAGAAATAAGTCACTCCCATGGATCACTGATACCCTAAAATTAATGATGAAGCTGCGTGACAATTGTCATACTAAATATAAGTCAACAAAATGTGATCGTGATCTCAAGTCCTATAAGGAGCTCAAATATATAGTTCGTGCCGCGATCGATAGTGAAAAACGTGCCTATTTCAACTTCTACATTAATAAAAATATTAGTAAGCCTAAAAAATTATGGAAGCAAATAAAATCCACTATAAACATCACAAAAAAAAGAGACCGTGATCTGCCCCATTTCTGTAACGACCCTGAAGCAATGAACGCACATTTTTTAGACATTCCTGGCAATAAACTAGCTGCAATATCTGATTTGACCTACTTCGAATTCTTTCGATCTGCAAATAATTTTCAGCTTCAAACAGTATCTGAAATAAGTGTCCTTCATTTTCTTCGCGGTCTTAAGTCCAATGCTCTCGGATCAGATAACATTTCTTTAGACATGTTACTGATGACGTTGCCTCATACTCTTGGGATAATAACATCCATAATCAATAAGTCAATCTCAACTTCTATCTTCCCCAATTTATGGAAAATGGCAGTTGTGCAGCCAATTCCTAAAGTAGTAAATCCTAACAGCATAAAAGACGTACGTCCTATTAGTTTGCTTCCTTGTATCTCCAAGATACTAGAAAGGGCTGTATTCAATCAATTAAGGACTTATCTGGAACAGTCTAAGATACTACCTGTTACCCAATCCGGGTTTCGCCAGAAGCATAGCACCACTACAGCACTACTCGATGTAGTCGATAATATAATAGAAGATAGGGACCAGGGTATGACAACTTTACTAGTCCTCCTCGACTACTCACGAGCGTTTGATGCTATTAATGTTTCACTTCTCCTGTCCAAGCTGTCATACTATGGTTGTAGCTCTGAAACTATAAAATGGTTCCATAGTTATTTGTCCTACCGCTCTCAGTATGTCTCAGTTAAAGCTAAGAAGGGGAATAATATCATATCTTCTACAAAAGAGGTGAGCAGGGGTGTGCCTCAGGGCTCTATCCTTGGGCCACTCCTCTTCATAGTATATACTGCTGACATCTCTAACTGCCTGCTGAATTGCAAATATCATCTCTACGCTGACGACCTTCAGTTGTATATCTCGTTTTATCAGCATAATGCTGATCAAGCTATAAAACAGCTCAATGAAGACCTTGAGAGGATTTCAGAGTGGTCGTTAAAAAACTCTTTAGAGCTGAATCCTGGGAAGTCAAAATTTATTGTAATGGGTTCTAGGCACATGTTAAAAAAGTGTACTAATTTCAATATACGCATAAAAGGTCATCCGATTGCACAGGTGCAGGAAGCCCGTAATTTAGGAGTAATATTTGATGGGCAGTTACATTTTGAAGCACATGTCACTGAAGCAGTACGTAACTGCTTCTATAGGCTTAAGCTATTGTATAGGATTCGTCCCTATATATCTGTTGATATTCGTGTTATGCTCTGCGAAACATTGATTCTGTCTAAGCTCAACTATGCGGACACAGTTTATGGCACTTGTATTCTGGGCAAAACGGAAAAACTTATACAACGGGTTCAGAACGCCTGTGCGCGATATTGCTATAACGTCCCTCCTCGATCTCATATCACCCCCTTCTTAAATAAGGGGAATTTAATGAAAATGGCGGCACGTAGAAAACTTCATTTAGCGACGCTTTTGTTTGATGTTGTGGTATCAAAAACGCCTGAATATTTATATCGCAAGTTATCATGGTCGAAGAATCATCACACAATAAAAACAAGGGCATCCTCCTATCTATTATTAACACCAAGACATAGAACGGCAGCATTTCGTGGAAGCTTCAAATTCGCTGCTTCACGATGCTGGAACGATTTGCCACCTCCTTTACGCCTGTTAGAGTCAGTTCACTATTTTAAAATCAAATATAAAAAATATTTGCTTGAAGAACAACACAAGGCGTAATAAAACATCTTGTATAATATATCTACACTGGTATATGTATATGTATATGTGTGTACGTGTATGTATGTATGTATGTATGAGTATGTATGTATATGTATGTGTATGTGTATATGTATATATGTATGTCGCGCTCCCAGGTACTATGTTAATAGCCTTATGAAGTTAGTTATAATTTATTTACCACAATTCTTTAATTCTTTAATATTATGTTTCCTCTTTCAATGCCCCGGTAACCTATTAAATCCATAAACTAATAAATTGTAAATATGTTTATATGCATGTACATGTTTATGCGCATATGTGTGCGCATGCGTTGTCTTTGTGTATGTGTGTGTCTTTGTGTATATGGCCATATATGTATGTTTTTTAAGTTTTACGAATAATCAAAAATCACAATTATAATAAATGAATAGGAAGAAATAGTACTTAGTATGTTTAAGTCTGTGTGTATATTGTGTGTATACTGTACATACAATATATAGTGTGGCGCAGTATTCTATTGTATACGTTGTGATGAACCGTACTCACTCTGAAGGTTTTACCTGAAAATCAGCGCTGTAACACGTTTGTGATGCAAGCTCATGCTGAGGTGAGACCTTTTTCGGTATCCTATATGCATGAATTTGTACGAATTTTGATTACTTACTTTAGGTTTTGGAAACCGAAATAAATGTTTTTCTTTCTTTCTTTCTTTCTTTTCTTTCATAAAAGTTATAGTGATTTCAAAAAAATGTGTCTACGAGTCTATGCCTTAAATGTTACGTATTATGTAGGCATGTACACAGAATACTATACTAATTGCATTGATTCATTCATACCTAGAATTGCGCAAACGCTTCAATGAGCGTAGGTAACAACGGCGAGCCGTCAACGGTCATCGGCCGATCAGCTGTTTTAAAGCGAACTTTGTCTTGCTTATGCGAACGTAATCATTGATTTAGTCAATTTCTAATGAACATTTAACAAAGTATGAATATGTTGCGTATTAAGTATCATTGACTTTATACATTTCAATCGGCTTTACACGAAAAAGCGATGATAAAATTGAAAACTTTACATGTCTTTAATTCCTTAACAAATCGATATTTTTCGTTCAAATTTTTTTCACCTCCATTATTTACATATTTTTCGTTCCTATCACCATTGCCTAGCTCCCTTTTGACCAGTTGCCCCATAACCTGATACACCCTGTATATTAATTAAAAATAAAATTAAATTATGAAAAAAAATATAAAAATATATAAAAAGAGAATAATAATAACACCGAGATCCGATCCGACGCCGTTTGAATGCCAAAACAATACTAAAAGGAAACTGCACTACTTCCCAACTGACCCTCCTGTGGCGACCACAGAGGGTCATGGCGGTCAGGGCCATACGCGGTTACCGCACGGTGTCGACGGAGGCAGCGTGCCTTCTGACCGAAACTCCCCCGTGGGACCTGGAGCCGGAGATGCTTGCCGACATGTATCGGCGGGTGTCGGAGACGCGCGCCCGCGGCGGCATGGTCTCCCAGGAGATCACCGCCTGGCGGGTCGACGCCCGCCGAGGAGTCATTGCCCGTTGGGCAGTCCGGCTGGAGAGTCCTCAGTACGGTGTCAGGACCGTCGAGGCCTTCTGGCCGGTGCTGATGGAGTGGTTGGAGCGGACGCACGGGGTGCTTTGCTTCCGACTGGTGCAGGTGCTGACGGGGCACGGTTGCTTCGGGAAGTACCTGCACAAGATTGTCAGGAGGGAGAGCACACCGTCCTGCCACCACTGCAGTTGCGACGAGGACACGGCGCAGCACACGCTCGAGGAGTGTGCTGCATGGGAGGGGGATCGCCGTGAACTCGTCGCAATTATCGGTGCCGACCTGGCGCTGCCGACCATCGCCAGGGAGATGCTCGTCAGCGTCAGGAACTGGGACGCGGTCGCCGCCTTCTGTGAGGCCGTAATCTCACGTAAGGAGGCGGCGGATCGTGTGCGAGTAGAGCTCCTATTCGGCGACACGTTCCGCCGCCGGCGACTCGGGCGGCGCAGGCGCGAGTATCTGCGCCTAATGTCGCCCTAGCCGCGGCCGCGGGTGATCGGACCGGGGAATTGTCCGTCACCCGCAGTGTGGCTAACCGCCCGACGGCGACCGACGTCCCAGGACGTCGAGAGGTGAGGGTACCCGAAAGGGTATTCCGTCGGCCGACCACTGACGACAAGTCACATCTGCTCCGGTGGTCGGCCCAACAACGAGGTGACGTGGGTACGGGTGGGTTATGGGCCCGCGCGCCGTCCTTCCATCGCCCCGGACGGACTGGACCGCGCGTGCGCTTACCATAGTCCACCCATAAAAAAAAAAAAACTACTTCCCAACTGAGCTATCGTAACTCATGACGTTGACGGCAAAATTTTAATTCGTATTCTTTTAAAATTTAATATTGTTTTGCTAAAAACATTGACAAAACAACATTTTCTATAAATAAAACCTAGCTAGATCGATTTTTTGGCCTCGAAACCTCTAGTATGCCAAGTTTCATCAAAATTGTTGGTGCCGTTTCCGAGATCCTGAATATATATATATGTATATATACAAGAATTGCTCGTTTAAAGATATAAGACAAGATAAGATGTTATGAGTTTTTCACAAATGCACTAATACATATATGTGACTATAGTTGCTTATGCTGGGAAGGATTTAAGCCATTGGTTCACAGGAGGCGAGTGGAAGCACTACGGTTACCACATTATCGGTTATTTCACTTCTTATCAGAGACACAGCCAAGACTTGCGCCAGTCTGTCGTACCTTCTACTAAGTGGAAACTGCCAGGCGAAACCCTTGGTGGCGAAAGGAAAAATACATTGTGGATATAATTTCAGCTGTAATACGACTTATACGTATAACTAATAGTTTAACTGGTTCAACAAAGCTATGCAATGGCTGCTGCGAATACTATCAACTCTAGCATTGGTCATGGGTGTCTTAAAAGACTACTAACTCCATCTTATGCTGTCTGGTCAGGTCAACAATAACATTCCCAAGGAGGGTTGAGGTGAGGCAGGCGGTCGGTCATAAAACTATTGCTAATATTTAAGCAATATGTACTATGAAAGAAGAGTACATATTAAGTCATATAGTATAACTTTAGCTTATATTTTTTAAACCTTTTTTTTAATAATGCCCTGCACAAAGGAAATAATCCTTGAATTGCGAAGGATTTCACAGACATGTAACTTAACGGCCTCGAATTATAAGCACGCTCAAAACAACAATTCGTAATTTATGTATGTGTTTTCGCAAAATTAATAATACAATATATCCTTAGTGTCATTGCCGGCATGGCAGCTACCTATTGGATAGTTAGCATTTATTGCTTGTAATATTTTTGGCCGACGGGCAGCATATGGTTGGGTTATCAAAACGATCCACGGACGTGCCTAGAAAAGCGTTATATAGAGTAATATAGAAGTTTTATAATAACAATGTTTTCTAATATGCGTAAATAGAGATGGAACGTTGGCCTGTTTTTAAATTCGCCTGAATTTAATTTGTTACGCTTGCTTGGAAACCACATTAAGTGAGTAAAGTTTGGCTTTTATAAAAAAGAAATAAAATCGAGGTTGTGTACTATAGTTTTTAGATTACGCCGTCGCCGCAAAATGTATACATAACTTGATAAAATTTTGTTTGATGTTTGAAACAATCTGTATACTGATGTTATATTTATCTTTATCTATTTTATTGTTGTATTTTTTACTTTATCTATTTGATTGTTATATTTATCTATTAAAACAAACTGCAATTACTCACTTTCCTTTTCATATCCTTAGCTTTTAAATGAGAAAGAGAAGAGAGAGAGAGAGAGAGAAGTATTTTGTAATTGATAAAAAATCTTTACATCACATATGTTTTTAAAAATAATAGCTGATAGTTTTGCCAAAGATAGGTCACTCAAGTTGACTGTACCGGTTTCATTTCATTCATGTTTCATTCATAATAGAAATGTTAACAGGAATAGATATCATTATATTCTATTGTATTATCTATATATTAATACGTGAAGCAAAAATTTTGTACCCCTTTTTATGAAAATTACGTGGATGGACAAGTATGAAAATTGGCACAGTTGAAGCATATAATGAGAAGAAGTGCATAAAACTAAAATTCCATATAATAGTGGATTAGAAATACATTAAATTCTTAAAAAATGCATTACGCACACCACAACGCAATCGCTACACACACATACACATGCGCGCGCTTATACACTTTTGTTTACGGTTAAAATCTCTGGTCAAACCGAATGTCAAATAATCATAATTATGATGACAATGTCTAATAGGCATTTGTACTTAGTACTTTATATATTAGTTATTAGTGAAATACAGCTTGCTTAATTTACAATTATCTATACCAATAAATAAAATTGGAGTGTCTGTTTGTAATGTCAAAATACTAGGCTTTTTTCATGCTCACACGGTTATTTGCACGACACCTATGCCTAAAATAGCAATTAAAAAATTTTTGTCTGTCTGTCTGTTTGTTCCGGGTAATCTTCAAAACGGCTGGACCGATTTCAAAAATTCTTTCACCAATGGAAAGCTATAATATCAGGGCGTAAACTAGGCTATATTTTAACCCGGTTTTCCCACGGGAACGGGAACTACGCGGGTAAAACGACTATAACCTATAACCGAAGCGAAGCGAGGGCGGGTTGCTAGTACATAAATAAAATTAAAAGAAAATTGTGTGGCAGAAAAATTAATTAAAATGAATTATGGCCGAATTTCGACCACACGGCGACCACTAGTTATAATATATATACAAAAAAAACATTCAAGCTATTCAAATAATTTTATATTTTATTTATAGGTAAATCAGTTGATCGAATTACTAACCTGGTTTTTAATCTAGCCTCCATTCTTGTTTGGTGAATATGACTATCTTATTTCTCACATTTGTGTGAATTAATTTGAACTAATTGAATAATAATACATACGTGTGTTTTACATGTGGTTATAAATATGATTAGCTAGGTATGGTCAATTTTCACGTCTGAAAGGAGTATTTATAGATGGCAAGTTTTTATCTTCTTGATGCAGGCATGCCGATGGGTGGTACGCGCCGGACCGTTGCCGCCCGTTGTAAACTGTAGCGACCACTTTAGCCTCGCCCCGTCGCATCACAGTTAACACACAAATCACTACGCCGACGCACCCCTTTAAAATACTTTTTAAATCGTGATTTATTTGCGACAGTATTATCCACACTGCAAATCCCTTCTAAATTATTATTCTAAAAGTTTGTAACGGCCGTGGCTTAAGTAATCTGAAGGCTTTAGTTGTTATATCGTTTACGCATAGGAATTTAGTAATCTACTTTAATTTTCATTATTCACATTTAAATTTTTTTTAATCAAATATAGCATCGTATATTTTAAAAATATAAATTTTATTTTAGGAGCACAACTTTTATTTTAAACGCGCAAGTATGTAATCTTATCTTATATCTTGTATATATATATTCAGGATCTCGGCAACGGCTCCAACGATTTACATGGTGGAATTTCGGTGTTATTAGATATTATTCCCTTTTTGTAATTTTTGATATTTCTTTCATTATTTCATTTTATTTTTTATTAATAAAAAATATACCGAGCGAAGCTCAGTCAACCAAATATTTGTATAATTAAGTATGCAATTGTATAAATCTATATATTGAGAATCCTGGAAACGGCACCAGTGATATCCGTGAAATTTAGTATGCAGGCGGTTTCGGATGCGTTAAATCGATATAACTAGTTTTCATCTAGAGAAAAGACAATATAATTATCAATGAAAAAATGTGGTGATAAATTGAGCCACCACCATCATGAGCAGAAACAGCTTCGTTAGAATTAAGTAGTTTAATCCGGACAGCCCCGGTTCAATCCTTGACTTACTTTTTTAATTTTTAAAAATATATTTATCATTGTTTCATTTTTTATTGATATTTAAATACATATGTTATGTAGAAAATATAATTTACTAAAAAAAATAATTAGCTAAGCTCATATTGTATTTTTTTATAAACCGACATATTCATTTTAAGTTATTGTTTCTTTTATTTTAGGGTAAAATATATTCATCGTTCTGCCCTTATTCCATTTACTTGAGGTACAGGTACATATTGCACAAGTTATAAGCAATATTTTATGACTAACTGTCGGTACTTTAATGTAATGTATCGATCGATAAGTATAATAATACTTCCACAATATAATTTAATGCGAATTTGTTATTTCACCCGTTGCTTTATGATTGCTCAGTAATATGTAATTAATGTCTTTTAGTTTGTTCAGATTTCCTCATTTTTTGCCGACCTATCTCAATAGACATCTAACGCACCAGAATGTCTTTTAATTCGACTTACCTATTTTTCTTGAAATCATTTCGGCATTAAAAGAAACAAATGACATATAAATTCCTTTATTTTATTGAAATTACTGGAATTACAACAATGGACCTCGATAAGCTGGTGGATGGATGGGATGGAATAGAAATTAATTGAATAACTTATTAATTGAATAAAATATTATAACCGTCCAATATTACGTTTAGAATTATTATATTTATGCTCTCTATTTATGCTCTCTATTTTAGCTATAAATTAATTTACATTATATATAATAGAAATCGAAATTAATAACGGTACCTTGTAATGATTGAAGTAAAATTATAAGAACGTACGGGTAATTCGCATGACGTGACCTCGCCTCGCTTTGTTCGGGGTCCTTTCATACCCTGGAAATAGGTACCACTCCAGACAACCCACGCTGTTTGTATTCCGTTCACGAACTTTCCGAATATATTATTTTGTTAGGGTAAGTACAGACGTAGAGAAAACTGATTTAAGAGTTCCCATTCAATAGGGTTTCAAAAGTGCTCAGATAAAATTGTCTACCGACTATATGCATGTTCTTCCATTAAGGTCCTCTTCTTAGAGTTTTGTAAAATGTTTATACATTTATAATAAATAATGTTTTGCTTTCAAACTGCATTACGGTTTGCAGGCCTACCACTAACTTTTACAAAAAGGTTAATATTTTATTTCTTAATGTCTTGAAATAATATCATCATCAGGTCTTGAAATAATATAAAAAGTAATATTATTTTATAATCATACTAGTTGACCCAACAGACGTTGTTCTGTTCAAATAAAATACAAGGAATTCTCCTTGAAATCGACAGCAGCGCCATCTACCGGATCCAATTGTGAATCTAAACCATTCTCGAATCCCCTTGAACACATACAAAAAATTCCATGCATCCAGCCGTTTAGTTGCAGTATAGGTAAATAACCTATATACCGACTGCAGCGCCATCTGCCGGGCTAATTTGTACATCTAAATTATCCAGGACCCCCACTTGAAAACATTCACAAAAAATCATTCAAATCCATCCAGCCGTTTAGTTGCAATATGGATAAATAACCTAGATACCCAGTCATTAAGTTTTCTTAACTTCTCTGATTTTTTGCACAACTTCATTATTTTTTTTCGTAAAAGCCTTTTTCAAAGTATAAGAAACATTAAAAAGAAGAATGGACGAAACCGGTGAAGTCGTTCTCAAGTTCTGTTATTGTCCTGACCGAACAGCGCCGCCTACCGGATCCAATTATGAATCTAAACCATTCTCGAATCCCCTTGAACACACACAAAAAAATTTCGTCAACATCGGTCCAGCCGTTTAGGAGGAGTTCAGTGAAGCACACGTACGCTAGAAATTTATATATAAGATAGCAATGGAATAGACATGTATTGTCTTCTTATTCAACTCATAACGTTCCACTATTGGGCCTCATTTTGTTTACAATGAATGAGAAAATAACATACTAGGCTGGTTTGATAGAGGGTTTTCTTCACGAGATTTTCCTTTCTGTGAGTGATTTATTTACTTATCTCGCTTAGTTGGTACACCCATGACAAAAGAAGTAATAATAAATTCTATTCTTACTTCGTCGCCATAAGGTGAAACTGTATTGTATCACTACTGAATGTGAGAACAAAACAAAGCTATAAAGTAATTTCACATAACCTTTTAGCTCAGTTTTACAAATAACGTTACCAAACCACTGTGATTATATGTAAGCTTTAATACATATCGTGGTATGAAATTGCATTAGGAAAAATAGGACTGTTATTGCATTAGAAAGAATAAGACTTTAAGCTAAGATGGTTGTACCTTGCCAGTGGCAAATGCATTCATCAGAAAGGTCTTGAATACAATACGGGTTTAATACGAAACAATAAGAGTTCAAGGAAACATTCTGGATGAACATCATTTTCTTCTGCCAATGCTCAGTAGCAGTACTAAGTCTACTGTTATGCCCCGTAAACAATAATAAGATTATCGCTTATTTGATAAAGCTTAACAATGCTCACCGGTGAAATATGGATAATATAGTAAAACTCGGTAAATACTTGAGAATGTGCAAAAAAGCCTGTACTGTCATTCATCGTCAGACTATCGACCTCTACCGCCATATATAGAGCTACTCACCAAGGGAGCCAATGCTATAATAGCTACGCTTGACAAGCAAACCGGTGATTGCAGTTGGTGTTATAAGTACCATGGGGGAGAATCCCTTAGCTATTTTTCTTACTGCCATAGGCTAATTAGAGGTCGGGACATAATGAATTTTCAATATGTCACCACCTACTTCTTTCAATCCTTTATTCAAGCTACTAAATATTTCTATAATTACTTATTAAAATATTATTTGAACAACTGCATGCGACTGTAGTTGTTGGCGTGACCTTTTTGCTACGTAGGGAATATCCTTGGAGAAAATAATGTTATTTATTTGTATTAAAAGGAAGATAACGTTTGCATTGGAGAATAATAAATCCTTAATGGACACAAATAAATATATGTATATTATTTGTTAGTGATCCATGGTGGGTTGACTACAGGACTATGTGTGGGACTTTAAATTGCCTTATAGCTGCTCTTTCTCTGTGGTGATAGAATAAGAATACATATCACCACCCTCTTGCTTAAATATGCATATAACTTATATATCTATGCAAGAGAAAGAATTGAATGTTGTTTGTAGTTTGTGATATAAATTTTATAGACTCTATATATTCGAAATTATCTACAGAATATACTGTCAATTTTGAACTCTACCTTTTGTAGACGTACATTTAATGCCGTAGTCTTTGTAGACAAACATCATGGAACGACCTAATAAATCTCAATACTACTACTATTTATAGATATACATAAAATATAACAGTGATAGAAGTTTCACAATTATGCAAAGTAAAATATACATTATGGACCGATAAAGTTGGATGAATTTTATTATTCGTTAGGGAAAAAAATACAACGGTATAATACTCGTAATACTTCTTTTGTTCAGGACGAGAGTATGTCTTCGTCGCTTGTAAATGAGTGGTTAGCATTTTTAGCAATATTTTGTTGAAAATAGGGAGCTCCGCTGTCAATCGAATCTTCAAAACAAAAGAGAACAATTTGCATTTTAACCAAGTGATAACTGGACTAGGTCGACATCGTGTCCTGTAATTTTCCTCTGATCCCAGGAGACAACACAATTTTCTTTTTTAAGTTGGAGCTAAAGAAACAATATTATCTTGCGTCATACCGGCAAGTTAAAACTTTACGTAATTAGATAGGCACCACAGACGCGTGGTTTTGTTTCCAAATAAAAAGTATTGTTTTTGAATTTATTCGATCATTTATTTCAGATTTCTAAGTAAAAGTATGTAGCGTGTATTCTAAGCTATTTTCTGCAAAATTATACATTTCACAATACCTCGTAACACAATGTTATTAAAACCTACTGAAATATCTATAACTTGTGCTTATAACTTTTGACTGTACTTGTCCTCAAAACTCGTGAGACTTATGGATTACCATACATATTAATGTACAATATAAGAGGCCTGGATTCACTGGCATTTTCTGAGATTAGTTTTAGTATCGTAGATTCATACTTTGACCCCGAGTTATTTAAAAAAAAAGCCACGCTTCGTTATTCTTTTGTTAGATTTTGCATTGTATAATTTACATTTACAAAAACATTTTAGATTCAACGATTATATATAAAGAAACGAACACAATATCTTTAATTTTAAAGTACATGAAATAATAAATCTTTCTTATATATATTATACTTTAAACAAAATGGTGTATTTACTCAAAGTGGGTAGAGGTATCTCGTGGATGTTATTAATTTCTTCTTTAATTTTCAAACCATGCGTCGTAATATTCATAGAGGTTGAAGTACGAGTGTATTCATAACTGCAAATTAAAAAAGTTGCCTTTATCAGTTTTGAATGAGTTACTGTGCAATGTTCAGATACAGTTCTACTACTGTAACATACTATAATATATATTTTTTTTCTTTTATTTTGGGCACATACAGTCATACAAGGAAAATATTAAAAATTATACAAAATTTTAAGTAATAGACAATGAGTGCCTAAAATAGTTGTAAATATTACTTAATAGATCCTTTTTGACAAACAAGGCCATAGTGACCATAAAAACAGCACTATATCTGTTATCGTAAGACACGGAAAATTAATCGTTACTATTATGCATAAATTTGTTAAAATTAGTCCGAAAATAAATCTATATCAGAATTTTTTTATTATAGTTATTTAGACAATGTGAGTAAAAATTGTTAAAACTATAATTTTTATGTGGAAGCAGAGGTGCAAAACATTAAAAGAACGCGAGGGGCGTGCGGGTATTCTGAATTTAGTGTTAAAATTAATCTTAGAAACGATTAAAACAGAATCAATAAGATTATTTAAAATTTTGTAGAGAAAAATAAGATCAAATTGAATGTGGCAATTACTAAAAGATAAAAGTCTATGACGAAGAAGGGGATCTTCATATGTTTCTAGTGTTACATTTTCGCGATAATTTAGAATTTTTATAAACCTTTTCTGGACCTTCTCTAATCTATCAATATGTTCTTTATAAGACGGGCACCAAATAATATTATGACTATAGTTTAAGTATGCAACAATTCAATAATAGAATAGATAGTGTCGGTTAAATTGTTTTCAATTTATTGAAATAGCATACACACTTGCATATTTATTTTCGTACAGGTTTTACAATATAAAATGAAAACGTGTGAAAAAACTGAGTGAAAATTAATTAACAATATGAGGTGACATGTAGATGATAAAGTATTTTATGTGTTGTTATGAAATATTGGACCAATTAAATATTGGACCGTATTTAGTAATAGTTGACTAACATGCGAACGCAGCGACGGTGGATGGAATGGCTTATAATCGTGATGGTATAGTTCGCTTGAGAGTGACCCATGGCTAACACTCCAGATCTGGGCCTCGTTGCCGCCAGCCTGCTTCGGCTTATAATAGGTAAGTTTTAATTATAATCATATATATACCTATATAGTTTGAACAATCTATTTGTATTAATTATAATAACTGATAATGTAATTCACTGCGTAAATTGAGGATTAATTTAAATAGTGACCTTAAGTGTTTAGCGTTGTGGGTTGGATTCCAACACAATAGAATACTATGTATGATCCACAAGGGTCTGGTGTGATTCTGGGTGTACCAAGTCTATTGTATGCTCGTAAATATCCCGAGTCACCATGATAATCATGGCATAATTTATTAATATGTATTTGTATATCATATATTAGAAAGGATTTCTAAAACAATTATGACTAATAATATGCTGCTTTTTTTTGGGGTGGGCTACGGACCACCAGCCGCCCGGCTCCGTCCGGGGCGACAGAGGGGCGGCGCGTGGCCCCGTAACCCACCCGTAACACGTCGCCTTCGTCGTTGGGCCGGCCACCGGTGCAGGGTGACTTGTCATCAGTGGTCAGCTCGACAATAATATGCTGCTGACAATATTTCGGTCACGTAGACCAGTATCAACAGAGATCACTTGACGTTACATTTTGCACGCTGACATAGGCACCCTCTATTCTTTTTCAATATTCTTTCGGCAATCGACAAGATTATAAGTTGCTAGTGGATACTGGTAAACATTTATTAGATAAATTGCATACATTTTATCTAATGGGTGAACTAATGTTATAAATGCGCATGTTCGTGAGGATGTTTGTAGAAATATTTACAATAATATAGTTTACTAGCTGACTCAGCAGGTGCTGTTCTGTGTAATTCTAAAAAAATAGTATTCCTTGTTATCGATTGCAGCTCCACCTACCGGGTTCAATTTTCAACCCAAACCATTATTAAGTCCACCTGAACAAACATAAAAAGCATCAGAACTCGTCCAGCTATTTTAGAAGAAACAAGTCATATAGAGATCGCCTACAAAACAACTATCTGTAGTTATCATAAAGATGTTTCAAAATAAGACTGTACAATGTTAGATCGTAATTTACTAGTTCTGTGGTTACTGCTGTCAATATAATTGTCGCCGCAGATATATTTGGATATAAATGTGATGTTGCATTCATCAGCTTATCGACGTCCATTGTTGGACAAAGCTTCCGTCGCTTCGACCGTTTTGACCGAAATATGGCAGGGTCATTACCAGTCAAATAAAAAAAAATTGTTTCAATTAATCTCGTAAATTATAAATCTAATATATAATATGCTGAATATTTTTATATAGATAAGTCAATGATTAATAATGTTTCTAAACTTTTCTCATTCCTATAAATACATTTTTAGAAGAAACTTTCCTAATTAATATATCCTGTACATATAATGAGGCCGGAGGAGGTTGATTTAACGTCCGGTTTCGACGGGATCAGGAAAAATAATATAGAAACGATTAATTTTATATGAAAACTCAATAATGTTTTTGTGTCTTATAATAGAATAGGAACATTTTCGTTGATTCATAATTATCACTATGGCAAAATAATTTGCAAGCTATTTCGTCGAACTTGTTTTGCGAAAATATTATGATGCCGTTTTAACTTTTGTCATAGTCACCTCCTATTATATTCGCTATAATTTTGGATATTTAACACTTGATTTTACCAACACGCCATTCAAGAAGATCAATTGCTCTGTCTTTATTATCTTTTAACCTTGAAGTTTTCTTTATCGTACCGGTTATGTTATTTCGCTTATGATCCTTAATCGTATTTCACGATAGAAGCGGGGTATAAAATCGTGACGTATCGATATATGTTTAATTTATTAATCATAATAAGTACGATTCATTGAATAAATACATGAAAAAGCAAAATAAATGATCATGTAAATCTTATTATTTCTTTAATTGTCTAACTAATATTGTAAGAACTTAGTCCGCGGTTTATAACTTGTCGATTGTCCACCGTGATATTACTGCGCGCTCTCATGTAGAAATATATAAACCTTAAACAAGTATAAATGCTATACCTCAGCTTTAAGAAAATTATATTATAAATGAAAGAAAACTAACCAAATAGAAATCTGTAGGGTCCGCTTGTCTAAGACGGGAGTCTATATGTAAACGTACAACCTTTATTTTTACTTTGTATTTTTGTACTTCTAACTAATAAGAATAGTTGTTCATTTGTTGGTCCCTCTAGTATTAACAGAGGTAACCTATACAATTTATTACCACTTAGTTTACTTCTCAGCGATGGAATTTTCACAGCCTCTTTTTAGAGGTCTAACGATAGTAGTATTTTTATACTAAATTAATCTTGCAGTCTGTTAAGGTTTAATGTCGACGTCCTAAAAGTAACCTAATATAAGTTATTTTTAATTCCATAAAAGTAATTTAGTATTTTAGTAGAGTATTTTTACTAAATTACTTTTACTTACTGCTTACAAATTCTATCATAACATCAAATCTTTATATTAAAGCTTTTGCTTGGTTAATAATTGTAACAGAGGCAAACAAAGAAAGCTGTGGTGGATTTCTATGGAACTTATATATAACTACCTGATCCAACAGACGTTGCCCTGTTCAAATCTAAAAAAAGAGTGAAAGAATTTCTTCTTGCAATCGACAACAGCTCTACCTACCGGGACCAATTGCCTATCTAAACCATTCTCGAATCCTCTTGAACATGCCCAAAAAATTTCATCAACGTCGGTCCAGCTGTTTAGGAGGAGTTTAGTGACATACACATGTACACAAGAAATATATATGTATATATAAAGATTTACAAATTAGATGGGCTTTTATGATTTGTTACTATAAAAACAAAACTATTATCATAATATCATGTTCATGTGAATCAATCAATCAGCTTCTTTATATTATAAGCAAGTATTACAAGTTTGTTGATTTATATATATATATACTAGCAGACCCGGCCACGCGTTGCTGTGGCTGATGTTTTTGTTATATTACATTATTTATTAATTACTTTCTGAATCCAGTCAACAGATGTCGCAATCTGTTAAAATCGTATATGACACGTTTGTAGGTTTGACATAGCAGCGCCGTCTATTAATTAATTATTCAATCCAGTCAACAGATATCGCCATCTGTTAAAATCGTTAAACTCCAAAGAGTTAACAGATCTTTCAAGTTGGATCAAACTGCACACGGTGTGCAAATTTGATTAAAATCGGTAAAGTAAGTTTAGGAGTCCATCGCGGACAAACAACGTGACACGTAATTTATATATATTAAGATATATATATTAGCTGACCCAACAGACGTTGTTCTGTTCAAATAAAATAAAAAGAATTTGCCTTGTAATCGATCGCAGCGCCACCAACCGTATCCAATTGTGAATCTAAACCATTCTCGAATCCCCCTGAACATGCACAAAAAATTTCATCAATTCCAGTCCAGCCGTTTAAGAAAAGTTCAGTGATATACACACGTACCCAAGAAACATATATCCTTACTAATATTATAAATGCGAAAGTAACTCTGTCTGTCTGTCTGTTACGCTTTCATGTCTAAACCACTGAACCGTTTCAATGAAATTTGGTAGAGATGGACTAAAACTTGAGAAAGGACATAGGCTACTTTTTATCGCGAAAAAATGGGTATAAGGGGTTGAAATAGGGGATGACATTTTGTATGGAAATTCGTCATTTTCGATGATAGAATCAAGAATATTTGTATTAAGGCACTTGATAATATATACATAAATATTTGTTCAAGTGTTTTGGAAATTTCATTTATATGGGGATGAAATTCAACCCCTAAAAGACAAATAAGCATAAATCCGAAACCACTGGGCCTATAACATATTTTTTTTTTACACCGTAGAATTTCTTAGGGTACACGAGCTCTAGCAAAGAAATCGCAAAAAATGGGTATAAGGGGTTGAAATAGGGGATGACATTTAGTATGCAAATTTATCATTTTCGATGATAGAACCATGAATCTTTGTATTAAGGCACTTGATAATATATAAATAAATATTTATTCTAGAGTTTTGGAAATTTCATTTATATGGGGATGAAATTTAACCCGTAAAAGACAAAAAAGCATAAAGCCAAAACCACTGGGCCTAGAAACGTAATTTTTTTTTTTACACCGTTGTATTTCTTGGGGTACACGAGCTCTAGTGAAGGATTTTTGGAAAATCACCCCTTAAGAGGGTGAAAATCGTATAGTCGAAACTATTGGGGCTAGGAACTATGTATTTCTGTGTATTGTGCGGTTCTCTTTTTTTGTTGTAAATGAGCTCTAAGAAATTAGTTTTTGAAATTCAATCTCTAAGCGGGTGAAAAATGTATATCCGAAATCATTAGGCCTAGAAACTAGGGATGTGAAAAAATAATCAATTTTTATAATAATCGATTATTAATCGATTTTTTTTGTAATAATCGATTTTTACAATCGATTATCAAAAGGCGGTGATAAGTCACCAGACGACCTGAAGTCATATCGACTAATCACCTTACTGCCTTCTTTAGGCAAGCTCTTAGAACGTCTCATTGTTCCTCGTTTATTGCCGGGTGGACCAACGTTCAATCATAAACAATTCGGCTTCACTCACGGCAAATCAACTATCGACGCGGCCGTTGCGGTAAGACGTGTCATTAGCGCATCCGTTTTTAAATACGTACTAGGTGTCTTCCTGGATATCTCAGGTGCTTTCGATAACGCCTGGTGGCCAATGCTACTTCTTAAATTAAAGGCTCGTGGTTGCTATAGAAATATCTACCAAATCATACAGTCGTACTTTTTAAATGGCTCGACTAAATTGAAACTTGGTCACCATGCTGTGTCGAAACCACTGACGATGGGCTGCCCTCAAGGTTCGGTATTAAGTCCATATCTATGGAATTTAGGTTTTGACGATTTTCTTGAGTTAACTCTACCGAAAAATTGTCTACTGATCGGCTATGCAGACGACGGACTTTTACTTATACAATCGACCACAAGGGATGGTTTAGAGAACTTAGCGGAAACATGCCTCAATGATATATTCGATTGGGGTACACGAAACCGCCTTGCCTTCGCACCACAATAAACATATCATCTTTTATTAAAAGGACATTTACAATCGGCGCCGCGTATAAAATTCAATAATATGACTGTCAAAAAGAAAGAATCAGTTTGCTATCTCGGCCTAGTCTTAGAAAAAATTTTTCATTTATTGAGCATATTAAAACTGTAGGCGAAAAAGCGAAACGGAATTTCTACGCGCTTACTAGAATATCCACATCTACTTGGGGCCTTCGTTTTAATACACTTAAAACCATATACATGGCCACATATTTGAGGTGTATTTGTTACGCTGCACCTGTATGGGCCGATAGGGCCACCATAGGGGCGGCTCGCCTTAAATTACTACAGAGCCAACGATTGGCCCTAATATTGTTATGTAAAGCATAAAAAGAAAGATGGGATTCATCATCGATAGGTCGTCATCTTTATCTATTTTTTCCATGCATCCGGGAGCGCCTGGAGAAGGTGTGGCTAGAGGTTGACCACTTCGTGGCCCAATTTTTAACTGGCCATGGCAACTTTAAAAGTAAATTATTTTCTTTTAAACTCGAACCATCACCATTATGTCAATGTTCCACATCTGACCACGAGTATGAACAAACAGCACATCACATTCTCTGGGAGTGCGATCTCTGGCAAAACGAGCGTAACCTTATGTTAAACAGTTTGCAAGTCACCTGTGGGGTAGTATACTATACGGACCTTGTAGCAACTCGAGAAAATTGCCGTGCGTTCATGCGTTTCTGCCATACCTACTGTAGCAATCAATCTTAACGCTCACATATAGGCCCCGTTAAGCTCTTCCGTATCCGTGGTGCCGTACTGCTGCGCTATCGTAGCTGTACATCTTTTTACTTATTGGCTGACTAGTCATTTTGTTTTCCTGTCTCCCGCTTTGCCCAGGAGGGAAGTGGAATCTCTCTTTCCAACTCCTCCTCTTTAATCTTTTCTAATTAAATTTGTTGTGGGTCCCAAGACAATTAAAATCATATCCCAAGACTGCCTGAGGGTCAAACCTCGGTGTCATTTATGGAGACCATTGTGGATCCTGGCTTACAGGAGTTACAATGGTGGGAATGTGTGGTGGGATTAGTCCCAAACTTAAAAAAAAAAAAAAAAAATCGATTATCAAAATAATAGAAAATCGATTGTTTTTATAATAAAATTAATCGATTATTTCACAGCCAGATATCCTAAAAAAAGAAGGTCATAACAATACTGCGTGCAGTATTTCATACTATATTAGAAGATGAAGCTCACATTTCCTAAAAAAAAAAGTCATCCTAATCCTATTGGGAAAAATCGATTATTTTATAATCGATTATTTATTTTTAATTAATCGATCGATCAATTTATTTTGAAGAACAAAAAATCGATTATTTAAAAATCGATTATTTTCCCTCCAAGTCACATCCCTACTAGAAACTTGAAATTTTGTACAAAGTTCTTGGGGAAAGTGCTCACTAAAAAAGAGTTTTTGCAATTTTACCCTTAAGGAGGTGAAAAGCGTATAACCGATATCACTGAGCCTAGGTCGGTCGTCTTTCTTGGGTTACCCCATTATTTTTTCTTAATGCTCGCTTTTCAAGATTACTTTGGTTCAACGCAATATGTAGGCGGTCCTCTGCCATCGTAGATATATTGCAAAGCTTCTTTTAGCAACATTTTATGACCAGCTGCCTGCCAGACGACATAGCTGGCTAGATGGCATCACCAATTGGTCCAGGTCAATGTAAATCTTTGTCTTAGTAGTATTTTGCGACACCCACAAACAATGAAAGTGTTATAATATTCCTAGCCTAGCTACCAGACAGTAAGTTAAAATCAAGATATTAATCCAATTTTCTATCTCTAGAAATAAACAAATTTGAAGCGTCTATTTGTTGTCAAAACAATAGGTTTTATTTATGCTCACATAATTATTTTCACGAAACCTATGTCTAAAAAACCGGCCAAGTGCGAGTCGGGGTCACGCACGAAGGTTTCCGTACCATTATCTATAAAAAACGGGAAAAAATGTGTTTGTTGTATAGGAGCCCCCTTAAATATTTATTTTATTTTGTTTTTAATATTTATTGTTATAGCGGCAACAGAAATGCATAATTTGTAAAAAATTCAACTGTCTAGCTATCGCGGTCCTTCAGATTCAGCTTGGTAACAGACAGACGGACGGACAAACAGCGAAGTTTTAGTAATAGGGTCCCGTTTTTACCCTTTGGGTACGAAACCCAAAAACGGCTCATTTTTTTTTGTCTGTCAATTCAATACGGGTAATCTTCAAAACGGCTGGACCGATACTGATAATACTTTACTACCAGGTCTACCAAGGCTTACATAAAGAATAACTTAGGCTATATTTTATCCAAGGCTATATTTTATCCCGGTGTGGCTGGAGCAACTGTGAGAATTTAATCGATTTTAAAATTATTTTACTAACGGAAAGCTAATTTTAAGCGAGTAACATATTTAGGTTTTATTCCGTGTGATGACGGAGTAAGAATACAATTCACCACCCCCTCTTTACCCGTGGGTGTCGTAAGAGACGACTCAAGGATATATTACGCATATGACATCTATACAAGAGATGGAAAACTCGAAACAAAACCTTATACCAACCTGCCTGACCAACATGGTATAGTAACGGGCACAATGCGGGGGAAATCGCGGACATTTAATGGATATGAAAATTAATTTACGAATGAAAATCTAAATTATCAGCAAATAACAAATAAAGGCTATTTTCATCCTGGTGTTTGCCCGGGAACGAGAACTCTGCGAGTGAAACTGGTGGATGTTGACCAATTTTTAAAATTCTTTCAATAATAGAAAGCTACGTTATCAGCGAGTAACATAGGCAATTTTTATCTCGGATATTTGGATGGGATTTGTTAGTACAATTTTTTTTTCACCCATGTAAACTTATAATATCAGCGAGTAACATAGACAATTTTTATCTCGGCATTCGCATGGGAATGGGGTCTACGTGGGTGAAACTACGCGGGTGAACTTATTTTTGACCAATGGAAACCTATCATGGATAATGTATTATCAGCGACTAAGGATGGCCATATTTATCATCGTCTTTCCACGTGTATTTGAACTACAAGTGTAGAAGTAATATTTAAATATAAAAATTTGTGAAGTTATTTGGACCTTTGTTACTCGATCACGCGTAAACTGTTGACCAGATTTGGATGAAAATTGACACATAGATAGAGTATTTCTTAAATTAAGAAATATAATCATCATCATCATCGCAGCTCACATACTTCCCACTCTTGGGCTCGGGCCTCCTCCATAATGGGAGGGAATTTGACCTACTATTCCATACTGGTCAGATATGTTAGTATAGGGTTTCATTTTTCGAGTTTTCCTTCTCTTGCATAGATGTTATGTGTATATATCCCATAGTCGTCTTATACGACATTCAGGGGTAAGATAGGGAGTGGTGAATTGTATTCTTACTCCGTCACCACCATAACACAATAAAAAGAAATATGCAAGCCAACTTTTACGCGGGCGAAGCCGCGGGCAAAAGCTAGTATAGATATATATACACATGTTTATTTACGTGTATGTGTGTAAACATAAAATTGTAACAATAAATCGTGAAAATATCCTTTGGGAATGTATAGAACGACATGTCCCACTGGTATGCCACATACGCACCTGTTTGCTGTCGACAAGAAAATAAAACGATTATTTTGATTGTGTATTTTCCGTTTTGGTACATTAATGTTAGCACTGGCAACGATCTCATTATTTTACGGCATGATTGATGAGTTTAATTTAAATATACCGGTACTTTTATTTGACTACTGATGTAAATACGCTTTCTATATAAATATCGATATCATTGCGAACTTCGTGTCGCTACATTATATATGTCCTATTTGCAATATTTAAATTAATACCACGTTTTTATTAAGATTTATTTATTTTATATGAGAAGTAAAATTGCCATATTTAAGTGACATGCCCTTATACTTTCTGAATTGGCAAACAGATGTGTAACACATATTTGATAACCTCATTTTAGTCAGATGTTATATCAGTCGATTTTATTGCCATTCGCCACTCAAAATTCCAAATATGAGCTTACTGAAGGAGAATGAGTAAGGTGTAAATGAATAAACCTCGAAAATTGAAAAAATATGAAAAGCTGAAAAATCCCCTTTTGGCTCATTTCGAGCTTCGAACTTATTCGACCGATGATATATTTAGTACCAATATAACATATTTAATACCTTTTCAGTTGAAATAACACTTCTAACAACAATATAATGGTATGATGGCTTTGTTTCAGCACAACTGTTGTGTACGTGCAAATCTTCAGGCCATTTATTACTTGTGAATAAATAAGGCTATCTCAACAAGATCAGAAATATAAGCTGAAGTGTCGTTACGTTACGCTTCTATGAAATGACAGGCAAAAGTAATGGCAACGCATATGAATGAGGGCAATAAATATCATTGCGTTTCAACCAGTGCAGATATATCATAATATACTTTCCAAGCACGTATAGCTATCTAGCTATATATAATAATATCTATTATATATAACATAATACAAGCACTAGAAATATCTCAGCGTTATGTGCGGTTTATAATATATGAGATGGAAAATATTAATTAAGACACGAACAATATTAACAAGTATTACAAGCGTAAGTAATAGCATTATGGTATAGTGTCTTAGAGAGACTGAATTTTAAATCAATTATAGATGTAGCTTATACTTAATTACGTACATAACATTGTTTAAAAAATTCATGCTTATTAATGTCACGTTTATTATATTGAAAATTAAATCTAATCTGCAAATTTAATAGTTATATTATATTGAATTCTTTTATCCCGTGACTACCTAACTTGTACGAAATAAAAAGGAAACGTTTTCCGTGTGGTGACGGAGTAAGAATACAATTCACCACCCCCTTTCATGTTTGTGGATGCTGGAAAAAACGACTTAAATAGTAATTAGTAGGTATTAGCTATGCTAGTGAAAGAAAAATAGTATCTTTTGAATCGAAGCGTGTAGTAGTAAACGTCTCAATTTTCCTCCTATTGTAGAGGAGGCTCTAGTCCAACAGTATATAAATATAATGCACATCCTTACTAATATTTTAAATGCGAAAGTATGTTTGTTTGTTTGTTACGCTTTCACGGTTAAACCACCGAACCGATTTAAAAAATTATTTCACCAATGGAAAGCTATAATATCAGGGAGTAACATAGGCTATATTTTATCCCGGTATTTCCACGGGAACGGGAACTATGCGGGTAAGGCGACTGAAACCGAAGCGAAGCGAGGGCGGGTTACTAGTACATCATATAAATGTGATTGAAAACGATGAAAATAAAAACGTTTTGATTCTTTATTCCTAATTTAGTTATATGTCTATTGGTACATACGTATTTTTGAAAAAGTTTAAAAATGCCCGTGGTAAGTAGGTAATTTATTTTTAATGTCCGTACAAAAAACTGGTCATGACTCTGACAAGGGCCGCTGTCTAAAATGTTCATTTAGCCTTTTAACGCAGTCCAGTGGGGCTCGTAGTAAAATAAATTACTTTCGTATATTTTATTAATTCATACACCGAGAATAACTTCGAAAAATGACGAAAAATAGATATAAATTATCTACAACAGTTGATGTAACTATTGCTAGTATGTAACCTTAACATTTTATATAATTCATATTTATAACATTTGTACCATTTATTTTTTGATAAATAAGTAATTTGATTTAACGGATTCTATTATTTGAATCTCTTATTTGAATCTATTATTAAATTAAACGTTTATGAGGAGAGAGTTACTCCAAATACGTTATATTTAATTCTATTTAGTGTCTCTTTAGGCGGGCGTATTCCTATTTCATACGTCTTGAGATAAGTAGTGACGCTGGAAACAGTTGGTTCGCATCTTTGCTTTTACAAGTTTTAATCTTCCTAATGCTTTCGTCGGCGCACATTTAACAAAACGCTCTCGCCCACTTTATGTTAACTCAATATGCACCCATTTGTGAAATGTTCAAATTATAATATTTACATGTCTTCTAAAAAATTATTAATTAAAGAGAATAGATTTAGTTGTATTCTGATAATAGTGGAGTACAATGTTGTTATTGTTTTCTTAATAATGTTAATATTTCTTGAAAATTTTAATCGGTAAGAGTTTTCTTCAAAATAGTATTTATTTTTAAAGACATATAATGATGGCATATTAATATTATTTTTCGGTGTATGATGGTTAATACTTAAATGATGTTTACCTTAATATTTTTTCATCATCGTCATCGCGACCCACAT
Source organism: Lymantria dispar (assembly GCA_032191425.1). Taxonomy (NCBI): domain Eukaryota; kingdom Metazoa; phylum Arthropoda; class Insecta; order Lepidoptera; family Erebidae; genus Lymantria; species Lymantria dispar. Next base: position 16,998,688 of record CM063446.1, on the reverse strand, counting down.
ACGTCCCACTGTTGGTGTCGGGCCTCCTCCACAATGGGACGGAAATTGACCTACTATACCATGCTGGCCAGACATGTTGATATAAGGTTTCATTACGAGTTTTCCTTCTCTTGCACAGATCTTATGTGCATATTATATTCCTTAGTCGTCTTTTATGACATCCACGAATTGTTCTTACTCCGTCACCACACAGAAGAATATTTTTTATTTTTAAGTAAATGATTACTTGCTCTTATCCTAATTACATAGGGTCGACGCAATATGCACTCGTTCCATGCTACATATTGCAATAGTTTTATGACCGGCTGCCTTCCTGAAGTTATCCTGCCTTGGAAATGTAAATGTTGACCAGAAGGCATTGGATGGAGTTAGCCCAGGTCTATTTTAAGCTCTTAGTCGTCTTTTACGACACCCACGAGCAATGTTAGGGTTGGTAGTATTCGTAAGCGCCACCAAACACCACATTTTTAAGTATAAATAATATTATTATCTTCGAAAAAAAAAAGTCTGATCTCCCCAAAACCGTCTTGGCTAGCATGGTTTAATACGCTAATTTCTCTCATCTGAAGAAGAAGTCCAGCAGTGAGGCGTATGTATATAGACTGAAAACAACATATTATTTCGAAGGCGAAATCTTAATTGGTAAATTACCGCACAATCACAATTATTTTATGAAGTAATTAAAAAGATCTGTTAATTAAACTGACACAAAAAGTTCATTTATACATACCAAAACTTTCTATAGCTCGTATATTTGAATGTTGAACACAAAACTTCACCATAATGGTAGGGAATTTGGTTTGCTACACCACGCTTATCAGGCAGATTGGTTTAGGATCTTCTCAAGTGCTACTTCTAAAGCAGGGATGCTATCTGCTCATATGTTCTTAGGCGCTCACGACACTTATCTACACTAATATTATAAAGAGGAAAGATTTGTATTTTTGTGTTTTTCTATGTAACGAATAAACTCAAAAAGTACTGGACCGATTTTAAAAATTCTTTCACCATTGGAAAGCTATAATATATATATATATATATAATATATATATAATAATAAATAATGATATATATAATATCAGGGAGTAACATAGGCTATATTTTACCCCGGTATTCCCACGGGAACGGGCACTACGCGCGTAAGGCGACTGAATCCGAAGCGAAGCGAGGGCGGATTGCTAGTGGAAAATATAAGGCTTAGAAGTACACCGTGAAATAATTTTATATAGTTAAGAAATTGAAAAACCATGTTTAATGTTGACATATTCATTATTTATAATTGATTAAAATCGCATTTCATTAGAATATTCGTAGTATCATACTAAGATTTGCATTAAATACAGAATTGATCTGATCTTATTTATAGTTATCATCGTGGTCCGCAAATTGTGTCGTTTAAATTGTTCTAAATCACCAGAATGAAGATTTTCCCGCTAACTGTTGAAGAAGTTCGTAACCAATCATTTACAATCATCATAATCCTGCTTTTCCTTAATTACTTAGTATCAACGCTGTATGTCCTTTCCTCACAGACATACTGTCTATCCATGCCATACTTAGTCTATGTTTTGTTTGGTGTTCTCTTACCCCTAAAGCTTTTAACATTCATAATTAAAACGTTCCTCACAACATTACTTTCATCCCATCTCATCACATGTCCATACCACGTCAAGCTTTCACTCCTTAACTTTTCTGTCACTGGTGAATCAAAATTTTTCTAATACGGTCATTTGCTGTCATATGATTATTGCATATATACAATCATTGCTGTATGCGTCTATTACCAACCCTTATATTGCTCGTGGATGTCGTAAAAGACGACTGAGAGCTTCTATATCGATCTTGAATAACTCCATCTGATATTTGAAAAAATGGAATCTTATATCTTTAAACGAGCAATTCTTGTAAATATATATATTTTCAGGATCTCGCAAACGGCTCCAACGATTTTGTTGAAACTTGGCATACTAGAGTATTCGGGCCCAAAAAATCGATCTAGCTAGGTTTTATGTATAGAAAATGTTGTTTTGTCAGTGTTTTTGGCAGACAATATAATGAGAAATATAATGAGACATTAAATTTTAAAAGAATCATCATCATCATCTTGCTCTTATCCCAATTACTTGGGGTCAACGCAATATGTCATCTGTTTTGACATATTGCAAAAAGTTTCGGCAATGACTTTTATGACCGGCCGCCTACCTGACGTCAACCCTCTTTGGGAATGTAATTGTTGACCCAAATGATACCAGATGGAGTTGGTCCGGGTCTGGTACGGTCCAATTTTAAAAGAATATGAATTCAAATTTTGCCATCAATGTCATAAGTTACGATAGCTCAGTGGCGAAGTAGTCAGGTTCCATTTTATTTTTGACATCGGCGACAAACGGCGTCGGATCGAATCTCGGTGTTATTATTATTCTCATTTTGTAATTTTTTATATAATTTTCATTATTGATTTTTTATTTTTTATTAATATATATATCTAAATAAATGCTACAAAAATACTCCGAGCGAAGCTCGGTCAACCTGATATTGTATATAAACTAACGAAAAAGAAGAGAGAAAGAAGTTTACGGCATATCAGTATTATTATTCTTACGATCTGGTTTAGGATATATTATTTAGTTTAATATCCAATTGAGTTTATTTCCAATTGTCAAGAACGATAGTTAGTATATAATAGATATAATATGTATTATTGCAACAGTAAATTTATTTTATACGCCAAACGAAGTGTCAAACTCGGCATACGATAACTTAAAGTTAATAATTAAGTTCATAAAACGGCATATCTACAGATATAGTAGCTGTAGCTTCAGTTATCATAACACAACGAAATAAAGTCATGCTGGAACACGGGCCGGGCGGGCGTTTTGTTCAAAACTTAATGTGTATAATATTAAGTTATAACTTAATTCGCAGTTTAAACTGTGATATTATGAATTACATAAATAAATACGATTTAGGATGTTGATATTTAGTTAGAATTAGTTTGATAGATGAGCTTAAGAGGTTGATAGTTTGTTACATTTTGTTCTTTGATAGATGAGAATTAACCTAAATTAGAGTTTATTTAGAATCAGCTTTTATATTTTTTGTTTCGGATTGCACGAATAAATGGAAATCGTTTATAAAGACCTCGTTCTTATTGCAATATTTGCGCGAATAAGAAATAACATATGAAACTCTCATAGAATAAAAATCTAGCTGAATCAACAGATGTTCCGTGCAAGTATAAAAAAAAATATAATGATTAATTCTTCTATATCTCCTAATGTTTTCATCATTCATTTCAGCTCATGTACAGCTCACTGTTGGGCTCGAGCCTCCTCCACAATAGGAGAGAAATTGACCTTACTATACCTTGCTGGTCAGACAGGTTGGTATAGGGTTTTATTTCGAGGTTTCCTTTTCTTGCATAAATGCTATATGCGTATTATATCCCTGGGCTTAGTCGTCTTTTACGACATCCACAGGCAAGATAGGGAGTGGTGATTTGTATCCTTACTCCATCACCACACGGAATACTGCATTGTTTAAGTGGTCTAAAACCATCTTTGCATTATTGCCTTTCAAAAGAAAGCATAACACATCAAGGGGGTGGTTCCAATGTCTATAACTGATATAGGAATAACCGATAGAGAAATGATAACAGTAAAGTCACTATTTAGTATATAAATGAAAAAATAATACAATTTTTATTTATATGCTTTACGTGTCTGAGGTTTACGTGCCGTCACGATTTGATTGAACTGGGCTCAGCGCGGCTCTGTTACCTCTTCGTCACGTGTCAAATCAATGCCATTTGGCTAAAGGTTGTCTTTTATTATATCCATTTCTATTTCGTGATTATATTTTGCGACCAGACCTAAAATAGAGGTCATGATTGAGCTTTAGAATATATATATATATATATATATATATAGATAACTAGCTGACTCTACATACGTTGTTCTGTTCAAATAAAATAAAAGGAATTCTCCTCGAAATCGACAGCAGCACCATCTACCGCATCCAATTGTGATTCTAAACCATTCTCGAATCCCCTTGAAGCAGACCCGGCCACGCGTTGCTATGGCTAATGTTTTTGTTATATTACATTTTATTAAACTATTTAAGTGGAACTGTAGGCGAATATCTGTCATGGAGGTCGTTATATTTTTTTTACAAAGGGCATTATGTAAAAAAGCAAGTTAAAATCGTATATGACACGTTTGTAGGTTTGACATAGCAGTGTCATCTTTTAATTAATTATTCAATCCAGTCAATAGATATCGCCATCTGTTAAAATCGTTTGGAGTTAGCAGATAATTGTGAATGTCAAACAATAGACAAATAATTTGCAATAAAATAATATTGTGACTATAAATTAAGATGTAAGCTATCCTATCTTTGAAGTTGGATCAAACTGCACACGGTTTGCAAAGATTAAAATCGGTTAAGTAGTTTAGGAGTCCATCGCGGACAAACAACGTGACACGTAATTTATATATATTAAAGAAGATTATAAATGAGTTAGTAAAATTTTGGAATAAAGGTACTTGGGGCCTTCTCAATAGGCAAAGAAGAGTGAATATTTCGGATTAGGGGCTCCCACCTCACCCTTCTATTACGCTAGATGCTTGAGCGGAATAAAGATAAATCTAATGGATGGTCAATGAAAAAAAATAGTATTATTGTTTCAATCATATGAACGAAATACTGCTTGTTATTTAGTCATTGATTTCATTATTTTTAAATGGTTACATTTCTATCAATATAGCCAATATATATCTCATTACTGGGTACGTTTATCCTCCACGATAAGAGCAAAATCGACTTACTATTGCAGTTGTAATGTGGTAAAAAAAATTGTTGGCAATTTTTTTTGTCTCTTACAGTGTATTATAGTCTTAGTTCCTTTATTTTTATTTATAATTAAATTACCATTTCAGGTTATAACGTTATAGAATAATGAAGCAGCTTTTATATGGCTGTAATATACTTTAGCTTGAGTAATTCGAATGTACCTGAGTTATAACTAATTAAAAATTTACGTACATTCTCTTCTGAACACTCACGTAGTATTATTGATACACTATACTATAATATACCATACTATACCAGCAGCTTTACTTGCGCGGCAACGTACATATTTGACGTTTTTATTGTTTAAATGATTTCCGTGTGGTGACGGAATAAGAATACAATTCACCACCCCCACTCTTACCCGTGGGTATTGTAAAAGACGACTAAGGGATATAATATGCATATAACATCTATACAAGTGACGGAAAACTCGAAATAAAACCCTATACCAACCTGTCCGACCAGCATGGTATAGGAACGTAAATTTCCCTCCTATTGTGGAAGAGCCTCGAGCCCAACAGTGGGACGTATATAAGCTGAAATGATGATGATGATTATTCAAACACCTAGGTCGTAATTCGACATTAGTAGCAATATTTATAATATCGATAATATTCCTAAGAAATCGATATAATTTTTATTATCTCATTGATTAGGTATACCTACTCCTTATGCAGAATGCTTAACGGCTGTTGTTGTTGAATATACTTTACCTGATTTATTAACATTTTTATATACAGTAGCATATATATTTGCCGCAGTATTATGTTTTACATTTTCCTTGATAAAAAAGGCTATTTGACAAGACCATGTTAAAAGTCTTTGATTCTGTTGAAATTTGGGTATTGCTGTAGTCCGTTCAGCGGTGCCAAATTGACTATCGATACATCAAAGTGCTGGAATATTTATATAGAATCGCTACTGTTTTGGTCCGCATTCGGGATAAGATGAGGAAACCAATCCAGTTACAGAAAGTTGTAAGCCCACTGCTACCCACCATTGCACTGCAAGATGTTTTCAGGTTTTTATACTGGACAGGACTCAGAATTATCATCAACAGTAAAAACATCACTCACTTTTGAAATCATGCAGACGATATCATAGTCATGGCAGAATCTCTGGAAGACCTTGGCACCATACTCAATGACCTCAACAGGATTTCTCAGTGTCTACAAATGGACTAAATGAAAGTTATGTCTAATGTCCATAAAATTTCAGTACGGGTCCTATTAGGAAATGTGATTCTTGAAGTTGCCGATCTCTATATTTATCTTGGACAAGCAGTCCTGTTAGGTAGATCCAACATCAATCCAACAGCTGACGGCATATTGGAGAAGTCGTAGGAAACAGTCGCATGCAAGTGCCACACGACTTTATACGAGGAAGTCTCGCCGAGAAGTGTATTCCCAAAAGTGAATTTCTACGGCCCTTCTACGGTTTCAACCCCTCTATATAGACTATAGAGGGGTTGAAACACCGTTTTAAGTTATCTATAGAATATAAAATACGTAAAAAATGCATTTAAATCCAAGTGTAGTGGGTTTGTGCGTGCTACGTCCATACAAAGATAGACAGACGTATAAATGTTTAAAAAGATATTTATTTTGACTGCTACTTCTTTAATAAATTCATCATCCTTCATCATCCCGGCTCATATGTTTGTAAAAAGTTTTATTTCAAAATGATTTCTGATGTTTACGCGAGTATTACACATTTTAAATAAAACTAATTTACGGATTTTATCGCGTTTGTATTTGATTTTTGATTACCCGACGTTTGGAACAATTTGCAGCGTTCATGGTCACGGGCGGACTAAGATGTCTCACGTCCAAAAAGTCATCGTTACTGCAGAAAATTTATAATTATCTACCCGATACAGAAATTAGTTATTAAATATTGACCCACGTTTTGATACAAATTTATTACCAGTGTAAGAAGAAAATGATTCTATATGAAAAAATTATATTGTTTATGGTTAGTAATTATTTAACATTAAAATTAATAGTAATTATATTTAAGAAACCTAACAATCTAGTATACTACCACCGGATCGGAACACGGCCACACTGAGAAAGATCCGGTAAGAAAACCCAGGTGACATGATGCTAAATTAATATTAATTTTGAAGGCGGCTTATTTTATGTTACTAAAAGGTTTTAATTTATAAAATTATCTTTTTTTTTTAATAATAATATTATTGTGGATCAAATCTATACAATATGAGCTCACAGTGTCTTGCAGTCTTGTGGTGGTCTTTTTGGATTTGTTTTTAATAATGTTTATATCAGGATCCCAGCTTGATGGTAACACCCAGCCATCCTTTCTATTGAAATTTTTGTGTTTTTTAATCTCAATAGCCTCGCGTACCATTCTAGGCAGGTATCGGTGTTCTTTTGCGAGGATTTGTGGTTTATCAAACCTGATGTTATGGCGGGCGCGGTCCTGACTATGTTCACAGACTGCAGACTTAGTGTGACGGCGGTGCTTCACATCGGCTATGTGTTCTTTGATCCAAGTTCTTATGGATCTCTTTGTTTACCCAATATAAGAGAGACCACAGTCACAGTCAAGTTTATATACTCCTGCATCTTGTAGAGGGATCTGGCACTTGACAGGTGGTAAGAATTGGCTAATCCTCTTCAGTGGCTTAAAATAAGTTTTTATGGAAGACCGTTTCGGGATGTAGCCAATCTTGTCAGTGACTCTTTAACATAAGGTAGTACTGCAGGGAGGCGCTCAACTGTGGGTGGTTTCACTCGGTCTCTGCGACGGGGGCGAGGAACTTGCAGCTTGTTTGCACGTAGAACCTGCTTGACATGCTGCAGCTCCCCAGCCAGGTGTTCATCGTCACAGATTCCTCGTGCTCTCTACAACAAAGATTTACACACGATAGCTAACTGTGAAGGGGCATGATGAGAATCACCGTTCAAGTATCTGTCTGTATGTGTTGCCTTATGACTTAGTTCTTCGATCTTAGTCCGCCCGTGACCATGAACGCTGCAAAGTGTTCGAAACTATATATAATATTTAAAAAGTTTGATTTCAACTTTTTGTTCTCTTGCATAGATATTATCTGCATATTGTATGTCTTAGTTATCTTTTACGACACCCATGGGAAAAAGAGGTGGGTAGTGAAATGTATTACTTACTTTGTCGTCACTCGGAAATAAATTAGCTTATATTATATCAGTTGTCTTCAATATAAATAATATGCTGACATCGGCCTATTACAATTTTATTATATGTATAGATAATATTTACTAATATTAATAAAAGCTACACAAAATTAAAGTTAGACTATAGAAGAAGTTAATGTTAATAATATTTTGTTCCTTGGTTTTGAAGTTATATGTCTAACAGATCTGGTTAAGGTAAATGCCTATATCCGCATCGCATAAACATTTCTAAGACAACCAATGCCAAAAAAGTTTGACACGTGTTTCGCCTCGGAACGAGATATCTTTGGGCGAGCTTCGGAATAAATAATTACTGACCACTCTGCTGTAAGCAGTAGAAGGACATATTCTTCATACCGTCCTCCTTGTATAAAATTAATTATGAGGGCGTAGAAGAAAATAATAATAATGATTAAGCAGTCAAAAATTTTATAAAGAGTGTATTTTCTTCGAAACCCGAAACAGTTTAAGATTCAAAGCAAAATGTGACTGTTGGTATGGTGACGTAGCCAAGGTGGGCCCGTCACGTAGTCTCCGACGGGGTCAAGAGGCTATGTCGAGCTCTCGACCTGTAACATTTCAACATGGCTTTTAAACATTTTTGAAACCCCACAGGCCTGCATTAAGCCACAAATAACTACACTAGTACTACGTTCTTAAATTACTTGCATTATTTCATTTCATGAAAGCATTTCTTGAATGGTCGATTATATCGAGTGATGACGGACAAAGAATATAGCCGGGCAGGTAACCAGAAGAATATAAGAAGTCACACCTCTTTCCCAAAGCAGATGCTTGTGCCCACCGTTGATATGTACATGACCCCTAAAAGTAACGTATTATTACTTTATATAATTATTTGTTTGAGTTTATTAAAGTAACAAATAACAACCAATCTAATCCTCACTGGGCGCATCCAGTAATCGCGATTGGTTATGAAAAATAATACGCCTTTACCATTTTCAGCATTCCCGTCGGCATAATATACTTTTATGAAATGGCCAGTAAATATTGCAATGTGGTGGAACAATCTTATCGTTCTATTCTTCTTCCTTTTCTTGCATTGATAAATTATCATTATCATTTCTCACGTTTCCCTTCAATGTTAGAATATAATATATCTGTTATTTGCAGATATAATAAAGTGAGGCTTGCAAATTCGTTGTTGATTTTAAATTTATTTTATTACACACTAGCGACTTGCCCCCGTTTTGTTTTAGTTTCGGCCGCTCTGCTCTCGCATTTTAAATCATTGATAAGTTTTATGGTATTCATTTAATGATATGCTGGTAAACGATTGCTTAAAATTTTCGTAATATTCGTTAATATTTTTTAGTAATGGGTAAAAGATAAAAGTGGTTATACCTAAAATAGTTATCTTCAAGCATATATCATAGCGGACTTTTTATAGATTTGGTAGATCTTCTTAAGACATACGATTTTGAACTACATTACTTTGATCTATTTCGTAAGGTTTATACAGGGTTTGCAATATAAGCGTACAAATATACGTTACTTACGACATCACAATACAAATCCTTGAAGTTCTAATATGCATTTATTATGTATGTAAACCTTCCTCGTGAATGGCTCTGTCTAATGAAGAAAACCACATTAAAATCCGTTATTTATATAGTTTAAAACATCTAAGCGTATAAGGCAGTAACTTTGTTTTATACTATCTAAAGATTGATTACAGTTTCTCATCAAACTATGTATATCTGTAATAACATATTAAATGTAGAACTTAATTGTACGAATATAAATATATGCCATTGTATAGAACAGCTATAAATGTACCACTTATCTAGATATTGTGTATCTGTAATATTATATATTACATAATACTATTTCAATTAAATATTATCTAGTTAAGATATGGGTTCAATAATACTCATCTAATTATATTAGATGTTTTGTTTCGAATGATGATAGTATGAGAAAGCCTTATTATTGTGTATTATGGTATTAATGATTCTGAATATTTCATAGTCGCTTAATTTATTAGTAAAGGCAAACATATTGAAATCTACGTCATCATCTTGCAGTTTTGATTTTCAGCGTCATGTATGGAATTCTCCTCGTTTTTATAGGATCAGTACCTTAATACATATATGTCAATGTCCATATAGGTTAGAATTACATAGAGATCTCTCTGGATTGCGTACGGATCCACAGGTGACTAGACTGGGGACTAGTCCGTCATCCGCAGGGAGGCTGACCGCGTTACCGGTACCAATACTCGGTACCGATGGTCAACCAAATGGCGAAGGAGAGAGATAGGGCCCTTTCGTCACCCCGGACGAGACGGACGACGTGTGTGCTGACCATAGCCCACACAAAAAAAATATTGTGTACAGATTGCTCACATAGGAAATTGATACCATACTTTTGTGACGGGACAAGACTGTCTACAATATGCTTTGGTGGTGTGCCTCTCGTTTCGCGAGTGTTTTATAACTCAAGTTTACTTTGAGTCGGTACAAATGTTTATCGAAATTCGAGTATTTCAATACCTTAATCTCCTTCCGTGCCGTGCCTCTTTGCCGTGTGGTGACGGAGTAAGAATACAATTCACCACTCCCTATCTTGCCTGTGGATGTCGTAAAAGACGACTATGGGATATAATTTACACATAACATCTATGCAAGAGAAGGAAAACTCGAATGAAACCCTATACCAACATGTCTGACCAGCATGGTGCAGTAGGTCAAATTCCCTCCGATTGTGGAGGAGGCCCGAGCCCAACAATGGGACGTATGTGGGCTGGAATGATGATGATGATGAATCTCCTTCAGTAAAAATTTGGGCAACACGAATATATATCGAATAGCGGCAAATTGAGAACTGAACTGACAATTTTTTTTTATCTATAAATTATACGCTAAATCAAAGATAGTCCTACACCTTTCATTCAATATCTCTCCGTGAACGATGTTATTGCATGACAAAGTTAATGTAAGAAATTAAGAAAATAGCTATGATATTCCTACTTAAAATATTTGGCTACTTTTATGAATTAATTGGCGTATGAAAAATGTATTTGGGTTATTATAAATTTGTTACTATTGAAGAAATGAGTATCATTTACTTTGTCAGTAGTCTTGCGAAGGCACTCTTCCAAAATTTTGTAAACGTTAAAATTTTATTTGCATAATTAAAAGTAAAATTTAAGAGGGAATACAATAAGATTCTATAATGTTGTAAATAAAAATTTTACGGAATCTATCGAGTTTGTATTTGATTTTTGATTTCCGACGTTTCGAACACTTCGCAGCGTTCGTGGTCACAGGCGGACTCAACATACAAACGCGATAAAATCCGGAAAGTAGTTTTATTTACAATGTGTAAATACTCGTGGTAATATTAGAAATCATTAGATTCTATAATGATATTAATTTGAAGGAGCGGAAATTATTTATTTAAAATAAGATTATTTAGGCGGATTAACCTTTTTAGATCTTGTGAAAAGCCATATTATAATGTATTTTACAGTGGTCGGATCATACTGTTGACAGTTGCTTGTCTACAGCCGCGGGCCGGTTTGACCAAGGTAGTACCTACCACATTCTCGTCGAAAATCGACGTGTGAGTAATAGCAATTTGTTACTGCACTTCGTTTAGTGAGCGAGAGGGCCCGAAGCCCTACTTTCTAAGGGTGTTAACGTGGGGTGGGTTTTTGGTGATGCCTTTAGTATCACCGAACCTCATTGCACGCATTTACACTCCCTTCACTTTCTTCACGGTAGGCATGCGGCCTAGCAAAAGTTCATAAGTGGCAGCATGACTTACCATCGGGCAGGTGTGCTGTTAGCTCGTTTGCAATAAAAAAAATAACGTGGAAATTACATTCTAAGATGAATTAGTTTTTATATTCAAGTTATTTCCTATAATTGATTATTTATGTGAAATAATATATATACATATAAGTTATTTATTTTCAGGTGATGGATGGTACAACATTTAACAGGAGAGCTAGTAAAATATGCACAAATAATAATATACAAAGAATGTCAATTTTAATTTCCGTTTGATTTTCTTAGAAGGAGAATAAACGGTTGCGGCATTGTGGATTCGAATTTATTGATAACAAATGGATAAAGTAAATATTTTCACTTTTAATTTAGAATAACTAATTTGCGGAGAAAATTATCATTGAATTTTTATAATATCAAGAGTTTTGTTTTTATGTTCGATCCTGCGTCATAAATATATCACAATAATTATACTGTAATTTGACGTTATAGTCAAAGTTGTATTTGTGCGCTTGTTCTAATGTGTACGCAGAAAATGTACGACCGATATAGATGCTCGACTAATATGCAGGCTTGTGATCAGTGGCGGCTGGTGGGTCATCAAAGTGGTGGTGCACTTTACTTGCTCACTAAGTATTATGATCAGAAATTGCAATGGAACAACAATTTACGTAATTTTTTTTTTATTAATTATTTTTGAACGCATTACATTTTGTAGATGTACTTGCGAAGAAAAATAGCTATTTGGTTTGTTTTTCACACTTTAAAAAATATTTATAAAAGAGGACCTTGGCGGTCCCGCCAATTTATATCAACTTTATTTTAAAAACTTTTGTTATTTTCTTTAATATAGTCTATATTTATGCTCATTTTCACCCACTGTATACGCAGTATAAAATAGAACTAAGACCAAAATGAAAAACAATTAATGTAAACAAACCATATTTAACTCGTCATAGATACATCGAAACTATAACCTACTTACTGTACTTAACGAGACGTCATCGGCGAATTTCGTCGTAAGTCGAGTTCTCTCGGCTATGTTCGGTTCGCCCGTGCGACGTACGGGAACAGACTCATTTTTCAGTATATTTTTATGAACTATTTTCTGTCTCACGCGCCAGGCGTTTTAACTCATATCTAATACAAGTTGTATGGGCAGTCCTCGTGCACTCGCCTCAGCGCACGAGATTTTTTTTTACAAGGAAAATAAGTTTTAATAGTTTAGTAAAGCGCTTATATTGTTTCGTCATAATTTGAAATTTTATTTGTTATATGTTTTTGTATGTTCAAAGAATAAATATTAATGGTAATCTAAAAATAAAGATGAAGTTAAATTTTGTAGTTTTTAAATCTTTTGATTTGGTGGTTCAGCGCACGAGCGCACTTAAGATACAGCCGCCACTGCTTGTGATATTCATGTAGGTATTTTTATAATGTAAGATCTAATAGAAAACCACTTAGATACTCCTACTACCTAGCGACATTCTCCGCATTGTAATTTGAAATTAGGTAGACTTATCAGAATATACAACTAGGTACCTATTTATCTCTCATGACAAATTTTATAATGTTTTTATTTTTCGAATGTTTACCATCGAAATATTAGAAACGTTCTGTTATGTATGGTTCGAAATGTATGTAAATTTAACATACTTAACTTTTCGAACTTTGTTTTAAAAAAATATGTACGAAATATTAAAATACAACATTACTCCACTCGAATAGTTTATTGATTTCAAGTTTCATGTAATGCTGGCAGCACAATGAAATCTTGCAGATTATAAGAATATTTGCACAAAAGTCATAAGCGAATGGTATCTACTCAGTGACTTAATAGCCTAAATATTACTAATAGAGACGAATACTATGACGACACTAAATAAAACTCTATTGGTAATGAATACAACTAATAATGGATGGTAATTTATAGAACTTAATAACATTATAGAAAAGACTGTAAATGACTACAGATGTGACATAGTAATTAAGATACTGACCTACCATGCTAATGTCGTGACTTCAAATCCTTCGCAAGATAACATTTTGTGCGATCCACAAATTCTTGTTCTGAGCCTGGATCTAATTTGTATCTATTAATTATACGTTTGTATGTGTGTAATCCTCCGTAATACAAGGATTCTTTCCTTAGTGCAGAGTGTTGTCTTTAAAAAAAGCAATAGATACGTAATTTAAAACAGCTATTTGATTATTATTGCTATTGCTTAATAAGGTTTACTAGTTTGTAACTTTCGAATAGAATATTTTGGTCATATTGATATTAAGACTTTTATGAAACAATTATTTTTATTATTGATGTTGGCAGACGAGCAAGCAGCACACCTTATAGTAATCGATACTGTCGCAAATGAACCTTTACAATATACCACGGGCACAATTACGCGGCTGTCTACCGTAATGAAAGTGCTCTTCTTACCTCATTTATAGAAGCGCTCGGGGAAATCAGCAGTAGGTTCATTCCAGAATCTGCACGTGGGAAAAAAATTATCGCTGAAAACGTACAGTTGGAAAACATAACGTTTCTAGGTGGAATGGATGAACTCTGCTACGGTGTCGAGTAGTTCGGTGGTAAAACGGTGACGGTGGTACTGAGTCAAACAGTTTCTTAGAGCACTCTCCGTGAAAGAGTCTGTAGAGTAAAAAGAGTGTCCCAAAGCTTCGCCGGCGCTGCAGCGACTCTCCGTGAGATTGGGATCACATTCGAACGAATTTGTACTTTGTATAGCACAAGGTGCTTTCTCGTTATGAACTAACAATTGGCTCTGTTCAGAACGCCCAGCTTCTTACTTGACTCCAACCCAAGGCTATCTCCCCGGAGAGGCTGTCCCACAAAAAGTATAAGATAGATAAAGGCATGAATATGGTGATTGTACAACACCACACTCATGAATGCAATACCTGCTTTACGTCTGTAAATCTAATATACCTTCCAGTAGATACTATATTTCAACTCCGTGACGGATAACACTTCTGTATCTGAGCCTTTGTTCACCGGCACGTCCGATACCGCTAGCACTGTGAGAAACTGCACACAAAGCGGGAAATAATCCATAAAACTTTTATTTCGATGAAACCTTTTTTAATTTATCTTCAATAAAGCTTGGGAATTGTACCTTTTGTTTTGAAATGTATGTGTTTAAATCACATAATATATACAATAATATTTCAACTCCATCTACTGTTACGAAATTGCAGTTTAAGTGCTCATTGCTTCGAGTGGTAGGACCACATTGTCGACTGTTATCTGTCTACAGCCGCGGGCCGGTCCGTCCGGGATAGTACCTCACTCTCGCAGAAAATCGACGTCTGATTAGTAGCAATTTGTTATTGCGCTTCGTTGGGTGAGCGAGAGAGCCGGCAGCCCAACTTTCTGAGGGTGTTTGCGTGTGGAGGGTTTTGGTAGTGCCCTTAGTATCACCGAGCCTCAATGGACGCATTCACACTCCCTTCACTTTCTTCTCGGTAGGCAGCGGCCTTGTGAGGGTCCATGAGCGGCAGCAACATTTACCATCAGGTGTACTGTTTGCTCATTTGCCACCGTTTGCAATAAAATAAAAATATAATAATAATTTGAGGAAAGGTCACACCGAAATTATACGTATATCTAAAAACTAGCAGCCTGATTTTTTTTTTGTATGCTTAGGTTTGATCTGCAAATAATCAGCCTGAGCTACCAATACATAAGAATAACATCATTATTAGCTTATTTAATACTTAATACAGCTTTCCATGTGGTGACAGAGTAAGAATACAATTCGCCACCCCCTATCTTGCCCGTGGATGTTGTAAAAGACGACTAAGATATCTTATATGCCCATAAAATCTGTTCAAGAGAAGAATAACTCGAAATGAAATCCTATAGGATTTGCGGTTTTAATAAATATATATGTATACACACTTTTACGTGGACGCAACTGTACTTAGAGGTACTTTGCGAAAGAGATAACACTCAACAAAACCGAAATTAACCGATTAATTCTTTCCAACATCAAAATCATCATCATATTGAATTCCGGGTATTGTAGATTAGATCTTTATTTTAGTACTCGCCTTATAAAGCCTTTAATTTTGATTTTTTATTTCCTTTTGATGGCAAATGAGCAAGCAGTTCACCTATTAGTAACTGACAACTGTCACTTATAGACCTCAGCAATAGCAAGGAAAACAGTTAAGCCGTTGCCTATCGTGGTGAGAAGAGTTCTTAAATCTCAGTTGAAGATGTAATACCATAGCGCGCGGGAAATTACGCAGCAGGTAGCACGTGCGTGAGCGAAATGAAAGCTGAAAACCTACAGTCAAAGACTATATCGTTGACGGTGATAAATTGAAATGCTTAAAATTCATCGGTTTTGAATATCTAGTGCCAGAAAAATGTAATGACACATCATTTATCCAAATCCGTTGAGCCGTTCAGTACAGGCCAAGGTGCACATACAGGTTAATCATTACTTTCTTTTAGCTTTCGTTGCAATCGGGTAAAAAGGGCTGGTCTTACCATAGTTCACATTTACAAAATCGCGGCCCTACTGATGTTGGATGATAAAGAATCGTTCGAATCGCCGACCCAGAAATCAAAACCAAGACTTTTTTTGGGGGTGGGTTACGGTCGGCGCGCTCCTCGCACCACTCCGTCCGGGACGTAAGCACGCACACCCGTAACCCACCCGTGACACGTCGCCTTCGTCGTTGGGCCGACCACCGTATCAAGGTGACTTGACGTCAATGATCAGTCCCACGGAATCCTCCTTGAGGAGCACCCTCCCATCAACCGAAGTTCCCTGGGAGGACGTCGGTCTTTCCTCACGCGGTCGGCCTCTCGGCGAGTGACGCACTAATTCCCCCGGTCACGTGACCCGCGGCCAGTCAAAACCAAGACCTAAGAAGTTGTGTAAGCTCGTACTCGTATGTTTCACACTAAAACAATAGATCGTAATAAATTGAAACGATTATTGTTTAATATTTCACTATCCTTAGCAAAATGTTTTCTAACTAATTTAGTACTTTATAGTATACTAGAGAAAATAAAAAGTATAAGGGAAACAATAATAAGAATTGAGTTGAGTTGGATACACCGACACGATTGGTCGCCCACTCTATGGTGCTATCAATTACGCACGGACGAATATATCGATAATTTATATTATACTAGCAACCCACCCTCGCTTCGCTTCGGTTTCAGTCGCTTAAACCCGCGTAGTTCCCGTTCCTGTGGGAATACCGGGATAAAATATAGCCTATGTTACTCCTTGATATTATAGCTATCCATTGGTGAAAGAATTTTTGAAATCGGTTCGGTGGTTTAAGCGTGAAAGCGTTACAAACAAACAAACAAACAAACACTTACTTTCGCATTTATAATATTAGTATGGATTATTACAAGTATATAAATATAGGAAATAAGCGTTTTCTGCTTTTGAGAATAAATAATAATTAAGAAAATAACAAAAGAGATATGCATTACATACTATTATTAGAATATAAGAGCGAGGAGATAATATGTCGAGGTGAACCTATAAAGTTGCCTTTTTATAAATTAGTGATCAAGCGAAATGCCCGTGTGTTGACGGTGTACGAATACAATTCACCACCCCCTTTCTTGCCCATGGGTGTCGTAAACGACGCCTAAGGGATATAATATATAACATCTAAGTAAGACAAGAAAAAATCGAAACAAAATCCTATGCCAACACTTTTTACTAACGTGGTAAAATAGGTCCGAATTTAGCTGTATTTTAAGTTTAATATTCTGAATAATATTAATATGGCAAATGATGTTTAATAATATAATTAATCCGGAAAGTTTCTTCTTTTAGGAAAACAAATTTATTCGTAGGTATATAATATTTGGGGGGCGCGACCGGAGCACCTCCTCGTGGTGCTCCCTGGTAACGTCCACTTGGACGTCATGCGTCCATTTGGACGGCCAAGATTCCGGCACGGGGTGCTCTCCTTCCGACTAGTGCAGGTGTTGACGGGGCACGGGAGCTTCGCCAAATACTTGCACAGGGTCGTAAGGAGGGAGAGTACACCGTCCTGCCACCACTGCGATTGCGACGAGGACACGGCGCGCCACACGCTCGAGGCCTGCGCGGCTTGGGCAGTGCAGCGCCGTGAACTCGTCGCAATCATCGGTGCCGACCTGACGGTGACGGTGCGTCGGAAACTGGGATGCGGTCGCAGCCTTCTGCGAGACAGTGATCTCGCAGAAGGAGGCGGCGGATCGTCTGCGCGTGGAGCGCAGCCTCGATGAGGAGATCCGCCGCCGGCGACTGGGGCGGCGCAGGCGCAACTATCTGCGCCTCATGCCGCCCTAGCCGAGGCCGCGGGTGACGTGACCGGGGATCAGTCCGTCACCCGCCGAGAGGCCGACCGCGTGAGGAAAGACCGACGTCCTCCCCGAGGGGGGGACGTCGGTCGATGGGAGGGTACCCCAATTAGGGGTATTCCGTCGGGCCGACCACTGACGACAAGGAAACCTGCTCCGGTGGTCGGCCCAATGACGAAGGCGAGGTGGTTTTCGGGTGGGTTGCGGGAGTTGCGTGCTTAAGCCCCTCTGTCGCCCCGGACGGAGTGGTGCGGAGGCGCGCCGACCGCGACCCAACCAAAAAAAAAAAAAAAAAAGGTATATAATATTTATATCTTAAGAATTGCATTATAACATGATTATTATAACACAATTCTTATGTTAGCCATATTCGTGTTGTTGCTTTGATTTGAATTCGTGTTATATAGCTTTGATTAACCATATAAACATGTAGGCATTTTATTGTCAAAGCAGTTAGCTTTTGCTCATTACGAAAATTTGACGCCTGGCGTCTTTGATAAAAATTGCCTTGTTATTCGGCATCTTGAATGGAATATAGTTGATGAAATTGCATCTCATTAGTATAACAATACCTTTAATAGGTAAGCCGTACACTTAGAATAGTATGACTAAAAAACATCTATGTGACTAAAAATAATCCCTGTTACTGATATAAATCAAAAACAGTTTTTTTTTCTAAGATTAAATTATAGTTTCTCACGAATTATCAATTTGCAATTTATCCATGTCGAACTAAAATAAACTTGCCATACAACAGAAAAAGAATTCTACGGCTATGCGCCAAATGAAAGAAAGGAACGATGCAGTAGATAAACCGAACATACGCATTAATTTCTGACAAATTGAATTAAAAGTCATTAAAATAGCGATACTAATCATAAACCTATTTTTCTGATATCAGTTAATAAACAAGATCAAAAACATATTATCAAAAGGCATTGTTAAATGCTATAATTGTATTATGTAGGTACTTAAATAGAAAGACAAACTGGGCGAGAATTCGATCAGCACAATACGGCGGGATACAAAGGCCACAGGCGTAGGCTAACAGAGTGATTGTAATTTAGGCCCTTTGTGCGATCGAGTAGCACATGTGAGTATGTTTATGACAGTCGTGAACGGGCCAAAGGTACGGCTAGCATTATTGGGTTCTTATATTATATTAGCGTCTATAACGGCACTCAAAATCATGGGCGTACCCAGGTAGGGGCAGGGGGGGGGGGGGCAACTGCCCCCCCCCTAGAAGATAAAATGTTAAGAGATGAATTTTCTAAAATCCTTTCTTAGTGCTCCCGTACGCTATAAAGGGAACCCCTGTGCAAAATTTCAAGGTTCTAGCTCTTATATTTTAGGCTCTGCGTTGATATGTTAGTCAGCTTCTCCTTTTATATGTATAGATAAGCACCTAGCGTATAAAAAATCTGACTTGACCCCCCCCCCTGGCCCAGAACCTGGGTACGCCCCTGCTTAAAATCATCAGCGTTTCCTAGCTAACAGAAAGTGAATACCTTTTTTGTAATACTCTAACTGCGCGCCTCAATGTAATCGCTCCATAAAGCACATCTTATTTACGTTGATTTATGTGTTATCTCTAGGGTGAGATTTTAGTTATTTTTCTGGTAACACAAATCTTTGAAAGTTGCCAATTCAATTTTATAAATATTTTCTACTATAATACTTATTCTTTCTATAATAGATATTTTAAAGGTATGAACCTTTTTGTACCATAACAATTACCGTATTAAAATTTGTTAATCTAGGATTTTCTTAACTATAGCTTAAAATTAATACTACTGCTTTGATCCAGTGGCATCTATTACCTATATTTATGATACTTGTGATTGTGAGATACGATGTTTAAAATTGCTGCCGGCAAAAATTCTTAGATAATATGTTTTATAACTATGCCCGGCAGACGTCAATAGGCTATGTATTATGTGGTCCTATAAATTAGATGTCAAACATTTGGAAAAATTACAGCGACTAAGCAGAGTCTTTCAGGGACATAGCCGTGGAGGTGGAATCGAGAAAAATAAAATATAAAGTTAGGTATAATATTTTCAGAAGTATTTACTCCCAAGTTACCTATAAGTGGATAAGGGTGGAAACAGTGTGTGCGTTTAAAGTACTGCTAAAGCCGTTATGCGTTTTGAATTAATTAGGGTGGAGAAATGCGACCACAGCCGGCCGCTTCGCATACTGCGGTCATTGTTGCAAGCCCCCCTCGACCTGTCCGAAGCAGGCTTTCGCTTACCCCCGTAATCCTATTATCATTCCTCTGTTTCGGATGGAAAATTAACATAATTGGCGTAACTCATATTGCTGACTGATGCAACTTGATTATTTTTTAATTTCATCTCAAACACTTTCAAAATTCACACTTCCAAAATTTATTTAATATGTGACAAATTGTGTAGGTATATATAAGTACTAGCTGATCAAACAGACGTTGTTCTGTTCAAATAAAATAAAAGGAATTCGATAGCAGCGCCGCCTACCTGGTCCAATTGTGATAGATTCACAACCATTCTCGAATCCCCTTGAATATATACAAAAAAATGTCATCAACAGCAGTCCAGCCGTTTAGGAGGAGTTCAGTGACATACACACGTATACAAGAAATATACATATAAAAAGATTAAGTATCTTTATAGGTATGTACCTACTTATATTTCTAAATTTGGCACAGTTGAAGTATATAATAAGGAGAAGGGCATAAAACTGAAATTTCATATAATAATGGATTAGAAATATAAAAAAAAAATTAAAAAAGGCATTATGCACACTTTTTTTTTTTGGGGTGGGTTGCGATAGGCGCACTCCTCGCACCACTTCATCCGGGGCGACAGAGGGCCCTAAGCACGTACAACCGCAACCCACCCGAACACCACGTCGCTTTCGTCGTTGGACCGACCACCGAAGCAGGGTTACTTGTCGTCAGTGGTCGGCCCGACGGTACACCCCCTAAGGAGTACCCTCCCATCGACCGACGTCCCCCCCTCTGGGAGGACCCCGGTCTTTCCTCACGCGGTCGGCCTCTCGACGGGTGACGGACTAATTCCCCGGTCACGTCACCCGCGGCTCGTCAAAACCAAGACCTAAGAAGTTGTGTAAGCTCGTACTCGTACGTTTCACACTAAAACTATAGATCGTAATAAATTGAAACGATTATTGTTTAATACTTCACTATCCTTAGCAAAATGTTTACTAATTAATTTAGTACTTTATAGTATACTAGCTGACCAGGCGAACTTCGTACCGCCATAATGTTTTTTGTAAATATATTTTCTAAATTGCCGAAAATCTAGTCTCGGATTATGCCGCGCACGGATCTTACTCAGTGCCGTGCGATAGGGCGTGGGCCAGGGGTCTAGTTCGAGACTCTCCAGCATCTCCTGTCGCCTAAAGTTCTTGGCGTGACGGAGGCCAGCTTGAAGGTAGACCGTGCGGTCGCAGTGATGACGCCGCCTGCGGGGTGTATCTCCAAGCACGTATGCACACATCCCGGAGATCCGCTAAGAACTCGTTGATCCGGTCGACGGTTTCTATTGCCATCCGCACCATTTCACATACTGCCTGCCATGTGATGACGAGTTAAATATTACATCAACTAAAAGTTTACGTAAAACGCAATTATCAAAATAGAGGTCGAACCGATTGCTTTATGTCTGTAGGTATACATGAACAGACAAGCGTTGAATATAAAAGAAATTTTCAAATCTATGGGTTATACATGTAGAGTTGTACCCAGATCCTGTGATTTTGTTAATCGATTATGGCAAATTCACTTCAATAACTTTCATCAAAGGGCAAATTATTAACTCACGTTCAGTGACAATCTGTTGATTGTACCATTGCTGAATAATGCTCCTATAACTTTAGACAAGAAAAAACCATGTACATATCTATTATATATTCTCTTGTCACGATGTTGGTCCGGAATGAATTCCGAAACTAACAATCCGATTTTGATTTTTTTTAAATGTGTGTTGTTTCAATTGGAGAGATAGTATTCATTATTTTTTTTTATTGAAATGCAATATCGGCGGTTTACCTATTACGAGTAGGTAGTGCAAGATAACGGAGCAAAAGTTGTCAATTTCGTAGTAGGTACTACATTATGTGACGTATATTTGATAATTTTCTTTATATTTGTAACTAGCAACCCGCCCTCGCTTCGCTTCGGTTTTAGTCGTTTTACCCGCGTAGTTCCCGTTCCCGTGGGAATACCGGGATAAAGTATAGCCTAGTTTACGCCCTGATATTATAGCTTTCCATTGGTGAAAGAATTTTTAAAATCGGTCCAGCCGTTTTGAAGATTACCCGGAACAAACAGACAGACAGACAGACAAAAATTTTTTAATCTGTATTTTAGGCATAGTAGTGTGTAGTGCAAATAACCGTGTGAGCATGAAAAAAGCCTATTATTTTGACATTACAAACACTCAAATTTTATTTATTGGTATAGATTTTGTGAAAATACAATTTATATTATTTTTATGAGAATTAAATCAAACGTATGTAAATATTACCTAATTTGATTATAAATTTTTTTCTAATATACTATTACATTCATTATGTTTGTAAATTATTACAATTTGTATTCAAAACAATTAATGCACAATAAGACTTTGTGTATAATATTAAACGATCCTTTGTATTTTATTGTGAAGTTTAAGTCCGATTTTACTTCAATTTTATTGTATTTTTTCAAGATGAATGCAATAAGTGATAACGGATAATGATGGATGTGATGAATGGTGACGGATGGGGGTGAGTGGTGACCGATGAGCGGTGAGTGGTGACGGAGGGGGGTGAGTGGTGACTTATGGATTGAGTGCTGAGGAATGGTAATGAATGGAATGTGTAGTGAGGAATGATGATGGATGAGATGAAATCAAATCAAATCATTTATTCTACATAGGACCCTTAAGGGCACTTACATATTGTCAAATTTCACAACGTTTGAACACAATACAATAATCTACCACCGGATGGGAACGCGGCCACAAACTGAGAAGATCCGGCAAGAAACTCAGCGGGCAGTCATTTTTTCTTTAATCTTTTAAATATACATTATTTTAGACTTCGTACAACATATATGGTATTAGCCCCAGTGTGTTGCCCTTTGAAATTGTATCTTATATATAAATTTCTAGCGTACGTGTGTATGTCACTGAACTCCTTCTAAACGGCTGGACCGATATTGACGAAATTTTTTTGTGTGTGTTCAAGGGGATTCAAAGATGGTTTAGATTCACAATTGGACCCGGTAGGTGGCGCTGTTCGGGCAGGACAATAATATAACTTGAGAACGACTTTACTGCTTTCGTCTATCTTTTTTTTTTAAGTTTATAATATTTTAAAAAAGCCCTTTACGGAAAAAAAAATAAGAAAATTGCGTAGTAAATTAGAAAATTTAAGAAAACTGAACGTTTATATATACTTTTCTAATGTAACCTTTTTTCGACTATATAAACTTTTCTATCTTTATATATATATATAAATCTTCTGTTCGTGTGTTTGTAATTGAACTCCTTCTAAAATGCTGGATCAATTTTGATGATTGGCCATTCTGATGGATGTCAATTCTCATACCCATCGGTATTATATATCTATTCGGAACATCCAAACCATTCGGTTTAGATTAATAATTGGAACCAATAGGTGGCGCTGCGATCGATTTCAAGGAGAATTCAATTTTCTATTTTTTTACAGATTTGAACAGAACAACGTCTATTGGGTCAGCTAGTACATGTATAAATTTTCAAAATTTAATACAATACAGAAAAAAAATAACGAAAGGAAAGAAAATATGCCTAGACCAGATCCCACAAGCAGCACCCGATCACGAGTTAACTACTAGAGCAGCCATGACTGGTGATAGATCGTGATGGATGGGTTGAGTGGTGACTGATGGTGTTGGATAAGATGAGCACTAACTTATGGGGATATGTGGTGACCAAAGGGGATAGATGAGATGAATGATGACGGATAGTGATGGATGTGATAAGTGACTGATGGTGATGGATAAAATGTGTGATGATGGACGAGTTAAGTGATGACAGATGGTGAGAGATGGAATGAATGGCGACGGATGATGATGATGGATGGGAAGAGTTGTAAGAGATGGGAATGGAAATGGGAAAAGAGATATGGAAAAGAACAATTAATTAAAGAAATGAACGGTTGGTGTTTTGCTATTTTGATAGGTCCTTATCATCCACAACGTTCAATTCCTCCTTTACAGATAAACCACATCACACTTAAAATAAGTTAGTTATTTTTTATTTAACTATCAAAACATTCACTAGAAATAATTTATATGGCAAAACAACATTTGCTGACAACTGACCCTCAGTTAGTGTAAATATAAAAATGCAAGCATAATGCTGTTTGTCTATCTCCACTCAGTGTTCTTTGTTTTTCAATCATAATGGAAGAATTAATATTAATTTTATATCAATTTAAAACTCATAGATGGCTACTTTAAAATCTTCAAAAAAATAAAACTGAATAACGCACACAAGAAGGCTCTACTACATTTACCTTTGAAATCACACCTCACAGAAAATCGGCACTTAGGTAGGTAACAATTTATTACTGCGCAACCTTCGATGAGCCAGAAGCCCTAACCTCACTATACGGTAGGTTCTGGTGGGCAGTTTGCTCTTCTGCGCCATAGGCAAAAATATACTAAGTTATGTTCATAATCATAATTTCAATTTTAAATCAGCAATAGAGAAAACTTTTAAATGACAATAAAAATGTTAATAATACTATTATATTTGTGTTTCACTATAAGTATGATCGCCGCTATTGAATAGAAGTAGTTTCAGTAAAAACTGAAAGTATTCATGAAGTATTAGAAATGTGAGGCTTGTTAACTTTGTATGATTTAGGCGCACAATTTCGGGGTTAAGTGCTACTTATAAAAACTTTTCCAGGTCATCCGATAACTTAATGAGAGTTTTGTGAAGTGAGTGCTCATACACATTTGTTTATCTCTTTGTTATATAGTTGGTTGGTTATGTTTATTATTTACTCATATTATGTTTCTATTTAGAGCACCGTTGTAACGAATTGATCATAACTTTCGCAGTATATTACAAATTATGAAATATTTTTTATAGCCGGCTGAAATACCCTTATGATGATTTATTTAGAATACCATTCATTACTCCCTTGCTTTCCTTCGGGTGTCGTTAAAGACGCACAATATAATATTACTGCAATAATATTACTGAATATTTGAAGTACAACTAAGATAATAGCACCAATAGTTGACCATTTAAGGGCATAGAATTTCCTTTTTTATTGCTCAATCTTAATTTTCATTCCAATTCAATTAGTGTTTCTCTTTCTGAGCTCTGCAGAAGTTTTGCAATGACATTAAACTAGATGGTTTTGCCTGTAAAATGATGAAATAAAATAAAATCTGCAACTTGAGAATCACTGGTTGACCACACCACATATTGCCTTGTAAATATTTTTTTAACGTTACCAAACAAATAAAAAACATTTACTATTAACAAGATCACTAAATTGTTAATATTTCACTTTAAAATTTTACAAACCCAAAAATAAAATAGTTAGATTAGACAACAGTATCGACTATTTAAAATATAATTAGTTTAAAACACTTCTTATTTTGTCAATTCTTATGATATACGCAAGAAATTTCTTTGTGTGATCTATAAATATTTGTTTTTATTCTGAGTGTTTTTTGTGATTATTAATTGTAACTCGTGTGATGACAGGATAAGAATACAATTATCGCCATCCCTTGCTTGCCGGTAGGAGTCACAAGAATCGGCTAAGGGTTCACTAGAAGAGCGGGCAGCAGCTCTCTCTTCAGAATTGTATAACATTTCACTACGATCGCCAACCCGCCTGCCAATAGTGGTGATTGCGGATTGCGGCAGCTCCGCTATCCAATGAGTTCATTTTGCAAAGAATCTCCGGTAGCGATCCGGTTATCAAATAAAACAACCCTTGGCACCGGAAATTAAGTTTAGGAGTGGTAGGACGTAGGTGTTTTTAATTAAAATTTAGGAGTGGTAGGACCACACTGTCGACAGTTATCTGTCTACAGCCGCGGGCTGGTCCGTCCGGGGCAGTACCATGCTCTCGCAGAAAATCGACGTCTGAGTAGTAGCAATTTGTTACTGCGCTTCGTTCGGTGAGCGAGAGAGCCGGAAGCCCAACTTTCTGAGGGTGATTGCGTGTGGAGGGTTTTGGTGGTGCCCTTGGTATCACCGAGCCTCAATGCACGCATTCACACTCCCTTCGCTTTCTTCGCGGTAGGCAACGGCCTTGTAAAGGTCCATGAGCGGCAGCAACACTTACCATCAGGTGTACTGTTTGCTCGTTTGCCACCGTTTGCAATAAAAAAAAAAAAAAAAAAAAAAAATGCACCGTTCGGACACTCAGGACTGATGAGAGGCTCATCAAGCTGGAAGAAGAATTGAGCAAAATCCGATGGGACATTGTAGGATTATCAGATGTGCGAAGAGAGGGCGTGGGCACGATATAATCTTCCGTTCAGGAAACTTGCTCTTATACCGCGAAACGATCACCCATCCCAAGGTAGTATAGGGTTTATCGTTCGCAGATCTCCCGTAGACAATGTCAAGAGGATCGAGATGGTGTTGACAAAGTAGCGTACCTTAAACACAGAATTACCAATCAGTATTCATTTAAAAGCATACAGGTTTATGCACCGATCTTGACATACTCCGACGACAAGGACATCTCGAAAGCCATACATGCGTCCAAATCCCAATTCACTGAAATTCTGGGAGATTTTAACGTGAACGTGACGCAAAGGAAGTGATGATGAGCTGAGGGTGGGGCAACATAGATATGGACATAGAAATCAGAGGGGCTCGAAACTGGTTGATTTTCTGGAGAAGGAAAGCCTCTTTATTATTAATTCCTTTATCAGGAAGTAGTTATAAAGGAGTTCTGAGTTGAGAAAAAGAACTACAGACTCATTTCACTCTTGAGCCACACCTTCAAGTTGGTTTCAAGGGATATTACCAAATCGACTCACGGGCAAGTTTCATTACACCCGCTCAAAAAAACCAGTCGGAAGATTATCCAGAAGACCTAGGAATACAATCGGTCTCTATGTATAACGTTTGGGGACTATGAGAAATCAAATGAATTATTCTGCATACGCCCCTTAAGGACACTTACATATTGTCAAATTTACATTTTTTTGAAACAGTCCAAAATCTACCACCGAATCGGAACGCGGTCACAAGCTGAGTAGATCCGGCAAAAAACTTAGCGGACTGTCATTTATTTATTTATTATATAAAATTTTCACACACGGACACAACTATACTACTACATTAGCTCTGTGTAGTAATGAAATAAGAATACACCATCTTGCTGTGAGTGTCCTAAAAGACGACACTCACTTTCGATTTACAGACGATATCGTGGTTATGGCAGAATCTATGGAGGACCTTGGCACAATGCTCAAGTCAGCAGCAGGATATGATATAGGAGCAACAATATCAGCAGGATATCCCAACTAGTAGGGTTGCAAATGAACACGGGCAAGACGAAAATCATGTCAAATGCCCCATTCCCATTTGGCAATGCGATTCTCGAGCTCGACCTTGGACAAACGGTCCAGTTAGGTAGTTCCAATTTCGAGGAGGAGGTCAGTTGACAAATCTAATTCGATTGAGTAGCGTTCGGGAAACTTAAGAGGATCTTCTCAGCTATCATACCTCAGTGTCTAACAACACAAGTCTACGAATAGTATATGTTATCAGTAATGACATCATAGTAACATGGTCCCGAAATGTAGGTTTTATAATCAAGCTCAAAGTCGCTCAGCGTACTATGGAGTGGGCTATGCTCGTGATTTCTCTGCAAGATAGAATTCGAAATACGGCAATTCGTAGAAGAACGGGCGTAACCGACATAGTCCGAGGAATTAGCACGCTGTAGTGGCAGTGAGCGGGTCACATTGCTTGACGGATCGAATATCGCTGAAGAAGAAAGGACCTGGTGAAAGTTGCTGGGTGTTATTGGATGCAGGCGGCATAGGAATTTGTGACGAAACATGAGGATGGCCTACTTCCAACAATGGATGGCGATACACTAAATGATGTTGATGATGATCATGATTACTTGTCAGTTTGTAAACCCCTGCGCTATAAATATGTGAGCTAAGGACTAAGAAGAAAAATAATTTATATTATCAAAAAATAATTCTATTAGACATCTTTGTAATATAATATTATGTCTGTATAGTTACTTTAAGCCTTGAGCTTAGTTTCTGCCTATGAATTGAAAATTTATAATGATCACTACTAATGATCACAGGTTTTTGTTCTTTAATGACGCAGTGTATAAAAATAGATACTTAATTATTATTTCGTTATTATAAGGACATTTTCTTCTAAAATATGGCGTAAGTAAAAGTAAAGTATGATATATTTTTTCAATAAACGCCGCTTCGAGTATTTATTCTGGCAAATTGACAGGCCTAGTGTCAATATGCCGGAACAAACGTTCTTAGTTATTTTGAAATACTCGTAGAGACAGTTGTTTTCTGTGATGCTGATTTCAGAGTTGACAAGGATATTTGTATGTTTTGTCCATCCATTTATATAATACGCTTGAAACTCTATTTTAATTTAGATTAGTTTTCTATTTGCCAATCTTAGGAATCTTAAAAATAGAACCGAATGCTTGTGCGCCCTTTGTCTCGCACATTCTATCTAATAGTTTTCTTTATGTGTTTTAATTTTTAAGCATTGCCATCTTAATCGCGTGTCTCAGTATTATCCTTACTAATATTATAAATGCGAAAATTTGTATGTGAAGATGTTTGTTGCTCTTTCACGCAAAAACTACTGAATGGTTTTTGATGAAACTTCGCAATAATATAGCTTACATATCAGAATAATACATAGGCTATAATATATCCCGATATTCCCACGGGAAGAGGAACTGCAGGTGAAACCGCAGGATGCTGCAAGTTAAAGGTAGAATAAAAAATTAAAGAATTTGGTTTTTGTCTTCTCTTGGTAAACGTTAAATTTTATGATTTTCAGTCAAGAACTTTTTCTTGTACTGTAATGATTTTGATTAGATTGCAAAAAAATGTAACATAAAAGGCTAACCCTTTGATTGTGGTTACTAAACAAAATGAACCTTATCGCGTACGTAAGAAAAAGGGACCTGACAGATGGACGTAAAAGTAATCGAAAGGTTTGAGTAGTTTGATCTGTAGGAATCTCTAAAATATACAACTTCGCACTATGCCTACACCGTTTATCTATACTTATATAATTACTTGCTCCGACTGACTGACTGATTCACCAACGCATAACCTGTTGCTACCTGTGAATGAATCAGTCATACGAAATGTTAGTAGTTAGTGCCTAAAAAAAGGAGTTAAAGAAAATTATGGAGGGATTTTTTAGAAATTTCTCTACTAAGGTTGTGAAATAGGGGTTTAAATTTTTTATTTGGCTCTTTAATCTATGCTCTATACCAGTGGTGGGCAAACTTTTTTAACTGCGGGTCACAAAGTTTAAGAAATTCTAGAGGAGGGCCAGCTATAGAAAAAAATGCATTTTGTATTAAAGCTTTTTATAAACAAAATACCTTTTACTTTTACGCCTTGTTAGGCGTGTGAGACATATGGAATTGTTGTTTGATCTTCCATAATAGTTTAGCTTCACCGATAGGTGAATAGAATGGATTTTTTCCAATAAATAAACTAATACCTGTGACAGACTGCCGAGATAATTATAATTATGGCAAGTTAATTATGAGATAATTAAAGCTACTTTTACGGATTATATCGCGTTTGTATTTGATTTATGATTGCCCGACGTTTCGAACACTTTGCAGCATTCATGGTCACGGGCAGACTAAGGTGTCTCACGTCCAGCAAGTAAGAAAGTGAGTTTTCTTTCAAGAAAACTGAGTTTTCTTTCAAGAAAACTAAGTTTTCTTGCCGGATCTTTCTCAGTGTGGCCGCGTTCCGATCCGGTGGTAGTTTGTTAGTTTAGTTAGCTTTGTTAGTTTTTAAATCAACAAATTGTAATAATAATTGCTACAAATTTAATAATTAATAATTACTAACCATAAACAATATAATTTTTTCATATAGAATCATTTTCTTCTTACACTGGCAATAAATTTGTACTAAAATGTGAGTCAAAATTTAATAAATTTGTAACTAATTTTCTGTATCGGGTAGATAATTATAAATGTCTGTAATAACGATTACGCGCTGGATGTGAGACACCTTAGTCCACCCGTGACCATGAATGCTGCAAAGTGTTCGAAACGTCGGGCAATCATAAATCAAATACAAACGCGATATAATCCGTAAAAGTAGTTTTATTTACAATGTGTAGTGCTCGCGTAAACATCAGATATCATTAGATAATTAAAGCTTTTCAATTATAAACGTCACATTTTATTTTTTGCACCAAAATGCTGACTAGAATATTTAGGATGGATGGACTCTCGGCGGGCCAGATTAAATACTTTCGCGGGCCGTGGTTGGCCCGCGGGCCGTACTTTGCCCATCACTACTCTATACAAATAAATAAAATTTAAATGTATATTTGTAATGTTAATATATTGGACTTTTTTCATGCTGATACGGTTATTTGCATACCTATGCCTAAAAACCGGTTTAAAAAATGTTTGTGTGTCTGTCTGTTTGTTTTGGGTAATCGTCAAAATGGCTAGACGTATTTTGATAATATTTTACTACCAGGTACCTGTCTATATAAGGAGCAATGTAGGCTATGTTTTATCTCGGTATTCCTACGGGAATGGAAACTGTGCAGGTAAGGCGACTGAAACCGAAGCGAAACGAGGGCGGAGTGCTAGTTTTGAATAAAGATCTTATATCAACATTTTTGGCAAATCAGTGTTCAAAAGGGAAAAATGGGCATGCGAAATTTCTATGGCAATTTTTGAATATAAAAATGAAGTGAATGAATTTCTGTTTTCGGGATTAGAGCTCTCAGTGCAAACCCAATAATCCAGATAAATCTGACATAGCCATCTGCGGCTAGCACCTATATTCACAAAAAATAAACCATGTTTTCTGCCATGACTATCTGAAAAACTTAATGGTAGGTATAGATGGACAATGATACGCTATCACTGTGATTCGATGCCTTCGACATTTACCTACATACGCTATCTATGTGGCCATAATACAAATTTTAGCAGTTTTATCCTCGCCGTCGAGATGTGAAACTGCGCCGAAAAAATCAGTAATCCAAACGTGGACATTTTGCCCCCAGCGACACTGGTTGGTTGACATCAGTTGGCTAACTACCATCGGGTTCAGAGCCATCAACTTACCATCAACCTACAGTTTATGCAAAATCTAATAGCCATCAGCAACTGAAAGGGTTCAATACACACGCCGTCCGTTCCGTCTGGGGCAACGAAAGACCCCATACGTAACCCACCGTATTGGATATCGTCTCACCCTAACGCCCCGGCCGAAGTCCCCCCCTCGGGGATGACGTTGGTCTTTCCTCGCGCGGTCGGCCTCTCGGCGGATGACGGACTAATTCCCCGGTCCAGTCGTCCACGGCCTCGGCTAGGGCGGCATCAGGCGCAGGTATTCGCGCCTCCGCCGCCGATGACACGCTCCTCGCGCACGCGCTCCGTCGCCTCCTTCCGCTAGACTACTGCCTCGCAGAAGGCTGCGACCGCGTCCCATATATTTTCGGTCCTGAGGAATATCAGACCGAAAATCGGCAATCGTTGTTCACAAAGAGACATTACAATTTTTGTATGAGTTTAAGAAGATTAATGACTTTTGACCACTCAAATAATGAGCCCAACTATTAATTTATTTTCATCATGGTCATCATCATTTCACATACATATATGGGTCGCTAGGCAGCATGGCCGTAGCTAAGTCTTAATTTTTTTTTCAAGAAAATAAAAAAAGGCTTAAAATGAGTGTTCGCGTCAATAACCGCGACGAGTGATATTCGTCTAAGTCCGTCTAGATTCGGGTGATTTCGTCGTGCTCTCGCGCTGCTGAGACTCTGCCCGCCATTTTGACGCTGGTCAAGTAAATCGCGGCGTGAACACATAATTATACATTCTCGTTAAACACCTTCCACTAAGCACCGTTGGCGTTCTAAATTATTACAACGTACCCCACCACGCTCACAAGTGTACCGTGAACCTGCACCGTCATAGTGTATAGTGTAACAGACAATAAATTCACTGCCCGCGTTCGTCCCAATTTGCTATACCAGCTTGTCGGGTACACCTTCAGCACATTCCAACGAGAAACACCAGCAGGCCTGATCCTTCGAGAATACTCACGTCGTATGTTATTGGCGTAAACCCGCCTACAGTCCACTACGCCACAACAATGAGTTTAATATTTATGCTCAAAAATTCAAAATATCCATATTGATAGAAGATTGTTTTTCGGGCTTAAATTAAATCGGCAAGAGATAAAGAAAGTGCAGTTTTTTTCCAAATGTGTACTCGGTCCACAGTACAAATATTAACCTTTCTTCCTCCGCCTGTATATTTGAGTGCGCTTAAACTACCGAACCAATTTCAAAATTTTCACCAATGGAAAGCTATAATATCAGTGAGTAACAAGCTATATTTTATCCCGGTATTCCCACGGCAACAGGAACTACGTGGGTAAGACGACTAAAACCGAAGTGAGGCCGGGTTGCTAGTCAGAAATAAAATTTATATGAGCCCAATCGCCACATCAAAAAATTGATTGCATGATTTTACTTCAAAAATAAATGCAATCTATCGATTTATTGTTTTGTTTGTAAATAGCATATTTTATGTAAGTAATATAGTCAAATTGTATAGTAATAACGGATAAATATAATAATTTACGTAACCCGGGGCCCGAAATTCGATACTTTTTGAAGTTCGCGCGCGACCCGCGATCGAGGTATAGACTCAATGGCGAATCAATTACGATTTTTTAAGCTTATTTCTAATTATTCTTGTATAGCAAGTATTCATTGTTTTTGTGTGTTGTATAGCAAATGTTTTGTTCTTAATGTTAAAAAAAGACAATGAAAAATTTGCGTACTTGTCGTTTAAAAAGTTATGATATTTAGTGAAGTTAGTAATTGGAGACTATACCGGCCAGATTGCAGCAGGCTAGATCAAGTTCTGGCTATATAGTGAACATGAGTGAATATCACTAAATTTTAAAACGTATCCTTCAAGTTTATATTCTCTTACGTAGAATACATGTTTAGAATAAAATAAAATACCTGTTATTATTACTATTTAGTTATTTAATTAATTGTAGTTTGTAATCTCACAGTGGCAACGTAATGATCACTTAAAATAATTGATGACAAAACACCTTTCTTTCCTGCAATCCGCACCGTTACGAACTTACTCGGCAATAATCAGTGCAGCAACAATAAGCTGTACAATAACAATAAGCTGGGTAATTCCTGTTCCATAGATTAAAATCGGAGTCATTTGGTGATTGGCGGCATTGTCACTGACCGATGGCAGCGCGGTAATTTTAAAATATGAATGTATAATTATTTATACTTCTCGCCTCTCGTTATTTTAGTACAATATTAATATAATATTTTGAACATTTCGGGGGGTGGGGGGGTTTGAACCCCAAACCCCCCCCCCTCTGGCTACGCCCGTGCTAGGCAGCTAGACTAAAGAAATGATTTTATTTAAATATCTTGAAAGTTTCTAATACTCTCAATCTCAAAACAACTATTAGGTATCCTAATGTGAATATCTGAATTATTGTATAAAGCTAATATTAATAATTGAAATGTGTAATTACGAGTTAGAACAGTTTAATTGGTTCCTTTATCTTTAGTCTAACTACCACAGAGATTTCGCATTCAACCCGAACTAACTGAATTTTTATGCGAGAAAACATAAAAAATTAAAAACAATAAAACATTATATTTGAAATAAATCAAGGATCAAATAAAAACGAATTTATATACATATTTAAATTAATACATTTTTGTCGCAAGTAGCGACATCTGTTTCAATATCCAGAGACTAAATACGTCGGTCTTACATGTCTCTTTATTTCGCGCCATCTATTCATAGTTCACGTTATAAACAAGTCTTAGATAGTCTCTCAACCACCCGTTAGATGGCGCTAATAATATTTAGGAATGCTATTTGTAAGCACAAAGCCGGACTTTACTTTGAAAATGTTTCAGTAGATGGCGTTAAGTATCCCAGTATAAAATATTTGGTTCATTAATACAGAATTGGTAGTATTAAGTAATATTAAACAACTGCGCATTAATTGCAGCACAAACAATTGATGTCGGATACTCTTTATTTGATGATGAAATATACGGCTATGAAAGATAAATTCTTAGTGTGGTGACGGGAACGTAGGTACGTAAGAATACGTGATAATAAGACGGGACGTAAGAATACTATTATCGTCACTCAATTCCCATGAGTATGCATGGGCATGCCTGTGTTAATGTTAAAAATAAGCTAATAATTGACGAAGAAAAAACGGGCAGCAGCTCCCTCCTGGGACTCTTGTAAAAACTCACTGCGATCGCCAACCCGTCTGCCAAGCGTGGCGATTACGACATTATTACCTTATATAATCATTAGGGAGGCCTGCGTCCAACAGTGAATAGTGAAAGGCTGAATGACGATAATGATTAAAACAAGTATCAAAAATATTTTGTATACCCATTTTAAAATGAATGTATCTATATTAATTTTTACACTCATTTTAAAATGTATGGTATTTTGTTTTCATAGTATTTATCATTAAAAATGGTTTGATTTATAAAAGAAATTCATTCAGGGGTTTACCTGTGGCTGAAGCCTTAGACACAGCCATGGGATGGTCGGCAAAGAATTTAATATGCTATTTATATTGAGACCAACTGCAGGAGGGCGGCATCCGGGTACTTTGTTGCTGAGATGTCGAGGATATAGATACGTGAAATGATAATATAACCGGAGAAATACCTACAGCAGGTTATGGGCGAAGATAGGCCGCATAACATTCCATAGAAAGACAATTTGAGCAGGGTACAGCCTGTAATTTCTTTCTAGTATAATTACAGTTTAGTTTTATTGGACTTTTTTATAATTATGACTTGTTCAAGTAAGGAGGTACTTAATATATCGTATATTGCAGTAGAATATTAATTAAAAAACTTTAAATACTTATTAATTTTACTTCTTAGGTACTGGTGGTAGCATGCTGTTAATTATGTTGATGTTACAAGAATGTGTGCGAAACATAAACAAATTATCAGCTTTATAATGAGAACTTTGTTTGGTTTGTTTACATTGTATTTGAAAAGGTCAAACAAAAAGGCATTAGGTAAATGTGAGTAGAGAGTTTAAGCAAATATTCTGAGATATAGCCCTAGCGTTTCATGTTAAACAAATCAGGAACTGTGGACCCGCCACACTTCAACTAATGCTTCACTGCAATTGTCTTATAATTTTACGACGTTGTTCGCTTAAAACATATCAAAATAATATTACCTATATTATATTTAAAAATAAATCTCAGTGCTTAACAATTGGGTCTAAAACTTATATCTTTAAAGGTCTATAAGGCAATCGACACGCTATAGTTTTAATTCGACCTGATAAGTATACTTTTATTTAAAAAAAAGTCTGGGGTGCTTGTCATCAAAATTTGATTGTTCACTTATTACTCAAATATGGTATGTTAAAGTAAAAAGTTTATCTTAATTTTAAACACTAATATCCTATAGAAGCGGCCAATAGAGAGCCCTCTGAATTTTCTTGCCGGATCATTTCGACCTCAGAGCCCTCATACTGTAATGGGTAGATATACATTTCTGTAATAACTATGACTTTTTGGACATGAGACATCTTAGTTCTCCCGTGTCCATGAAAGTGATCGAAACGTGGGAAATTAACAATCAAACACCACCACAGTCAAACGGATAACATGGTTTTGTGGGGCTATGTCCACATGTACAATTTGTCTTTTATAATAAAAAAATAAACACAAACAATAAGCCTTATCAATAATTCGTGTGGTGACGGAGTAAGCATACAGCTCACCACCCTCTCTCTTGCCCGTGGGTGTCGTAAGAGACTATGCAAGAGAAGGAAAAGATCGAAACAAAACCCTATGCCAACACGTCTGACGAACGTGCTACAGTGAGTCAATTTTCTCCCATAATGGAGGAGGTCAACAGTTGAACCTGTGTGGGTTCAGATGAAACACAAACATGATAAAGTATGGCACTATTATCTCAAGGGAACTAATCACTAAAATAAAATTATTCTAGGTATATCTTCTACCTTCTCTTTTATCTAAGAAATAATCTAGGTATGTGCCAATTTTCATCAAAATCTGGTTGTCGGTTTACGTATGATTGAGTAACACTTTCACATATTACTTTCACCCGAGTAGTTCAGATTACAGTAGAAATAAAGTGATAAATATGGCCTTTCTTAGTCGCTGATAATGGTGAAAGCATTTTTAAAATTCGTTGAAGTCCGGTAGTTTCTTTCGTTTAGTTACCGTTCATTTGGCAGTACCGGGATGAAAGATTGGCTACATACGCGTTTATTACCCGCGTCTGACGTAACTTCTCTTTGGGAAAATAATTTTAAAATCGGTTAATATCCCATTGTTTCACTCGCATAGTTCCTGTGTATTTTTATCCTGTCCCCATGGGAGCGGGATAAAAATCGTAAAAGTCTACATATGTTACTCGCTGACAAGGCTTTTTCATTGGTAAAATAATTTTTAAAATGTGTCAAAATATGCGATTTCAGTCATGTAGTTCTTTTGGGAAGATCGGGATATAAATAGCTTACATACATATAGCTCTTTAATAATTTAGCTTTCTATTGCTAAAAGAATTATTAAACTCGATTAACATCCTGCAGTATCTCTTGTGTAATTCTCGTTTCTGTGGATAGATAGAAATAGCATACTTAGATTGATAATGTTGCTGTCTATTGGTGATAAAAAAAATTAAATTGTTTTTTATTCTTAACTTACGGAAATTACTACTTTAACATAAATATCTCTAGCCTAAATATAAAAGTAATTGAGCTTAATATAAAATAATCAATGCATTTCAAAAATACAAAAAAGATAAAAATATGTTTAGGTATCTATGCTCAATAGTATTTCGAATGGCTATAGGTTAACCTCTATTATTTTTATAAACACTATCGC
Organism: Lymantria dispar; assembly: GCA_032191425.1. NCBI lineage: Eukaryota > Metazoa > Arthropoda > Insecta > Lepidoptera > Erebidae > Lymantria > Lymantria dispar. The sequence continues at coordinate 16,961,344 of CM063446.1, read as the reverse complement.
ACGAACCAAATAGCGATGAAGCAAAAACGAATAAATAAAATTTTTAACTACTATTCCTTTGAGTGCTACAAAAAAATAGCAACATCTTTAACAATAGGAAAAAATTAGATATTTTCGCATTTCCGGGGCAAATATTGACACATAATAAACACAATAGTGTAGTTAATATTTTTAAAGACACAAATTTCAACGTTGGCTTAGATTTGGTCCTATTAATTAGCGAGTTGTTGTTAGAATTTTAGATTTATTTTTAAATTTTTATTTATTTATTTAAGACAACACCCTGCACTAAGGAAATAATCCTTGTATTGCGGGGGACTTTACAAACATATAATTAACGGACACAAATTACATCCAGACTCAGAACAACAATTTGTGGATCGCACAAAGTGTTGTCCCGCGTGGGATTCGAACCCCCGACACTGGCGCTGTAGGTCGCTATCATTAACCACTACGCCATTTGATTCAATTGATCATTGATTTGAAAAGTTCATATCTCTAGTTTAATCTATTCCTTAATGTGATGCCGTATTATTTATATACAAAAGACACGGTTTATTTACGATATCTGGAACCCTTTTTGTCCGGATTCAAATCATCAGAGTAGGCTGTAACGTGTATTAAAATTCTCAATTCGCCGGGATTAGTAACTACCTATTGTTCGTGCCAGGGGCCAGACCGTCCATAAACGTAAACAAGGCGACGGCCTAGGGAACTCAAATGTAGAGTAGGTACGGCGTTTTTACTGTATTTAGAATATTTTGTATAAACAGGGAATATTTAAGTGATTCGCCTAAGGCGCCAATTTCATTTTACTTTATTTGGACCTAAACTATCTGTCTGTATAATTATGAGTCCTTGAAACTGACAACAAACGCCTGAAAAAGTCTAGGTATAAAAATATCTTTAAAGACTTTATTGCCTTATGATTCTGTTTGATTTTTTTTCCAAGGTTTCGGACACTAAAGCATAAATAGTTACTTTAAGACGGTGGTTGACGGCATTCATATGGTAATCGCAGAGGTTCGATGTACCAGCTAGAGTTTAAGTTTTATTAATTTCATTGTTTTATATGCATCGTTTTATTAATTTCAAACCAACCAATTATTGTTAATTAAAATTTGATTATTAGCTATTATATAATAGCAAGTTACATGATTTGAAAAAAAAAAGAAGAAATTCTAATATGTTAAAGCACCAAATCAAAGTGCGCCAACATTGATAAATATCTGCCAATTATTGTTCATTAGAGACAAAAAACTGGATAAATAACAATTTATAATAATATTTTAAGGTCTGAAACATAAAAACAACAACGCTACTACTAATAAATCATGAACTATTACTGAACCCCACTTAGAATTAATATGTAACGACAATCGCAGTGTTATACAAATTATTAAATGTAATGTAATAAATGCAAAATGATATAAAACATCATTTTCAGCAGACTAGATTATGTGACTTAACGTTGTATGAATACAATTTGCGACCCCCTTTTTTGTCTGTGGGGCTCGTACAAAAAAAAAAGACATCCGTGGGTGTCGACTAAAGGATGAAATATGCAGTAAATATGTATGCAAGAGAAGGAATACTCGAAATAAAGCCCTGTACCAACTTGTCTGACCAGCGTGGTGCAGTAAAACAATTTTTCCTCTTATTGTGCAGGAGGCTCGAGCCCAAAAGAGGGTAACGTATATAAGCAGATGAATAATAGATAAAAAGATAAATGATCAAAGCTCTATAAAAAATAAAATTAATATCTCGATTATAAACTGCCAAATTAATTGGTTATCCGTCCATCAGCCCTTAAACGGCGTAATGTCAATCACCACGTGAGAACATCGCTGACAATTTTTTTGGAAATCCCTCAGTCTGTCATAGAAAAGTAAGTTGGGGATAAATTATATTCTCAACGACACACGAGATTGGAATAAGAATGATTTTTTAGACTTTGTCGTAGATATCGTGAAAATAAATTAAAAGTAGCAAATTGGAAATAAAAGTTTTTGTCAATCCGCCTGGCTAATCCTAGTAAGCTAATTTCCCTCATTTGCAGAAAATGCATGTCCAATAATAGCCTGCTTTCCCTGATTTAGATGTACCAATTTTGATAAAAGAAGATTTTGTCTTTAATAGACTTGATTATTTTATTTAAAAACAAAATATTTATAACACTATCTCGCAATGGTCTCTGATATTTATGCATGTATTCTAATATTTTGAAAATAAAAATTAGTAATTAATAATAATTTAGCTTCATGACCGCTGACTTTTCTTGTCGGATCTTTCTTAGAATGGCCGCGTTCCGATTCGGTTGTAGTATATTAGATTTATTACGTTTGAATTAATACATTGTTGTTATAATTACTACAAAATAAATATTTAATCATTACTAACTATAAAGAATATTTTTTTTTCATATAGAATCATTTTCTTCTTGTAATGGCAATAAATTTGTACCAAAATGTGGGTCAAAATTTAATAACTGTAAAAAAATAAATCTCTGTAAAAACAATGATTTGAGACATCTTAGCCCGTCTGTGACTGTGTCGCTGTAAAGTGCTCGAAACGTCGGGCAATCAAAAATCAAATATAGATGCGACAAAATTCGTGAAGTTAAGTACATAGTTTTATTTATAACCATCTCGCAAGTCTTTTCCTTACCTACCTATATTGTTGCTGTTAGTTCATGCTTTGTTTTTCAAGTTTTATAAATAACTAGCTGACCCAATATATGTTGTTCTGTTCAAGTAAAATAAGAGGAATTCTCCTTGAAATCGGCAGCGCCACCTACCGGGTCCAATTGTGAATCTAAACCATTCTCGAATCCCCTATATAAGGATAAGTTTGTCTGGTAGAAGGTATGTTTATTTATACAGGATTTTTCGAAAATAAATCGAGTCAAGCTTAAAGATACATTGTTTATTAAGAGCCCTTTGACGCACATTTATCTGTTATTGCCAATTGTTAGCTATTATAGATTTATAACGGGATTTTTTGAAATTAGCATAATAGGAATAAAAGTTGTGTTCATTATATTTGTTTTAAAAAGATGTTTCTCTAAAAAATGAATTCTGTCTATATCTATAATTTTTTGTGAATTCAGGATAAGCAATGTAGGGGGTAGTAAAACGTCTGAAGCAGAAAATTTATGCGTCACAGAAAATATTTGGATAGTAAATGGTTGTTAATTTGTATCAAAAAAATATTCATACAATCCAAGTTCAGTCGCTGCGTTCGCAATAATTATTTATTTGGTTTTATATGGAATTTTCAGTAGATTTATGAAATAAAACTACTTATGAGAATGTCGTGGCGTTTTTTTTTATTTTGATGTGAAACATCTATAGGTGAGGGTAAACCTGATCGTTGGCGTGACGTATACAGGCCGGCGACGTAACGCCACGCTATACGTAGTAGTGTGTGAGTGTTTTTAATTTTTATTCATACATTATGCCATATTAGCTCCTGTTGTAATCTGGTCTTTTATGCATATATACTTGTACAAAATAATTTTGATGTTTCACATCCGCTAAGCGTCCTGAGGGATTGCTCACTTTTTTGTATAGCCAGTCTTTTAAATACTTTAAAGTAAACTGGTTATACATAGTAGGGCACTAAGAACAGGTACTGAAATATGAGAGGAGGATAGCTTAATAGTGATGAGTTTCTCATAGGGACTCCTCAGTAGGTAATTATTGCATTCGTCTGTACTTTGTATTGTTTTATTAAAATCTGCTAATTTTACATCAATATTCTAAGATAAACAAAAATAAGACCAATCTTCAAAGTATAATTTACTTGAACTGATGTTCAAGTCATAGTACTCAAATCGTAATCGATTCACGTTACAAATAGTGGGTACTTAGTTAAAATTTAGGATATAACACGTTTATTACAATTGCATATCGGCGACTTACCCTCGAAAGAGACCTCAGTAGTTTAGCAGTCTATTGGACTTACCACTATTTTACCACTACTATTTATAAGGGCATGTAATCAATTATTATTGTCTTGTTTCAGGTAAATAATCCCCTGATTGTAGCCCCACTGGTATCATCAATTAAGTGAGTATTATATTCTAAGTCAAGAATATTTGAAAGCGATAACTATAAATCATATCAAGTCCCAACTAGAATTTATTGAAACCTTCGTCACATACGACGCATCCATAAATCCGATAGATGCTCTCTTGTGACCAATTTCAGTAAAACAATTTGATTACGGCGTGTCTAGAATTTATTTTAAAGACTTTTTTGCTGCTTTTTTTATAACTAAGACATACTCGTTGATTCTATATACATAAAAAAATGTTTGATTTCATTGTTATATGCGTGCTACTGTAATCGTAAAACGCTCAGTATAAATCTACATAGGATCATGAAGAAGATTATTAATATCAAGAAATGGCGTAGCGTGGAGTATGTACTGAAACGATAGCCAACGTTCCATTAAAAAAAAACATGTGATACCTAAATCTCTGGCATACATACATTTTTATGCAATCATACATGAATTAATGTTATTATAACAAACAGTACTTGCTTCTTAGTTACAGCGTAATGAAATCATTTTGAATAACAAAATTTTACATTTAAAATGTAGGAATATTAGCAGTATAAATCATGTCATATAATTCGTTTAAGGAGATTAGATAGTCATTATTCAGGCTTGCTTTGATAAATGTGAGCAATTTTCAAATTCTTCTAACAATATTCATTCTAATCATTCATTCTAGTTAAATAGGTGATTATAACTATTATTAAGATTTAACCGCAATGTCACCAAAAACTATATTTCTCTCACTTTAGTTGATTTTGCTTATTTCTGAGCACTGATGATCTGAAAATCTTCATTCTATAATACGGATACGATACCGGGGATTATATGGACTATCGTCTATCAATGTTTGTATTGAAGATAAGACCTAGTAATAATATTTCGAGAGATGAATAAATATTTTTATTCAATAGATATCTACCTCGATATTTTCACATTAATAGAAATATATCACTCGTTATGAAATCCCATTTCTCATTCGAATAAAGGAAACTATACATAATTATGTAAGTGTTGCTATTTTGTCAATCTCTTCAGGGAAAGACTGTAAAGAAAATATAAAGAACCCTTAATTTTATAATATAGAGATAAAGAACCCTTATTTTCTGTGTAACATTTCATATCTAAAAAATCAACCAGATATAGACTGAAAACACGTTTGCGAGAACAGTTGTAATTTTTACTGTTAATTATTAGGGACAATCAGTAAAGTGTCATGCAAATCCCCATTGTAAAACTGGAACTTAATTTGCAGTTAATACGTCTATAAAGTTAGTGATTACATAAATGGGATAAATTGTTAAGTTTCAACATCATATCCATTATGGCTCACTCATAATGTTTTAGTATGAAATTTACCGAATTGTAACATCTGTTTGAGGCAAATTTACAATTAAAAGAAATGAATAATTTTGAAAATTAATGTAAGTAAAACCATTTTATGGATATTGTCGCATTTGTATTTGACTTTTGATTACCCGATGTTTCGAACACTTAACATGGTCACGAACAGACTGTCGATTTAACATAAAGACATAATATAAATATTTACATAAATATTTTTTAAGTACAATTATTATTAATCAATCATCTGTTTTAAAAATCTAATATCAATATCTGTTTTTTATTTATTGTCGCTAACTGGTGAATCTGGTTTTTGTAATATTAATAATAAATTACTACTAGTATAGGTTTGCGGATATGGCTATATAGAGGTCATAAAAATCTTTATCCACTCAACATCAATGTAGTTCATTGTGTTTCCGCTTTTTAGTTTTTGCATTATAAGCGGGTTCTATAGATCTACTCTAATCTAAATATAGTCCTGAACTTGAACTGGACCCTGATTTAAAATATATTTAAAAGAATGGTTTCAGAAAGGTTATAATATATAAGTGTAATTATATTTTACTAGCTGACCCGGCGAACTTCGTAACACCATATTTTTTTTTGTAAATATATTTTCTAAATTTACGAAAATATAGTCTCTAATGGAAGAATCATTACAGCTTTGTTGGGAAAGATTCGATAGTTTTGGTCGCGGCATTGTTAATGATGATTCAAAGAGAATACAGATGACTCATTATTGATTTCTGACAAAATTATAATATTCAAATTTTCAACCATACTTAACTACAGACAAAATTTCATTTGCATTTTGTTATTACATATCAAATGCGTTTTTTTATACTACGTTTCATAGTGACTTGTTTTCTGTTTCACATTTTATGTCACGTCACACGGGAACGCGATCGAACGGGAATAAAAGAGTTATTGGCGAAATCTTGTAAAAACCATTAAAAAAGAGACGGTATAAAAAGTATCCTATGTCCGTCTCCTGCTTCTAAGCTACTTCCCCACCAATTTTCAGTCAAATCCGTACAGCCGTTCTTGAGTTATAAATGTAGTAACTAACACGACTTTCTTTTATATAATTATATAGATTAAAAACTAAAGCAGTAGAGTTCGAAAAACATGTATGGGAACTGTGAATGTGTGTTGAAAGGTAAGTCTGTTAAAATTGTTTCAAGTGGTAAAGTAGTCTAACCCTCAAGGCAACAGACGGGATGCTATCCGTATTTATTATAAATGGTTATATAGTTACATATCTCCTATACTTGCATAATATTTTTATAAATACAGTAATTTAACGTATTTCTCCATTTACGTGCTTAATGCTTTGGTTTGCATTGCTAGGACAATAAATAATACCCATATAATAATATGTATTAGTGCTTTATGCAAAATTATGCAAATTGTATTCTAATGATATAAGCGATTTGTTATTAAATTCAACGTAATGCTCATAAAGTTCATTCTGCAACTCTGCGGAGTTAGCACTGGTTTCGCTTTTATACAAAAATAACTTGATTTTTCTGTGGAGTGGAAATATATACGTCAAACAGAATATCGATTGTGACAAAACACATTCGTGCATGAAACATATATCTTACGTTCAGGTATCTGGCTGTCGCTATTGTTCACTAACTGGGTCACGTAAACATGTATTTTGCGTAAAAACTTAAAATATTCGTAAAACTGGACGCTACGACGGGACTGGACGCACTAATAATAATCGAATAATTTATTGCCATACATAATAACCATTAACTTTTTGTGAATTATCTTGGGTTCTATTCAGTTATATAAAGTACTGTTAGTTGAATAAACACCAAAATAATCTATACCAATAAATAAAATTGGAGTGTCTGTTTGTAATGTCAAAATAATAGGCTTTTTTCATGCTCACACGGTTATTTGCACGACAGCTATGCCTAAAATACAGATTAAAAAATTTTTGTCTGTCTGTCTGTTTGTGCCGGGTAATCTTCAAAACGGCCGGACCGATTTTAAAATTCTTTCACCAATGGAAAGCTATAATATCAGGGAGTAACTTAGGCTGTATTTTATCCCGGTATTCCCACGGGAAAGGGAACTACGCGGGTAAAACAACTAAAACCGAAGCGAAGCGAGGGCGGGTTGCTAGTAATTATTAAAATTATATCATGTTTGGCAGAAATCCATTTTATCTTCCTTAAGCCCCCATCTGAAAACCCAATTGTTGTTACTTGGATTTTTTTAGTTTTACGAAGAGCCGCCGGCATTTATACAACACGATATTACTTGTATAATAACATTTAATGTATTTACTTTTCTCAGGAATTTAAAATTGCTATTTTTAAATATGCCTGTTTATTTTTATTTTACGTACAGTCACAAGGTTTTTAAATTAAAAGTTTTTAATTCTATTAAGTTTGAATTTTGCTATATTTTAGCTACATTATGTTCAAAGTGTATTTATTCTAAACTCATAGTGCATATCAGTAACTTCATAGTGCAAATAAGAGTTTGAAAGAAAAATATTGTTTAATGGGCGGTTAAAATAAGGATTCATTATTCCACATGCCGCATTAGATTCCCACACAGGACATAAATTGTGCGATTCACAAATTTTTGTTTTCACACTGTGTATATAGATATACGTATACTGAAATTATACTACTTTATTTTATATATATTATAACCAGCCCGTTTCATGCGCTAAATAATATGACAACATTGACAGCTGATTTTAAATGCATCCACAAGACTAAACTATACGTTAGTTGGTAACAGAAGTGCTGTTGTACTTGCATAGCTTTGACGAACAGAAACATCGATTGTTGTGGCCGGATGCTGTTACCATTTCCGTGTTCAACGTGAGCACATCTATAGAGCTTTAGGTATGGAACGGAACTCGTTATCGATCAACTACCTGTATAATTATTACAGAGGATATCATTATTTTCAATTCCCCCTAGACTTTGTGTCACAGACAGCCATTAATACAAACAGATATTAATTTTTTAAGCGAAGAATAAGCTTAGAAACGAGAAGAATTTCGTCGTTTTGCATTTTATTTACCCTTGTTTGTTATAGAGACAATATTATGGTAATTAATTATGTTATTCGTGTTGCTGGCGAACCTTAACGCAATGTAAACATCTCACGTAGTTGAGAATTCTCGGTTATTCTCAAATATTATTGTATGAATCTTTGGTGATATTTTGACGCGCAACGTTAGCTAAAAATGAGTTTTGGCTTTGTATGGAGATTGCGAGCGGAATAATTATTTTTGTGAAGCTCGAGGGTACAGTCCGCGTTCCCATTTATCTAGAGTTGCTTGCATTTAATCGTTTGTTTTGGAGACTGTTCAAGCTTGGTATAGTATTTAATGCTATAAGATAGGACCTACCTAGAGTGTAGCTGCTCAATTTTTTCCTCCCAGAATATTTTCGTCATATATAATTAATTTGCCAGTATATCACTGATAATATTTTCTTTTTTTTTATGTATTTTAGACAAATTATTATGATTTTCCCTAATGATAGAACGAATTATTTTACCGGATAAGCTTCAAAAATATACTCTTTTTTTGCTAAGGAATGATATGTTCATTTCTATACATCTGATAACGTGTTTGCAAATCTAGCAGTTCAAATATTCTATTTCTTTCTTCTTTACATCACACATATTCTACAGAAAGCTTGTGTAGTTGGAACTATTAGATTCAAAAATCCTCTTAATGGGAGGATAACTAGTTTACAGTACTGCGCATTTCAAATTAATTAATATATCTTTCCTCTCGGATTTCTTTTTTTTTTGTAGTGATATTATCTGTTTACGTCGCTTACTTGTTTCATACAAGCGTGGGGAAGCAAGAAGTCGTAACTCATCATTTAATATGTATTTATTTTATTTAGAGCTAAAATGGACGAGCAGGCAGATCACCTGATGATATCCACTGTTTATGGACTTAATAATGTCAAGAGCACAGATTTTAGCACAATTTGGAGTTAACAACTTCGGTAACAAAATAAAATTTGAATGTATATAATCGTCACATGTAGTAGAAGTAATTTGAAAAATTTAATTTGTAAATAATGGTAGGTGACTATTAAATTGAAAATAAAAAAGAAATTATTAAAAATTAAAAAAGTATATATCGATAATATAATAACAGTAATATTTATACTTATTAATAAGGTACGTTTTTATATCTAGCCTACAAGCAGTTAAGTTTATACTACCACAAACAGCTCGTGCCGATTTAGAACAATATATTTAATTTTAGTTTTACTACTAATAACGATCATGTTTAATTTTAGCATTCACAAGTCATTGTCTCAAAAAAGAGAATGGATATAAACGGCATTCAGTCCATCTTTTCATCCATTCATTAATTTATCTTTCAAGCTCATGGAGCAGAAGAAAGCAAGGACGGTGCAATCTTTAGTCGATTGGTCCGAACATAGGCAGCTAAATAGGCAGATCTCCAGGTCTGTGCGTCGCTATATTCGCAGATTTAATATGCTCCGTATTAAAGAAGCGTTAGAGCGGATTTATGGCTCGAAAATGTTCGCACAAGATCTGTCTATTGGGCAAAGCCAAATGCCTAAGTTGAAGACCGATGACGGCACTGTCATTTCATCCTAAAGTGAGATCTTGGAAGTGGTTGAAAGGTTCTATGGACAGTTATAATCCTGTTGTCGGCTTGATTCAAGATTCCAGATCCAAGTTAACTCGGCACTATACCGAAAAAATCCCGGAAATCAGCTAATACAAGATCAGAATGGCTCTCAAGCAACTAAGAAACGGTAAGGCACTGGGAGATGACGGAATTACGGCAGAGCTCCTGACGGCAGCTGGTCTTAAAAGCCCTTTTGAAGTTATTTAATTCCGTTATCCTCGGGGGCGACGTTCCAGAGTCGTGGACCAGTGTGGTGGTGTTGTTCTTCAAGAAGGGCGACAAAGCTCTTCTAAAGAATTACAGACCCATCTCACTCTTGAACCACGTCCACGAGTTTTTCAAGGGTCATCACCGATCGACTCACGTGCAAGCTCTATGTCTTCCAGCCGTCCGAACAAGCCGGCTTCCGAAAAGGCTATTGCACCATATGCCATATCCCTCCCGCTTCGGCAGATTATCCAAAAGACTGAGGAATATAATCGGTCTCTCTGTATAGCGTTTGTGGACTATGAGAGAGCCTTTGATTCAGTCGAAATTTGGGCGGTGCTGCAGTCCCTTCAACGGTAATAAATCGACCATCGTTATATCGAAGTACTGAATAGAAATATATTATATAATAATATATAGAAATATATTATATAATTTGTTTGTATAGAAACCCCACAATGTCAGTCCATATCCGGGATAAGAGTACGAAACCGATCCAGTTGCAGAAAGGCGTGAGACTGGGAGACGTGATCTCTCCGAACCTGTTCACCACTGCACTGGAGGATGTCTTCAAGCTCTTAGACTAGACCATACTCGGCATCACCATCAACGGGGAATACAGCACTCACCTTCGATTTGCAGACGATATCGTAGTCATGGCAGGATCAATGGAGGACCTAGGCACTATACTCAATGATTTCAGCAGGGTGTCCCAACTGTTGGGTTTACGAACGAATATAGACAAGGCAAAAGTCATGTTAAATACGTGTGATTCCTATACCGGTCCTAGTAAGCAGTGCGATTCTCGAAGTTGTCGATCATTATGTTTACCTTAGACAAACAGTCCCGTTAGGTAGATCAAATTTCGAGAAAGAGGTCAGCCGACGAATCCAACTAGGCTGGGCAGCGTTCGAGAAACTTAAGAGGATCTTCTCGGCCAACAGACCTCAGTGTCTGAAAACACAGGTCTTCGACCAATGTGTGTTACCAGTAATGACTTACGGCACGGAAACGTGGTCTCTAAATGTAGGCTTCATAACGAAGCTCAAAGTCACTCAGCGTGCTATGGAGCGGCTATGCTCGGGATTTCTGTGCGAGATAGAATCAGAAATACGGAAATCCGCAGAAGAACGGGTGTAACTGACATAGCACGAAGAATTAGCACGCTGAAATGGTAATGGGCAGACCACATCCTTCGACGAACCTACAACCGCTGAGAAAGAAAGGTTCTCGAATGGCGACCACGTATCGAACGACGCAGTGTAGGATGCCCGCCCACTTGGTAGACCGACGACCTGGTGGAAGTTGCTGAGCGTTGTTGGATGTAGGCGGCACAAGACCACACTCTGTGGCGTAATATGAGGGAGGCCCACGTCCAGCAATGGGCGGCGATAGGCTGAAATGATGATGATGATCATTCATTTATCTATCTAATCATCTATCTATCTTTCCAACCAAAAATCGATAAAACAATAGTTTTATCCATCCAAACATTCAATTACTCATAGCGTGCCTTCCACTGCCTTGGATGCATCAAGCCATAAAAAATTTGCTAGTTTCTATGACTACTACTGAAATTTACGGGGTGTCATTAGATTGCATTCTTAAGTCGTCAACACAGGGTTGACGCAGGCTTACAACGGTTTTATTAGCATTTTTAGGCCCATCTAATATGATTATTGCATTTGTAAGTGTTGGTGAACTAAACGTTTTTCTGTTTTTCAACACTCACAACCCTTTTCACGTAATTACAGGAATGCATTGTGTATACGGTCACAATACGTGGACCGTTTACCGCTGTAAATCGTTGAGCTGCTGAATCACAAAAGTACTGCAGATGAATATTAAAATGCCAAAACAAGTCCTTCCTTTAAAAATGCACATATTTTCAATGACTATTCTTCAAAATGTGGTAATTTTGATACAGTTACGAACTAAAATAGGAAATAGCCCTGCATTTGGTGTATTACTCATTTATATTAAAGTAAAACTGTGTATATTAAAGTAAAGCAGTTTTGTTCCGCAACAAAAATCCGTGTAGAGGAGCATTGCAGATATTTGCGAATTATTTTTTGGTTATTAACCGCCTGGTGTGTTGTTTTTATTTAAAGCAACAGTTTGGATTCTTTTTAAATTTAATATTGACGAAAGTTGTTAAAATTATGTGTAACTTAAAAAAATGATAAGTACCTTTATTAATATTTAACTAGAATGTTCTTCCAGAAACTTCACTTTATCGGCATTGATTTATCTATCCCAGTGGTATTGTTTCACAGAAGCGAACAGGTAATATCACAAGATTTCGGATAGATTTCGATAAACAAAACAATAAAAACAAATCTCGAAATCTTTGTGACGCGTCATTCGCCCATTCAATATCTTATAAGTATATAAACTAGCTGACCCAACAGACGTTGTTCTGTTCAAGTAAAATAAAAGGAATTCTCGATGAAATCGACAGCAGTAATAGGTACTAACCGACTGCAGCGCCATCTCCCGGGCTAATTTATGAATTTAAATCATCCAGGCCCCCACTTGAATGCATTCACAAAAATTCATTCAAATCCATCCAGCCGTTTAGTTGCAGTATATACAAATAACCTAAACACCTAGTCATTAAGTTTTCATAAATTTTCTGATTTCCTGTGCCAATTTCTAATTTTATTTTTTCGTAAAAGCCTTTCTCGAAGTAATAGAAAAATTAAAAAAAAAGATGGACGGAATCGGTAAAGTCGTTCTCAAGCTATGTTATTGTCCTGCCCGAACAGCGCCACCTACCGGGTCCAATTATGAATCTAAACCATCCTCGAATCTCCTTGAACACACACAAAAAATTTCGTCAACATCGGTCCAGCCGTTTAGGAGGAGTTCAGTAACATACACACGTACGCTAGAAATTTATTTATAAGATTTCTAGCGTACTGTATGTCACTGAACTCCTCCTAAACGACTGGACCGATGTTGACGATTGTGTGTGTGAACACACACAAAAAATTTCGTCAACATCGGTCATAGGTCAAATTTCGTCAACACATTCGAGGATGGTTTAGATTTACACTTGGACCCGGTAGGTGGCGCTGTTCGGGCAGGACAATAACATAACTTGAGAACGACTTTACTGATTTCGTTCATCTTATTTTTTGCGCATTCTAACATTTTAAAAAAGGCTTTTACACGGGAGAAAAATAAGAAAGTTGCACATAAAATTAGAAAATTTAAGAAAACTTAACGTTTAAATATACTTTTCTAACGTATCATTTTTTTCGACTATATAAACTTTTCTATCTTTATATATATAAATTTTCTGTTTGTGTCTTTATAATTGAACTCTTTCTAAACGGCTGGACCAATTTTGATGACTTTTTTATGGCCATTCCGATGGATATGAATTCTCATATGCATCGGAATAGCCATTCGGCACATCCAAACCATTCTGTTTAGATTAATAATTGCAACCGGTAGGTAGCGCTGCGATCGATTTCAAGTGGAATTCAATTTTCTATTTTTAACAGATTTGAACAGAACAACGTCTGTTGGGTCAGCTAGTACAATATAATGAAGAAGCGATATAGTGGAACCGTGGCTCAAAAGTGTTCGGCCGAGTTTCTTATCTGAGAAAGCTAAATGTGTAAGCTGAAGATCAATAATTCTAGAGTAAGATCTCAGGATATGTCGAATATTTCTATAAGAATATACGATCGATACGATAAATAAAATACGATCCCATAAACCTCTTGTCAGCTTGGTCCTTGACTGCAGATCCGGGTTGATTCGGTACTATATCAAAGAATCCCAGAGATTCTCCAGTACGAAATCAGAATTGCTTGGAAATAATCAAAGAATAGCAAGGCACTGTGAGGTAATGGAATTACCATAGAGCTCCTGAAGGCAGGCGATAAGCCAAGTATTAAAAGCCCAATAAAGTAGTTTAATTCTGTTATTCTCGGGGCTATGTTTCAGAGTCGTTGACAGAGGGTGTGTTGTTGTTTTTCAAAAAAATTATACGCTCTCGAGGAATAACAGACTTGTCTCCTTATGAGCCACATTTACAAATTATTTTCTTGGGTTATTGCTAACCGACTCACGCATAAACTCAACGACTCGGCGTATAAACTGGATTCTGAAAACATTGTAGTACTATATTACACATCCACAGGCTATGCTCGATTATACAAAAGATCGAGGAGTATAATTGGTCCCTGTATGTAGTGTCCTTTTATTATGTTGGGGTATTGCTGCAGTCCCATAAGCGGTGCCAAATTAATATTTGTGTTGAAATGCTACTGTGTTAGACTCACCTTGATGACACTTTCGCGATCTATTTAGTATTAACTATTATTCAACCTTACCAATAAACTACCGATATCACATACAATCACCATTACACTAAACGTATAATAATTGAATGTCTAATACGACTCCAACTGCAACATACTGTTCCTTGGCCGTCGATCGACTAAGAACTAACATATTTTTTTTGTTGTGTGTATAGCTGTTGACCGCAGATGGCCTTGACAGCTTGACCCGGACTATGGGTGAGCGCCGATGGCTCTCAACCCGGTATTAAGATCTAACAGCGGCCGTGACCCGTTATATATGTCGCTACTGCGCTAAAAATATTTGAATACCGCCACATGAAAAATGAAAATACAAAAGTATCCTATTATTAATATCATGTTGTTACAATTATGTCCAACATTTTTAAGATCGTGACATAATATGTCTGTCCGCATCGAGTAGGTACTAAACTGATCTAGTTGCAGAGAGGTATGAGATGGGGAGATGTCATCTCTCCGAAACTATTCACCGCCGCCGTGGAGGATATGTTCAAACTTAGACTGGAACGGATTCGATATCAATATGAATGGTGAATACATTATATTGATCTTCGATTTGCAAATATATCATTTGTTAACTACAAATGCACTTTTTTAGTGGACAACAGCAACGTATAAAATTCTGAAAATTTAATATGTTTTAATTATATAAACTCACTCACTATCCGTGTGGTGACGGATTAAGAATACAATTCACCATTCCCTATCTTGCCCGTGGATGTCGTACAAGACGACTAAGGGATATAATATGCACATAAGATCTGTGCAAGAGAAGGAAAACTCGAAATGAAATCCTATACCAACATGTCTGACCAGCATGGTATAGTAGGTCAAATTCCCTCCCATTGTGGAGGAGGCCCGAGCCCAACAGTGGGACGTATGTGGGCTGCGATGATGATGATGATATAAACTCATATTTATATAATACAATGAAATACAAATAGAAGTGGTCCACAATAAACCTTCAGGCTGATAGGGTTCCTTGAAAGACCAACTTTTGCTTTAAAAAAGGCTTTATGTATTGTGATAAAAAACGGGAGCAAAGACCGGATCATGATGTCGTTGTTGTCTTCTGATCCTCACAATGAAGGGTTATTCTGCTAAGTGCCAACTGCAGCAGATTGTACTTTACTGCGGATTGTATGAAACAAAAATTAAACATTGACCATCATGTGTGATATATGCTGGAAAGCTTTTAAGCCATTTGTTCAAAAGAGATGACTGGAAGTGCTTTGTTTTTCTACTGTCAGTTCTTTCACTACTTATCAGCGACACAGCCATGACCTGCGTCAGCCTGTTGTACCGTTCACTAAGTGGAAACTGCTAGAGAACGCTTGGTGATGAAAGGTAGAATTTATATCGCCCATGCACGTTTTCCGTGTGCTGGCGGAATAAGAATACAATTCACCCCCTCCCTGCCCTTGAGTGTCCTAAAAGACGACTAAAGGATAAAATATGCGTATAACATTATTGCAAGTGAAGAAAAACTCGAAACAAAACCTGACCAGCGTGATAAATTAGGTCAATTTCTCTCCTATTGTGGAGGAGGCTTGAGCCCGAGTACAGTGGGACGTATATGAGCCGAAATGAGAAATGAATGAATGATCAGAATAAGGTGATGATGATGATCGTAGTTAAATGAATAAGAATAAGACGAAAATTATACGTATTGTGTATATGATTAAGTTATATATAGGCAATTTTTCTTGTACCGGAACTCTCTAAGTTATGAATCACTATGTTTACCTAGTTTAAATAGTCCAGTTAGGTAGATCCAATTTCGAGAAAGAGGTTAGCCGACAAAACCAACTTAGCTGAGCAGTGTTCGGGTAACTTAGGAGGACTTCACGTTCAATATGCCGCTGTTTTCTAAAAACGAAGATTTATAAGCAGTGTGTGTTACCAAAGATGACTTACGGTAATGAGGCGTGGTCTATTAATCGGCATCATAAAAAAGTTCGAAGTCACTCAGTGTGCTATGGAGAGAGTTGTGCTTGGTATTTCCCTGTGTAATGAAATTCGAAATACGCAATTCGTAGAAGAAGGGGCATAATCAACATAGCCTGGAGAACAACAGCTTAAAACGACTCTCCACTAGATGATTGACAAAGTCGAAGGGAACCGTGTAAGTACCACAGCACCGTTTTGAGCGTCATTCTTGTGAAGATCTATATCTAAAAGTATTCACAGACGATCGAACTTGGTTCGGGACGGACCACGAACATGGTGCGCTTTGAACCAAATTCGATCGTGTGGTGCACGGTCCGCCGGTCATTATTATTATTAATCGATATTAATCGGTACGGCTGGTTCGGAGCGCTTGCACATCGAACGCGGTGCGTTCCGAACCGAATCGATGGTGTGGACGGCGCACCGAACCATATGTCGGTCTAGTCGTTATTGTGCCACCGTACGCGCAACGCGTCGCAGCGTATTCATAGACATGGATTCGGAGCGACGCCAAGAAGTTCTCTGAATTCTCTACCTGACGCTAGAAATTGTAAAGAAACCACCAATCTCTCTTCAGCACTCACTGCTTGTCGCATAACTGTATTGGATTTAGTTATATGTGGTTCAACAACATACATATCACAAGATCCAAGAATTCAATAAATGCTTCGGAACTCATTCGAAGATATATACTAAAATCTTTATCATCGAGATCTTTAATGAGATTCATATGACTGTACTGTTGTCTGTTTCCGAGATAATATTTTACCCATTCTTTTCTTCTTTTTCGTTGGTTATGTAATCGATGTAGCAACGATAGTTGCCACAACTAATGCAAGTTTGGTCTGTTTCGATAGAGTAGACGGCATGTCGAGGAGACGTGTTCACGCAATGCTAGCACAATACGACTGTACGATTCGGCGATTTGTGCACTTGTCTGTTGTGTAGACCACACCGTACAGTTCGTGGTCCATTCCGAACCAAGTTCGATCGTCTGTGAATACTTTAATAGTGGACGTTTACAGACTGATGGATAGATTGAGGGCTGGAATGATTGGGCTCCGCTGCTTCACTTTTTAAATAACCTTTTTCGCAAAAATAGTTCATTCCTTTTTCGTCGTATTTTTTATACGCGTCCTATTATGTCAATAATCTAAAAAATTCTGCAAGATGGTGCCAAATATAATCTTTTTCACGCCATTTAATTTTTGTGCTAAATTTTGTTTTATACCTTTCAATAAATTAAAAAAAAAATAGTTTTATACCTTTTTTTTACCGTAACGTCTTTATACAATTTAATAAAACTCGTTACTTTGCTCTTAAGCGGGTTTCAGACTATTGTTAAGGACACGTTCACACTGTACTGTACTATATTTTATGTATGGTGCGCGATATTGTTATGCTATGAGCTATATACTATATGCTATTATATTATAACGTAGTGTGAAACCCGCTTTAATGAAACATAATATTTCCAATTTTTCTTCTTGTTTCTTACCGTCCTTATAAATATTTTATCATCACAGTGTAAGCTAAAGTAGTATATACTGTACTCCAGACGCCATGGCAGGGAGTGAATGGGAACGAGATTGAGAACTTTTAGAACGTCAGTGTTCCTGAATAACTAGTTCTGAAAAGCAAACATACGTCATTCATTTATACAACGCAAATAAAACTAAGTCGCCTTAACATTCTACAGCATTTTATCTGCACAACGTTTTACCAACAGTTCCATATGCTCTATATAGAAATGAAACTCGCTATGTATCTGAACATTTTTTTAAAGCGGTTTGCTCTTTTCAACTAGAAATTATGTGATTATCACTGAAGAGAAATATTGAAATTGGTTTTCATTTTTTCAAGCGTGAAATATTCGTTTGCATGGACTTACAAAGACGCGTTATTTATTCATGAATACTCTAGAATATTTAGTATATTGAGCTATAACACATTAATATTATTTTTATATAGATTAAAATAAGCTATGTATAGATTAATTATGAGTCAATTGATAATGACGGTTCCGTCTATTTTGCTTTTCATTAATTAAGATAAAGATTGTCTACTTAAAGTTATTATAGAAAATAGAGAAAAAGGAGTTATACTGTATAGTCCTACTAATATTATAAACGTGAAAGTTTGTGAGTATGTAAGGATGTTTGTTGCTCTTTCACGCAAAAACTACTGAATGGATTTTGATGAAACTTCACAATAATATAGCTTACATATTAGGCTATAATTTGTCTCGGTATTCCCTAAATTATGTAGGCCGGCTAGTAATTTTTTATTGTTCGGTTGCTTCCTGCCGACCGACATGACCTTACAATCCGCCGTACGTCTTCTTTCCTTTTTGTGGGTGGACCACTAGTAAAACGTTGGTAGAAATGGGTCCAAAGAATACATACATTTCCTTGAGACCGTTACCTTCAATAATGTTCTACATTTGACTTCATAGATCCAAAGTAGTCGTTTCGTAGATAAATTGTGTTCTGTTTATTTGTGTTTAGAGGGAAAGCAGACTCCAATATAATTGGGAGTAACGGTCAATGCTGTAAAATGTGACACAACTAAAATATAAGTTCACTTACTGGGTTTTAGTTTTCCTTCTCACACGTTTATGATCTATGCCGTCCCTTAGTCACCTTTTACAACCACCGAGACATCGCATTCATCTCATTTTACGAATAATGTGTTTATTGTCTCATCAAGAAAATTATTATTAAACATTATTTAACTATAGTTATAGTTACAAAAATTGTTAACTATGTCCTATTTATAAAATTCTGCGATGTCTTAGAAAATTAATTGAGTACGTGTAAATTATACTTCATAAAACAAGAAAGGAAAAATATCTAACTAGTAACTTAAAAACTTGGAAACAAAATCAACCCGAGCAATATCTGCGACGTTCGCAAGAATAATTTCTTGTTGGAGTTCCAATCTCTTTTTCTTTTTCAGACTTTTTATTTATTTTATTCTGTATTCAGCAATTTTTATGAACTATAGACCATAATATAGTGAAAGGTCAAATTTCTCAAACTCTTTTTATGATATTTTAATCAGTTTTGCAAAGATTTTAATCTATATTCATTGAAGCAGATATTAATTATATTTTTTTACAATCTCCAAGAAATCACAAGTAAACTCAAACTAAGCAGAGATGTAAATTCATCACCACTAAAATGCAGTTATCGAGATTTTTTAAAATGGTCGTATGTGGAATAAATATCTGAACCAAATATGTCAGCCATATATATATATATATATATATATATATATATATGTCGCAGAAACATAGTTTCCATTGACTTCGTTATTAGTGGTTACGGACTTAGTGGGCGTCATCAGGGTAAAATGCGAGCACAAAACAATGAACACAGTTTTGCAGTAATTTAATTTTGTTTAAACAATATTATTTTAGTAACACCAACACTATACTACAATATCAATACTATCACAAACACTAAACTGAACAATTAAGACTGAGCAGCGAGTTCGGGGCACCGATCTTACTTACACCGCACCGTCCAATGCACTGGACAACTGTCTAACTTACTCCGTGTCTCGCACACAACTGTCTCGCTAAAGCTATCGGCCTCTCTAAAGTAAAGATGGCGTCCGATCTCGCTCGAGGCACATGCTCTGCTCTGATTGGTCGTTACGTAAAGTACAATATTCATAGCTTTTTATTTGATCAGTAAGTAGATAATTTAACAGAAGAAATTAAAAATTAAATTAAGAATTTTAAAAATAAAAGGTAAACAAATAAATTATTATACGTCATGCATACAATTAAAGATCAACTAGTCATCCGGCTCTCTCCGACATATATATATATATATATATATATATATATAGGAGAGGCGGGTTTTGCGAGCGATATATTGACTCATCACCATATCTCTGGAACCATAAGGCGTAGAGACTTGAAATTTGGCAGAAATATTGAAATTTGGACCGTAGTTTCATTTCATGACGTAGGCACCTACTAAGAAAAGATTTTTTGAAATTTCACCCCTAAGGGGTGAAATGCAACAGTAAAGTCTGTATGGAAAGAAAAAATCTTTAGCTACAGTCTTCAAATTAAGCACAAATACTCTTTAATAAAAATAAATAAACACGTGTTTCAGCGTTTGTCCACTCATCCTCGAAGGCTGTAAAATAGGTAGAAAGATGTCAGTTTACTATCTTATCATATAGCCGAAACTACTGAAGCCAGGATACATGAACTTTTGACATTAGTTTCTTTGCGTGACGTAAAAACCCATTAAGAAAGGTATTTTTTTGAAATTCAACCCCTAGGGGGTAAACCGAAGTAACAAAGTTTGTGTAGGGAGAAAAAAATCTACATCGATTTTCTTCAAATTCTCTATAAATACTATTTAATAAAAATAAATGAATATGAGTTTCAGCATTTCTTAATTTTCACCCTCTTTTTTTTTTTTTTTTTGTGGGTGGGCTGCGGTCGGCGCGCCTCCGCACCACTCCGTCCGCGGCGACAGAGGGGCTTAAGCACGCAACTGCCGCAACCCACCCGGAAAACCACCTCGCCTTCGTCGTTGGGCCGACCACCGGAGCAGGTTTACTTGTCGTCAGTGGTCGGCCCGACGGAATACCCCCTACGTGGGGTACCCTCCCATCGACCGACGTCCCCCCTCGGGGAGGGCGTCGGTCTTTCCTCACGCGGTCGGCCTCTCGGCGGGTGACGGACTAATCCCCGGTCACGTCACCCGCGGCCTCGGCTAGGGCGGCATGAGCCGCAGGTAGTTGCGCCTGCGCCGCCCCAGTCGCCGGCGGCGGATCTCCTCATTGAGGCTGCGCTCCACGCGCAGACGATCCGCTGCCTCCTTCTGCGAGATCACTGTCTCGCAGAAGGCTGCGACCGCGTCCCAATTCCCGACGCTGTCGACCATCGCCCTAGTGATGTCCGGCAGCGTCAGGTCGGCACCGATGATTGCGACGAGTTCACGGCGCTGCACTGCCCAAGCCGCGCAGGCCTCGAGCGTGTGGCGCGCCGTGTCCTCGTCGCTATCGCAGTGGTGGCAGGACGGTGTACTCTCCCTCCTTACGACCCTGTGCAGGTATTTGGCGAAGCTCCCATGCCCCGTCAACACCTGCACTAGTCGGAAGGAGAGCACCAAGTGCCGCCTTTCCAACCACTACATCAGCACCGGCCGGAAGGCCTCCACGGTTCGCACCCCGAACCGAGGCCTCTCCAGCCGGACTGCCCAACGGGCAATGACGTCTCGGCGGGCGTCGACGCGCCAGGCGGTGAGCTCCCTTAACGAGATCTCACCGCCCTCCGCTCGCACCCCCGTCACCCGCCGATACAATCCGGCGAGCATCTCCGCCTCCGGGTCCCACGGGGGAGTCCCGGCAAATAGGCACGCTGCCTCCGTCGCCACCGTGCGGTATCCGCGGATGGCCCTGACCGCCATGACGTAGTCTCCTACGACAGCCACGGGTAGGAGAAGGGGTGGTGAATTGTATTCTTATTCCGTCATCACACGGAAAATACTCTTCAGTAAAAATGAATAAAGAGCATTTATCAATTTTTACCTTCTAAGGGAACTAGGCGGGTAAGGTGACTGAAACCTATATATATATATATATATATATATATATATATATGTGGGATGGAATTGCCTAGACCGACGCCACCTACGTGGTCCAATCACAGCGCCTGTTTAGTGCTCGTTTCGTTACATGTAAAATAACTTTTAATACAATATCAAATACCTAATCTCTTTAATACAAAATAAATTATTTTAATCCTACATATATATATATATATATATATAATTATATATATGTACAGTCTCCATGGACCTATAAACACTGTGGCTATACCCTTAGTTTATCTTTAAAATATTGAATACTCATCTAGTTCTGAAGTCGATAAAATTGTTAAAACCTTTATTTTGTATTGAATAAAATTTGATACTGAACCCATTCAAGTATATCTTAAAATGATTGAAATGCAGTATTGTAAACTTCTTATTAATTTTTTAAAATTAAATATTTAATAGGATTACTTGCTACTGCTTGTGGTGATAAAGTAAAAGTACAAGTGTCACGTTGTAAGTAAAAATAGAAGTGATTCTAAGACGTTAAGGCAAAAACTGCAAGGAAAATTCTTATATATTCACACTTAGATTTTAGTGAAATTAAGAATTTAAATGTATTATATTATGACATGAACTATTATTTTATCGTGGCAAATTTTATTATTTCTATGAGACGACTATAAATAGGTATGTATTTCAAGCAAGTGAAGCTGCAATTGGAATTAGTCATTATTAACATAATAATAATCAAATAATCTTGTCCGCAGACTTATCACTTTCCTCCTACTTCTTATATAAATCGATATTGTATAATTTTCAGACAACGTGTCAAGTTAATTCTTATCGTCTACTTATATTTTCGAAGGACTGCTTTTGTCTCAGTCAAATATTGTTCGTCTAATATTATAGCCTGGTATAATCTACACAGCAAGTTAAAATTTAGTTAAGTTCAACCGAAACTTCTCTACATGTTTTTACGCGTCTGTTATAAGTTTTAAAATTGTCACTTTAATTTGCAAGTTAAGATTTTGTTGGGCAAGTAAATGAAATGCATTTAATTTTTTTCGTGGCTGCTCTCAATCTGCATATATTCCTCGAAGAATGTGATTTGACATTTTATTTTCGAATACTACAAACATAACATTGTTTTTTATTTTATTAAAAAGTATCCATTAACATTAAAAAAATAATATATTTAGCTATCTAGTTACTTCATACACGTAAGCAAGCTATTATGAATGTAACAGAAGTATTTTCTTGTCCACAAAATTAGAAATGAGTGTCTAGTTAATTTGCACTACCTTGGCAAAACATTACAGTTTTCCTCTTCAGATATTTAATTCTCATGTCGTCCTGTCCAGATTAATTACGTTATATTTCTCCAGATACTTATTTTGCTAAATTTATTTTGGTCCAAATATAGTAATTACTTATTTCCGTAACTAATATTATGTGCTTAGCTACAATTGTAACTTCATAAATATGTATTGGCTAAATTAATAAACGATGAAATCTGCCTGTAATCAAGTCATTGTGTATGGGCTACTTTCAGAATATGTACGTACCTACTCACAAATGTTACCATGTATTTATATATTGATTTAGTTATACGTACTTTCTTATATTTATCAAATAGGTATAAAATAGAATTCATTTGGTAGTAAACTAAGCCTGGAGAACATATTTACCTAAGAATAACAAATAGTTTTACGACCATCTACTTGCATAAAGGAAATGTAGTCTTTGGTCAAACAGCACAGAAGTTGTTTATTAGTCAATCCAACCTTAACTCCTCAGTGCCTTAGAGAAAAGTAATGTATAAATCATTCAATTCGCTAGACAAATAACGAATATAATTAATAGTAATCTTTTCGATAGTGTGATTTAAAATTTAGCAAATTTTATAACTCTTTTTGCAGATGCAGAACTATAATGTATATTACTACAATAAAGGAGAATGAGTTGTTTATTTATTTGAATGCGATACTCTCAGGACATACCAGTTGGATTCTAAGAAATATTTTTGAGTCAAATAGCTTGTTTATGCATAAAGATACATAAGCACATACATAATGCTACTACTAATAAGATTGAAGCACTATCTAAATCTTAGAAAAGCAAAATAAATCCTGAAACAATGGCATTCAGCTTTAATCATGGTAAACTAAAGTTGTGACATTATAAAAATTAATTATTATAATCGTCCGTCCGCCTATCATTATTTACTATATCGCGAGACTATGTTGATCTCCAAAGCAAAATAATAGCATTCAATACTTAGGGTATTCATGCAAGTATAACTGATTATACACCTGCTTTCAAATAAAAGTATGTATTTAACGGATTTGTTACTTCAACTTCAGAAATTATTTGTGGATCGCATAAAACTGTTGCCTGCTTAGGACTTATATTATACATGATCATCAAATTGAGTGGACTAATACTTAATTTGTACAATCAAAATATTGTTATATAAATTGAAGTATTATTTACTCTGCAGATTTCAACCCTATATTATGGCTGACTTAATTTAGATCATAAACGAGGTGCGGGCGAACAGGACACATTACTTTTATGGAGATTGCTCTCGAGGAAATATATTTTGGACCTATATGGAGTATACCTAAATAACATCCAATTGAATATAGTACTGAACATGTTTCAATATGAAATGTTATCGTAAATAATTTTAGACTTAGAATAATTTTAGAATACATCGCCCGAAAGATCGGTGCAAAGAAGTGGCAATGGGTAGCCATATTGCTCGACAAACCCTCAATTATTGGATAGGAAATTTCTCTCAAGGGACGACCATTCATCAGGTGCCATTGGACTATGCTTCAGTAAGTGCATTGACGATATTTTGACAACCGTAAAGAACAGTAAAATACAAGCGGCCAGTTTTGCGTAGAATTATCGAGGGGCTGTCAATTGGCTAAAGAATGGATGGAGACAAAATAAGATAAAACAACTCGCTTTATTAAAATTCATAATCTTATGATTGCCGTGAATGCTTTTACATTTACACATCACAAATATTTGATGTTAGCATTTATATCAAAATACGGAGAGAAGAAAAATACAGAAAAGGAAAATTAAAGCAGAACTCGGTGTTAAGAAAGTTCGTATGTGTATGTTTCATTATAAATGATAATACATTCTGATATACTCACAATGAAATAAGTGTACATTTTGTACCACCAAATTAAATATAATTTAGTTTCTGTTGATTTAAGGTTTATACCGTATCGATGTATTTTGATGATGATGATTTGATGATATATCAAAAATAAAATTGATTACGACGTCTAAGTGTTATACTGCATATCACGATGAAGCACTCATTGTTCACTATTAGAATTCTTAGTAAAATGGCAAAAAACAAAAACCTTATAATATCATTATGCCTGTCTTTCCGTATTACATAGCATTTTATCTCAACGTACATTACCGTGAAAGGTATCATTTGCTACGTTAGAAAAAATGTGTGACGTAATAACAAGGCAACTTGGAAAATTGTTTGCTTGCTTGGAAGGCGTGTGATGGACAAGGCCTACTAATTGTTCGGGAATAGTTTCATCATACGAATCCCAAATATTTTAACAAACATCAATGCACTGGATCTTTTCCTATAAGCCACGGCAGCGTAATTGATCGGCCCTAAAATGCAGCCGTACTGCTATCCTCATATACGTCCCACTGCTGGGCTCGAACCTCCTTCATAACAGGAGAGTAATTGACCTTACTATACCATGCTGGTCAGACAGATTTGTATAGGGTTTTGTTTCGAGTTTTCTATCTCTTGCATCGATATCATATGCGTAATATATTCCTTAGTCGTCTTTTACGACACCCACGGGTATGATAGGGTGTGGTGGATTGTATTCTTACTCCGCCACCACACGGAAATTTAATAGTTATTTATTACCTACAACGACGTGATATTCACTGCTGTTGTTGTTTAAATGCCAGACATGTTGCGGCGAAGTGAAAATAACTTGAAAGATGGAGATTGACTGTACAAATGACGTAGTAGTCGAAATAGTAACCTTTGGAGGAAGTATCGTGGGCTCGGTTCCCATGCAAAACAGTTTTTTGTGTGATTCATAAACAATGGTTCGTGGGCGATGCCTATCTCCTAAGAAAGGGTTTTGAAGTCAGTTAACGTAAATTATATATAATTTGGATCCTTCTAACGATCTTATAACTTGATACTTTACAAATACTTTTTTTTTGTCGAAGACGTAATTGGTAATGTCAGATGTAGAAACTGTCGTCCTTACGATTGGCAGTGCATTGTTTATGCCACTTAACCAATGAGACCTCCAATAGCATGAATATATTAATAACAATACAAAAACATGTCAATATTTTAAAGTTTGTCTTAAAATATTTTTATACTCTTGTTTCCATCAATATTATTTAACTGCTGAAATTTTGTAGTTTATGAAAATTATAAAAAAAAACATGAACATCGTGGCCGTAAAACTGACAAAACGTAAAAGAAAATTGTTTTAAACAACGACAGCTGGACACTGAGGGCGCCATTTACGAACTTAGGTCACAAAACAACTTTGAAGATAGAAATTAATGTAAGACGAGAATGTTTTACTGTACTTGCTGAATGTAAGAGATTTTGTTTCTTTCTTATTACATCACTTTGTATAAATATAATTGTTTGACCTGATAAATTATGAATATAAATTAATAAACTGTGTACATATAGTTTAATACATACATACATAAGTTCACACCTGTTTCCTCGAGGCAGACCATGAGCAACACGAGCGATCTATCGAGGGGTAGGCAGAGACTACCTACATATTGCACAAGCTACGTTCCTCCATCCCTTCACTCACACTCATGGTAGTTTTCATGCAAGTTACGTATACCCTTAATATCACCTTTCGCCAGCACGCCTCCAATTTAATCCAGAA
This sequence comes from Lymantria dispar, assembly GCA_032191425.1. Taxonomy (NCBI): domain Eukaryota; kingdom Metazoa; phylum Arthropoda; class Insecta; order Lepidoptera; family Erebidae; genus Lymantria; species Lymantria dispar. The sequence goes on along the minus strand of CM063446.1, from coordinate 16,934,274 downwards.
ACGTACGGCGTGGTCTTCTTGTAATCATCCCATTCACACTTACTTTGTGTTTTGTATACTTGCTTCGTCAAACTCTCTTCACTCATTCTTTCTACATGTCCTAACCACCTCAACTTACCGTTTATGGTCTTAGTCACCACTTCTTAATTCACACCACAGTGCTCTCTCATCAAACTATTTCTAATTTTATTTTTCACCCTTACACCACATATACTACGAAATATGTGTACCTATGTACTTGGAGATGTATCCCTACAGAATTTATTTTACTTTCATATTTAGCCTGCCAAATCTAGTTTTCACTAGTTCATAAAAGTGTTCACTCCCTTATGTACTGGACGTGTCTTTTTAGACAAATTTCTGCTCCTCATAAAGGCATATAGTGCCTCATTCACTCAATTACCAGCGCTTACTCTTCTTTCAATACTATAATCATGTTTACCATCTCTGGGTAAATAATAAACTCAAATTCATAAATTCTTGCAGCTATATCACTCTCAATTTTTCAATGTTAAACAATTTAATGTAAGATTCGATTATCCCTACACAGGCCCTGGAGTCCAGATAGATGCATTTCAGTGTCTGAATAAGGTGGCCGTGGATTCCACACATACAACTAAAGTTCCTTCCTCCTCACTCTACCATAAGCCTTCTTCAAATCAATGAATATGAAAAAGACTTCTTGACCTTTAGCCAAACGTTTCTCCGTTTTTCTTTTTCTCGTTCTTCTTTTTCTCCTTATAATGCATGATGCATTATAAGGAGAAGACTTGATCCGTACAACTCATACTTTTTCAAAACCTCGCTTGTGTATCCCATATTTTCTTATCGATTACTTTCACTACTGTTTTAATCAATAGTTTCGCATGCAATTTGCCGACAATACTAAGACGGCTTATGCCCCTGTAGCTTTTGTAATATTGCCGCGCACCTTTCCCTTATTATAGAGATACGATTAATGCCTTATACCAGTCCTTAGGTACTCAGCTATTATGCCAGCATAGATTAAAGAGGTATAGCATGTTAGCTAAGATAGCTTGTCCAGTCGTCAACACTTCAACTGTAATCCTGATATCCACAAAAATCCGCTCGCATTCCTTTCAGCTTTGTACAATAGTCTTATAGATACTTTTATAATACCTATTCAATCATCCTTCAGCCTATTGCTGAATAAGGTGCTCTAAGGAGGAATGGTGGGCATGGATGTGGAAATGGACAGGCAGGTTAGCCATCGAAATTGGTGTAATAAGTTTCCCCTAAGAGTATAGACTATCTATTGTCCCATTGCTCCTTCAGTTGGTTTTTACGATTATCACGGGCAAATAAGGGACAATTAAGTGCACATTGTATAACTGGTTCACCAAATACTAGGAGTTTTATAATAATATATAATAACAACAGTTTATATTTCAACGAGTACACATTTCTTACAGCAAGATTATTACGATAAAACATCACATTATTTACGCCTCACGATTTTATAGCACGTTGCATTCTTCGTCTTATTTTATGAGACACTGGTTCTAATTTTATAGCCCTTATGGAGTTGTTTTCATGAATAAACCAAAAATGTACGTTTTTCTTTCACACATAGGCTCTTGTTTAAAACAATTCCAAATATTCGTGCCAAAATAAATGGAATACATATTCCTTCCTATACGTTATAGGTACATCAAATTTACGACACGTCAAGCATGTAAATATAGCTATTTTTTTTAAAGTGACTTAGAGAATTTTGCCAAGTATTTAATCATTTAAGAGTTTGTGGAACTAGAAAGAACTTATACTTGTCTAGAATAGATGTTTTGTCGTGCTGCGTGCGAGTACTTACGCCTCATGCCGCCCTAGCCGAGGCCGCGGGTGACGTGATCGGGGAATTAGTCCGTCACCCGCTGAGAGGCCGACCGCGTGAGGAATGACCGGTGTCCTCCCCGAGGGGGGGGGACGTCGGTCGATGGGAGGGTACCCTATATAGGGGGTATTCGGGCGGGCCGATCACTGATGACAAGTAACCCTGCTCCGGTGGTCGGCCCAACGACGAAGGCGACGTGCACGTGGGTGGGTTGCAGGTGTGCGTGCTTAAGCCCCTCTGTCGCCCCAGACGGAGTGGTGCGAGGAGCGCGCCGACCGCTACCCACCCCCAAAAAGAAAAATGGATAACTTTGTGTAGGATCAGCGAATTGCGAATAGCTGTTCGTTATACTATGTCGCAATAAATGGAGTATATATATAACTAGTTTACATTTATATATATACTTTATGTATTATTTTTTTGCCATTGTTACAATTATAGTAATAATAAGGAATTTTTTTCTTAAAGATTGGTAATAGGGCCCACATTAACTAAAGGTAATGAAAATAAAAACAAAATTAAAAATATCTACTTATTTCAGTTCATATACACGCTATAATGAATTCCAACCACCTCCATATATTAACCATGTCATATTGGTTGGTTGGTACGACATGACATTGAGTTTTATATCGAGATTGCCTTTTCTTGAAGTGATGATACTCTACCTTCAATCATCAATTATTTTTTCGACACAATGGCAAAAGGTTGTTCACTATTGTATTTTAATATCATCAGCAAGAAAATGAAAGCATTCACGCAAGCAATAATTTTCTTCTTTTTATAAATCATCGCAATCCTCCGCTAAATACAGGATGTATATGAATGAATTACTCTAAACTACTTACTCTTAATTACTCGGTTAGTAAAACCGAGAATGTTTTTTAAGATGATGCTGATAACTTACAAAATATTTAAGTGATTCTACAAAGGAATGAATTAAATTGAACATCATCCCTTGTTTTAACGGTGAAGGATAATATCGTAAGAAACTTTGTTTCTTCCGGGAACACATTCTGCTGTCATTGAATATTTATGAGAAACTATATTAACATATTTAAGAAGAATGACACTACCCAATCTCTGGAATATATATTTTTTTATAAACTTGCCAACATTGCATTTGTCAGCTTTATTAGCTTTTACGAGACAAGAATGGCTCAAACTACTAAGAAATGGTCAGGCACCAGGAGATGGCGAAATTACGGTAGAGCTCCTGAAGACAGGCATAAAGCTGCTCCTAAAAATTCTTCAAAAACTAATTAAATAATCCGTTATGCTTGAAGAAGAATTACAAAAATATCTCACTCTTGAGCCACATCTACATGTTGTTTTCGGAGGTCATTAGGGTCATATCGCGAATACTAGTAATCTGAACTGCATGGAGAACTTAATTGGCAGCCAAAGTTGCTAGAACTCCAATTTTCTATAATAGTAAATATGCCAGCTATGCGATTTAGCTACTTAACGATTTCCAATTGTAATAGCTCATCATATGTTCAGCATGATAAAGCTTGTCATTACTTCCATCAACACAGATTGATCGCAATCTATTAGCATTAATGAGGTACAATCTGTGCACATTTGCTTCCGGCTTCTTCAAATTAGTCGCTATAGAAACTTACGTGTATATCAAGCTAAGGTATCATTATAGGTAGGCGATAAACATTAATGGGACTGCCTTATATGTTTCAATTCACATATTAATGATACCGTATAATTGTTTGTGAAATACTCGAGCATTAAATTTTAATTAATTAGAATATATTTTATGCTTTATGTATTAATGTGCCAATTATTTTTCGAGTTTGTTATGATTTCTTGAATATAATATTTGAAATAGAATCAGTCAGCTATAAACACAGATTTACTTGCGTATTTGTCGTTAGTGTTAACCAATTTAACGGTTTTACGTCGCAGTATGTGCAAAGTATGGTAGATCTTATAGAGGAATATAGATAAAGTATGTTATTCCAATCTGTAGATAGTGGGCAAATACGGCAACTATATATTAGAAAATAGTATCCTATAAAATTAAATCCTCATCTCTATGGTTCAACATGGTAACCGCCGACACAAAATAATGCAAGTATTAACCAGTCTGCAGGCTACTTGACCAATTCCTTAATTAAGCTTGGCGAATTAACGTGTCGATTACCTCCACTAGTGGACTCGCTTAGGTATTTCGTTAAAAGATAATACATATCTTTATAACACAACTTTGAAGAAATCTCTATTTCTGCATCTGTTTCTTTTTTTTGTGTGTCTTCTTTTCTTAAGTAGTCTAGTTCTTTATTATTTAAGCATATATTCATTGTATTAATATGGTGTTCTATGTCCGGCTATTTCGTAAAGAAAATTGAATGAAAATGTAAGCACATTACCTGCTGCAAAAAGAAAGAACCTTTGTACATTGTCGACATGCATGAAGGTAACAGGTATATCTAATAACTCATGCTGTACATAAGAAAGCAAGAGAATGTTTCATTATTAGTTTTGTAACTTTTGTACCGAATATTTATAAACTAATGTTATGTTATATATTTGGATTTATATTTAGGTGTTGATAGAATTGAAAATTTTTGAAAATTATAATAAAGTTTCGCCATTATTGTTGCTATTACATATCTCATTGTATTTGCATGACGTTATAATAATCGTAATTCAGATTTTATTTCTGATAAATACATACATTCGGCATATTCTGTCACAAATTAAATTTTATAATTAACAATAATCACATATTTTTTAAACATTCATTTTTCCATTTTATATGTACACTCTAGGGCCCTCCCACTCATTGCATCAATAAATTTGAGATCAAGCAAAATACTGCTACGTTGAAATTTTCTTATAAAAGTGCCTGTTTGAAAACTCTCGTAATATGGATACATAACGGCCTAGCGCGCCATTTTCTTCCATCATATTAAATTATCGCCAAATGTTGCGTCCTTGATATATTCGCCGCCTTACCATGCCACGAATCTCAATATGAGGTCTCAAACTGACGTTAAAACTTCGTTAAAACCCATCAGGGCGCCCTATACTAACACAATCAGTACTAACATACACTTCGTGGAACACAAACGGCTACATAAATATAACATATATATATACATACAACTTTATCATAAAGTAAAAAGATATAATGAAACAGGTACGTATATATAATAATTAAATTTTATGTACATCACTCAAAACAAATTTATTTAACAAACTTAACCTTAAGAACTGGTTTATTTTGAATCGCTTCACTTAATATACCTAATTTGCCACAGCTTTTACTAAGTTAAATTAATGAAGCGACGTTCGACGTCAACATCACTGTTTGATCTTGTCTAATGAGTGCGGTTTCGAGTATGTATTTCAGACTTGAGCTTAAGAAAGCCACTTGGCGTCGTGTTAACCCTCTTAGTAGTAGTATTTAATATTTCGCATGAATCCAAACACACTTAATGTAAACGAAATATTAATCAAATTTGCAGAAGCTGTCTAGTGGGCAAAAATATCTGCAACTTTAAATCTAAAAGTCATCATCATCATCTCAGCTCATCAAGTCTCACTGCTGGGCTTGAGTCTCCTCTGCAATAGAAGAGAAATTAACTTATTATTATTATGTTGGTCAGACGGGTTGGTATAGGGTTTTACTTCGAGTTATCCGTTTCCTACACAAACATTATATATATATATATATATATATATATATATATATATATATATATATATATATATATATATATATATATATATATACATATATATATATATATATATATACCACAGCTGAGAAAAATTGTGCATTGTATTTATACTCCGTCATTACACGGAAATAAGAATAAGCAGTAACTTTAAGCCCTTTTCTATTTTAGAAAAATGAAATGTATGGAATTAATAATTGCATATTTACTTCAAAATCGGCTTACAAATGCTTTAAGATTGTCTTTACGTTAATTATTTTAGACAATTTTCTATGTTGTACGTTTACATCAGATAGACGCATAGAGATCCATTGGTGTGTGAGTCCGTAATAATAGATTCCTTTCTTGCGACGCCGATGCCACTGGTAAGGCCACTTAATAAATATTTTTAGCTTTGTTATAAAACTTTTTAATAGAGATAATTAAATTCTCATTTATCATCCGTTTTAGTTTAAAACTTGACATTATTCGTCTAATAGAATTTCTCACAGGTTTGTGTAATCCTCAATTTCCTACCAATATTGCAAATTTGGAAGTAGCTTTATTGGTGTATATGGTTTTTAGTCCTAAATGAATTTCCTTACCAAAATATATGAGGATACCTTGAACTCTTTAGAACGAATACGCGTAATTTTTTTTTCAAATAACGAACATAATTCTTATATAACAATAATTCTTTTAAATATTTTGATATTTAGAATCGCATATATCCATAATAAGTAGTTTAGTGACTTTTACGATCAGATGAATTAAATTTATTAATATACCCTATAAGTGACCACTAATTTATAGCATAGGTATGAAGTTTACATGCACATACACTTACTAACAAGCAAGTTTTATCCGCGTAGTTCTCGATACCTTTTTTAATAAACATCAATCCTACACCTTTAGTATTTAAGCCGTTTAGTTGAATCACAATAATTGCAGATAATATCAACGTAATTCAGTTGCAGTGTATAATGTGCATTGTATATGTGCAGTCGTTTTAAAATATGTTTTCTAAAAATTAAATTAGAGAAATATGATTTAAAATCCCCTTATTTTATACTTACTGACGTGTTTACACAGTCACCATGATTGAATGATCTGGGTAGCTATATTGCCACTGATAGCAAGAACAGATACCGGTGGCTCGCCCATATAATGTAAGAGAGGTACGTGTACGCAAGCCCGCCGCTAACTGTTTCATCGCCCGCGTGCAATACCGATTATGCCGCCCCTTTTTTTTGGTAGGATATGGGTACATCCCGCCCAATCCGTCCGGGGCGACGGATGAGCGTTGTCCGACCTCATAACCTACCCCCTCCCCGACGTCAGTGGGCCGACCCCAGTGGTAACGATTCCTTTATATCCGTGGCCGGCTTGGCGGGTTACCCTTTGGGTACCGTCCCTTTTGACGTTCCGGCAACATTGCAGTGTTGCTGGCCGGAGATTCGCTCTTACGCCGTCTGCCTCTACTCTGGACTAATCACCGGTCCGTCCACGCGCGACTTCAGCTAGGACGGCATCAGGCGCAAGTACTCGCGCCTTCGATGCCCAACCTGGCTGTGGCGGAGCGTGTCGTGGTAGAGGAATTCCTTCTGGACCCGCTCCACCACCTCCCTCTGCGAGCCAACTGCCTTGTAGAAGGCAGCAACCGCGTTCCAGTTCCAGGTCCAGCGTCAGGACGCCGTCGAGCATCGTTTTAGCGATGGTCGGCAGCGTCAGGTCGACACCGATGACTGCGGCGAGTTCACGGTGCCGCTCTGCCCAGCCCTGCCGTATCCTCGTCGCAATCGCAGTGGTGGCAGGACGGCATCCTTTACCTCCTCGCGACCTTTTCCGAGAACAAGAACGCCGAAATAACGATGCCCCGACAAGACAGTCTACGATACTGGAGCGCCTCCCCGACGCAGCTGAATGGCAAACTATTAAATGCGTTGGCGATGTTCAAAGTGACTGCCAACAGCACGCCTCCGTGACCATGGCCTTTAGGCGCAGCACAACCGCGATCGTAGAACGCCCCTTCCGAAAATCGAATTTACCATCCGACAGATCAGGACCGACCCTACGTAGGTGCTGGCTGATGCGGCAGCTAGGATTCTCTCCAATAGCTTGCCCGTATCGTCCAGTAGAACGATGAGCCTGTAGGCCACGGGCGAATCCGTAGGCTGTCGTGGCTTACAGGAGCACAGAAGCACCAGCCTCCCCTCTTTCTAACACCCAGGGAGCTGTCCAGACGCAACAAAGACGCAAGAAAAACAAGCGTTGTACAGTCAGGAGTCTTAGCACGCATTCGCACCACTGCCGCTCCCATCTCTGGCTTCGTGACTAGCGAAACACTATCGTTAGTCTCCCTATCACTTTCTGGTAAAATTATGACCATGGGGCGCGTGTACCACCCGCCGTAAGAATAGAGCCTCGATCGCCCTGGTAAGGAGGCTAGGCTGGGGAGTCTCGGTGATTTTACACGCGGAGCTTACTCTGCGCCGCAGGACACGGGTGACCCCAGGGGTCATGCATAAGATTGTTCAGCATTTCCTGCCGACTGATCCACGGGTTGACGCCATCCGAGACGCTCCTTCCGACTGGTACAGATTTTGACGGCGCACAGTTACTTGGCCAAATACCTGCATATAGTCGTTAGAAGAGAGAGTACCGAGGTGTGTGCCGCGTGGGCTAAGCCGCGCCGTGAACTCGTCGCGATCATCAGTGCCGACCTGACGCTGCCGACCATCGCTGGGGAGATGCTCGGCGGCATCAGGAACTGCAACGCGGTCGCCACTTTCTGGGAGGAAGTTATCTCGCGGAAGGAGGCGGTGGATCGTGTTCGCGAGGGACGCCTGCGCCTAATGCCGCCCTAAGCGAGGCCGCGGGTGACGGGACCGCGAATTAGTCCATCACCCGCAGAGAGGCTGACCGCGCGACGGTGACCGAAGTCCCAGGACAGGGACGTCGAGAGGAGAGGGTACTTCTTGGGGATATTCTATCGGGTCGACCACTGAAGACAAGAAACTCGGCGCCGGTGGTCGGCCGAACGACAAAGGCACCGTGCTATGGGTGCATTAAGGGGCCGCGCGCCACCCCTCTGTCGCCCCAGATGGAGCCGGGCGGCGGGTGCGCTGACCGCAGCCCACCCCCAAGAACAAAAAAGTGCGATGAAATTTATTATACTTATGGTAGGGTGAATATTATGACATGTTAGGTGATGAGTCGCTCGATTTACTGTACCCTGCACGTGCCACCCGCGTGTTGTGCACGTCTTGCACGCCCGCTTACGGTGGGCCTACGTGTACGGTAGGTTATGGAGTTATCGGACGCTGTCCCTTCGGTCACCCCGGTCGGATCCGGAGAGGTGTGACCATATCATAGCCTGACTTCAAAAAAGGTGTAGCTATATTACTTTTCAGTATTTAGTATCTACGCACGCCATGTAGAAGAATGTGATTTGTAGGAACATCTTTGTATACTTTTGAATTTTTTTTTTTTTTTTTTTTTATTGCCAACGGTGGCAAACAAGCAAGCAGCACACCTGATGGTAAGTGAAACTGCTGCACATGGACCTTTGCAATATCAGGGGCACAGCTAGGCCGCTGCCTACCGTGAAGGAAATACTCTTCTTAAACCTCGTTTAAAGAAGGACATGTCATAGCGCTCGGGAAACACAGCAGCAGGTAGTTCATTCCAGAGCTTGCACGTACGTGGGAGAAATGATCACTGGAAACGTACAGTTGAAGACCATAACGTTTCCAGGTGAAATGGATGAACCCTGCTGCGATGTCGAGTGGTACGTTGGTAGAATGGTGACGGTGGTACCAAGTCAAACAGTTCCTCGGAGCATTCCCCGTGAAAGAGTCGGTAGAGTACACAGAGTGACCCAAAGTCTCTCCGCTGCTCCAGCGACTCCAATCTGTCCGTAAGATTGGGATCCCCGACGATTCGAACAGCCCGTCTTTGCAGGGAGTCAAGTGGGTCTAGCTGATATTTGGGCGCACCTGCCCAGAGATGTGAGCAGTACTCCACATGAGGACGAACTTGTGCTTTGTATAGCACAAGACGCTGTCTCGGTGTGAAGTACCGCCTGGCTCTGTTCAGGACGCCCAACTTTTTGCTTGCCAATTTGGCTTTGTCCTCCAAATGACTCCCAAACTGGACTTTGCTCGATATTTTGACGCCGAGAATCCCAATACTCTCAGAAATTGGGAGAGTTACTCCTTGGAACTGAGGCGCCATGACAAACGGGTCCTTCTTTGCAGTGAACGCGCAAACTTGTGTCTTTGTGGGGTTGAACTGGACTAGGTTCCATTCACCCCATTCCGAGGCCCGCCCCAGAGAGCGCTCGACTTCAGACACAAGTTGAACCCTTCTTTCCTGAGTACTCCGAGGGATATTCCGTTGCTCAGTGTACCGCTCATCACCCGTACTGTCATCCGCATAGCAATGCATACTCTCGATAGAGAGCATGTCATTGATATGCAGGATAAACAACGTCGGGGAGAGCACCGAGCCTTGTGGTACACCAGCATTAATGGTCATGGTATCGGAGCAGGAGCCATCTGCGACGACTTTTATCCTCCGACCATCCAAAAAGCTGGCAATCCAATTACAGAGTCCCTCGGGGATTACGTAAGATGGTAGCTTCGATAGAAGTGCCCTGTGCCAGACCCTATCGAACGCCTTTGCGATATCTAGGCTGAACGCCAGCGCCTCACCCTTGCCCTCCAAGGCCTCTGCCCAACGGTGTGTGAGATACACAAGAAGATCACCAGCCGACCGACCATGACGAAAGCCGTATTGGCGATCACTGATAAGCTGGCGATCCTCAAGGTACTGCAGAAGGTGGCGGTTTATAACCTTCTCCATTATCTTGGAGAGCAAGGATGTTATCGCAATTGGCCTGTAATTCGATGGGTCAGACCGGTCTCCCTTTTTAGGGATCGGGTGGACATGGGCTACCTTCCACGAAGACGGAACCCTATTAGTAGCGTAGGAAAGTCGGTATAGGCGCGTGAGGATGGGAGTCAATTCAGGGGCGCACGTCTTTAGTACCACTGCAGGGATGCCATCTGGTCCACTCAACTTATGGACGTCTAAAAGCCGCAGCTCCCGCCTAACCGCTCGCTGCGTGATGCGGATTTCGGGCAGTGAGCTTTCACACCATGGGATGGTAGGTGGTGTGGCAGCTCCGGCATCCAAAGTCGAGTTACAGGCAAAGAATTGACCTAGAAGATCGGCCTTCTCCTTTGCGCTGTGGGCCAGACTACCATCGTGTTTCTGCAGTGGTGGGAGATTGGGCTGGCAGAAGTTGCCTTGGGCAGCCTTGGCGAGCGACCAGAATGCACGACTCCCAGCGGGATAGCTTTGCAATCGCTCGCCAATTCTGGCAACATGTTCCGCCTTGGCTCTGGCAATAGCCTTCTTACTAGATCTAGAAGCGGCGTTAAATTTCCGCTTCACCTCTTTGGCGTTCGGGTCCTGGCATTTTTTGGCCCTATTCCAGGCCCGATATGCGGACTGTTTCTGGCATGCAGCCGTCCTGCAGGTTTTGTTAAACCAGGGTCGGCTGCGGCCACCGACGGGTATTTTGGTGTTGGGGATGAATAATTCCATCCCCATAATAACCGTTTCGGTAACGCAGTCCGCACAGACGCCAGGGTCCCCAGAGGCGAAGCAAAGCCGCTTCCATGGGTAGGATGCGTAAAACTCGCGCAGTCCATCCCAATCTGCTGACTTATATTGCCAGACTGCGAGTCCCAGTCGCCTTAGAACGACTAGGCCTTACAACAGGGGCACTGCTACGAACCAAGCAGTGGTCAGAAGACCCAAGAGGGGCTTCAACCACTACCTGATATCCGTGCTGGTGTGTAGTCAGCAGAAGATCCAGTAAAGAAGACTCATGGCTCTCAATATCTGGGATACGGGTGGGCTGTGTCACCAGTTGTGAGAGACCAAAGGCCGAGACCATATTGAAGAGATGTCGACCCTGGAGGTCAGTGGTTCGGGACCCCAGCCATTCTTTATGATGAGCGTTGAAGTCTCCAAGAACCACCACCTCCGCTGATGGACACTGCTCCAATATTTCGTCAATCCCCCATTGGACGTTCTCAAATAATTGAATTGACCCCGGATCACTGCCATGGGACCTGTAGAGTCATGCGTAGATGCGGGTAAGCCCTCCATAGTCTACGCGTAGCCACAGGATTGACAAGTCACCATGTTCGAGGGTCCGAAGGCGGCGACAGCAGATATCACCTCGAATGAATACGCACACCCCGGCTTTACGACGGAAGGTATGCTCCAACTCGTAGCCGGGGTAATTTAGGTACGAAATGTCATCCGGAGCACCTATCTGCGTCTCCGTTAAAAAGAGTAAGGCAGGCCGCGCCGTCTCGAGGTGATGGACGGCGTCGAGATTGCTATGTAAACCCCTGATATTGCAAAAATCCACATCAAATGTGGATAAGGGGACCGCCGTAGAAAATAATCTCTTTTTAACTTTCTTGGCCATGATTTTTAATTTAAGAAGAGGAGGAAGGGAGTGTGAATGTGTATAACGGAGTTCGGTGATACCAAAAAAAAAAAGGCAGGCCATAGTGCATGGTCGAGGAGTGAGTTTTGTGAGGAGCTGACACGAAGCACGGAAGGCCCCCGATGCCCCCCCGTGTGTAGCCGCCGAGGTCCACTCCGGTTTCCCACACCGGCACGACGATTACCCAACGGGATTTTCGCCGGTTGGTGGGACAGTCTCCCAGGGAGGATGATCCTGGGTTCGGGTCCCTTGCTGACCGGCAGGTGGCCGGCGGTGACCATTCCCATCAGGTCTCCCTGTACACCATGCCAGCCCCTCACGCTCAATACCCCGACCAAGACCTCACCACCGCAGGTTTCAGGCCTCACCAAAACCCGCCACACACAAACACACCCAGAAAGTTGGGCTCCCGGCTCTCTCGCTCACCGAACGAAGTGCAGCAGCAAATTGCTACTACTCAAACGTCGATGTTCTGCGAGAGTGTGATACTGCCCCGGACGGACCGGCCCGCGACTGCAGACAAAAGACTATATACAGTGTGGTCCTACCACCACTAAAATGCTATTTTCATTATAAACGTTTGCAATTTGCTGATGAAAATGATGCACACTCTAAAAAAACTTCTAATAATGAATACCTCGAGGCTTCAACAAGCGCCTTACCGCTAAACATTTTAATTCTAAATTTTAATTTAAGGCATAAGGAGACGAAAGCTTTTTGCTCATTAATCAAAAAGTTTTCATCTCGAACATTCAAGAGAGCAAGGGAAAGCGGTACTTTGGAATTTTACAATTCGTAACCCTTAGTCGTTGTCACTCGGCTCGTCGTTCGCTGTGTGTTTAGTGAAGTTATTCAATATTACCTCTTTTGGATATTGTGAAATTGAAAATGTTTATACAGATAGGTTCATATTAACAGACTTTTCCTATGTGCAATGTATGTGAAAATCAATGCAATATCTTGCCTTTTTTTTTTTTTTTTGGGTGGGCTATGGTAAGCGCACGCGCGGTCCTGTCCATCCGGGGCGATGAAAGGACGGCGCGTGGGCCCATAACCCACCCGTACCCACGTCACCTCGTTGTTGGGCCGACCACCGGAGCAGATGTCACTTGTCGTCAGTGGTCGGCCCGACGGAATACCCTTTCGGGTAACCTCACCTCTCGACCTGGGACGTCGGTCGCCGTCGCGCGGTTAGCCTCTCTGCGGGTGATGGACAATTCCCCGGTCCGATCACCCGCGGCCTCGGCTAGGGCGGCATTAGGCGCAGATACTCGCGCCTGCGCCGCCCGAGTCGCCGGCGGCGGAACGTGTCGCCGAATAGAAGCTCTACTCGCACACGATCCGCCGCCTCCTTCCGTGAGATAACGGCCTCACAGAAGGCGGCGACCGCGTCCCAGTTCCTGACGCTGACGAGCATCTCCCTGGCGATGGTCGGCAGCGCCAGGTCGGCACCGATAATTGCGACGAGTTCACGGCGATCCTCCTCCCATGCAGCACACTCCTCGAGCGTGTGCTGCGCCGTGTCATCGTCGCAACTGCAGTGGTGGCAGGACGGTGTGCTCTCCCTCCTGACAATCTTGTGCAGGTACTTCCCGAAGCAACCGTGCCCCGTCAGCACCTGCACCAGTCGGAAGGAAAGCACCCCGTGCGTCCGCTCCAACCACTCCATCAGCACCGGCCGGAGGGCCTCGACGGTCCTTACACCATACCGAGGACTCTCCAGCCGGACTGCCCAACGGGCAATGACTTCTCGGCGGGCGTCGACCCGCCAGGCGGTGATCTCTGTGATGGAGACCATGCCGCCGCGGGCGCGCTTCTCCGACACCCGCCGATAAATGTCGGCGAGCATCTCCGCCTCCAGGTCCCACGGGGGAGTTCCGGCCAGGAGGCACGCTGCCTCCGTCGCCACCGTGCGGTAACCGCGTACGGCCCTGATCGCCATGACCCTCTGTGGTCGCCACAGGAGGGCCCTAAGACGGACGGTCAGGGACCCCGCCCACACCGGTGCGCCGTACAGGGCCATCGACCGGATCACCCCCACGTACAGCTGTCGGCACGTAGCACTGGGTCCACCCACATTCGGCATCAGCCGCGAAAGGGCGGACGCCGCGCCGACAAGCCGGGGAACAAGTCGATGGAGATGCTCCCGGAACCAAAAATGCCCGTCGAGCACCAGACCCAAGTACTTCATGTGGGCCTGGATGCTGATGGTGACCGACTTCACGGTGATCGAAGCGCCGGCGGGAGGCCCGGCGGTACGGAGGCCATGGAACAGAAGGGCCTCCGTCTTTTCCAGGGCTACCCTCAACCCCAGCGCTTCGATCCGCCTAACAATCTCCTCGGTGCCGAGAGTTGCCAGGCGTGCCGCCTCCTCTAGCGTCCCACCCCGGGCTGTAACGAGTGTATCGTCGGCGTAGCAAATTACACCCAGCCCGGGTGGGAGGCTTCTTCTCAACGCCCAGTCGTAGCCGATGTTCCACAGGGTCGGACCCAGAACCGACCCCTGTGGGACACCGCACGTCATGGGCGTTCGCACAACGTCCCCTACTCGGTCAACGTAGAGGACGCTGCGCCCCTCCAAGTAGTCTGCCACCAGCCGCCTGAGGTACACGGGCACCCCGTGATACCTCAGCCCCTCCCTGATGCAGCTGAATGGCAGACTGTTGAAGGCGTTGGCGATGTCCAGGGACACCGCCAACAGGACTCCTCCGCCGGTGACGGCCTCCGCTACCACGGCCTTCAGGCGCAGCAGGGCCGCGATCGTCGAACGCCCTCTCCGAAAACCAAACTGGGCGTCCGACAAATCGGGCCCGTCCCCGACGAGGTGCCGCTCGATGCGGGCAGCCAACACCCTCTCCAGCAGCTTGCCCGCATCATCGAGCAGCACGATGGGCCTGTAGGCCGAGGCCGACTCGGGAGACCGTCCCGGCTTCGGCAGGAGAACCAGCCTCCCCTCTTTCCAGCACACAGGGAACTGTCCGGACGACAAACAAGCGTCGAACAGTCCCCTGAGGCGTGGTCCCAGGTGTTCGAGGACCAGGGCCAGCACACGGTTCGGAATACCGTCGGGCCCGGGGGCGGTGGATTTGACTCGCATACGCGCCACCGCCGCCCCCATTTCCGGCTCCGTGATGGGCGGAGCACTTTCATCGTCGGCCTCCCGGTCGCTGTCCAGCGAAGCCATGACCGGTGGCGTGTGCTCCGCCCGCCGTGGAAAGAGGTCCTCGACAACTCTGGTGAGGAGGCTGGGCTGGAGAGTCTCGGTGAGGGGGGGGCCCCGCCCGCGGAGCTTGTTCAGCGCCGCGAGGTAGGGGCGACCCCAGGGGTCACGCTCGAGACTGTCCAGCATCTCCCGCCGACTAACGTCCTTGGCGGTACGGACGGCCAGCCTGAAGGCAGACCGCGCACTGCGGTAAGCCTCGTACAGCTGGCCCTCCCGCTCAGCGTCGCGGTGACGCGCTCGGCTGCGGGTGTAGGCCCTCCGGGCACGTATGCACGCGGCCCGAAGGTCCGCCAATTCTCGGGACCACCAGGGGACCGCACTCTTCGGGGGCAGGCGCCGCACACGGGGCATGGCCGCATCGCAGATCTGCGTTAACGCACAGCGGATGCGGCCAGCCTCGGCATCCACCCCGTCCGCCTGGGGCGGTGAGGACAGCCATGACTGAACGATGGCTGCCTCGGCCAACAGGTCCCGATCCAATCGACCCACAGCCCACCGCGGAAACGCGGGAGCTCCGTCCGCCGTGTGACCCCTGCTGGGCTGCAGGAGGGTCCGGGAGACCTCTATCCGGATGTATCGGTGGTCGGATAGGGTCTCAACCTCCTCCTGGACGCACCAGCTCCTCACACGTGCTGCGACATTAGGGCTAGCGAACGACAAGTCCACTATCGACCCGCCCTGCTGCCGCACGCACGTTTGCACCGAGCCCCTGTTCAGCAAACAGAGGCCCAGTGCCGCCGCCCACTCTTCGACCGCCCGCCCGCGGTCATTCGTCCTGGGGGACCCCCACGCCGTGGACTTGGCGTTGTAGTCCCCCAGAACGAAGACTTGGCGCGGTGCCAGTCGCCGTATTGAGGCCCCCAGGATGGTGAGGAAGGCCCCGAAATCCGTCGCGCTCCTGTTAGGGGAGAAGTAAACACCATATAGCGTAACCTCTCCCCATTCCGCCGCGACATACCCATCACCCCTGTCCTTGAGCAACAAGGGCGGGGAATGCCACGACGTGGAGGCGACGATTGCCACAGAGCCGTCACTGCTGCCCAGCCAATTGGGCCGGTCAGGCACCACGTACGGCTCCGCGGCTACGGCTGCACCGATCAACCACTCCGCCATGGCTTGCAGGAAAACGTCCTGTGCCTCGGCGGCGTGGTTGAGGTTGGCCTGCAGGAGGTGGTAAGATTCGGCCGCCATTAGTGGGCCGTATCCATTACCTCCTCCACGCTGGCGGGCGATTGGGTCGCGCTAGGGGCGGGAGCGGCCGGGGTCGTCGGACCGCTCCGCCCCTTTGGGGCCGAAGCCGGGGGTTTGCACTCCTTGCTCCCCATGCGGTGCTTGGCGGGCCTATTGCCCGCCGCACACGCGGGGCAGTGGGGAGTGGCGGCGCACGATGCCGCCTTATGCCCGGGTTGACCGCAGCGGAAACAAAGGTCGCTGCAGTCAAAGCAGTTAGTGCATGTCGGCCGAGTGTGTCCGACCGCCATGCACTTGTAGCACCTCGCAGGCCGGGACTCCAGCACGGTCACCCGCGCTGAGCTCCAGCCCACGAGGAGCCTGCCTGAGCCGGCCAATTGCTTGGCCGACTCCACCGGGCACTGCACCCAGGCAGCACCGACGCCGCCCGGACCAGGGCGGATGGCGCCAATTCGGACGGTGTCCACGGGACATCCGGTTTTCGAGACGATGGCCTCCCGGATGTCATCCACCGTCACGGAGTCGTCCAGACCCGTGACCCGCAGTTCCGCACACTTGACGGGTCTGGCGATCTTGACGCCATCCTCCGCAGCAAACAAACCCCTCAGCTTCGCGGCCATGCTATCGGCCGTCTTGGCGCCCTCGGCCCCAGGGAACTCTAAAATCCGAGCCCCTGTCCGGGCCTTGCGGGTCCTGGCTTCGACGCCTCCTAAATCGGAGACGTCAAGCTCCCGCCGGGCGCGACGTAAGACGGCCTCATAGCTGAGGCCGTTCTCGGCCGCCTCAGGCAGGACGGTGATCACCACCACGGCTGACTTTGGCGGCCGGAGCCTCCTGCGCGACCTCTTGTTACCGGCTCCTGCCTTGGGAGCGGAGGCTTTGGCGGCGCTTTTGGCCTCCGCTCTCCTCTTCTGGCCGCGACTTTTTCGGCTGCGCTCGGCCGTCTGCCAACCCTCTTCAGACACGGCAGGGGTGCCGAGCACAGCAGTCACGGCCGCGGCTGCGTTGGCCGCCACCGACGGTGCATTTGCCGGCAGCGGCTGGAGTCCGGCCTTAGCAGGAGCCGGTGCCACCTTCTTTTTCGCGGCGGGTCCCTTGGGCTTCGGCCCAGCAATGGCCGCAGCGTAGTTTCCTACGCGCCCACCCTGGCAGGGTAGCGCGGCAGGGGTTAACGCCACGGCTTTCGGCCTATCCGCAGCCAGCGGCGGCCGGAGTCGGGGCTCCGGGGACAGTCTCGCCTCCAGAGCCGCCATGCGCGCGTCGAGCATCTTGCCGAAAACATCCACCATGGCGCGCATGGTCTGGTCCAGCACGCCGTCCACTGCGGGCAGCGGGACCGCTTCGGCCAGCTGGGCCCTCTGGGGACTTGCCGCAGCGCAAGTTGTCGCAACGGGGACGACGGGGGCGGCGGCAGGGCCGGGACTTGTCGGCGGCGCGGTTCTCGCCAGCTGCGCGACCTGGCTCCGCAAGTCGGCCATTTGCTTGGCCAACTCGCGGTTCGCCTTCTGCACCGCCGACAGTTCCTTTTGCAGGGCCTTATTCTTCTCCTGCAGGCCTGAGACCTCACCACTAAGGCGGGTGTTTTCGGCCTGCAGGGTGGCCATATTGGCAGCTCGGGGGTCGCCACCTATAGCGGGCTCAGCAGCCGCCGTGTCGGTGGGAGGGATGTCTAACAACACCCTCATCATCCTCGCGGCAGCCGCCTCATTTGCCCGCTTCTGGGCCTCAGTCCCCCGTACTGCGCCGGCCGGCGACGGCGTCGCCGACCTTGCCGCCACTACTGCGCCCCCTCGTCCCCTGCGAGAGGCTGGAACTTTGGGAGGAGGCATGTTGATGCCACCCCCCTCGGAGGCAGACTCCGAGCTGCCACCCTGGCTAAGGGGGCGCTTGCGTACCTGCGAGGGGAGGTCCTCCTCCCTGGCCGCTAGGGCCGCCGTCAAGGCCGACGCTGGAGACTGGGATGATCCAGCGACGGTCTCTGCAGCTGATGTGCTGCCGCTCTCAATGTCCGACGGCTCTGCGGCAGTACTGCCGCCCTCGTCAGCCTTCTTTGCCGCCCTTTGCTGCTTCGTGGCGCGCCGTCTGGCGCGCTCCGTTGCAGGGGTGGGCTTCCCTCCTCTCTTCTTTTTACGGGCCTCTGTTTTCGCCGGGCCCTCGGCTGACCTTGGAGCCTCAAGTGCCAGACTAGCAGCTGAGCTGCTGTCGGACGAGGCATCCCTCTCCTTTGGGCCAGTTTTACAGTAGCTTGGCCGGGCTGTAATGTGGGAACTAGGCTCCCCGTTCCCTGTGGTTTTAATGGGCGTCTCACCCCTCCTATCTGCAGCGTCGTTTAAAGAACAAGTATCCATACAGTTCCCACGAGTATGGGAGAAAAAAGAGGTCGACCCGGGCAGAGATCCCGATACCCGGGCAAGCGTACATTTGTATCCCAACACAGGGGGTCCGCAGGTACCCTGGCTGGGGGCGCGCTAACGACTGAACAACCCATCAGCCATGCATCCTCTCGCCGCGCGCCAGAACTTAGGATTCTGGGTGATTGTTTTATAGAGGTTTTCTTCCTCGCGGTCCAGGCGGTTAAGCCGAGACCCTCGCTCCTGAATCTAGGCCTCAGGACAAATGTCCCGAAGCAAGAATCAGGTCTACGATTTGTCGCGGTTGGCAAATGCCTGCCCAGTCCTCAAACGAATGAGTGACTGGGCCCGTCGAATTTTCGCGTCCAATACCCTCTACAATTAGAGGGCATGGAGCGAATTTGGGGCATCCCACAAACTGGGCCCCCCCTCGGGCCAGATATTTGCCACGAGCGACAATTCCAGAGAGCAGTCCAAGAAATTGTCGCTCGTGCCCAGGGTACACCACGCGGAGGTTTCTGGCGTAGCACCCCATGCAATATCTTGCCTACTATACACTTTTGTGCCAAACACCAACGTGTTTCAACGCGACTGATGTGAGCCAATCCAATTTTCTATCTCCAACCGAAAATCCCGGGTGCGCAGCACAAAAACTATTTCGTCTGTAGACGCCCGATTATCACAGGGAACAGTCAACATATATTTTACACGCTTAATTCTCGCCTGACATAGTACTCACAATACTGGTATTACATAAACCTACATAACGTATCTCTCATACATTTCTTGTCTAATTATTTAATTTGTTTGCACACCCACACACATTTATAAGTAATTATTAAATAATCCATTCACCAGCATAATATCGTCATCATCATCTCATCCCATATACGTCCCACTGTTGGGCTTGGGTCTCCTCCACTATGGGAGAAAAATTTACCTACTGATCAGACGTATTGGCATAGAGTTTTATTTCGAGATTTCCTTCTCTTGCACAGATATTATATGCATATTATATCCCTTAGTCATCTTTTACGACACCCACGGGCAAGAGAGGGAGTGGTGAAGTATATTCTTACTCCGTCACCACACAGAATATGGTTTTTCACAAAAAAAGATAATAAATAACAATCGCCATCCGTGGCAGGGCTGTTAGGCTACCAAAGTTGTTGTTTCTCAGGAAAATATTGCTGCTCATTTTTCTGGAGATCCCTCAGCCGGTTTTTACGGCTCCCACAGAAAGTTAAGGGGCTTAACATATTATATAAAGAACACCTACCAAAGTACAGGTAAATAATGTTATATATTTAAGCTTATTTCCAAACTACAATGTCATCCTGTTGATATTATGAAATTTAAAAAAGATAGAAAAATGCGTTTTCATTGTAGAAATCGAACTTGTTTTTACTGTTATACGAAATCTAGCCGCTTCCTTTCGTTCAATGTGTATATTTTAGAAGGGTGCAAATCTTATTATCGTGTCACATATTAAAATTCTATCATGTTAGTCCGGCCGGTCGACCGCCGGGGTGTATTGGCGAGACGTATCCATAGATCACATTTTATGTGTGACAAATAGTCTCGAGTTAGGTGAAATTGCCTTCCGATCCACTCCGACAAATAATGTCAGGCCGCTGATGTGTGAACTTACAATTTTCGTAAGGCTCAAAATTTGCCTACATTTAGAATTGGTAAGTGATCACATTTTGTATATACAAACAGATATATTTCTCTTTTGTGATGTGCTACTTGAAAAGTAAAATTTGCTAGTATAGTTATTCTCCCAGTGACTGGTTTAACATCAAAAACTTTTACTTATAGTCTTAACAAATTTTCTTGTTATTCTTATTATGGTAATTATATTGAGATATGGCTATATTCAGGCACCTGTTTCTATTTTCTTCCTCGTAATAATAAATGATATGGAAGCATCTATTTTGTACCAGTTCTCAGGGGTTAAGAAAATTTTCGAATTCACGTATGTTTTTCGTTACGATCCCGACCGAATACGAATTGAAGATCTGTACCTTTAAATTAGATTGTCGGTAGCGGTCTAGTTATATAATGTATATATCTAGTTATATATATACAATGCGGGCGCTGTTCTCTAGGCCGCTCACTGAATTACAGTGGGTGCGTTGTCGTTCTTCTATTGTACTTCGGCTAGCTCTGTATAATATACGAATCTTTTATTCAAGTGCCCTGGTCCCTAAATGCTACAAGTAAATAATACAAAGATGAAGTCAACATTCATTGTGCTACTTTCAATAGGATTTTGACGGATTTAAAAGAGGTCTTGAGAAACATTAAGGACTACAATATATAGTCATTTACTATTTTTATTTTTATCTACCTTATTAGACCATACAAAAAAATATTCAGTTATAGAGATCATGAATAAGTTTTATTGAAAAGTTATCTACTTTGTTTTATATCATCTATTTTCTTAATGTAGATAATGTATTGACTTGGTTATCCAAGCCGCCGAAGATTTAGCTATATGTACTTATAATGTTTATGTTAGGTACTCGCACTACGGTAACAACAATATAGCTGATAATAGATTTCGGTCAATTGTTTTTGTGTTCCTGATCAACATTTATTGCCTTATTTTGTATGCAGGACGAAATCTAAAAAGGTTCGGAAACGTTTCATAAAATTTTATTTCGTTTTAAGACCAACGATTTGATATACAGATTTCCGAGCTTGTTAAATGTAAAAGCGGTGGTTAACATATCGGCCCAATTATTGTAAAATTAATTCTTTGTGAAAGCTAAAATTACCAGCTAATAATAACTTATACATCAATTTTCTTATTGCATAATGTTTGCTATACCGACATCTACCAATGTAAATAAGGCTATATACCCTAATTTATAAGGCCATAATTACCACGCTTGACTGGCGGGTTGGTTGCACTTGGTGTCATAGGATTTTCAGGAGACCGCTGTTATACATTCTCCTGGTTCTCTCAGCCGGTTCAATTTTG
Source organism: Lymantria dispar (assembly GCA_032191425.1). Classification (NCBI taxonomy): domain Eukaryota; kingdom Metazoa; phylum Arthropoda; class Insecta; order Lepidoptera; family Erebidae; genus Lymantria; species Lymantria dispar. The sequence goes on along the minus strand of CM063446.1, from coordinate 16,912,459 downwards.
AATTTAATTTTCGGGTGGTTTGCAGGATTTATAAGTGGAAGGATTATTGGGAACCTTTGATTATATACACGTCTAGATGGAGTAATGCAGAACAAACGATACACAAAAAGTGTCCTCGGTTTTTCGCTATGTGTGAGTACGCTTTGTGTTCTTACTGTAATTAAACTGTCAATGTGTGCGTGTTTAAGGATACCCACTGTTAAATTATTTTCTCTATTTTTTTCAAATATTTAATAAGATGGAGGTTAAATATAATAATAATATAATTATTAGAATAGTGTTTTATTTAAATATTTCAAATACAAAAACAAAGGATTTTCACATTTTTTCGTTACGCGTCATCTTTTTCTCGTCCCCGCCACGGTCAATTCGAATAAAGAGTACTTTCTCCGGTGGAGTAGGGATAGCATGTCGTTTAAGCAGACATAAAGGGATACAGGGATAAAGGCATAAAGGGATAAGGTGATACTGGGATAAGGGGATAAAGGGATAAGGAGATAAGGGAATAAGGGAATAAGGGGATAAAGGGACAAAGGAAAAAGGGATAAAGGGACAAAGGGATAAAGGGACAAAGGAAAAAGGGATAAAGGATAAAGAAGTTTCACTTCTGCTATGCGTACTTTGTACACACGTTCATTTTTTTTTATGACATCTTTTTATAATTACAAGACGATGTCACTATATGTCCCTGTTTTATGAAATCCCTAATTACATACTCCGCTGCCTCACAGATTTTAAATGCGTCTTCCGACGTATACACAAGACCGCCTTCATCTCGAACACTAACTAATTTATGGAAATTAAGTAGTTCATTCGATTTAATTGCCTGAATACAATTAGAACATTTAATCTGCCCACAAATACGTCGAACGACAAACCCCGCTATGTATCCTACTACTTGTTCAAAATAATCCGAATATTCAGATGGATTAATCATTAAAAAAATGTTAGCCTGTGTTAAATTATTAAATGAACATCACTTACAGTATTACAATCATTGTCATCATCTCGTATTAGAGATGTAGTTTCATTTATGCATTTTACTGCAGAAGTGCAAGTTCGGATACTGACACTTTCTAACGGTACACAGTTAGCAGAATCTACTACTATCTACTACTAGTACATATACTGGGTGTATCAGGTTATGGGGCAACTGGTCAAAAGGTAGCTAAGCAATGGTGGTAGGAACCCATGAAAAAAATTTGAACGAAAAATATCGATTCGTTAAAGAATTAGAGACATGTAAAGTTTTCAATTTTGTCGTCGCTTTTTCGTGTAAATCTGATTGAAATGTATAAAGTCAATGATACTTAATACGCAACATATTCATACTTTGTTAAATGTTCATTAGAAATTGAATAAATCAATGATTACATTCACATAGACAAAACAAACTTCGCTTTAAAACAGCTGATCGGCCTATGACCGTTGACCGCTCGCCGCTCGTAGGTACAAACCTACACTATAGTGTTTGCCAAATAGCATGGCAAAAGAGGTGTTTTGGTGACCTTCACCACGATATCATCAAATCCAAGTAATTTATCGCTAATTCTATCACTTTCCATACAAACCGTCTTATTGTTGTAATATCGTGGTGAAGGTGTCTAGACTGTACAGAGGTTACAAAACATTTGTCTGCGTGTAATTTGTTTAGAATTTTAATTAAGAAATTATTAAACACCTACACGTGCAATAATAAACCATACGTACACGTTACCTACCTTACCACTGCCCTAGCATGAAACTGATAGCTAACCTATCTTAAGGCTAACTTTTTGTTAAATACGTAATGGTGAGGTAAAATAATATACTAAAATAATTTATTTATGACTTTACAAAAATCTATAGTTCTGGACTGTCACTTCCACTACTGTTACTATCACTACTGTCTGATACATGAATTATGAATGCATCAATCTTTCGGTATATACTGCCATCGAGGCCCATCATTTATTTTTCAATATCTTTTACGTGCTCCACACGGAATGTCAAACAAAATAGCGACTGGGCCACACGACGCCACTGATCTCGTACACCTGACGCTAAAATCAGTTAAGAAAAGATTTTGTGTTTGATACACATAACCTAAAATCTTGCATCTACTTGTGCGATCCTTTAGGTTTATTACACCTGACGGTAAAATGAGTTGAAAGAAATGTGTCATAACTTAAAACTTGGCATTTTTTGGGCGTTACATAACTCTTCGAAGCTAATTACGTATTTAATTACAGGATCTATATTATATTGAATTTATATAAATATTCTCGGTACTTTAATTTTAATGTTACTTAAAAACTTTTGATATTCAGACATTTGAAAGTAATTGGGCATTGTTATCAATGATATTATTTATAAAATAATAAAATGTCACCAGTTACAGGTTAATCTGGTATTTTAAAACAATGAAAATCATGAATCATCATACATCGTTACGCAGTAACGATGACTTGTTGGACGTGAAACATCTTAGTCCACCCGTGATCATGAACGCTGTAAAGTGTTCGAAACGTCGGGTAATCAAAAATCAAATACAAACGCGATAAAATCCGTAAAGTAGTTTTATTTAAAATGTATAATACTCGCGTAAACATAAGAAATCATTATGATTTTGATATTGTTATAAGGTTTTCCCACCTTATTGCGACACAGTTTGACAGCGCACACTGGCATATTATTACTTTTTTCACGAGCACGTTACCGCGTTGTAGTTCAAATGACACTGATGTAAGGAACAAGCGAGTCTACTTAATACAGTAGACATCATTTGGGCCGTTTTGTACGGCAAATGAGCCATCTAGACGTGTATATAATCAAAGTTGGGAACGTAAAGTGACCGAGACGTCTAGTCAAAATTAAAATACAAAAATAGCTACGTTGCTTTGTAGATCGCATCAAGAATATCATACATTCTGATAATGATTGAATCAAATACACTCGGCACAGTACTTAAGCCAAAATAAAGATCCTTTTTTTTTTTTTTTTTTTTTTTTTTTTTGTGTGTGTACAGCTGTTGGCCGCAGATGGCCTTGACAGCTTGACGCGGACTATGGGTGAGCGCTGAGGGCTCTCAACCCGGAGAAGAGTAGGCTAAGCGACATCGCCCAAGGGCTCCCCCTGTGGGGAACGGACCTCGGCTTGGGGCGTCGCTGGAGGCAAAGTGGGCGTGCCCACGTTTTTGGTAGTGACTTTTGCGCGGCGCGGTTTCGCACCTCGACGGCGAGGGCGGAACCGCGGATATTTATTTGTTAAGGCCTCGCGGGCCGTGTAGGCTCTTTGTTGAGCGAGTGTGATATTGTCGTCCTCTTCGTCGAGGACGTGACGAGGACGTCGGATGGAGGAGATTTTGGAGGGTCTATAGGAAGCCGCCCCAACCACTAGTTGGTTGGGGTGTGTCATGGCAGAGTCAAAGTAGCTCTGAGAGCACCGTTTCATAAACTGCTTGATGGTCGGCAGTTCGAGGTCGATGTGGAGATCGACGTTTCGTATGAACCACGGTGCTCCCGTAGCTCGGCGCATGAAACGATTTTGAAGTGTCTGTAGCCTGTGGATCCTGTGTGGCTTAACATGCGCGAACACCACGCTGGCATAGGTCATGATAGGCCGTATGCAGGTGGTGTATAGTCGGATTTTGCTACTCAGGGGCATACGCGACCTAGAGTTGAGTAGACAGTGGAGACGGCCCATCACAAAGGCTGCCCGTGCGCGGACTTGCTTTATGTGAGGGGCGAAGCTGAGTCGATCGTCAAGGGTCACACCCAAGTATTTGGCCTGCCTGGTCCAAGTGACCGGCTTGTTGAAAATTTTAAGGGAGGGAATGCTGTCGATAGAGTAGGAACGGGCAGTTCGTCTAGTGAACATGACCGCCTGACTCTTCTCGGGGTTGATTTCTAATCTCCATTTCCTAAACCAATTGGCTAGGGCGGTAACCGCTGTTTGGAGAGTCTTGGCTACTGTTGTCGGGGATCTACCAGCACAAAAGAGTGCGGTGTCATCAGCGTAAAGCGCTTTATGTACCCGGTTGAATTTGGGCATATCGCTAGTGTATAGCGTGAAGAGAAATGGGGAGAGGACCGACCCCTGAGGGACGCCGGCCTTGATAGGGTGGGAGGTCGACAACGTCCCTTCCACCCTGTAGCGAAAGCTGCGATGACTTAAGTAGTCATGTATAATGAGAATTAAGTAGTGAGGGATCTTGAGGAGATAGAGTTTGTAGATTAGGCCTTCATGCCAAACCTTGTCGAAAGCTTTCGCTACGTCTAGGAATAATACACCCGTATATCTGTTCATGATGAACTGACTACTTGTGTATTCTACCAAGCGGTGAACTTGTTGTACGCAGCTGTGTTTGGCTCGGAAACCAAACTGTGCGTCGGGAACGAGGTTGTTAGCCTCGGCGAATGTGCGTAGTCTACTGAGAACTATTCGTTCGTAGATCTTACCTAGACCTTTTAGTAGACTAATCGGGCGGTAACTACTGGGTTCGGTACGGCGCTTGCCGGGTTTGTGGATTCCTATTACCACGGCCTCTTTCCATTGCGCGGGAAAGAAGTTATTATTTAGTGCTGCATTGAAGATGCAGCACAGCAGGACTATCAAGTGGGCGGGGAATAATTTAATGACTTTATTTGAGATTCCGTCCGAACCTGGGGCTTTTCTGGTTTTAAGACCCCTGACTAACGATTCAACCTCATCGGTGGTTACTACTGGGATAGGTTGATCGGGGTTGTCGTTTCGTAACGAGCGCGTGAGAGTGGTACGACGTTCCACTTCGTCGGCGATGAAGCGGTGATTCGCGGCGTCGGGGTGTAGTGTACTCGGCGTACACTGAAGCTCCAAGCAGTCGGCCAGGCATTCTGACTTTTCGTCGTCCATAAATGCCGGTGGCTGGTTGGGTCTGGTGAGAGGAGGGAGAGTGGACACGATGTCTTTTTTGAGTGAGCGGGAAAGCTGCCAAAAGGCTGTGTGAGAGGGCTCTAGCTCCTCGAGCATGGCGTCCCATTTGCTCTGTCTCAATTCATTAATAGCTTGTTTAACCTCCCTCTGGAGTGACCGTAGGCGGGTACGGTTGTCCTCCGTGGGGTAGCGGTCATAAGCGCGTGTCGCGGCGTTTTTACGTCTTAACAAGTCACGGACGTCGTCTGGCAGGCGCCATTTACGATCGCTCGTATCTGGTACCGGCCGCGAGCAGTCGTCCATTATTGACTGCACGTGACTTGTAAGCGACTCGATCGCCTGAGAGGTATGTTCCTTAGACGTAATGTCATTGGGAATTTGATCAAGGTGGACCGACGAGGTTGACTTGAGATTTTTCTCTAGCCGTGCCCAGTCAGTCGCTATCTTGGTCCTTTCGTTGTTGTGGCCTGAGGGGCCGGGGGTGCGGGAGGCTAATTCCAGAGTCACCGGGCGGTGATCTGAGTCTAACTCGTGTTGAACTTCTATTGAACATAAACGAAGGTTTATGTTTTTGAGAAGAAAGATATCGAGTATGTCCGGCCTGTGCGAAACGTTAAAGGGGAAGTGTGTCGGCTCTATGGGCGCTATGACATCAAATCCCAGTCTGTCAGCGAATAGCTCTAAAGTCTTGCCCCTCGTATTGGAACTTTGACAGCTCCAAGAGGTGTTCTTGGCGTTAAGGTCACCGCCAATGATGACGGCGCCTCCCAATTCTAGCAAGGCTTTTAGATCTTTTTCAACCAACTGTTTCGAATGTTCTCTATTGGGAGAGAGATATGCGGATACAAGGGTGATAGGCTGATGGCCTGAGAGGGCTAGTCTGCAAATTGAAGCTTCAATGTACATCAGAGGGGGCGGATCCACAGGTGTGCAATGCAGCGACCTTTTGTAGTAAATGAGCGTTCCACCCATTGGTGAGGTTGTCCTATCATTGCGAACTATATTATAGTTCGCGATTCTAGGGTCCCTGTTGAATGGTTTTAAGAACGTTTCTTGTACTAACAAAATGTCGAGCTGGTGTTCCCGAAGGAATGTGCCTACTTCATCCCTCTGTTGGGTAAGGCTATTAGCGTTGAATGTCCCTACTTTGAGGTGTCTGGGTTTAACTCTGCCGGGAGTGTACCTATCCATTTTAGTTGAATTTGAGTGAGCCTAGACGCTCTAACGTGGGGGCGAATTTGATCGCTATATTAAGGAGGGCGAGGTTGTTTCCCTCGTTCCTTCTAAGATCGGCTGCAATTTCGCGGATTTCCGCGAAATTGATTTGAGCCGCGAAGTTGGCCACCAGGGCTAGATCTGGATCTAGTACTTGGGGGGCTTTTGGGGGCGCGCTTTTAGCGACGACGATGGGAAGGGGGGCGCCCTGAGGGGGCTTGGGATTACCACCGGTGGGCTGGTTTGCCCCGATCATTGGTGGTTTGGGCTGAGATGGTGCGGGTGGGGCAGCGGGCTGCCTGTTGGGCAGGGTTGGGAAAACCTCCTTGCTGGTTAGCAGGGGGCGAGCCCACGCATTGTGGGTTGGTAAGGGGGCTGGGACGAAGGTCTTGTTATAATACAAGGCCTTGCCATTTGAGTTGGATTGGCGGACTATTCTTCTCGGCGCTCTTGGGCAGCCGCGATAGTTAGCCGGGTGGCCGTATTCTCCACAGAGAACACACGCTGGTGGCTCTTTGCAGAGGGAGATGTCTTTTGGCCGTTCACACTGAGAGGTGTGATGGTCACCTAGGCACTTGACACACCTAGGACGGGCGAAGCAGTTCTTGGACGAGTGTCCATACATTTGGCACTTGTGGCACTGTGCCAAGTTGCCATTTTTGTGTGGGGGCTCTACTGAGACCCCGGATAGACCACATATGGCCTTGATTTTGAAAATGCCTTTACCCTCAGGGGTATTTGCTAGGCAGACCAATATCATATTGAGAGGGTAACGACCCTTGCCTCGGATCATCCGATGTACTTCTACAACCGGCAGATCCTGGGCTTTAAGAGATTCTAAGATCTCTTTGGTGTCAATTTCCCTCGGGACATTGCGTATTACTACACGCAGAAGTTTGGCTTCGGGGAGGGTGTATGTATGGTAGGGAATCTGTTGATTCCCTAGCATACTTGACACGGAGCGGTGGTCAGCTGACGAGTGAAGGTCCACTCGTATGCCTTGGGGGGTGGATTTCGCAGATTTGTACGAGATCCTGTTGGTGTTTAGCCACGCGGAGATGGCTAGCCACTTCTCTTTATCCCTAATGTATAGGGGCGGCGGAGCCAGTGGTTTTTTGACCGTCTGTGGGGCGACGGTGTTGCTGTCCGTAGTGGATAGGGCAGAGAATGGGGCTGTCTGCGAGACGACAGGGAGGGCCGAGGCGGTCGTAGCGGTCGTTTCAGACGGGATTGCGGCTGGAGTTATGGCCGATTCGGTCGGCTTTATTTTTGGGGCCTTAGAGGGGGCCTCTTTGTTGGCTTTTGCCTTCTTAGTACGCTTACGGGAGCGAACTTCGATGAAGGAGCCCTCATTGGGCGAATCTTCCGACTCGGAGGAAGATGAAGCTGAGGCTGAGGAGGGGACCGATTCAGTATCCATCGCCGTGCCGGTGGCCGGTAATTCCGGTTTGAGCGGCAGGACGGTGGAGTGAGCGCGTAGGGGTTGCGGTGGAAGAATAGTATCGCTCCAAAATGTTGAGCGATGTAGGCTTTTATCTCGGGGATCGCCAGAAGGGCGTCGATGGTGATAGTTTTTTCCGCCATCGTGGGCTGGCGGGAAAAACGTTCGCAGGAATGTGTCCTATCGCCCTGGGTGGGGTAAACCCTGGGTTGTGTGTAGTGTGTGTCCCTCCCAACCGGGTGCAGGTCGGGAGGATGTGTACTTAACTAATGTGCCCTAAGCTTGTACTCCTTCGCCAATCTTAATGTGCGATAGGTTCCTAGCTGCTCGGGCCGTTAGGCCTTCGCAGAAAAATGATGAAAAGCCGTAGATTAGGTCCGACTAGGAGATCCCCCAAGGCCGGATGCTCTAACCCCTTCCGATTGTTAGCTCTGCCCTGAAGGGGCTCGGCAGGCAAATCGGGGCCTTGCCTCACCCGGCTTCGTTTACACCGTGAGGTTTCCGCCGGGGACCAAACAATATGGTTTTCTGCCCTGAGGGGGCCAAAATGGGTTGACTTTTTATCTACCAACGGTAGAAATCTGCACTCGACGTCTTGAAAAAGTCGACTCGTGCAGTTGGGATCCGGCAACACCTGCGTCCAAACAGCGAAACTGCCACAGACAACCGTATACACGGCCACCCGGAGCGGGCCACTGAACGGCCACAGACGTTGAACAAGATGGCGGCTTGACGCGACGCGTGGTTCGCTGCGAGAGCGAGCGAGACGGAGCGAGAACGCACGACCGCAGGGGGCGGGTGCGGGGTGAGCGCGGCGAAATGGAGAGCAGCGAGGCGCACGTCCGTGCGCTACGGGTCTCCGACGCGGAATGAAATAAAGATCCACCCACTATTTGATTTTTATATCTTTCTTATAAAGTAGTAATAAAAATAATATTAAGCAACAATATTATGATTGCCCTTTTCCTTATACGTATTGGGGTAGGAAGTAGGTTGAGTATCTACAACTTAAAGGTCGCACATAAAACGAACAAGTGTCATTGCGTTCCTTGAGAATCTCCTGAATATAGACGTAAGCAAATGTGGATAGTTAAAGTTTAATGAGTCGTGTGCTTACCCCGTATCTAACTTTGGGCGAACTCCTATTTAGCTATCGATTTTTCGTTTACTTTAGAATTAAGTAAGTGAAACACGATTTAAGTCTGTATTCACACACATGATATTAATATATTACTAGAAAATATATTTATGTAATATAATTTGTGGTTCAGTAGCATAAGCGAACTCAGATTTAACTGCCGATCTTGAGATATGAGATCAAATCCTGGGTCAGAAAAGTTACTCTTAAATCTCCGAAAACAATTTTGCTATTAATATTGTAAAAAATGAATATAATTATAAAAAAAGAACCATGAGTTAAATATAGTAAGTATAATATATCTTCTATCCGTTAATAGAATGTTTGTAAAATATTCCAAAGTTTGCTGGGTTCTCTACCTAAAAAGTGTCAGCGGAACCATATTTATAAGCTTCTGCTTTTGGCTAGTCCGTCCGTCTGTCTATCAATGAACTTTATTTCATGAAGCGGAACACAGTGTACACAGCTAAAATTTTAACAAAGTGGTTTGCTATTGCAGTAACGTACAACAAAAATATTAAAATTAAAAATTAATTCAAGTGCCGTTCAATAAATGTGTTTCATATGACAAAAAAATAAAACAACTTTCACAATTAATTAATTTTTGTAATATCCACCCCACAAATACACCCATTACATTGGTATTGTATATTTTTCTGCATTTCTGATTTACATACATATATTCATACCTGTATCTCACTATATGGAATGGTAACATATCAGGTATTCTAAATGTATATTTTTAATGGCAGTGTAATGTTCACCCTTTTTTAATTTGTGTTGACAGATACCTAAATTTTAGTTGTGTTCAATTCGACAAAAAACGTTCACCCAACTGAGCAATTTCTTCAGGTTTATAAATAGTTATATAGATAATATATGTAGCGTGAAAAAATAGTGTGGAAGGGTTCTTTCGCTCACATCCTCTGAGATAATTTATATGTAGTACAAGTGATCCCACATTTTCCACACGACCTTCTTTTGGTAGCGATCTGCTCAAACTTCGCCGAGTTGCCATTAATCATATACCGTCATTATCTATTGACGCAACGTGTCAATGGTATGACGTCGTATGAGCTACTATTGAGTACGCAATCAACTCCCGTATACATTTAGCTAACTCACGTATTACATGATTTACTTAGGTAAAAGATTATATAATATAAATAAGTACAAATATATCAATAATATATTAGCGTATATCATTTTCCCGTATGCAAATGTGAGGGTTATATACATCACTGGCAAATCCTTTTTGATGACAATGATATGAGACATTGATAGGAGAGGTCACGGACATTTTCCATAATAATAAGGAAATTGGTCTAATATATTACGTTGACCGGACAGGTTTGTCATAGCCTTTTTTTCGCTTATCAATCACCTTTAGCTGTACTTATCTTTTAAGACTCACGCGGAAGAAAAAGGGTTATGTTTTTAATCTGTCACGTTTATTAATTTCATATCGTATTTTATTAATAATATTATATCGTATAGGTATCTCTCTATTTATTTCAATTAAAGCTTTTACAGCAAACATGCGTCCATGATTTATTAATAGGTATAATAATATCTCATTAGACATCCCGTATTTATTGGTTACTACATAAATAAATTCCATAAGGACTGCAAGTCTCCTATGTATCCTTTATTGCCCTGTCGCCCTTCTGTTTATTGTCGGATCTTTTGATATTTTTGTTCACTTTTCCATGATTTGTAATTATAAAATAGTAAGTTTTATATAATGTAATATTCCGCATGAAATAGAATTTTTTAACCGGGAGTTTTTTATTTTGAACTATCTAAATGTAACTCAAACCTATTAAATAATTTTTATAATCTATACACAGTTTTTAGTTCAGACATAAAATAATATAAATTACAACAAATATACCCTCAAAGTATTGAACATATTTTCTCACAATATAGAGTAAACGTAGCAGTGCTGTGCGTGCTAGAGACCTTGTCTTGTAAAAATAAAATGTAATGTAGGTGATATTTATATAGTCCAGACAGTCGGTTCAGGAGTTACATTACTTACAGTAAAATCAATATTAAAAAATAACCTATGCAGTATTGTATCCTACTATGGCAGTGTAAAGATTTTAGTAATAGTAGTATTTTTTGTGATTGTATATTTGAAATACATCATTTATACATTTGTCGCGATAAGAATACAATCGTCGCGACTTTATTTGGCCAAGGGAATCTTAAAAATCGACTGTGAGTTCATTAGAAGAGGAGGCAGTAGGTCTTTTCTAGGAAATGTATAACATTGATTGACATTATTCCCTCAACATATGAATGGACGGCGTCCATGCATGTCCATGATGACCTGGTGAATATTGCAGTCGTTGGATGCGAGCAGCATAGTATTTGTCGTATTCTATGAAATGGCTCACGTCCAGCAGTGGACAACAAAGCAGCAAAAGCAAAATAATTATTGAAATAAATCTTCTAATGTTCACAATGCTATTTTAATAATAATAACATGTCATAATGTAAATATTATAAAAAATATTTTGACGTTTTACGTCGCCTATCTTAACTATGGAAGGAAAAAGAGACAAGGTTAAAACTAAAAAAAACTAAAACCCAACTACGACAAATACTATGCTGGTTAACAAGTTATCGGATAAATACGGAGAAAGTCACAAACAAATGCTAATATATATATATATATCCTTACTAATATTATAAATGCGAAAGTAACTCTGTCTGTCTGTCTGTCTGTCTGTCTGTCTGTCTGTCTGTCTGTCTGTCTGCTACGCTTTCACGTCTAAACCACTGAACCGATTTTGATGAAATTTGGTACAGAGATGGACTAAAGCTTGAGAAAGGACATAGGCTACTTTTTATCGCGAAAAAATGGGCATAAGGGGTTGAAATAGGGGATGACATTTTGTATGGAAATTCGTCATTTTCGACGATAGAACCATGAATCTTTGTATTAAGGCACTTTATAATAAATAAATAAATATTCGTTCTAGCATTTTGGAAATTTCATTTATATGGGGATGAAATTCAACCCCTAAAAGACAAAAAAGCATACAGCCGAAACCACTGGGCCTAGAAACGTAATTTTTTTACACCGTAGTATTTCTTGGGGTACACGAGCTCTAGCAAAGAAATCGCGAAAAAATGGGTATAAGGGGTTGAAATAGGGGATGACATTTTGTATGGAAATTCGTCATTTTTGATGATGGAACCATGAATCTTTGTATTAAGGCACTTTATAATAAATAAATTAATATTCGTTCTAGCGTTTTGGAAATTTCATTTATATGGGGATGAAATTCAACCCCTAAAAGACAAAAAAGCATACAGCCGAAACTACTGGGGCTAGAAACGAATTTTTTTTACACCGTAGTATTTCTTGGGGTACACGAACTCTAGCAAAGAAATCGCGAAAAAATGGTTATAAGGGGTTGAAATAGGGGCTGACCTTTTGTATGGAAATTCGTCATTTTCGATGATAAAACCATGAATCTTTGTATTGAGGCAGTTTATAATAAATAAATTAATATTCGTTCTAGCGTTTTAGAAATTTCATTTATATGGGGATGAAATTCAACCCCTAAAAGACAAAAAAGCATATATCTGAAACCACTGAGCCTAGAACCGTAATTTTTTTACACCGTAGTATTTCTTGGGGTACACGAGCTCTAGCAAAGAAATCGCGAAAAAATGGGTATAAGGGGTTGAAATAGGGGATGACATTTTGTATGGAAATTCGTCATTTTTGACGATAAAACCATGAATCTTTGTATTAAGGTATTAGATAATAAATAAATAAGTATTCGTTCTAGCATTTTGAAAATTTTACTTACATGGGGATGAAATTCAACCCCTAAAAAAACAAAAAGTATACAGCGGCAACTACTAGGCCTAGAAACGTATTTTTTTTACTCCGGCGTATTTTTGGGGTACACGAGCACTAGCAAAGTATTTTTGGCAAATCACCCCCTTAAGGGAATGAAAAGTGTATAGCCGAAACTATTGGGGCTAGGAACGTGAAACTGTGTATTTCTGTATATTGTTCGATTCTCTTTCTTTTGTTGTAAATGAGCTCTAAGAAATTAGTTTTTGAAATTCATTCTCTAAGAGGGTGAAAAATGTATAGCCGAAATCATTAAGCCTAGAAATATGAAATTTTGTACAAAGTTGTCTCTCTTGGAGAAAGTGCTCACTAAAAAAGGGCTTTTTGCAATTTTACCCCCAAGGAGGTGAAAAGCATATAACCGATATCACTGAGCCTAGGAACGATCATTTTAGTATACGGTCGGCTTTCTTGGGTTACCCCATTATTTTTTCTTATTACTCGCTTATCAAGATAGCTTTGGATCGACGCAATATGTAGGCACTGCTCTGCCATCATAGATATTGCAAAGGTTCTTCTAGCAACATTTTATGACCAGCTGCCTGCCAAACGACATTGCTGGCTAGATGGCATCACCAATTGGTCCAGGTCGATGTAAATCTTTGTCTTAGTAGTATTTTGCGACACTCACAAACAATGAAAGCGTTATAATATTCCTAGCCGCTACCAGACAGTAAGTTAAAATCAAGATATTAATCCAATTTTCTATGTCTAGAAATAAACAAATTTGAAGCGTCTATTTGTCTGTCAAAATAATAGGATTTATTTATGGTAACACAATTATTTGCACGATACCTATGTCTAAAAAACCGGCCAAGTGCGAGTCGGGGTCGCGCACGAAGGGTTCTGTACCATTATCTATAAAAAGGGGGAAAATTGCGTTTGTTGTATAGGAGCCACCTTAAATATTTATTTTATTTTGTTTTTTATATTTATTGTTATAACGGCAACAGAAATGCATAATTTGTAAAAAATTCAACTGTCTAGCTATCGCGGTCCTTGAGATATGGCTTGATGACAGACAGACGGACGGACAATTTTTTTTTGACTTATATTCGTTACGGGGTAACCTTCAAAACGGCTGGACCCATACTGATAATACTTTACTAACAGGTCTACCAAGCCTTACATAAGGAATAACTTAGGCTATATTTTATCCAAGGCTATATTTTATCCCGGTGTGGCTGGAACAACTGTGAGAATTTAGTCGATTTTAAAATTATTTCACTAACGCAAAGCTATTTTTGAGCGAGTAACATATTTAGGCTATTCTTTTATCCCGATATTCCTACGGGACCGGGCACAATGCCGGTGAAATTGCGGGAACTAAATGGATATGAAAATTAATTTACGAATGAAAATCTACATTATCAGTGAATAACAAATAAAGGCTATTTTCATCCTGGTGTTTGCCCGGTAACGAGAACTCCGCGAGTAAAACCGGTGGATGTTGACTAATTTTTAAATTCTTTCACCAATAGGAAGCTACGTTATCAGCGAGTAAGATAAGCAATTTTTATGTCGTATATTTGTATGGGATTTGATAATTATTATTTTTATTTTCACCCATATAAACTTATAATATCAGCGAGTAACATAGGCAATTTTTATCTCGGCGTTTGCATGGAAATGGGGTCTACGTGGGTGAAACTGCGGCAGTTTAATCGATATTATTTTTTTCCCCAATGGACCTATCATGGATAATGTATTATCAGTGACTAAGGATGGCCATATTTCTCATCGTCTTTCCACTTGAATTTAAACTACAAGGGTGGAAGTAATATTCAAATATAAAAATTTGTGAAGATATTTGGACGTTTGTTACTCAATCACGCGTAAACTGTTGACCGGATTTGGACGAAAATTGACACAGAGTATTTCTTAAATTAAGAATTATGAAAACCAACTTTTACGCGGGCGAAGCCGCGGGCAAAAGCTAGCATATATATATATTTGAAATGTACAAGTAACGCCCTTTCCAATGATATGAACCATGATATATTTGTCCCAATACCTCACTTGTCCAGTTCCGATAAGTAGTTGACGAGCTATGAGGGAACAGATGAACATACATACCCTGTCAAAATCATAATCCTCCGTAGTCGGGTAAAAAGGCTCAGCTACCTCACGCTGTGACTGGCATAACTCATTATCATTTAGAGATGGATTTTTCATCATTATAGCTCATATACTCCCCACTAATGCGCTCGCGTTTCCTCCAGAATAGGAGGGGTGTGGAGAGGGTACCCTCAAAGGGTATTCCGTCGAGCCGACCACTGACGTAAAATTACCCCGCTCCGGTTGTCAGCCTAACGACGAAGGCGACGTATCACGGGTGGGTTTCGGGTGTGCGTGCTTACGCCCCTCTGTCTTCCCGGACGGAGTGGAGCAAGGAGTGCGCCGCCGGTAACCCAACCCAAAAAAAAAGAATAGGAGGGATATTGACCTAATAAATCATACTGGTTTATCATTTATTTTGAGTTTTCCATACCTTACATAGATATTATATTCATATAACATCGCTTATTCATCTCTTACGACACTAACTGGTAAAAACAAAAGGATCAAACATCCAAGGGGTGGTCAATTGTATTCTTCGTCACGATATGAAAAAGTAGGAGCCTTAGTCGTAAATATACGAGTATATACTTATATTCCATCGTTGAATGCAAGTCGCACAGGGCCGTTCCGAGTGGCATTCTCGTGGGGTGGCCTATGTCCAACAGTGGGCGTCTGGAGGCTGATGGATAGATTTTACCTTGCTCGTGACTGTCGTAAAAGGATTAAATGTTCGTATAACATCTAGCAAGAGAAGAAAACTCGAAATCGAACTCTAAACACGAAACTCTATATCAACATGTCGACTCAATGTTGGGGCGCATATGGCCTGTCATGATGATGATGATATATTTTATTATGAATGAAATAAAATGTTAAGTATATCTTGGAGATTTTCTTCTTTTCAATGATTTACAAAGGTATCTCAAAAGTTAATTTTGTATTACTTATTTTGAAGCCGTTCAATCCCATTAGAAACTGTTTGCCGAGCATTGTGGCTGGAGCGGCGGGCGCCTCGGCAAGCTAGTTCTTACCTCAGCGGCTTATTATCCAGTAATAAAATTACTATTCATAGCACGTTTTAAAATTTATCTGATGCTTGTCATCATCATCAATTTTTTCAATTAGTATTCTTATTATATTTTTCATCTTAAGTTTTTAAATATTACTTATTTTGCGTATGAAGTTGGCATAAGACATTTAACATCCCTCTCTTTTATTATAAAAGCTACTAAACGATGTAGGGAAATAAGATATAATAAGTAAATCTCATGTCAAACGCTACCATACAGAATGATTTCTTATGTTTACGCGAGTGTTACACATCTATACTAATATTATAAAGAGAAAAGATTTGTTTGTTTGTATTGAATAAGCTCCGAAACTACTGGACCGATTTCAAAAATTCTTTCCCCAATGGAAAGCTATATAATAACAGGGAGTAATATAGGCTCTATTTTATCCCGGTATTCCCACGGGTTTAGGAACTACGGTTAGGCGACTGAAACCGAAGCGAAGCGAGGGCGGGTTGCTAGTTGTAAATAAAACTACTGTGATAAAATATATAAATTAGTTTTATCTACTATACAGTTTGACCAGTGTATTAGTTTAATTCTCCTTCTCTTATGGAAACCGGCGTCCAGTAGTGGGCTTTATAGAGGATGATAAATAATAAGTCTAAATACATATCTATTAGGCATCTAAAATTATCGTTATTTTCAATGTAATAAATATTACACTCAATATTGAAAATCCTGCTGTGTGTGTGCTGTGTGGTAGCGGCTTCGAATACTACCAACCCTTGCTTTGCTCGTGGGTGTCGTAAAAGACAACTAAGAGCCCTAGATTGACCCGGACCAACTCCATCTGGTACCTTTTGGGTCAACGATTACATTCCCAAGGAGGGTTGACGTCAGGCAGGCGGCCGGTCATAAAAGTCATTGCCGAAACTTTTTGCAATATGTCAAAATAGATGACATATTGCGTCGACCCCAAGTAATTGGGATAAGAGCAAGATGATGATGATTGAAAATCCAACAGTAGAAATTGTAATACTCTACATGTGCATTAGGTACTGAGTAGATTTTGGTCTTTGATCCAATACAAAATAGATTTGCTTCCATTGAAGCTACCTATTTTATTCTTTTGTAATATTGCTTACATAAAAGATTTGTATATGCATATCGGAGGTGAATATAATATAACATTATCATTTCATTTATTAGCCCATCGATGTTATTCTCTCTTTGTTGCCATTTTTTTAAGTATATATATGCTATAATCATCTTACTTGGCAGGCAGATTGGCAATTGTAGTTAGTGATATGAGTTACTCAAAGCAGCGCTGCTACCTACATCCCTGGTGCTTCCTTAGTTAATTTTACGATTCCCAAGTCAGGTAAGTGTGGTGATATATTATAATCTTAACCTATGCGTATGGAGAGAGAATTTTCATATTCTTTACCATTCATATAATTCTACAATAAAAGTATTTTCGAAAAATATATTTAAACGTAAACGCTTGAATATTTTGATATCAGCCGAATTATCATAATTCACGTTGCGGGACACCTATATCATTTGATATTGGAGGTCACTAGTCTGAAACATCTGGTCCAGTCTTGGAATATTGATACCCTTATAGGTGACGGATATAATATGGCAGTCGCCCCCTTGAACATTTCATATTCATTTACATATGGTTAGCTTGGTTCAATAATCTATACTATATACGATTTATGTATATACTTAGAGACTAAATAAAGTGTCTTGTAGAAGCTTTAAGTACAAACTATCTTCGTACTCATTTCTTTGAAGTTGTTTTTTTTTTGTTAGTATTCTTGAAGAAATCTGCGTTGCCTACTGTAGGCATTGGTACAGTTGAAATATAGCCGCAAATAAAAAAGAACCTAATGTCTAACTATAACTAGCACTTGACTACCAAAATTAAAGAAGTTTCTTTTGGAGATCCTTGTTGTTTTGCACATTTTTCTAAATCTTATTTAGTACAATGTGTAAAGTAGTAGAGAATTGATTTCCTTTTTTAAAATAATGATGAAA
Source organism: Lymantria dispar (assembly GCA_032191425.1). Lineage (NCBI taxonomy): Eukaryota > Metazoa > Arthropoda > Insecta > Lepidoptera > Erebidae > Lymantria > Lymantria dispar. Next base: position 16,894,775 of record CM063446.1, on the reverse strand, counting down.
TAAAATTTAAAATTAAAATTATTATTCCGTGTGGTGAGGAAGTAATAATACTGTTCACCACCCCCTCTCTTGCCCTTAGGTGTTGTAAAAGCTGACTAAAGAATATAATGTGCATATAATATCTAGTGTTACGGTATTAGAGGAAATGTTCTGGATCTACTTATATCTTATTTAACACTCCGAAAACAGTATACAGCAATTACTATAGTAGATTATGAAACAAAACAAGAGGTAACAACATTCTAAAATGAGCGTATAGTAACATACGGTGTGCCACAGGGCAGTGTATTGGGGCCTCTGTTGTTTATACGATACATTAATGACATACCTAGATTGGTCGATCAACCCATGACTCTTTCTGCTGACGACAGTACATTAACTGTAACATGTAAATCTTTAGAGACCTACGAAAATAACATAAATGAATCACTATCACAAATTGTATCTTGGATGCATAATAATAATTTATTAATTAATTTTGACAAGACAAACATAATACATTTTAGTCAACGAGCTAATGAACGCGATAATGAAATTTGTATTAAATATGGAAACTATAAAATAAATAGAGTAGACAGTGCCAAGTTTCTAGGTTCATTATTTATGCTAAACTCAACTGGAAAACGCATATTGGACAGCTATCTCAAAAATTAAGTAGTCGTTCCTACGCGCTTTATAAACTAGCACCTGATGTAAATATTACTACATTACTCATTGCATACCATGGTCTAGACGAATCACTACTTAGATACGGTGTCATATTCTGAGGCAACTCAGTTGAAAATGAAAATATTTTCAAACTTCAAAAACGATGCGTTCGTGCTATGTTTGGCTTACCAGTCATAGAGAGTTGTAAACCATATTTCGAAAAATATAAAATTTTAACTTGCCGTTCATTATATATTTATGAGACATCTGTATTTGTGAAATCAAATATACATCTCTTTCCCAAAATGTCCGATGTTAGTATTCGCAGTCGCTGTGACAAATACAGACTGTGTATGCATGCGGCTAAAACGTCCCTCTAATAGGGCGTCTACATGTTGGCCGAGTGCAGGCGAGCGATGGCGAACGCCAACGTGTGTACACCCGATTTGTCTTAGTTGGTCAACGCTCGCCTAGTTGGCCGAGTGAATACAAGCGCCAACGTGTAGACAGCTGATTTGTCTTCACTCGCCGTCACTCGCCGTCGCTCGTGATCACTTGCCTCACTTCGCCTTGGTGTCGGTTTTTGTGCACAAATCAAAGGCACTCGTCTACGCTCGGCCAATGCCGTCTACACGTTGGCCGAGTCGTCATTACACGGTTGACATCCATCGCGGTTAGACCTGTTTAATGTGATATTGTCGCTCAATATAAATGATTATATTTTCAAATTTGCATCACTACTTCTAGATATGCGACGTAAATAATTAGATCCAAGTCACCCAATATGTTACCTATAGTATCAAAATGTATCTTCATCATTCATCATTATTTTAGCTAATATACGTCCTACTGTTGGGCTCGAGCCTCCTCCACATTAGGCGGGAAACTGACCTTAGTATTCCATGCTAGTCAGACAGGTTGGTATAGGGTTTCATTTCGAGGTTTCATTCTCTTGCATATATATGTTATATGCTTATTATGTATTATATCCCTTAATCGTCTTTTACGACATTCACAGACAAGATAGATAGGGACTGGTGAATTTTTTTCTTACTCCGTCACCACACGGATATATGTATCTTACACTGTTCTATTTCTGTGAATACTCAGTATCAACCACCTTCTTTTTTTCCCACTTTACTGCGGTATACACTGAGATAATAGTTATATACGCTCATTAAATAAATAGTCGAAGCTGCAGCAACGTTAATGTCAACGTCCGTAGTGTTTCAGTGCACTATGAACACTGACCGAGGCCAACGTGTAGACACTTCTACAAACGCTCGTCTACGTTGGCCACTCGCGTTGGCGTTCGCCGCACTCGGCCAACGTGTAGACGCTAACACTCACCTTGTACCTATTTGCCGACGCTCGCGTTGGCCTAGGATCGGCCAACGTCTGTACGGGCTATTAGGAAAAAGCGTTATTTGCATGACTCCCATAATATATAATAAAATACCGAATGCTTTAAAGGACCTAAACATTACTCAAATTAAAAAGAGATTAAAAATATATTGACAAATAAATACTATTATAACATAAAAGATTTTCTTGACGATGTAGCTATATTGTAAATTGTAATTATATTAATTTATTAAATTTTTATTATTATTTTTAATTCATTCGGTACTGTAATAATTCAATTATTACATTTTTATTTTAATCTATTATAATTACTTGACTAGTAATCTATTTCAATTCATTCAATACTGACATTAATATGTATATTAATTAATGATTTCTGATGTTTACGCGAGTATTATTACATTTTAAATAAAACTCGGGGTAATCAAAAATCAAATACAAACGCGATAAAATCCGTATATTACTTAATTACAATTATTTGGCAACGAGTAGCAATTCTTATGATTATATGTTATTTAATGATTACTATTAATAGATATTTAATTGTGTTACCTTATATATTATTATTATAAGTTTATATGTCTACTAATGGAACATGTTGGTTCTATAAATTATGTAACATCTTATTGTACACATGTTGAGACAAATAAATACAGTTATTAAGTTATCAAGAGAAGTAAAACTCGAAACAAAACCCTATACCAACACGTCTGACTAGCATGGTATGGTAGGTCGATTTCCCTTCCATAGAAGAGGAGGTCCAAGCCCAACAGTGGGATGTATATTGGCTGAGATGATGATGAAAATTAAAATCTGACAGCTTGTTTTTTTTTAGCGACTGGCAATGGTGCTCAAGGCTGTTTTACCTTATTTTGTCGGAGCCACTGATGACAAGGTAGGGTACCTTGTCATCAGTGGCTCCGACAAAATAACACCACTTTTGAGGCACAGCCGAGTGTTTGAAATGAATTCAGATTAATATTATTATAAATAACCTCAATTCTCGTCAAGCTTCTGTTCTCCGAGTAAATATTTTATCGACCCATCAGCCTATAGACGTCCACTGTTGGACATAGGCTTGAGTTTTAAGGCACATAAAATATACCTTTCAAGAAATTCTCCTCCACGTTGTATAGTACCGTAATGCCTTGCATATTGCTGAGATAGTCCAAACATAATGGAGCGAATAAATTAACGACGTATACTTAATAGCTAAATCGGGGTTAGTGCTGCGCAGTCGAAAATTGTTAACCGCAATATCGCTTCTAGTGACTAAAGGACGTCGCTTCTAATATTCTGTTTATCTCCTACAGTCATCCTTAAAGTCCTAACTACTTTAAAGTCGTATATAGAAAATAGTTACCAGTTTAGCTCGACCCAAACGGTATCCACAGTCATAGAAATTTATATACCAAAATAATAGTATTATAGTATCCACGTAAGAAAGGAACCTACTACGAAATTAACCCACAAGTTTACCAACGTATTGTCTTGGTAAAAACAATTATTAACTATATCACAATAATATAATTCTCTATTAAGTTTTAACTATTTGGTTGGCATAACGGCATGAATATATACTAACTATTTACATACACTGCAAACGTGTCCGAATTGTTGTTCCTGTGTAAAATAAAATAATAGAATTGGGATTTTTGCAGACTGCCTGGATTTTTGAAGATTTTTTTGCGCGATTTTTAGTAGAAAACTAGCGGAAATAGGTTTTCCTCCTGATTACGTGAGATCCAGGGTAATGTGGCAAAATGTGAGTGGATTTTGCCTTTTGGGGATAAAATAACTAGAATATAAATAAATAAAAGGTTATAAGTTATGTCGTACGTGAAGAGACTGGCTAATGATAGAATCTTGTATTTGATACCACGAGACTTCTACAAATTGCCTAAGCGGAATGGGACCTCCATCATGTACACGCCCATCTGCGCATTACCTGGTCAGGTGTTGCAGCCACAGTTTTGTTGTTTACTAAGCCTATATGGCTTGAAATTATGATAATCTCGTTCCGAGAACCTATATACCTCACGATATACTCTGGATAGATATTAATGATAACTAAAAACAACATTGCTAATTATCAGCAGGAAAATTTTTAACAATCACTTCCTTGATATTTGTATTATACTAAGGGATAATCAGATATTCTTCACCCATCACAAAAATAGAAATGTATATATTAGATACATAAGACTAAAGTTACATGCTGACATATGTATGTAAGCAACTTGCCTACTGCTTTGAGCCTATCCCTGGCTTTAAAAATGATCACAAAAAAGATAGTATTTCGTGGAAAGCGATGTTTTGAATGTTATGAGACTATAACCTTATTATAATTCTTAATGAAACAGTTAGGCCCTAGTTGCGCGTAGTAAAATTATATTTTACTATTTACACAAGTTACATAAGTTTACTATCTAACTGTATAATAACGCTTGTTATATAAAAGAAGCGCTATAAATATTTTGTAGGCATAGGTAAGCTTCAATTTAATCGACGGACAATGGTGGTTCTGGGAGCATTTACGCAGGCTCGCTCCACGGCTCGTCAGTGCGGCGTCCGCCCTATCGTGGCTTATGCCGAACGTGGGCGGACTGAGCGCTACGTGCCGACGGCTGTACGCGCGGGTTATCCGGTCGATGGCCCTGGCGCACCGGTGTGGGTGGGGTCCCTGACCGTCCGACTCAGGGCTCTTCTGTGTCGACCACAGAGGGCCATGGCGGTCAGGGCCATACGCGGATACCGCACGGTGGCGACGGAGGCAGCGTGTCTATTGGCCGGGACTCCCCCGTGGGACCTGGAAGCGGAAATGCTCGCCGGATTATATTGGTGGGTGACGGGGGTGCGAGCGGGGGGCGGTGTGGTCTCATTGAGGGAGCTCACCGTCTGGCGCGTTGACGCCCGCCGAGACGTCATTGCCCGTTGGGCAGTCCGACTGGAGAGGCCTCGGTTCGGGGTGCGAATCGTGGAGGCCTTCCGGCCGGTGCTGATGCATTGGTTGGAAAGGCGGCACGGGGTGCTCCCCTTCCGACTAGTGCAGGTGTTGACGGGGCATGGGTACTTCGCCAAATACCTGAACAAGGTCGTTAGGAGGGAGAGTACACCGTCCTGCCACTACTGCGATTACGACGAGGACACGGCGCAGCATACGCTCGAGGTCTATGACGCTTGGGCAGAGCAGCGCCGTGAACTCGTCGCAATCATCGGTGCCGACCTGACGCTGGCGACTATCGCCAGGGCGATAGTCGGCAGCGTCAGGAACTGGGACGCGGTCGCAGCCTTCTGCGAGGCAGGGATCTCGCGGAAAGAGGCAGCGGATCGCCTGCGCGAGGAGCGCAGCCTCGATGAGGCGATCCACCGCCGGCGACTGGGGCGGCGTAGGCGCAAGTACTTGCGCCACATGCTGCCCTAGCCGAGGCCGCGGGTGACGTGACCGGGGAATTAGTCCGTCACCCGCCGAGAGGCCGACCGCGTAAGGAAAGACCGACGTCCTCCCCGAGGGGGGGACGTCGGTCGATGGGAGGGTACCCCGCGTAGGGTGTATTCCGTCGGGCCGACCACTGATGACAAGTAACCCTGCTCCGGTGGTCGGCCCAACGACGAAGGCGACGTGCATCGTGGGTGGGTTGCGGGTGTGCGTGCTTACGCCCCTCTGTCGCCCCGGACGAAGTGGTGCGAGGAGAGCGCCGACCGCAACCCACCCCAAAAAAAAAAAACTTCAATTTAATGCTATATTAGTAAAAGTATAGAAATCTCAATAATACTAGATTTTTATTAATTTTTCTATCAGTAAATGGTGCTTTTACTTCAGACAACTGAAGTCTTTATTCACTATCTATTTATTAATCGAATACAATTTTATGTCAGCAGTTTCTTTTACTGCTTCGTTAGAATTATGCCATCGCAAAATTTGTTATTTTCTATATAATAATGTATATGAATGTTAATATTTGATATATCACATAAATATACTCATAATATTATATTATATCAATCAATATATATTATTAGCGCATCAATGCATATTACGTTCTATATCGTAATCCGTAAATTTCTATAGACCTGAATATGAATGACGTAATAAAGTGACGATTCGTCTGTATGTCTACTTACAGGCATTCTCTGGTTATGGTAAATAACAGCCAGTTTCGTTTATTAACCAATTGCTTCGCTATTTATCACTTGTCTCTTAAGCCTTACCGTAAGACTTCTTGGTTTTCTTTTTGTATTATTTGAAACTTGCACACCGGTCTCGAGGACTGGCCCATTCCCAAGTTGTTTTTTGATCTTGTCATGGTTGTGGCATAAAAAATCTCAATATATTGAGTTATTAATTTAACGGTAACCCTAAAATTCCACTTGTCGTGGGACTATGCTTTGTTCATACACTGTCCAGCTAAGAAAAAGCATAAAGTCCTGCAACCTGTTGTAGAATCATCTCCGCATTTTGAGCGTGTCACTGATACTAGGTAATTCGTATCATGCGTATTTAAACTTCAGTGGCACATTATTCATTTTATTTTTCCTTATTACTAGGAAGAAAATGCCACATAAATGCGTATATAAAAGTAAATAGACAGAAGATACTAAATATGTAAAGTCCTCATACAATCGCGCCAGCTTAAGTCAATATATCTTATTTACAAATTGAGGAAAAGATTTGTTTTGATATATGAAAAAATCAGATAAAGTACATATTCACTATAAAAATAGTAACTATACAACTAGGTAGACATTTGATATGAAAGTTCTTGCTTGGATTTGCGGTTACATTAACCGTATATTTACAAAATTCCCATGGATATTTTCGTTGTTATTAGTGTATTATTTTGCGGGTGACGTGACCGGGGATTAGTCCGTCACCCGCCGAGAGGCCGACCGCGTGAGGAAAGACCGACGTCCTCCCCGAGGGGGGGGACGTCGGTCGATGGGAGGGTACCCCAATAGGGGGTATTCCGTCGGGCCGACCACTGATGTCAAGTAACCCTGCTCCGGTGGTCGGCCCAACGACGAAGGCGACGTGGTTTTCGGGTGGGTTGCGGGAGTTGCGTGCTTAAGCCCCTCTATCGCCCCGGACGAAGTGGTGCGCAGGCGCGCCGACCGCAGCCCACCCACAAAAAAAAAAAATTTAGTATTATTTTACGATTTTTGTCAAAGATGTATATGTTACTAAACTGGTAGTATTTATTTTCATATTATTCGATAGTTGTCGGGATGGAAGTGTATTTCTTAACTTCTCTATTTTAGATTTATTCCCGGGATTACAAAAAAAAATTGTTTAAAAATGGTCTGAAATGAGTTTTTTTGGTTTAAAAATGGTCTGAAATGTGAGCTTGATATTAAATCAACTCGAAGGGGCAATTTTTTAGTCAAATTTACTGAAAGGAAATAATGTGCAAAGATTTTCTATTGTTCTTTTAAATTTTATTAAATGTTAACGAATAAATAAACCTACGGCCTATTTTCAAGAAAACCTTACTTCGTTTTTATATTATTATATAAAAGCGAAGGATGAAAATAAGAGCAAGAAGCATTGAAATTAAACCACAATATAGAACATTCTTTCCTTTTATAACTGGGCATGTTATCTAGAAAGATAAACAGAAGTATATCTTCTTTGAGTTTCTTGTTTCTAGTCTGTGCTTGAGAAAATTTGTTGACCTTGTTAATTAATCGTTTTGTATGCAGGCGACAAACCCATTGTCAAGGCGGTTTTACTTATTTAATCAAATCTTAAAGTATGTACCTGTTACAGGAATTTGTTATGTTTATACTGTACATTATGTGACGCAGATTAAAGACTTGTACTCACGCGTTTCTTTTTTGCAGATCATTTACATTCCATTGACAGGTTCGAGGATACTATATCATGCGGTCAAATATGTTAGCAATCGCTATGCGAAGTTAATTTCAAGTATCCCGTTCCTTGCATTGATATTGTTTTTCTTATATTATTTTCAGTCTTTTACATCACTCACAGCAAATGGAAGAGGTGGTGATTTGTATTTGTACTTTATCACTAAACAGAATTATCCATGTTTAGTAGTAATTACATGCATTTATCCATATCGTAAGGGCACGATACCAAGTTATCATTTCTTGAGTGTAAATGTAAGAAAAAGAACCTTCTGGTTGTTTTATTTCTGTCAAAAATACTGAAAAAAAAAAGAAACATCGCTTGCCATGCTTACACTAACCACCAAAATGCTTGACGTATCTATTTATACACTTAATGTGGTAACTCACTTTCTGACTAATGGGATGTCGACTTCGGTAAGACTCGGTCACTAGATAGAATTCGTTCTGTAATTAATGACAATCTTATCAGATTCTACCATTATACATTTAACGGTCCGATCGCAGTGGACTTAATCGACAAATCTGCCGATCGAAAGGTGCAAATTAATTAAATGGATAGCTTTTACTCCTATACATTAATTTGTACCTAATTGATTATTTGTAGCGCGAGCTCTTTGATTAAATCTTCTATAAAACATAATTAATTTCGTGATCGGAATTTATACGGCAGCAGATCAGTGGGCGGGTTCTGAGCAAATGCTACGACGATATTATTCTATGATTTATTTGCATATTCAAATTGTTAGGTATAAAATATTTTATTTTTCAAGACACATTATTGCATTGCTTCCCATAATCTTGTTGTAGGATTTTTGTTTGTGTAACATAATTAATAAAGATTTCGTATCCATTAGTACCTATTAACAGGCTTTGTTTTTATGTATGAAATATTTGATTGTTCTGCAAAAGCGACAGCCAGGCGGGGCAGAACGCGTCGGGGCGGGCTTCGCACGACGGCAGTTCTACTCGGGCAACTCGCCGGCCGCCCGCCTCGCAATTCATACGCTTCCCACACGCTGTTCAGTGATCATTAATTTCATTCATTCAGAGTTCACAATAAAACGCATAGTGATTAATATTATGAATAATAGATGTGTACGTGTTGCTCAGTCTGTGTTGTGTATTTTAATAGTCTGCGTTGACAGTTAGTGTGCCATGCGGTGAAAAGCCGTCGGTGCTGTATGCACGCGTGGATATGGTGGACCCGCTGAAAATATTTTGGGTTTTAACAAATAGTACTTATCTAGGTTGGTTGGATTTATTTATATAATATTAATAAATCGAATAAAGTATTAAGGGACACATCAGATCTTTGCTTTATTGCTAAATATTACTCCCATCATATAAAAGCTATTGGCTCGATTCTCCCAATAATCTTATTTATTTTCTCATTCGTTGAGTAGTAGATTATTTACGTCTTTTTTATGGTCCATTCCGTGTTTGGTACTGAACTTTTGGAGATCGGATGGACGCTGTTATTTAAAATTCGTTTCTGAAATAATACTGCGCATGAGGCTGCAGCTACTTAATAGATCTTCTAATGTTTTCAAATTATGAATTTATCCCCAAAAAGGTAGGCAGATGTGTAATACGCCTTTTATATGGAAATATTAGTCCCAAACCTATTAATCTACGAAGAAATTCTAGTCTTGCTTACCATTTAAAGTTTTGTTTTAGGAATAATTCAATGACACGTTTTATAGAATTTAAATTTTGAAACTGGAAACTTATAGTCAGCAAACGTATGATTATACCACTAGATTAGCGGACCACGGTTTTCAAATACATTGTATTATCTTATATCTTTAAACGAGCAATTCTTGTATATACATATTCAGGATCTCGGAAACGGCTACAACGATTTTGTTGCAACTTGGCATACTAGAGGATTCGGGTCCAAAAAATCGATCTAGCTAGGTTTTATTTATAGAAAATGTTGTTTTGTCCGTGTTTTTAGCAAAATAAATAATGACATTAAATTTTAAAAGAATATGAATTCAAATTTCGATGGCAACGTCATGAGTTACGATAGCTCAGATGAAAAGGTGACAGGTTTTAATTTTGGTATTTTTTCAATCAAACAGCGTCGGTTCGAATCTCGGTGTTATTATTATTCTCTTTTTGTAATTTTTTATATATTTTTCATTATTTATTTTTTAGTAATATACCTATATCTAAATAAATTGGATAAAATTATATATATAAAAATTACTTATAAATGTGATTCTAAGTTCTTCCTAATGGCGTCGGGATCTGTCTGGCCATTAATTATGGTAAAAGTAAAAATTGCACATACCTTTTATGAATTAATGTAATCTTAATAAAAGTTGTACGTTTGTAATATCAAACTAACTATTAGTAGGCTGTTTGGCAATCATACGTAACGGCGTAATATAATTTACAGTATGTAAATAAATGGTCCCATTGCAAGTAAAATGACATTTAGCCCGTTTCTTCCATTTTATCCTAAAAGTAGTAAACAAAATTAGTGACCTATTTATTATTTTAGTCCTCTGTGAACTGGCCTGACTCAGCCCAGTCATACGGAGAGACGTAAGGTCGTCGTGGAGTCGCTCACTGACTCTATAATCTGCTCTCCACCTATTGATTTGGTCACTGATACCGCGGCCTAGGCTGTGGTGGTTTAAATTTTCTTTCGACGGGCTATGTTCTAGACACATGCCGTCTGTTCCATACGGGGCGATGAAAAGGCAGCCGCGCCGCCCCTTAACTAAGTTATTGGCCCAACGATTGGTAACGGTATCCTTGACGTTTGTGGTAGCGGCTTGCCTGGTGGTTTTGTTTGTATTCTAACCTTTATTAAAGATCTTTTAAGTTTAAATATTAACTAGTGATAACCGCACTTAATACATCTATCAATTCTCTAATCGGCTATCTCGTTGGTACACCCGGTTCGCTCGTTCCGTGTCTCGACTTTATTTTAATTTCTGTTTTGTTGTTTGGCATTTATCTTGACTATTTCATTCATGTGAGTTTTTATAGCTTTATGTCTTATAAGACATAGCCCACAAGCATTTTTAATGTAAATAATTTTTAGGTCGAGCTGATCCGGTCCGGAGATTGGCACTGTTAAAAATTTTTCAGATTCATAACCTTAACTAACTTAACTAATAAATTAGAATGTATTTTATTTATTTTTTGTTATGCATTTAAGGCTTTAATACTCGTCTTAAAATATCATATTATCAGACGTACAGAATAGCATATAATGCGTTCCTCAGTAAGTACTATTCTCACGGTATACAAAAAGAAATTGAAAAACTTATTTTAATACGAGCGAAGTCGCGGATATAGTTATTAATAATATAGATATACCCTTTAGTCCTGAATTCGCTGGATAAGTTTAAAAGTAAGCAGTTTTAATAACGAGATGTGTTTGCATCTACAGCTAAGGTCGTGCCGTAGCAAAAGCGTCGGGGACTAACAAATTAATTAAATTTTAAAGTTGGTGCTCGTTGCTTACTGTAAATAAAATTATTATTTAAAATTGTTTTTTGTACAGTAAATGAAGTCCAATAAATATCCCAACCTTTTTTTTTTTGCGGTCGGCGCGCTCCTCGCACCACTCCGTCCGGGGCGACAGAGGGGCGTAAGCACGCAACACCCGCAACCCACCCGAAAATCACGTCGCCTTCGTCGTTGGGCCGACCACCGGAGCAGGGTTACTTGACATCAGTAGTCGGCCCGACGGAATACCTCCTACTGGGGTACCCTCTCATCGACCGACGTCCCCCCCTCGGAGAGGACGTCGGTCTTTCCTCACGCGGTCGGCCTCTCGGCGGGTGATGGGACTAATCCCCGGTCACGTCACTTTTGCGACGACCGCAGAAGGCTATGGCGGTGAGGGCCATTAGGGGCTACCGTACTGTGTCATGGACTGCGGCGACACTGCTGGCAGGCGACCCGCCTTGGCCACTGGTGGTGGAGGCGTTAACGGAAGTGTACCGGTTTCGCGCCACAGCACGAGCCAACGGAGAGCAAGTGTCCATAAGGGGACTGGGCAGAGCCCAGGAAGTGGCCCGAAGGGAAGTAATCCGGCGGTGGAGGGAAGAGCTGGAGTCCCCCGTAGCAGGGCGTTGGACTGTGGAGGCGGTCGCGCCACATCTCCACCGCTGGCTCAGGAGAAGGCACGGTAGCCTTACATTTAGGATGGTGCAGGTGCTTACCGGACATGGGGTCTTCGGTAAGTACCTGCACAAAATTGGAAGAGAAGAGGCCCCAGGATATCATGAGTGTGGCGCGGCAATTGACGATGCGCGCCACACACTGGAAGTATGCCCCGCCTGGGGGCCTCAGCGCCACGTCCTGTCAACGGACATGGGATCAACAGACCTGTCGTTGCCGACCATCATCTCCAAGATGCTCGGCAGCGACAGCTGTTGGTCGTCGATGGCCTCCTTCTGTGAGGCTGTCATGACAAGGAAGGAGGCCGCGGAGCGGGCACGCGAGGCGCTTGCGTCCGCTGTGAATGATGACAGGACGTGGCCAGACGGCCAAGCGTTGTGGTGTCGGGGATAGAATGTTATCAGACGATCTCTCCGACACCCCGTAAAAGCGCGGAAGGGGCCGCTGTGGTTTTAGTGGGTATTTCGGTCACTTCAGTGGCCGGCGAGTCCCACACACACTCCCCTGTCTGTAACCGGCGGGGGAATAGTACGCAAATGCATTTCCACAGCGTGAAAAAAATAAAAAAGGGCGGCATGAGGCGCAAAATATCCTAACCTGGAGGTTGGTAAATACTTAACAATATCGATGGCACAAGTGCAATGTACATAATTATCATGAGTAAAATGCCATGCTCAGAAGTGAAATAATTCTAATTCAAATCATTTATTATGCATAAACTCCGCGATGACACTTACATGTTGTCAATTTATCACTATTAAATTAAACTAACCCAATAAACTACCGATGAATCGGAACGTGACCGCTACTAAGAAGATCAAGGAAGACACTCAGCGAGCTAGTCTCTTATTTTCATTTTGTTTTATTAACCTGTATGTAAAACTGTATACAATACGTCTCGAAACTACGAGCTCCAGTGTCTTTCGAACTACAAGATACGTAATATAATTCACATATTTAAATTAAACTGCAATGGTTGGACCAGATCCCACAAGCAGCTACCCTTCACGAGTTAACTACTAGAGCAGACATCACTCCCTTCAACTACCCGCGGGGGGACCCGGTTCACGCAGTTTTAAGAAAAAAAAAATTGTATATCAGTATAAATATAGACCGGGGTGTGATGCCCACTTACCGCACCCGATCAGAGCTGGCGTACCGCAAGGTTCAGTCCTCTCACCCCTTCTATTCTCGCTATATACTAGCGACATCCCCAAGTCTAAGCTCGTGCAGTCAGCCCTCTACGCTGACGACACAGCTATATTCGTATCCGGGCTTAACCCGGACGCCGTCACTCGTAATCTCCAAACTGCAGCTACTGCCCTTGGCAAATGGTTCCGGAAATGGAGAATAGACATTAACCCAGAAAAGAGTCAGGCGGTCATGTTTCACAGGAGACGTGCCGACCTGCACCCCCCCGATAGCTTCACTCCAGTCCGCATTTTTGACAAGCCCATCCCCTGGGCGTCAAATGCCAAGTACCTAGGCGTCACCCTTGACAATCGTCTCAGCTTCGCTCGACACATAACCACTGTGCGCTCGCGTGCAGCGTTCGTTATGGGTCGTTTACACAACTTACTCAACCCAAAGAGTAAGCTGTCGCTCAAATGCAAAATCCGTCTTTACACTGCCTGCATACGCCCCATCATGTTGTATGCCAGTGTAGTATTCGCTCACGTTAGGCCACACAGGATCCATAGGCTACAAACACTTCAGAATAGGTTCATGCGTAAGGCTACGGGCGCACCGTGGTTCATACGCAATGCCGATCTCCACATCGACTTGCACTTGCCGACCATCAGGCAATATATGAAACAGTGTGCCCGTAGATATTTTGATTCTGCCACAACACACCCCAACCCCTTAGTGGTCGCTGCGACCAACTATATCCCGTCCCGCATCTCGAAGGTCACTCGACCGAGACTTGCTCTCGACGAGCCCGACGACGAGATCACGATAGCTCAGAATACAGCATACACGGCCCGCGAAGCCGCAACAAAGAAAAGACCACGGTTCCGTCCTCGCCGTCGAGGTGCGAAACCGTGCCGCGCAAAAATAAATAAATCTAAAGTGGGACCTCCCACATTGCCCTCAGCAACGCCCCGAGCCGAGGTTCGTACCCCACAGGGGGTGCCCTTGGGCCACGTTGCTTAAATTTTCTGGGTTGAGAGCCCTCAGCGCTCACCACTAGTCCGCGTAAGGGTGTAACAGCCATCTGAGGCTAACACTCCTTGTCAGAACAAAAAAAAAAAAAAAAAAAAAAAAAGATGCCCACTTACTATAGTCCGCGTCAAGCTGTCAAGGCCATCTGCGGCCAACAGCTGTACACACCAAAAAAAAAAAAAAAGATGCCCACTTAATATAATTTTTGACGTAATCCCGAAACGGTTGTTCTGATTCTAGTTGTAATTGATGTCCTTTAATTGAATGTGTGTGTGACTCGTAATATAATAATTTATTTTTAAGGGACAGCGTATTTATGTAAGAAAAAAACTAAGAAACAGTAGAGAAAATCCAATAGAGATGCTTCCACCCTTAAAAAATGTATCCACTTCTCTGTTCAGGATTGGCAACTAGCTGACTTTTCAATATATTCTTATTTTGGTCATTGCATAATATGTAAATGTATAAATGCACCCTGCCTCGTCTGCGACTGTATAGGCAGAAGAGATCCTATTCCCCACAATATGTTCTGTCATTTTAAATTAACTAATGTCACTGTATTTATTTCACTTCCATGCCCCACTCGGCGAATGACTCTTACATACCTCTTAAGCGGCAGGCCTACTGACTAATGAACATATTCGCGGTAGAGTTTACTATGGGTAGCGGATAGCCTCCACTCTATTCAATGTAATAACAAATTCTAATAATTTATTTCCATAACAAGTATGCTTATTGACCCATGATGTAATTATATGGTGATACTATATGTTAGAAACACCATCATGATTAGATCAACCATTATGAATAGATCGTCGTGTGCACTGCATACAAATGTGTAATGAATAACAAAAACACAATTTTTCATTAGCACTTCCTTGCTTGTGGGTATCGTAAAAGAAGAATAAGAGACATTTGGAATCAAAATGTCTACAGCAGAAGTGAAAGTAAAATCCTATGTCGACCAGCTTTGTATATTATTAGTTCAGAATTGCTGATACACACGCCTAAAATTGGAACGTATATATATTTTGAAGAAAAATCTTATTGACGTAACTTAATAAAATTGTACGAAAATCCCGTTTGGTTCGATAACAACATTCAGCAAGTTACCTATATTGAATTGAATTATTTATTTTATGTAACAGTACCTTTCTATAAAACTGGTTAAACTTTCGTCGTGTTGCTAACCTTATTCTAGTACTTTCAATGGAATAAACACAATCTTAAAATAATAAAAAATAAATGTCTTAATAATCTACTTGTATTTAACAGTTTATATCGCAGTCGATGTTTTAAGTTTCCCAAGCAAACATGTACTTTCCCCTAATGCTCTGTTAGACGGTTTTTCTAAATGAAATGAAAAAGTGGTGATAACACACTGTATTCCTGTAACTGTTACCACACGGGGTATTGAATATGTAATTACTCTTTTTAATACGCTTTTATTAGCTTCAGAGATATGTATGTTAGTATGTAACGCAATCTTTGAACATGATTTTGACCCCCTTCGAAACGTCGGATTAACTCGAAATTTGGCATATTTATTAAGGACCGATGACAATTCAATATTTTAAACAGTATGACTCTTTGTCCTTACTAGGATAATCAGGATTAGCGAAAATTCAACTAAAAACTTAAAAATAAATAATAGTTCAAAAAAACTAAAAAAATACGCTTTTAAAGAAAATCCAACTAAAAATAGAAAATAAATTTTAAAAAATTTTAGTTAAGAATAGTGTATATAAGAAAAAAAAAATTTTTATTGTAAAAAAAGCGTGGGGTGCTTTTTAAGATATTATCAAAATGATAATCCTTCTACTCATATCTGTCAATAAAATATTTATAACTATTGACAACATGCACCCCACGCTTTTTTTACAATAAAAAATATTTTTCTTATTTACACTATTCTTAATTAAAATTTTTAAAAATTTATTTTCTATTTTGTAGTTGGATTTTCTTTAAAAGGGAATTTTTTTAGTTTTTTTGAACTATTATTTATTTTTAAAATAGACGCTCTGCACTGAGGTATAAGTTCTTGTGCTGCGGTGATTGGACATACACAGTGTAAGAGACACAGGTTACAAGCAGACTCAGAACAAGTTTTTTGAGCCCATGTCACTCCGAAGAGCTAGACTACTTCATCACTGTGCAATCAGTTTAGGGTAGGATATTTATTAGCCACCGAAGACGAGGACTCAGTGCCGGTGGTCCTCCCAGATAGCGATAGAGAGGCCAGATAGATATGACAATTATATTTATAGAAAATGTTGTTTTGTCGGTGTTTTTAGCAAAACAATACAATGACATTAAATTTTAAAAGAATATGAATTCAAATTTCGCCGTCAACGTCATGAGTTACGATAGCTCAGTTGGGAAGTTGTCCAGTTTTCTTTTAGTTTTGTTTTGGCATTCAAACAGCGTCGGATCGAATCTCGGCATTATTATTATTCTCTTTTTGTATTTTTTTATATTTTTTTCATTATTTAATTTTTATTTTTTATTAATATATATCTAAATAAATTCGACAAAAATACAACAAAAATATTCCGAGCGAAGCTCGGTCAACCAGATATTGCTCTAATGAAATATGAACTTTAAATTCAAACTTATTTATATTACTAAATTTATATGTCATAAAAGCTTATCGCGAGATTTACAAGTTATACATTTTTGTGATGAAATCCAACCGGTGCCCCGCTCCTATAAGTAGACGACAGGCACGTTAGAATTTTTGCGTGTGTATGTATTATGCCATGCCTGTACCTGTGGGGTCCCATATCCATAAAGGGTTTCCTAGAAGAATACAAAAAGGCTCGTGCGGCGTATAAAGATTACAAAAAAAAAACTATATGCTAACTAAGATATTTGACATAACAACTTGAAAGTGTGACCACCAGAGCGAAGACAGGGACTCAGTACTGTTAGTCCGCCTAAATGGCCATAGAGTATGGCATCTTATGGCGTGGCACGCAGTCTTTTCTACTGCCTTAGGCGGAATGTGCGTCGTGTGACCGAAACAAAGCCTGTCCTGAAATAAGTGTGATCATTAAGGCTAAATACTTATAAATTAATGAGTGGAAGTATTTATTACTAGGAGATAGCTATAGTATACTCTATAATTATAATAGAAAACCTGTATTTCTTAGTTGAGTAAATGTAACAAATTGTCTCATTACTCTATCATGCGTTATTTATTTAGTAACAATGTTTATTTTGAACGTTATCATCCTCTTACTCTTTATTACATACGCCCACATGCAACTTCGTACTTAAACACTCATACATACGTACACAGACGAATTTATCTTTAGTTTATATAACAACGATTAGCTTTATTTTATAGTTTTAATTAATGTCATTGCTAATTTAATTAATATTAATTATGCTATTGTTAAATCAGTTTTTATGGTCTTCTAACGGAGTAGTAACGATTCTCACAAAATGGATTACTTTGCCTTGCTTGAGAGTTAGATGCCACTATTTCTTTTTAATTTCTCTTTTATTTTTATTTGTACTGCAAACATTAGTTTATAAAAATGGTTTTGGTGATATAAATTATTTGAAGAAGTAAATACTAAAATTATTTATTCTAGATACCTATATTGTAATCGACATTATAAATAAGTGCACGTAAGAAGCAGATAGATAACGCAGAATATTTATTTACCATAAAACTATCATACTCATCATAGTCTCCACGATTCGAACGGGTAAAAACAATTAACTAGATTTTGATTAAGGCAGATGTTGAAGGTGCTAACACATGTCGACCATCATAGAAACTTTTCACAAATATCTCGTTAGGTACCATTAGTATGATTTTCATCATCTCAGCTCAAAGTCCCATTATTGCTCGGGTCGCTTCTACAATGGGAGAGAAATTGACTTACTCTACCGCGCAGGTCAGAGGCCAACGTCTCTTAATTAGATAAGATCCGCCGCATAAGATCTGATGTCTGATGTTTTCCTTCTTCTCGCATATAGGTATGTTATTTGCATATCATATTCGTTAGTCGTTTTTTATGACACCGACGGGTAAAAGAGGGGGTAGTGAATGGTATTCTTACTCCAAACTTCATACCATAGGAATAGTACGGCAAGTTTACAGGTCTCCAAAAAAAGTGTAGTTCTCTGCGGTTTATAAGTACCATGTGATCGTCTATTTGTTTCCCTACTAACCTATCGTTAATGTTTTTTCTTTCCACATTCCAACCTTTTTACAGAAAATGTATAGCAAAGGTTAAGAGTTATCTAACAATTTACACCCCGTAGTTTCTGATAAAGTTTTAGATTAATAAGTCTTTTGGTGCAGAACGGTTGTTTGCTTTAGTGAGTGTTCCGACTAAACTGATTACAACGTTGATATAATATATGTGTAAACTTGAACAAAGACCCGTATCCTCAAATGTTCTACGTGATTTATTTTTTCGTGTTCATTTATAACCTTCATACCCTACTGGACATAGTGTTATGTGTACCCTTATCAAACACGAGAGCTCGAAGACTATAACACTGAAAGTCCATTAAAATGCGTCAGCATTTTTTTATGATGCCTGCATGAAATTATTCTCTAAAAAATTACCATTCACTAACAAACTATAAAGTGTCATCTCATATATGTACGGCCTGTTATTTGGAGCCTAAGGCCTCCTTCACAAAAAGAGGGATGGACCTACAATACCATGCTGGTCACGTGGTTGGCATAGGTTTTTACTACGAGTTTGCCTACTTTGGCATAAGGTTTGTATTTTTAATCCGTCAGAACACAATTTTTTTTTAATTATTTTATAAATTTGCTTATTGGATACTACATAAAATCGTCGATCCTGTATCTGATATCACTCTAGACTAGTCGGATGTACGTCGCATTGAATTTTAAAGTCATTGTGTGAAGACTGCATATACTTTAATACTATAATGTATTATAATTTGGACGGCTAACTACTACTACTGTTGATTGATATTGACTCCCGTGATATAAAAAATGTCGATATATCTCTATTTATGTAATAATTTTTATTCTCATTACAAAATGTCTCTCATAATCCTGTAATGTGTTATTATTCTATGTAAAAACGAAAAATAAGTAAACATATAAAAATGAATGTTTTCATTAAAAAGTACAGTTTACTTAACAGTAGGCCATCTGATATTAATTTATTCACGTTAATTGTAGGCAGTAATATAAAGTAAAAATAACATTTAGAATAAATAAATGTCACCTATTCTATGTATTAATCTGTTAACTATATAAATCAAATACAAACGCGATATAATCCGTAAAAGTAGTTTTATTTACAATATGTAGTGCTTGCGTAAACATCAGATATCATTATTTCCAATAAATGTAATATATTATACAAAAACTTACGTAGTATTTGTAAAGGGCACAAACAGCTTCAAGTAAAAAGAAAACAACATTGCGAAGTATTAAATGGTGCAAATTATTATACCTACTAGATCTATATTATTTCGAATGGTTATGTTTAGTTTATTCCGATTGTTA
Source organism: Lymantria dispar (assembly GCA_032191425.1). Lineage (NCBI taxonomy): Eukaryota > Metazoa > Arthropoda > Insecta > Lepidoptera > Erebidae > Lymantria > Lymantria dispar. The sequence continues at coordinate 16,875,070 of CM063446.1, read as the reverse complement.
TGAACGCCTTTGGCAGTTGATAGAGAGGCTCTGTATCATCAAATAACCTGACATCCTAATCTAGTGTTTATAAGTGCGATTGTGAGTGTGTTTAATTGTGACGCTTTCACGCCTCGATTATTTAATCGATTTTAAGAATTCTTTCACCAATAGAAAGCTACAGTACCAACGAGTAACATACCTAGTCTGTATATATTCTGTACATTCTCACGGGAACGGAAACTACACGAGTAAAACCACAGGAATTTGCTACATTGTTATAATTCTCGAATATCTTAATCCTGTAGAAGTTGATTGTTACTGCGTAGAAAATAATTTTCTGCTGCTTCCGGTTAGCTTAGAAAATTCGATTGGAATAAATTAGGAAATAATAAAACTATGATGATGACGATGGTGGTATATATCACCTCCCTCGTCATCATGTTGACATCATTATTATAAAAATATACCGTTACTATGGGATAGATTTAAAATACTTTAAGAAATAATATGTGTAGCTTTTATTCGACCTTCCTTGAAATAAAACCAGTATATCAACGGATAGAAGATAGAAGTTTTATGCAAGGGTTTTCACATAAGTTTAGTTGTTCCAGTTCTCAAATCTGGTTAGTACAACGTAGCGCATTAATATGATTTATTATATCTTATTCAACTACGATGCAGCCAATCCAAATATATTTGCTTGGCAAGAGTAAAAGAGCAGTTTTTATTCCATTGTTTATATTAATTGGATTCCTAAGTTATTCGGTCTATTCTTTAGTTCCGTGCTCGAAAGATAGAGTTTTTAAACTAGTATATAAAGTAACCAGTTGGTACCATTTTTAATATACTAATGACATAGGTTTTTGTATTATATTCCTTATATGTAAAAGCATTAGCATTTGGTGAAGTTTAATTTGATGACAAGTGGTAATATGATATCAGTAAAGTACATTCTTCGTCTGTCCATCTACCTATCGATGTTCACTGATGGGCATAGGCTTTTACATGGGCTGAGGAGAATAATTGTACGATTGCCACGTTTGGCAGGCTGCTTGGTAATTGCAATTGATTTTATGAGATTCCCGGGAGTGTGCTGCTGCCTATTGTCATATTGGTCTCTCAACCGGTTCTTATGTTTCTTTTACATTAAAGTATTTTTGACGGCGTGTTTTATTCGCAATGTTTTTGTTGATGCTGTTAGAAAATTTGCGTGTCGTCCTTAGAGCGAAGTCAAGGGTTAGAACACAGGGACCTAAATCCTTAAGTACGTATGACTGCCCATAAAAGACTCAGTAAATGTCACAATAAATCGTTATTCTTGACTCTTAGAAAATATTCACGTATCTTATTCCGAACACTTCAATACACGTGTGAAATATCAAACACCATCCTTTGTTTAATTATATTCTCTTCTTTACAGACGTAACACGCCATTTATCCAAATTAACTTAAAAAAATGATAAGGCAATTAGAACTGATGCCCAATAGATGTGGCTCAAGTTCTAATTATGGTCATTTCTTTTTCGGTTTATGAATTATACAAAAAGCCAGGAACTATCCTGCTAAATCAAAAAAGTAATATATGTATAATTATATATATATCTATAATTTAATACTGAGTATAATTGCCGTATAATTTTCAAAAAAAGTAGTACCTACATATTACAAATATATTAAAAATGTATCAGTGATACAGTTAGAACGACACCTGCATCCTGCCCGGCTACCGACCAGACTACGCGGCGCCTCTGTGCGAGACAATAACTCAATCGTGGCACCGGTGCGTATTCGCAAATGTAATCCACACAATCTAGTACAATCGACCAATCTACAATGAACCGAACCCACTTATACTAATGCGTCCTATTGAAAACGATCTTGGAATACCCGCACGCATCCAACAAGAAGGATCTATTCGGGACAGCGTGCGAGTTCCTCCCAATGTTCTATTTCTAAAGGTGGCCCAATTTATCGGATGGTTTCTTTACTAATACATAATATTGAGATCAGTTTTACACAGGAGTGGTTTAGCTAATTTAGATTCTACCTTGATCTATCGAGTATAGAAGCAATGGAAAACATTATGATACATTTGTTGGTAACGCCACTCATTAAACAATAGTGTTTGGTAAGAGCTGTAGTTTGTCCGTTTAAATTATGACAATTATTGCTGAACAATGCATTCAAAAGTAAGTGATTTTTTTTTAGTTAAAGTGACTACCCCGTCGATAATTGAACATTTCAATAGTTGAATTATACTCTGTATATATATAGCTACTCCGGGTGGTGGCGTATGAAGGTATTTGGCAATTTCTTTCATTCCCGGGAGTATCTGAGAAATCACTAAGATAATGGACAGCAGTTCTCTCTTGAAAAAAATATAAGACTAACTAGCTTTTGCCCGCGGCTTCGCCCGCGTAAAAATTTACTTGCATATTGAACTATTATCGCAAACAATATTATCGACATAAAGAGTATTACATTTCTTAATTTAAGAAATACTCTATCTACGTGTCAATTTTCATCCAAATCTGCTCAACAGTTTAAGCGTGATTGAGTAACACACATCCAAATATCTTCACAAACTTGCACATTTGAATATTACTTCCAGCCTTGTAGTTCAGATTGCCGTGCAAATACGATGATAAATATGCCTTTCCTTAGTCTCTGATAACGTACTTTTCCACTGGTGAAAAAAAAATTATATCAATCAAACACCCGCAGTTTCATTCACGTAGAAATTCCCATGCCAATACCGAGATAAAAAATGCCTATGTTACTCGCTGATATTATAAATTTACACACATAGCAAAAAAAAAAAAATAATATAAATCCCAGAAATATCAGAGATATAAATTGCCTATGTTACTCGCTGACAACTTAGGTAGCTTTCCATTAGTGAAAGAATTTTAAAAATTGCTCGACATTCCCCGGTATAGTTCTCGTTCCTGGGCAAATACCGGGATGAAAATTTTTGCCTTTCACTGATAATATAGCTTTTCATTAGTGAATTAATTTTTAAAACCATTAAATTCCCGTGATTTCACCGACATTGTACCCGATCCCGTAGGAATATCGGGATAAAAATAGCTTAAATATGTTACTCGCTTAAAAATAGCTTTCCATTAGTGAAATAATTTTAAAATCGACTTAATTCAGCCACACCGGGATAAAATATAACCTGGGATAAAATATAGTCTAAGTTATTCCTTATGTACGACTGGTAGACCTGATGGTAAAATATAATCAATATCGGTCCAGCCATTTTGAAGATTACCTGTAACGAATAGACAGACAGACAAAAAAATTTGGACCGTATTGTGTGAGCATAAATAAAACCTATTATTTTGATAGACAAACAGACGCTTCAAATTTATTTATTTGTAGAGATAGAAAATTGGAATAATATCTTGATTGTAACTTACTGTCTGGTAGCTGCTAGAAATATTACCACGCTTTCATTGTTCCTGGGTATCGCAAAATACTACTAAGGCAAAGATTTACATCGACCTGGACCGGTGATGCCGTCTGGCCAACAATGTCGTGCGCCAGGTCATAAAATGTTGCTAGAACCTTTGCAATATATCTACGATGGCAGAAAAGTACCTACATATCGCGTCGATCCAAAGTAATTAGGATAAGAGCAAGATAATGATGATATATCATTGCCTGGGTGTCTTCGACTATATGTGTTTATCCTTTTGGGGCAGCCCAAAATTGTTTCTTAGTGAGTGCTTACCCCAAATAACCGATCGGTATACAAAATTTCACATTCTTAGGTATCTTTGGCTATACACTTTCACCTTCTTAGGGGTGGTTTGGTTGTTTGTTAGAGCTCGCTTATCCTTGCCAAAAAATTTTTCATAGTGCTTGGTAAGTGAGCACTAAGAAAATCTGGAGGTAATCCAAGAAAGCCGACCGTGTACTAAAATGATCCTTCCTAGGCTCAGTGATTTCGGTTAAACACTTTTCACCCCCTTAGGGCTAAAATTGCAAAAATCTCTCTTTCCCCAAGAAAGGAAACTTTATACAAAATTCCATGTTTCTAGGCCTAATGATTTCGGCTATATATTTTGCACCCCTTTTCAGAGTTGATTTTAATAAAATAATTTCTTAGAGCTCACTTACAACAAAAGAAAGAGAATTGCATAGAAAGTTTTAGTTCCTAGCTCCAAGAGTTTCGTCTATACGCTTTTCACCCACTTAAGGGGGTGATTTTCCAAAAATCCTTAGCTAGTGCTCGGGTACCCCAAGAAATAAGACGACGTAAAAAGAAAATACTTTCCCCTATTTCAACCCCTTATACCTATTTTTTCGCGATAAAAAGTAGCCTTATATCCTTTCTCAAGCTTTAGTTCATCTCTGTACCAAATTTCATCAAAACCGGTTAAGTGGTTTCGACGTGAAAGGCTATATGCTTTTCAACCCCCTTTTTTTGGGTTGGGCTGCGGTTGGCGCGCTCCTCGCACCACTCCGTCCGGGCACCCCAAGAAATACGATGGTGTAAAAAAAAATACGTTTCTAGGCCCAGTGGTTTCGGCTGTATGCTTTTTGGTATTTTAGGGGTTGAATTTCATCCCCATGTAAATGGAATTTCCAAAACGCTTAAGCGAATATTTATTTATTTATTATTAGGTGCCTCAATACAAAGATTCGTGGTTCGATCATCGAAAATGACAAATTTCCATACAAAATGTCATCCCCTATTTCAACCCCTTATACACATTTTTTTGCGATAAAAAGTAGCTTATATCCTTTCTCAAGCTTTAGTCCATCTCTGTAACAAATTTCATCAAAATCGGTTTAGACGTGAAAGACTATATGTTTTTCACCCCCTTAAGGGGGTGAATTTCCAAAAATCCTTTGCTAGTGCTCGTGCACCCCAAGAAATACGATGGTGTAAAAAAAAATACGTTTCTAGGGCCCAGTGGTTGCGGCTGTATGCTTTTTGGTATTTTAGGGGTTGAATTTCATACCCATGTAAATGGAATTTCCAAAACGCTTGAGCGAATATTTATTTATTTATTATTAGGTACCTCAATACAAAGATTCGTGGTTCGATCATCGAAAATGACGAATTTCCATACAAAATGTCATCCCCTATTTCAACCCCTTATACCCATTTTTTTGCGATAAAAAGTAGCCTATATCCTTTCTCAAGCTTTAGTCCATCTCTGTACCAAATTTCATCAAAATCTGTTTAGACGTGAAAGACTATATGCTTTTCACCCCTTTAAGGGGGTGAATTCCCAAAAATCCTTTGCTAGTGCTCGTGCACCCCAAGAAATACGATGGTGTAAAAAAAAATACGTTTCTAGGCCCAGTGGTTTCGGCTGTATGCTTTTTGGTATTTTAGGGGTTGAATTTCATCCCTATGTAAGTGAAACTACCAAAACGCTAGAACGAATATTTATTTATTTATTATCAGGTGCCTTAATACAAAGATTCACGGTTCTATCATCAAAAATGACGAATTTCCATACAAAATATCATCTCCTATTTCAACCCTTTATACCCATTTTTTCGCAATAAAAAGTAGCCTATATCCTTTTTCAAGCTTTAGTCCATCTCTGTACCAAATTTCATCAAAATTGGTTTAGACGCGAAAGACTATATGTTTTTCATCCCCTTAAGGGGGTGAATTTCCAAAAATCCTTTGCTAGTTGCTCGTGCACCCCAAGAAATACGATGGTATAAAAAAAATACGTTTCTAGGTCCAGTGGTTTCGGCTGTGTGCTTTTTGGTATTTTAGGGGTTGAATTTCATCCCCATGTAAATGAAATTTCCAAAACGCTTGAACAAATATTTATTTATTTATTATTAGGTGTCTTAATACAAAGATTCATGGTTCTATCATCGAAAATGACGATTTTCCATACAAAATGTCATCCCCTATTTCAACCCCTTATACCCATTTTATCGCGATAAAAAGTAGCCTATGTCCTTTCTCAAGCTTTAGTCCATCTCTGTACCAAATTTCATCAAAATCGGTCCAGTGGTTTAGACGTGAAAGCGTAGCAGACAGACAGACAGACAGACAGACAGACAGACAGACAGACAGACAGACAGACAGAGTTACTTTCGCATTTATAATATTAGTAAGGATTGCGATCACTAACACGCCTGTCAAACGTGGTGCTTATAACAACATTATAATTCTCCTCAGGACGGCATAGGCCATCCTAGCTACTAGGTCCAACAGCGAACGTCGATTGGTTCATGAAATGGAATAATAATACAGATAGCCGACTGATAATCCATGTCTCATTGTAGTGACTGATTTGTGCAGATACAGCCAGCGATTAAACCAAATTCAAGACCTTTACGTTACATTAATTGTGTATTTAAAAGTATTCCTATGGATTCGGATTAAAAAGTATATACATTCCAAATTCTACTACGTATTCACTGGTGCTGGAAATATTAAAAGTTTCATAAAAAATGGTTTTAAAATTTATGTATGTACGTAAATTTATGTATGTAGGTACGTAGCTTTAAAAGTCAGCTATTTCAGTTCAAATATTAAAAATATATATATTCAAAAATTTGCATTTTTATTTTTAGTGCTAGTTCATGATTCTGATTCATAGTAATTCTTGTTATAAAAACCATCATAAAAACTAAACTATTACCATGAAAACAGTTAGCTATCATTCATTAACGCCTTTTTTATGTAAATTTAAAATTTAATATGTAAGTATTTTGTTGTATTGCAATTGAAAAATAAACGATCGATGGGTGGGAAAAAAATTAACACGGCAGGCTATAAGGCTTCGAATCCTTTATGTCACCTCCATTGTTTGGGCGAAATGGTCAGATCATGCCTAGAACAACCACAATATAGCTTATCAAAGAAAGAAAAAATGAGATGTACAGGCTTCTTGGCAAGTCAACTTACCGTATTCATTCTGTAAATCTGCACGACACCAATGCAAATTAGAACTAATAACAACAAACTGACTATTTTATACAAAGTAAAAAAGGTTTTTGAACCTGAAATGAATAGTTGGGGAGTTTTGAAAACTTTTTCATATAAATTCATGTTATCTATATAATAAGGTTCGTTTTTAATAATTATTTATTCTATGTATATCTAAAGTCTATTTACATTAATTTTATAAAGGTGCCAGTCAATTTGTAGAATTTAATTAATCAATCTTTATTTTGTAGAAGATAATTGTAACGGCACGAACTTCTCTCGATAACATTTACAAGAAATTTTAATCTGCCGTGAAGAGTGTATACATGCGTCGCACTGATCACGTTTTATTTTTTCATAAAATGACCAATAAAATAAATAATTTTATACTATAATACAATATTTTAAAAATATTATTATACAATGACATTAAAACGTCTCAAGTGATGAAAAGTCATAAGAAATTTACTCTACCAACAGTTTGGCAGTTTGAAATCACTGCAGTATTATTTTTTTTTTAAATGACACCTAACAACTTAACAGTTACATACATATATATGCCTATAATGTCTGTAATTACATAATTTTTAAAATCTAAAACAGGTATTACCATAAAATAGCACATACATCCATTATACATCCACATGTAAATTTTGGGCACGTAATGACTTTAATGATTGAAAATATATAGATACCTTTTTATAAATTGATGTCTAAAACTAAAAGCCAGTAAAATTTTAGAACAATTTATTACCCAACGTCATTTTGACTATTGAATGTAATCCCTCGTACGGACTGCGTAATAAATACTGCTGAAATATCCAATTATCAAAGTTTTCTATATTCTACGTAACACTAGATTAAGGAAAATTAAGTTGTATCTTTAAAAATCTCTATAATCTCTCTAATAAATTTTAAATGAACATACAAATTTTAGGTGTTGTGATTTTAAACTTGGTGACACATCCTAACTAATATAATAAAATACTATCTAATATTTTAAAAATAATAAACTCACGTTCGCAAGTTTGTTTGTTAATTTGTTACAATTTCACGTCCAAAACAACCAACTTTAAAAATCCATTAAGTAATGGAAAGTTACATTAGTAGCATAGCCTATATTTTAGCCCCAAATTGTCTACGTAAACTACGTGGGTTAAATCGTGACAATTTCACAGATTTAAAAATTCTATCACCAATCCAAAGCTACATTATCAATGAGGCAATGACATTATCAATGACATTATCATTATTATTGGTTATATTTGAAGCTTATATTTCCACGGGGATAGTAACTACGCGGCTAAAATCTGTTCTATTGTTATAATTCTCGAATTTTGTTACAATCGACGGAACGTGGGTGAAGCGTGCCCTTTTCAGCTTGCGTGAAAATGCTTTCGTATGTCAGTCCGGATGTCCGGTTGTTCTCCTTAATAGGTCGCATATACCAATCGATTCTCGTGAAATTTTGCAATCAAGTTCGATATTTGTATGGATTTCCATTTGCCAGTATGTATTTACATTTATATTTCTTCTTTGGGACTAATCCCACCACACATTCTCATCATTGTAACTCCTGTAAGCCAGGATCCACAATGGTCTCCATAAATCACACTGAGGTTTGACCCTCAGGCAGTCCCGAGCGATGATTTTAATTGTCTTGGGACCCGCAACAAATTTAATTAGAAAAGTTAAACAGGAGGAGTTGGAAAATATTGATTCCACTTCCCTCCTACACAATGCGGGAGACATGAAGCAAAATTGACTAGTTAGTCAATAAATAAGAGGATGTGCAGCTACGATAGCGCAGCGGCACAGCACCATGGATATGGGAGAGCTTGACGGGGCCTATATGTGAGCCTTAAGATTTTTTTATATAGTAGGTATGGCAGAAACACCTGAACGCACGGAAATTTTCTTGAGTTGCTACAAGGTCTGTATAGTATACTACTCCAGAGGAGACTTGCAAACTATTTATCGTATGGTCGCGCTCGTAACGCCAGAGATCGCACTCCCAGAGAATGTGGTATGCTGATTGTTTATAGTGGTGGTCAAATGTGGAACATTGACATAATGGTGAGGATACAATATTAAAAAAGAATAATTTACTTTTGAAATTGCCATGGCCAGTTAGGAATTGAGCTACGCAATGGTCAACCTTAAGCCACACTTTCTCCATGCGCTTACGTATATGTCGGCGTTGCGCCAGGAATTTGGACGATGATAGTAAAATACTGAGTATGTAATCACTGTATTTATTAGGAGTTCTTGCCGGAGAAGTGAGTGAAGTAAAACTGTCCTCTATTCTAATCTTACAATGTTTTTATAACCTCCGCTTTACAATGAAACGGTCTAGTCTTAGCAACTACAATTACTTTTTATAACAAACAAATAAAACAACTATTAAATAACTATCGGCATATAGCTAAATAATAATGATAAATATTCTAATGCATTTAACATAATTCCAAATAGTCAATTTTACACAATTTACATTAATGTAATTAAAGGAAATATTGTTCTCATATATTGTTCAACAGACGGCGCTGTAACTAGAAATAAATTGCAATATTTATTGTGTAAAAACAACTAAATATGGTTACAAATAATTACATTAATTCTAATCGATTTTAATTTAATCAACTATATAAATATTTAAACAACTAAATCAAATATATCTAGAAATACATTCAAAAAGTGTCTTTTAAATATCATAGCATGATAAATAGCAGTGTTGTTACTACAAATAATTATTTAAATATTAGTTGCAAATATTTCAAACACGTTTACAACTATAATTGATAACACATACATCAACAATTTACAAATATTGCCGATAGAGGGCGATATGCGCCCATACGGCCATACTGACTCCAGCGCGTCCCTTGCGCTGTTAAGGCGTCACCCACCAAGGGATCTAGCCAACCACAAGGCATCACCCATCCTGGGATCTAGCCAACCATAAGGCATCACCACCACGGGATCTAGCCAACCATAAGGCATCACCACCACGGGATCTAGCCAACCATAAGGCATCACCCATACTGGGATCTAGCCAACCATAAGGCATCACCACCACGGGATCTAGCCAACCATAAGGCATCACCCATACGGGATCTAGCCAACCATAAGGCATCACCCATCCTGGGATCTAGCTAACAAGACCAGGTTTAAGGATACGCATGGTGGCCAGCCAGCGCTTTAGGAAGGATGGTTTGGATAGGAAAAATAAAAAGCATTTGTTTCAAAATTAATATTCACCCGCCCATACGGCATTGCTGTGATCAAAAAAAAAAAAACAGTCTGCAACAGGCGCTGGTCATAAAAGTCATGGCTAGCGATACTTACATCACATCCGCGGAGATAATTATGCTTCAACATGTATCGGTCATTAGGCAATACCTCCTAAAGTGCCATGAGACCCTCGAAGAGAGTGCGTCGGTGACGATGCACGAGAACAAAATTGCCAAAAATACATTTATTTTGGCTCTATCTTTGTCAAATCAATTAACTCGGAAAAGACCGCTCGTCCATCCTCATCGTACAGACGTTAAATCTTTTGTTCGTTCGTCGTAATTTACCTGCAAAATCTTAATAAGCGGCGGTCAATATTTTGCCAAACAATACTCCCAGTAATATTGCAGTTTATAGCCAACTGGAAATCGCAAATAGCACTGTGGCATGGTTTATCAAGCTCAAGTACAGACATTAATATCTTTGATAATTTTCACAACTAGTCCCACTTAACCATTTGCTCTACTAGTTCCCTTAGCCACAAGGTATATTCCATACCGTATTTATTCATTATTATAAGAAGAAACGAGTTCCAAATATAGTTACAACTTCACAAAAGACCTCATAGCCTATTGTGACGTCTTTAGTGTAAACTACTATAAAGACAAATGCGTATTCTGGCTGATGACGTCCGCCATGAATGTAGCCTGTAATGTCAGCGAACACAGTATGAAAAATTATATTGCAATTTTATAGATTGGAAGTAGATTGTTTTACGCCCGATTTCGGCTTTACGAATGTTAGCCAACACAATTCTTCACAAATTTTCGAACATATTCGGGTACCAATATTGTTCGCCGATTTTAGCCAGTACCTTTTCGCAACAAAAGTTGTGGTAGTCTCGCAATAGTCCTTATATTGCGGTGGAGGTAATAAACACATTAATGGAAACAAATTAGATCCAAATTCAGAACAAAAATGTATGGATCGCACAGAGTTGTCCTGCGCGGGATTCGAATCCGCGACACTGGCACGATATCTTAACCACTACGTCATCTGTGCAGTGCAGTGTGATCGTAACACGAGTTTCTAACGGTAATTACGTGAAACGATACTATTTGAACATTATGGCTCAGCAGCAATATCTTGTTAAATGACATAAAGTATAGACTACTGTCAGAGTCAATCTCCTTTATTGAAGGATCACTCTTCTGCCCTACATGAAGCCAAGTATGGTCAAGAGTGGATGAATTTACGACGACATAAACAATTACTTCGTTTTAGAGCATATGGTTTACTTAACACAGATTAAGACTATAATCTGTATTAACCAAACAGTCACCCTTTCGATATTCTACTTTAAACTAAAATTTTAAAGAAATGCTACCAGTTATGCACTCCTGGAGTGTGCTCTTTCTGCCTTGCCTTGAAACCTTAAGTGGATTTCAGTTACAACATAATCAGTTACCACTTTAAATAATTGACCACCTAAGTGACGAAAATGCTTAATAGCTTCAAACGAAGTCTAGCGTCTTCAGCTCACGAGCGGTATTTATTTCAACGCACACGGTTCGCATACTGAACTACACGGGGACTTTTGAACATTTAGTGATATTTAAAGTGAAGACAGCTTATCTCATTTTCATAGCGTTATAGATAGAGGTGATAATCTATAGGGTCTGCGTTGAACTATTTAATCAGCCTTTTAGTTTTATTGTTAACGCACTGGTCTTTATTTGCGATACACAGTTGCAGAGTAGGAAACTAGATTTAAAGCTTGAGAACATCATGTAACTTAAAACAATATTGAGTCATTTAGATTGAAGTTAAAATCAAAGTTATAGATAGCATGGAGGGTTCATTTATCAGCAGTTACAGTTTTCTATATTATACCCTCTTTAAGACTTACGGTAATACCAAACAGCACTAATAATGTCATAACCAATTCTACCTCGACACGTCATGGAAACTAACTTTGGTTGTAATACAAGTAACATCAACGATCTGGTGTTTGGCCGGAATCGAACCAGTAAACTTATTTCGGGTCAGAGAACAATCAACACCAGTATGGAATAAGCTATTCAAAACTTTACCTTGTGATAATGCGATCTCTAGAAGTAAAAATAGTCCGATTGTTAGTTAACCATAAATTTTATCAATTTGCTTACGGAAATAATTATTTTCACTATGGTATTTTCTATAACAAAAACGGTATTATAAACTTCGTCGTATTAAAGGGATTATGAAAGTTATAAATCGAGAACTCTGCAAGCGTGATAAGTAGACGCTTCTATTTGCATCACAAAGGTCCTAGGTTATTACAGTTAACACAATTACTAGACAGTGTAAGCGACGCGAATTATTCAAAATAATAACTATTTAATAATTGTAAATATGTAGTAGGCATTCTATTGTTGCTATGCAAGTGCGCGCGGGGTAACTGGCGCGCGGGGTAATTGGTCGCGCAGGGAGAGGTTCTCGCGCGCTGCCGCGCTCACGTCACCTGGACTTGAGCGCCTTTTACGTCACGAAAGGTGCCAAATACGGGCCTTATCATTTTTAAATGTCCCGTGCTGTTTACTATTATTATTAGTCAATATCTATACCAATAAATAAAAATGGAGTGTCTGTAATGTCAAAATGCCTTTTTTCATGCTCACGCGGTCACCTGCACGACACCTATGCCCAAAATACAGATTAAAAAATTTGTCTGTCTGTTTGTTCCGGGTAATCTTCAAAACGGCTGGACCGATTTCAAAAATTCTTTCACCAATGGAAAGCTACAATATCAGGGCGTAAATTAGGCTATATTTTACGCCCAGTATTCCCACGGGAACGGGAACTACGCGAGTAAAACGACTAAAACAGAGGCGAAGCGAGGGTGGGTTGCTAGTTATCTAAATAAACCAGTTTCTCTCAACACATCAGTACTTTTTGGCGTCAATAGTCATTACATAACTCTTTACCGCCTGCACACCGGTGAAACCCCTGGCGTCGCCTTCAGACAGTTACAATTACTGTTAGACGGTAGTTTTCGTCTAAAGAAAAGTTAACAAAACAAACACGAGCCTAGACAAAATCTAGGCGTGTTTCGCAATAGCTCAGATCTTATTAATTCAAGATAAATTACCTGTTATTGAGGCGTCGATCACCTCGGAGTCCGTAGCTTCACGTCTCAAACGTTTGAACAGAGAACGGCCCATTGTAGCGTAGTCTGCGTAACTGTCAGCTTGTTCAGAGATGCAGCTGCGCCACCTCTGGACGTAGCCAGCATACCGGAACTTCTTGCCGAAGGTTCTAACGACGTCATCTTCCACTTGTTGACATGTAATTGATTGAAGCGCCCATGTGTCTGCCATACCGTTGAGTTCAAGAATAGCTTCCATTCTTGCTTCTTGCGGCTTATATGTTGAAGCTTTATAGTCTCGTTAACATTTGCGCACCAATTCCCCGATGTCGATGATTATCGATGCGATCTCTCGTCGGGGTTGAACGGCGGTAGATAAAAATTTTGGTGCCGCCGTTACATTGTAGCCTCCGTAGAAAATGCGGCTCTTGCAGCTGTTGTTGCAGCAGTATTTTGTAATGGAGGTCAGAAGATCCATCACTTGCTCCATAGTGAAGGTCATCCGTAGATCTTGAAGAGTTTTGGGGCTGTGATCCCACCGCTGCTGTCGGCGTTGCGCCAGGAATTTGGACGATGATAGTAAAATACTGAGTATGTAATCACTGTATTTATTAGGAGTTCTTGCCGGAGAAGTGAGTGAAGTAAAACTGTCCTCTATTCTAATCTTACAATGTTTTTATAACCTCCGCTTTACAATGAAACGGTCTAGTCTTAGCAACTACAATTACTTTTTATAACAAACAAATAAAACAACTATTAAATAACTATCGGCATATAGCCAAATAATAATGATAAATATTCTAATGCATTTAACATAATTCCAAATAGTCAATTTTACACAATTTACATTAATGTAATTAAAGGAAATATTGTTCTCATATATTGTTCAACAGACGGCGCTGTAACTAGAAATAAATTGCAATATTTATTGTGTAAAAACAACTAAATATGGTTACAAATAATTACATTAATTCTAATCGATTTTAATTTAATCAACTATATAAATATTTAAACAACTAAATCAAATATATCTAGAAATACATTCAAAAAGTGTCTTTTAAATATCATAGCATGATAAATAGCAGTGTTGTTACTACAAATAATTATTTAAATATTAGTTGCAAATATTTCAAACACGTTTACAACTATAATTGATAACACATACATCAACAATTTACAAATATTGCCGATAGAGGGCGATATGCGCCCATATATACATGGAAAAAATAGATAGAGATGTCGGCCTTTTGATGATGAATCCCATCTTTTCTGCCATTCGGTTTTTTTTATTGCCAACGGTGGCAAACGAGTAAGCAGTACACCTAATAGTAACTTATATTGCCGCACATGGACCTTTGCAATACTAGGGGCACAGCCAGTTGCCTACCGGGAAAAATACTCTTCTTAAACCTCGTTTAAAGAAGGACATGTCATAGCGCTCGGGAATCGCAGGTTCGGTTAGAAGATCTTCGTAAATAAATGGATTGCGGCTAACAACGGATTATATTTATATTTTAAAAAGTATTACATTTACTATTATATTTTAGTAAATGTAGTGTTCCGTGTGGTGACGGATTAAGAAACAATTCACCACACTCTATCCTGCCCGTGGATGTCGTAAATGATGACTAACAATAAGGGATATAATACGCATAAAACATCCATGCAAGGGAAGGAAATCTCGAAACAAGGCCCTATATCAACCTGTCCGACCAGCATGGTATAGTAAGGTCAATTTGACTTTTATTATGGAGGAGGCTCGAGTCCAACGGTGGCGCGTATATGTGCTGAAATGACGATGAATATATTTCAGGCATGTAGAAAAATGTTCAAAAAATTTATCTAGTTGATACTCTTAGGGTTGTTTGGACTTTTTTTATAATAGGTTATGGTCTGGATACACACCCCAGACGGAAAGGGAAGCGCGTGTGCTCACCATAGCCCGCCCAAAAAAAAGGTGCACGGTGTACATTTATTAAGTTTTAAGTTAAGCAAAGATAAATTCGTGAGGAACAATAGAATAGGTTTTCAGGCATCGCGGTGCATAGAAACGATACAAAACTCTAATCTGGGGGCACGGGAGTGCCCCCGCCAAGTCGACCAAAAAAAAAAAGTCGGGCAAAACGCAACACTACCGTAACATACTTTTCTCGAACCAATTCAGGCCATTTTCGACCCCCTATAACTTCGTTGTGAATAAAACTAGAAGCCTGAATTTTTAGTAACCCAGCAGGCATTGTATACACATTGTGTATTTTATTTTATTTTATTTCAAATTTCATTCAATTTGAACCAATAGTTTAAGAATTATAACTAGTCAAAATTTCGTAATTTCGTCACTCACTGACTGACTGACCGATCATCAATATTAAAGAGGCACTTCCAGCAGACATAGAAGCTTCAAATTTAGAATACAATTAGTGTTTAGTGTATAAATGAAGGAAAAATTATGAAACATTGTAATTTTCGCCCAGTTTCCGTGATACAATAACTGTATAAATAATTTTGTAAACCCATATAAATATATAGGATTACAAAGTTACATTTGCACTTAATGAAATGTAACTTTGTAAAAAATACCATCAAAAACAAAACTTGTAAAAAAAAGCCAAGCCTCGCAACTGAGTTCTTCTACCATAAAAAGTTGTGAGAGCCATGGTATACCAAGTCGGTTAACTCATTTAATCATCATCAGCTCATTTAATTTTAAATGCGCTGCTTACAAGCAAATCATTTTTAATCGCCACCTGTGAAGATGACGAAGGCGGCGAATTTAAAAATAACCTGACTACTGATAAATTAGAAAAAAAATGTATCAAGCTTTTATTATGTTACAGATAAATGTGCACAGTTTTAATAAAAATAATCATCAACATTGTCCTGATCTTCTCAATTTCTTGAGGTCAACACAATATGTACTTTTATTTCAACGAACATATTGCATAAGTTTTGCAATAGTTTTATGACCGGCTGCCTGCCTGATGTTAACCTTCCTTGGGAATATAATTGTTGACCAAATGGCGTCATATTAAGTTGGGCCAGCTCGATATAAAGCTCGCAGTCGTTTTTTACAACAACCACGTGCAATGTAAACGTTTTCGTAGGCGTTACCACACAGCAAATTTTAAGAAAAAATAAGATGGCAATTTTCAATGATGTATCTATACATATGAGAGAAAAAACGAATTGTGTTATCGAGTAGTAAATAGAGAAAATTAAGGTGATAAATGCCAGTTCCTTGCTTTTAAAAATGAAACATTCTTTTTTGATCAAGTTGAGTATTCGTCTGAGTTCTGGTAGAAATATACAAAAATGTAAAAAATGGTTGATACCGAAAGATAGAAAGTATAAAAATAACAGAAAAATATTTTTGTTATTTTTATACAGTCATGTCAACCTTTTATAAAATAGCATGACCTTAGAATAATAACGTATAGAAGGATAGTGTCGGTATTTCAGCGATCAAAAACATGAAGCCAAAAATACTACCTACATGCGCTCAGGCGATTACCCACGTATACACGCACACCACTATACAAATTTATGAATTCAATTTTTTTTATTAACATAAATCGTCGAAATACTTTTTAAAGTAATGTTAATACACTTTTTTTTTCAAATGGGTTGTGACAACATTTGAATGCACAAGCCGTTATAATTATCTATTTATTTTTTAAGAGTTGCGTATGTACGTGCAGTACCTTGTACACTACGGAACGGTCCGCCATAAACTCCTCCCTTTAAATGCTTCATTTTTGGGCGCCGACTTACCTTCTATACGTTCTTTTTCTAAAAGCATAATCTAAACTGGCAGGCTACGGCTTGGACACACTCCGCTCAATCCGTTGGGACGGTATCGATTCCTTGACATCAGTAGCCGATCCGGCAGATTACCCTTTCGTGTATCGTCCCCTTCGAGGCCAACACTACTTTATTGCTGGGGCGTCGCTCTCACGCGATCGGCCTCTCTACGGGTGATGGACTAATCTCCGGTCCGTCCACCTGCGACCTCAGCTAGTCGGTTGCAGAGCATGTCCTGTTAGAGGAATTCCCCCCCCCGGTCTCGCTTCGCCGCCTCCTTATACTAGCCAACTGCCACGCAGAACGCGGCGTCCGCGTTGCAGTTCCTGACGCTATTGAGCATCGTTCTAGCGATAGTCGGCAGCGTCAAATCGGGACGAATGATTGCAATAAATTCAGGGTGCTGCTCCACCCAGGCCACGCAGGCCTCGAGCGTGGGTTGCACCATGTCCTTGTAGCAATCGCAGTGGTAGCAGGATAGTGTCCTCTGCCTCCTCACGACTACCTGTACCAGTCGGAAGGAGAGGAGCCCGTGCCGCTGACCTAACTATTCCGTCAACATCGACCGGAAGTCTTCGGAAGCGGTCCGCTGAAGACTTCCGGCCTCCTGCCCAACAAGCAATTACGTCTCATGGACACTGATATAAAGTAGTAAATTGGTCGAGGGAAAGAAACATAAATTGACGCCTAATATGTAGTATTGCGTTAACTAATAAAAAAAAAATGATAACAATTCAAAAATGCCTAATTTATTTACCAATACCTTTTTTATACCTGCCCTAGATATTTTTAAAAAAAGATAAATCCCTATCATATCGTGCTTTCTGAGGCCTTATAATTTAATTATACCTTAAACATAAAAAGACTTTTAGGAATATATTTATTTCATTTAAAACAAGGAAAGGAGAAAAGATTTTAGCTTTGTAAAACATTCAGACGTATTATTGCAAACGCCAATTCAAGCGATCTACACATTTCTTAGGAATGCCTCTCTCACACCCCCGTCAGACAAACACGCGAAATTAGTTTTCTTATAGTAGTGATACGAAAATACGGTCTTTACGGAAGTCATTTCATGTAACATCAGCTGTAGATACTATAGATACTATAATACGTAGAATAGACTTATTTCCAATAACCCACGTATTTCGAGTTAGTAACTGCAGAATACTGATATTTTTAAAATGTTTAAATTCTACAGTATATTCAAACAGAGTTTATACAAAATAGTAGAGTATGTGGTTTCACAAAAATGCTCCAAAGGCTATCAGGAACACGTTCCATCAGTTTTCGACATTTCAACGGAATTGCAGATAATTTTGGTCACGTCTTTATTAATCATAACATTGCTTCGCACTTTTTAAACATGCAAATTACTAAGTTCAAGTTACTAAGTTAAGTATCGTGGTGTCATTCTGGACGTCTATATTGGGTGTGATTATACCCTACTAGGCTCTTTTTGGATAAAAATATAGTCTAAAATCTTTGTCAATAAGAGACAGCTAAAGGCAAAAATATGTCGAGTTTATGAATACATATACATTATACGTATTTCTTTCAGACTGGTTTTTAGGAATCTTTTTTTTTTATATTCATAGAATAATTTGGTGGCGGCTAGTTCTTAAATATAATTGGAGCCAGTAGCCTGAAATATAAATAAATATGTTTTTTTTTTTAATAAATTTTCATGTAAAAATACGATGATGATTTGAATATGGTGTCGTCGAAATATTTATACAAATCAAGTAATTTATGATCTAACCAACGTCAACATCTGACCTGTCTAGCTTTTACCAGCCCTCTTTCACAGTCGCGGGAAAATACTATAATACTTTGTTTTTTTTTTTTGTGTGGGTGGGCTGCAGTCGGCGCGCCTCCGCACCACTCCGTCCGGGGTGACAGAGGGGCTTAAGCACGCAACTCCCGCAACCCACCCGAAAACCACGTTGCCTTCGTCATTGGGCCTACCACCGGAGCAGGGTTACTTGACATCAGTGGTCGGCCCGACGGAATACCTCCTATTGGGGTACCCTCCCATCGACCGACGTCCCCCCTCGGGGAGGACGTCGGTCTTTCCTCACGCGGTCGGCCTTTCGTACTCTGTTGTACTGTTGTTCTAAGTGTGGGTGTAATTTGTGTCCGTTAATTATATGTTTATAATTTGACCCGCAATACAAGGATAATTTCCTTAGTGTCAGCAAAAAGAATTAAAGAGTCGTTAGCGGCACTCAGTTTGTAGTCTTTTTAATGCGATTCGGTTACCTAAATATCAGAAGCCTGTAGTGAGAACGACTCCAAACAAAGTCTTGTTTACTTAATTCAACTACGCCAACAAAGGTGTTGCCTATGTCTGTCTATATATGCATTCGAGCAAACTGATTTTATAAAACTAGTATATTAAGTATTCCTGCTATCTTTAACCTTTTGTTTTTTTTTTGTAATTGAACTCCGGCTGGACCGATTTTGATGTTTTTTTTTGTGTGTGTTCAAGTTGGTTCGAGCATGGTTTAGACCAATATTTGGACCTGGCAGGTGGAACTACGATTTCAAAGAGTTTTCTTTTAATTTGAACAGAACAGCGTCTGTTCTCTATAGAAAATGTGTATGTTCACATTTCTTTACATAGTAAACTGTAGTAATAGAAGCAGTAGTGAATGTAAGAACAATTGTGGGCAAGTTGTTTTTAGTCCTACTCTGGTACCGTATACCCTTGGTACGGTGCTTGCACCGTAGCTAATTTCTCGGTTTAAATCATTTTTATTTAATACCTATGTTATTACTACATTATAACAGATAGACAGCCATAAGTTATTGAATTTATCGATTTGCCGTAACTTAAGATGTTTGTCCTAAACTTGAACGTCATGACGGCTATTATGCGGTTCAAACTGTTGAGATTCGCTAAACTTAGCCACACATATTTCAACGAGAAATTGATATTTGACTATAGTAAAGTTTTAACTTACAGTCAATATAAAAATTATAATAAGTGTTTTAAGGAATAACTGTTATTTCTTCATAGCTATTTGGGTGAATATATTATTGTTTGATATTGTTATCCAAATTCAAATCTTGTTTACAAACCAGAAGCTCTCAAACGTAATTCCGTTCGGGCAGAAATGAAATATCTACGTTTCAAAACAACTTTTATTCACATATTAGTAAAAAGGTCTATGAGACCATAGAAATTTTAAAAGATAGTTCCGTGTTAGTTATGCTATGTGTAGTGAATGATCTGAGAATATCAGCGTCTTTTTCTTTCAGTGATTCTCATAAGAGATGACTGAGCGATATGAACAGATTAAATAAGAATTCTCTGTTGCACAAAGTAGTTACGCTCACAAAAGAAATCTTATGCCAACCGGTTTGGTCAACGTGATACAGGTTTTATACATTTTTTTTTTCTATTATTATAGATTTGTGAGTTAAAAAGTCTTGAAACCGGCTTAGAAATTTAATACTATGCAAGAAAGTTATTGTTTTTATATGCGTAAAAAATAATTGAGAAGTGCGCATAGAAATTCAGTAGCCTAATTCTACCGAGACACAATTCGACTAATTGACATGTGAATATAGGAAAAGTATAATATAGTACGAATACAGTTCACCGCCTTCTTTTTCCGTGGCTGTCGTAAAAGACAACTAACAACATCTACGCAAGAGAAGCAAACCTCGTAATAAAACCTTCGCCTATCAATTTTGAAATAATAATATATATCACTTACAATTCAAGTAAGAGAGCACTTAGAATTTTATTTCTGTATTTTGCCGACTTCAAAAAGAGGATGTCGTTAATTAGATGTTATAATTTTTAGGGATGTTCGGCCGTAATTTCTTTGTTTTTAGGTCAATTTTAAGAATTCCTTTTTATGTACATATTTTTTCTAGTTATTATCTTTATATATACACTAGCTTTTGCCCGCGGCTTCGCCCGCGTAAAAATTTACTTGCATATTGAACTATTATCGCAAAGAATATTATCGGCATAAAAAGTATTACATTTCTTAATTTAAGAAATACTCTATCTGCGTGTCAATTTTCATCCAAATCTGCTGAACAGTTTACGCATGATTGATTAACAAACATCCAAATATCTTCACAAACTTTCATATTTGAATATTACTTCCAGCCTTGTAGTTCAGATGCCCGTGCAAATACGATGATAAATATGCCTTTCCTTAGTCTTTGATAACGTACTTTTCCATTGGTGAAAAAAATTATATCAATCAAACACCCGCAGTTTCATTCACGCAGTAGACCCCATTCCCATGCCAATGCCGCGATAAAAAATGCCTATGTTACTCGCTGATATTATAAATTTACATGGGTGAAAAAAAAAATATAAATACCAGAAATATCAGAGATAAAAATTGCCTATGTTAATCGCTGATAATATAGGTAGCTTTCCATTAGTGAAAGAATTTTAAAAATTGGTCGACATCCCCCGGTTTAGTTCTCGTTCCTGGGCAAATACCGAGATGAAAATAGCCTTTATATGTTATTCACTGATAATATAGCTTTTCATTAGTGAATTAATTTTTAAAACCATTAAATTCCCGTGATTTCACCGGCATTGTACCCGGTCCCGTAGGAATATCAGGATAAAAATAGCTTAAATATGTTACTCGCTTAAAAATAGCTTTCCATTAGTGAAATAATTTTAAAATCGATTTAATTCTCAAGGTTGCTCCAGCCACACTGAGATAAAATATAGCCTGAGATAAAATATAGTCTAAGTTATTCCTTATGTACGCCTGGTAGACCTGATGGTAAAATATAATCAATATCGGTCCAGCCGTTTTGAAGATTACCTGTGCGGGACCGTATTGTGTGAGCATAAATAAAACCTATTATTTTGTTAGACAAACAGACGCTTCAAATTTATTTATTTGTAGAGATAGAAAATTGGAATAATATCTTGATTGTAACTTATTATCTGGTAGCTGCTAGAAATATTACCACACTTTCATTGTTCGTAGGTGTCGCAAAATACTACTAAGACAAAGATTTACATCGACCTGGACCAATTGGTGATGCCGTCTGGCCAACAATGTCGTCCGCCAGGCAGCCGGTCATAAAATGTTGCTAGAACCTTTACAATATATCTACGATGGCAGAAGAGTACTTACATATCGCGTCGATCCAAAGTAATTAGGATAAGAGCAAGATAATGATAATATATCATTGGCTGGGTGTCGTCGACTAAATGCGTTTTACCCTTTTGGGGCAGCCCAAAATTGTTTCTTAGTGCGTGCTTACATCAAATAACCGATCGGTATACAAAATTTCACATTCTTAGGCCCGGTATCTTTAGCTATACACTTTCACCCTCTTAGGGGTTGAATTTCCAAAAATTCTGTGTTAGAGCTCGCTTATCCTTGCCAAAAATTTTTTCATAGTCCTTGGTAAGTGAGCACTAAGAAAATCTTGGCATATTCCAAGAAAGCCGATCATGTACTAAAATGATCCTTCCTAGGCTCGGTGATTTCGGTTAAACGTTTTTCACCACCTTAGGGCTAAAATTGCAAAAAAGCTCTTTTTTGCGCACTTTTTTGAGCACTTTCCCCAAGAAAGGCAACTTTATACAAAACATGTTTCTAGGCCTAATGATTTCGGCTATATATTTTGCACCCCTTTAGGAGTAGATTTTAATAAAATAATTTCTTAAAGCTCACTTACAACAAAAGAAAGAGAATTGCATAGAAAGTTTTATGTTCCTAGCCCCAATAGTTTCGTCTATACGCTTTTCACCCCCTTAAGGGGGTGATTTTCCAAAATTCCTTTGCCAGTGCTCGTGTACCCCAAGCAATAAAACGATGAAAAAAAAATACGTTCCCCTATTTCAACCCCTTATACCCATTTTGTCGCGATAAAAAGTAGCCTATGTCCTTTTTCAAGTTGTAGTCCATCTCTGTACCAAATTTCATCAAAATGGGTTAAGTGATTTAGACGTGAGAGGCTATATGATTTTCACCCCCTTAAGGGGGTGATTTTCCAATAATCCTTCTCTAGTGCTCGTGTACCCCAAGAAATACGATGATGTAAAAAAAAATACGTTTCTAGGCCCCGTGGTTTCGGCTGTATGCTTTTTGGTATTTTAGGGGTTGAATTTCATCCCTATGTAAGTGAAACTACCAAAACGCTAGAACGAATATTTATTTATTTATTATCAGGTGCCTTAATACAAAGATTCACGGTTCTATCATCGAAAATGATGAATTTCCATACAAAATATCATTCCTTATTTCAACCCCTTATACACATTTTTTCGCAATAAAAAGTAGCCTATATCCTTTCTCAAGCTTTAGTCCATCTCTGTACCATATTTCATCAAAATCGGTTTAGACGTGAAAGGCTATATGCTTTTCACCCCCTTAAGGGGGTGAATTTCCAAAAATCCTTTGTTAGTGCTCGTGCACCCCAAGAAATACGATAGTGTAAAAAAAAACGTTTCTAGGCCCAGTGGTTTCGGCTGTATGCTTTTTGGTATTTTAGGGGATGAATTTCATCCCTATGTAAGTGAAACTATCAAAACGCTAGAACGAATATTTATTTATTTATTATCAGGTGCCTTAATACAAAGATTCACGGTTCTATCATCGAAAATGATGAATTTCCATACAAAATATCATTCCTTATTTCAACCCCTTATACACATTTTTGCGCAATAAAAAGTAGCCTATATCCTTTCTCAAGCTTTAGTCCATCTCTGTACCATATTTCATCAAAATCGGTTTAGACGTGAAAGGCTATATGCTTTTCACCCCCTTAAGGGGGTGAATTTCCAAAAATCCTTTGCCAGTGCTCGTGCACCCCAAGAAATACGATGGTGTAAAAAAAAACGTTTCTAGGCCCAGTGGTTTCGGCTGTATGCTTTTTGGTATTTTAGGGGTTGAATTTCATCCCCATGTAAATGAAATTTCCAAAATGCTGGAGCGAATATTTAATTATTTATTATTAGGTGCCTTAATACAAAGATTCGTGGTTCTATCATCTAAAATGACGAATTTCCATACCAAATGTCATCCCCTATTTCAACCCCTTATACCCATTTTTTTGCGAAAAAAGTAGCCAATGTATTTTTTCAAGCTTTAGTCCATATCTGTACCAAATTTCATCAAAATCGGTTTAGACGTGAAAGGCTATATGCTTTTCACCCCCTTAAGGGGGTGAATTTCCAAAAATCCTTTGCTAGTGCTCGTGCACCCCAAGAAATACGACTATGTAAAAAAAAATACGATTCTAGGCTCAGTGCTTTTGGCTGTATGCTTTTTGGTATTTTAGGGGTTGAATTTCATCCCCATGTAAATGAAATTTCCAAAACGCTTGAACGAATATTTATTTATTTATTATCAGGTGCCTTAATACAAAGATTCGTGGTTCTATCATCGAAAATGACGAATTTCCATACAAAATGTCATCCCCTATTTCAACCCCTTATACTCATTTTTTCACGATAAAATGTAGCCTATGTCCTTTCTCAAGCTTTAGTCCATCTCTGTACCAAATTTCATCAAAATCGGTCCAGTGGTTTAGACGTGAAAGCGTAGCAGACCGACAGACAGACAGACAGACAGACAGAGATACTTTCGCATTTATAATATTAGTAAGGAAGTAAGGATAAGGATTTCTTGTGTACGTGTGTATATCACTGAACTCCTCCTAAACGGCTGGACCGATGTTGATGAAATTTTGTGTGTGTGTTCAAGGGGGTTCGAGAATGGTTTAGATTTACAATTGGACCCGGTAGGGGGCGCTGCTATCGATTTCAAAGAAAATATTTTATTTGAGCAGAACGTCTGCTGGGTCAGCTAGTTTATATAGAAATAAACTTCTCATTTTTTTATACACTGGGTCGGTACAATTTGAGTCCGTTAAATGAATGTTTTATAAATGTCCTTTGTGACAAACAGAATTAATACTTGGTAAGTTGGTACCTTTTGAAGATGTCGTAAAAAAATAGTGAATGCATAACTGGCCACTCAACGACAAGAGCATTTTATAAAAGTAGCACAAAGTATTGCGTAGAAAATTGAATTTTAAGACGTAATGAAAATTTAATGTTTATGTACCTCTGGTTTCTTCTTACTACCTAAGTTTGAAAATCATAAAGGTCTGCCAACAAACAACAAAGTTATCATTTCTAAATATTATTTTGACGTATGTTACCAACAATACTTCATCTCAGCCCATACACGTCCCACTGTCGGGTTTGGGCCTCCTCTGCTATGGGAGACAAATTGACCTAGTGTACCACACTGGTTAGACGTGTTGGTATAGGGTTTTATTTCGAGTTTTCCTTCTCTTGCATAGATACTATATGCATATTATATATACATCTAGTCGTCTTTTACGATACCCACGGGTAAGAGAGGGGGTGGTGAATTGTATTCTTACTCTATCACCACATGGCCAATACCCAATAATAATTAATTAACACCAGGATTTAAAATTTAGGTTTTAAACTGCAGTTATTTTAATTGGTAAATTTTGATATATTTGCTTAGAATTGGTCATTAGCGGAGATAATAATCTTTAAATAGTGTATCAAACATTCATGTTGATGCAGTATGCGACACAATCCGCATCAGTATGCAAGAAATTATGTACATATAAAAAAAGGCCTTTAAGAAATTATATTACACTAGCTGACAACAACAGACCAACAACCACCAACAGACGTTGTTCTGATCAAATCTAAAAAAAATAGTAAAAAAAAACCTTCTTGAAATTGATCACCACGCCACCTACCGGTTCCGCCAGGTCAGATCGTACCCACTCAGAAACCTTTGTGGGCTCATGCACAACACTTTGCTGAAGACTCGTTAGTCTATTAGGCATGTGGATTGTCGTGACAGCCGTAATATACCATAATCAAATTTTGGATCGTGACAATTATCTTAATGGATTTTCGAGCACGTTCTGCAAAGAAATTCCAATAGCGAGTATAAGATCTCAAATTTTACCGGGCAGAATCACCGTCTATTTCTTTTTCTTAACACTCCAAGTACACCGCACTACCAGGGTTCTTCGGATCAGGAAGGTTAAACTTAATTGATTTATACGATACCTTTCACTACGAAATACCAGGGAGTACGTCACCACATATTACCTATATGGCGTCATATATATATATATATATATATATATATATATATATATATATATATATATATATATATATATGCCTATTTTATAACTCTACCTATTGCTTCGTAGATAAATGTGTAATTCTATAAAAAAAAATTATAAAAGTATGAGTTCATATTTCTATCCGATCCATGTAATCAGAACCTACTTTTATTGTATCGAGTGATAGCGCCAAAGGTGGCAATATTGTTATAGGCATTTTCAGGGGCGCCCTCGGCGTTGCTTCACAAAAAAAAAAATATTATATTTCATATTATCTGCGTCTCATTTTAATATTATTTGATTGCAGAATCCAATTCTATGAGGCATATTTTGTTTTAATTCATTTCAGATTTTATGACTATTATGACTGTGAATCGCCATGGGATACCTTGCACATGTGGCACATTTTTTTTCGATATCTTCGGAAACAATCAGTACTCAAATAGCAAGCGGTTTGAAATTGTGTTTCTCTTTCATATCCTTTTTTTTTTATTGGATGGCCCTGTACGGCGCACTGGTGTGGGCGGGGTCCATGACCGCCCGACTCAGGGCCCTTCTGTGGCGACCACAGAGGGCCATGGCGGTCAGGGCCATCCGCGGGTACCGCACGGTGGCGACGGAGGCAGCGTGCCTGTTGGCCGGGACTCCCCCGTGGGACCTGGAGGCGGAAATGCTCGCCGGTTTGTATCGGCGGGTGTCGAGGGTGCGAGCGGAGGGCGGTGTGGTCTCTTTAAGGGAGCTCACCGCCTGGCGCGTCGACGCCCGCCAGGACGTCATTGCCCGTTGAGCAGTCCGGCTGGAGAGGCCTCGGTTCGGGGTGCGAATCGTGGAGGCCTTCCGGCTGGTGCTGATGCAGTGGTTGGAAAGGCGGCACGGGGTGCTTCCTTTCCGACTAGTGCAGGTGTTGACGGGACATGGATGTTTCGCCAAATACCTGCACAAGGTCGTTATGAGGGAGAGTACACCATCCTGCCACCACTGCGATTGCAACGAGGACACACAACGCGCAGCATACGCTTGAGGCCTGCGCCGCTTGGGCAGAGCAGCGTCGTGAACTCGTCGCAATCATCCGCGCCGACCTGACGCTGCCGACTATCGCCAGGTCGACAGCGTCAGGAACTGGAACGCGGTCGCAGCTTTCTGCGATGCAGTGATCTCGCAGAAGGAGGCGGCGGATCGCCTCCGCGAAGAGCGCAGCCTCGATGAGGCGATCCGCCGCCGGCGACTGGGGCGGCGTAGGCGCGAGTACATGCGCCTCATGCCGCCCTAGCCGAGGCCGCGGATGACGTGTCCGGGGATTAATCCATCGCCCGCCGAGAGGCCGAATGCGTGAGGAAAGACCGACGTCTTCCCCGAGGAGGGTACCCCAAATAGGGGGTATTCCGTCGGGCCAACCACTGATGACAAGTTAACCCTGCTCCGGTGATCGGCCCAACGACGAAGGCGACGTGCATCGTGGGTGGGTTGTGGGTGTGCGTGCTCACGCCCCTCTGTCGCCCCGGACGGAGTGGTGCGAGGAGCGCGCCGACTGCAACCCACCCCAAAAAAAAATATCCTCTTTTACTATCTAATAACTGCTATTTTACTATCCGACGACGCTAAAGCAAAAGGGAAGGTTAGGTTTTTCATCGGTATGTATGTATATTCATCTGTGCCATCATAGCTTCTAAATATCATAATATGTTAAGTGAGGTGTCGTAGGAACCGTCTTTCGTAGCTACTTCCATATTTTACTATGTTATTAAAAGTATTGTAAATTCTAATTTGTAAAATGTAATGTTTTATTATAGTAGGTGGCATTCGACCACAGCTATCCTCTGAAGACCACTATAAATATATAGTTATATGATACAATAAAGATATTTATTACATACTAGTGGTCGCCGTGTGGTCGAAATTCGGCCATAATTCCTTTTAATAAATTTTTCTGCTACACAATTTTCTTTAATTTTATTTATGTACTAGCAACCCGCCCTCGCTTCGCTTCGGTTATAGGTTATAGCCGTTTTACCCGCGTAGTTCCCGTTCCCGTGGGAATACCGGGATAAAATATAGCCTAGTTTACGCCCTGATATTATAGCTTTCCATTGGTGAAAGAATTTTTGAAATCGGTCCAGCCGTTTTGAAGATTACCCGGAACAAACAGACAGACAGACAAAAATTTTTTAATTGCTATTTTAGGCATAGGTGTCGTGCAAATAACCGTGTGAGCATGAAAAAAGCCTATTATTTTGACATTACAAACAGACACTCCAATTTTATTTATTGGTATAGATAATTGTAAATTGAGCAAGCTGTATTTCACTAATAACTAATATATAAGCACAAATCTCTATTAGACATTGTCATCATAATTATGATTGTTTGACATTCAGTTAAACCAGAGATTTTAACCGTAAACAAAAGTGTATAAGCGTTGCTACGCAACACATTCACACAAACGTGTGTGTATGTGTGTGTATGTAGCGATAATGTTGTAGTGTGCGCAATGCATTTTTTAATGAATTTAATGTATTTCTAATCCATTATTATATGAAATTGCAGTTTTATGCACTTCTCCTCATTATTTACTTCAACTGTGACAAATTTCATACTTGTCCATCCACGTCATTTCGTAAGCTTATAAGCTAGCTGGAGATAACCTCCGCGATACATATAGAGCAAATAATATTTTCAGATCAAAAAACATGATTTTTTTAGTGACCGGCTTTTAGTTTTTGAATTTGTTTTTAACTCCCGACGCGATAAAGGAGTGTGAGATAAATTTGGCGTCGATGTCTCTCCGTGCGTGTATATGTGTGTGTGTGTGGGTCTGTCTCTCTCTGTGTCTGTGGCATCGTAGCTCTCAAACGGATGAACTGATTTCAATGCGGTTTTTTTTTTCATTTGAAAGCCAGTTTCCATGCGGTAGTTCGTAGCTATGTTTGGTTAATATCGTTCCAGCAATGTAAGAGTATCAGCTTTTTCCAAAATGATGTATAACTACTCAATTAAGTGTTTCATCAGTGCCAATATAATCGTTATATAACAATTAATTGAGAATTCCTGTTGAAGAGAACGTCATACTTATTTTTATTATTTTAGTTTATGTCGGTGGTTATTCAAAATTTTCAACAGCCCCTATTTATCTATTATTTATTTAAATTTAAATTTTCTATAAATTTTGATTAAAGTTAATGAAGTATTCAATTAAAATTTTCGGAGTAAATTTTAACTCTGGCACCACAAAACACGAAATTAAACTTTAGTAAATGATAGTTCCCACAAGACAGAAAGTTCGTATATATAATTGTTCTTTTTTTTTTAATTTTCAGAATATTGTATTTATATGGGACGTACATTTCTAATCGTCTTATATGTATAACACTGGACAAGATATTTATATCATTAAAATATCACATTATTAAAGCATTTTTACATATTAGAAAAACTTTTAAGTACATTAAATAAAAGAAATTTAATACATATTGCCTTCTGGATCAGAAGAAACATGGATATAGGTTGAATGGTTTGGATTTATCGCATAGGTACCTGCGTCACAAAAATAAGAAAATGTTAACCATCGTAAATTTGTCTTGTTTCACCATTTACTTTCTTGTCGTGTAATATACACACGGAGACCCTATCACGCTTATATAAGGGACTAAAAAGATTTTGAGGCATATCGAAAATGACGGCGATCATGCCCATACAATCCCAGTATTCCTTGGGGAAATCAAAACCTGATTTGCTATATTCGTGTTTTGTATTTACCTACCCAGATTCCACCTCAAAATTCATTTGTCTTCCTTGTAAGATTTTCTTTATTTATATATTATTTTATAGAAAATATTTTTCATCAATGTCTATTTGCTAACTAAAATATTCCAGTAACTGTATTGGTTGTAAATTATGACCCGATTTTCTGTGCTAAGTTCAATTAACTGATAGTTCAACCCAAAGACAACGACAACTTTTAGCCTTTTATCTTTCACAAATTACATATGGTCCCATGGATTTACCAACTAAAAATTCAAAATCACTATTCTTCTCTTTTACTATGGTATAAGTCAATTAAAAGAATCCTTTTTGATCATAAACTCTCATTTCTATGCAGTTCTTGCTCTTGCCAACTTCTTTTTTACCCCTTTAGCATAATATATATACTCTATTCTTAGCTTCATCTATTCTTGTAAACTTCTTTTTATTCTTTCTAGCATCCTGTGACGTTCGAATAATATAATTAGTAGTAATTTGAATGAAAACGCCCTGTATTTAAGTGGAGAACAATTTCTGCTCACAAATGATTGAGATAATGAGAGAGAAGAATAAAGTTTTCTTTTCGGCCAGTATACGTACGTCTTTTTGGCACAAAAGAAAACAATTGGCCGACCTACTTTACCACATGACTTATTTGTGCTAGTAGAATTAACCAAATGAAAGGTTAAATTAAATCTTTGTCGTTATGTGCTTGTTCATATGGGACTTATAAAGACTTTTGTGTTATGTGCACAACTCGCAAAACTACCGTACGTAGTTTATTGTTTCCGAGAACATTACGATACACATCGTTTAACACAAAAATCGGTGTACTGAAATATTCGATAGATCCGTAAAAAAATCATGTCTATTCGTAATTGAAACTAGTATGCAAATAAAGGCAAAATGTTTCATGTACCATATTTTAATTAATATAAAACATCTTTTATAACTTGGAAACTATTTACTATGGATACTTTATTTACATATCTATAAAAATATACGAATTTGTGTGGCCATGGAGTAAGAATACAATTCACCATTCAGACTCGTGCCTGTGGAGGTGGTAAAAGATAAATAAGGGATATAATATGCAGTTGAGATCAATGCAGATTAGGAAAACTCGACATAAGACCCTATACTAATACGTGATGACTGACCTGCGCAGTCAATTCCCCTCCCACTGCAGAGGAGATCCGAGCCTTGTGTGGGCTAAGATGATGATGAATCAATAATTGTATATTTATTCCATACCGTCTAATGAAATATGACTTGATAAATAAACTGAATATATTTCTTAACAGGATTCGAGGTGAAAAGAAAAATCTAGGTTTTATTTTCGATATCTATCATCAATATTTTCCGATTACGATAAATAAATTCAAATATGCTACTTTCTAGTTCTATATTCTGTTTTTGATAATAGTAAGACTGAATTTTCATTTATATCCATGCAATTGCTTCACTGTATCTTGAACAAATAATACAAAACCCTTTAATGGTGAATGCTATATCAAACCGATTTTGCGAAATTAATACTAAAGCTGAAGAGCTTTCATAATGGTGCGGTAAATATGTTGTAATTTAGATAATATTATTTATCTTAATGTGATTTTACCAATATTATGTTACATTTGAATGCTCGGTAGGGCTTATGAATTTGAGTGTAACGATTTAAAATGTCATAATTATCTTTTTTGTTTCCACAATCCGACACTTGACCTTCTGACCGCCCCAACGGCACAAAAGCACGTCCCGCCACTCTGTGCACCTCTTGATGGAGAATTTCATTATCAGCACTCTACTGTATGAATGTGTCCTGCAGATAAGCTCCTTGAACCTTTCACAAAATTGTGTCATACTATTTTGAAGGCAATATAATGAAGGACCCTCTTCCTATCATGTTTTTATCGCTATCTTCATAATTGTAGAAAACACACAATGTGCGTATACTCTAATATAAAGATAAAAACATATTTAAGCTTCTGTTATAAATAATTCAGAAAATGAGAGCAAATATTTTGTGGAAAAATTTATAACAGTATATCCTTGGTCGAAAAATAATGTTATTATGAATTTGTAAGTAACTAAATCTGATTTATTGGAGGGGGTTGAGCTTGAATGACGTTTAAAGCTTATTTGTTAGAACTTTTCTTAGTGCTGTTTTCATTCAAATTATACAAATAGGTTTTCCCTTTTGTTTTTGTAAACAAAAACTTTTGTATTAGTGTTGACACTATAAAAACCTGTTATTTTATTATCTGTGAGGGTAGCAACCAGCAATATTTTTTTAATGAAACGCAATGCAAATAATCGTTTTCAAAGTAACTTAGTAGGTATCGTAAAAATAATTGCCGCTCATGGATTTTAACAATATCATGAATAAAGATAACCTGATGTCTATCCTAAGCATAATATTATCCAGCCTTCCAGTCCGAAATACAACTTACTCTACGCCTGGTTACACTTACAAATGGCTACCATGGAACCCACCCCTTGATAAATTCTTATTTAATACCAAACACTACCACTCTAAACATCTTAAACATTTAGTCTTGATACAGACATTCTAATATTATTTACAGACGGTATAATAATGTGAAACATGATATTATGTATGCCTTTAATATTTATGTAATAACATGAATACAGTTATTACATCCTATATTTTGATATAATATCACTATACAGCAATAGGAGCGCTAGAAATATTGGTTCATAAATAAGTTCATACATAGACCTTCATATATTACATTTGTAATGATTATTATCGCCACCGCATATAAAGTTATCTCGGTATACAATATTCGGTATATAATAACGGGTTGTTCCTTATGTCTGGAGTGGCGTGTGAATACGTTCATTGATACTACAGTAGGGTACAGGATACAGCTTGTAGGAAGCTCGTTAGCCGCACCCCTGTGTTTGATTGCTCTATAAACCTACGCGTTTGGTGAAACTCAATTGTTATTTATAGTTGGGTGGGTTTTATTTAGAAACATACTATATTATAAGTATGTAATTGAATGGAAGAAGTTAGAAACTTCATTGCTTTTCTCTTTCTAATTCTAATGCCATTTTTGTTATGGTCACTGATAGAATAAACTTATTTGGACTTGTTTTTTTTTTAAGTTTGATGTGAAATCGATACCACTTATAGTTAGACATGTGTGTTTTAAGTATAAATATAATATTACAATGTATTTTCCTTTAATCTTCATTATACCAATAATTATTTTAATTTGAGGTGCATACTTTGACATTGTAAGGAATTATCACACGTCAACCATTTTCTGTACATTTATCTTTCAATATGCGACCTCTTGTTTGGTCTTTCTTTACTTCTTTTTTGTCTAGCTTTGATAATGATTGAACCCACCAAGCCGTTAAAGGCGATAACAGAAAGGCATGGTCCTTATAATGCACCGTTTGATCTACCTCCGCCTTTTGAGGGGACTAGTAGCAGCGTAACTGTCTTTAGATGTTCATTTAGCGAGTTAACTTTAATGGTACCTAATTACCCCCTAAGCGTCTTGCTAAGGCATTTTTTCGGTGGTCTATCTTTATCCCCTTTTACATTTCCATATATTCAACGAAAATAAAAAAAACATTTCAAAATAAACTAACTAAATTTCACATGCTACAAAACTTTAACAGTGAAATATACTGATTTCAAAGATTTCAAGCAATTTAATTATAGCTAGGTGATGTCGATTTCGTTTTATACTAGCGTTGACAGCGAAGTTCCCTAACAAAATTGTGCCGCTAAAGTTAGGAGTACAGCGACCCTCGCATGTTTATCAAAAAGTCGGTTTCGTCCTCGTTAGATTTGCTTTTAGCATTCCTGATTGCTTTTTAGAGTAGCCTGATTCAACTTAGCTTTGCGAAATGCGGGCGAAATTACTTTGTGTTTCATGACCAACCACTAAATGGTAGTAAGGGATGTCGCCCCGTGCAGGCAACAATATGACATAATGATACTGGCAAAGTTTTAAAACATAGTCTAATTTAAAATTTCATTGCATTTAACATTACCTTTTTGGTATTACGAACTTTTCATGGTACATAATTTTATTATGTATACTTGTAACAAAATTTATAGCAATAGCGATAAATGTGTTTTGATTTAGGCACCCCAATGTAATTAAATACTAACTACACAGATGGCAGAGTGGTCGACACCTCGTGCTGAGTGTCGTGAATTCGGTTTTCAAACACTTTTTCGGGACTCACACACAAATAGTTTGGATGTAGGTTGTAACCATTAATTGTAAGTCCCTAACGACACAAACATTTATTATTTAGTGCAGGCATAGTCTTCTAAATCTTAATTTTGTTAATATTGACCGGTTCATGTCCGTGGTTTAAGTCGGTGGTCAGTACAATTTACTGTGGTATATATACGCGGCCCTTCTATCAGATAGTATTGTCTATCAAGCTTGCCAAATAAAAAAAAACATCACTATAAGCTGACATTAAGAAACTATGTTTGTCGTTAGATTATCTTATCTTATATATGTATATATATATATATATATATATATATATATATATATACTAGCAGACCCGGCCACGCGTTGCTGTGGCTAATGTTTTTGTTATATTACATTTTATTAAACTATTTAAGTGGAACTGTATGAGAACATCTGTCATGGAGGTCGTCATATTTTTTTTTTACAAATGGCATCTATGTAAAAAAGCAAACTAAAATCATATATGACACGTTTGTAGGTATGACATAGCAGCGCCATCTATTAATTAGCTACTCAATCCAGTAAACAGATATCGCCATCTGTTAAAATCGTTTGGAGTTAACAAATAATTGTGAATGTCAATTAATAGGTATATATAGATAATACAAATAATTCAATTTCTAATGAACATTTAACAAGGTATGAGTATGTTGCGTATTAAGTATCATTGACTTTATACATTTCAATCAGTTTTACACGAAAAAGCGATGACAAAATTGAAAACTTTACATGTCTCTAATTCCTTAACGAATCGATATTTTTCGTTCAAATTTTTTTCATGGGTTCCTACCACCATTGCCTATAGTGTTTGCCAAATAGCATGGCAAAAGAGGTCATTTGGCGACCTTCACCACGATATCATCAAATCCAAGTAATTTATCGCTAATTCTATCGCTTTCCATACAAACCATCTTATCGCTGTAATATCGTGGTGAAGGTGGCTAGACAGTACCGAGGTTACAAACATTTATGTCTGCTTGTAATTTGTTCAGAATTTTAATTAAGAAATTATTAAACACATACACGTGCAATAACATGTTACCTACCTTACCACTGCCCTAGCATGAAACTGATAGCTAACCTATCTTAAGGCTAACTTTTTGTTAAATACGTAAGGTGAGGTAAAATAATATACTAAAATAATTTATTTATGACTTTACAAAAATCTATAGTTCTGTACTGTCACTTCCACTACTATTACTATCACTGCTGTCTGATACATGAATTATGAATGCATCAATCTTTCGGTATATACTGTCATTGAGGCCCATCATTTTTTTTTTCAATATCTTTTACGTGCTCCACACGGAATGTCAAACAAAATGGCGACTGGGCCACACGACGCCACTGATCTCGTACACCTGACGCTAAAATCAGTTAAAAAAAGATTTTATGTTTGATACACATAAATTAAAATCTTGCATCTACTTGAGCGATCCTTTAGGTTTATTACACCTAACGGTAAAATGAGTTGAAAGAGTTGAAAGTTGTATCATAACTTAAAACTTGGCATTTTCTGGGTGTTACATAATTCTTCGAAGCTAATTACGTATTTAATTATATATTATAATCTATATTATATTAAATTTATATAAATACTAGCTTTTGCCCGCGGCTTCGCCCGCGTAAAAATTTACTTGCATATTGAACTATTATCGCAAAGAATATTATCGGCATAAAAAGTATTACATTTCTTAATTTAAGAAATACTCTATCTGCATATCAATTTTCATCCAAATCTGCTGAACAGTTTACGCGTGATTGATTAACAAACATCCAAATATCTTCACAAACTTTCATATTTGAATATTACTTCCAGCCTTGTAGTTCAGATTCCCGTGCAAATACGATGATAAATATGCCTTTCCTTAGTCTTTGATAACGTACTTTTCCATTGGTGAAAAAAATTATATCAATCAAACACCCGCAGTTTCATTCACGCAGTAGACCCCATTCCCATGCCAATGCCGCGATAAAAAATGCCTATGTTACTCGCTGATATTATAAATTTACATGGGTGAAAAAAAAATATAAATACCAGAAATATCAGAGATAAAAATTGCCTATGTTAATCGCTGATAATATAGGTAGCTTTCCATTAGTGAAAGAATTTTAAAAATTGGTCGACATCCCCCGGTTTAGTTCTCGTTCCTGGGCAAATACCGAGATGAAAATAGCCTTTATATGTTATTCACTGATAATATAGCTTTTCATTAGTGAATTAATTTTTAAAACCATTAAATTCCCGTGATTTCACCGGCATTGTACCCGGTCCCGTAGGAATATCAGGATAAAAATAGCTTAAATATGTTACTCGCTTAAAAATAGCTTTCCATTAGTGAAATAATTTTAAAATCGATTTAATTCTCAAGGTTGCTCCAGCCACACTGAGATAAAATATAGCCTGAGATAAAATATAGTCTAAGTTATTCCTTATGTACGCCTGGTAGACCTGATGGTAAAATATAATCAATATCGGTCCAGCCGTTTTGAAGATTACCTGTGCGGGACCGTATTGTGTGAGCATAAATAAGACCTATTATTTTGATAGACAAACAGACGCTTCAAATTTATTTATTTGTAGAGATAGAAAATTGGAATAATATCTTGATTGTAACTTATTATCTGGTAGCTGCTAGAAATATTACCACACTTTCATTGTTCGTAGGTGTCGCAAAATACTACTAAGACAAAGATTTACATCGACCTGGACCAATTGGTGATGCCGTCTGGCCAACAATGTCGTCCGCCAGGCAGCCGGTCATAAAATGTTGCTAGAACCTTTACAATATATCTACGATGGCAGAAGAGTACTTACATATCGCGTCGATCCAAAGTAATTAGGATAAGAGCAAGATAATGATAATATATCATTGGCTGGGTGTCGTCGACTAAATGCGTTTTACCCTTTTGGGGCAGCCCAAAATTGACCCTTTTGGGGCAGCCCAAAATTGTTTCTTAGTGCGTGCTTACCTCAAATAACCGATCGGTATACAAAATTTCACATTCTTAGGCCCGGTATCTTTAGCTATACACTTTCACCCTCTTAGGGGTTGAATTTCCAAAAATTCTGTGTTAGAGCTCGCTTATCCTTGCCAAAAATTTTTTCATAGTCCTTGGTAAGTGAGCACTAAGAAAATTTTGGCATATTCCAAGAAAGCCGATCATGTACTAAAATGATCCTTCCTAGGCTCGGTGATTTCGGTTAAACGTTTTTCACCACCTTAGGGCTAAAATTGCAAAAAGCTCTTTTTTGCGCACTTTTTTGAGCACTTTCCCCAAGAAAGGCAACTTTATACAAAACATGTTTCTAGGCCTAATGATTTCGGCTATATATTTTGCACCCCTTTAGGAGTAGATTTTAATAAAATAATTTCTTAAAGCTCACTTACAACAAAAGAAAGAGAATTGCATAGAAAGTTTTATGTTCCTAGCCCCAATAGTTTCGTCTATACGCTTTTCACCCCCTTAAGGGGGTGATTTTCCAAAATTCCTTTGCTAGTGCTCGTGTACCCCAAGCAATAAAACGATGAAAAAAAAAATACGTTCCCCTATTTCAACCCCTTATACCCATTTTGTCGCGATAAAAAGTAGCCTATGTCCTTTTTCAAGTTGTAGTCCATCTCTGTACCAAATTTTATCAAAATGGGTTAAGTGATTTAGACGTGAGAGGCTATATGATTTTCACCCCCTTAAGGGGGTGATTTTCCAATAATCCTTGTCTAGTGCTCGTGTACCCCAAGAAATACGATGATGTAAAATAAAATACGTTTCTAGGCCCCGTGGTTTCGGCTGTATGCTTTTTGGTATTTTAGGGGATGAATTTCATCCCTATGTAAGTGAAACTACCAAAACGTTAGAACGAATATTTATTTATTTATTATCAGGTGCCTTAATACAAAGATTCACGGTTCTATCATCGAAAATGATGAATTTCCATACAAAATATCATTCCTTATTTCAACCCCTTATACACATTTTTGCGCAATAAAAAGTAGCCTATATCCTTTCTCAAGCTTTAGTCCATCTCTGTACCATATTTCATCAAAATCGGTTTAGACGTGAAAGGCTATATGCTTTTCACCCCCTTAAGGGGGTGAATTTCCAAAAATCCTTTGCCAGTGCTCGTGCACCCCAAGAAATACGATGGTGTAAAAAAAAACGTTTCTAGGCCCAGTAGTTTCGGCTGTATGCTTTTTGGTATTTTAGGGGTTGAATTTCATCCCCATGTAAATGAAATTTCCAAAATGCTTGAGCGAATATTTAATTATTTATTATTAGGTGCCTTAATACAAAGATTCGTGGTTCTATCATCTAAAATGACGAATTTCCATACCAAATGTCATCCCCTATTTCAACCCCTTATACCCATTTTTTTGCGAAAAAAGTAGCCTATGTATTTTCTCAAGCTTTAGTCCATATCTGTACCAAATTTCATCAAAATCGGTTTAGACGTGAAAGGCTATATGCTTTTCACCCCCTTTAAAGTGTGAATTTCCAAAAATCCTTTGCTAGTGCTCGTGCACCTCAAGAAATACGACTATGTAAAAAAAATACGTTTCTAGGCCCAGTGCTTTTGGCTGCATGCTTTTTGGTATTTTAGGGGTTGAATTTCATCCCCATGCAAATGAAATTTCCAAAACGCTTGAACGAATATTTATTTATTTATTATCAGGTGCCTTAATACAAAGATTCGTGATTCTATCATCGAAAATGACGAATTTCCATACAAAATGTCATCCCCTATTTCAACCCCTTATGCCCATTTTTTTGCGATAAAAAGTAGCCTATGTATTTTCTCAAGCCTTATTCCATATCTGTACCAAATTTCATCAAAATCGGTTTAGACGTGAAAGGCTATATGCTTTTCACCCCCTTAAGGGGGTGAATTTCCAAAAATCCTTTGCTAGTGCTCGTGCACCCCAAGAAATACGACTATGTAAAAAAAATACGTTTCTAGGCCCAGTGCTTTTGGCTGTATGCTTTTTGGTATTTTAGGGGTTGAATTTCATCCCCATGTAAATGAAATTTCCAAAACGCTTGAACGAATATTTTTTTATTTATTATCAGGTGACTTAATACAAAGATTCGTGGTTCTATCATCGAAAATGACGAATTTCCATACAAAATGTCATCCCCTATTTCAACCCCTTATACTCATTTTTTCACGATAAAATGTACCCTATGTCCTTTCTCAAGCTTTAGTCCATCTCTGTACCAAATTTCATCAAAATCGGTCCAGTGGTTTAGACGTGAAAGCGTAGCAGACAGACAGACAGACAGACAGAGTTACTTTCGCAATTATAATATTATTAGTAAGGATATTAGTAAGGATTAGTAAGGATTCTCGGTACTTTAATTTTAATGTTACTTAAAAACTTTTGATTTTCAGTCATTTGAAAGTAATTTGGCATTGTTATCAGTGATATTATTTATAAAATAATGAAATGTCACCAGTTACAGGTTAATCTGGTATTTTAAAACAATGAAATACATGATTCTAGGATATTAAAAACATATATTTCCTATGGTAATTTTTTTTTTTTTTCTTTTTTTTATTGGCCTCGGTTCGGGGTGCGAACCGTGGAGGCCTTCCGGCCGGTGCTGATGCAGTGGTTGGAGAGGCGGCACGGGGTGCTCTCCTTCCGACTGGTGCAGGTTTTGACGGGGCATGGGTGCTTCGCCAAATACCTGCACAAGGTCGTTAGGAGGGAGAGTACACCGTCCTGCCACCACTGCGATTGCGACGAGGACACGGTGCGCCATACGTTCGAGGCCTGCGGGGCTTGGGCAGTGCAGCGCTGTGAACTCGTCGCAATCATCGGTACGGACCTGACGCTGCCGGCTATCGCTAGGGCGATGGTCGACAGCGTCGGGAATTGGGACGCGGTCGCAGCCTTCTGCGAGACAGTGCTCTCGCAGAAGGAGGCGGCGGATCGCCTGCGTGAGGAGCGCAGCCTCGATGAGGAGATCCGCCGCCGGCGACTGGGGCGGCGCAGGCGCAACTATTTGCGCCTCATGCCGCCCTAGCCGAGGCCGCGGGTGACGTGACCGGGGATTAGTCCGTCACCCGCCGAGAGGCCGACCGCGTGAGGAAAGACCGACGTCCTCCCCGAGGGGGGGACGTCGGTCGATGGGAGGGTACCCCAATAGGGGGTATTCCGTCGGGCCGACCACTGACGACAAGTTAACGCTGCTCCAGTGGTCGACCCAACGACGAAGGCGACGTGGTTTTTGGGTGGGTCGCGGGAGTTGCGTGCTTAAGCCCCTCTGTCGCCCCGGACGGAGTGGTGCAGAGGCGCGCCGACCGCGACCCACCCACAAAAAAAAGAAAAAATGGTAATTTTACTAGATTTCGTAAAATTTTGAGTTGTGCTGTTTGTAATGTTGTTTCCTTGTAGGCCTCTACCAAGAGAATTTTGCGATACAACTTTTCGATAGATTTTTATGCATTTTAAGATATCGTGGTAAAGGTAGGTGCAGGTCGTCTTTTGCCACGTTATCTGGCACTGAGTATAGCTCCCTTTTGACCAGTTGCCCCATAACTTGATACATTCTGTATATTCAGGATCTCGGTAACAGCTCCAACGATTTGATGAAACTTGGCATACTAGAGGTTTCGGGGCCAAAAAATCGATCTAGCTAGGTTTTATTTATAGAAAATGCTGTTTTGTCGGTGTTTTAGCAAAATAATAATACATTAAATTTTAAAAGAATATGAATTCAAATTTCGTCGTCAACGTCAAGAGTTATAATAGCTCAGTTAGGAAGTTGCCCAGTTTTCGTTTTGTTTTGTTTTGGCATTCAAACAGCGGGGGGGTCGAATCTCGGTATTATTATTATTCTCTTTTTGTAATTTTTGATATTTTTTTCATTATTTTATTTTTATTTTTTATTAATATATATCTAAATAAGTTCGGCAAGAATACAACAAAAATATACCGAGCAAAGCTCGGTCAACCAGATATTGTTAATTTTATTACCAAATCATTTCATTATTCAGCTCTTGCCCGTCTACTATTAGATGTTGGTGAGCCTTTCTCATATTTTACCACAAAGTGAGGTACTGTACCACCTCCATGCAACTACCCTCAGCTCAATAATTTTACCACATCGTCTATCTACCTGGTGGGGGGGTTCGTTATCGTACACTGCATCGTCCGTTACGTGGTCGCGACTCGAGAACTTTTTTCCTCATTATCATTTCAGCATGCTAATCCTTGTTCTGTTGTGCCATGTTAGTTATACCCATTCTTATAAGGATTTCCGTATTTCGGATTCTATCTCGTAGAGTAACCCCGAGCACTGCTCGCTCCATAGCTTTGAGCTTGGTTATGGAGCCTACATCTAGAGATCATGTTTGCGTGCCGTAAGTCATCATTACCCACTTAATTACCATACTTAAAATATAGGTTAAAAGTACAAATAAAAATAAACATATTTACTGTACGATAGACTAGTCCATATATCGTCAAATTCTTATTTATTAAGTAAATATTCTTCTAGTCTTGCGTCTCTATACCTAATAGGTAAGCAGGGCACCCCACAACTTGGGCTTGAATGTTTTTAAGAAAATCTGCAGGTAACCCATTATTTTTGACCCAAGATTTATTTAAACCCAAACCTTCGCGATTCGCTGTCGTCTGCTAACTTCATGGAATCTATGAGCTATCAAGCAATACTTATAAAACACAAAATAATTTTGATCTCTTGAACAGTTCATTACTGTGATATCTCGAAGGCCTTGTCACTAATTCATTGCAGATGAAATCGGACCAAGCGAAGGCAGGTCGACTGAAACCTCCACTGTTTTAAATATGTTAGAAGCTCTATGTTGACGAAGATAAGGCCTATATTACTGGAG
Organism: Lymantria dispar; assembly: GCA_032191425.1. Classification (NCBI taxonomy): domain Eukaryota; kingdom Metazoa; phylum Arthropoda; class Insecta; order Lepidoptera; family Erebidae; genus Lymantria; species Lymantria dispar. Next base: position 16,833,020 of record CM063446.1, on the reverse strand, counting down.
CTGGCCCCTGCAAGCGTCCGTATGTTTGCTAATAAAGCCGCTGGACATTTTGCCCAGAGGGGTCCTAATTTATCATTGTTAGAGTGGGCCTCAAGCGAAAGCAATTTCCGTCTAGAATATGTTTTTTTTCATCGATTTCGCTGAATAAGTTTAGAGTTTATTATATTATTATTTTTTCTAAAACTATTCGTAAATAGCAAAATCTAACACATGATTAGATACCCGTGCAATATATTAATCTACCTTGTATCCCATGAGTAAGAATCCCGCCGGGTTGGTCACAGACGACAAGGAACTCGGTACCGGTGGTCGGCCCAATGGCAAAGGAGAAGGAATACGATGGGTTATGGAGCCGCACTTCGCCCTTTCGCCACACTGGATGGAGCGGACGGCGTGTACGCTGACCAAGGCCCAACCAAAATAAATGGGAAGAGAAAGACTAAAACTTAAGACGCCTTTACCTACAAGAGAAAAAAATTAATAATCTTTTTAATTATTTGAAATACAAGTGCATATTATAAATATATGTATTTGTTTTATAAATTATCTTCAATAACTGATGTAATTTTTCACATTTTATAAAACTGTCTACTTGTATAATATATTGTATATATTGTATATATATATATATATATATATACATATATATATATATATATATATATATATATATATATATATATATATATATATATATATATATATATATATCATCATCATCATTTCAGCCTATCGCCGTCCACTGCTGGACATAGGCCTCCCTCATGTTGCGCCACAATGAGCGGTCCTGTGCCGCCTGCATCCAACGACGCCCAGCTACTTTCACTAGGTCATCGGTCCACCTAGTGGGGGGGTGTCCTACACTGCGTCGTCCGATACGTGGTCGCCACTCGAGAACCTTTCTTCCCCAGCGGTTGTCGGTTCGTCGAGCGATGTGGCCTGCCCATTGCCACTTCAGCGTGCTAATTCTTCGTGCTATGTCGGTTACACCCGTTCTTCTGCGGATTTCCGTATTCCGAATTCTATCTCGCAGAGAAATCCCGAGCATAGCCCGCTCCATAGCACGCTGAGCGACTTTGAGCCTATATATATATAGCTATATACATATAATAATAATAATATTCATTTATTGCAGGCAATTCCCATAGTGTTAGTAACAATAATCTTAAAGCTAATGTTAGTAGAGAAATTTATAACTATATACTAAATATCCATGTGGAGTTTCATCCAATGGTGTAGCATTGGTGAATCCCACCTGTCTATGAACACTCCCTGGATAGTGTTGTTGCTGCCGCGGACGCGCGTGATTAGTGAAGCGCATCTTTTACGTATGATGGCCTTGAAACCATCTATACGTCTCTCCGCGAACATAGTGGACGCACTGCAGCGCCACGGCAGCCCCAACAGTATCCTGAGCGCGTTATTATATTGCACGCGCAAGTCGCTGTAGACGCGCATGCTGTAGTTGGTCCACAGGCTGCACGTGTAAAATGATTGGCAAAAAGCCTTAAACAAGGTGACCTTGACCTATATGTATATATATATATATATATATACATATATATATATATATACATACTACACCGAGTAAACTTCGTTTTGTTTATAAGTATCTATTCTGGGTAGGCAAATGATAACGACAACACAATATCTTCCTGTTCCGCGAGACTAAGTAACTCTTATAAGGCGGAAGGTGTAACGCAAACATTACACCATTGTCTATTTCTTCGACGATAACGGCTGCACCTATAAAGTATAAATAATTCGTATTCGTACTTTAATATTATAAAATATTTCGAATCGCGATATTTCCTATTGATCCCATCAAGGATTATTCCAATTTCGATTTCATTATTGCTAGACTTTGTAGGACTTCTTTTGAGAGTTAGTTCTATGAGACTTAAATTACAGCTTAATAATACAGACTAATAACTGAACTAATTAGATGTGCTATACATTCAGTTCATATTTTTTTCGAACCCATTATGTTCATATAATCGTCAGAATTTAATTATGCTTTGTGTGTTTGTTTTATGACTAATCCATATAATTCGTTCAAATTGTATTAAACTTTCTACTAAACCATATAAAATTTTGTTAAATACAACTTTTTTTTTAAATTCTCCACTGTTTTATATATGTATACATCTCTTCACATCATGGAAGCACCTCAAGTTTGACTTCTCTTATGCTAACTTTTTTAGGAATTCAAATAATAATAGGAATAAAGATCTAAACAAAGCCAAATGAAGTTTGCAAAAAACATTACATCATCATCATCATCTCAGCCCCTATATGTCCCACTGCTGGGCTCGGGCCTCCTCCATAATGGAAGGGTAATTGACCTACTATACCACGCTGGTCAGACGTGTTGGTATAGGGTTTTATTTCGAGTTTTCCTTCTCTCGCATAGATGTTATATGCGTTTTATATCCCTTAGTCGTCTCGTACGATCACCCACGGGTAAGATAGGGGGTGGTGAATTGTATTCTTACTCCGTCACCACACGGAAAAAAAAAACATTAAAAAAAACATTACGTCACAACGAAATTGAATAGGGCGTGTAAAAATGTATAAACTGTACAAATATTCCTATAACCAACCAGAAAAATATTTGAGTTACAATTAAGTAATTATTTTCTTTCATTTGACAGAAATATTTCAGCACAGAGGCCTGTTTTGAACTACCGCAGCTGTGAATAATGAGAATGAAATAAATGTTGCAAATAGTTGCACTTATTATACAATTACTTAGCAACTAAACGCACAGTTTCGCATATTTAAATCTTAAGAACATCTCGTATACAAATGCTTAATTAGATTTTTATATTTTTAATATTACTTCTGCACTTGTTGTATCCAAGCTGAGCCGCTTTCATTATATCTAATTGTTTTGGCGTCAACATTCTAATCTAAGTCTACTTTTACTCTACTGTGTTTGATGGGGAATGTCTAAGCGATAATTAATATGAAATTGACCGTATGATCCTAAGAAGTACTGGCATCTACTTACCAAATAAAACTTGACAAATTCATATATAAATTTTGCTCTTCTAATACCTATGTTTGAGGAACAATATACTCGTACGTATAATCGTTGACAATACCAGCGAGCCTTGTTAAAACAAATACATGACAAAACGCGAAAAGTAGATGCTGCTCACTTATTAAAGTACAGTTCAGGTTAAAGAAATGGTCACATCATTGACCAGAAATTATACGCCATAATAGTTGTAATATTTCAGTCGTAACTCCAATTCATTTACTTGTAAAGCATTAAACAATCGTATAGGTATAGTATCCAGACCAGAGACTACCGAAAAGCCAGAGTAAATTGCGTGTTGTGTTATACCTATAGACGCTCGACACGTTCGCGTTAAAGTAATATGTATGTATTTAATTTTCAAATTTGTAAAAGTAAGTTTTATAAATAATTAAATCAAATTACACACAAAAATGGTAAAACTAACCTTTCTTGATGAAATTTATTTTCCTACGAAGAAGAGAGAAGATTTTGCTGTTATAATTATGCAAAGGTGTAAGTTTTAAACCTAATGAAAGCGATTGTATGCGATCCAGTAAGTCATAAAAATGACGACTTTTGGACGTTGATATCTGAATAACTATAATACTAGCTTATTTAGTGGATCCCAATATACATATATTTCGGAATTGGTGCGTTTATGGTAGTTTTTGAGTTATGAAGGCGTCAAAAGTGGCTTTAAAGTGTTCGTATTGACGCGCTCGTTGTTTAGACTTGACTTGACCCGCTACCGCGTATCTAGATCGTGATCATATTCAATATTAGAGTCATTCTGTTTTAATAACAGATTATAGGCGTTAAAAACATAAAAAATATATATGTACATTAGGGCGTTTCAAAAAAAAAAAAGGTACTTAACTTTGACCTTGAATAACTTTTGAATGAGTTGATTCATCGAAAAATGTTGTCAGACCTATTTTGTAGAGCGTTTAATTCTCTACAAATATATGTAATGGGAATCGCAGAGCGATGTATGGTTCATTAGTTACAAAAAATCGGAAATAAAAATTAAATTTTCCTATGTAATTCTTATGGAAAATCGAAAAGTGCGATGCGGACATACTTATAACATTAATATTATTATTTTCAGAGACCTATTTTAGCATCTAATTGAAACTTTTGAGCCTGATTCCGAGTGAAAATTTTTTTTTTTTTTTAAACTCCCTAATGTACATATATTCATAATAATATGAAAGGATTGTATGAAGGATGATACAGTCAGGAAGATGCAACCGCTAAGATAGCGTGACAGAAGAAAGTAGAAGAGAAAGGCACGTAAACCTGACTCCAGGTATTTGTCATCAAACGAAAAGCATGATCAATGTAGGTTTGCTTTGAAAAGAAATACCGAACGTAAAATATGGCAATATATTGCTATTAGTTATTATTTCAATCTCTCGTCGTTAGTTTGATTTAGCAACTGTTGAAACAATAAAACAACTATAAAAATATATTGATTGGTAAGGATATGTACCATAACGTAATAATATATAATGTTTATGTATTTATTGCATATGAAATAAAACTATTTTGATCAATTATACTATATTGACGTTTGTGTTTGATTTTTGGAGGACTAGTCACAATTAGTCCCCTTGTGACTATGAATATTAAAAAGCGTTTGAAACTTAAAATCCGTGAAAATGGTTCTATTTAACATACACCACAGTTCATAAATAGCCCACAACTGGGGTTAAGCCTCTTCTATATTAGGTAGGTAATTGACCTACTATATCACGCTGGTCAAACAATTTGTTATAGGATATTATTTCAAGGTTTTCTTTTCTTGCACAAGCAAGAAAAACTTATATGCAATTTGTACCCTTAGTTGTTATTACGACGCTCACGGGCAAGAGGACCCCTCTTGATGAATGGTGAATTGTATTATTACTCTGATAACATATGGAAAGATTATAGCTAGGTTCTATTTATCATAACGTAATTAATTTTGAATAAAACGTCATCAGGCGTAACCAATATATTGTCGATTACTGGTTATAATGGCAAAATTGTATTCGTAGACTGCTATAAACGGTATCCAATTGATTAATTATTTTCCCATAGTGAGTTACAGCATATGTTTCCTATACATATGTCAGTACGGGCTGTTTTTTTTGGGCTTCGCTATGATATGATATCGTAAATCTGATATTAATGAACTTCGTATTTTGTCATATCGCTTAGAGAGAATGTCTATGCCCAGCAGTAGATATTGACATGATGGATGAGTGGCACAGTGGAACATTTCAATGAATTTGTGGCACAGATTCTTATATCTTTAATTTAAACGAGCCATTCCATTATATATATATATATATATATATATATATATATATATATATATATATATATATATATATATATATACAGAATGTATTAGGCTATCAGGCTATGGGGCAACTGGTCAAAAGGGGGCTAGGCAATGGTGGTAGGAACCCATAAAAAAATTTGAACGAAAAATATTGATTCGTTTAGAAATTAGAGACATGTAAAGTTTTCAATTTTGTCATCGCTTTTTCGTGTAAATCTGATTAAAATGTATAAAGTCAATGATACTTAATACGCAACATATTCATACTTTGTTAAATATTCATTAGAAATTGAAGAAATCAATGATTACGTTCACATAAACAAAACAAACTTCGCTTTAAAACAGCTGATCGGCCTATGAGCGTTGACCGCTTGCCGTTGTACCTACATGTCATTGAAGCGTTTGCGCAATTCTAGGTATAAATTAATGAAATTATACTGTCGAATCTTTACATGCCTACATTTTTTTTTTTTATTGCCAACGGTGGCAAACGAGCAAGCAGCACACCTGATGGTAAGTGAAACTGCTGCACATGGACCTTTGCAATACCAGGGGCACAGCTAGGCCGCTGCCTACCGTGAAGGAAATACTCTTCTTAAACCTCGTTTAAAGAAGGACATGTCATAGCGCTCGGGAAACACAGCAGCAGGTAGTTCATTCCAGAGCTTGCACGTACGTGGGAGAAATGATCGCTGGGAACGTACAGTTGAAGACCATAACGTTTCCAGGTGAAATGGATGAACCCTGCTACGATGTCGAGTGGTACGTTGGTAGAATGGTGACGGTGGTACCAAGTCAAACAGTTCCTCGGAGCACTCCCCGTGAAAGAGTCGGTAGAGTACACAGAGTGACCCAAAGTCTCTCCGCTGCTCCAGCGACTCCAATCTGTCCGTAAGATTGGGATCTCCGACGATTCGAACAGCCCGTCATGTATTCTGTCTGTACATGCCTACATAATACGAAACATTTAAGGCATAGACTCTTAAAAAAATTTTTTTAAATCACTATAACTTTTATGTTATATTGTTTTTTGTGTAATGTACATTCTAATTATGATCTATGACCGTTAACACGTTCCCGGACGAGCATGCTATAGCATTCGTATTGGACAGTTTAATTATGTCGCGGATGCTATAGCATTCCAAGTTTGTCGAGTTATTTTGTCAGTTATGCTTGAGCGGTTGCTTTTTACCTATAAAGTATAGGTAGTTCATTTCTTACTGTCAGTGCTGACACAACCACAGATCGCTTACTGTCATATGAGAGCTTTTCTGCACACAAAGATAAAACAGCGTTTATCCCTTCCCTACTCCTCGCTCGGTCTGACCCGCGTGGTAACGTATGCTATAGCATGCGTCAAATGTATTGAAATCCTGTCAATATAGTGGTTACTGCCGCACGTATTGGTAGTGAGTGTGTTATGTATTTTCATTCCGCGCCAACATACACTCATTTGCAAAAAAAACGGGCACCTAAGCAATGAACCATTTCAAATGTTAATATTTCTTTGTTTGATAATTATAGGTAGTTTTATCCACACAATTTGCTAAATTAATAAGAAAATAATCGTTTTCATCAGTATTTCATAAAATTTAGATACAATTTATGGGAAATAATGCTAAACCTCGCTAGTAGTGTATATTCGCTAGTAGTGCATATGCTCATGAAGTAAAAATAAAAAAGTTTTTTTGTTTGTTTTTCTTTAATAAAGTAAAAGCAGATAAATGTTTAGTATCGAGTGTGACCCCCTCTAGCTAAAATCACAGCTTGAATTCGTCTGGGCATGCTAGCGAGTATATCCCGGATACTTGCTTGCGGAATACGTTCCCACTTCGCAGTAATCACATTCTTCAGCTCTCTGATGGTCTGCGGAGCCGGGTGTACTGATCTCACACGCCGTTTCAGAACGTCCCAGACATGCTCTATGGGATTGAGGTCGGGACTTCGAGCTGGCCAATCCAAACGACGAATGCCGACCTCTTGCACATACGCATTAACATCGCGGGATCGGTGGGCGCGAGCATTGTCGTCCATAAAAATCGAGTCTTCACCTAGAGCGGCCAATGCGGGTTGTGCATGAGAAATTAGAACTTCCGTTATGTATCGATGCCCAGTCAGTGAGCCGTTTTCAATGAAGACTAACTCTGTACGATCCATTGAATTTATTCCTGCCCAAAACATAACAGAGCCCCCACCATAAGGTGTGATTTCTTCGAAACATGCCTCTGCAAAGCGTTCTCCTTGTCTTCTTACTATTTTCTTCTTGTACTAGCAATAAATATGTAGTAAAATGTGGGTCAAAATTTAATAACTAATTTCTGTAATGGGTAGATTTAAATCTCTGACTGGACTTGTTAGACATCCATGGCCATGGCGACTAGGGCCATACTCGACTACTGCACGGCAGCCACGGAGGCAGAGTGCCTCTTGGCTGGAACTCCCTGGTGGGACCTGCAGGCGGAGGTACTCGCCGAGCTTTACCGCCGAGTATCAGAGACGCGAGCCACATATAGTCTCAATCAAGGTGATTGCCGCCTGGCGGGTCGACGCCCGCCGAGACGTCATTGCTCGTTGGGCAGTCGGACTGGAGAAGCCACAGTACGGTATCAGGACCGTCGAGTCCTTCCAGCTGGTGCTGATGGGGTGGTTGGGTCGGCAGCACGAGGTACTTTCCTTCCGACTGGTGCAGGTATTGATGGGTCACGATAGCCGAGTACCTGCGCAAGCTCGTTAGGAGGGAGAGCACACCATCCTGCCACCACAGCTATTGCGACGTGAGCACGGCGCAGCACACGCTCGAGGTGTGTGCCTCGTGGGCAGAGCAGCGCCGTGAACTCGTTGCAATCATCGGTGTCGACCGGACGCTGCTGACCATCACTAGGGAGATGCTCAGCAGCGTCAGGAACTGGGACGCGGTCACTGCCTTCTGTGAGGCTGTCATCTCACGAAAGGAGGCGGCGGCTCGTGCGTGATCGATCTTTGGTGACACATTCCGCCGCCGGCGACTCGGGCGGCACAGGTGCGAGTATCCGCGCCTGATGCCGCCGTAGGCGAGTCCGCGGGTGACCAGACCGGGGACTTTAGTGCGTCACCCGCAGAGAGCCTGACCTCGTGACGGCGACCGACGTCCCGGAATAGGGACGTCGAGAGGTGAGGGAGGGCATCAATTTATAATTCTGCGTAAAATTATAAAAAAAAAACAAATTATTTTTTAAATTATTACACAATAATTTGATAATTAAAAAAAAAAAATAAGTTGTCGAGTCTCGAACCCGAGACCAGAGTTCCCGCCGGCGAGCACGTTACCACGAGACCACCACTTGTTGGCGATTCGACTGCAAATTTTTCTAGTACATAAATTACCCATCCAACTTTGACCCTTAAAATCTTTTTAACGATGGCCCAGTTGACCCTAATATCTGGTAGTTGTGATACTCTCGGGCCCCCTCTACCACCCCACCAAAAATCATGGAAATCCCCGACCCACACGTCTGAGGGTCTCCTTGCAAGTTATACTCTGTGCCTATATTTTACTATTTCCTATACTTTGCATTTTAACCGTTTTACTGTTATGAGTTTTGGTTTTTAATTAAACATTTTAAAATATACATTATGTTGATTTTTGAAAATCTACTTCTCCGAAGAATATACTACAGATTGATTATAAGCGCCAAGGCTCAAGACTGGTCATTCTATGAACTCTACGCGTTGTTGACAGTAGTCTAAACTGGTGTAGTGCATTAGTGTGCGTCGATATTGGAACGTAGCAAATTGCCTACATGCGAGAAGTGCCGATTACCGATAACCCTCTTAAAGTAGGTCTTTGATTGCTGATCATTATGAGAGTGTTAAGCACTCGCCGACGTCGATCTTCACCGAACAGAGATATCCTGGCTTCATCAGAGAACAAAACCCTATTCCAATCGTCTTGAGTCCATGATTCACAATTTCTAGCGAACCTAAGCCTGTGAACTCTGTGCTCACGGAGTAATTTGGGGCCGCGGGCCGGGCGGTGACTGCGTATATTGGCAGCGAGAAGCCTCCTCCTGACCGTCCATAGACTAATATGCACATTTCTTACTTCTTGGAGGTTGTTCTTAAGATCCACATACGAAGATTTGCGATTTCTCAATGCGCGACTCACAAGAAAACGATCATCCCGTGGTTGGGTACATGGTTTTCTTCCAGAACCAGGCCTTCTCTCGACGGAACCAGTCTCCTGATATCGCTGCCAGGTCCTTTGGACTGTCGAGCGACTAACATTTAGCCTCCTAGCCACGAAACATTGGCTGCAACCCTCTTCAAGCAGCGCGATAATTTTGGTAGCTTTTACCACTTTATCTACCATTTTTGATACAGCCAAACAGCATTAAATAAAGCTTTGACAGTCAAGGATATGAAATTAATCGATAAAAATTGAATAAAAGTTATGAAAGTCGATGTTAACTTCTGGAACTTCGCGCCAAAAATGTAGGATAAAAAGGGGTTTTCTGTAAAAATGAACATCAAATGAAAAATTGAATTTAGAACGTACTTTTTTAAATACCACAGCATTTTTAAAACCGGCCAGTAACGTGTACAAACGATTGAAACCTTTTTGGTATTGTATCTTTTTAAATATGAATGAAAATCAAAACCGCCCGTTTTTTTGCAAATGAGTTTATTACAAATATCGTAAGTACAAATATTTTCATGATTTCTTTTGTTTTTTTATTACTATGATGCTATTTACAATGTATTTCAGTAGTTTGACGTTAGACCAACTAGGTAATAACGTTAGATAAGTTGAAAAAAATACCCAAACCGCATTATTTACATTCACAGATGGCACCCAAAAAATATCCTCGAGCTTTCAAAATTACAGAATCAGAGCAAATCCTGAGGTTGTTTGAAGAAGTTTCAGATGATTCTACGGCTCCCAGCATTGAATAATCTGAACAATCGTCAAGATATTGCTTTACTATCCGCATTAGTTACATCATCATCAGTTAAGCAGTCGTCTGCTATAACATTCGCGTCGCACTTGATGATACGCATTGTGACGGAAATGCTAAAGCAATCGCAAAAATCCCATACAAAAAAATACTGCTAAAGTAGGGTGACTTACTGCCCGGGAACGTGTTAAACTACAATATACTCGAACAGTTGTCCCATAACCTGATACATCCTGTATATATAAACTACTGGAAAAAATTAAGGGATCAAAAAAAAATGCAATTTTCAACAGGCCGTAACTTCGAGAAAAACGATTGTACGGGAAATAAAAAAAAAAGGAAATTGTTCCTATTCCTGTCTTGTTGTGTCTAGTTTTTGGATTAGAACTTTAAAATTTTGTAACCTCCGCGATTTTTGAGTAATCGTAGAAAAACCAGCAACAAAAAAAATTCATAAGTTTTTTAGTTTTTTTTTTTATCTACGGGTGTAAAAAAAATTTTCCAACTTAACTACTATATCTATCAGATAACTTGTTTATTCAACTTGAATTTGCTTTTTAAAAAAGTTCGATACGATCATTTCTCGCTGAGATATCGAACTTTGAATGGAAAAGGATCTTATTGTCTTTAACCATCAATATCTCAGCAACCAATGATCACACAGAAAGTTAAAGGTGGGTTTCGAGAATTTGAATGAATTTTTCTTAACGACTAGCCATTGCTTTTACGAAAAAAAAAATTTTCTTTTTGTCACATGAATTTGAAAATGCAACAAAAAAAGGGCTTTTGGTGGTTTTTTGGAAAATCAAGCGCTAGATCGAAAATATTGAGGAAACCACTAACGTTAAGTGTGCCTTTTACAGTTCAATATGTCCACAAAAACCCTACAAAAAACCAAATTAATCCAGCCCGCCGGTTTTTTGTTTCACTCGATCGAATTGTTGAAAAAATTAAAGGATCACGTTTTTTGCTCTGAAAAGCTCGTAATTTTTAAAAATGAGAAATAATTGTTTTTCCGCGGTTTTTCCACATTTTATTTTTATTATAATAAATACACTGCGAAATATATAACTACACTAGCGAATGCCCGTGGCTTCACCCGCGTAATGCCCGCTCGTGGGAACGGAACATATTATATATAACCCCTATGTTACGCGCTGATAATGTAGCTTTCCATTGGTAAAAGAATTTGTAGAATCGGTTTAGTAGGTAGTTTAGGCTTAAAAACTTAATAAACGCACAAACTCTTTTTGTATTTTGTTATATTAGTTAAGATATTTGATAATGTATAATAAATTTGAATTTAAACAATTCGTATTTATTATTTACGATACAACTATAACATTCGATGATTTATGTGCAGCTCTTCTTATAAACCCGTAATGTATGTCCCACTGTTAGGCAAGAGCTTCCCTTTAATGGAAAGAAATTTGGCTAGTAAACCATGTTGGGCAGATTAATTGACATACGATTTTATTTATCTCTCGCAGCGATGTTACCTGATGCTTACCTGATGCTTATCTGATGTTACAACTTTTACAGTAGCCACAAAAAAAGAGTAGTAACCATTGTATTCTTAAATCGCCAAACAGATTATTTCAGTTATAGAGATATTATTCTCCATTTTTCTAATGGCTTTATGAGACTAAAGGATCTAGATATCCATCTAGGTTGGTAAGGCACTCGCTCTTTGAAACGAGCACACGAATAATGCATAAGTATTAAGCTTCTTTGATGCCTATATTATCAATAAAGATTAAGCACATAAACAAATTCATAGAACTGTACATAATTTATATCGACATACAGCTTTTCTTAAATATTTTACGTTTTCCTTATGTATCAAAGTGAAAGATGATAATCATTGATTCGTGAACAAGTTCTTATTTCTTGTTTGCTATTTCTTTTAATATTACCTCGAATTATTTGGGCGCAATAAATATTAATCTTTGACCGACATAAGGCCTTTGGCTAACCAGTGTAATCAGTGTCATATTGAAGGTTGATTTCACTCCTATTGTAGACCCTATGACCATTACAGGGGTATATTGCGTAGATATCTAACAGAGTGAGTTTAATTGACGCTGAAGAATAAATCTTGAATCAGTAAACTGGATATGTATTATGTATGTGTGTCTTTTAAAAATACTGAATATCATAGTGAGAGTTCGTAAGACTTCTTATGTATATGATTTTATTTTATGCAAATTATAGAAGTTAACTTTGATGCATAAAATATTCATGTGAGCAACAAATGAAACAAAAATTTTCTATGGTCTATCAGTATATCCGAGAACTGAGATTTCTATTGTTATTAAAGGATAATTTCTTTTTCCAGTGACTAAGTTCATCCGCATCGGGATTGCTGATAAAAATGACAATCCTCCGTATTTCGACAAGGAGCTCTACGAAGCAGAAGTCGACGAAAATGAGGACATTCAACACACTGTGCTCACCGTCACCGCCAAAGATCATGATGAATGTGAGTAATTTTCTTTACAAATTTTACTTTGAAGGTGATTATATTAAAATATGGTTAACAAAAATGTATTAAAGATTATATAACTACTAAGTGACAGGCTTTTATAAAAACTGAGGACCTATACATCAGTGAAAAGTAGAACATCTAAAAGGCAACAAAAAGTCCCAAACATGGCCGCTATATTTTATGCCATCGGATCAAGTTCCTCTTAACTTTATACAAAGAAAATCACTTCACGTTTCTGAGATATTCCATCCTATACGCGCATTGTAACCGATTGGCATTAGCTTCGTAAAGAATAATACATAATGCAGTAAAGTGGATATTACCTTCGATCGTCTTCATAATATACGTCACCTGAAGACGCTGTCTATACATAGATTAACGGTTTCGATCTTGTGCCATTTATTGAAATTGGATTGAAACGTTGATTGTTCCGTAACTACCTATTACCAGATTCTCATCAATGTGATAAAGCTGCTAGGATGGGCTATATACTACCTGGGTTATAACGATCTACTTCAATACCCTTATAATTACGGAATGGGAAGTTTAAGTATTTACTTATTTACGAGTATTTACTCGTACTTATTGTAAGTTAATAGAAAATTAATAGCTACACAAAGTTTTATTTATTTTCATTATCTTATCCATTTAAAAAGATTGCTGATTTACTTTTTATATGAGTTAATAATACATATATGTATATTTAACATTTTTTATTCTTTAACCGATACTAGATATTCTAATAGTATATCAAAAACTGACGCCATTCCACCAGGTGGACCGACTACCTGGTGAATGTTGCTGGGTGTCATTGTGTGTATGATTGCACTTTTTTGGCGAAACATGAGATAAAGCCTACGTTCAACAGTGGTCGGCCGGAGGCTGAATCATGATGATGATACAAAAAATCCATTGTATATTGTGAAATAATGGGTTGGTGTGTATGAAGAACTATGTTAATTTTTATAACTGAGACATTTTAACTAATTAAAATAGCACTTAATACTATTGAATAAATTTCGTTAAAAGGTTGTATTGACAAAGGATTTAGTATTTATTTTTAAGCTATTGTTCACAGGCTTTGTCCCGGCAGCTCTTTGTCCGATTCCTTTTAAGACGATCTAAGGAATGTTGACGTAGTTATTACTGTTATTAAAAAACTAACATTCAATGATACCGCCCTATTATTAGTAGCTATTTTCACTAAAATTTTAGAGTTGCCTTTTCTTAAACTTTATAAAAATATTAACTACTAAATTTTGTAATATTATTCTTGGATTCATTGGAAAAAGTGTTTTATTTTCATATGTACATATACGAGCCCTGTCTAAAAAGTATCCGACCTTTCGCTAGAAAACATTTTTCGAATACCTGACGGAGTTAGGACACTCATCCCCTTCAAAACAAGGCTCCTCCTGCTTGTACACACTTACCCAACCGATACTTCCACTGCTGGAAACACCTCTGGAAGTCTCCTTTTATTATACAGTTATTACGGAGTTCTTTTTTTTTTGCATCTTGGTTAGTAAAGTCTTAAGTACAGTATTCGTAGAACGAACTCTTCTTGAGATATCGGTTTTCTTTATCAATTTAAATATGTAACTTATAAAATTTGTCTAAAAGAACTTTACTACAAATGTTAAATACTTATTTTAATAGGAATCTACAGGCAGTTCATTATGTTCTATTGACAATTATCTTTAACACTGTTATCATATTTAACACCGTTATCAGTATGTACCGAATCTGAATGGCTCGTAAACAAGTTATGAATGGCAAGGCATAAAGACGATGAAATTACTGCAGTTTCTAAAAGTAGGCGATAAGCCGATGCCTAAGCTTAATTATAGTGCCTTTTTTAATTCAATGAATCTTTCAAATGGTCCAAAATATTCTAGAGACATGAACTAGAAGTGTGTCTGTGATGTTTTTTAAAAAGAATTCATAATATTTAGACCGCATAGCATCATGTTAAGCATAATCTACATCAATATGGCGGATAACGCAAGGAGTGATTACACTTTCTAATCTTTCTGCAATCTCTCATCACCATATGGATTATGGATAGATATGTTAGTTAGTCAGCAATTAAATAAATTATATATTATATATATATATTTTTATTTATTTTTATTTAAATCTTCTGCACACAAAAAGGTACATGGCGGACTTAATGCCTTAGGCATTTTCTACCAGTCGACCTGGGGTGGAGCAGAAATAAGTTAGGTAGGTGCAATTTAGCGAGAGTAATGAATTCTGGTGAACAGTTATCCGAATCAAATTACTTAATATAATCTTATACCTAATACATAAAGACAATACATATATATATATATATAAACTCATTTGCAAAAAAAACGGGCGGTTTTGATTTTCATTCATATTTAAAAAGATACAATACCAAAAAGGTTTCAATCGTTTGTACACGTTACTGGCCGGTTTTAAAAATGCTGTGGTATTTAAAAAAGTACGTTCTAAATTCAATTTTTCATTTGATGTTCATTTTTACAGAAAACCCCTTTTTATCCTACATTTTTGGCGCGAAGTTCCAGAAGTTAACATCGACTTTCATAACTTTTATTCAATTTTTATCGATTAATTTCATATCCTTGACTGTCAAAGCTTTATTTAATGCTGTTTGGCTGTATCAAAAATGGTAGATAAAGTGGTAAAAGCTACCAAAATTATCGCGCTGCTTGAAGAGGGTTGCAGCCAATGTTTCGTGGCTAGGAGGCTAAATGTTAGTCGCTCGACAGTCCAAAGGACCTGGCAGCGATATCAGGAGACTGGTTCCGTCGAGAGAAGGCCTGGTTCTGGAAGAAAACCATGTACCCAACCACGGGATGATCGTTTTCTTGTGAGTCGCGCATTGAGAAATCGCAAATCTTCGTATGTGGATCTTAAGAACAACCTCCAAGAAGTAAGAAATGTGCATATTAGTCTATGGACGGTCAGGAGGAGGCTTCTCGCTGCCAATATACGCAGTCACCGCCCGGCCCGCGGCCCCAAATTACTCCGTGAGCACAGAGTTCACAGGCTTAGGTTCGCTAGAAATTGTGAATCATGGACTCAAGACGATTGGAATAGGGTTTTGTTCTCTGATGAAGCCAGGATATCTCTGTTCGGTGAAGATCGACGTCGGCGAGTGCTAAGAAGACAAGGAGAACGCTTTGCAGAGGCATGTTTCGAAGAAATCACACCTTATGGTGGGGGCTCTGTTATGTTTTGGGCAGGAATAAATTCAATGGATCGTACAGAGTTAGTTTTCATTGAAAACGGCTCACTGACTGGGCATCGATACATAACGGAAGTTCTAATTTCTCATGCACAACCCGCATTGGCCGCTCTAGGTGAAGACTCGATTTTTATGGACGACAATGCTCGCGCCCACCGATCCCGCGATGTTAATGCGTATGTGCAAGAGGTCGGCATTCGTCGTTTGGATTGGCCAGCTCGAAGTCCCGACCTCAATCCCATAGAGCATGTCTGGGACGTTCTGAAACGGCGTGTGAGATCAGTACACCCGGCTCCGCAGACCATCAGAGAGCTGAAGAATGTGATTACTGCGGAGTGGGAACGTATTCCGCAAGCAAGTATCCGGGATATACTCGCTAGCATGCCCAGACGAATTCAAGCTGTGATTTTAGCTAGAGGGGGTCACACTCGATACTAAACATTTATCTGCTTTTACTTTATTAAAGAAAAACAAATAAAAAAACTTTTTTATTTTTACTTCATGAGCATATGCACTACTAGCGAATATACACTACTAGCGAGGTTTAGCATTATTTCCCATAAATTGTATCTAAATTTTATGAAATACTGATGAAAACGATTATTTTCTTATTAATTTAGCAAATTGTGTGGATAAAACTACCTATAATTATCAAACAAAGAAATATTAACATTTGAAATGGTTCATTGCTTAGGTGCCCGTTTTTTTTGCAAATGAGTGTATATATATATATATATATATATATATATATATATATATATATATATATATATATATATATAAATATATATTATATAAACGGCTGAGATAATTCATCACTGATGAGTCGACTCCATCACAAAATTCAGGTATAGTCGTTTGACCATAGCCTTAAAACTGTCACGACTAGTGGCCATTTTGATATCTAATGGTAACGCATTCCAGAGAAGAATAGCTTGGATATGAAAGGAAGAGTGAACCAGATTAGAGGAGTGAGAAGGACAGTGAAGAAGAAGAGTTTTTGAGGAACGGAGATTACGGTCATGAGTAGTGCAAAGAAATTGAAAGTGAAGTTTTAAGTAGGGGGGAGGGAGCATTGGGAGAGTTTAAAGTAGAATACAGTAAAGAGAGTGTTCGCAAGCTTCGTCTTTGCCTAATCGGTAGCCAATTAAGCTGAGAGCGAAATGAGGAGACATGGTCGAATTTGCGCAGGTTAAAAACGAATCGAATGCAATTGTTGAGAAGTCGGTCCAGTTTATTGAGCAGATCTGCATTCAGGTCGAGGTAGCACACATCAGCATAATCGATGATAGGAAGGATTAAGGTTTGAACCAGCGCTGTCTTAGTCTTCATAGGAAGAAAGTTCTTCAAACGATATAGCGAGCGAAGTGTTGCCGTAACTTTGTTCGATACGGTAGTGATCTGTGTTTGCCACTCCATCGTCGAGTCCAGAAATAGGCCGAGATTTTTGACGTGTTGGCTATAAGGGATCACTGTTCCATTATAGACAACTGATGGCAAACTATGAGGATCAAGTCTGCTGATAATCCGAGGACTACCGAGTACAATACATTAGCACTTATCGGTATTCACTGCCAAGCCGAACCTTGCACCCGAATCGCTTATAGCTAATAGATCCGAGTTGACACTTGCGATAGCTGATTGCACATCATCCAGCTTGGCATGAGAGTACAGTTGTAGATCGTCGGCATACAAATGATACGCACACTGAAGTTCAGAGGTTATAAGATTAATGAAGAGAGAGAAGAGAAGAGGGGAACGTATACCGCCTTGAGGACGCCAGACCCCAAATCGCACCAATCGGACAAAGTGTCGTCGATACGGATGGACTGCTGACGACCCTGAAGATAAGATGAAAACCATTATATAAATATGGGTTATAGGCATCTTTTACAATGTTATAACAAAGGTCATTTTTGTGACGTACGTTAGAAAACGTATCTAAATGTTGACCTCACCGAAGACCACACGCAACATATTGGGCGTTACAGACAATATTCTTTAGCGAAATGTAATCTTAATTACAAAGATCCGTAGAAAATAATAATAACTGAAATGCCGTTGTAACGAACAGGCCATATGGCTATACTGACTATTCACCGAACTAGAACGTTAAAAGTTTTCGAGTGATGGTCACAAGTCGTAAGATGGAATATAGGACAGTCTCATCCATGTAGACTAACGACGTGTTGAAAGTTGCACATAGGATTGCTCGATATGTTATTCTCGTAGGGAAACAAATGTCCAATAAATGGACGTTGAACGTTATGGTTGGATGAATGTATTATTTTTTAGTATATAAGTTAAATGAGCTTTTGCAATTAATTGAAAACATTTTCGTGTGTGTTGCTTGGCTAAATCATAATATTGTTATAACATAACTTTCATACTTTTTTCATTTCATTTCATACTGTCACAAGTATTGAAACATTAGGTGTATAGAATAAACAGCGAATATACAGAAAATAAATAAAATATGGCATTCTTACTATCTCACTCACTTTATCATTTTAAATTACTCCTTAATTTACATGCTAAATACGAGTTAATGTTGTGAATATTTAAGATATGAACAGACAAATGATCAAATGATGAAGATTGTGAACACATACAAGTACTTATTGAATCAAAAATATCCAACATTAATTTTACCCATGATTTCATATGCATTAAATTATCCACTGATAACGCCGTAGGTACTGCGAGCGTCTCTCGTATTTTAATGTAATAAAGTTAAATAATAAGTAATTAATATTTTGGATTACTGTTATAGTTATTTTATAGATTGTAAAATTTTATAAATAGTTATTGGGTTGTACAAGTTTTTAGCAAGGCCTTAAGTTATTTCCAAGCAATTTTTACCTTTAATTGCTACATCTACATATGATCAATTCGTTAATAAACTTATTAGGAAAATTATATCAGTGAATTATACTTTTACTCTCTGTTACACACTTAACGTTTCTGACTCTTATTAAACTCATAACCTTCTGTACCTTTACGTAATGATATTACTGTAGCAAATGCCCTGAGACGGTAATATAATTAACTGAAGGTAGGTAATTCCTCAAATTGGCGCCAATCTGATCATAATGAAAATTTACCTGATAACAGAGATCCCTTGGTTAACATTCACTACTTTATGTCATCCAATTACATTTTTAATGTCGTGGGTGTTTATTCACTTCTTTCCAATTAGGGCAATTCTATAATTGGTGTGATTTATATTTGCCTGACCTCCATCTAAAAAAGTGCTTGAAGCATTTAATGCTGGAGTTTAAATATGGACTACTTATATTACATTTTATTTTAAGTGATACTTGATTGAATAATATACATTTAGGAGAGTTCAGTTTAGCAAAATTTTAAAATTACTTATCGTTAATATGAATAATACTTACATGAATTTTGCATTCGTATCCTTACTAATATTATAAATGAGACAGTAAGTTTGTTTGTTACGCTTTCACACTTAAACCACCCAACCGATTTCAAAAATTCTTTCACCAATGGAAAGCTATAATATCAGGGAGTAACATAGGCTACATTTTATCCCAGTGTTCCCACGGGAACGGGAATTCGGTTTCAGTCGTAAGGCGACTAAAACCGAACTGAAGCGAGGGCAAGTTGCTAGTATGTAATAATTTTCTGTATAGCGGCGGAGTAGGAATACAATTCACCGCTCCCTGTCTTGCCCATGGATGTCGTAAAACATGACTAAGAGATATAATTTAGAAATAACATCCGTGCAAGACCAGAATGGTGACTGTCTGACCAGAATGATATGGTAGGTCAATTTTCTTCCTATTGGAGAGGAAGCTCAAGCCCAATAGTGGGAGTGCATGAGCCGAAACGCACGAATATGTAATAATTGATTTAAATAACTAAATGACTTAAATTCCCCACGATATATTTTTTGTTTTCAAGTGCGAATCTTACAAAATTATCAAATACAAAAGTTTTACATTAGATCTTAATCCTAAACTCTTAGATTTATTTTTTATCATAGTCACTTCTTTCAAAGCCACTTTAGTAGCTATAATTGGTAAAAGAGTAAACAAGATCTCGTTTTATAGAAGTTATAAATTATCCTCGTTGTTGAAAACTTACGATGTCGTCCTACAAATGTTTAAGAGGGCTCCAACATTCAGTAAAAAAGTTTTTTCAATCTTTTATTATTCTCGTCTCTATTACTTCGAATGTTTGTGTCTTTATAGATTGATTCACCAAATTATTTGAGTTTTTTGTTTGTCCCTCTTAGAAGAAAGTCCATTTAAAAGAGGGCGATAATACGGGTAGTTGCGGCTATTCATCACTAACTTCATAGAAGAATTACGTTTAAACACAAGCGCCCCCTATAAAGAAAGAATAATGCGATAATAATAATAAATAAAAGAAATATCTATGTCATCATCATCATCTTGCTCTTATCCCAATTATTTGGGGTCGACGCTATATGTCATCTTCTTCCATACTGTACTATCAGACGTCATCTCTGCAGTCACTCCCAGGCTATCCATGCCATGCTCACGCAGTCCATCCATCTTTTCCTCGGTCTTCCTTTACCCCTAAAGTCTTCAACATTCATACCCAAAACTTTTCTCAAAACATTACTTTCATCCCGCCTCATCACATGTCCATGTCAGCCGTTCGCTCTTTAACATTTCCGTCACTGGCGCAACTTTCAAACTTTCTCTAATATGTTCATTTTTCCATTCTTGTCACACCACACATCCATCTCAAAATTCGCATCTCCGCTACATGCATGAAATATCTATGTATATCTATACCAGTAAATAAAATTGGAGTGTCTATTTGTAATGTCAAAATAATAGGCTTTTTTCATGCTCACACGGTTATTTGCACTATACATATGCCTAAAATACACTTTATATTTTTTTGTCTGTCTGTCTGTCAGTCTGTTTGTTCCGGGTAATCTTCAAAACGGCTGGACCGATTTAAAAAAATCTTTCACTAATGGAAAGCTATAATATTAGGGAGTAAACTAGGCTATATTTTATCCCGGTATTCCCACGGGAACAGGAACTACGAGGATAAGGCAACAGAAACCGAAGCGAAGCGAGGCCGGGTTGCTAGTATAAAATATATATACTCCACACAATATACATATTGTATGTAGTTCAGCATTTTGCTAAATTTCAGTCTTCTGTTTTCTATAACTTTTAGTTTTCTATAATATTTGAAAATATTATATTACATATGTACAGTTGGATGCAGGCGGCACAGAACTGCACTTTGTGGCGTAACATGAGGAAGGCCTACGTCCAGCAGTGGACGGTGATAGGCTGAAATGATGATGATGATGATTACATATGTATACGTGCATTAAAATTTTCATTCAATCAATACACATACCTATGTATATTATAATTTTCCGTGTGATGACGGAGTAAAAATACAGTTAAGCACCCGATCACTTCTCCGTGGGTATGGTAAAAGACGACTAAAGGATATAACCGTGCATATAAAATCTGTGCTAGAGAAGGATAACTCGAAAACTCTGTACCTAGTTGCATTTTTGTAATATACAGTACATACAGTACGTTATATATTGTGTCAATATCAGTTAGCTTTTAATATATAAACAAAGATTCTTATTCAGACGTTTTCGCGTTTCACTTGCATAATTTTACGATAACGATACGTAACAATTTTATTGGTCTGAAAATGTTTTATCAATATTATATCACTTTTCTATCGAATTTACAATATCAATGTGAATAAAAAATTAATGGAACCACTCACATGCCTTCCTATAAACTATTATTATATCAGGTGCAATTTTTAAGTCCACTTATTAAAAACGTTTTACGTTGGATAAACTCTCTGTGATAAAAGCTTAATTATTTTTAAACTAGGTCGTTCTTTGATAACAACTTGAATGATTATGTGGGTCAATATATCTGCATAGAAAATTGTTTAAGTACATGATTCAATCTGATGCTGGGTGTTCGCAATTCGCCTTTTTGTGTCGGAATAGTAGCGCTGCAAGTGGTAGCTGTTGCTGAATTTTGTTGTATTTAAATTTTCAAGCGTCTTGAACAGATGTCGCCGGGACGCCCCGATTCAATCGCTCTTAAACTGCCTCCGTTTCTTTCTGGAGAAATTAAACCGAAGTGCCGGAGGGTATATTTCTAAATGTGTTTTCATAAAATGCTTGTTACATTCTTGATTAATAATTTTTTGTAATTATATAATTTCAACATATTAAAATTTTGATGTAATCTGATTCAAAATGTTCAATGTACTACCCTCATAAATTACTAGAGTATTTTCTTTTTTTATTTTATATAGACTATTTCATCATCATCATCATCGCAGCCCACATACGTCCTCCACAATGGGAAGGAATCTGACCTACTATACCATGCTGGTCAGACATGTCGGTATAGGGTTTTATTTCGAGTTTTCCTTCTCTTGCACAGATGTTATGTGCATATTATCCCATAGTCGTCTTTTACGACATCCACGGGTAAGAAAGGGAGTGGTGAATTGTATTCTTACTCCGTCACCACACGGAAAATTACTTATTAGACTATTTTAAATAAAACTACTTTACGGATTTTATCGCGTTTGTATTTGATTTTTGATTACCCGACGTTGACGACCTGAAAATCAAAAATCAAATACAAACGCGATAAAATCCGTAAAGTAGTTTTATTTAAAATGTATAATACTCGCGTAAACATAAGAAAACTTATTAGACTATTTAACGAGAAGCAAAAAACTTCTATTGCTCTTTTTTACTTTTTTAAATTAATTTGTAACCAGTAATATATGTTAATAATATCAACATGTTTTTTTAAAGAATTAGACGATCTATATAAAATATTTCTTATCATTGTTCTTAAGTCAATATCTTTAAGAATTATTCAAGTTAACATTTCTATATGAATTAGCCGTTAACCTTGAATCATTAATCAACATGGTGAAGATATATTAAAAAATTAAGAGTACCTATTATGATATTACCACTGAAGTCAAGGAACTCTGCACCGGTGGTCGACCCAACCACGAAGGCGGCGTGCTATACGGGTGGGTTACGGGTGTAGGTGCCCATCTGACGCCCCGGACAGAGTGGAGCGAGGGGTGCGTCTACTGTAACCCACCCAAAAAAAGACATAACATATTGCATTTTTATTTTTAACTGACTTCAAAAAGGAGGAGGTTCTCAATTCGTCTGTATTTTTTTTTGGTTTTTTTTTATAT
Source organism: Lymantria dispar (assembly GCA_032191425.1). Classification (NCBI taxonomy): domain Eukaryota; kingdom Metazoa; phylum Arthropoda; class Insecta; order Lepidoptera; family Erebidae; genus Lymantria; species Lymantria dispar. The sequence continues at coordinate 16,809,779 of CM063446.1, read as the reverse complement.
TTGTTACCTCAGAACTTTCGACTGCGTAAACCAATTTTGATGATTCTTTTTTTATTTGAAAGCTGGTGCTACCCGTGTAGTCCGATTTCAATTTTATTTTGTTTCGACAATGGCATCCATGGGAAAACCATATAAGTCTTTAATTTGCATTAAGTATGTGCGCGATAAATGGACGAAAACTCAATAATCACGCCAACCGAAGCCGATGATTCTTTTTAACCGACTTTAAAAAAGGTGAAGGTTGAGAACCTTTTCCTTTTTTAAAGTAAATTCGACTTTAATTTTTTTTTTATGTTCGTTACCTCAGATCTTTCCACTGCGTGAACCGATTTTGATAATTCTTTTTTTATTTATTTGAAAGCTGGTGCTTTTCATGTGGATCTGTTTCAATTTAGTCCAGTTTTGAACGTGGTATCCATGATAAAACTATTTAAGTCTTAAATTTGCATAAAGTATATAGTACACGTGGACGAAAACTCAATATAACACCAACCAATTTCGATGATTCTTTTTATTGGATAGGATGTACTTCAAGGGTAGTTTGATTAGGTTCTGGTTATAGGATCCATGCTAAAGTAACGGTACTCTTCAATTCTTAGGAGCAAATTATCGACACTCGGCTGAATCTCTTATGGGCTATCCGGATATTTGAGTCACCTACCGTAATGTTGAACGGCGCTGTCTCAAACGAGCAACACTATTAGTAGGTTGACTCATAGGTAGAATAAAAAATGTGCACTTCACATTCACTAAAAATCAAACAATAAAAAAATTAAAAAAAAAAAAACCGATTCCACCAAAAAATAATTCCCAAACAAATTAATATGCACTAAAAAGCAAAAAAATAATTCTTCTATAACTTGATGAAATAAAAAAATATAGAGTACTTAAAAGTCAATCAAATTGTTACGACAATATAATGTAGTTACAATTATTGTCATTTTTGGAGTCGGTGTCCATGTCTATGTTGGTGTGTGTGTCGGTGTCCTAGTTTTTTTGGCTGACACCGACTCCAAAAATAACAATAATCGTAACTACATTATATTGTCGTAATAATTTGATTTGACTTTTAAGTACTCTATATTTGCCGAGAGGCCGACCGCGTGAGGAAAGACCGACGTCCTCCCCGAGGGGGGGACGTCGGTCGATGGGAGGGTACCCCACGTAGGGGGTATTCCGTCGGGCCGACCACTGACGACAAGTAGACCTGCTCCGGTGGTCGGCCCAATGACGAAGGCGAGGTGGTTTTCGGGTGGGTTGCGGGAGTTGCGTGCTTAAGCCCCTCTGTCGCCCCGGACGGAGTGGTGCGAAGGCGCGCCGACCGCAGCCCACCCACAAAAAAAAAAAAAAAAAGAAGTACTCTATATTTTTTTATTTCATCAAGTTATAGAAGAATTATTTTTTTGCTTCTTAGTGCATATTTTGTTTGGGAATTGTCTTTTGTTTGAAGTCGGGTTTTCTTTTTGCTAATTTTTTTTTATACGTTATTTAATTCAACTGATACAGTAATCATAAATTAAAATAGGGCTTCATAAAACTACAAACGATCTTTTACAATTTCGTGTTGATTTCGTTTTCGTTTCGTTTGATTCCGGGTAATCTTCAAAAGGGCTGGACCGATTTCAAAAATTCTTTCACCGGTGGAAAGCTATAATATCAGGGCGTAAACTAGGCTATATTTTATCCCGGTATTCCCACGGGAACGGGAACTACGCGGGTAAAACGACTATAACCTATAACCGAAGCGAAGCGAGGGCGGATTGCTAGTAATTAATATATTTTAGTTATTATAATAAGGAAACACGTATTCTATAATTTGTGTACAATTCTTGCTTCTTAAAATTCTGTTTATAATAATAATTAAAATGGAAATACTTAATATTAAATATCTAAGTAAAATATATCATACGAGACACATTGCTACTATAAAAGGTTTGCCCGTACCTATTGATTAACACGCCTTTATATTACGCCATCCCACAAGAATATTTAACTATGCAGTGATTCGGCATTTCATTCAAATAAGTTGAAGTTTTATAGCGTGATGTAGGTAGTAACATACAAATTCATAAACTTTACATCTATAATCACTATTAAAATATATATGTATTACATATGTATTATTATAATTTTATGAATTTCATTTACGTAGAACAAAATTTTAAAGATAACATACTAGGTTTATTTTATTATACATGGGCACATGCTCTGTACGGGCAAATGTTGTTTATAAATATATATATATATATAATATATTAGGGCATATTTGTTAAAACGTTGCGTGTTTACTGCCTCCTAACAACAACAACGGCAGGCGCTGTTATCTGTTCGTACTAAAAATATTTTCAGGTTTATGAGCTCCAAACATTTCTATTACATTATGTTTTATGTTTATGTTTTCTCTAAATATAGACTAATCATATTATATTCCAATTTAAAAACAAATTGAAGTTTTCTTCCGTATCTGTAATATTAAACTTTACAAATCTCTATCGTAAACAATGTAACTAGTTAATTATACATACATTATTACAACCATCATCTCATCGTCTCGGCGTCATCATACGTCCCACTGTTGGACTCAAGCCTCCACCACAATAAGAAGGAATTGACCTACTATACCACGCTGATCAAACGAGTATAGGGTTTTAGTTTCGAGATTTCCTTTTCTTACATAGATGTTATATACATCTTATATCCCTTAGTCGTCTTTTACGACACCCTCGAATATGATAGGGGGGTGTATAATTGTAACTAACTATGTCACCACACGGAGAACCGTTAATACCATTACTAGTTTAATTATTTTTACGCATGAAATGTGATGTATGTTAAAATTAGGACTAACATAGTATATATTCTTGTACATACATACATATAATCACGCCTCTTTCCCATAGGGGTAGGCAGAGACCCCTTCCTTCCACTTGCTACGATCTTGACGTACCACTTTCGCCTCGTCCACATTCATTAATCTCTTCATACATGTTCTTCGGTTCAGGGTACTCCTAACCTGGCCTTTCTTAAGAACGTCCCCGATTTGATTGTGGAACGTCCGCCTCGGTCTTCCCCTTCCAACACTTGTATGTAAGATGTAATACCATATAAGCTCTATTTGTAGGCTAGATAACATCTTTTAATAGAATTCACTCATCACAATCATCACAATGAGGCTATTGTCGACTTTAAAGTATCTAGTAATGAACAAATTAAAAGTAGGGGTAAAATATATTTATTCATATTTTACCATTTAAAATACTTGGTTTATGTATTCAAAGCATGCGAGTAACTGTGTGCGTATGTTTATATGGCTGAGTGAATAATAATGTTGTCAAATATATGTAGTAATATACTAAAAAAAATTTCTTATTTAAAAAAAAAATTCTTTTTTCTACAGACTCTTTAAAAGTAAGTGTTTAGGTATATAACAAACCCACAAGAGAAGAAAACGCGATAGAAATCTGTCTGGCCAAAGAGATAAATTGCCCTAATATTTAAACGCTTGTGCAACTGTAAGATATTTATACATGCTCAAAGGAAATGTTTCTAGTAATAGTTTCTTTAATACATTGACGGTGTGTTAACGAAATAAAAATACAATGATCATCACCTATCACACTTTCTTTACGGATATTGTAAAAATCGATTGTGAGATAAATAATATAACTCTAAGAAAAGGAAAGTTAAAATAAAAATTGATGCCAATGCGTTTAATGAGCATGGGGTACATATGTGGGCCGAAAATGTATGTTTGTAATATTGCTTATACTGTGATAAAATTTCATTATAAATAAAATTACTTTTACGGATTATATCGCGTTTGTATTTGATTTATGATTGCCCGACGTTTCGAATACTTTACAGCATTCATGGTCACGGGCGGATTTAAAAATAAAACCTGTAATAACGTTGACTTGTTTGGATGTCAGACATCTTAGTCCGCCCGCGTAAACATCAGATATCAAAATATCATTAAATAAATCTATCGAATTTCATTTTCATGTTTGTAAGAGATTTCTCATATTAATCTTAACGTTATTATATACAATTATAAATTTATATATGTAGTAATACTATAATTAGTTTACACAGCGTTCAAAGCTGAAGAATAATTTCGTCTTGCCCTCATTAATCAAGCGAACGTTTGCAAGTGAACCTTATCTTAGAGAGCTTCTGAAACAATATCTTGTCCGTGTAAATTAGTAAAGCAAATGTGTTTTACATTATTCACATTGTTTCAAGGCTTAAAGTAATTTCACCATAAAATAGATCCTATTATACAACATTATGAAATATTAATTTTATTAAAAAGGATAACTGAAGTGAAATTTCTGTGTCGACGGCAATCTGATTATATATACATTTATTTTGTTACTTACAGGAAATAATGATGTCTTTGTTTCCTTAAGGCATTTTACTATAATAATGTATATTGTTAAAAATGTATTGTAATATATATCATAGAAATTGATCTCGATATTTTTAAGTAACAACAGTTTATTGTTTATTGGTATTCTACAGAATTTACTCTAACAAACGGCATTGGACAAATTATGTAATTTCCCATTTTTCATGATTCATAATGCCTATTCCTAAAAAAAGATATCAGCAATAAATGTGTAGTTTTGCCGATTAGGGAATATTTTTTTCCACCGTGTAGTGACGGAGTAAGAATACAATGCACCACTCCCTGTCTTGCCTGTGGATGTCATAAAAGGCGACTATGGGATATAATATGCACATAACATATGTGCAAGAAAAGGAAAACTCAACATGAAACCCTATACCAACATGTCTGACTAGCATGGTATAGTTGGTTAAATTCCTTCTCAATGTGGAGGAGCCCCGAGCCCAATAGTGGAACGTATATGGGCTGCGATGATGATGACGGAGTATTTTAATGAATCGATTTTAACTTAATTCACACTCCAGATTATATCGGCAATTAGGTGGTTTGCAACTCTTGTTTATACCATGTAAATAATAAAGACATAAAAAATGTTTTACATAATTAACTCGATATCAGTCTAATTGAATGTCAATTATACGTGTCATTTGGCAGGGCTTCTGGAAATAAGTACCCTTATCTAATGAAACAAATTTTGCGACTGTTAACCTCGTCCATTTCATTGAATGAACAATTACACACTTAAATGTTCTATAATGATCCACGTAAATTATGAATCTGATAAAGAAAGAATTAGTAATTTCGGATACTTATGATAGTGTTACATATATCAATCGAGACTTTTATACTTCATAGTCACAGACGCTCGGCCCATAGTCATAGAGGGTCGTCCCCGTCCCAAACAGCAAACGAAACCAAAGGATAGTTAAAATAAAATTAAATACTTATGTAAATCAGTAGTACTAGGTTTTAATCATACGAATAAGAATAAGCTAATACATAGCTTAATTTATTAAATTAGGGAGAGATCAAGAAATTATTTATGCTGATGAGTTCTTAATTTTAAAAGATGGATAAATATGCTGTGGAACGATCATTAATACCCTTCGCCGCCATTGAGAAAAGTGCTCGTTAAAACCTCGGCTATATTATTTTCGGCCAAGTTATCTGAAATCGGGTTGGATAACGAGACTCTCAAAATATTCTAAAATTTTGACTGAAGCTCGTTTCAAAATGGACGTGTATAATTAGCATGAACTTTATTCATCTACGCAATTATACTTGTAACTTTAGACCTTGATTATTAATGAAATACTTTGAATAGTACGACCATAATAAATTTAAATTTCATCTTTATTGCTTTGCTACCAAAGTTCTGACATAGTAAATCTGTAATATTCAGTAACTAAATGTATCTTATTCATACTCGTTTGGACAACTGGCAGTAACTGATATAATTCTTTTTATTTCCATTGTATCCCACTACTAGCTATAAGTAACTGTATGAGGATTATTTTGTTATATACGAGTATTTAAAGATACTAGAACATTAATTTTAAATCTCGCCAAAATACACGTATTTATTTTAGTTGGCTAAATTTCCTGGACTATTGCTTTACCTTGCTCACGCAACGATACAGCTTATCCTTTGGCATCCTATGCAGGACTACAATAATGTCAATATTACATACATTCTTACCAGACCTTATAATCTTGTAATATCAGTGCACGCCGGGGCCTCGCAGACGCCGCAGCGCACTCGCCCCCGATGATGAGCATCGAATATGCTCGCAACTCGGGTCGACGTAATCGGTCTCAGTACGCGAGTATTTGGCGTTATAAATATTATAAATAATACAGACCTTATAATCTTAAAAACGTCTAATTTTATCTTTTAATTATTTTCTATGTTTTAATGCAGGCTTTTTTTAATAAAACTTTTTAACATGTATTTTTATAGCGATGTGTTTATGTGCGTATTGCACATGTAAAGTATTTTTAAAAATTTTATGGTGTTTGTATTTGATTTTTACTTTAAGCTGTGTAGTGGCGGTTATGAATGCCTTTATATTGCTCATAGGTATCATAAGAATTTTTCATCGACCTCGGTGTCTGATGCCGTCAGGTCAACAATTATCTATATTTGCAAGGAGTTTTGACGCCAGTCAGACGGTCTGTCATAAAACTATTGCCAATAACTTTTACACTAGATACTCTGAGAGAAAATTATAAATATATAAAGTCGACCTCGAGTAAATGGGACAATAGCAGGGTGATGATGATGATACATTTGATTTTTATAGTACCGATATGCCGAACACTTCAGCGTTCATGGTCAAGGGAGGCCTAAAATGTTTCACGTACAACATCGTTAATAACCTGATGATTATATACGCTATTAAATTATTTTGGAAAAGAGCTGATACTCTTACACCGCTGGATTAATATTAACTAAACAGAGGTAAGAACCACCACAAGGAACTTTCAAATGAAAAAAACTAGATCGAAATAATCGGTCCATCCGTTTTAGAGCTACGATGCCAAAGACAGACACACACATAGATAGACAGACATCGACGTCAAACTTATAACACCTCTCTTTTTGCGTCGGGAGTTAAAACATATGCATATATGTTATATGCTGTTTGTATCCCTTAATCGTTTTTTACGATACCTATGGGTAGAATGAGTTGTAAATTGTATTCTTACTCCGTTACCACACGGAAGTAGCTGTTATTATGGATCACATTTATTCAATGCGTGTTACCTACTGAGAGTGTTCTTTATTTTGTCATGCCCAACCAACAAGTATCAGCATCTTGTCCGATTGAGTCAATCGTAAAATATTTTGGTGTTTTAGTCTATAGGTAACAATAATTGGCTTTTTTTTTATTATGGATTTATAGAAAGTCGTTCGGCTATAGCTTTGACACTGATAACAGCTGTACGCAGTAGTAAATCGTAACTACCGTCAGACGGACGCCTAGATAGCCTTAAAATAAACCATTCAGCTGCATCAGGGAGGCGCTCCGATACCACGAAGTGCCAGTTTACCTGAGGCGGCTAGTGGCAGACTATTTGGAGGGGCGCAGCGTCCTCTACGCCAACCCAGTAGGGGACGTTGTGCGAACGCCCATGACGTGCGGTATCCCACAGGGGTCGGTCCTCGGACCCACTCTGTGGATCATCGGTTACGAATGGGCGTTGAGGGGGAGCCTCCCGCCCGGGCTGGGCGTGATTTGATCGAGGCGTTGGGGTTGAGGGTAGCCCTGGACAAGACGGAGGCCCTCTTGTTTCATGGGCCCCACATGGGTTCTCCCATCGGCGTCTCGATCACAGTCCATTCGGTTGAGATTAGCATCCGGGCCCATATGAAGTATTTGGGCCTGGTGCTCGACGGGCATTGGTGGTTTCGGGAGCATTTCTATAGGCTCGTTCCGCGGCTCGTCGGCGTGGCGTCCGCCCTATCATGGCTTATGCCGAATGTGGGCGGACCGAGCGCGGCATGTCGATGGCTGTACGCGGGGGTCATCCGGTCGATGGCCCTATACGGCGCACCGGTGTGGGTGAGGTCCCTGACCGCCCGACTCATGGCTACTCTGTGTGGCGGTCAGGGCCATTCGTGGGTACCGCACGGTGGCGACGAAGGCGGCGTGCCTGTTGGCCGGGACTCCCCCGTGGGACCTGGAGGCGGAAATGCTCGCCGATTTGTATCGGCGGGTGTCGGGGGTGCGAGCGGGGGGCGGTGTGGTCCCTTTGAGGGAGCTCACCGCCTGGCGCGTCGACGCCCGCCGATACGTCATTGCCCGTTGGGCAGTCCGGCTGGAGAGACCTCGATACGGTGTCTGAACCGTAGAGGCCTTCCGGCCGGTGTTGATGCAGTGGCTATTCCGTCGGGCCGACCATTGATGACAAGTAACCCTGCTCCGGTGGTCGGCCCAACGACGAAGGCGACGTGGTGTTCGGGTGGGTTGCGGGTGTGTGTTCTTACGCCCCTCTGTCGCCCCGGACGGAGTGGTGCGAGGAGTGCGCCGACCGCAGCCCACCCCAAAAAAAAAAACAAAAAAAAAGCATTAAAATAAAAACTCTCGAACACCAGCGCTAAGATGATTCATTTTCGTTATATATTTTTTCTAGATTGTTCATTGTATTTCTAAAAAAGTTTTATTATAATTTATTCATTAGAATTACTTGAAATGTTAATTTTTTTCAGTAATTTTAATGGATCTATCGTAATGTGATTATAATTTTACTATTCACAACGTCAGCTAACCAAAATGTATTACATAACTTTTATCTAGAAATATACAAAGGTCTATTACACGGTTATTCATATTTATTTTTTATTAATTGCAATTATCCTTTCCACATCACCAGTTTTTAAATACGGTGGCGATCATCAAAACTTCGGATATCATTATTTTTAAATTATGATTCAAAGGGAAATCTTCATTATAGCATTTCTCACATTTAATATCACTGCAACGACGGAGGATTACCTATAATAATTGAAACACATTATTCCCAAACTCATAATTTGCACATTATTATATGAGAAATCTAGATACAGAAATGGGAACTTGCCGCAACCTGGGTATTCTCACGGTCGTGTAGATTTATTAATATAAACGTCACTAACAAATACGTTTTCTCGCAGTCAGAAGATACGTGCACGCGAGGTGCTTGTCGCAGTTAATGAGTTATGAGAATAAGAAAGAGCTGTAACCATATTTATGTTATCATATATTAAAATAATCAGCATCTAATTAATTGAGTTAATAGCACAAAATTAGCAAATGATGTATTAATATTTTTGTTTTACAAACATAAATTCTAATATCCTGATTCTTATGAATAAAAACGAATGTTAAGTAAATAAAAATGTAAGCCCAGTGCTCAATAAAATTATATGTGATCCTTAATTCGTCGTTTATTATGACCGCTCCGTATATAAATAAATTGAATGATTCTCTGTGTTTTAGCAAACCCAACTGCTTTAATCTATTTAATTGAATGTATTATATATGTTATGCTCTATTGTTGTATTCATATCTTGTCTGTTGTTAGTTATTGTTGTAACGAAACAGCCATGCCACATAGTTCGGCTAAGATGTATAGGTCGAAAAGTTAGGACGTGTAGAGTTGAAGAAGAAGCTTCGCTCTATATGAGATCTGATAATTTTTTCACTGTGCGAATTCCATGATCTATCTTGTCGCGCCTAATGGCGCCCTAGCCGGGGCCGCGGATGACTGATCTTAACAATTGAACATCTGTGCAATCAAATTTAATTATTATATGTGATAAGACCATATTGTTGACAGTTGTCTGTCTACAGCTGCGGGCCGATCCGTCCGGGGTAGTACCACGCTCTTGCAGAAAATCGATGTTTGAGTAGTAGCAATTTGTTACTGCGCTTCGTTCGGTGAGTGAGAGAGCCGGATGTCCAACTTTCTGAGGGTGTATGCGTGTGTTGGGTTTTAGAGATGCCTTTAGTATCACCGAACCTCATTGCACGCATTCACACTCCCTTCACTTTCTTCGTGGTAGGCAGCGGCCCTGCAAAGGTAAATGAGCGGCAGCAACACTTACCATCTGGTGTACTATTTGCTCGTTTGCAATTTAAAAAAAATCTTTATGTGACCACACGCTTTTAGCGTATGAATGATGAAATAATATTTAAATTTTCAGTATAATTTGCTTCTCTTGTCTTTAATCTATAACTTGCGCTATTACGAATGTAATGCTGAATAGCATGGAACCACACGCGCGAACGCCGCCACTAATGGATGAAAACCAGCGTCAACGCGGCTAACAACAGAATAAATTAAGCAACCCTGTGAAATACTTGATAAATTACATCATGCCGCTAACCACTCGTATGTTTAAATAGTCGCTCGTTAAAAGCTCTTTAGATTACTTTAGAAATCGTGCTCATGTATTTAGATTCCACACTTGTGTATTGTTTACTCTGTTTTCGAATAATATATTCGAAATAGTATTCTGACTTTATCTCTTGAGTTTTATACATGACTACAATAATTGATATAACAATCACAAAAAAGAAATAACAAATTCCCTGTAATTTTATTCTTATTCTTGTGGATATAAAGTCATTTATAAATTAAGTTGAAATAAAAACAATGCTGATTTTAAATTTCACATAAATGCCTTAAGGCAGTGTAAAAAAAATATCGTACATTTACATTCACAAACTTTCGAGCTATGGCTACAATTCATATTATAAACTAATACGAGTTATAGCACTCGGCTTGTAGTGCACTTTCGTTATTATTCATCTTTGTGCTTAGCTTAGTTTTAGCATTCAACGAAATATATATTTTTTCATTTAAGCGCGATAACCGTTTGTCTGACTAAATAGATTATATTTATTCCCTATATTGATTACCGTAGATTTGCATGACTGCTATTGCCACTCAGCTTTCGCAGTCTCACTTGCGCAACAAGCGACAGTTTCACACGTCTTTGAGAAAACTTTTAATGAACTCTTACTGGTGGAGGTTTGTTAACAATGCCAAATGTAAGCCATAATTAACAATTTAACGCATACCGCATTGCAAAAAGTCAAAGAGTCGCGCGGTGGGCTTGAGGTCTAAAAGTTTACATAGCAGTCTATTGTTCATTACACTAAGCCAGGGATCGCCAAATGGCGGACCGCAGTCCGCATCCGGACCGCCGATCCATTTAGTGTGGACCGTAAGAATAATACAGCAACTGGCATTACAGAGTACGTAATTTAATAAAAATGTATCCCCGCATAATCTTTGTTGACGTCGTCAATTCAAAAATATAACTAAATGAAAAAAATATATCCAGAGCTACAAAAATTGGCTTTGAAACTTCTTACTATGTTTGGGTCTACGTTATGTTTGTGAAGCAGCATTTTCGAAGATGAACTTCATTAAGAATCTCCATTAACTGATGAACATCTCCAGGATTTGAATATCAATAGCTTGCACCAATTTTACTCCAAATTTCAAACAGATAGTTCGCAATAAAAAAATGTAATTTTTCTCATTGATATGTAAGAAAATACATTTGTTAACTAAAAATTACGTTTGATTTTTTTTTTTCTAATAAAAGCATGTACCCACGGACCGTGATGGTTATTTCATTTCTTAAAACGGACCCCTAGCAAAATTATTTGGCGAACCCTGCACTAAGCTATCGTTACGCATGATTAGAAGCTATTAAAATGAAAATTGAATAAGAAATGACGAGAAGCGATAACGACATCTATAATAATTAATCATATATGAGATGTAATTGCTTAGGCAGTTATCGTTGACTTGTGGGTGATGACACGAACACCGGTCAGGACACATTTGGGTCAACTTTGGCTAGAGAGGTCATTCGTTGCGTTTGTAGGGCCGGTCGATCCACAGAGTCACGTTGAGTGATTGTCTCTCTGATTCGCCGTGACGTAAACGATCACAGTGTGACTAACCCCTTCTACCTTCGCCTCGAATAATATTAGTTCAAAATAATTACCAAATATCTATAGATATAGTGGTCGCTGTGTGGTCGAAATTCGGGCATAATTCATTTTAATTAATTGTCTGCGACACAATTTTCTTTAATTTTATTTAGGTACCTATGTTAATTGTAAATTGAGCAAGCTGTATTTCACTAATAACTAATATATAAGCACAAATCTCTATTAGACATTGTCATCATAATTATGATTATTTGACAGTTTGACCAGAGATTTTAACCGTAAACAACAAACACTTGTATAAGCGTTGCTACGCAACACACTCACACGAACGTGTGTCTGTGTGTGTGTAGCGATTGCGTTGTAGTGTGCGTAATGCCTTTTGAAATGAATTTAATGCATTTCTAATCCATTATTATATGAAATTTCAGTTTTATGCACTTCTCCTCATTATATACATCAACTGTGCCAAATTTCATACTTGTCCATCCACGTAGGTAATTTTCGTAAAAAGGGATAAAAAGTTTTTGCTTCACGTATTAATATATAGATAAGGGGTACGCACAATATGTACCTATATAAGTACAGTTTAATCAATTATATTCCACATATATTGTATACAGATTTATCAATTGTGTACATATGCCGTAGTATTTTGATGTAACAATTATAAACTGCAGTATCGGTTTTTAGTTAATATTTTTTTTGTTTATTACAAACGATCCGTAATTTATTGAATTACCTACATTATTACCTGTTAATATACAATGTTCTTGCCTGTACATGTTATCTGCTCATGTTCATCATATCGTACGGCACCCACTTACTAGAAAAATGTGACTAGTTTCATGTTGTATGTTTTTCTGTCACCACATAGAACTCATTGCTTATACTAATAATCACTAATATTAAATAATAATCTATTAATGTAATCCTAAAAGTCAGTGACGAGAATTATATTTTTATACATACTAGTAAATTCTACACAAGAAGGTAAAGCCTATACATAATTCATAGTTAAATGAATAAAATACCCTGAAATTAAATTATTCACTACATTGTACCAACTATTATAGACATTAAGATTACAAATAAAATTTTAAAAAATATATGTAACAGAACTACATAAGAGTGTTATTTATATTTAAATTTTGTATGAATATTAAAAATGCCAAAGTTTCTCATCTCAATCCCAAAGAGACATTTGCAAGTTAAGATGGGTAAGTATTATATTTTTGCTTTAAAAATAATCAGACTTGCTCGGAACAATACAGATTGTATTTTAGGGGTATTAAGCGGTTTATAATACTTACAAACGCTTTCAGCTTATTTAAGATTATTTTAAAAGGTACAGCGTGTCTTGAATATAAAGTAGACTAAATATAAAAAGATAAATATTTTTGGTTATATTAGAACAATTTTTCATCATCAATATGAGACACAATTACGGTTATAATAATTATGCAATATTCCCATTTGAAAGATATCGGTACTCTCTTGACAATTGACAAATTACCTTATGATTTGTTTGTTCCACCGCGTGACGGCGACCGACGTCCCAGGACGTCGAGAGGTGAGGGTACCCGAAAGGGTATTCCGTCGGGCCGACCACTGACGACAAGTCACATCTGCTCCGGTAGTCGGCCCAACAACGAGGTGACGTTCCCGCGCGCCGTCCTTTCATCGCCCCGGACGGACTGGACCGCGCGTGCGCTTACCATAGCCCACCCATAAAAAAAAAAAACGATTTCTTTGTTCCGTTCGCACTTGATTTAACTACCGAGAATAAGGCAGTTTTTTTTCAACATGAGTAAATCCTTAGCTAGTACGATTAATACAGTAGTAGGAACAAGTTTTACCAGTAACGAGGTCGGCTGAGTTCATCGAATGCACTCGCATCACTTATACTGTCAAGTCGTGCCAACTTTCTTAGGCCGTCTAAATTACATACTGATTAAATATCACCATAAAAACCTAAATAATCATTAATAGAATCATATGTATTTATTTTATGCAACATAATTACATAACAAAATATCTTATGTAGAAAATAGGAAAATTGCTTGGCCAATTAAGGAAAACCGGTTCTATCAATTCATTCATTAGCCTACTGATGTCCACTTTTGGACATAGTACTTCCCAAAATATGTTATTAATACGTTTTTTATATATAATAAAAAACGTGTTAATAACATATCTACTTTTGGGAATCGTAAAAAATTACGAGGCTATTTAGATGAAACTTAAAACTCTGCTTTTTACTTCTTTGTAAAGAATTCACTGAGGGGCTAGCGTAGGTAATTATTCCGTCACTATACTTACTTAATAAATAAATACTAAAAATAGGTTACCAAGTACAAATTAAAACGACAAAGCGTTAGGTTATATAACGAACTAGCAACCCGCCCTCGCTTCGCTTCGGTTATAGGTTATAGTCGTTTTACCCGCGTAGTTCCCGTTCCCGTGGGAATACCGGGATAAAATATAGCCTAGTTTACGCCCTGATATTATAGCTTTCCATTGGTGAAAGAATTTTTGAAATCGGTCCAGCCATTTTGAAGATTACCCGGAACAAACAGACAGACAGACAAAAATTTTTTAATTGCTATTTTAGGCATAGATGTCGTGCAAATAACCGTGTGAGCATGAAAAAAGCCTATTATTTTGACATTACAAACAGACACTCCAATTTTATTTATTGGTATAGATAATCTAATAACTATCAAATTTTCGATTTCTACAACTCACAGAGGCACTAGTTTAATTAAATATAATAAATTATAAAACTAAAGTTAATAATATGACTGAAAATTTTCTATTCACAGTAAGTCTATAAAATACTTGTAGGTGTGTTACGATTATGATGCGAGTGTGTCGCGGAAACTGAACGGGCACTGCTATTGTATGTCGTAAATCAAATCTCTCAAAATCCTTTCTCAAAATCGCTATTTTAAGACTTTGGAAATGCTGTAAAGTACTAAGACAAAATAACTCACACCAACTCGTAACACGAGGATCTACATGTGTGAAACCGCGGGAATTTACTAGTATTATATATTTTTATGCAAATCTCATTACACGTCATCGATGTTCGTATACGCTTACCACCAAAACATTTTAACTTATTTTTCATGAACATATATATCTTGCTTTGCCCAACTTGATAACTTGATGTTTAAAACTTGGTACCCCTTGAAAAACAATAAATGACCCGCTAACGACCATAAGAGCGAGTAGCAGTATGTTTCTGGGAAATATATAACCAATTTGGATCGTCAATTTGCCTGCCAAGCGTGAAAATAATAGTATTAGCCTCTAAAATATAGATACCTAATATTAAAACCAGGATAGCCATTGCCATCCGTAGCAAGCTCGGTCATGCGGTATAGGGACTCCTAGAAATCGTCGGCCGAGATTCGTCTATCAAAAAGTATCGAGCTTTGGCCTTGAAAATATACAATATTCGGGCATTTAGCACTGATGGAATGGTCATCGAGTTGGAAGAATAAGAGGGCAAAATGCGAAGTGACATTGTAAGATAAACAAAAATGGACAATGTGAGTGAGGTAGTGTTGTCCAAATGCAAGACCAAGACGAGACTTGGATTAGCCTTGGTCTTGGTCTTGCAACATCACATCTGGTCTCGTCTTGGTCTTGGTATTGCGCACTCGAGTCTTGGTCTTGGTATTGCAGCAAGAGTCTTGCAGTTGAAATAACGGAACCGTCATTTATCATGGCAAGGAAAAATCCAACAAAATTAATCAAATATCATCCTATCATATCTATCCATCAGCTAGCTTATAGTCCAGACCCTATTGAATATAACCCTTACCACTGGGGAAAATTACTCTCCTATTCCCCTGGTGTTACATTAGACAGCGCTACTACTCCTATGACAAAGGAAGCCATTTCGACCCTGTTTTCTTAAGACGTCACCACACGGGGCAGTTGATACAATAAATTTTATGTCATTTTAAATATTTTTATAATAAATGGGAGTGTTTATATTCCCCTTCAAGTTAACAAATCCGCCATAACTAATAGTTGCGCTATAAAAATGTGATAGTGACGATTTTTATACCTATAATTCTACCTACCTACCTCTAGATATATTTAATACTGGCTGTTCCAACAGCTTCGCTTGCTTGACTTATCTATCCATATAATGCTATTATTTCGTTTAAATACCCATATCACCCCCTGGCATTAAAATCAATATCACCATTTATAATATCCATAACATACCTACTTTAATCACAATTTTTGTTATCTAAGTAGGTAGTTGCCGAAACAACGGTTACTACGGAAACGGCTTTAAATTTTTTTCCGATTTGTTAACCTTTATAGACACTGCTCCGGACCAATTTACCAATATGTATGTCGTAGTGTTATGTATTAAAGCCTAAAACTTTTCTGGATAAACAGACTATCTGACAAAATAACATACTTTTGGAATATTTTCTGAGATTAGGGCGTTCAAATAAACAATTTCTGCCGATGTATGATAAGTAGTAGTATAGATAATAATAGTTTTTAATGATATACCTATGAAGAGGGTCACCAAATGTATGATATCCGTCATCATCGTCTCAGTTCATAAAAGTGCCAGTGCTGGGCTTAATCTTCTTCCCAGTAGGACAAAAATTGACTTACTATACCACGCTGGACAGACATGTTGGTATAGGATTTTAATTCTAGTAGTTTGACTTCTTTTGCACATTATTATCTTGCGATCTTTATGGACGCATACTAATCCACGTATAATAATTCTTTTTGCGAGTCTTGAGTGTTATTTATGTAGATTAATTGTAGGCATATTTCTATGTCCAACAGTGGATGTTGTTGGGCTAATGAATAAACGGATATATAAATATAATGGACAAGAGCACTCTCGTGTGAAACTTATCAAGATTAACTAACAGGGTGACGATTGTGGTATTTTTGTTCTTAAGCCTTTCCAAAGAGTAATTCTGAAAAGCCAACAATATTAGGAATCGATTGGCCAATAGATGGATATCTCAAGACTGATTTGACTTGCCGTGTAGTGACGAAATAAGAATACATTTCATCACCCCCTATTTTACCGTGAGTGTCGTAAAAGACGATAATATATAGGTATATAACATCGGTACAAGAGAAGGAAAACTTGACATGAAATCCTGTATCAACACAGCCGATAACCGTCAATTCAATGCAAATTTCCCTCTTATTATGTAGAAGAAACGAGCTCAACAGTTGGATGTATATAAGTTGAAATGGTGATTTGACTTAAATGCAAGACGCGAGGCTCTTGCAGGCTCAGTCTTGGTCTTGCTCAAGTCTTGCAGGGCCAGTCTTGGTCTTGGTCTTGCAAAAATTAAGCGGTCTTAGTCTTGGTCTCGGTCTCGCATTTCTCGCAAGACCAAGACTTTTTTGGGCAACACTAGAGTTAGGCAAAGATAATCTCTTAGTCTAAATACCTAGAGAATTATAATTATATCGGCGAGGGTAGCTTACCGTGCTGTATAATCATATCAAATCTGTATAAGATAAAACTCACATATGTTTACACTCCGGCTTCGATGCATTTCGAGGAGGAGGACCTTTTTAAAGCCAGTCCTTGCAACTCCAATTTCTGGTGATTATGACGCAAAATTAGACAAAGACGATTGCCATATAATCCTGTAAATCGAGCTTTAGACCTCACAATAGCTATTTGCATAAGGTATTTAATAAATGCGTGTGTATAAATCGTTTTTTACATCGTTTAAATGTAAGCGCATTTTTCACCGAGACGAGTGAAAACAAGCAATATTTTTAACGCGTTATCCGCGCTCACCTTGTTTATTCACGCGTTGCTCAATGAGGGCTAGGTTTAAACACGCCTTTGATACAGCGCTTTGATTAAATAAACATCACATAAAGTTAATGTTATAGACGACCAGTTTATTTAAGTACTAATATTAACAGCGTCGATACATTAGAATGATAAATGATGTTTTAATATCTTCTTTATTGTGTACTTTAACGAAATTTACTTAAATATGTCAGTTTTATTGTGAGGAATATTTGCAAATTTCTGATTGTTGCTCTAGAAGTACCCAGTATGCTATGTTATAGTATATTTTAAACATAAATTTATGTGTTATGTCAGCATATACATAACAAAACTTTATGGTTATAGAATAAAAATAATATGGTATAAGAAACTACCTCCTGAGTGGTATAATCACTTGAATCTATCTTATGAATGTCGTATAGCAGACTAATTTTCCTCCCATTTTAGAGGATATTTTTGGTCAACAGTGAGTTATCTATGAGTTAAGGATAATAAATTAGCGTTTCTAGATACTGAATTGTGCTACTCGTTGATAGATAACGGTATGAGATATTTTTTTTAGTTTCACGTTCTTGTCGCCAGAGGATTACAAATGATCAGTGATAAACTCACACATATCCAATGGATTTTTCAATATTGTTGTACTCTTAACCTGATTAAGGAAGCAGTCGAATAATGTACGTATACTAGCGGTTCAATAGACTACCTATTGTGAATAAAAAAGCCGTAAAAGAATTAAATTAGTTACAAAAATCATGCAGTTCCTAGAAAACATTAATATCGAATTATTTGAAAAAGGGATTCTAGTTTTAAAAATTAGCGTAGTCAACAGACCTTATTTTACCTTGAATAACAACGCTAAATTAAATATGACATTTTAAATTAAAAATTTACATTTCTAATTTGAATGTGAGGTGATGGAGTAAGAATACAATCATCTTATTACATCATGCTATCTTATCTGTGGATACGACTCAGGAATACAATGTGCATAAAAAGCCTGCAAGAAAAGGAAAATTGAAACCAAATACCAACCCGTTTGACCAGTGTCTTATGGAAGGTCAATTTCCTTCCAGTTGAGGAGGAGGCCCAGCAGTGGGATGTATGAGCTGAAATTAAGATGATGAATTTGATAATTAAATACATAATTACTTTTAACCGTTGTTTACTATTATTTGCAGACAAATTTGTAAATTATAATTATATTTTTTTTCTCGCTAGTATGTACAAATCTACCTAATCTTCATCCTAGATTATAATAAATCGCCCGTGACCATGAACGCGATAAACTCAATACGATACGTCGGGCAATCAAAAATCAAAGTCAAACGCGATAGTTTTATTTAAAATGTGTAATACTCACGTAAACATCAGAAATCATTGCTATATAACTATTTAATGGCTAAATGAATAGTCTTTCTCCTACATGATATTAGACTAAAAATATATAGACAGGCTTTAAAATAAGTTGTACTAAAATAAATAAAATAAGTTGTAGTAAAATAGTAATACCAAATAAAACGCCCTGACCATATAATAAATAATGTGGAAATTCCAAAAGTCGTGCGCTTCAAACGCACTCGTTTTTTCTTAAATTGCGTTTTTCGATTCACATAATGAAAAAAAACACTGTAAATATAAAATAACTCTTAATTTTATATATAAGCTTACAATATTTCTCGATAACCGTATTATCCTATCGTAAAAATAATTCATAAAAATAAGAGTGTAGTTCTTAAGATAAACGTATTCAAACAAAAATCTTCTTTAGCCTTATACTAGTAATATAGATTATGTCACGATAATGTCATATCATGATAAAAGACAACGAATATTTTCAAGCTTATTTAGTATATTTTCTTTCCGTAAAATTATAAGACGGTTGTCTGTCAAACGCCTACAATTTCTTATCTAAAATGGTTCTATGTCCGTTATAGACTTTGAAACCAATTATCCGAATTACCCCAAACTAGTTTAATTAGAAAGGCAATAATGCGAAGATGGTTTTAGACTACTAAAACCATGTGTACTTGTGCATGATTTGTTAAGAGAAAATAGAAATTGGGCAAAGCCTTTTTCCGTAGGATATGGATAATTATTTTCTTACTTCGTTTATTAGGAACTTATACAATGTTTCAAAGAAAATTTCGAACCCATTCAGTTAGAAAAGTCGGTAAAGTTGAACTCACTACAATGTCATAACAAAGTGATATAAATTTGGCTGCCAATTTCTGCCGGTTCAGATGGTTATGAATAATATTATTTTGATTTTATCACTATTTAGACAATGCTTTTATTTATCTATCGAGAAAAGTATTTCTGTGATTTACACTTAAGATTTCTGTATATCATCTCTCATCTCAGCCCATATACGTACCATTATTGGGCTCGGAGCTCTTTCATTGTGGGAGGGAAATTTACCTACAACTACCATGCTGGTTAGACCAATTTTATTAATCTAAACCATTCTCGAATCCACTGGAACAGACAAAAAAATCCTCACAATCGATCTAGCCGTAGTCTTTCATCACGATAACGCTAGATACTCATTTAAGTCACTCAGTAAAAATTAAGAGAGTTTGGCTGGAAGGTGTTAATACATCCAACATATAGCCCTGATCTTGCACCTTTAGATTTTCACTTATTTGTCAGTATCCGATTGAGCTGAAATTTTGCACCCACCTTTAATTCTAATACTTTCAAAATATCGGCTTTGTTTTTGAATTTACTTAATCACTATACATCGTTTTACATTTTTTTAAATTTCATTTGATACTCGCTATCAAATGAAATGACTCAAAAAGTGGAAAACGATAAATTTAGTAATATTCCAAAAGATTTGTTAGCTGCAGAAAGAGAATGCCGAATGTGGGCGGACCCAGCGCTACGTGCCGACAGCTGTACGCGGGGCTGATCCGGTCGATGGCTCTGTACGGCGCACCGATGTGGGCGGGGTCCCTGACCGTCCGGCTGAGGGCCCTCTTGAGGCGACCACAGAGGTTCATGGCGGTCAGGGCCATACGCGGTTACCGCACGATGACGACGGAGGCAGCGTGCCTCTTGGCCGGAACTCCCCCGTGGGACCTGGAGGCGGAGATGCTCGCCGACATTTATCGGCGGATGTCGGAGACGCGCGCCCGCGGCGGTTTGGTCTCCCTGCAGGAGATCACCGCCTGGCGGGTCGACGCCCGCCGTGGAGTCATTGCCCGTTGGGCAGTCCGGCTGGAGAGTCCTCGGTACGGTGTCAGGACCGTCGAGGCCTTCCGGCCGGTGCTGATTGAGTGGTTGGAACGGACGCACGGGGTGCTTTCCTTCCGACTGGTGCAGGTGCTGACGGGGCACGGTTGCTTCGCGAAGTACCTGCACAAGATTGTCAGGAGGGAGAGCACACCGTCCTGCCACTACTGCAGTGGCAACGAGGACACGGCGCAGCACACGCTCGAGGAGTGTGCTGCGTGGGAGGGGGAGCGCCGTAAACTCGTCGCGATTATCGGTGCCGACCTGGCGCTGTCGACCATCGCCAGGGAGATGCTCGTCAGCGTCAGGAACTGGGACGCGGTCGCCGCCTTCTGTGAGGCCGTTATCTCACGGAAGGAGGCGGCGGATCGTGTGCGAGTAGAGATCCTATTCGGCGACACGTTCCGCCGCCGGCGAATCGGGCGGCGCAGTCGCGAATATCTGCGCCTAATGCCGCCCTAGCCGAGGCCGCGGGTGATCGAACCGAGGAATTGTCCGTCACCCGCAGTGTGGCTAACCGCGCGACGGCGACCGACGTCCCAGGATGTCGAGAGGTGAGGGTACCCGAAAGGGTATTCCGTCGGGCCGACTACTGACGACAAGTCACATCTGCTCCGGTGGTCGGCCCAACAACGAGGTAACGTGGGTACGGGTGGGTTATGGGCCCGCGTGCCGTCCTTTCATCGCCTCGGACGGACTGGACCGCGCGTGCGCTTACCATAGCTCACCCAAAAAAAAAAAATAAAGCTGCTGAAAGAGAAAGAACATAATACTTTTTTATTTCGGTATTTATTAGCATCTCAACTCATATATGTCCCGCAGCTGGGCTTTTTCCTCCTTTGAAATAGAAGAAAATTGACCTACTATACCACGTTGGTCAGACAAGTTAATAGAGGGCTTTATTTAGATTTATCCTTCTTCTTGCATAGATATTATCCACATATTATATCCCTTAGTCGTCTTTATGACACACACGGCATAGGAGGTGGTGAACTGTATCCTCACTTTATTCATCCACCTCTCAGCACGTAGACGTCCTCTGTCAGGCATAGGCCTCGCACCGAGAATTTCTATGCCGCTTATATTCAAAGGTTTCTATACCACTTATATCCAAAGGTTCGTTGCGACTTTAAAGATGTCGTCAGCCTACTTAGTAAGGAGTGATTTTCCTCGAGAAGCCTTCTTTTCCAACGGTTCTAGGAATGATGTGACCTGCTCATTGCCATTTCAATATCCTAATTCTACGAATTGCCACATTCCAGATCTTATCACGAGAGAAACACCATAGATAGCTCCATACATAGCGCGTTGAGCGACTTTAAGCGTTTTTCTGAGGCCGACATTTAGAGACCAAGCTTTAGTGCCACATGTCATCGCTGGTGATACACACGGGCTATAAAATCTTTGTTTTTAGATAATGTGGCATATTGGACAAGAAGTTCCTCTTAAGTTTCTTGAACGCTGCTCAGACGAGTGGGATTCGTCGATTCTCCTCTTTCTCCAAATTGGATGATTCAGATCAATTTCAATCTTATATCTTTATCTTATATCTTTAAACGAGCAATTCTTATATATATATATATATATATATATATATATATATATATATATATATATATCCATACTAATATTATAAATGCGAAAGTAAGGATGTTTGTTTGTTTGTTTGTAACGCTTTCACGCTTAAACCACCGAACCGATTTCAAAAATTCTTTCACCAATAGAAAGCTATAATATCAGGGAGTAACATAGGCGATATTTTATCCCCGATTTAAGCGACTGAAACCGAAGCGAAGCGAGGGCCGGGTTGCTAGTATATATATATATATATATATATATATATATATATATATATATATATATATATATATATGTATATATATATATATATATATACATATATATATATATATATATATATATATATATATATATATATGTATATATGTTGTATACATCGGTGCGCCGTACAGAGCCATCGACCGGATCAGCCCCGCGTACAGCTGTCGGCACGTAGCGCTGGGTCCGCCCACATTCGGCATTCTCTTTCTGCAGCTAACAAATCTTTTGGAATATTACTAAATTTATCGTTTTCCACTTTTTGAGTCATTTCATTTGATAGCGAGTATCAAATGTAATTTAAAAAAATGTAAAACGATGTATAGTGATTAAGTAAATTCAAAAACAAAGCCGATATTTTGAAAGTATTAGAATTAAAGGCGGGTGCAAAATTTCAGCTCAATCGGATACTGACAAAGGATCGAAAAATACTGCAAATTTTTAAGCGGATAACTTTATAGGTACAGACGAACAGTGCAAGTTAAATCAAAGCATGTAAATAAGCTACAAACCTCTTTTATATTGCAGAATTTTTGAACTTCATTGTTAACTGTACACTAAATGCCGTTATTAATATTATTGAATTAGATATATATAGATCATCATCATTCAGCTCTTATCCTAATTACTTGTGGTCTAAGCAATATACCTACATTTCTTCCATCGTATACATTGCAAAAGTTTTAAAAATAGTTTTAGACGTCAACCCTCCTCGGGAATTAATATATACAGGATAATATTTATATTTAAGTCTGCCAATTTATTAAACTATTTTTAGTACACTAGCTTCTGCTCGCGACTTCGTCCGCGTGGTATAGATACTTTGGGCAAACGCTAACTTTAACATAAGACTTTTTTTACGTAGAAGGTGAAAATACTTTTAATAATACGATTCTGTCACACATGATTGTTGTGAAAATTTAGACATTTACGTTTAAAAGAAAAAAATTAAATTATTCCGATTTTAAAACATTTTTCATTGGTTTCTCCGCTCATGTTAGTCTTAGCGTGATGATATATAGGCTTTCTCCTTTCTCGATAAATGGGCTATCTAACACTGAAAGAATTTTTCACTGAGAACCAGTTGTTCCTGAGATTAGCGCATTCAAACAAACAAACTCTTCAGCTTTATAACATACATTAGTATAGATATACTACTGTGCGAATAAAGAATGAGAGATAAAAGTCCTATAGAAAGTTAGCGTGTTCGTACATGACCATAAGAATTGAAATGGGTAATTATTACAAAAATGCTGAAACCCTGCCATCATTATCTTGGTAATTAGACTTAAGGAACAGTCGATTAATTCGGGTTCAAGATTTAAGGACCTCTGGTGCGTTTGAAACTAATGGGATATTCTCAAATTAAAAGCCAGCGTAATTAACTAACATTATTTATGAAATCGACACACATTATACAGATGTACTTTTTTTTTTATTGCAAACTGTGGTAAACGAGCAAACAGTACACCTGATGGTAAGTGTTGCTGCCGCTCATGGACCTTTACAGGGTCGCTGCCTACCGCGAAGAAAGTGAAGGGAGTGTGAATGCGTGCATTGAGGCTCGGTGATACCAAGGGCACCACCAAAACCCTCCGCACACAAACACCCTCATGTCCGACCCTGTGGTACATCGGCTACGACTGGGCGTTGAGAGGAAGCCTCCCACCCGGGCTGGGCGTAATTTGCTACGCCGACGATACACTCGTCACAGCCCGGGGTGGGACGCTAGAGGAGGCGGCACGCCTGGCAACTCTCGGCACCGAGGAGATTGTCAGGCGGATCGAAGCGCTGGGGTTGAGGGTAGCCCTGGAAAAGACGCAGGCCCTTTTGTTCCATGGCCTCCGTACCGCCGGGCCTCCCGCCGGCGCTTCGATCACCGTGAAGTTGGTCACCATCAGCATCCAGGCCCACATGAAGTACTCGGGCCTGGTGCTCGACGAGCATTTTTGGTTCCGGGAGCATCTCCATCGACTTGTTCCCCGGCTTGTCGGCGCGGCGTCCGCCCTTTCGCGGCTGATGCCAAATGTGGGCGGACCCAGTGCTACGTGCCGACAGCTGTACGTGGGGGTGATCCGGTCGATGGCCCTGTATGGCGCACCGGTGTGGGCGGGGTCCCTGACCGTCCGTCTTAGGGCCCTCCTGTGGCGACCACAGAGGGTCATGGCGATCAGGGCCATACGGGGTTACCGCACGGTGGCGACAGAGGCAGCGTGCCTCCTGGCCGGAACTCCCCCGTGGGACCTGGAGGCGGAGATGCTCGCCGACATTTATCGGCGGGTGTCGGAGACGCGCGCCCGCGGTGGCATGCTCTCCATCAAAGAGATCACCGCCTGGCGGGTCAACGCCCGCCGAGAAGTCATTGCCCGTTGGGCAGTCCGGCTGGAGATTCCTCGGTACGGTGTCAGGACCGTCGAGGCCCTCCGGCCGGTGCTGATGGAGTGGTTGGAGCGGACGCACGGGGTGCTTTCCTTCCGACTGGTGCAGGTGCTGACGGGGCACGGTTGCTTCGGGAAGTACCTGCACAAGATTGTCAGAAGGGAGAGCACACCGTCCTTTTTTTTTTTTTTTTCGCTGTGGGAATGCAATTTACGCACTATCCCCCGCCGGTGTCAGACGAGGGGGAGTGTGGGACTCAGAGCACACCGTCCTGCCACCACTGCAGTTGCGCTCGAGGAGTGTGCTGCATGGGAGGGGGATCGCCGTGAACTCGTCGCAATTATCGGTGCCGACCTGGCGCTGCCGACCATCGCCAGGGAGATGCTCGTCAGCGTCAGGAACTGGGACGCGGTCGCCGCCTTCTGTGAGGCCGTAATCTCACGGAAGGAAGCGGCGGATCGTGTGCGAGTAGAGCTCCTATTCGGCGACACGTTCCACCGCCGGCGACTCGGGTGGCGCAGGCGCGAGGATCTGCGCCTAATGCCGCCCTAGCCGAGGCCGCGGGTGATCGGACCGGGGAATTGTCCGTCACGTTACCGTTACCCGAAAGGGTATTCCGTCAGGCCGACCACTGACGACAAGTCACATCTGCTCCGGTGGTCGGTCCAACAACGAGGTGACGTGGGTACGGGTGAGTTATGGGCCCGCGCGCCGTCCTTTCATCGCCCCGGACGGACTGGACCGCGCGTGAGCTTACCATAGCCCAACCAAAAAAAAAAAAAAAACACACAAAGTTGGGCTGCCGGCTCTCTCGCTCACCGAACGAAACGCAGTAACAAATTGCTACTACTCAGACGTCGATTTTCTGCAAGAGTGTGGTACTGCCCCGGACGGACCGCGGCTGTAGACAGATAACTGTCGACAGTGTGGTCCTACCACTCTTAGATTTTAATCACTTTACTTACCATCGTACTTTAAATTTTAATCGGATTAGGCAAATTGTCTCAGATATAGTCCATGTGTGCATGCGGCAAAGCGATATAAAGATACTCGGCGACTATAAAGTCACCTGGTACCAGGTGGAATCAGACACATCTCTCAAGTAGGGCTAGCGTAGCACGAATAATTATAACTGAAATTGCGGGATAGCTGACCTCTGCTTACCGTGTTAGTACGCCACTGCCGAAGTACGCTGACATAGTTCTCAGGGATAGATAGTTATCCGAAAGCAAAAAAGGGCAAAACAAAAAACTTGAATACAGACAGTATGAGTGATCAGTTCAAAAGCTGAATAATAACTAATAATCGAGTAATCGTACGCCATTACGTCACTTTGGAAAAGAGCTGATACTTTTACATTGCTCAACCAATATTAACCACTTAAAACTAGCTTTCAAATGAAAAAAAACCGTATCGAAATCGGGTCATCCGTTTGAGAGTTACGATGCCACAGGCAAACATACCCACACTCAGACAGACAAACATCGACGTTAAACTTATAACACCCCTCTTTTCCCATCGAGGGTCAAAATGGCTAAATGGACGCGTTTTGCACAGCGGATTATATAGCCCTACACTATCTAGCTGTCACTTGAGATACTTGACACCATAGCCCCCCACCCCAACAAAAGAGACATTTAAAATAGGTGAAATCCACTTTCAGAATCACTGCCCACTATTTCGATATTTTCCATGAACAAAGTTTACAACTTTCTCTTTTCAAATGCCGGATAGTGTTATTAATGTCCAAAATGATAACGACGTACATATATCGTAAATAACAGGGTTGCTGGTCGCTGAAAATTGTATATTTTTTTGCGATCGGGTTTATTAACGGTTAGCTGAATTAATTACGAATATTACAAATGAATATCACAATATGCATTTCAATTTGATTATAAAAGTAGTGTAAAAACTTTGCCTATATTCGTCCAATATCATCATCGCAGCCCACATACGTCCCACTATTGGGCTCGGGCCTCCTCCACAATGGGAGGGAATTTGACCTACTATACCATGCTGGTCAGACATGTTGGTATAGGGTTTCATTTCGAGTTTTCCTTCTCGTGCACAGATGTTATGTGCACATTATATCCCATAGTCGTCTTATACGACATCCACGAGCAAGATAGGGAGTGGTGAATTGTATTCTTACTCCGTCACCACACGGACAATAACTTACAAGCTATTTCTCAAGTGTATTGTAAATATTCTATTAATACGACACTATTAATATGAATTAAAGTTGATCTTATCATAAAAAAATATCTAAAGACGAACGAAGGAAAAAATCATTGTGTTGCGGGGGACTTTGCAAACATATAATTAACGGACACAAATTACATTCAGACTTAGTACAATAATTTGTGGGTCGCACAAAGTATTGTTCTGCATAGGATTCGAACCCACGACATGGCACGGTATGTTACCCACTACGCCATCTGTGCAGTCATTGTTTCAATATGACGATGGTGTAGGAATACAGTTCAACCCTCCTGTGTGTGTTGTTAAAGACTACTAAGGGAATACATATGCATATAATATCTATGCAAGAGATGGAAAACTCGAAATAACACTCTATACCAACAAATTTGATCAGCGTGGTATAGTAGGTTATCAGCACTATAGTAGGTCGTTCCACTGTTGGGTTAGGGCCTTCGCCACTGTTTTTTATTTTTGCAGATTTTTTTATTATGTTATGTTAGTTTAATCATCTTCACGAGAACCTACAAAGCTATGACTTTAAAAATATTATATAATATAATATAGAGCGATAAGAAAAATACGGATGCAAAAAACACATTGTACCGCGATTACGAGACCACGTCACTTCCATGTCTCCTTGGCTCGAAGATTTATGTGGTTGCAATAAAATCTCCTCGTTTGAATAAACATCTCCAACGTTGTGGGCTGTGACAAATTGCTTGAGCTGCCCGCCAACCATCGAGACGAACATTAGCCGTAATAATTCTTTTTAAGGACAACGAGTGGGTCTTCTATCTATTCTAATTATGCATGTGTTTATATATCCGATATAACTGGCAACTTCATTTTTATCAGTAATAACAAACCCACTATTACTTCTCATCTATTGATTTAAGCCAATGGTTATCAAATTTCTAATCCTCTAATAAGTAAAGTTAAATTTAGAATTATTTTAGTTGATATTTTTTAACACTTAGGTAGTACTCTAGTACTTTGTTTTTATTTGTGTGTTTGGGAGTTTCTAACAGCATTTTTTTTATTTCCTAAAATGAAACTATTGAAATAACAATGAACTTACTATAGTTAAAATATTGGTTGTCAAATATACAGTAATTTATTATGATTACCAATGCTGAATAGAAATATTCCAACTGCTGAATTTGCGAGAAATTTTATTACGTCCCTGTAAAGCAATAAATCATACGAATATAAGCGCCACGCGTCGTGACATGTACCTCCTTGTTTGTTTTCTGCATACTTTTATGTTTTACATATTTTGTCGTCTATATTACCAACGGTTTCCTATTATATGTACAATCATGTTTAAGAAGAAACCCTTTAATTTTCGGTAGGCGAAAGTTTTTTCAATATTTTTTATCGATGAATCACTTGAAGTGTGCCGTAATATAAAAAGCTCGATTAATCTTTGAAAAACTTGTGTAATATTATAAGCATGTAGATTATCGTTTATCAAGTAAAACCCTTTTAATTGAAAAAAAAAGATGTGTAGTACTTTTGTGAGGAATAAAAGTAATAAATTGAAAATAGAGGCGTTTTCTACAACTGAACACATAAAAAGTGATATAATTAGAAGAGTGTAGCAAAGCATCCTCTATTACAACGTTTACATAAAGTGTGCAGCACGTTAAGTTCATAGATATAAGATATTTAATTATGTACTCTGTAAATATAAACTCATTAGAGAATAGCAAACTTTAGGAAAACATTTTAAGTAAATATTCTAATTGATTGGGTATAGGTAATATTCTACTTCCAGGAATATTATTGCAAATCGAGTAAAAGATAATTACTTACAATGTCTTATTGAAATAATAAATTGCTAAAATAATTTACCAAAATCATTTTTAATTACTTTCCATACGATGACGGACTAATAACACAATTCACCACCTCCATTTTTTACATGTCGTTGATCGTAAGAGATGACTAAAGGACGCAAGCAGACAAAACTTTTGCAAGTAAATCTCAAAATAAAACCCTATATCAACTCGTTTGATCAGCGTGGCCTCTTATTGTAGTGGAGGCTCGACCCTAACAATGGAATGTATATAAGCTGAAATGATGATAATGATATTACGTTTATGTAATGTATTTAAGTAGCTGATCTTTCCATTCACATGGATTGAAATTTTACTGACTATACCGGAGGTACAAGGGTAGCTTCCAGCATTATTAAATTTTTCCCGACCTATGAATAGTTGTTTGCAAAATATATTCTTCTTTGCACATGACATATTACTTGCATCGTCAGCTGATGATTTACGGACGATGCTAACTACTGTGTAGGAGTCTTTTGTAAGAAAAGACATGAAAGTAAATGTAAAGACTTACAAACGAATATAATTGTCTTTGAAAAGGATGAATGTATTACGAACTGTAACATTTTTTTGAATGGTATGAAAATGGAACAGATGAAATAATTATTTGGACGTACTGTTTATTAGTCATATTAAAAATGCTGATGATTTGAAAAGAAGAGTAAGTGCTGCTAATAGAGCGTGCGTGCTAATAATGCGTGCTTTTATGAGGTCGTAAAACTATTGGCAGTAACTTTTGCTATATGTAAGCTAGATATTGCGTCAACCCCATGTAATTGGGATAAATAGTTGTGATGATAGTTTTTGAGTTTCAATAAACACTTCCTACTTTTTAATTCTGTTTTGTATGAAATATCGCATGATGGTTAATAAATATTGGTAATAAAATCGAAAAGCCATCGTATAATTCTTATTTCTTTTAATATTCTTTGCATCTGATTCTATTATGAATCTTATGAAACTAAAATAAAATTTCTTTTGGAGACCTAAATTATGCTACGTCATTTCATGGTATAAATTCAGGTTCGGAGAATTACATTTTAGTCCTGAATTTAGCTTACGAAATATCCAACAATACGATTTTTAACATTTTCACTGAGCTCCTTGAATTTTATATGTTACTAGCAGATCCGGCCACGCGTTGCTGTGGCTAATGTTTTAGTTATATTACATTTTATTAAATTATTTAAGTAGAACTGTAGGAGAACTTCAGTCACGGGGACCACCATGCTTTTTTACATAGATGCCATTTGTAAAAAAATATGACGACCTCCATGACAGTTTTAAAATAAATTTAACTTATACTTTAGCCTCAACAACACGTGGTGATTATGCAATTGAATTGTAGCTTATATGACACATTTGTAGGTTTGACATAGCAGCGCCATCTATTAATTTAGTACTTAATCCAGTCAACAGATATCGCCATCTGTTAAAATCGTTTGGAGTTAACAGATTATGGTGAATGTCAAATACCTTAGAGACAAATAATTTGCAATAAAATAATATTGCGACAATAAATTAAGATGTAATCTATCCTATCTTTCAAGTTGGATCAAACTACACACGGTGTGCAAATTTGATTAAAATTGGTTAAGTAGTTTAAGAGTCCATCGCGGACAAACAACGTGACACGTAATTTATATGTATTAAGATTTTGTGTATTCATCAGAATTAAAGCTATAAATAAGTTCATAGAATTTATTGAAACATATATATACGTAAGGCATCTCTATCACTCATCAATCTATTGACCTCCATTGTTGGACCATAGTTTCTCCAAATGCATATAGTGCTGCCAATCTTGACTGACAGGCTAGCGCTATAAGTTGCTCAGGAAAATGTTGCTGCAAATCCTCCTGGCGATCCCTCAGTGGGTTTTACAATTCCCATTGGCAAAAGATGAGAAAACATTGTATTTCTAATCCATCTTCATAAGGGAGTAAGGAGACTAAAAAGACGTAGTTGATTTTTTTAAAACTGGTGTAAAATACAACAGCACCTGTACCCATGAACAATAAGTGTATAAGAAATGTGAAAATAACTTATGACGCGCGAGTAAATGCTGATATCGTCCGTTACGGGAACGTGATAACCAGCGAGATGGCATATTTGCTGACAATGTGCCGCCTCACGCAGCGCTACTTAATCATCTAACATCCGCCAACGGACTCACGGACTATCCTATCACGTCTCAACCTCAATTAACTCTCAATGTTCCAAACTTATTTACTTGTTACACTCATGAATTTTAATAACATCTTAAGAATCAGCGTAAATAATCTCATATTTCTTTGCGTTTTAATTTTTTTATCTATTCTTACATCAGCAATATTTAAGAAAGATGATAGTAATTATACTAAATGGTTTAATTACTTTTTTGAGGCAGGCTAGACCACAGTCTAAACACACACTGTTCGTTTCATCCGGGGTGACAGAAGGGTGGCATGGGGCTCCGTAAGCTACCGTATTACATCCCATTGCACCCACCTTACCGTATTCCATCATTACGCTAACCACTGGTACTGATTCCTTAACCTTAGTGGCCAACCCGGTGGGTCAACCTTTCAGCTACCGTATCCGTCGATAACCCCAACAACAAACAACAGTATTGCTGGAGTGATGCCCTCACACGGTCGACCTCTCTGCAGGTGACGAACTATATACTCCGGTCTAATTTGTCGCGGCCTCATCTAGGGCAGCACCAGATGCAGGTATGCTTACCTGCGTCGCCAGAGGCGACAGGTGCGAAGTGCGTCAGCGTGTGCTCCCTGACTTACTGCCGCGTCCTACCGTAAGACGACAGCCTCGCAGAACTCGATACCTGCCCTGCATCCTTGATTATAATTAATATTTAGGAATGTCTGTATCTGTACGTCCTTAAGCGATTTTAGAATACTAAGTTAACAATATTTACTTTTCATTTGATTTGATTGATTTGATGTGTCTAACATTGATCTTAATATTGTATATAAAAAAATACTAATAGGTCTCAAATACTCTAATTTGTTCTCCATATAAATATAATATATTACTGCTGTTTGCCATGGTAAGTGTAAAAACCAGCTAAAGGAAGAGTCCTGTAGTGGGCAAAGTGCTCTCCTAGGAAAATCATGACAACAACTGCGACGGATTATTGTGTTGTTATCGTTTGTAGGCGAATTGACGAGCAGACTTGATAGAAGCGTTCTGGTGATCACTTCATTTAAATATTGCAAATCTATATATATATATATATATATATATATATATATATATATATATATATAAAAATTGCTGTTTGTTAGTCTCGTAAACGGCTGGACCGATTTGTCTAATTTTGATCTAGAATCATTTGTGGAAGTCTAGGGAAGGTTTATACGGTGAAAAATATGGAAAATTGCGAGTAAAATATTAATAATTTAATTTTATTTGCCCATACAAACCGTTCTTACCTGTCAAACATTTGACGTTCGTCTCGTCGATTCGACATTTTTAGCATAATTACATATAGATCTAGATTAAAAAGGTTTTGGAATCGATAAGAAAAGGCGGTATATCCCTTAGTCGTCTTTTACGATACTCACGGGTGGTGAATTTTATTCTTACTCCGTCACCGCACGGATAATACTAAAACCAAACTGATAAATACTAAAACAAAATAATTATGAAAAAGGCGGTGCGAAGTACGCCGGGTGAGCTAGTGTAGTATAGTAGTTCTCATTGTCATAATTATAATGATTTTAAATACATTATTAATCTTGTGATTAATAATCTTGAAATCATAATATTATATCGTACGCAACGTAGGTGAGACTATAGCCCGAGCATGGTTGGCGGGGCTGGCAACACGCGTGTCACGTTCCGAGGCTACTTGCATATTATACCGCAGCGAGCGGACCAACCATGCATATTTATGTGCTGGATTCAGAGGCTCGTATTAATTTGCATCCCTATCCGGGTGGGCCTTGTTACATTGTCCATTTTCGTTTCTTTGTCATAAACCCTAGATCGTTCACCAGTCTCAGGGGTGATTCAATGGTTCGTAAAATCGGAACGGTCGTACCGTCCGTTCTAAGTAATTTGTAAAGCTTAATTTTATATTCTTTGCCCGCAAAATGTTTCTTGTTTACATATTTCGTATGATAGACGCTTTAAAAGGAATTGGTTTCTTAATTCAACATCATATTTTCGTGTATTGTGTTTGATTTTAATACCACACTTACTTTTAACATTATGTTTTATACATACTACACCAACTGTGTAACTCTTACCCTCTCTCCCTTTTTACTATTGTCTTTCTACTTTTCTGATCTTTTTATATCTAATATTATAGAGAAAAGTAAAAATTAAACCACCACTAATCAGCATGGCGTAGTAGACTAATTTCCCGTCTGTTGTAGAGACGATTTTAACTTAGTGAGACACATGTGAGCTGAGATATGTAAGGCATTGATGACCCTTAAAGACGCAAAAAAAATATCAAATAAAATAAAATATTGTTTAATAGTTTATTAGGTTTATAAAACAACTAAGAAAATTATTAAAGAAAATGTGGATGTAGTATTTTTTGGAAAATTATATGTATCTTATCTTATATCTTTAAACGAGCAATTCTTGTATATATATATTTTTTTTTCAATATCTCGGCAACGGCTCCAACGATTTTGATGAAACTTGGCATACTAGAGGTTTCGGGTCCAAAAAATCTAGCTAGCTAGTTTTTATTTATAGAAAATGTTGTTTTGTCGGTGTTTTTAGCAAAACAATACAATGACATTAAATTTTAAAAGAATATGAATTCAAATTTCATTGTCAACGTCATGAGTTACGATAGCTCAATCGGAAAGTTGTCCTTTTTGTTTTGTTTTGGCATTCAAACAGCGTTGGGTTGAATCTTGGTGTTATTATTATTCTCTTTTATGTAATTTTTTATATTCTTTTCATTATTTAATTTTTATTTTTTATTAATATATATCTAAATAAATTCGACAAAAATGCAACAAAAATATTCCGAAGCTCGGTCAACCAGATATTATATACATGTATGTATATACATTGCGCCACTTGCGCAAATTAATAAGACATTAGCAATGTATAGTATTCTATACATTGTGCCAAATAACTCAATCGTGTGGTACGACATAAATCAGTTCCTACCCTTAACATAACATAAATGCAGCCTGTATTT
This sequence comes from Lymantria dispar, assembly GCA_032191425.1. Lineage (NCBI taxonomy): Eukaryota > Metazoa > Arthropoda > Insecta > Lepidoptera > Erebidae > Lymantria > Lymantria dispar. The sequence continues at coordinate 16,775,431 of CM063446.1, read as the reverse complement.
ATTGCAAATTGTACTCGCTTGATCTTCTCTACAGATCTACATCTCTAGTACCCGGTTAACTGAGGCCAGTGATCGTATTTATCGAACCACACATCATCAGGAGGCCTCGCGGTCATCCCAATCTTATTCTTTTTCTTTTCAGGGAAACAATCCATATCTTTCACAGGTACAATGCCGTCACGTTACAGAACTCCAACATTGACTTTGCAGCGAACGCTTTTTAACCAATCTTGCTTATTCTTCATATTTATTTGTCAAGTCTACGACGTAACAGCCAAACATTATTTACACAAATGTCAAAAACTTCGTCTGGACCTTTTTTTCATTTTATTCTAAAATAAAAAAATGGAACATGCGGCCCAAGCTTCACTCAAATAAAAGCCAAACGAAATATCAAACAAAATCTGTTAATTCCGTGTAGCAGCAGTAGTAGCAATGTATAGTATACTATACAGATAAAGGTAGTAGCGTTTGTAGCAATGTATAGCATACTTATACATGGGTGCGTGTGAGTAAATATAAGTATACCAGATATGATAATTTACAAATCATTTATACAATAAAACGGTTATAGTAATTATTGCCCTTTACGATTTATGCATTACATACGAATAATAAGTAATAAAATCGCAAAAAAAAGAAATCTTACCTCAATTATAACTTCTAGCCACGGGTTCTTCGTTATTTTCCACCACTGACATAAATTCACCAAAGAATATCTAGGAATAGTAACTTTTACTTAAAACTGAAAGTTCAGAAATGAGATTCGTAATGAAAGAATGCAAATAAAATCAGTAGATGTTTGATAAATTTTTTTTTAAGTTGATGTAGGTATATTATAACTTTAAGAGTATCGATCAGTGTATAACCATAGCTATTTTATTTTCTACATTAACATATCCTTTGTGATTATATTACTAGATTGTTTTGTTTTCAATTAAGTTATAATTATTGATGTAGCCTTTCTATGAAAGGAATTATTATAAAAAAGATCAAAATTGTAAGTGTTAATTTTTCCACATTAACTTAAATACTGGGTTATTTAAATGTAACAAACAATCGATGACTAAGTATATAGTGCTATACATTGATAACGCAACCGGCCTGTATGCAATATTTTCACATAATTTTTTTTTTTTTTTTTTTTTTTTTTTTTTTTTTTTTGTGTGTGTACAGCTGTTGGCCGCAGATGGCCTTGACAGCTTGACGCGGACTATGGGTGAGCGCTGAGGGCTCTCAACCCGGAGAAAAGTATGCTAAGCGACATCGCCCAAGGGCTCCCCCTGTGGGGAACGGACCTCGGCTTGGGGCGTCGCTGGAGGCAAAGTGGGCGTGCCCACGTTTTTGGTAGTGACTTTTGCGCGGCGCGGTTTCGCACCTCGACGGCGAGGGCGGAACCGCGGATATTTATTTGTTAAGGCCTCGCGGGCCGTGTAGGCTCTTTGTTGAGCGAGTGTGATAATGTCGTCCTCTTCGTCGAGGACGTGACGAGGACGTCGGATGGAGGAGATTTTGGAGGGTCTATAGGAAGCCGCCCCAACCACTAGTTGGTTGGGGTGTGTCATGGCAGAGTCAAAGTAGCTCTGAGAGCACCGTTTCATAAACTGCTTGATGGTCGGCAGTTCGAGGTCGATGTGGAGATCGACGTTTCGTATGAACCACGGTGCTCCCGTAGCTCGGCGCATGAAACGATTTTGTAGTGTCTGTAGCCTGTGGATCCTGTGTGGCTTAACATGCGCGAACACCACGCTGGCATAGGTCATGATAGGCCGTATGCAGGTGGTGTAAAGTCGGACTTTGCTACTCAGGGGCATACGCGACCTAGAGTTGAGTAGACAGTGGAGACGGCCCATCACAAAGGCTGCCCGTGCGCGGACTTTCTTTATGTGAGGGGCGAAGCTGAGTCGATCGTCAAGGGTCACACCCAAGTATTTGGCCTGCCTGGTCCAAGTGACCGGCTTGTTGAAAATTTTAAGGGGGGGAATGCTATCGATAGAGTAGGAACGGGCAGTTCGTCTAGTGAACATGACCGCCTGACTCTTCTCGGGGTTGATTTCTAATCTCCATTTCCTAAACCAATTGGCTAGGGCGGTAACCGCTGTTTGGAGAGTCCTGGCTACTGTTGTCGGGGATCTACCAGCACAAAAGAGTGCGGTGTCATCAGCGTAAAGCGCTTTATGTACCCGGTTGAATTTGGGCATATCGCTAGTGTATAGCGTGAAGAGAAATGGGGAGAGGACCGACCCCGGAGGGACGCCGGCCTTGATAGGGTGGGAGGTCGACAACGTCCCTTCCACCCTGTAGCGAAAGCTGCGATGACTTAAGTAGTCATGTATAATGTGAATTAAGTAGTGAGGGATCTTGAGGAGATAGAGTTTGTAGATTAGGCCTTCATGCCAAACCTTGTCGAATGCTTTCGCTACGTCTAGGAATAATACACCCGTATATCTGTTCATGATGAACTGACTACTTGTGTATTCTACCAAACGGTGAACTTGTTGTACGCAGCTGTGTTTAGCTCGGAAGCCAAACTGTGCGTCGGGAATGAGGTTGTTAGCCTCGGCGAATGTACGTAGTCTACTGAGAACTATTCGTTCGTAGATCTTACCTAGACCTCTTAGTAGACTAATCGGGCGGTAACTACTAGGTTCGGTACGGCGCTTGCCGGGTTTGTGGATTCCTATTACCACGGCCTCTTTCCATTGCGCGGGAAAGATGTTATTATTTAGTGCTGCATTGAAGATGCAGCACAACAGGATTATCAAGTGGGCGGGGAATAGTTTAATGACTTTATTTGAGATTCCGTCCGAACCTGGGGCTTTTCTGGTTTTGAGACCCCTGACTAACGATTCGACCTCATCGGTGGTCACTGCTGGGATTGGCTGATCGGGGCTGTCGTTTCCTAACGAGCGCGAGAGAGTGTTACGACGTTCCACTTCGTCGGCGATGAAGCGGTGATTCGCGGCGTCGGGGTGTAGTGTACTCGGCGTACACTGAAGCTCCAAGCAGTCGGCCAGGCATTCTGACTTTTCATCGTCCATGAATGCCGGAGGCTGGTTGGGTCTGGTGAGAGGAGGGAGAGTGGACACGATGTCTTTTTTGAGTGAGCGGGAAAGCTGCCAAAAGGCTGTGTGAGAGGGCTCTAGCTCCTCGAGCATGGCGTCCCATTTGCTCTGTCTCAATTCATTAATAGCTTGTTTAACCTCCCTCTGGAGTGACCGTAGGCGGGTACGGTTGTCCTCCGTGGGGTAGCGGTCATAAGCGCGTGTCGCGGCGTTTTTACGTCTTAACAAGTCACGGACGTCGTCTGGCAGGCGCCATTTACGATCGCTCGTATCTGGTACCGGCCGCGAGCAGTCGTCCATTATCGACTGCACGTGACTTGTAAGCGACTCGATCGCCTGAGAGGTATCTTCCTTAGACGTAATGTCTTTGGGAATTTGATCAAGGTGGACCGACGAGGTTGACTTGAGATTTTTCTCTAGCCGTGCCCAGTCAGTCGCTATCTTGGTCCTTTCGTTATTGTGGCCTGAGGGGCCGGGGGTGCGGGAGGCTAATTCCAGAGTCACCGGGCGGTGATCTGAGTCTAACTTGTGTTGAACTTCTATTGAACATAAACGAAGGTTTATGTTTTTGAGAAGAAAGATATCGAGTATGTCCGGCCTGTGCGAAACGTTAAAGGGGAAGTGTGTCGGCTCTATGGGCGCTATGACATCAAATCCCAGTCTGTCAGCGAATAGCTCTAAAGTCTTGCCCCTCTTATTGGAACTTTGACAGCTCCAAGAGGTGTTCTTGGCGTTAAGGTCACCGCCAATGATGACGGCGCCTCCCAATTCTAGCAAGGCTTTTAGATCTTTTTCAACCAACTGTTTCGAATGTTCTCTATTGGGAGAGAGATATGCGGATACAAGGGTGATAGGCTGATGGCCTGAGAGGGCTAGCCTGCAAATTGAAGCTTCAATGTACATCAGAGGGGGCGGATCCACAGGTGTGCAATGCAGCGACCTTTTGTAGTAGATAAGCGTTCCGCCCATTGGTGAGGTTGTCCTATCGTTGCGAACTATATTATAGTTGGCGACTCTAGGGTCCTTGTTAAATGGTTTAAGGAACGTCTCTTGTACTAGCAAGATGTCGAGCTGGTGTTCCCGAAGGAATGTGCCTACTTCATCCTTCTGTTGGGTTAGGCTATTGGCATTGAATGTCCCTATTTTGAGGTGTCTGGGTTTAACTCTGCCTGGAGTGTACCTATCCATTTTATTTGAATTTAAGCGAGCCTAGACGCTCTAACGTGGGGGAAAATTTAATTGCGGTATTAAGGAGGGCGAGGTTGTTTCCCTCGTTCCTTCTTAATTCGGCTGCAATTTCGCGGATTTCCGTGAAATTGATTTGAGCTGCGAAGTTGGCCACCAGGGCTAGATCTGGATCTAGTCCTTGGGGGGCTTTTGGGGGCGCGCTTTTAGCGACGACGATAGGAATAGGGGCGCCCTGAGGGGGCTTGGGATTACCACCAGTGGGCTGGTTTGGCCCGGTTGTTGGTGGTTTGAGTTGAGATGTTGCGGGTGGGGCAGCGGGCTGCCTGTTGGGCAGGGTTGGGAAAGCCTCCTTGCTGTTTAGCAGGGGGCGAGCCCACGCATTGTGGGTTGGTAAGGGGGCTGGGACGAAGGTCTTGTTATAGTACAAGGCCTTGCCGTTTGTGTTGGGCTGGCGGACTAACCTCCTCGGCGCTCTTGGGCAGCCGCGGTAGTTAGCCGGGTGTCCGTATTCTCCACAGAGAACACACGCCGGTGGCTCTTTGCAGAGTGAGATGTCCTTTGGCCGTTCACACTGAGAGGTGTGATGGTCACCTAGGCACTTAACGCACCTAGGACGGGCAAAGCAGTTTTTGGACGAGTGTCCATACAGTTGGCACTTGTGGCATTGTGCCAGGTTGCCATTTTTGTGTGGGGGCTCAACCGAGACCCCAGATAGACCGCAGATGGTCTTAATTTTAAAAATGCCTTTACCCTCTGCGTTATTTGTAAGGCAGACGAGTATCATGTTGAGGGGATAACGACCCCTACCCCGGATCATCCGGTGTACTTCTACAACCGGTAGATCCTGGGTTTTAAGAGATTCTAGAATCTCTTTGGTCTCTATTTCCCTCGGTACGTTGCGTATTACAGCACGCAGAAGTTTGGCTTCAGGGAGGGTGTATGTATGGTAGGGAATCTGTTGATTCCCTAGCATGCTTGACACGGAGCGGTGGTCAGCTGACGAGTGAAGGTCCACTCGTATGCCTTGGGGGGTGGATTTCGCAGATTTGTACGAAATCCTGTTGGTGTTTAGCCACGCGGAGATGGCTAGCCACTTCTCTTTATCCCTAATGTATAGGGGCGGCGGAGCCAGTGGTTTTTTGACCGTCTGTGGGGCGACGGTGTTGCTGTCCGTAGTGGATGGGACAGAGAATGGGGCTGTCTGCGAGACGACAGGGAGGGCCGAGGCGGTCGTAGCGGTCGTTTCAGACGGGATTGCGGCTGGAGTTATGGCCGATTCGGTCGGCTTTATTTTTGGGGCCTTAGAGGGGGCCTCTTTGTTGGCTTTTGCCTTCTTAGTACGCTTACGGGAGCGAACTTCGATGAAGGAGCCCTCATTGGGCGAATCTTCCGACTCGGAGGAAGATGAAGCTGAGGCTGAGGAGGGGACCGATTCAGTATCCATCGCCGTGCCGGTGGCCGGTAATTCCGGTTTGAGCGGCAGGACGGTGGAGTGAGCGCGCAGAGGTTGCGGTGGAAGAATAGTTATCGCTCCAAAATGTTGAGCGATGTAGGCTTTTATCTCGGGGATCGCCAGAAGGGCGTCGATGGTGATAGTTTTTTCCGCCATCGTGGGCTGGCGGGAAAAACGTTCGCAGGAATGTGTCCTATCGCCCTGGGTGGGGTAAACCCTGGGTTGTGTGTAGTGTGTGTCCCTCCCAACCGGGTGCAGGTCGGGAGGATGTGTACTTAACTAATGTGCCCTAAGCTTGTACTCCTTCGCCAATCTTAATGTGCGATAGGTTCCTAGCTGCTCGGGCCGTTAGGCCTTCGCAGAAAAATGATGAAAAGCCGTAGATTAGGTCCGACTAGGAGATCCCCCAAGGCCGGATGCTCTAACCCCTTCCGATTGTTAGCTCTGCCCTGAAGGGGCTCGGCAGGCAAATCGGGGCCTTGCCTCACCCGGCTTCGTTTACACCGTGAGGTTTCCGCCGGGGACCAAACAATATGGTTTTCTGCCCTGAGGGGGCCAAAATGGGTTGACTTTTTATCTACCAACGGTAGAAATCTGCACTCGACGTCTTGAAAAAGTCGACTCGTGCAGTTGGGATCCGGCAACACCTGCGTCCAAACAGCGAAACTGCCACAGACAACCGTATACACGGCCACCCGGAGCGGGCCACTGAACGGCCACAGACGCTGAACAAGATGGCGGCTTGACGCGACGCGTGGTTCGCTGCGAGAGCGAGCGAGACGGAGCGAGAACGCACGACCGCAGGGGGCGGGTGCGGGGTGAGCGCGGCGAAATGGAGAGCAGCGAGGCGCACGTCCGTGCGCTACGAGTCTCCGACGCGGAATGTTTTTTTTGATTTGACATAAATATTTTTAAAGCACTTAAAATATATGCTACTCAACCATCGTATAGTTGAGTAGCATTGGAAACTTTTGTATATAGCACGCATAGGGCCCAATTAATCTCTTTTGTCCAGAATTATTGTAGTGATAAGTGTATATCATTCTAACAAAGGATTTTAAGTACCTATACAGTTCACTAACTGTATAATAATTCACTAATTGTGAGATATATATGCTATACTGAATTGTGAGATATATTGCTCAAGCATAATCAAATATCTTAATATATATATATTTTTTGTGTAGGTATGTGTGTATGTCACTGAACTCCTCCTAAACGACTGGACCGATGTTGATGAAATTTTTGTCTGTGTTCAAGGGGATTCGAGCATGGTTTAGATTCACAATTGGACCCGGTTAATGGCGCTTTATTTGAACAGAACTAGACGGTCAATTGGGTCAGCTAGTAGTTTTATATTTTCTTGTTGTGAATCCGTAAATTTATTTTTCAAAGTTCATACTCGAAAAAATATTTAAACGAAGCTTATCCACCTGGACGAGATAGAATCATAGCAATTGCTTCCCTTTCTAAGGCAATATTTAGTCGCCTATGAAATACTACAAAAATGAAGGCTAAAATAAAATTGAATACTGTAGTCTGATTAGTGTATAAACAACCAAGGGAATTAAGAAAATCCTATTAAGATGGACAGTAAATTTCAAACAAATTAACTGATACTCTAAATTTATGTCCCAATCCGTCTCAACCAACTACTTCGAGGGAGTCTTCGCCATGAATTCTATCGTCTAATTAAATACCATAGTCTCTTGCTTTACAAAACATACAGCACAGCTAAATTTGCCATAATATTTCAAACAGTGTAAATATGCTCAGTATAAATTTATTTAAATTTCATAAATCGTTCTAAATTCCCAATTAATTTAAAAAACCAACAAAGTTCCAAATTGTAATGACCGACAGCTCGATTTAGTATTATGTTCATCGTGTGTGGCGATGGGGGTGAAAGTATGCGGGGCGGATGAGGTCCCGGTGCCTGTGGACGTATATCACCCACCACTTACTGTAGCTATGCGTCTTGGTCGTGCCGCTGTTGATTGTTTTCTCACAGGACGAGAACTCGAAATTGCAGTGATATCTAGTACCGCGACGGAGACGGTGGAGTCTTCGTCGCAATCACTGAATAATAGTTTGGGTCAGTATAACTTTTCAAACGTAAATTTTAGATTATTATATAAAATAATTTCAGATGTAAATTGGGCTCCTTTATATGACATCCGAGAGCCAGAAAATGCAATAAATATTTTTATAATATAATTAATAATATTAACAGTAACTGTGTGCCAGCTAAAAGGGCGTTTAAAGAACCTGGTAGATACAGTTGTCCTGTATGATATACCCTAGATATCATAAGAACCGTGCGTTTAAAAGCTAAACTTCACTAAAAGTTCAAATCTAGCAGTACGCCGGATGACTATAAAGATTTCTCAGAGTGTCAAGCGAAACTCAAAATAATGATTCATACTGCGCATACAAATTATAAAGCGACTATAGAAAGAAATTTAGAGAAGGACCCAAAGCAATTCTGGAATTATGTGAGAATGAGAAAAAATACTCAAAATAAGAAAATAATTACAAGGGAAGGAAGAGTTTTGTCAGATGGTGAGTATGCCAACGAATTTGCTCACTACTTTCAGTCAGTGTATGGTAGTAACCCTGCGAGGTTGGACGTGGATGCGGCAGAGGTGGAGGGGGGTGCGAACTCTGCACGTGTCCATGTTCCATGTCTTACGCTATCCGAAGTGCAAGCGGCACTCACACGGATAAAACCTAAACACTCGGCGGGATCTAATGGTATTCCAGCATATGTCGTGAGAGATTGTCGCATAGTGCCCGAGGCCCCTTTTTCACTTGTATAATCTATGTTTAGGTGCGGCCTATTTTCCAGAATGTTGGAAAACAACGCGCGTAGTACCAGTACCTAAAGGTTCCGGTACTGAAGTAAACGTTTTCAGACCTGTAGCGGTCCTTTCGGCACTTGCGAAAGTGTTCGAATCAGCTATACAGAAAAGTATTCAGGCACAGATATCTGCTCACCTGTCTGCGGTCCAGCATGGCTTTAGACAGACACGCAGCACTAATAGCAACTTGCTTGATGCCATGGCTTACTTTGTCCCTCACGTGGACGCGCAGGTGCAAGTCGACGCAGCTTACTTCGACTTTAAAAAAGTGTTCGATCTAGTGGACAATGACATATTACTTTCTAAGTTGGCGGCCGTTGGATGCTCCAGAAAATTACAAAAATTTTTGCGAGTTACATGAGACATAGGATAGCATAGCAGTACGTGGAATATGCTGGATTCAAATCTGAGGAATATTTCACAAGAACAGGCGTGAGTCAGAGTTCAAACGTCGGCCCATTAGAGTTCATTATTATGATAAACGACTTACCGAGTGTCGTCCAAGAAGCCCACTGTTTGCTCTTTGCGGACGACCTCAAATTATTGTTAGCAGTAAAAGACAGAAAGGACTGCCAGCGCTTGCAGGAAGACGTGAATGGAGTGGTCGAGTGGAGCCAAAAGAATAAATTGCAGTTTAATATCAATAAATGCTCCGTGATATCATTTAGTAGAGCAAAGACTCCACTACATTTCACCTATAAGATCGATACTGAAATACTGATGCGCGTGAGTACGATCAGAGATCTAGGGGTCCGTGTGAACGCGGCGTTATCGTTCAAAGATCACATAACAAATCTTTGTAAAAAAGCTTACTGGAATTTAGGATTTGTATTACGACGAGCTAGTGAATTCACTAATTTAAAGGCCATATCTGTATTGTACGACACCCTTGTACGAAGCCAACTCGAATTCAACGCCGGCGTGTGGGCACCGCATGCAGCCAAATACAATCAAATGTTAGAGCGCATTCAAAACAAATTCACACGGTACATATATTTTAAATTATATGGTGTTCATCCTTTCTATCCGTTGATGTATCCAACCCTGTTCGTACTGGGCATGGTTGGATACAACAAATTGGAAACAAGAAGGGATTTGGCTCTCGCATCTTATATGATGATAGTATTCCGGGGCAGGATCTCTAATTCGCATATACTGTGGTTGATGGGACTATGTGTACCAGATGAATACCTTGCACGGCGTTGTCGGCCGCAGTTATTCAAAGTGCCAAACGCTAGAACCAACCTTTTGACTATGGCACCCTTGACGCGAACGCTATGAACATTCAATCGACTGGCCTACAAAATTGATCTATTCGTTTATTCAATTGTAGAATTCAAAAGAGCAATGTTATTTGAAATATGCTATAATAATGTATAATTTTATACAATGACTCTCGTTGATAATTTAATAATATCCTATTTTAGCATAGATTTTAGAATTTTAGATTATAATATTTTTTAACTTACGTACGTTATAAAATGTATAAATTAATTAATTGTTTATGTAATTATTATGTTGACATTAACAGATAATGGTATTACCTAATGGTTTACGTGAACTTACACTATTGCTTTGGGGAAAGCTGTAATAATAGCTGTAATTGGTAATTTAATAAATAAATTAATAAATAAATAAAATATAATATGTAATACTGATATTATTATTATCTATAAAATATGATGGAAAACATATTTAGTGACCTTAGAGAACTAGTATTTTCTGTTCAAAATGGATAAAGGTCTCCAATTCCTTCTCGGATTATAGTCTAATACCTCCTATGGGATTTGTTTCCTTTCGACCCTTATATAACAATCTATTATTCCCATTAATATGTAATATAGCAAACTTCTATGATAACTGTATACCTACAGTAATGATATAATTATAGATTTCTCATTTTAATTGCTCTAATTAAACTTAATATCTGGTTGACCGAGCTTCGCTCGGAATATTTTTGTTGTATTTTTGTCGAATTTATTTAGATATCTATTAATAAAAAATAAAAATTAAATAATGAAAAATATATAAAAAAATACAAAAAGAGAATAATAATAACACTGAGATTCGATCCGACGCCGTTTGAATGCCAAAACAATACTAAAAGGAAACTGCACTACTTCCCAACTGAGCTATCGTAACTCATGATGTCGACGGCAAAATTTGAATTCATATTCTTTTAAAATTTTCTATAACATTTTCTATAAATAAAACCTAGCTAGATCGATTTTTTGGCCTCGAAACCTCTAGTATGCCAAGTTTCATCAAAATAGTTGGTGCCGTTTCCAAGATCCTGAATATATATATATATACAAGAATTGCTCGTTTAAAGATATAAGATAATAGATATTCGCCAAATAACGTCACTAATTTAGAGATGGGCAGATACAGAACGCATAGCAATTGCGCCATTTGATTTTTTAGGCTCGCGTAATATCAAGCTTTATAATATAACCTATCGACACAGTTTCAGATATTGTGCTCTCTGTTGACAACTTTTTAACATAAAAATCCAATAACACTTTTTGACCGACTCGATATCTCACGATAGGCATCCTTACGCTATCGGACGGTACCAAAGAAATATTAGAAAATTGAGTAATGTATTCATGTATTCGTTACATGCAGTAAAACTTACATAAAACAGACACTATCTCGTTCAAATGGAATCTGAGCTGGTGTTTTGTTCCTACAGCTTAAGAAATTTGAATATTGCCACGTTTTTACTCTGCGAGTGAGACATCGACGTTATTACATTTCTTTTGATTTATTCCATACCAGATATCCTTTCCTTTGCGGAAAAAAGACAAGCAGTCGTAATAAGTTCATATTGAAAAGTATAATCTTATAGAGAGACAAATTTTGCTAATTCATTTTTCAGTTTATAAAGCTACACTATTAATTTCTTTTCATTTTGTCTGTATGGTGACAGGTTAAGAATACAAATTGTCATCACCACGTATATTCCGTAGTAGTTGTAATCCACTGATATCATCTAGAGAATGGGCAGCAACGTTCTTCTGATAAACTTCTAACTCGCTCAACTGGTGGGACTATGTTAATGTTATCTCCATGTCTAACAATGAACATCGATACGCTAATGGATATGTGGAATAATTTCATCAAATACTTTTCGTTACAATTCCGCTATTTTATAACTTACTTTAACATTATTATCCCATGTAATTTTTTGTTACTGTTAATATAAGAGAAACTTTTAAGTTATTTTACTACTGAGATACTACTGAGATTTTTTTCAGAAAAACTGCAAAAAAAAGTTTAACCATTTTCAGATGATAACAAATTCTAAGTAAATTTCCGTTGTTCAAATTTTTTTATACGCGAAATTTTACCGGCTAGCTTTATAGATCGTCCGATGCTGAGTAATTTCTTTGAGTCGCTGTGCTGGCACGGAATAGACATCGACAGAAACTAATTAAACTGAACATCGAGCAATCTGGTGAACTAGAAAGTTAATAAGATTTCCTATGAACAGTTGCAAAATATCGTAGAATGTTTGCCTACGTGAGCCATTTCCTACGAACAGTTGCAAAATATCGTAGAACCTCTGACTAGATGAGCTTGCTATGAACCGTTGACCAGATGGGTTGATTTAAGATGAGAATCAATTTGTAAAAGTAGATTAATAATTCGTACTGCGTTACTTTGCCTCACTGTATCAGTGGTTCGCTAAAAGGGTGAGGGGAGAACCTTCCATTGATTACTTAAAAAAGTACTTCATTATTTTCTATTATTCTGCTTAAAGTAAGAAAAAATATTGTGTTAGCTTCCTAAAACTTGGGCAAGGTCTTACGAATGTTACTAATATTGCAAAATATCGCATAACGTAATAAAATTATTGTCCTTATAAAATATAGGTTTTTTTTTTGTGGGCGGGCTGCGGTCGGCGCGCCTCCGCACCACTCCGTCCGGGGCGACAGAGGGGCTTAAGCACGCAACTCCCGCAACCCACCCGAAAACCATGTCGCCTTCATCGTTGGGCCGACCACCGGAGCAGAGTTAACTTGTCGTCAGTGGTCGGCCCGACGGAATACCCCCTACTTGGGGTACCCTCCCATCGACCGACGTCCCCCCCTCGAGGAGGACGTCGGTCTTTCCTCACGCGGTCGGCCTCTCGGCGAGTGACGGACTAATCCCCGGTCACGTTAATTATAAAATATAGGTTAAGAATACCCAATCAATAAAAATAAGATTACCGGAGAAGAAGCGCACAAATTTTATAACTCATGCCACCAGTGTAATATTGTAGATTTATATACCATTCTATTTTATGACGGAAATCCGCGCACTACTCACTAGTAGGGCATAATAGATTATAGTAATGACTTAGTTGAAAAACAATACGAATAGCCGAAAGGACAAATTAAATGCTAACAGATATTTTCAAATGAAATGGAAGGAAGAAATGGAAGGAAGTTCTTCGGTGATGATTGTTGATGTTCTAAAATTATTTAATTTTGGGATAGTGAAAACAAAATTAAATACGACGTTATCCATAGAATAATTCAATTTCACATCGAACACTCGTGTAAATATCAGATAAAATATTTTATATAAAATATTTTGTCTATTTTTTCCTCATGACCGGGATTTTCTGAACCGCGTTCTTGCTAAGTTACGATGGTATTTAGTTACCTTACCGTATTATTTTGTTATATAATTTCAATATAAAAAATAAAGAAAAGAAACGATGAAACTTTATGTTTTCTTATATATTTTCTTGTTTAACTGAAACATTTTTATAATGATCGTATCGAAATCTTAAAGTAAGGCATTACCTATGTGTTATCATTCATTATTTCACCGTAGGGAATTGAAAATCAGTTAAACGATCACCCAGAAAATGGGCAACCAGACACAACACACTCCCCTTTTATTTGGTAGGCTATGGGTCTGGATAAACCCTGCCTAATCTGTCCAGGGCGATGAATGTGCGGCGTGCGGCCCATAACCTACTGTATTCCCTCCACGTTGCCAGTGAGCCGACAACTGGTACAGCCAGCATTAGCCTTCCAAATATCGTCCCCTTCGACGCCCCGGCAGCAAGACAGTGTTGCTAGGGCATTACCTTCACGCAGTCGGCCTCTCTGCGAGTGATGGACTACTTCCCGGTCCATCCACTGCTACTCGCGACTGCGCTGTCCAACTCGCCGGCAGAGCGTGTCGTGATAGAGAAATTCCTCCCGGCCCCGCTCCGCCGCGCCCTTCAGCGTGACAAATGCCTCGCGACCACTTCCTAGTTCCTGATGCTGTTGAGCATCGTTCTAGCGATGGTCGGCACCGACGAATTCACGGAGCTACTCTGCCTAGGTAACGTAGACCTCAAGCGTATGCTGCACCAAGTCCTCGTCGCAATCGCAGTGGTGTAAGGACGGTATCCTCTCCTTCCTCGCGACTTTGTGCAGGTACTTCCCGAAGCAACTATGTCCCGACAAAACCTGCACACATATACTCGCCTGCGGAAACTTAGAACACCAAATGTAATCACCAAAAGGAACGCCCGCCCAGTGTGGCAATTATCGTCCTCGTTTGGAGGACACACATCAGTAGGCGTCGATTTGCTGATGACTGAAAAAAATTTATTGTCTTATTACTCTTATAATGTAATCTATACTTACTAATATTATAAATGTGTGAGTTTGTTCGTTTGTTACGCTTTCACACTTAAATCACTATACCGAATTTAAAAATTCTTTCTTCACTGGAAAGCTAAAATATCAGCGAGTGGCAGGCTGTATTTTAACCCTGTATTCTCACAGGAACGAAAACTACAGGAATTTGTTAGTATTATATATACTCACACAATACAATCCTTGATCCAGATGCCGCTGCGAACAATATCTTGGAATACAGTTTTTTTTTTAATTTTTCAATTCACGGTAGGTTGGGTCAGCTTGTATAATAAATAGATCAAAATTATTAGTTTTAAGCAAAAATAAACACTGACTTAAAAAATACTACTACTAAATCAACGAGTTATCTATACCAATAAATAAAATTGGAGTGTCTTATTTGTAATGTCAAAATAATAGGCTTTTCATGCTCACACGGTTATTTGCACGACACCTATGCCTAAAATAGCGATTAAAAAATTTTTGTCTGTCTGTCTGTTTGTTCCGGGTAATCTTCAAAACGGCTGGATCGATTTCAAAAATTCTTTCACCAATGGAAAGCTATAATATCAGGGCGTAAACTAGGCTATATTTTATCCCGGCATTCCCACGGGAACGGGAACTACGCGGGTAAAACGACTAAAACCGAAGCGAAGCAAGGGCGGGTTGCTAGTTAAAAAATAAGAAAGGGATTGCAAAAATATGTTCGATTTATCGGTTTAGATAGGTAGGTACTAACTTACTTACACTTAGGTAGGTTACCTTGGTATTTTTGAAGGCGGTTTTACTTTTACTTAAAAATTATAAATTATAAAGTTATGGTATTTTAAACACCGTAATTCTATACTTTAATCAAATATTTATTCATAGTATTTATTCTGGTAATACCCGCAGATTTGCAGAGTATTACTAATCTATAAAAAAAACAAATACAGTCTGAAATTAATCTGTTTTTGTTATGCCCTACGAAATATATTCTTTAGAACTGCTACATTATATTTGCAAAATGTTAAGAATATGTCTGCATTCGCACGATTTCTCGCTTTTGTAACTGCAAGAGAGCTAGGATTTATTTAGTGCACCAAACTAATTGAATAGTACATACAATGATGCTAAAGCGCACGATTTTAACTTGAGAACTGCAACTGCACACAAAAACTACCATACTTCTAGCATTTTTGATAAGAAAATATTGAATGATCTCCTACTCCTTGAAATTTAGCAAAGGTTTGTTTCGCGCATTTCATATGCTATGTATTATGATATAATTTTGAATGTCAGCACATTAGACACGTACTTTTATTGCAAAATCATAATCATTTTCGTATTAAAATTCTGGTATCAACTTGCTATATTGCTTGTACATGATCTATTCTTTCTGGCATTTGAAGATCATGCATGCGAAAGATATGAGATTTGTAAAAAAATGTATGGCTTTAAGAATAGATAGCTAGATATACGAGGCAGTAGCTATTAGGCATGTAGAAGCTGTACAATAATTTTACTGAATCACTGTATAAAGCCACGCACATCACAAGTAATTTTCACAAAGCACGTATAGGGCTACAGAAAAATGTAACAACAAAGTTGTTAGATCTGTCTGAATTGTTTCTTCGTGGCGCAATCAAGCTTCGCGAGACGCTTGCTTACTGAGTCACATTGTTTCAGAAGACCTTTGCTCTTGGCCCCTTACAAATTCACCGCTGTTTTATCGTTTTATTAGCTTTGTTTTGGAAGTTTTCTTTTCTCGTTCTCTTTAGATTTCTATTATGTCTTTGAGGTCTGTTTTCGCTTTTTTACAATATCTATTTAAAATATAATACGCATTTGAAGACTCGTTTTGCCATTTCTGTGAATTATTCGCCATTTCGGCTTAGTTTTGTATGTACAGTTAGCTGTTTTACGTAATATATATTGCACACATAAATGTACTATACACATAATATACGTTGTTTGAACAATCTGTTGAAATAAGATAATAAAACACGTTAACATTATTTTCAATTTATTAACATTTTTCATACATATCTGTTCTTTATATCCTTATACATAATTTCTTTCTTACTGAAATGTTTTTTTCTCGAGAGTTATAATCGGATTGCATACTGTTTGGTAATGTGGTTTGATAGAAGGACATCCTAGATTTCCAAAATATATCGTCTATCGTCCGAGTAATTGGTTCGAACCTCCTCGATGATAGGAGGAAAGTCAACCTATTATGGCAACCTACTATGGCAAGTCAAACGATTTAAAATAGGACTGAATTTTTCTTTCTCTTGTAGTGGTGTTCTGCTGACATCTCACAGTCGTAGCAGATGTCTACAACAATCCCGGGAAGAAATAGTGAAAGTATTTATTCTCCTTCACTAAATGATAAATATGAGTTTTGTATTTGCATTTAATACCTAAGAACCTTACCTTACCGTAACTTTACCTACCTAATTTTGTATGCACTGATGACGTGCGTAGAACGTAATCAAGACGCTCAGCAAACGTATAAATAAAGTCATGGCTGTCTCACGTCCAACTAGTCATCATTATTATATATCTGTATATATAAATTTATCCACACAGTATTAGTTATTAAACTTGGATCCACAATTGTTGACATAAATATTTTTCTATCTTTGTATCGTTACAAACGTGTAATATCTGCTAAAACGTATTAGTAACGTACAGAGGTTACGCTAATCAAATACATGTGTCATGAGCGCACAAAAAAAATGTGATGTGCAATTATTATAAAATGCGTACATTGTATGTGGTAATATTTAATTGAGTGAAAAAGTGCAAGACTAGTCTTCTCGCAATTTGATGAGAATATTGATGCCCAAATGAGAGCTCAACGATATGATCAACATTAAACTATATGTATTGCTGATTTATTATCGCACTTGGAAATTTTGTATCGGTTGCTGAGATAATATATATTAAAAAATTGTATTATTCAGTTTACAGTTGATTACCAATGATAGTCACTCTAACCATCCACTTACCTACCGTTAGATATAGGCCTTTTCGTGGGAAGGAAATGTCATAATTAGGCAGGGTATAATAATACAGGTGGTTTGGTAATCATAGCTGTGTTAATTTCTCTAGGAAAGTAATGTCCTTTCTCTTGATGACCCCTGATTTTTACAAGTGCGAGCAAGTAAGCGCTGGTAACATTGTAATCTTATACATTCTTAACCCGTCATTAGGCAAGTATTGCCACACTAATGTACATATAGTTTGCTATAATTATAGTAAACTAAATATATGTAAAAATCTTGTAAAAATCATCTTGTCATTATTCTTTTTATAGAATCATGCCTTTATCCCCGAAGTGCGCCAGACGACAGCACACCTAATTGTTTTCTCGTAATTCATTTTCATATAGGTGTCTAAGGGCAAGTATATGTATAACGATTAAACTTTTGAAGGCAACCATATTTTTACCAATCCCAGATTAGCTCCAGGCCCTTATGACTGCTAGTTGTAACCCTATGGGAGTTGGACCTACATTGCAATCCATTTATTGCTACTCCCGCGGTAAAAAGTATGACGACATTTTCATGCTACACTTACTTTGAAATACATAATTTAGGATGAGAGTGTAGATTAATGGCGAGCCTTATAACGTTACCATTTATTCGAAACATTCTCACGGTTTCTATTGCTGTATATTTTTCTTCAATATCGCATTCAAATATCATCTCAATAATATCACTGTTTGTCTTGAAAAAATCCATGTCACTTTTTTTGATATGAGCATATTACTAAAAATGGTGAAAAATCAGACCTTGTACTATATTTTCAAGTACTATAACGACAAATAGGCTAGTTTTGGCATCGGATATTTCTTGTTGGAAGCGCCGATAACTGCGCTATCGACCACAACTACAATTAAAACTAGACATGTTACAATGACATAAAAAAATAAGTGTGAATACAAATAAGTGTGAAATTTGATGTAAATATCATATGTAAAAAAAGTGACGATGAGAAAATTTTTATGTATATGATGTGTTAAAAATATTAAATTAAGTTAAAGAATACGTTCATATAATTTATGCTCATAAAAGTGTTTTCGTTGCGTCAATGTGAATCGTATAGATCTTATGGATTCGCTTCCTGTGCTCGCTCAGATAAAAGAACATTTTCTATCCAGCCAAGCTCTTTTTATATTGTAATAAACGTGTTAATATAGTAGTGGGTTTTAATTGTCTTATTACGTAATTTATTTAAAGTTATTGTTTTCAGTAAATCAAGTAGCTGTGATTCTTAGATTATGCCTCTGACGAAGGATATGTACCGGTCCTAGTTTTCAATGCAATTCTCGAAGTTGTCGATCATTATGTTTACCTAGGACAAACAGTCCAGTTAGGTAGATCCAATTTCGAGAAAGAGATCAGCCGACGAATCCAACTCGGTTGGGCAGCGTTCGGGTAACTTAAGAGGATCTTCTCGTCCAACATACCTGTGTCTGAAAACACAGGTCTACGACCAGTGTGTGTTACCAGTGATGACTTACGGCACGGAAACGTGGTCCCTAAATGTAGGCCTCATAACAAGGCTCCAAGTCTTTCAGCGTGCTATGGAGCGGGCTATGCTACTCATGTATATACTGCTAAATAATAGTGTTGTAATTCTTTTATAGTCTCCAGCGTAAATAGTCGTTTCATTATGCTAGGAACTATATTTTGAGTAAAATAATAATATAAATATTAAAGGATATAACTGTATTTGCGCACATCCAACACTTGTAATTCCGTCTTGAATTATTCAGTGGCGATATAACACTCTCGTCTAGCGGCCACTGCACCGTTTCTAAATATACAGGTAAGTCGATTGTTTATTCCTCCTTGGATATATGTACATCTCTAAATTGAAATCTATGACGAATCTCACTAAGCGGCTTATGTATTAAACATTTCATAAATATTGGTCCATTAAAGTATTACACGCTCGCACTCATCCTGAAATTCGGCGATTATATTAACGGTTTTTACTATATACACATTATTTTTCTATTTAAATATTATATTGCTTTGGCAGCTCAATATTTCGATAATACGCTTCGATGATTTTTGCAATGAGAGGATTTAGCCGTTTTAATAAAACATGCATGATGGGATAACAAAGATGAATCGAGATGCGGATTTTCATCGTGCCTCGCTCAAACTGAGGGTTACGAGTTAGATGAAGTCACGTCGTGAGCGCGTGAACATGGGTGGTATAACAGATAACGCACTATATAAGTCTAAAGTGTCGGCTAGTTCACGTATATTTAAACTTTTATAATAGTACAACCCCGACGCCTACATAAATCACATGATTCTTCCTTCACTATATCTTGCTTCAATTTAAATAGGTCATTCCTGAGCGGCCTTTCATGGACATGTTTTCCTTAGTTCAAATTTAATAAGTTTTATAACCGTATTAATATCTATTCTATCTATTTTTTGATAACTCTATGCTTATATAATTATTATTAGTGTCACAATATTTATCATAGTGTTTATGCGGAAGTATATTAATTACAATAAATGTCATTATTATTGTAATTTTTAAATTTTTTCAGCCTTATAATGGAAGAAGTCTTATAACTATGGCCTAACACTTAAACAAATTTGACGCTGTAAAGTCCATAAAATCTGTCTTGTTTCTTATGAAACAAAAATGAGGGCAAACCTAACAAGAGTAGCGAACACTTTAAGTAGCTACTCTCTCATTACTTAATATCTCAAACACAACATTAACTTAAAGAGGCATGACTTAAAACATAAGCCACTGTAAGGAAAACGTTGGAGCCCGGCCGCCTGCTTAATTTCTGTTTAACAAATACACGCAAAACGAGTACTAATACTACAGCTTAGGTATATATTACTGTAAAATGTAAAATTTATACCTGGGACTTATTTAAAGCAAGCATATTTTCCAAAGCCGAGTCAACGAGTAAAATTACATGACTGTTCGGGGCGTCTACCTCAACTTCGAGGTATTTAGAGGCCTATTAAAACTCCGTCGGGACTCGGAAGACCTGCACAGATTAACATAGGAAACGGGTATTATACGCACACTCGGCTTTGCTTTTACCTTTATTGTTATATTACATTATTCATTAGTTTTTTTGGGTTACGAATAGGAAGTTTCGACATAAAACAAAATACTATTTACTTTTTTCGTAAAGTTTCTCATGGTAGATAATTTCGTTTTCTTTACAATACTTATGAACCATTTTAATGTCTCGGAATTGGTGATATTTTTTCTATCCTAGAAGAAAATAAAATCTAGAAATAAAGCACTAAAACTCTCTTTTCCATCAAATTATAGTTTTCTTTTTTCATCCATACTGAGGCTAGGCTCGTGACCAAAAGGAGTACAGATATAAATTAAAAATGTCAAGGATTGTTATAATTATTTATAATCTTACCAATATTTTAATGAATTGAACATGTTTCTAATAAAATAATAAATAATTAAAATTATCTTTTTGTGGGCTTATCTGGGGGCACGGCAGTGCCCCCGCCAAGTTGAGCAAAAAAAAAGAAGTCGGGCAAAACGCAATACTGCCGTAACATACTTTTCTCGAAGCCATTCAGGCCATTTTCAACCCCCTATAACTTCGTAGTTAATAAAGCTAGAAAGCTATTTTTTTAGTAACCTAGCAGAAATTGCATACACATTGTGTATTTCAAATTTCATTCAATTTGAACCAATAGTTTAAGAATTATAACTAGTCAAAATTTCGCAATTTTGTCACTCACTGACTGACTGACCGATCATCAATATTAAAGTGGCACTTCTAGCAGACATAGAAGCTTCAAATTTAGAATACAATTAGTGTTTAGTGTATAAATGAAGGAAAAATTATGAAACATTATAATTTTCATCCAGTTTCCGAGATACACTAACTGTATAAATTATTTTGTAAACTCATATAAATATATAGGATTACAAAGTTACATTTGCAGTTAATGAAATGTAACTTTGTAAAAGATAAGAATACATTTGTCGCCATCATTGCTTCTCTATGGGAATCGTAACAACCGGCTAAAGACTACGCAGATGACGTAGTGGTTATGATACCAACGTACCGTGCTAGTGTCGCGGGTTCGAATTCCATGCAAGACAACACCTTGTACGATCCACAAATTGTTGTTCTGAGTCTGAATGTAATTTGTGTCGGTTCTTTCCGTATGGTGACGAAGTAAGAATACAATTCACCACTCTCTATCTTGCCCGTGGATATCGTATAAGACGACTATGGGATATAATATGCACATACCATCTATGCAAGAGAAGGAAAACTCGAAATGAAACCCTATATCAACATGTATGACCGGCATGGTATAGTGGGTTCGATTCCCTCCCATTGTGGAGGAGGCCCGAGCCCAATAATGGGACATACGAGGGCTGCAATGATGATGCGATGTTGAATTATATGTTTGTAAAGTCCCCCATAATATAAGGATTATTATTACCTTACTGCAAGGCGTTGGTCATTAAAAAAAAAGATTAAACAGGAAGGAGAGTGGGCAGCAGCTCTCGCCGGGGAAATGTATGATATCTCACTGCGAAACCAACTCGCCTACCAAACGTGGTGACTACGTCATTATTCCTCATAAGGCGAAGAAAAATAAGCTCTAATCATGGCAACTCTGGTACCCTTGAGCGTCGTTGGATGCAGGTGCCACAGTACCGCACTTTATGGTGAAGCATGAGGGGGGTCTATGTTCTACAGTGGACTGCGATAGGCTGAATGATGATTGGCATAATAGGTGTAGACAGATACCTAGATATAATTATGTTCAAAGATAACTTGTAAAATGATCAATCAACTAAATGAAAAAGCAAGAGTGGGACGTGTCTTATGAAATTGTACCAAAATCTCCTAAAATATTAAGCAAACTAAATTACCTTAAATTTATCTGAAAGAAAGAACGCCATCATTAGGCTCGATTGCCATCAAAGTGGAGAGAAGACTAAAGGAGATGTGTTTCGAAAAACCAATCACATCTCTCCGCTTAGTTTAGGTAGAATTGACTCAAGCGGAAAGGAGAGATGTCTCAATTTTCAGAGTGTGCTCTAAGAAAATACTTTGTTGGTATTCAAGAAGTAGAAGGTACCGGAAGGGCAAATAAGTAGGTCTATCTACAAAACGGAATGAGATACCATCAAAAACAAGACTTGTAAAAAGAAGCCAAGCCTCGCAACTGAGTTCTCCTACCATAAAAACTTGTGAGATCCATGTTATTCCAAGTCGGTTAACTCATTGAATCCCTGTTTAAGGGACCTTTCTACTTAAGTTATTACGTAAATAGCTAACCTAACAACTTCTTATAGTGACTATATCAATATGAAAGATCTTTTATGTTTTAAATAAACAGAATGACTTGGCAATCGCATGAAAACACACCTCACAAGTAATACATATTATATTAAATTGTACTAAACATAGTGCGATTGCCAAGTCAATTATTAGTACAAGTATTTCTATTTACCGTTATTCGGGGTAATTGTTCGTTTTCCAGAATGGCGTTTAGAAATTCAATATGACTGAAAATTTATCCTCCTCAATGGAGTCGTTTTAAAATTGGTTATTGTATGTAATGACACTAGTAAAGTTATAATTTTAAAATAATGCATTATACTTATTTATATCGAATAACATTGGGTATGTACTAAATATATATTAAATACATCATTTAGGGATCTGACATAGCTTGCAGCAACTGCCTGTGAATTTTACTACAATTTCAGTTTAAGTATATGGAGAGCAAGTTAGTATACTGCATAATCAAATTACCCAACCCTTTTCCCTGCTATGGTCCGTCGTCCACCGAATTCGAGGAATGGAAGGCTCGAAGATCGTCATGGTATCCTGTATGATTCCTCTTGATCTATTAAACCACAGCCTTGATATCGCTGGCTCTCCTCGTAGGTTAGACCTATTTTTCTAGGATCTTTCCTTCTAAAGGTATTCGGTTCTTTGACAGTATTGTCATATTTCGATACTTCAACTAAATAAGTCTTATCGCGTGTCACATTGAGTTTATTTAATTACAAAGTGACATCCATCAGTGACATAAATTTGAAACCGATACCCAGTAAAAATATTGTGTACGCCATCTTGAATTTTAAAAATACACGTCAAATATTAATTTATACTTTCAAACCTCCGGAAATAAGGCAATCGATACTTGTGTTGATTTTGTAAAAAAAATGACGCTTGCCTTCTTGTATTGGGAAAGTTTGTTTCAAAATATAAAATAACGAATGCCAATTGGGTCTGCGTTAGTGCGATTTATATTCATATTCATTATTCGCTTAAAAGACTTACGGTGACTACAAAAATTTTAATATATTTCACTCGTATTCATATAAAAGTAATGATATATTGATATTAATTAAAATTTCGCGTGCTCTATTTTAGACATACATAATTAATGAACAGTAAGAACACGAAATGTTATATAGATTTTTAGCTTAACAGTTTTACAGTATTTCGACTTACTTTTCTACAAAGCATTAAAGTTTTAAAGCCCTACTATAGCACTTAATTGAGTGATCTACTATCAAATGGATAGATGTTATCTGCATATTATAATCCCTTAGTCGTTTTTTTTACAATTTTCTTCTATATCTGTAATGTACGAACATCGGGTTGTTAAAATTTTATTATATGCATACGTAAATGGTAAAATGCGTTTTCTCACAGCATGTGTTATTAATCTTATACAATACTGAACATTGTTCTGCATAGATATGTATGTATATTGCCGAGAAGAGTTATTTAGACTGTAATAGATATTACGTAATGACAGCTCGAGATTAACTACGAAATAATTACTCTTAAGTAATAAGAGTAATAATAAAATAATCCTCAATTCCCCGAGAGATTATAATATCAAATCTCAAATTTCTGTGTTTGCTCTCAAATCACTAATATAGCACTAAGATGAGATGATGAACATTGATTCTGATAACTCCACATACACGAGCTCTTCTGTGAACGATGATGATGATCGGCACCAAAAGCGACTAATTTTGCTATAAATAAAAATAAACGCTGGTGTAAAAATCGCTACTTATGTGGGAAATGATCTACTGTTTTGTTTCAACTTAAACGTCAGGGTCTTGAGCTCTGAAAATACCAACTTTTAACAGAATATCTTTTAGCATCACGCAGCGAAGACGATGTTCATGAATAATGTATAAAATGCTACTGCCAGTGAACCATTTGATCATCTGATAACATTGCTCTTATTTATAAAGGGCTAGTTAATCCTGTCTTCCGAATTTTAACAAGTTTTGGACGATGTTTTGAACCTTAGTCAATTTGCGGGCTTCGTTGCAAATGTTTTGGATATGAAGAATATTTACACAGTTTTACATTTTTATACTTCAATTAACTTATTTGTAGAAATAACGTCAATATATTATGCTTCTTCACTAATAACTAATGGTTAAATTTTTTTTAATGTATTTCACTCAAGATGTATTATCAAGATGGATGATGAGATGTATAATCTTATAAGTGTTTCTTTTAGAATCACTAAATCATATATTCAAATATCTCTAAATATTAATATTGATCTTTGCTTTTAATTTTTCTTCTGTTTAAGTTTATCTTCATTTGTAATGTATATACATATATCCTTTTTTAAACGGGGTAGAAAAACAGCACCTTTTTCATTGAAGGCAGCGACCTAGGCGTGTCCCTCATACTGCAAAGCAGCAATATCACTTACAATCACGTGTGCTGTTTGCTCGTTTGCCACCATTGGCAACAAGAAAATATACAAATTTGTTATTATAGACATTTTTCTTTGTAAATCGACTTATATATCAGCTAAAAGTTCCAAGGTAAGATTCTGTTTTAGTTATATAACCCGCATACATTTAGACTTCTGATTTCCATACTTTCAATATTGTCCCATTTTGATGTGAATAATTCTTACACATGGTGACATTTTACGAATTAAATAACTGTTGCTGCTAACAATTTTTTACCTGCATCGACAAATGGACTAGCTTCCCCATCGTAGTACCAATATCTCAGAAAATTGACGTCTGACTTATATCAATTTGCCACTGCGCTTCGTTCAGTGAGCGCGCGAATCGGATATGCAAACGCCATCAGGTTGGCTATTGGATTGTCTGCGACCAAAGGCAATAAAAATTTATAGTCAAAATTATCTATATTGTGTATCTACTGCAACAGAAGGGAAAGTTGGACTACTGTAAATGTGTGGATCACCAGGAGAATGTATAACAGCACTCTACTAGGTAACTTATAACACCAACTGAAATTTCCGATTCACATTCCACATGTGACGATTATGGTATTTCTTCCTTGGCCAGGGCTATATCTGTTAGTAATGTCTATATATTGATGGATGTATAGGTACCACACTAGACTGTTGGTCTGAGATTTCAGCTAAAGTTTTATTCTCTTGCACGGTTATTGCGTCAACGTTATTACCCAACCTCAGGAGGGAAAAATGGAGACAATATGTCAATATAGTGAAAAATTGTGATATATTCTTTGTATTAATCCCCCCTCGGGGAGGACGTCGGTCTTTCCTCACGCGGTCGGCCTCTCGGCGGGTGACGGACTAATTCCCCGATCACGTCACCTGCGGTCTCGGCTAGGGCGGCATGAGGTGCAGGTAATCGCGCCTACGGTGCCCCAATCGCCGGCGGCGGATCGCCTCATCGAGGCTGCGCTCCTCGCGCGGACGATCCGCCGCCTTCTTCAGCGAGACTACTGCCTCGCAGAAGGCTGCAATCGCGTCCCAGTTCCTGACGCTGTCAAGCATCGCCCTGGCGATGGTCGGCAGCGTTAGGTCGGCATCGATGATTGCGACGAGTTCACGACGCTGCTCTGCCCAAGCGGCACAGACCTCGAGCGTATGCTGCGCCGTGTCCTCGTCGCAATCACAGTGATGGCAGGACGGTGTACTCTCCCTCCTAACGACCGTGTACAGGTATTTGGCGAAGCATCCATGCCCCGCCAACACCTGCACCAGTCGGAAGGAAAGCACCCCGTGCCATTAATCCTTCCCGTAAGGATGACTATGCTTAATCAGTATTACAAAAGTTTCTGTTAAATTTGGAACTAGAATATTGTCTGATGAAAAAAACTATGCTCCGCTTTTTGTAAGACCTCCTTTGTAACTATACATACGGGACCACGAAGCGAATGTTACCTGTAGCTAGCTAGCAATAACATCCAGAGGTGATAACAGTGGCCATATTAGAACACACAACTCTAACATTATACGTACAAATAAAAGTTACCGTTATCGTTTTATTGTTATTGCGATGTGATGTATGAAAAATGTAATTCGACTTTTCCCCCGAAATTGTACCTACGAGAAAATAAAGACATTTTTATTGTTTGTTCTTTTCGGGTATTGTTTTATTTTTGTGTTGTTTCTCCTTTATACAGCGATATGTGAAGTACATAATCAAAAAGTGGGCAGTATTACACATATACTGAAGAAATAAGAAAAGATTAAGACTGTTTGAACTATAGAAAATTATTTATTTTAACTTAATTAACGACATGACATTGCACTATGAACTTATATATACAAGAAGGTTCCTAGACAAGTTAACGCGCAGGTATGCGTATGTGTGTATTGCTATTAAATTGTAACTAGGCGCTACGCTTGTCTGCGTTTCTCCCAACATATACATTTATAAATAGGCGCACGTGTTTTGTTTTATAACGTGTATCCATACTTTAATAATATGTTATAACAGATAGCATATTGTTTTAAGTTGTCTCCCTGACCTGGCAAGATTTCCACGCAGCTTAATTATTGGTGCTATCCACAATAATTATTCAGTGTTTTACATTAACTGTAAAAGTAGTTTACAATTAATTTAAAACATCGAGTGGTATGGTGAAGTCACTGCAACCCAAGGATTTATTTATTCTATGGAATTTATGTAGGTACTAAAATAAGCAAAACTTATTGTCAGATTCGAGTTGATGCGTAAAACGACAAATATTAAGCTTTTTAGCAAAAAACCGTTGTAAAGATTGTCCGACTTAACTCTCGAATAAAAACTTGATTAAAGTCGTTCCATTATCCTATATCTATTGAATACAATCGAATAGATCGAAAACTAGTATACATCAATTTACACAGAATGAACTTGGATATTATTCACCACTTTCTACCTTGCCCATGGATGTCGTAAAAGACGACTAATGAATACAATACATATATAACAACTATACAAGAGAAAGAAAACTTGAAACAAAACCCTATACTAAGCTGCCTGACCAGCATGGTATAGTAAGGTCAGTTTCTCTCCTTTTCTGCAGGAGCCCAGCAGTGGGACGTATATAAGCCGAGATATTGATGAAGATGAGGAACAGGGATATTAATTTTTAGTTTATTTATCGTTTAAACTTAGGTACATAAAAATTAACAATATAAAAAATTAAAGTTGTATTAGTGGGTACTGCCACAATTATTTCACTGTAGTTAAAACAGTGAATGTTGATAATATACATACATTCCATTGGTCGTTTTGTTTCTTCCATTGTGGTAAGTATCATAAGTAATCTTACAAAAAAAAATAGTCTGTTTCTTTCACTAGTCCCTTGAAATGACAATGCTTTCTTTTTATAGTCTAACAACTTTTGGCTCAAAGGGTTTAAATAAAGATTATACGTATATTGTAAATAAAACTACTTTTATGGATTATATCGCGTTTGTATTTGATTTATGATTGCCCGACGTTTCGAACACTTTGCAGCATTCATGGTCACGGGCGGACTAAGGTGTCTCACATCCAACAAGTAATCGTTATTACAGACATTTATAATTATCTACCCGATACAGAAAATTAGTTATAAATTTATTAAATTGTGACCCACATTTTAGTACAAATTTATTGCCAGTGTAAGAAGAAAATAATTCTATATGAAAAAATTATATTGTTTATGGTTAGTAATTATTAATTATTAAATTTTTAGCAATTATTGTTACAATTTGTTGATTTAAAACTAACAAAACTAATATACTACCACCGGATCGGAACGCGGCCACACTGAGAAAGATCCGGCAAGAAAACTCAGGGGACATGATGCTAAATTAATATTGATTTTTAATTTTAGATGCGGCTTACTTTGTCTTACTAAAAGATTTTTGATTTATAAAATTATCTTTAACTATTATTATTGTGGGTCAAATCTATACAATAAGTGCTCACAGTATCATGTAGTCTTGTGGTGGTCTCTTTGGATTTATTTTTAATTATGTTTATAACAGGATCCCAGCTTGATGGTAATACCCAGCCATCCTCTCTATTGAAATTTTTGTGTTTTTTGATTTCAATAGCCTCGCGTACCATTCTAGGCAGGTATCGGTGTTCCTTTGCGAGGACTTGAGGTTTATCAAACCTAATGTTATGGCGGGAGCGGTCCTGACTATGTTCACAGACTGCAGACTTAGTGTAACGGCGGTGCTTCACATCAGCTATGTGTTCTTTGACCCGAGTTCTTATGGATCTCTTTGTTTGCCTAATATAAGAGAGACCACAGTCACAGTCAAGTTTATAAACTCCTGCATCTTGTAGAGATAGATCTGGCACTTGACAGGTGGTAAGAACTGACTTATCCTTTTGAGTGGCTTAAAATAAGTTTTTATGGAAGCCCGTTTCAGGATATAGCCAATCTTGTCAGTGACTCCTTTCACATAAGGTAGTACTGCAGGGAGGCGCTCAACTGTGGGTAGTTTCACACGGTCTCTGCGACGGGGGCGTGGAACTTGCAGCTTGTTTGCACGTAGAACCTGCTTGACATGCTGCAGCTCCCCAGCCAGGTACTCCTCGTCACAGATTCCTCGTGCTCTCTGCAACTAAGATTTAGACACGGTAGCTAACTGTGAAGGGGGATGATGAGAATCTCCGTTCAGATATCTGTCAGTATGTGTTGCCGTAAAAGTAGTTTTATTTACAATGTGTAGTGCTCGCGTAAACATCAGATATTTATTCATTATACTTATAACTTTTTTGCTAATTTTCACCAAAACAACATCTAAATTTTAGGTAATACTTAAGGTTATATAAAGCTCATGTTAATGTCGAATGACATAGTATTATGTACCATGTGGAAGGCCTGAGAGGATCCCTAAAATGTTGGTGTTGTTTATGTAAATAAGACTTAGTCCCACAAAGTAGTATTGAATCTTAGATTGTGTGGTCAGAAAAATATAATAACATTTTTCGCTCGAATTGGAACTTCGGACCTCGATCTAGCTATGTTTTATTTATAGAAAATGTTGTTTTGTCGGTGTTTTTAGCTAATCAATACAATGACATAAAATGACAATAGAATATGGATTCAAATTTCGCCGTCAACGTCAAGAGTGGCGATAGCTCAGTTGAGAAGTTGTCCAGTTTTCTTTTTGTTTTGTTTTGGCATTCAAACAGCGTCGGATCGAATCTCGGTGTTATTATTATTCTTTTTTTGTAATTTGATATTTTTTTCATTATTTAATTTTTATTTTTTATTAATATATATCTAAATAAATTCGACAAAAATTCAACAAAAATATTCCGGTCAACCAGATATTTTTATTAAACAGTATATTTTATTATCTGTAATTATATGGTGGCGTATTTACGTATTTATTACCTTAATATAGTATAAGATAACGTGACATTCACTTAAAAAAAATATATCGCGAATTTCCCCACAAATTACCAAAACATAGAGTAAAGTTACAAACATTCGTGTCCGTCGCCATTCGCTTCAATACTCCAGTAATGAGCCCAAGACAATATTTTATTGTCTGTTTGGACCAGGATAAATTGTGATAGATGATCTTAGGCGTCTTCCAGATTTGGAGCCAGTTCTATCTGTCTTACAATTTATATCGGGGGTTTATTGTGAGTATATTTCTTTTATGCACACACAGAGTGTTTATTTCTATGGCTCGTTTTATGTGGCTGAATAACGCGTTTTTCGCATTCATCACTCACCTAATGAAATATGTGTATGTAGTTCAAATGTGGTGGTACTTTTTATTATAACTCTAGCTCTTAGTCTCTTTTCCGAGTCTACGTCGTGCTTTTGAAACGCCCGAGTCCGTAACTTTTTTCTTTAAAAACTAATGACGGTATTGATACAATTTGTGTTCTTCCTAAAACACAAGTGTAAGAAATAGAAAGCAGCGCCTAAGCCATGGTTTATGACTATATGATTTACGGCTGTTTTGTCAGTTAATGTTCCTTTACTTTTACAACTTTGATATATTGAAATAAACCATTGCCAAGAAGCGTTACGATAACTCTATCTACACTTACGTGAAATCAATGTGACAGACATCAATATAACTGAGGATATTGACAAAATATTTACATATGCATATCAGCCGAAATTCCGCCCTTAACCCATTAACGACCGAGAACCGTATTTTTTTTCATCATTTTTAAGGCAAATTCTCATCATTAAAAAACGAGAATATTCAAATCAAAAATATGGTGTCCCATACTTTGCAGTGTGCACTTTCAGAATCTGGGATTAAAATTGCGTTTTTCCCACTACAAAAAAAAATATGGCCGCATTTAAACAAAAAAAAAACCACGACAAATCGAAAACATTTTTGTCATGATTTTTTTCTCATAGAAAACGGCGAACGGCGACCCTCTCTTCTTTTTCAACCGTGCACTAGAGTGCACTAAATATTTGTAGCTGAAAGACGAATGTTTTAATTAAATATCAATAGTTTCCCTCGAAATGGCGTTTTTCACCCCTTGCGTGGCAAGCAAAATTTCACGTTTCGCTGAAAGTAGAAAGAAAATCAGATTTTGACGAAAATTGGTATCCTGGGGTTTTTTAGGTCTCATTACGATTCTACCCTCAATATTTAAAAATTCAAGATGGTGGATCCAATATGGCCGACCAAAAATCCAAAAACTTATTTGAATCGGGTGACTAGTACACACGGGGGTTTTCGAAGTCGATAATTACGATTCTGCCCTCAAAATTTGAAAATTCAAGATGACGGATACAATATGGCCGACCGAAAATCCAAACACTTATGTATTTGAATCGGGTGAAATTGAGCATTCGGGTCGATCGCCATCTTGAACTTACAAATTTTGAGTGCAGTATTATAATTAGGGACCCTGAAAATCCCCGAGTGCCCAATTTCAAAAGAGGGGGTCATTTGGCGTTTTCTACGAGAAAAAAATCATGAAAAAAGTATTTTCGATTTCTCGTGGTTTTCTTTTTTGGTTAAAAGTGGCCTTTTTTCTTGTAGGAAAATTGCAATTTCAACTCCATATTCTGAAAGAACACACTGCAAAGTACGGGCAACCATATTTTTCATTTAAAAATTCTCGTTTATTAATGACGAGAATTTCTCTTATAAATGATGAAAAAAAAAATACGATACTCAGTCGATAATGGGTTAATGTGGCTGGCACGGCACAAATTTTACAATTGTTTAATACACATATTCTAACTCGACTCATATGTGTCACTTTTTTTTTCATCAAGAATCATTTATATATACTTCATCATATAAATATCGATTATTAAATTAGTTAGTGATTAATTAGGTGCTTAAAAATATGTAAAATTAAAGATATTCTACATGATCTGTATTCAATTCTACAAACAATCAATTGCTTGACTTGATAAAATGTACTTATACCCCATAAGTAAGTAAGCCTAAAAATAGAAGACATGCCACATTCTTATTAACTGTGAAACGTGTGGCGAAAATACTGACACGAATACTTTATCCTTGTCTGGGTAAATGATTGCTGTAGATTGTGAATGTTGTGTGCGTGTGCAGTAAAGCTGATCATGAAAATCTACTGTCTTCTTTAGACAAATGAGGAGGCTCGGGGAGGCAGCGAGGTCACGTGGCTCACTGTAGGTGACATTTGACCGAAGGTTCACTTCCACTAAAACACCTAACGCCGGCCGTCTCCCTACAATTTCCGCCCTCCAAATTACACCCTTGGTCTCTGAGCTCCGTCCGTGAAAACACCCCGAGAAATCCCAACGTTTTACTTTTTATATCTCTGCTTATCTTGGTATATAACAATGTAGGCGTTCGTACACCGCTTTTAATACAGTCCTCACTAAATCTGGCTTTTACGATATTAGGGAAATGATTTACATTTATTTAACACAAGTAAGATGGAACTAAAAGTAAAACGGAGCAAAGTTAACTTGTCATTTAGATTTTTTTAAAAAGCGTTGATAAAAGACTGCTATTAAATTTGATTATTTAAAGGATTTATAATTATACAATAATATACATCGTACTGAAACTGAACCTTATATAATGCATTTATATAATACATTTTATTCTTCACAATACACCCGCTGTTTCGTTTGTATATAACGCCGGACGAGATTGTTTAAAAATATTGTTTTGTTTGCTTCGAAGATATAGCAATTTTTCTGCATAAAAGGTACTTTTCTCTACCTTTAACAACGTGTATGGAAAACTAATGCTTTATCATACGTATTAGTTTAAGTCTGGAAAGGTAAAGAGATTCTATTCTCCCTAAGCTGTCAATCTATAAATAAAGTAGTTTTATCTGATATCAGTCGTCATTTATTTACTACGTGTTAAACTATCGTACGCTCTGTGTGGTGACGGAGTAATAATACAATTTACCACCCCCTCTCTTGCCCGTGGGTGTCGTAAAAGACGACTAAGGGATATAATGTGCATTTAACATCTATGCAAAAGAAGGAAAAGTCGAAATAGAACCTTATACCAACACGTCTGACCAGCGTGGTATAGTAGGTCCATTTACCTCTCATCGTGAAGGAGGCTCGAGCCCAACAGTGGGTCGTCTATGAGCTGTGATGATAATGATGATGATGAAACTATCGTACAGCGTTCGTTTTAAACTTATTGCGTCCCTATAACTCTTCAAATTAAGAGATCACAAGTTCATGTGATAAACAGGCACGGCTAGTTCCGCTTACACTTCGTATGTTACATTTTCTAATAATTATTATTACGCGTAGGTGTTTGAGTTTTCCTATTTCTGTCAATTGAATTGTTGTTGTTGAAAGGTTAATACAAAGAATAGTCTTATACATTTTCTTATTACGGAATTTAATATTACACGTTAACGACTATTGATTAAAAGATTTAGAATTTATTAAATTCTCTGGAATTAACATAATTCAAGCAAATTATTGCACCACTGGCATTTTAATTGGTCAAGAACAGGTCACTCTTTATGGTTTTTATAAAATTGTAGAACATTTCAAGACCAATTATTTCAATAACTTGCGAGGGTCAAAATATTTTCTCTTTGAATAATTTTATTTTCTTAGAGAACGTATGCTCTATGAGTACCAATAAGATGATAACGTCAGAAGTAGCTTTCTGAACCCAAATAATTCGCTTAAGAATGTCCGCTTCAGTGGGTGATTTACCGCGCACTCGACCACCTCATTCGCCTTATTGAATACTACATCTATGAAAAGAAAAATCTTATCGTATATTTTGATACTGTACAAGCAAAATTTATGACTTTCATTTATTCTTCGTAACAAACGACAATTAAAAGTGGCTAGTCTTCCAATTATTTGTGAATCATGATGGTTTTATGTTCAAATAGAATCTGTTCCATTCGAAAGTTATACAGGAATTGTTACAAGCGTCGGAATCGTTAGAAGCTCCTTTAAATTTATATAAATGTGTTGTAAACTTAACATAAATTATAGCGTTTGACAGGAACATAAATCAAAGTTTCAGGAATTTGGGTGTAACAAATGTTGAAAATAGATTGTAGAATTAATTTTAAATGGACCTTGTAAAGTAAGTGAAATTTAAAGAAGAGATATTTTTAATATTTGTGCTATTTTAATGGGATTAATGGGCGTCAGCAGTACTGTTCTTGAAAAAATTTAAATACGAAATATAATTCTCGGTCAACAAACTAGGCATAGAGTAGGTTCTTCTGCAGATTGATGTATGGATGAATCGAAATATGGCGTATAACATACAAGAAAAGTTAAACTGAAAGCACAATGCTGATCATCTGGCCAACGTAGTATAGCAAGGTATAGTAAGACATATTTGAAGAAGAAGAAATTCTAGCTGACCCAACATACGGTCTTCTGTAAAAATTTAAACAGAATAAAATAGAATTACTTGAAATGGATCGGAACGCCACTCCAAGTGGTTGATTTAATTGTTCATCTGAACCATTCTTGATTTCACTTGCATACACAATCTTTTTTTGTCAAAATCGAGCCATGAACTTCAAGAATATGATAAGCATTGCATCCCATGTGAATATAAGTCACCATAATTCTCAAAATATTCATCGTTTAAAGTCAAGTAAGTATATGTTTGAAACTTACACAATTCATTTAAATTACATCAACGTATCGAATAAAACTATTTTTCAAATTTGATTGTAGGTATAGGAATCTTATTCTTACTATCTCGACTATTCAATAACTTTTCTGGATTTATGGCCATGGTATAGGACTTGGCTTACTGTATAAACAATGAGTATCTAAAGGAAATCTCAAGATACCTGTGAAATTTGGTTTTATCCGTTAAATAGCACTATGTAGAAAAATATAAAAAATACAAGAAAATATCTGGATGATCAAGCTTCTTGCTCGACATTTTATTTTTAGGAAAATTATATATTTTGGCAAATATATTTAGATATTAATGGGATGCTGCGGGATTTCGAGAATCGTATAACATTCTCAGATAAATTTAAAATACAATTTTTTCAGTTTTGCTTCCGCTACAAAAATGTTTGCTATTTAAAATATGGCTTTTAAATTACAATAGTCCAATTATTTACATAAAGTATCTCGTAACTTATAATCTTATAAGCATTTGACTTCGCTACTTTTTACCAGCGAATCCAATATTTTGAAAACTATAACCTCATTATGAATGTAAAAACAATAACTTGCATATAACAAAAGGTGAATTTTCTTATATCTTACGATGACACGTTGATAGCTATATAAATAGAGATAGCTAATTATATACAGACAAGTGTCTGAAAAGAAATACCAGTAAATAGCTGCTGCTAATTGGCCTGGTAATATTCTTAGACGGCTTTACAACTTCCACGGACAAGTAAGGGATGCTGACACGGTGGTATGATATTTATTACAATTTAATTATTCATTATCAATAGATGGTGGGTGAAGCTCTCGGTTTTCTGATCACGTTTGCGGTGAACAATGGATAATAGGAAAGATAAAACTTTGTAATTATTATTAAATAATGATTATAGTTTTATGTTTTCGGAAGAGCTAGCTAACTATTCCACTTACGCTTTCATTTACCTATTGTGAGTGACGTCATGGTAGATATCATTGCGGGCTGGCGGACTGGCTTCATCATACATCTGCTAAATCAACGTATCGTTTTATAAAAATATTTTTGGCAATATAGATTTTTATAGAACGCCGATATTCAATTATGTTGGCACATTCGTTGCTTATTTTTCTAATATTAAGAATAATAGTTGTAGTCTTTGTGTATAAACCCATTTATTTATTTTTTACATTACAATGCCTCAATAGATCTGAGTGAAGTTCAAAACGGAGATAGCTTATATCCGGGATTGACACATTGGAGGGACGGAACGGAAATTTAGGGCAGAAAAGTTGGATATTCCTATGGAACGTATTATATACGAGCGAAGCTGTTGATGATTATTATATATTTTCTCTGCTGCAAAGGGCAATAGTAACAAATAATATTTATTTAGCGTCTGGTTTTGTATGTTTTTATTGAATCAATTTTTAATTTTAATTACTGGAGATTTGATGACAAAGCTAAATGGCATGAAACTTAGTTTTGGCTTAAAATGACATTATGAAATTTATATTTATAATGGAATTGTATTTCAAATGCTTTTTCTTATTGATATTTTAAGAATGTCGCCAGGCCTTCTCTACTCGTAGTTATCATGAAAAAACATTAAGTACATCAAAACAAGAGACGGAAATCTCGAAATGAAACTCTATGGCAAACGGTCTGGCCAGCGTGGTCTATTCGGCTAATTTCTCTCATCTGTAAGAGATCTGTGTCTAGCAGTGGAACATGTATATGCTTAGAAGGATTAGAAAAATATGCATTTATTTAAATAAATTATTTAAGTCAAGATAATGACATTCCGCTCTTATCCCAATCTTCTTTCTTAGTACATATTGCAAAAATTTTGGCAATTTATGTGATTGACCGCTTTCCTGGCGTCAACCCTCATTGGAATTGTAATTAATAGCCTGACGGCATCAGATCACATTGGCCTAAGTCGATGTAAAAACTTTTAGTTGTCTTTTACGACATCCTCGAGCATTTGTATGGGTAACATTCGTAGCTGCCAACACAGAAATTATTAAACGCTGCGAGTTATTTAACACACAACTTTAAAGAAATTATTTAACCGGTGCCAATGACGCTGGGTCATTTGACCCGAGCTAATTTCAATCAGCAATGTATTGGATTTTGAGTACTCTTTGCTTTCGATCATTTCAGTAGCTAGAGATACTGGTTTTCTCTATTCGTATCACTAGCGATCTTGGTGCGACGCCGTCTTTGCGGGAATATATAGTATGTGCATCAAGTGAAAACGGTTCAATATAACTCAGTGTCATTAACGGTGTTATATTTTCGTGACATATTTTTAGTTACGTTTTTTTATGCTTATTGATGATTTTCTGTTTTTTTTTTTCTAAGTATTTTATAATAATGTAACTAACAAACATTTCTAGAATGAGTTTGGAGGTGCTAGGAGAGTCAGATTC
This sequence comes from Lymantria dispar, assembly GCA_032191425.1. Classification (NCBI taxonomy): domain Eukaryota; kingdom Metazoa; phylum Arthropoda; class Insecta; order Lepidoptera; family Erebidae; genus Lymantria; species Lymantria dispar. The sequence goes on along the minus strand of CM063446.1, from coordinate 16,738,445 downwards.
TCGAATAATCCAAATTGGTACTTAGTCTCATTAAGAATTTTTTGCAAGAACAAAATTCTTACTGGAATTCTTGCCTTGATAATTGGGCAAAAATTTTACAAATTTTTCGCACCCCAAAAATTTCTGCTGTGTTCTTCAAAAAATATATAACGACTAGTCATACTTATAACGTATGACAAATTTATATAACATGTTCTAATCATTGCATTTTACACTGCAATAGTTGTAGCAATTTCGCGGTTAGGTATAAAGAAGTTGAAGACTGATTATAGATCAAATTAATGTTCCTAAGTTGGTTTGATGTCTTGTGTATTGAAAATAGTTTTTCTTAAATAATATTATAGTTTATTGCAATAATAATTAGATAATTACGTAAGTTGTGTTTTTGAACTTGATTTTGCATGTGTATTGAACAAGGTTAGGTAAAGTTGGTATATTATAAAAATGGCATGTTTTTCTTTATTTTATCCTGTTAACAATAGCACATACTGGCATATAAATAATTATAGGCACCTATAATTAAATATTAGTAAAAAAAGTCGGTTAAATTCGTGTGAATATGACCCGATGTCATTCTTATTATTTTCACGTCATTGGCGCTGGGTTATGTAAATATAAAATTTTAGAACACGAATATTTATCTTATTAGTGTGTTATAAACAATCTAAATATCTATTTTAATAAGCTACTTCAAGCATATAAATTAAAATACAATTCCGGTTAAGGGAGGCGAAAGAGCACTTTATAGACCAATTAGAGTAAAAATACTGTACATGCTCTAATTAGCCTGTATACAACGTTGAGGAAACGCCGTCATAATGAGTAGCACCCCACAGTACCCCTTAGGTACTGTTATGGCGATGATGCAGACATTTCTTTAGAACTGTGGCAACCCTAATCGCACACAACCAATTATACTAATTTTATTACACACATATTCCGCTCGGTGCGGTATTATGATAACACCTTCTCATAAAGAAATAATAATGTTAACTCACCGAGATTACACATGTTCTACCGAAATTAACCATTATAGTTTATTAATCATTATTCCATGTGGTGACGAAATAAGAATACAATTCACCACCTTCTCTCTTGCCTGTGGGTGTCGTAAAAGACTACGTAATAAAAGGAACACTCGAAATGAAACCCTATGCCAACACGTCAGGCCAGCGTGGTGTAGGCAATGTCTTTTCTGTTGTGGAGGAGGCTTGAGCCCAACAGTGAGGCGTATAAGGGCTGAAATTATTAATTATTAATACAATATTATTCTATTCTTACTTAAGTTTGTATATATTATTTAATTTTATTTACTTTGTGTTCACGCATTATTGTACACCTCAAAAAGCTGTAAGAAATAATTTAATACTCTAAATGCTGCCATACCAGAATTTGACTACAAGGAAAATCGTTTTTTTAAATAGCTTTAACATTCTAAAAGGCAAATTAACGATAAATTATTTAAATAGTAGTAGAGTATTTTATATCGGTTTGATATTTGATGTTTACGCGAGCACTACACATTGTAAATAAAACTACTTTTACGGATTATATCGCGTTTGTATTTGATTTATGATTGCCCGACGTTTCGAACACTTTGCAGCATTCATGGTCACGGGCGGACTAAGGTGTCTCACGTCCAACAAGTAATCGTTATTACATACATTTATAATTATCTACCCGATACAGAAAATTTACGTGGGTCACAATTTTATAAATTTATAACTAATCTTGAGCACGTCTTTCCTCACGCGGTCGGCCTCTCGGCGGGTGACGGACTAATCCCCGGTCACGTCACCCGTGGCCTCGGCTAGGGCGGCATGAAGCGCAGATAGTTGCGCCTACGCCGCCCCAGTCGCCGGCGGCGGATCTCCCCATCGAGGCTGCGCTCCTCGCGCAGGCGATCCGCCGCCTCCTTCCGCGAGATCACTGTCTCGCAGAAGGCTGCGACCGCGTCCCAATTCCCGACGCTGTCGACCATCGCCCTAGCGATAGCCGGCAGCGTCAGGTCCGTACCGATGATTGCGACGAGTTGCGACGACGACGACAAAGGGATTCGTCTAAGTCTTGGATATTATAAAGCGAACACATGCGAACTGGCGATTGCATTTGATGTCATGAGTTCCAGGTTACAGTTGACAGCCCTGTTCTTCACTCTTTTGATGTTACCTAAGCCTGTATTTATAAATTCCTTGTAAATGTCTTTACTTTACCCCTAGATAGTTATAAAATGTATTCTTATCTGTCACCGCACAGGCAACATATTAAATTATCCATTTTTTTTTTTTTTTTTTGGGTGGGACGCGGTCGGCGCGCCTCCGCACCACTCCGTCCGGGGCGACACAGGGGCTTAAGCACGCAACTCCCGCGACCCACCCACAAACCACGTCGCCTTCGTCGTTGGGCCGACTACTGGAGCAGCGTTAACTTGTCGTCAGTGGTCGGCGTGACGGAATACCACCTATTGGGGTACCCTCCCATCGACCGACGTCCTCCCCCTCGGGGAGGACGTCGGTCTTACCTCACGCGGTCGGCCTCTCGGCGGGTGACGGACTAATCCCCGGTCACGTCACCCGCGGCCTCGGCTAGGGCGGCATGTGGCGCAAGTACTTGCGCCTACGCCGCCCCAGTCGCCGGCAGCGGATCTCCTCATCGAGGCTGCGCTCCTCGCGCAGGCGATCCGCCGCCTCCTTCCGCGAGATCACTGTCTCGCAGAAGGCTGCGACCGCGTCCCAATTCCCGACGCTGTCGACCATCGCCCTAGCGATAGCCGGCAGCGTCAGGTCCGTACCGATGATTGCGACGAGTTCACAGCGCTGCACTGCCCAAGCCCCGCAGGCCTCGAGCGTATGGCGCGCCGTATCCTCGTCGCAATCGCAGTGGTGGCAGGACGGTGTACTCTCCCTCCCAACGACCTAGTGCAGGTATTTGGCGAAGCACCCATGCCCCGTCAAAACCTGCACCAGTCGGAAGGAGAGCACCCCGTGCCGCCTTTCCAACCACTGCATCAGCACCGGCCGGAAGGCCTCCACGGTTCGCACCCCGAACCGAGGCCTCTCCAGCCGGACTGCCCAACGGGCGATGACGTCTCGGCGGGCGTCGACGCGCCAGGCGGTGAGATCCCTTAACGAGACCACACCGCCCTCCGCTCGCACCCCCGTCACCCGCCGATATAGTCCGGCGAGCATCTCCGCCTCCAGGTCCCACGGGGGAGTCCCGGCCAATAGGCACGCTGCCTCCGTCGCCACCGTGCGGTATCCGCGGATGGCCCTGACCGCCATGACCCTCTGTGGTCGCCACAGAAGGGCCCTAGGTCGGACGGTGCGCCGTACAGGGCCATCGACCGGATGACCCCCGCATACAGCCGTCGGCACGCAGCGCTCGGTCCGCCCACGTTCGGCATAAGCCACGATAGGGCGGACGCCGCGCCGACGAGCCGTGGAGCGAGCCTGCGGAAATGCTCCCGGAGCCACCATCGCCCGTCGAGCACCAGGCCCAAGTACCTCATATGGGCCCGGATGCTGATGTCGACCGATTGGACGGTGATCGAGACGCCGATGGGAGGGCTCATATGGTGCCCATGGAACAAGAGGGCCTCCGTCTTGTCCAGGGCGACCCTCAACCCCAGCGCCTCGATCCGCCTGACGACCTCCTCGGTACCAGAGGTCGCCAGGCTTACCGCCTCTTCTAGCGTCCCACCGCGGGCTGTGACGAGCGTGTCGTCGGCGTAACAAATCACGACCAGCCTGGGCGGGAGGCTCCCCCTCAACGCCCAGTCGTAGCCGATGTTCCACAGGGTGGGTCCGAGGACCGACTCCTGTGGGACACCGCACGTCATGGGCGTTCGCACGACGTCCCCTGCTCGGTCGGTGCAGAGGACGCTGCGCCCCTCCAAATAGTCTGCCACTAGCCGCCTCAGGTAAACTGGCACCCCATGATACCGGAGCGCCTCCCTGATGCAGCTGAATGGCAGACTATTGAATGCGTTGGCGATGCCTAGGGACACCACTAACAGCACTCCCCCGCCGGTGACGGCCTCAGTCGCCACGGCCCTCATGCGCAACAGAGCCGCGATCGTCGAACGACCCCTCCTAAACCCAAACTGGGCGTCCGACAGATCGGGCCCCGTGCCGACGAGGTGCCGCTCGATGCGGGCAGCTACCACCCTCTCCAGTAGCCAGCAGTCCCTTGCCCGTGTCATCGAGCAGCACGATAGGCCTGTAGGCCCAAGGCGACTCCGGAGACCGTCCCGGCTTCGGCAGGAGCACCAGCCTTCCCTCCTTCCAGCACCCAGGGAACCGTCCGGACGCTAAACACGCGTCGAACAGTCCCCTGAGGCGGGGTCCCAGGTGTTCGAGGACCAGGGCCAGCACACGGTTAGGAACACCGTCGGGCCCGGGGGTGGTAGACTTTGCGCGCATGCGCGTCACCGCCACTCCCATCTCGGGTTCCGTGATGGGCGGAACACTGTCGTCGTCGGCCTCCCGGTCAGTGTCTGGCGGAGCCATGACCGGGGGCGTGTGTTCCGCCCGCCGCGGGAACAGGTCCTCGATGACCCGGGTGAGAAGGCCAGGCTGGAGAATCTCGGTGAGGGGAGGGCCCCGCGCGCGTAGCCTATTCAGCACCGCGCGATAGGGGCGTCCCCAGGGGTCACGGTCGAGACCGTCCAGCATCTCCTGCCGACTGACGTCCTTGGCGGAGCGGACGGCCAGCCTGAAGGCCGACCGCGCATTGCGGTAGCCATCGTAAAGCAGGGCCTCCCGCTCCGCGTCGCGATGGCGGCGCCGGCTGCGGGTGTAGGCCCTCCAGGCGCGGATACACGCAGCCCGGAGATCCGCCAGCTCCCGGGACCACCAGTGGACCCCCCTCCTCGGGGGCAGACGCCGTACCCGGGGCATGGCCGCATCGCAGATCTGCGTCAACGCACTGCGGATGCGGCCAGCCTCGGCGTCCACCCCGTCCGACTGGTGGGCAGAGGACAGCCACGAGTATACGATGGCTGTCTCCGCCAGCTGGTCCCGGTCTAAGCGACCCACAGCCCATCGCGGGAACGCAGGACGCCTATCCGCCCCGTGACCCCTGCTGGGCGTCGGGATTGCCAGGGAGACCTCCATCCGGATATACCGGTGGTCCGACAAGGTCTCGACCTCCTCCACGACGCGCCAGCTCCCCACGCATGCGGTGACTCCGGGGCTAGCGAACGAAAGGTCCACTATCGACCCGCCCCGTTGTCGCACGCACGTATGCCCCGAGCCCCTGTTCAACAAACAGAAGCCCAGTGCCGCCGCCCACTCCTCGATCCCCCGTCCTCGTTCATCCGTCCTAGGGGACCCCCGCGCCACGGATTTGGCGTTAAAGTCCCCCAGGACGAAGACCTGGCGCGATGCCAGTCGCCGTAACGAGGTCTCCATGATGGTGAGGGAGGCCTCGAAATCGGTCACACTCCAGTTAGGGGAGAGATAAACTCCGAAGAGCGTAATCTCCCCCCAGTCCGCCGCGACGTATCCGACGCCCCTGTCCCTAAGGGTCAGAGACGACGAAGGCCACGACGTGGAGGCGACGATTGCCACGGTGCCATCGGTGCTACCCAACCAGTTAGTCCGGTCGGGCACCACGTACGGCTCCGCGGCTACGGCTACTCCTATCAACCACTCCGCCATGGCTTGCAGGAACACGTCCTGCGCACCGGCGGAGTGGTTGAGATTAGCCTGGAGGAGACGAATGGATACGGGGTCCATTAACGGTCCGTATCCATCGTCACCTCTTCCGCGCTAACGGGCGATCGGGCCGCGCTCGGAGCGGGGGCTGGCCCGGTCGATGGGCCGCCCCGCCCCTTTGGGGCCGATGCCGGGGTTCTGCAGTCCCCAGAGCCCATGCGGTGCTTGGCAGGCTTATTGCCCGCCGCACACGCGGGGCAGTGGGGCACCGCAGAGCACGATGCCGCCTGGTGTCCAGCTTGACCGCAACGGAAACATAGCCCGCTGCAGTCAAAGCAGTTGCGACACGTCGGTCGGGTATGCCCGACCGCCATGCACTTATAACACCTCGCGGGCCGGGGTTACCCGCGCCGAACTCCAGCCCACGAGGAGCCTGCCTGAGTCGGCCAATTGCTTGACCGACTCCACTGGGCACTGCACCCAGACAGCATCGACGCCGCCCGGACCAGGGCGGATGGTGCCAATCCGGACGGTGTCCGAGGCACACCCGGTACGCGCCATAATGGCCTCCCGGATGTCCTCCACCGCCACGGAGTCGTCCAGACCCGTGAGGTGCATATTTGCGCACTTGACGGGCCTGGCGATTCGGTTCCATCCTCCGGCCCGAACAGCCACCCTCAGCATCGTGGCCAAACTATCGGCCGTCTTCGCGCCCTCGGCCCCAGGGAACTCGAGTATTCGAGCCCCTGTCCAGGCCTTGCGGGTCCTCGCCTCGACGCCCCCGATGTCGGAAACGTCCAGCTCCCGCCGGGCGCGTCTTAGGACGGCCTCATAGTTCAGGCCCCTCTCAGCCGCCTCAGGCAGTACGGTGATTACCACCGCAGCCGTCTTCGGCGACTTGAGGCCCCTACGCGACCTTTTCCCCTTTCCACCGGCTCCCGCCTGGGGAGCGGCGGCCACAGCGGGACTCTTGGCCGCCGCTCTCCGCTTCTGGCCGCGTGCCTTCCTGCTACGCTCAGCCACCTGCCAGCCCTGTTCGAGCCTGGCAGCAGCGCTGAGCGCAGCAGGCAGGAAATACAATATGTGCATAACATCCATGCAAGAAAAGGCAAACTTGAAATAAAACCCTATCATCTGACCAGCGGGGTATGTCAATTTCCATCTTATCGTGGAGGAGGTTTGTGTTTAGAAACAACACAAAGATTGCATTAAAAATATTTGTGTCGTTGTTCGTTTGTCTGCGTGTCATGATCGATGTTCACACGCACTTAACGCTCATAAATAAATATATTCAATAAGTATTTATCCTTAAGGAATTATCTTAAGATAATTCTAATTTAATTTTATTATTAAAATCACATTCGTTTAAAATATTTATAACAGTCAATCATCTCTATTACGTGTAATATAATTAAACAAGCTACTCTACTAATTATTCAGTATTCTACATATAAGTACGTGTACATATATTACTATTAAAATACTGCGGGTTTGTTTATTTAAATGTACTCAACACACAGCCTAATTGAATTTAAAAAAAAATACTTTTTATTTAGAGCATTTATCGAGAAAATATATTAAAGGAAAAACATTTTTTAAAAGCAAGATTTTATTATTTGTTAATAAAATAAATTAAAACATTAAAAATCCAGGTCCATCATCAGACCCTGGTTACCATATAGTATCAAAGTACTCGTCAAGACGAATCAAATGAGCCAAACTCGATGGGGTTGCGTCGTTTAATTACGGAGTTCCTATGGCCAGCTTCCAGACCCGTCATCAAATCAGCTGTGTCACAATAATATTGCATTGTCATCCAATTTATACATGCATCCAAAATTTCAGCTCAATCAGAAATCGGAAAGTGGATCAAATTTAACTTGCAAGATTTGATTACAGACAACGGGACAGGTGAAACTAAATAAAAGCTTGTAAAAATGAGTGCTATATATGAGAATTGTCTTTGGTTCAAATTTAACAAAATTCATAAATGCGATATCTGAAATAAGTTCTTTACGCTACACATACACTGCATATTAAAGATTTAATGAAATAATTATTGTTTGACAATTAAAATATTCCTTAATATAAATTTGTATTTAAAATATTACTTAAATTGATACTTATAATAATTTTTAAACTTCTTCAATGTTAAGGAATGTCTTTGGGTTTTGTGAAATTAATGGTCCAAAAACTTTTAAAACATATGGATATAGGTCCCTTGTGAGATATTTAATAAACGTTTGATACACGAATTTTACTAAGAATTTAATAAGTTTGGCACCTTGAGAACTTAATTTCTTAGGCACATATTTAACTTATATCTTGCTTTGAAGTCTTTTCTTATATAAGAGATTCCTGACAAAATTGACTGAATTGTTATCTTTATACTTATAATATTTTGCGGAGTCACACAACGTACTACACACGCGCACGCGCACACGCCCACGCACACAATAATATATACAATGTAAATAATAACAAATGCTCAATATATTTAAAAAAATAAAAAAAGTGTACCGGCAGCGGATATAGGGACTATGTTATCAGGGAGAGAAACTCTCTCATAATGCGTGCCGTGTCGAAAACTATCTTCTGCATCTGATCTATGATCCAACCTTTAATTATTATAATATGTATTATTATTATTATATCATAGGAAAGTATCATTTGACAGACGATCATAGTTGTTGTTATAAATTTGCCAGGACAGTGCTGCTAATTATTCTTCTGATGAACAGGTTTTAAGACTCCTACGAAAGAGCAGAAGTGATGACGAATCGTATTCTTAACATTTTTCCATACTGCGTATAAAATGAAATGAAAATGTTTTAAAAATATTATAAGACATGAAATGATTAAAATAAACAACTAAATGTACATATTATGGCTTTTTTTTTTTTTTTGGGTGGGCTGCGGTCGGCGCGCCTCCGCACCACTCCGTCCGGGGCGACAGAGGGGCTTAAGCACGCAACTCCCGCGACCCACCCAAAAACCATGTCGCCTTCGTCGTTGGGCCGACCACTGGAGCAGCGTTAACTTGTCGTCAGTGGTCGGCCCGACGGAATACCCCCTATTGGGGTACCCTCCCATCGACCGACGTCCCCCCCTCGGGGAGGACGTCGGCCTTTCCTCACGCGGTACATATTATGGCTAAGACGTTGAAACATGTATAAATGTATATTTGCTGCCGTTTTATCACTCTCCCCCAATTGAACGCGGTACCGGCACTGATTCCTTGACTTGGTGTAGTAATCTATATATCATACTATAATATGTCAAAGACATAAACGTTGAGTGGAATTATGGATAGTAGTCTAATGTCATAAAAGCTTACACTACTTTCAATACTCAAATGGCCTTTTGTCGTTGTGTAATAAAAACAAACAAATAATTTCTGGTCGCAATTAATATACAGAGCTCTGTTCGAGTCGACAACATATATGTAATTCTTCCACATTTGTTATTCCAATGGCAAAATTTGTCATTGAACTCCATATTAGCGAATTATAATATATTTTTGTATGATAATACAGGGATCATTATATCCATACATTCATTATATTTATAATGTTGTCAGCTACTCCACTTATATAAATATATATGTAGTTATTAGAAATGTGTTTCTTTTATTCTTTGCGACCCTTTTTCGATCGATTGCTGAGCATCTTCCATAGTCGCAGGGAAATGGGTTTACTAAAGTAATATTAGCCAAATAGTTTAAGAATTATTATGTATTTTCCTTCTCTTACTTGTCTACTTCCCTTAATCGTCTCCTATAGTGTATATAGGAAATAAACACACGGTGACAAACATATTATTAGCCCATCATCATATTAAAATATGTATATACATAGGCCTATCCAAAGTGGAGGATAATGCTGTAATTGGCGCACTTAGCAGCTGGTTTTGTGATCGTAGTTAGTGCCATAACTTTCAAAGGAGAATCCTGCCATCCATTCTCATTGTGATTTCTTAATCGGTTTTTGTGTTCTTAACCCTTCACTGCACGGGGAGCTAATGTATAGTATGATGATACTTATATAAATGTTTTTTGCTTGCTTAATTTACTTGCTAATGTTCATGTAAGTACATAAATATAATATAATAGGTCTTTACCTATGTAATTGCCGTTCTGCAGTACTGGCCATTTCAAATCAAAATAATTTTTGTTTGGCTAAGAATTCTAATTTCAAATTAATTTTATTTTAAAACATGGAATTCATTTTCCAAAAGTAGTCATTTGTTTATTGATTAGTGTTACGTTTTCATCGCATGTCAATCTTTTTCGTCATCATGGATACGTTAAAAATTCGAGTAATTATAGAATATGAGTATCGTCGTGGCAGCAACGCGGCACAGGCGGGACGCAACATCAACGACGTTTACGGAGCTAACACTACAAACCAACGCACCGCCTGTTATTGGTTTGCTCGCTTCCGTTCTGGAAATTTCGACCTGAAAAATGAACCTCGCGGTCGTCCGAAGACTTTGGTCGACAATGACGAATTAAAGGCGATTGTGGAAGCCGATGATACACAGTCTACGGCTGAATTAGCAGCAGCTTTCGACGTTAGCGTCAAAACAATGTTGGTCCATTTGCGTCAAATTGGCAAGGTAAGAAAGCTTGACAAATGGGTGCCCCACGAACTCAATGATCGCCAGCGCGAAGTACGCGTCGAGACATGCCTTGCATTGCTCAACAGACACACATATGAAGGAATTTTGAAACGCATTGTTACTTGCGATGAAAAATGGATTCTGTTTGATAACTGCAAGCGCTCAGCAAGTTAGTTGGATCCTGGTTCAGCACCTAAACAATGCCCTAAACGAAAACTTACCCCTAGAAAAGTGATGGTCACTGTTTGGTGGTCTAGCGCCGGTGTGATTCATCACAGCTTCTTACCAAACGGGGTGAGCATTACTGCAGATGTGTACTGTGAAGAACTGAACACAATTATGGAGAGGCTGGCACATTAGGGTTGGAAGCTCTCCGTGATCCGCCATACTCACCAGACCTTGCGCCTACAGACTACTTCTTTTTCCAGAATTTGGATAACTATTTGGCGGGAAAGAAATTCAATACCCGAGAGGCAGTACAAAATGCCTTTGAAGAATTTGTTGCCTCCCGTCCAGCTGATTTCTTTAAGAAGGGCATCAATAAACTGCCGCTGCGTTGGCAAAGATGCATTGATTGCATGGGTGAATACTTCGATTAATACAAATAAAAAATACATGAAAAAAATCGTTTAATTTTTTTCATACATAACGGCAATTTCATAGGTAAAGACCTAATATTACCAGTCATGTACTAAAATAAGCTGTGAAATACGTCTACTTTGATTTTGATTGATCACAATGCCTTCACAGACTTCTAGATTTTGTATTTAATAACATCTTTTCTTAAAAGTTCTGAACGAGAATATTTGCGAGAACTTACAAATAATTTATTTATTATTTTTGATAATCTGAGAGATTTTATCGGCTACGTACATAAAGATTTTTGATTAGCATTACATCAGTATAGTAATCGTGTATATGTCACAACACAATATATAGTCATTTAATAAGAATAATATTATATTTAACTTGTATAAAATAAGTCGGTAGCCGGATATAAAAGTAAATGGATGATACTCTGAAAATTATTTTCCTGTATCTCAAGAACATTTTTTTTCTGCATAAATGATACCTTATGATACCTTAATGATCAGTAGAGTGTTTCAAAAAAATCGAATATTTTTTTTTTCAAATGGTCGGCAAATTCTGTCAGAGAATGCTAAAATAAAGACCTCGTCAAAATTTGACCTCTTAATTTAAAGATTTAGTGGTCGCGGTTCGCAACTTTCTATTTCCCATTTAAATAACATAAGAAATAAATGCTTTTAACTTTAGAATTTTATACCTCTGGATTGAATAAACTTATGGCAATGACCAACTCAGATTCTTATAGGAAATTTAATGATCTATAAAAAAGATCTCTTATAATTTTTCCATAAATTGAATCCTTCCAGAGTTATTCAAGGTTAAAGTTTAATTTGAACCGATTTTTGGGTTTTTCAACCTTTATCATTATGTAATAAATATATATCAGCATAAGAAGGGTTATTTTGGTTGTATACTATACAGCCAAAATAACCCTTCTTTTGCTAAAATTGTTGCTGACAAAATGTCCGATCACTTATGATATTTGTCAGAGGAACTAGTTGTTTTGGCATTATTCGATGTAAATGTTACAGTAGATATGAAAAAAAAATGGTTGAAAATATGAAAACTTTGAAAGGTAATCCAACAAACTTTAAACGACTAGTGATTAAAGGAAATGTGAAGTCACTGTTAACAAGTGACTTAAGTGACTTTGTCTCAGAGCAATCTTGGTTTTTGTTACAAAAATTTAATTTACCGTATGATTTTCTGGACATTGACGTTTCATTATGGCCATTTAATGAGAGTTACCAAAAAGCTGTCTTGTTTTTGAGTAAAGTCCGAGTTATAAATGATACAGCAGAACGTGGTGTTTCCTTATTAACTGAGTACAATCAAACTTTAACAAAAAATGAAGAAGATTTTCAGTATCTATTACAAGTGGTAAAAAAACACAGAGAGATGTACCCTAATTGTAATAACAAAGCCTTAATATAACAGTTAGACAGTTGATTATTGTTAATTTCTACCTTTTTACATTTGTTCTTATTTTTTTTATCACTCCGTATGTCTCAAATATTAATATATGATATTTTTTTATTACATAATGATAAAAGTTGAAAAACCCAAAAAATCAGTTCAAATTAAACTTTAACCTTGAATAACTCTGGAAGGATTCAATTTATGGAAAAATTTTAAGAGACCTTTTTTGTAGAGCATTAAATTTCCTATAAGAATCTGAGTTGGTCATTGCCATAAGTTCATTCAATCCAGAGGTATAAAATTCTAAAGTTAAAAGCATTTACTTCTTATGTTAAAAATGGTTTAAATGGGAAATAGAAAGTTATGAACCGCGACCACTAAATCTTTAAATTAAGAGGTCAAATTTTGACGAGGTCTTTATTTTAGCATTCTCTGATAGAATTAGCCGACCTTTTGAAAAAAAAAAAATATTAGATTTTTTTGAAACACCCTAATAATCAATCTTGTAGTATAACTATAAGAAGCTTATAAGTTCACGGAGAACGAGCTCATATTTACGGATACAATATTTATAAAGATTTAACTTGGTATTAATGATTTCTGATGTTTACGCGAGTATTACACATTTTAAATAAAACTACTTTACGGATTTTATCGCGTTTGTATTTGATTTTTGATTACCCGACGTTTCGAACACTTTGCAGCGTTCATAGTCACGGGCAGACTAAGATGTATCACATCCAACAAGTCATCGTTACTGCAGAAAATTTATAATTATCTACCCGATACAGAAATTAGTTATTAAATATTGACCCACATTTTAATACAAATTTATTGCCATTGTAAGAAGAAAATGATTCTATATGAAAAAATTATATTGTTTATGGTTAGTAATTATTTAACATTAAAATTAATAGTAATTATATTTAAAAAAAATAATATTAATTTAGCCTCATGTCACCTGAGTTTTCTTGCCGGATCTTTCTCAGTGTGGCCGTGTTCCGATCCGGTGGTAGTATACTAGATTGTAAGGTTTTTTTTTGCATTTTTGAGAACTTTTACCATAGTAATGTATATTTTTTTACATCATCAGAATGAAGAGATTCCAACGAACAAAAAACCCACCGACTTTTGTAAAAAGGCTAATATTTTGACGTGAAAATATTTGATTGAAAATTGGGGTGCTTTTTTGATATTAAGTTAAAATAAAGCGAAAAAATAATACTACCAACCCTTGCTTTGCTCGTGGGTGTCGTAAAAGACGACTAAGAGCCCTAGATTGACCTGGACCAACTCCATCTGGTACCATTTGGGTCAATGATTACATTCCCAAGGAGGGTTGACGTCAGGCAGGCGGCCGGTCATAAAAGTCATTGCCGCAACTTTTTGCAATATGTCAAAACAGATGACATATTGCGTCGACCCCAAGTAATTGGGATAAGAGCAAGATGATGATATGATGAAAGCGAAAAAATAAATATTTTAAATCAAATAAACTACAATGTATTTGGGATATATAAGGTAAGTTCTCGCCAAATTTCGTAGAAAAAATTTTTTTTTGAAAAAGATAAAAATAAAAACCCAAAACTTGGTTATTTGAATTACTCACCTAAATTTTGAGGTTATGTGAAAAAATTGTAAATACAAAAGTTGTAGATTTTTTTATTACCTTCAACTTTGCCATTTAATTTTTTTCCATCCTACTGTTATTTTTTTTGGTTGCAAAAATTATCGACCCTGGTCTATAACCACATTTCTCGTCTTAGGACATTTTGTTTCATAGAAACCTTCAATGAACGTGCGTTAAAATTACGTACGAAGTTCATCTGAATCGGATTGAATTATTTGCATTAGAAACTTAAGAGAAATAATATGCAAACATACATTTTTATTCATTAGAACTAGCATACTAGTGTAACTGATATGCAGTGTAATAATTGAAGACATTTACAATTAGTGAATTTCAGCTGTCATATTTCAGGAAGTAACAGCAGTCGGATTGAATAGCTACATTAGTTACACAGGCTACTTCCATTGCCTTTACGCTCGTAATAATCGGCCACCGACTACTTGCCTACCCAACTACTATACAAAAATACCGAGATTAGGACCAAACCCAAACTGAAAGTAATCTTCAAACAATCATGACCCAACCGGATTCAAGTTGCACGGTTGCTTATCTACTAACCCTGGCCATTTCTAGTAATGGAAATCGAATTACTATTTAGGCAAGATAAACGTAAAACGTGCGGTTTGAGCGACCATCGGTCCAACATCCAAAGTATACACGAAGTTCTCAATTTTATGAACAATAAATATTGTAGAATTGTTTCTACCATCGAATATTAACCTAAAACTAAGACCAATGTTCAATGTTTTTTTTTTAATAGGGCTAGAATAGGAAACTATTGTATATTAACATAAATATATTTTAACGAATTATATACATACAGCCACAAATTACATTCAGTCAGAATAATTATATGCGGATTTCACAAATATTTAAAATAAGTCATAAATTCGAAACTATACACGGATGTTATTACTTAAATCAATACTCCGTCTACGTCGTCAAATCATTTTCTTTATTCCTCGCAGCAGACTTAAAAGAAAAATGAATCATATTTTATGGAGTGTAACCATAAATCTATAAAGTTTATTTAATATTCTTGGTTACTTACACCCAATTTATGATGTGCCTACGTGTCCTCAAGAAAGAGGTGGAAAAATATTTTATATTGTCATGGAATGGACTGTAAATTACAGTTTTATTAAAAGTTATTGCAATGAATATTATTTACGAGTAACTGTAACTATACATTATTATTTCTCAATCACAATTATATAATTTCTTGAGAAATAATAGTACAAATACACATCTTTACTAATATTATAAATGCGAAAGTAAGGATGTTTGTTTGATTGTTTGTTACGCTTTCACGCTTAAACCACTGAACCGATTTCAAAAATTCTTTCACCAATGGAAAGCTATAATATCAGGGAGTAACATAGGCTATCTTTTATCCCGGTATTCCCACGGGAACGGGTACTACGCCACGGGTTAGGCGACTGAAACCGAAGGAAAGCGAGGATGGGTTGCTAGTATTTAATAATTCCATGTATATCAATAGCAAAAGCTTTGTAATCAAAGTTGAATAGTTTATTTAAATGCGCTCATCTTAACAACTACCTCTTGCACAAATAATAATACTAATGTTTATTACAATTAACTAACTAAATATTTTCTTATTATACTACTAGCAAACCGCCCTCGCTTCGGTTTCAGTCGCCTTACCTGCGTAATTCCCGTTCCCGTGGGAATACCAGGATAAAATATAGCCTATGTAACTCGCTAGCTATTAGTGAAAGAATTTTTAAAATCGGTTAAGTGATTTAAGCGTGAAAGCGTAACAAACAAACATACTTACTTTCGCATTTATGATATTAGTAAGGATAATATTAGTAAGGATGGTGATTATATCATAGTTAGACTATACTAAGTAGGTCGTTGGTTGTAAAGAAAGAGACTTGATAGGTATTAGAGGGCTAAATTGGGTAATTTTGGTAATAATGGAACTTCGCGCGTCAGAATTTCTATACATTCATTGTATATATCAAAAATGGTGCTTATTGTAGATGATATTCATGCTAATACTAGGTTCATAATAACAATAAATAGATATGCAATGTACACTAGCGAGGTTTACTTATACAGCTAATCTTTTACCCAAATTTTTTTCTATGCTATAAACCCACTCCTAATATTAGTTTTGCCTCTCCAAAAGAACACTACATAGAGCAGTCCTATGACATCAATCCGCCTGATTTTACCACAAGGTAGCATGGGCTCATACTTCATTATACACTTTGTCTGTATCATAGTTATCACTCAAAAATCTTCGTAGATACCCAACAGTTATAAGCTAAATTTTACTAAACTATATTTCAGAAGTCTTCGTCGTCGGCACTAAAAATTGACTCAAATTGGTGCTCTAACTTCGAATCGACTCGCTGAATAAGTTTTCTCGCATTGCGGTAACTTGCTGTAAACTTATTCACTCTGCGTATCAAAATAGATATATGCAAAATACATAGATACCTAAAGTTAAAATGGAGTAACTATAATAAGTATCTTTAGGTACTTATTATATAAGTGAGTGTTTAGACGACTTTGCAAAAATTTTTACAAAAATCCAGTGAGGATTTTTGTAAATTTTTTTTCATAAAGGTACTTATTTAGAAATAACGCAAGCGCCTATCTCAAACTAATAAGACATGACTTTATAGAAGAAATGTTTTTGTTTTTGGTTTTTCTACCTACTTAAATAAGCTTAATGAGCAAACCTTAAACAAATTTGATCAAAATCTTCAAAGCAGTTACTGAGGTGCATTAATATATTTATACTAATGATCGTCCATTCGTCGAAATTTCACCTTAATAATTGAAGTTTAAATTATTCAAGTCTCTTTTGTTTAAGAGTAACCTGTATCATTGAATATTCTTCGTGAGGAGGGAGAGTACACCATCCTGCCACCACTGCGATTGCGATGCGGACACGGCGCGCCATACGCTCGAGGCCTGAGCCGCTTGGGCAGTGCAGCGCTGTGAACTCGTCGCAATCATCGGTGCCGACCTGACGCTGCCGGCTATCGCTAGGGCGATGGTCGATAGCGTCGGGAATTGGGACGCGGTCGCAGCCTTCTGCGAGACAGTTATCTCGCGGAAGGAGGCGGCGGATCGCCTGCGCGAGGGGCGCAGTCACGATGGGGCGATCCGCCACCGGCGACTGGGGCGGTGTAGGCGCGAATACCTGCGCCTCATGCCGCCCTAGCCGAGGGCGCGGTTGACGTGACCGGGGATTACCGCCGAGAGGCCGACCGCGTGAGGAAAGACCGACGTCCTCCCCGAGGGGGGACGTCGGTCGATGGGAGGGTACCCCAAGTAGGGGGTATTCCGTCGGGCCGACCACTGATTTCAAGTAACCCTGCTCCGGTGGTCGGCCCAACGACAAAGGCGACGTGCATGGTGGGTGGGTTGCGGGTATTGCGTGCTTACGCCCCTCTGTCGCCCTAGACGGAGTGGTGCGAGGAGCGCGCCGACCGCAGCCCACCCCAAAAAAAAATCATTGAATATTCTTAGTGACTAAATGTAAAATATACTGATGTAGTTGGAACAAGTTTTAAGTAAACCCTCATTTTCGGTACGTTAATACTTTAGTAGTTAATGAACCACAAATATTTAGGTAAGCTGTATTTTGAAAGACTTAGTAAATGCATTTTGAATATTTTGGACTTTAACTCCCGTCACGCATTACTGCTCACTGGTTGAAACTACAAGTTCAAATAGTTGTTTTAGTCGAGCTTGTTAGTGGCATGTCATAAACTACAACTCACTTGTACAATACAATCATACAATGTGAACGTTATCTGGACAGTGGCGAGCGTTTTGCTACTAAACTACTCATTATTATGCTAAATTATACCTTGTTTGGAATACCAAACAAGGCTTTTATTCTAGACCTATAGTAGTTAAGTGCTTATAAAAACTTTCGTCTCTGGGTGATTTACTGTCAAAAATCAGAAGCTAACTGTGATTATCATAATCATGATGTAAAACGGACTACAACAATTTTCTTAAACGCATATACAAAATCTGGTATTTATGCTATTCACTGTTGAGCAATTTTATCGTCGCAAGTCCAAATATGTCTGTAGCAGCTATCTTATTATGAAATAGTATGTACGGCCTATAATAATTAAATGACTTCACAAAAAGTACTTGTGCTTTTTGATCTTATAATGAGTGCCCTTCTGGAGATCTAACACTGGCTACTGCTTATTGTGACATACAAGTACGTTCATGGTCTGAACATTGAATAATTCTTGTTTCATATTTTATACAGCGCTTTTTGTACGTTATGGTTTAGTGCTATAGGGAATAGTGCATAAATAATTCTGAATATGGTGATTTTTGTTGCAGCGTCGCGTATTCGATACGAGATTACGAGCGGGAACATAGGCGGGGCTTTCGCTGTCAAGAACATGACTGGCGCCATCTACGTGGCGGGCGCACTTGACTATGAAACTAGAAAACGGGTAAGATTAAACCATATTATACTATTGTTAACCTACCTTATGTGACATTAAAGTAAAATCTAAGTGCAATGGGTACGATTCCCAAGCTGGACAATCCTTTGTACGATCTACAAATTATTACTAATCATTCGATAATTAATCATTTTTCCGTGTGGTGACGAAATAAGAATACAATTCACCACCCCCCTCTTACCCGTATGTGTCGTAAATGCGACTAATGGATTAATTATGCATATAACATCTACGTAAGAGAAATAAAACTCGAAATAAAACCTTATACCAACCCTTCTCACCAGCGTGGTATAGTAGGTCAATTTCTGTCCTATTGTGCAGGACGCTCGAGCCCAACAGTGGCACGTATTATGAGCTGAAATGATGAATGATGATGATTCGATAATTACATTTGATAATTGTATGATAATTATTGGCTCCCACGATGCGAGTGCTTATTCCTCCTATTACGAGGTGTTATCTTAAAATAATAATAATTAATACCATTGATCGTGTAAAAACTTTGACCAGTATTAAATATAGTTATTTAAATATTTTATTATTTAAAATTAAATTTAAAAATTACGCGTATAAATACAAATATAAGAAGAACTGATATTCTAAATATTATTCTTATATTTTTATTTAAGAATCAAAGTTCTTCTATATAATAACAAATAAATACCATTGTATATTTCTTTAAAGCTTAGTTAAACCATGTGTAATGTAATCGTTATACATGTTAACTAAGAATTCACGAATATAACAATACGAAAAATTCAATATATATCAATTAGAAAGAAAGTTAATCCATATATATCATTATTCTTAGTGGAAGTAGTAGTGTAATTTTTACAAATAAAGTAAAGTAATCCAATCGTTCACAATAAATCAAAAAGTAAAATAAATCATTCTTTCACCGCGAGACCCACATAAATTACTATTTACATATTAATATCGTTTAAATATATTGACACTATTATAGTTGCTAATGTATATATACAAAGGATTACGAAAACCTTATGTAAATGAAATCTACCAAATAATGATAAAGATTAATAATAAAATTATAAAGGCTCATTTTAAAAACCATCATATTAAAGTCATTGATAACACCCGAGGGAATCTGTACCAACGATACAGTTGATAATAAATCATTTGATAGCACAGCATTTATTTGTGTTGTAGATAATACAATTTCATTTTTATTTTAAATATACAATAAAACCTGATTATAGCAGCTATAATTATAATTCTTTAATTAAAATTATTGTAAGCATTATATACCTACATCAAGTTTGTCGCCAAAATTTACGACGTGCTAACAAAATCCTAAATTAAACAAGTAAGGATAACAAAGTAAACCATCGTAATAAAGATAAACCATTTGTACACATAGGCATAAAATATACATATTATAATGCTTTATAACTTTAAATAAGAGTAAGCTTACGCAGATGTGAGCAAGAAATACAAGTCTGTGATTTTTTAAACCAAAAATAATACAAACGTATTTAATAGTTAAAGATGTACACATAAACAAGTAAGATATGAAACTGAAATTTGAAATAAGAGTATTGTATGACATAACAATTATGTCGCATTACTATCTAACATACAACTACTGATCATGAAGTTCAGATGGACATCTTGGGTCGTTAGGAAGGTGTGTTGTGTGTGTTGTTTCTGAAGAAATTTTTATTAGCAAATATGAACTTTCGGACCATATCCGATGAATGGCAGTTCTATCGCCTCTTTAAGGGCAATTATATGAGGATATGTTCTTGTTTTACACTTTTACACACACAACAGTTTTAGAGCAGAAAGGTAAAGGTTACAGAAGAAAATAATTAATGTTTATCTAGAAGGTGAGTTTTATTGAACGAGCATTTAAGAGCAATTTCAATATAATTTAGTCTTAAAGTAAGCAGTTGCATTAAATGATTGTTTCGTTTACGCTGCCACTTGGCAAATTTCAGTTTTATAAGATGTACAGGCGTAGTCTGGGCTAGTGGACTGACGCCGTGTTTGACAGAAGAACCTAAGGTTATAGTTTGAAGTACCTAAAGCCCTTAAGTTCCTAGCCTATATGATGGGATACCTGCACCGTGCTACCTAAGGTGACAGGTGGATGGATGTTGGGTGGAGGATTGGTTATTCTCACTGCCAGTCAAGCAGACTCACTCGACTAATCAGAACTGACGGCTAAGGGTGTCTTGGCCACAGTGAGATGGAGCTTTGGGTGGAGGATTGGTAACTCTCACTGCCAGTCAAGCAGACTCACTCGACTAATCAGAACTGACGGCTAAGGGTGTCTTGGCCACAGTGAGATGGAGGTTTGGGTGGAGGATTGGTAACTCTCACTGCCAGTCAAGCAGACTCACAGGACTGGTCAGAACTGACGGCTAAGGGTGTCTTGGCCACAGTGAGAGGGATGTAAATGAGAGATGAATAAATTCAAATCTGATTTATTTTACACAATGTACACCTTATATACTACTTATTGCTAATACACACATATACCATTTTGTGTTAGTGTGTCGTACGTGTAAAGTATAACGCAGTGTCTTTAAATCATGTCAGTGCTAATTTTGCACATTATGTTGACATGCTTTACTTGTATGTTGACATGCTCTACTTTTGAGTTTGCTGCGTTGCATGTTCAATGTGCATTGAACATTCTGGGGTCTCTCAGGAACACGACTGCAAGTCGTATAATTCGATAACCTCATATGGTCCAATGTGTCCTTCCGTCGTTTGTGGTGTTTGGACTGTAGTCTGGGGACGAGGTTTCCCATACCGTGGCCGTGGTTGTGGTGGAGCTGCCCGCTGTTTGTCTGTCTCTGTGGCTTGTGTTGTAGTTGTCTCCTTGTCTTGTCTTCTCGTAAGTCTATCTCGACATTGTTTGAGTGGTCTGAAATAAATTAAAAGACAAGCTAATACTATTAAAGAAAGAGATGTCACGGTGCTAACCACATAGGAATGAGACTCTATTCGCCTCCATATTGTGTTATCTAATCTTGTTTTTAGCTTTGCTTCTGAAGCGGCTAAGTGGTCAAATATACTGGTGGAGCTATCTAATACTTCCTCCTTCGGTATGTCTGGTATCTCTGATTGGACTACTTGTGTGTCTAGAGTAAAATTACTCCTTTTAAAATATGATGCTTGCACAGTTGTTGTTGTTATTCGTTTAGCTGCAAGAATGTTGTTCAACGTCTTTACTACACAGCTTTCTGAAATGTGTAGTACTCCTATATCCTCTAGGTTAATCTCTTGTCTTTGTCCATCACATATTATCGAAGCTGATTGTGTTTTTGTAGTGATAAACATCCACGTATTCTGCATGTAAAGTTGTTTCCATAGAATTGTAGATTGAATGTTGTATCTTCTTGATGTGCATTGTGATTTAGTGTTATTATTGTTGCTGAATAGCTGGTCAACAATGCAATTCTTGTTCAATTGCATGTTCTTAACAGCCACGGGATAGCAAACAAACTCCGATTTTTTGTGTAAACAATCTTTGAACTCGTCTTTACTTAATTCAAAGTATCGTTCATTGTTATAGTCGAAGCCTATGAATGCTCTTGGGATTGACAAGCATTCAAAAGAACTCCCGGTCCACTTTTGAGGAATCGCCGTTATGTGTATTAGCGTATATTTTCTTATGTCATGAATAGGATAGTACGCAAATACGTTTATATGTGTTGCATTTATTTCCATGTTAGTCTGTATTAATTGATCCTGAATTATTCTTAAGTTTCCAGGTAACTTTTGATTGGTTGTTTGTATTATATCATTAGCGTATTTAGGACTCAAAATCGTGTATATCGATGCGTTATTTAGGTATATCTCAAGTAACCCGTTGTAATAGTGAATAATCTCTGTTATGTAATTGCTCGCTAATTGATACGTTTGTATTACTTGTATTTTCACATTGTTAGCGTCTACCATCTTATACCATACGTCGTTATCGTACATGAATGCTATAGCTTCATTTAACTTCTTTTCAAAATTCTCTAACTTTTTCTTAATCCGCTCCTCGGTTTGGTTTACAGCGGATACTGTAGATATCATTATGTTTGTTTGATGATTGGCGGCGTTTATAAGTTCTTGTTGATTGCTACTCAATGAGTCAATACTTCTGTATACTTCATCGTTTACTCCGAACACGTATGTTAACATTTGTCCTAATAATCCACGTCTCCTTCTAGAAATCTTTATCCCAGTAAGGTAATCCTTTATCTTCTCAAATCGTGCTTTCTCTTCGTTCAAATGATAATAAAATTCTGCACAATGGGTGTCTTTTGTATACTGTTGTGTGTCAGTGCATAACTTTTGAAACTGATTAGTTATTTTTATCGTATTATTTAAATTCAGTTCCAAATCACTCCTTTCGTAATTAGTTTCTATTCTAAAACTTCCTCTGTTTATTGTTGAAGTACCTATTTGTTCTACATATAGGCCTGGATTTAAATGTTTCATAGTAAACATTGATGTACTTGTTACTTGTCCGATACACAATAATAATGTAGTATAGAGTAACACGCCTGACTTAAGTGTCTTAGACTTTTTATTTATGTTATTTGCTATGTTACTATTCACAGGCGTTTCGGTATTTTTTCTTAACGTAGTCTTGTTAGTCATTAATTCTTCCTGATATACGGGTAAAGGAATTAATGTATGTATTGATCGTTTTTGACATAAACCTGTCGATTTTTTGAGTGTCACTACTCTTATCACCCCGTCGCTTCCTGGGTGAACGCTTTCCACTTTTGCCAAGGGCCACTTACTTGGACTTATGTTTTCATCTTTTATTAGTACTATGGTTCCAATTTTGATATTTTCTTGAGTTTCTTTCCACTTGTATCTTTGTTGAAGTTGATGTAAATAATCAGATGACCAGGCTTTCCAGAAATCTTTCTTCATTCTTTGAATTTGTTTCCATCTATTTATTAAATCAGTATTTATGTTTGATAACGGATCTGGGATTCCAACTGCTTCCCGACCAATTAAAAAGTGACTAGGCGTTAGTATTGTATTATCATTGATGTCTTCGCTTTGTGCACATAACGGCCTCGAGTTTAGGCAAGCTTCAATTTGATGTAAAAATGTTATCATTTCTTCGTACGTTAATGTCGATTCTCCAATTACTCGACGTAAATGGTACTTTACTGATTTTACGCTGCTCTCCCAAATCCCACCAAAATGGGGGGTTGCTGGCGGATTAAAATGCCACTGAGTACCTATACTGGTCATCGTATTTTGGAATCCAGGTGACTGTGTTATTTGCAATAATTCTTGTTCCAAAAATTTCGCTGCGCCTACGAAGTTCGTGCCATTGTCACTACGTCGTACGTACGTCCCATTTCCTGGCCAAAAGTCTAGCCAAAATAGGGTCCCATGTTGAAATGTCAATTCCTTGATGTTTTAAAGATTCCAAACATTCTTTTATGGTGTCGTGCATGTCTCTTAAACCCGCTGCATTCGCAACATTTAGCTTGGGTAAATCTAATAATTTATCGATGAATTTAATTGATATCATTCGTTCGTCTTCATAACGTTGCGTAAGCAATTTCCACGCGGTTTCATAGTTCGATTCACTTATCGTTAGATGACGTATAATTTTTGCTGCGTCACCTTTTACATTTGTCTTTAAATATTGCATCTTTTCTACCAATGAAATATTTTTATCTTCATGAATAATTTTTTTGAATAAATCATGAAAAGTATACCATGAGTCATAACTCCCAGTAAAAGTTGGAATAGAGATACGGGGTAGTTTTCCTGACGACTGTGTTAAGGTTATTTTTTCGCTGGAACTGTCATGGATTTTTTCTTCCAGCATCTCCATTGTAGTATCGAACTCAATTTGGGTGTTTTCAAAATATTTATTTTTGAAGTAAAGGTGTCCCGATGTATCCTCCTCCAATAATAATTCAATGTGTGTTTCTTCAATATCCTGCCATCGTTTTTGTAAATTGTTTATTGTAGTTTGTAAATGCCATATAGGTTTGTTTTCAGTGACTGATTCTTTCGCCTGAATTAGCCTTTTTGACATCTGGGATATCCTGAACATTTGTATAAACGTCTTGGGATTCCCTCTCCCTTCTTCTTCGTTTGTGTTTTGTTCTTCAGGTTCATATATCGCCTGAACAAGTTGAAGTCTTGCTTCATAGTTTTGTAGGTGGGCTAAGCCCTCGTTGTATTGTTTTTGGATATTTCCAAAGTAATTTGTAGTGATATAATTGTGAGATGATAACATCTCTTGTTTTTCCAGTTTCGAGTGATTCTCTTGCACCCGTTGGAAAATAGTAGTTAGTGTTTGTCTTTTTTCGTCAATGTATTTTTGTGTTCTTCGGCTCACGGAGTCCTTTTTAATGTTTGTAATTATCCTCCTGATCTCGTTATAATCTTCCTCCTGGCTCCTGATTGCTGTGTTTATTTCTTGTATGTCCATAGTGCTTCTTTTGTCTTCTTCCCTAATAGCCCTACCCTAACTTCCCTACTACTAATGTTTTAAGTCAATACTTATCGTACCTGCGCTCTCGCTATAACACGTCCCTGAAGGTGCGACTTCTCAATCAGCTGGTGAGTCCCGCTTGTGGGAGGCCAGTGACCGAACCGCAACGAGAGGCTTTCTGACAGAGTACGTAAGTAAAAGTCCTTCAGTCAATTCCGAAACTGATGCTTTGTTGAGTACACCAGCCCGTTCTTAACTGATTCGTATGTCTGTTATGTCAAACCTACGGGGGGGTTAGAGGGAGGAAAATCTTTACTTTTACTCGAAGGACCAAATGTACAGGCGTAGTCTGGGCTAGTGGACTGACGCCGTGTTTGACAGAAGAACCTAAGGTTATAGTTTGAAGTACCTAAAGCCCTTAAGTTCCTAGCCTATATGATGGGATACCTGCACCGTGCTACCTAAGGTGACAGGTGGATGGATGTTGGGTGGAGGATTGGTTATTCTCACTGCCAGTCAAGCAGACTCACTCGACTAATCAGAACTGACGGCTAAGGGTGTCTTGGCCACAGTGAGATGGAGCTTTGGGTGGAGGATTGGTAACTCTCACTGCCAGTCAAGCAGACTCACTCGACTAATCAGAACTGACGGCTAAGGGTGTCTTGGCCACAGTGAGATGGAGGTTTGGGTGGAGGATTGGTAACTCTCACTGCCAGTCAAGCAGACTCACAGGACTGGTCAGAACTGACGGCTAAGGGTGTCTTGGCCACAGTGAGAGGGATGTAAATGAGAGATGAATAAATTCAAATCTGATTTATTTTACACAATGTACACCTTATATACTACTTATTGCTAATACACACATATACCATTTTGTGTTAGTGTGTCGTACGTGTAAAGTATAACGCAGTGTCTTTAAATCATGTCAGTGCTAATTTTGCACATTATGTTGACATGCTTTACTTGTATGTTGACATGCTCTACTTTTGAGTTTGCTGCGTTGCATGTTCAATGTGCATTGAACAAAGATCACGCCTCATCGCCAAGATGGCCCCGCGCGTCAGCACTCGCCTATCAGAACTGCCGTCTTTGTTATACGCCCGATAAAGTTTGTGGAAACTTTTCACGAGATAAATAATTTAATCTATAATACCAATTTAAGCGAGCTGGCGTAGTTATTACCAAAGTCTATATTGCTATCAAACTGCAGGTTTTTAAGGTCCTTTAATGAATGTGGAATAATTTCATCCCTATTACTCTTATTTTTTAAATGTTCAGAAAATATTTACTGTGTTTACTTAAATATTGAGGAAATCCATTTTAGTCAAGTAACGTCATTCAATTATTTTTTCATATTTTTCTTCTTTGACAAATTTTAATCTGTAGGAAGACCAATCAAACTCCAATAATTATTAGAAATTGTTAAAATAGGTTGTTCTATGAATCCACTAACGAACTTATTACTATAAAATTGGATAGGATATCACCGTATATTCCGTACGGCGCGAAAAAAGGACAACGCACGAGTCACGACACCATAACCCGCTGTCTTTCCTTCCCGTCGCCATTGGGCTAACCAGGTACCGAATCTCTGATGTTCGTGGCTGGTCCGACGGGTTACCTTTTCGGGTACTAATTCCTGCCCTGGCAACAACCAAAAACAGCTCTCACGCGGTTAGTCTCTGCGGGTGACGGACTATTTCTTAGTCAGTCTCCTGCGGTCTCGACTAGGATGACTGCCTCGCAGAAGGTAGCGACCGTCCCAGTTCTTGACGCTGTTGAGCATCGCTTTAGCGACAATCGGCAGGCTCAGGTCAGCACCGATGACTGCAACGAGTTCACAGCGCTGCTCTACCCACTCGACACCCACCTCTAATGTGATCTATGCTATGTTCTCGTCTCAATCGCAGTGGTTGGTGTAATCTCCCTCGTAAAGACCGTGTGCAGATACTTGGCAAAGCAACCATGCCGAGTATCAGTTGGAAGGAAAGCACCCCGTATTGCCAACCCAATCACTCCATTAGTAGGTACCGGCCGGAAGGCCTCGATGGTCCGAACCCCATACCAAGGCCTCGATGGTACGAAAGCCATACCGAGGCGTCTCCAACCGGACTACCCAATGGCCAATTATGCGCCGCCACCCGCGCCCTGTTAAGCTGAATATATCATAAGGGATGGCAAGCAGATAACATTTCAAGAGAACCAAATTTCAAAATAAAACCCAGTTGCTAACTTCCGTGGCCAATTCACAGGAATCACTGATTCAACGACAAGTCCTCCTTAACCGGCTGTAATCAGTATCGCCATTTCTTATATAAGTCGACTAACTTCTTATAGTTCCGTTCGCGAGCTTGTTATCAATCACGGAAAGAACCATAACGCTAAACGCATATTATACTTACACACTCTCTCTCTCTTTGATCGTTCCCTCATGACTGAGGATCGCGGTCATCATTGGCGAATGCTGGTGCAATGGTGCACCTAGATTTTATAATTTGTCTCCATCGGTACCTATACATCACGTCTCTGACAACCGAACAGAATTTGGCTAAAAATGATGCTTTTATTTGATCGCTTCACCTGGTTGGGTAATGTACCCATACCTCCAATATTATACACACACCTCCATAATTAGCGAAATATAAAAAATCAAGAGAACATTTAAAATAGGTTTATATTTTAATATGAAATAACGAGTCATTTTTGACTATATTTCTTAACTTAAAATTACACCTTTTGGAAATCGCTATGTAGATATGTTTGTCGTTTTCTGCGTATCTCAAGTAACCTGGAAATGTCAGTTGAGGCCAAATGATTTGGCTTTATTTTCCAAAATGTTTCAAAAAATATGGTAAACAATTTAAATTTAAAATTTCACTAAATTTATGAAAGAACTTGTAATTTGTACACTATTGTGCAACTTTACATAAACATGTTTTGTTTAGGTAAAGTTAACAATATAATAAACTCATTTGCAAAAAAAACGGGCGGTTTTGATTTTCATTCATATTTAAAAAGATACAATACCAAAAAGGTTTCAATCGTTTGTACACGTTACTGGCCGGTTTTAAAAATGCTGTGGTATTTAAAAAAGTACGTTCTAAATTCAATTTTTCATTTGATGTTCATTTTTACAGAAAACCCCTTTTTATCCTACATTTTTGGCGCGAAGTTCCAGAAGTTAACATCGACTTTCATAACTTTTATTCAATTTTTATCGATTAATTTCATATCCTTGACTGTCAAAGCTTTATTTAATGCTGTTTGGCTGTATCAAAAATGGTAGATAAAGTGGTAAAAGCTACCAAAATTATCGCGCTGCTTGAAGAGGGTTGCAGCCAATGTTTCGTGGCTAGGAGGCTAAATGTTAGTCGCTCGACAGTCCAAAGGACCTGGCAGCGATATCAGGAGACTGGTTCCGTCGAGAGAAGGCCTGGTTCTGGAAGAAAACCATGTACCCAACCACGGGATGATCGTTTTCTTGTGAGTCGCGCATTGAGAAATCGCAAATCTTCGTATGTGGATCTTAAGAACAACCTCCAAGAAGTAAGAAATGTGCATATTAGTCTATGGACGGTCAGGAGGAGGCTTCTCGCTGCCAATATACGCAGTCACCGCCCGGCCCGCGGCCCCAAATTACTCCGTGAGCACAGAGTTCACAGGCTTAGGTTCGCTAGAAATTGTGAATCATGGACTCAAGACGATTGGAATAGGGTTTTGTTCTCTGATGAAGCCAGGATATCTCTGTTCGGTGAAGATCGACGTCGGCGAGTGCTAAGAAGACAAGGAGAACGCTTTGCAGAGGCATGTTTCGAAGAAATCACACCTTATGGTGGGGGCTCTGTTATGTTTTGGGCAGGAATAAATTCAATGGATCGTACAGAGTTAGTCTTCATTGAAAACGGCTCACTGACTGGGCATCGATACATAACGGAAGTTCTAATTTCTCATGCACAACCCGCATTGGCCGCTCTAGGTGAAGACTCGATTTTTATGGACGACAATGCACGCGCCCACCGATCCCGCGATGTTAATGCGTATGTGCAAGAGGTCGGCATTCGTCGTTTGGATTGGCCAGCTCGAAGTCCCGACCTCAATCCCATAGAGCATGTCTGGGACGTTCTGAAACGGCGTGTGAGATCAGTACACCCGGCTCCGCAGACCATCAGAGAGCTGAAGAATGTGATTACTGCGGAGTGGGAACGTATTCCGCAAGCAAGTATCCGGGATATACTCGCTAGCATGCCCAGACGAATTCAAGCTGTGATTTTAGCTAGAGGGGGTCACACTCGATACTAAACATTTATCTGCTTTTACTTTATTAAAGAAAAACAAACAAAAAAACTTTTTTATTTTTACTTCATGAGCATATGCACTACTAGCGAATATACACTACTAGCGAGGTTTAGCATTATTTCCCATAAATTGTATCTAAATTTTATGAAATACTGATGAAAACGATTATTTTCTTATTAATTTAGCAAATTGTGTGGATAAAACTACCTATAATTATCAAACAAAGAAATATTAACATTTGAAATGGTTCATTGCTTAGGTGCCCGTTTTTTTTGCAAATGAGTGTATAAGAAAACAATGTAATAAATAGAGACGTTCAATTGTTGTTCTTATTTAGAATATTTTGTTTTAATATAGTAAACCAGTCAGTATTATGTCAATAAAAAGATTTTAACCTATTTTCAGCTTTTTTATATGCCACTAATTTTGTCGATGTGTTACCTAGATACCGTTCGTAACTCGATGTTGGACATCTAGGATTGTATTGCCACTTATTATCATCCCTTGATGTCAACACAAACTTTTCAAGAATAATTTGTTTTGCTAAAAAGATCTCGATTCTCGACCGAACAGACAAATTTAAATGGAGACCTACTATATTTACACAATGCTCAACTCGAACATGTTACATACATGTTTGAGTTGAGCATGAAAAACTTCTTAAATAAACATTTTCCTCCCGAATGAGGAAATTACCTAACGACACTGACAGATGACACCAATAACTCCCTCCGGTCGTAATGCCCATTCTATTTTCGAAGTCAAGTATGGACTTGCAAAATTTTGGTAACAATTTGTAAGTCACAGTTATTTGTAAGCAGTACGTTATTTATGACAGTATAAAGTTCAGCCGATACGTAATGTACTTTGGAATGCCATAACCAGGCTAACTAAGATACTTCAGGGTTAATATTGTTATTAGAACATACTTTTTCATTCTTTTAAATACATAGGCCCAAATAAAGTTGATTATGGTTGCTTTTAAATTACTTTTGTAACTTTCTAATAAACTTTTTAAATTACCGTCCTAAATTGTAATTAGCAAAGTCAAAGGAGGTTTCTAAAATTTGATAAGTACTTTCACCTATTTAAGCTACGTAAAATAACGGAATACAAACTAGAATAAAGATAACAGTATTAAGTATATAAGTTTTACCAATGAAAGCGCCATCATAAAAGAACCTAATCAGTAACTTGTGTATTGGACGGCAACAGTACGAGTTGAAATTGGCTGCGTCGGACAACCTGAAAGAAAACTACACAACTGTGGTGATTCACGTGAAAGACGTGAATGACAATCCTCCTGTGTTCGAGCGGCCGACGTATCGCACACAGATCACTGAAGAAGATGACCGCAATCTACCTAAGCGCGTGCTCCAGGTTCGCTTCAATGCGACTCGAGTCGAATTCGATTCTCTATTGAATAAATCAATTTCCTGCAAACAGGCTATGATTGTTTAAAAGATGAATCGAATAAGGCTGAAATTTCTGGATTGCCTCTATAGTTAATTTGTTAGCTTGCATGGCATGGGGATTTTTTTTGCGTCATTTTTATTCCGTAGTAGTTTTTGTTGCTAGTATCCTTATTGTATTTTTTTTTTGCATCCAACTTGTTACGTGCGATGGTCTGCAGCTCCAGAGCGGCGAAGAAGGCATATAAATCAATATTTCTTTCAGGAAACTACATGATTTTTTGTTGGGATATTTTTTTGTTCTTAGATCTTTTCACATATAAATAGTTCAGGCAGTGAAATTGCTTACCTTGGTTGTCTTTAGGTCTATTGAACAAATTGGCAAACCTATATACTTAGATATAATTTTCTATTTTCGCGAGCTATGAACTTATAGATGTAGGCAGATAACATCACAATAAATGAATGAACAAAACTGTGTCTACTCCGGAGAAGGCTCGTGTCGAATACGTAAGTAGAAACCTGCAAAAATAAAAAGGGATGGTTTTTCAGTTTATATTCAAAATTACATCTAAAAATAATAAGACAATTGCTTTTATTCGGTTAGGAAATTTTAAACTGTAAATCGGGTATTTAATTAGTTATTAAAAACTGTAGTCTTCTTTATGAGGACTATTTGTATATCTTATTACAAATTACCGATTCGATGAATTTTGTGAAATTATATTCACAGACTTAATATGCCAATACTAGTACTTTAATGTTAAATGTTAATATAGTTATTGTATTTTTTTAAAACAGTAAAATCGCATGCCATAAATATGACCGAGCCTGAAGGATAACATCTATACATCGTCAACTATAATTTCCATATTTAAAGCTAATATATAAAGTTTATAGGATTTCCAATAACATACAATCTAGACATTGAACTGGAGTTTTCCCATTTTATAACGACAATGACAAGAAGTTTAACGGCTCCGCGGCTCAAGATCGCGCGTGAATGTTTCAAATTTATACTTTTCAATTATTTAACGAAACCTAAAAGCAAAGTTCTTCTCGTGGCATAAATTAACTCCATTGCGATTAATTCCCGGCAGCTTTTGGTAAACATTTATTTCGATGAGTTTACGTATTTAAACAGAAACATTGTATTATCCGTACAACGTATCTGCGACAAATAAAAGATGCATAAATTATTATATATTAATGTACATAAATGATTATAATATACATTCAAGATACGTAGACACACGGTACCGTTAATATATAGTAACATTACTGCCAACTACAATATTGACTTTCCGTACTTTAAAGACTTATTAAAATCACCACACAATTTAAATCATAAATCGCCAAAATTAAAACCTTTAAGATCAAATACAAGGCGGCTAAATACAGTGATGTTGAATCGTATATGTGGTGCATGAGCATGGTGAGTGAATATCTGGGTGTGCACAGTACGAGTTGACGCTGGTGGCGTCGGATGGCCGCAACGAGAATTCAACGTGCGTGGTGGTGCGAGTACTCGACGTGAACGATCTACCTCCCAAGTTCACACGTAGTGCTTACGTCACACAAGCATTGGAAGAGACCGGGCCCTTCCCACACTTCCTTATACAGGTTTTTTTTTAGTTATTTTTATTTTTTTACCATATTCCATTCTAACACCTATCTTATTACTTATTTACATATATTCCATAAAATTCCAACCTAAAGTACATTAATCGAAACATGACACTGTGTAGTAGCAGCTACGAAAACTGCCCACCCTTACATTTATCGTGAGTGTAGTAAAAGACGATTAGGAGCTTTACATCGACATTTTATACGATGCTGTCTGGTCAATAATTACATACCCAAGGAGGGTTGACGTCAGGCAAGCGATTGGTAATAAATCTATTGCCGATAACTTTTAGAATATGTACTATACAAAAGGTATACATTAGTATATAGTACCTATTGCATCGACCTCAATTAATGGAGACGATGATAATGATGATGATGATGATGATATGTACATTTATTAAAATATCTTATAGTGTTCAAACATTTTCTATAAACTTTTTCTCATCCATACTATGTATGTACATATTTTTTTAAAACAAAGCCTATATCAAACACAATATTGCCTAGTAAATTTGAAAGGTTTGCTTTTATAAACTAAAATCATATTTAGGTAATATCTACATATCAGAGAAAAGATGCCCCGTAATCATTACAAAAATATTTCATTTCATAGATAAGACTTGCGGAGGCAGCATATTATTACTGAATGCCGTATATCTGCCTAACTCTCCTTCGGCTGAAGCTCATTAGGAAAGGTCGTTTCGATTGTAATGAAAGATAAAAATACATACTTTAGATATGTGTTATCCTGAATAATCCTCTATTTTTTTTTCATTTATGTCCTGTCCTTTGTTCCTACTTGAAAATTATTTTTGCCTTTGGTATGCAAGGGTCTTTCTAACTGAAATATACTAACACATAGCGTTATATTCCAAAATTAACCCAAAGCGATATATCAGGGAATCTACAAGGTTTGTTGTTAAGTAACTGTATTCTAGCTTTGTAAATTATTGTAGTTTCTTAGTAGTTCATTTTCGTAGTAGTATCTTAGTGCTACATTAACACTTAGTAGATTTGTGTTGCATGCTTGTAAATAATCAATGGAAATATAGAAAAGGAAAAACATTTTTAGTTTTAACAAAAGAATATGTCTGTGTTGTGTCTCAATTTTAACTCTGCATTTCATAAGAGTAATCCATACTAATATTATAAATGCGAAAGTAAGGATGTTTGTTTGTTTGTTTGTAACGCTTTCACGCTCAAACCACCGAACCGATTTCAAAAATTCTTTCACCAATGGAAAGCTGTAATATCAGGGAGTAACATAGCCTATATTTTATCCCGGTATTCCCACAGGAACGGGAACTACGCGGGTTTAAGCGACTGAAACCGAAGCGAAGCGAGGGCGGGTTGCTAGTATTTTAATATTTAGTTGACAATGTAACTTAATATAATTGTTGTAAGTATAGGTTTCAAGGATTCATTCCATTTGTATAAGCAATTTTATAATATAAATAGCTTGCAGTTACATATTCACAGAAGTATCAACTTATTTTAGTTATATGCAATAAAAAAATATCAACTTGTAATAAAAGTCTATGAGAACTCGATCCATATTCATCGTGTCTTGACTTTAAATTAAAATTTTGAGATTGACTGAAGTCAATCATGAAAATTGACTATTCACTAAGAGTTAAAGCCCTTGTCCCAAGTCGCTTGTAGTGACAAGGTTTTTTTTTTATAATTGGAGTGAGATTCACAAATGATCCGAGTAATTACGCAAACGTCGACCCTCTTCATTTTAGCTGCTCCGCCAGTCTGACATAATTGGACATTTCAGTTGCCATAAGTATACCTTTCCCAATTTTATAAGGCTCAATTTCTCCATTCAATATTTGATAAGTAGTAACCCATCCATAGATTTGTAAATTTAATATACCGCTGCATCATATGTATTTTAGTAAAATATGTTCTTTACGAAAATATTTTAAACAGGAGATATAAAAAATTGGAGAGTCCTCTTCTGGTAACTTTAAAACGAAAACCTTTTAGAATAATTCAGGCTCTAGCGCTACGTTCTATTCCACCACATATTACTAATTATAAATTATTATTTTGTTATACACTACTAGTAAATCGACCTCGCTTCGCTTCGGTTTTAGTTGCCTTACCCACGTAGTTCCCGTTTCTGTGGGAATACCGGGATAAAATATAGACTATGTTACTCCCTGATATTATAGTTTCCCATTGGTGAAAGAATTTTTGAAATCGGTCGAGTAGTTTCGGAGCCAATTCGTTACAAACATAGATAAAAATCTTTCCTCTTTATAATATTAGTATAGATGTAATGTTTAAGACACATGGAATGTTAGCCTACTCACTCTCCTATGTTACGTATAACCTACTATTTTTAATGCTGATTTCTAGTATATGACTACTTTTATAATACGTATATAATACCATGTTACATTAT
The DNA here is from genome assembly GCA_032191425.1 of Lymantria dispar. Lineage (NCBI taxonomy): Eukaryota > Metazoa > Arthropoda > Insecta > Lepidoptera > Erebidae > Lymantria > Lymantria dispar. Next base: position 16,703,864 of record CM063446.1, on the reverse strand, counting down.
CGTTCCGTTCGATTTTAATAATAAGTGTCGATTTACACTGTGATGCCGTTCACGGTTCGATCTCCGGTCTCTGTCCGTTCCCGGTCTGGTAAAATATTTTTAAATAAGAAAGAATCAGAGTATTCTCACTATCGTATCGCTCTAGTTCCGATTCGATATCGTGCCGGTACCGGTTGGTCGAAAAGAATATTTCACTAGAGCGCGATCGGACTTGTCATGACTTGTACCGACAGTGTGAACACGTTTTTGTTTCAACTCCACTATTTCTTCGGTCGTGCAGGGAGATGTTACATTTTTCTTCTAGTCATGACTAGTAATAAATCGTGGAATTCTGAAAAAGGTAAGTTATGTAATCTATGCGTGTGATTTATAACATTTGATTATGAATAATAAATAATTACACTATAATTATTTTCGCCAGCTTTTCTGTAAGCGTTTTTTTCGAAATAAAAGTGTATATGGTGAAATTCGCGAACATTTTAAAAGAATAAGTTGACTTATAAAAACTTGATTATGTGCGAAAAATTATCGTCACACATGGGATTCCAACCCACGCCTATCGACCATGGATCGAGACAGACAGATTGTGGAACTAGTAGTGTGAACACAGTGAGATTTGATCGGACCGAGACCGGAGCGGGATCGGACCGTGATCGGCATCATAGTGTGGATCGAGCCTAAGGACTTCCTTAGGCTCGATCCACACTACACGAGAGAGAGAACAAAATAATACACATGTTTAGTTCTTGCGTATGAGAATTAATATAAAGTGTTTATTAATTAAACAGAAGTAAACAATTAATTGAAAACTTATAGGTAAGTTATGGGTGAATACCTGTATATAAACTCGTACTAAAATATTAAGTTTGTTACAATATATACAAACAACATCGACTAACTTCATTGTAGTTTCATAATGGATTTGAATTTTGAAGGTACAGTAAAACAAACCCTTGACTACCCGGGGCTATTCTTGACACAGCAATTTGCCAATTATGATTGTTACTATTGTGACTATTGTGACATGTATGCTTTCATAATGAGACACGACACGGCCTGAAGTAGCCCAATATTGTAGGTATGCATTTTGCTAACTATGTCATACGTCTGAATATTTGTTAGCTTACTTTTTTATGTATTTTAAATAGAATAACTATAATTATTATTTCTTATGCTTACGAGACGAAATAAAAGCTTCGTGCGTCTGAACGCACGAAGCTTTTATTTTTTACGAATAGTAATTTATATTTTACCTTCACTGTCTCGACATTTCCCTAGCCATTTATACCAGTAATATTATATCAAAATATGGTTTTAGAAATAACTTGAAATATAGTGAAGAGGCAAGAAACTCGGTAATAACGATAACAAGTTCGATCTCAGATACCTTATTCCTTCTACAATCTTAGATAGTATATAATCTCCGAAACGTCGAGATAGTAAAACTAAAATTGAAAGGCGATGATAAATAAAACCCATGAAAATACATAGCACTATTTTATTAGTAGTTTATTTATATATTAAATAATTTAGTTTATTTTTTATATACTATATTCATTAAAATGTAACCAATGTGCTTTTTATTAAGTAACCAATTTTATGGGTTTCGAAATATTTTTTTGAATAATTATTCAAATGAATTATAATTCAAAGATTCATGGGCTGCCTGAGTACTTATATCAACAGTGTTAAACGAATCTGTGTATCACCTTCATTAAAAATGTATGCATTATGAATATTTTGTGTAAGTGAAATGTTCATTAATATATATTTCTACGTTAAATAAACAGGTTACTGCAACCGATGGTGACAAAGACAGACAACAGAACATTGTTTATTTCTTAACCGGTCAGGGCATCGATCCTGATAATCCTGCAAACAGCAAGTTTGACATCAATCGTACTACGGGCGAGATATTTGTACTTAAAGTTAGTAAACGTTTCATTAGAAATATACTTAATTAACATTTAATAAAGTTTGAAGTCATTGACATTGAAATAAGCGAACAAATTATAAGTTAATATAGCTAACTCGCTCACTTTGCATAATGCGATCCTACGTTTATTGCGTTCTTGTAAATTTAATAAATATTTTAATATGACAAAACATGTAGTAGAGCGTGAATAAAAGCTAGCTATGTACTCTAACAATTGGAATACTTTTTTAGGTATAAGTTTTTTACTAAAAGGCAAAGGACACTTGTAACTTTAACTTTGTTGTCAGTTTAGGATGGTTTTGTTTGAAGTTTGCCAAACAAATACTTATGTCAGTATTTACCAACCTTTTTAAGCATTATTCATTTATTTGTTCGCCGTTTCAGTGTATTATATAACCATATATATATCATTTATTTATCACATTCTCTATAGTGAATAATAAAGAAAATAATATCCTTTTAACATACTTACATTCCAAAGCCACATTGTAGATTTGCCAAGAATTACTCATACTTCTTAAAAAATATTTTTGCTTTTGAATACATTAGATAAGGCCTATTGTAATAATAAATAGAGCAAAAAACGTTAATAATACTTACGAATAAAAAACCTTAATACCGTACATACATAATCCATTAATGACCCATTAATTATCGAGTCTTTGTATACATTTTTATCATATTTAAAATATCTTTTTCCGTTTTATTTTATTCATATAGTACACCAATTTAGACAGTGTCTGTGCTATTTTCACATTTTATTTATTCACAGCCTTTGGATCGAGATCAACCAAATGGCAGACCACAATGGAGATTTACTGTTTTTGCACAAGATGAAGGAGGCGAGGGTCTTGTGGGATATGCTGATGTTCAAGTCAATCTTAAAGATATTAATGATAATGCACCTATCTTTCCTCAAGGCGTTTATTTTGGTAATGTCACAGAGAATGGTACTGCTGGAATGGTCGTTATGACTATGACTGCCATTGATTACGATGATCCCGCCGAAAGCAATAATGCCAAACTATGGTATTCGATAGAAAAAAATGTAATTGAAGAAGAAACAGGCTCACCTATATTTGAGATTGAACCTGAAACCGGTGTAATTAAAACTGCTGTATGTTGTTTAGATCGTGAAAGAACTCCTGATTATTCTATACAAATAGTAGCATCTGATGGAGGAGGGTTAAAGGGGACGGGAACGGCATCAATAAGAGTAAAAGATATAAATGATATGCCACCGCAATTTACTAAAGATGAATGGTTTACAGAAGTAGATGAAACCGATGGAACTAATTTACCAGAAATGCCCATACTGACAGTGACTGTTCACGATGAGGATGAGACAAATAAATTTCAATACAAAGTTATTGAAAATAGCGGTTATGGTGCTGATAAGTTTACTATGGTTAGAAATAATGATGGTACAGGCTCTTTAAAAATTGTGCAACCTTTAGATTATGAGGATCAGTTACAAAGCAATGGTTTTAGATTTAGAATACAAGTTAATGATAAAGGAGAAGATAATGACAACGATAAATACCACGTAGCTTATTCATGGGTTGTGGTGAAACTTAGAGATATAAATGATAATAAACCCCAGTTTGAAAGAGCTAATATAGAAGTGTCAGTTTACGAAAATGCTGAAGTAGGAAAAAGTTTAGAAACCTTCAAAGCTACAGATCCGGACCAGGGTGGTAAAAGTAAAGTTTCATATGCCATTGATCGTTCGTCGGATAGAAAAAGACAATTTTCAATTAACCAGGAAGGTACAGTAAGCATTCAACGATCTTTAGACAGAGAAGACACACCAAGACATCAAGTTAAAATATTGGCTATTGATGATGGAGTTCCACCAAGAACTGCAACAGCTACTCTAACAGTAATAGTTCAAGACATAAACGACAACGCTCCAACTTTCTTAAAGGATTACAGGCCTGTACTCACAGAGCACATAACACCTAAAAAAGTAGCGGAAATATTAGCTACTGACGACGATGATCGTTCTAAAAGCAACGGACCACCTTTTCAATTTAGACTAGATCCAGGAGCTGATGATATTATTAGAGCTTCCTTCAAAGTTGAACAAGATCAAAAAGGTGCTAATGGCGACGGTATGGCAATTGTATCGTCGTTAAGGTCTTTTGACAGGGAACAACAAAAAGAATATCTCATTCCCATTATAATTAAGGACCATGGTAATCCTGCCATGACTGGCACGAGCACCTTAACGGTAGTTATTGGTGATGTTAACGATAACAAAATGCAACCGGGCTCTAAGGAAATTCTTGTTTACAGCTATCAAGGCCAGGCACCAGACACTGAAATTGGCCGAGTATATGTTTACGATCTTGATGATTGGGATTTACCTGATAAGAAATTTTTCTGGGAAAGTTCAGAACATCCAAATTTTACTTTAAATGAAGAAACGGGAATGATACAAATGAGACATAAGACTAGAGAAGGCAAATATCATCTAAAATTCAAAGTATATGACCGCAAACATACACAAACAGATGTACCAGCTAATGTAACTGTTTATGTTAAAGAAATTTCTCATGACGCTATTATAAATTCTGGATCAATTCGTATATCTGGTATATCCGATGAAGACTTCATAAGAGTTTGGAATTATAAGACGCTTAGTGTCTCAAGAAGCAAATTAGATGTTTTTAAGGATAAATTAGCAGATTTATTGAACACTGAACGAGAAAATATCGATATTTTTAGTGTACAATTGAGAAAAAAGCACCCGCCTGTCACAGATATTAGATTTTCTGCTCATGGTGCACATTACTATAAACCAATACGGTTAAATGGTATTGTGCTAATGCATAGGGAAGAAATTGAAAGAACTGTAGGGATCAACATCACAATGGTGGGCATAGATGAATGTTTGTATGAAAACCAAATGTGTGAAGGATCTTGTACAAACGTTTTGGATATTAGTAACTTACCTTATATGGTTAATGCTAATAAAACTGCTCTTGTTGGTGTGCGTGTGGATGTCATTGCGGAATGCACATGCGGCGCTAGGAATTTTACACAAGCAGAAACATGTCGCAATTCACCGTGTTATAATGGTGGCAGATGTATTGAAGGTAAATATGGATTAACTTGTTCATGCCCTCCTGGATACACAGGACCAAGATGTCAACAAACATCTAGGAGTTTTAGAGGTACAGGATGGGCTTGGTATCCCTCATTAGAAATGTGTGACAATTCACACTTAAGTTTTGAATTTATAACCAGAAAATCAGAAGGTGTATTACTGTACAACGGCCCTATAGTACCACCGGAGCCAGAAGAAATAATGGTATCTGATTTTATATCAGTTGAATTAGAAAGAGGTAACCCACGACTTCTGATAGATTTTGGATCTGGTACTTTAGAACTCAGAGTCAAAACAAAAAAATCATTAGATGACGGTGAATGGCATCGCATAGATATATTTTGGGATACAGAAAACGTAAGAATGATTGTAGATTTTTGTAAATCTGCTGATATCCAAGAAATGGAAGATGGGACCCCTCCAGAGTTTGATGATTCAACCTGTCAAGCGAGTGGAACTATACCACCATTCAATGAGTACTTAAACGTCAATGCTCCGCTACAAATAGGTGGCTTATACATTGAACATTTTGACCCAACCCATTACCACTGGCAATACATGCCAATTGGTAAAGGCTTTGATGGCTGTATACGAAACCTGATTCATAATAGCAAACTGTATGATTTAGCTCATCCAGGTTTATCTAGAAATTCCGTAGCAGGTTGTCCACAAACTGACGAAATATGTAATCAAGCAGACACGACGTCAAGGTGTTGGGAACATGGCACTTGTGTAGGTAGTTTTTCGGAAGCTAGATGCCAATGTCAACCCGGATGGACTGGACCTTCGTGTAATTTACCAACTACTCCTACCAGTTTCCGCCCACAGAGCTATGTTAAATTTGCTTTAAGTTTTGAACCTGATAGATTTAGTACACAAGTTCAGCTAAGATTTAGAACACGTGAACCACATGGTGAACTATTCAGAGTAAGCGATCAACATAATCGAGAATACGGTATATTAGAGGTAAAAGAGTCCCGATTACATTTTCGGTATAATTTAAATTCATTACGCACTGAGGAACGCGATGTATGGCTGAATTCCGTCGCAGTTGATGATGGCCAATGGCATATTGCTCGCGTTAGTCGATACGGTAGCGCGGCTATGCTCGAAATAGATGGCGGTGAAGGAAGAAGATACAATGAAACTTTTAGTTTTGAAGGACACCAGTGGTTGTTAGTAGATAAGCAAGAAGGTGTCTACGCAGGAGGTAAAGCTGAGTACACAGGTGTAAGAACATTCGAAGTATATGCTGACTTCCAGAAAGGATGTTTAGATGATATCAGATTAGAAGGCAAGCATCTACCATTACCTCCTGCCATGAATGGTACACAATGGGGACAGGCGACCATGGCTAGAAACCTAGACCGAAACTGTCCTTCGAATAGCCCATGCATCAATGTTCATTGTACGGAGCCCTTCGTGTGCGTCGATCTTTGGAATGAATATGAATGCACGTAAGTCATTTTAATATATTCTCATAATTACTCGCGTTATTTATTTTCTAGTAAATGAAAAATGTGTAGTTGTGAAATAAAAATATAATATTGCCCTTGGAGTCTTGCAAAAGGACTAAAAGTATTTGATCTCAAAGGCATAGTACATACTCGGTAGGATGCTTCGACCAGGATTTAATAAACACTCACCGAGCAAACACACTCGAGTTATCCGAACCGAAGCACATGTTTCGTGATTCATTAAATAAGCGAGTATTTTTAATGAACAATGATTTTTTGTTTTTAATTGTGAAGCGCGCACTGAGTTTCAACTAACACAGACTTTTTTATTTTATCTGCCATAAATAATATGATTTTTATGTATTATTTTTAATTATTAATTGTATTCACTAATATGATAAGAGGAGTAATATTATTTCATAATATAAATCTAACAAATATTATATTTTTTATTGCTATGTAATTTATGTACTAATTTAGCTTATAAATATTGAAATGGTGTTTAGTTGCGGTGAGGGTTTGATATTGTCGCCCGACGGCAAGGGATGCGTAGACAAGAACGAATGTCTCTACTTCCCGTGCCGCAATGGTGGTTCGTGCGTGAATCGCGAACCTGGCTACCGCTGCCACTGTCCCGAAGGGTTCTGGGGCGAGAACTGCGAGCTCGTGCAAGAGGGACGTACGCTCAAGCTCAGCATGGGCGCGCTCGCAGCCATCCTCGTCTGCCTTCTCATAATTATGAGTGAGCACTAACATATCACGCCTATGCGTGTTCCACTAGAATTCATCCCGACGCACTATCACTAACGCACCTATCATATAGTTATATATGTGCATATTTGTAGACTAATGTAGTGCATGCTATATATGTATATATACGAGTGGTTCGGAGAGGCTCAGTGCGCGTAGATTTACCGTGATAAACGACGGTGAGTTAAAGCGCCCGATGTGTAGGTGTCCTGGAGGATCTGTACGCGCTGGTGGTACGTGTGTCAACGTGAACGAGTGTGTGGATACGCCATGCCAGAACGGAGGCACGTGCCTGGATCGAGAACCCGCGCGCCGCTATGATTGTGTATGCTCATTCGGCTACACAGGACACGACTGCGAGCTCGAACTACTCGCTTCCGGCATCATCACGCCCTCCAGGGATTTCATTATAGTTATCATTGTTTGTTTGTTCATGCTTTTAGGTGAGCACCACATTCCTTTTATTTGCATGCAATCATCTAATAGCATCATTAAGCAAATTACCATTCTTGTGAGAATTTTTAGATGTCTTGTGTGTATTTATTATCAGTACTTAGACAAGAAAAGCGTTAATAAAAAAAAGAGATTCATTCATATTAATTTATTTTTAAATCTCCTTATACACGTAGATACTATGTTTTATAAAATTTAATATCTAACTAGCGTGGAAGTTAAATAAACTATTATGAGCATTCAGCTATTATTTAAAATCACAATGAATTCAGACAATACCTACAACATATTTTAATTAGCTGTAGTTGTATAAAAATGCTAAAACTTTAAAAAGGATTTAACATAACAGATTAAAATATTTATCTACAAGTTTTTTGTATTTATATTATAATAATGGTTTTAACAAAATATATTGTATTAAGAACTTTTTAAAACAAGCCTAATATTTTAAAAAGTTCTTTCAATATTTTATATACAGGTATGTATGTTTAATAAATGATTTTATTTCTATTATACTAGATGTTACCAAATATTTATACATCCAACTATTTCTAATAATAAAATTCTAGAATGTTTCTACAATATTCATTATCAATTATGTTAAATTTTCTCCAATAATCTATTTCCCCGGGATCAGAAGTAATTGGTTTAATATAGGTACCGAACCCAATATAATACGCTATTGTACAATGAACGTACCCCGGGTCCCCTCCTTTATTAAATACCTACTTACGAGTCCTAAAGGGAATTGAAATGACTGAAACAATTCCAAGCGTTTGCTATAGTAGGTATTAATATTATCAATTTTCTTGAAATACATAGCTGTAAATTATGTTTGACCTTACATTTCTATTTATCATTTTTGATTTAAATGGTCACACGTCTGTATAGATGTTTTAATTAAACATAAAGCTTAGGAGCTCCTAAGCTTAATGCTTAATTGCCATAGAAAGTATTTGTTCCCTCCACCAATAAATAATTTGTTAGTTTACTGTTAGTATGATTAAATTCATGTTCGTAAAGTTACCTGAGACACTCGTACAAATTATTTATGTATCAACGTGCATCTACAAACACTATGAGAGTCACCTACACGACGCTTGGTAAAATATTTGCAGGTTAATATATTCTTAAAACCTGATATAAAAAGTATCTAAAAATTTATAACATAGCATTTTTATACAGCCTTAAAGCACATGTTAAACCGCATTATAAAAAATCTACAGTCACGCGTATCTATATCTTTTAACACATTGAATGCCGAGGGGGTCAAAATACTATAGAAATGTCGCCCAATATTTGTCCCCATGGCGTTTAACGTGTTAAACGTTTGACTATTTGTAAATACCTAATTGAAGATATTAGAAAAACTAAATACCCCTAGATAGAATTACATTATTCTGTCCATAAATTCATTTTTAAATTTAATGATACACCTTTTTTATTAGGAAAATATATTAAATTTAATAGTAATTAAATTTGAGTTATCTGCGCGTACAATTTATTTCACTTATAGCTTATTTTAACTTATAAATTTATAAGATAAAATGATATAACGTATACGATAAGCATATTATCAGCCTTTCTTCGTCTATACAATACAACAGGAAAACTAAATTGGTCGTATATAAAATGAAGACGTGACTTTAACCTGAGTGTATTAATTCGACTAACTTTTGATAAACTATCCTAGAATCGTGTTTTCATGTTGCTGTTTATATTTTCCTAATATCATTATTCGTAATACTATTTACTTTCTGCGCACTTGCAAGCTATTATTTTATTATTCAATATTATGTAACGTTTATACGCAAATATCAGTGTATTTATTATATCCCTCAGTCTTGGTATTGGTGTTCGTGGTATATAACCGTCGCCGTGAAGCCCACATCAAGTACCCTGGGCCCGATGATGATGTTCGCGAAAATATTATCAATTACGATGATGAAGGCGGTGGTGAGGATGACATGACGGCTTTCGACATCACACCGTTACAAATACCTATTGGTGGACCACTACCTGATCATGCGCCTGCAAAGTTACCATGTAAGTAATTAAAGCCATTTAATAATCTCTTGCTAGTTGAGTACACAGCTGCTTCCTTGAACCAATATACATAAGCGCGAACGCGAGCGAATGCTCGTAAAATTCTGTCAAAAAACGTGACTCCGTTGTAGCCCTTAGTTTAATACATTTTCTATTAATATCTGCTACCTATTACACTCATTATTTTCCGAAAAAAGTAAAGCTTATTTCCTTTTGTACCCCTTTATAGTTCCAAGATTTGTCAATGTAACCCAATTATTTTGGTGCTTAGTGGGAAAAGATAACAGATAAATATGAAAAACTTTTAGGCATATTTATGTATATTAATTATCTTACGTACATATATCTTGTAAATGGTTATACGAATTAGAAATAGACCTTTCAATTTATTTATGTATATGTGTATTGAACTTTACTTGGGATGGCACATAAAACCGTCGGTTCTGTAACATATTGTTATCGGTGTACCTATCGTTCGTGTCGGATAGTCGCCCCATCTGACTATAAGATTAAAGTCATAGTAAACACACCTGTGTCAAGACGTACATATTGTTTAGTATTACTAGCAGTTGCCACGTTCGATTTTGACCGTTTTACATTGCAAAAATATTGAGTTCTTGGATTGAATCGATGTTCACTGTAAGACGTAGGCCTTCCCACAAAGAAATATAATACTATAACCGCCACGTATGGACGGTGAATAAGCGATAGCAGTTAGTGCTGTATATTTTCTAATAGAGGGCTGCTGCGGATTTTCCTGGGGCATCATTAGGTTTTTATAAATCCTTCAAAAAATTATCATCACCACATGGGAGTTATGTCATTAAATGGATCTGTTTTCGGGCTGGGTATCTCTCGCTATTCTCTATCAAACCATCGAGGGTGTGGGCCACCTAATCCGTCGTATTTTTCCTATCCGCCCATTAAGTAGACCCCTGGAATCAGATCCTTGCCTTCGGTAGCTCACTAGGTGGGTTGTCCTTTCGTGTATTTATTGCCATCGACTTGCATCGTTTTCACGTGATCGGCTTCTCTGAGAGTAGCGGTCGGTGTGTTTTCAAACACTAAAGAATACTGAATAGAAAACATACAATATAGATTAAATTTTAAATGTACCGTGTGGTGATGGTATAGAAGGTCAAATTCTCTCCCATTGTGGAGGAGGCCCGAGCCCAACAGTCGGACTATGTGGGCTGCGATGAAGATTAAATCTTGTTAGTTTTCTTTACATAACGCTTACTATAGAACTACAAAATAATACTAATTATTATATAATTGAGAATTCTTTTAAACTATTATTATTTCCTATCTTATTAGATCCTCTAATGAGTGTCGGACTTGGTGTGGGCCCGATGGGAGTGACCGTGGGAGTACCACCCGGTGTGGGTGTACCTCTGGGCGGTGAGACCAACGTAGGCATGTTCATTGAAGAGCACAAACGCCGCGCAGACAGCGATCCCAACGCACCGCCTTTTGATGACCTGCGCAACTACGCGTACGAGGGTGGCGGCAGCACTGCCGGCTCGCTTTCGTCACTTGCATCTGGTAACTTGGACATTAATAATATTTAGAAATTATACAAACTCAAGACTATAGAAGTATACATCTAATAAATAACTACATCATACAAGCATATCCAATGTCTAGTTGTACCTATTGATGTGAAAGCAATAGCCACACAGATCTTATACGGGTACGGCAAACTTTGTAGGAATTCCATTTATTGATGAATTACTTTCGCTATTTCCGAAGATATTAATCAGATTCTACCTAAGTTCATAGAAACTATCATAGGGGACAATATGCTTTCATATAAAAGAAATAACCAAACTCAATTCATTATTGAAAGCCTTTTTGAAGTCAGTAAAAAGATAATTTATTATTATGATATTTTAAGAAAACTAAGAAATAAAAAATAGTATTAATATGGTCTTTGCAAACTTATAATTAACAAATACACACCATTGCCATATTATAAAAACAACTGCAATAATTTGTCATTTAATTTGATAAACTTATTTTGATAAACTAACAACAACAAAAAACAGTCTGTTGGACTGTTTGCATTAGAATATGTTAGAAAAGTTATATCAATATTATGTGAGTAACAGATGGTGGATATTCATACATTGGAATATAAATAGCACATACAGTGTAGGTTTCAACCGCAGCATGTTAGACAAGTCATCCATACTTCAGAAAATTAGCTCCTTGAACCGCTTTAAAAATTTATGACGGTGCCTGCCGCGATTCATCCACAATGTATGAGCCGAAAAATTGAGGCAACCTCATCCAGTCTTCGTGTTCAAATAAATTATTCATATAAAATCCTAATACATTCCATTTGTGTTAGGTACCGACGACGAGGCACACGAGTACGACTACCTGGGCGCGTGGGGGCCACGGTTTAATAAGTTGGCCGATCTATACGGACCAGATCTCGACGAACAACTGTAGGCGCCCACATGAACACACCCTCGACGCTAATTTAGTCAATTGTTTCCCACTATCGTACCCAGTAGAAGCCACTTAATCCCGCTATCTTTGGGCGACACTCGTTCACCTACAGGCGGATTTCATTCTGTAAATAAACAAGGAATGTGATGTCACACCGTGGAGCATGCGTGCCCATTGTATCTTATAAATTTTATACAACTTTATTTATTACGGTAGATATGTTAAGCTTAAGTACTCGTTTAAGGTACCTATTTAATTGCGTCATTTTTATAAAGTTTAAACTGCATCTTCACCAAATATTTGATATAAGTTTTATTCAATTTAGCCATATTATGAGTCAGTATTGTATTGGAAGTTACGAAGTAAATAGATTTCTGCGATAGAGCCGAGCGTGAATCTGAACAGTGGCTGTATGTAGATAGTGTGCTATAAATGTGAATAATTTATACGAGTATTTTGTAAGTCCCCAGCTTTACGTGATATCACTTAATATGGCGGCTCTCTCGCAGTAATCAATGTAGAATAAAAGAATATGTTATATTTTAATATTGGTAGATTACATAAATATTTGAGGTAGTACATCCGGACTTGATGTTCCATAAAGCTCATTTGATATTACATGATGACATTTAACAGGGGCTGTAAATACAGTAATACTCAAGACTGCCCCTAATTTTAATTAAACATGAAACTATTAATTTTATTATAACTTGTAAGTGAACTGTACAGTAACCAGTGTTCCTCTCCTATGTCTCCGTGTAGTGCTAGAGTTAATTATTAATATTTGGAACGGCTACGGTCTACTCGTAATATAATTAGGTAACTAATAGTAGTGATGGTCATGGGAGTTTAAAGTTCGTGTATGTGTGCGAGGGAGGATGTATGCGAGTGCGCGTACGAACTGTAGGTGTAAGTGCGAGTGCAAGCGTCGATATGCGAACCGCGTGCCGCCGCCATGCCCAGCCGACACCTTACCATCTACTTGACGGTCATGCCGCGCTGTGCCGGTACTGGCGGCATGCTGTTCTGAGTGGGACTGTGCCAATTTCTTAGCATAATCGATGCAGCTAATGAAGGTAGAATTAAGTGTTTGCACTTTATTTATTCGTATGTTTACATATAAATTTAGTCGCACCTAGGAAAATATCAATAACTTATTAAGAGTGTTGTGCTAGAATATACTATTTCCATCGATTTTGAGGTGAGACAGTAGCGGATAACCTGTAGAAGTCATTAATTTAAAATTAATTTTTAAGAATTTATAGTAAAATATTATAAAGGTATGGCTCTGATAACTGTCTCACTTTGAGAACGAGTTATAATCAGTGTAAATTTTAGAATAATACTGAATTGTGTTAAAATGACTGATTTTATTATGTGTTTGGAGCCTAAGATTTGTAGACTCGGTTATAATAGACAATTAATAACTTACCTAATGTAAGTTCACCCTCTAGTTTGCACTAAATATAAATGATAAATATTCAAATACCTACATCAATATAAAGCAATTCTCGTTAATTATTAAATATTCATATAAGTAGGTTTTCATAGTTATTATTTTATCGATATCAGTACACTGCCACTATCATACATATAGACGAATTACGATAGCGATTTGGGTCCGATTTTATATTTCTGTCTTATACAACAGTTATATTGTAAGTTTTTGAACTGTTTTTATAACAATAATTTTATTTGCCACAATAATGGTGTGACAGACACATGCATTTAATATCACGTATTGGATTTGTTTTTTTTTATTTCAAGCTCTGCACTGTCTATGTGTGTACTGTGTAACTATTTCTCAAGTGTTTAACTATTCCATAGATCATGTCTGTTATTATGTGATTGCTGATCAGTTCCCCAAACATACAAGTAACATACATACATAATCATTTAACGGGATTATTGGAGCTAACACGATAATAATACATCGCATCATAAGACTTTCTTAAAAAGTCTTAGAGAATAATAATATTTGCTAAGACTTTTCTTTTACATCGTATTATGTTAATTGTTTGTTTGGTCTTAGCGAATACGGGCCTGAGTTTTAATGGGATTAAATTCTTTATAATAACAACTGTGGAAAATATTTCGTTTTCTTTTTGTTAATAGAATGATTTTCTTTGTTGCGCGGCTAACACGTTTTGCATGCGATAATCGCGATTAAAAATACCAATTTAAGATTAGATTCCCGTATACTGGTCGTTCAACATGGAAAATTCTGTACTAATGATCAAAAATAAACTGCGTGTTTCGATGGCATAGAATTTAAATTATTGAATAATATAATTACTGTTTTTAAAATACTACTTCCTTAAATAAGAATGATCTACCGATGATTACTGTACTATTTCGCGGATACGTTCTATATTATGTACACGATACGTACAACGCACGATAGATTCAAATTAACGAGTAAATGAAATGACGAATCTTTATTGCACCACCATACTAAGTAAAGGGCAAAGGAATATCAATCTCAGACTCTCTGTCTCTTGTTAACGTATATTTTAATTAGCATGTTACTAAAGAGCGAGAGATAATTTGATGAGAAACGAGTAAGACAGTGAAAATTCTGTTGTTTTTACGTGCTAAATCGGTGAATCGATTTAATCTGCGATTCAGTGAATAATTGAATTTGAATAATAGCATTAAAATATCTTTTGTGGCAAAACTAATCTTGCATCCACTGTAAATTTGTTACAAAGCTTACTTGCACGTACACTAAGAAAGATTGCAGAGCACACAAACCCAGTACAAAATACAAACGGTGCAAACAATCAGCCTATAGCACCGGTCGGCATACACCATTTCTTTGTTTACGTATTTAGACATTAATTATATTATACCTATATTATAGATTTTTTTTGTTTCAACTGTGATTAATTAGTTGTACAACTCTGACAATTATAAAAGAATGAATAAAATAATAAGAAAAATATTTATGTTTTCATTTATTTAATTAACCTGCCTTTTACGTGTGATGACCAAATAAGAATACAATTCACTAGCCCCAGTTTAGCTTTCTTACCCATAGGTGTCATAAACGACTATGGGATTATAATATGCATACATCTACGCAAGAGAAGTGAAACTTTAAATAAAAACTCTGTACCAATCTATTATCTGACCAGAGTGGTACAGTAGGTCAATTTCCCTAACATTGTAAGGAGGCTCAAGCCCAGCAGTGGGACGTATATGAGCTGTGATGATGATGATGACTCAACCTGCTACCTTTACATTACAATGTTTAGTAATATAAAATCGAAGGTATGTTTATAAAACATACAATTGCGTTAGTATGCATGAACAAATTTTATTTCAGATGTTGTAGTGATCTAAGTATATCCCTTCCATGTCGAATGTCGGGGATACGATTCTCACACATGACAGTTCTTTATGCGATCCACTATTGAGTGTGCTAATCTGGATATTATTTGTCTATATTAACTGTATATTTATAAAGACGCAGTACAAAGTGCGAGGTGTTCTCCTTCGTTAAAATAAAAAAAAACATATGGTCTCTCAGTATGATGATGGTCTAAGAACAAAGCCATCATATCCCTGGATATCCCATAAGTTAAGTAAAGAACTTTGGGCCTTATGCAACTCTATTACAACGCATATCTTCTATATACTAGAAGACTTCAGACATTGTTACTGTCCGCATAATAAATCATGACGCATAATAATGTTTATTCAATTTATTCATAAAAACTCATGAAACATTATTGCAACTAGATTTACAGAATTATGTAAATACATTGCTAGTTTTATGCGAGGGTAGAAACGTACGTCATAAAAGCTACAAATATCAAACGCAACCTTGATACAAATAAGTAGGCAGACCCGCTCGTTCACTTTTATGATCACTGGGATTACGATCGTGCCTAACCTATTTAACCCCACCTAACAGCCCAAGCAATTATCATAAGCAGCCTTCGGTCATAGTACTATAAACACATATAGCGTCCATTGTATATGCAACAGAATAATGCAGTTAGTTTTTATGTATTGAAAGGCCAACACCTCAATTTAGTGCCTAAGGAAACAAATCTTTGTGACAGAAATTCTTACAAACTTTCTAATTAGTTTCTAATTCATTTTTCAAGGGGTTTTTAGCAAATGTCTTTTACATCGTGACCATAGCTGCAAATTATTTTCAAGAATGTAAGTAATTAGTAACTCTCAGAAAGATTACTGATGAGATAAATATTAAATGTATATTTATGATTTATCTCACAAATATACTGATGAGAAAAATTAAATTTGAATATAAATTTGTTTTTTTTATTGCAAATGGTGGCAAACGAGCATACAGTACACCTGACGGTAAGTGTTGCTGCCGCTCATGAAACTTTGCAAGACCGCTGCCGAACGAAGCGTAGTAAGAAATTGCTACTACTCAGACGTCGATTTTGTGCCAGAGTGTGGTACTACTCCGAACGGACCGGCCCGCGGCAGACAACTGTCAACAGTGTGGTCCTACCACTATAAATCTGTTTTACTTTACGGCTTACTCATATTCCTTTTATATACACGTTCACAGCTATTCAAAAAGCATGATAACTTGATAAATTACTTATTTATTGTTGAGAAATAATAAAATGGCTGGACTGCATATTAGGCCGGACCACGTAGGTGAATTAATTTGATTTAACAAATTTAAATTACAATGAAACACCTATAGAACAAGAAACAGAAAGGCGGATCTTCTGAAGGCGTGAACAAAAGAAGTAATTAATAAATAATTCTATGCAAACTACGTCTACATACGCGACAATGACTGCCCAAGTTAAGATAGGGTTCGATTGTTCACGTAAGACAGTATTGTGTGCGATCCATAAATTTTATTCTGAGTTAAGATGTAATATGTGTCCCTTAAATTATATGTTAGTAAAGGACCCTGAAGTACAAGGATTAGGTATTTCAGGTATCATTATTTTTTTTTAAAGACAACAGGTCAACAGACAACGGAACTAAGGAATTCTTGTGTTACAGAGAACTTTACAAACATGTAATTAACGGACAAATTACATCCATTTTCCTGGGCGATAATATATATGGAACCACGACACTTGGTACAGGAGATTGACTACCGCAAATTCATACAATTAAATTATTAATTAAAGCTGCTCTCTATATTGTCTAGTAACTAGTACATATAGGTCTAAGCAATTGTATAACCGGGTGTTAAGACCACGATGTTAAAGTCCTGTCTATTGTTGTAGTTTGCACAAGCTTTCTAAAGGCTGAGTTGTATAGCATACATCGTAGTATTATCAAGATCGTTTTAAGTTTACAAGCTAGCAAATTTTAGTTACAGAGAGGTTTAAATACATATTGCGTCATTTCTGATTTCATATAGCAAATAACATTATAATTTATAAGCTATATAATTAACCAGGTCATTGAAAATTGAGGTTTTGGCAGGTACGTGAAAATGTCATGTGACAGCGAAAGTCTTAAAACCACCACCAATCCCGCTGTAAAATACAATGACGATTAAGTGGTTTTCAACAACCTAACTTCATTTTAGCCGCTGGGTCAACAATTACCATTCCCAAGGAGGTTGACATCGGCCAGACGCCGGGTCAGAAAACTATTGCCAATAAATTTTGTAATATGTACTATAAAAGAAGAATACATATTGAGCTGATCCCAAGTTCTTTGGATAAGAGTAGGGCTATGAGGACTATTAAAATTTTCCAGAACTGAGGTATTTCCCATTTGCCTGAAGATCGCTTTAATTCAAATTCAAATCATTTATTATGTATAAACCTTGCGGGGCACTTCCATATAGTCATTTTTTTACATTTTCTTGAAACTGCCGCCGGATCGGTATAGCTCGAGTGTGATGCCATTCGAAATATTATATAATACGATTCACAAACATAATAATAATCACAAATATAATGACAAAATTATGGCTGGATAAGATCCCACAAGCGGTACCCGATCACGAGTTAACCACTAGAACAGCTATCACTCACCTCCACTATTATGGAGGGAAGGGAGTGACCCGCTACCGCAAGCAGATCCTTTAGTGAGCATAACCAATACCATTTGTCACAAACATACAACACAGATCAAAAACAAAATTCGTTTGGCAAAACACGCTAGGCTGTATAATTTTACTCCTAGTAGCAACAATAAAAAAATAAACATGTGTATAATTCCTATCATTGAAATAATGAGGCAATTCCTGAATGAGGAACTGCTCATTGCCAGAGAGTTATCATCAAGACAATGCGTGATTTTATAATAACCTTTTAGATAAAATCTACTCTTGATTGCTTTTTTGGTCTTATTCACTGGCATATCTCGAATATTATTCGGTAATTTGTTGTAAAAGCGTATATATTGCCCAATGAAAGACCTGTTAACTCGTTGAAGACAAGTACTATCTCCAACAAATTTGTCCTTATTCCGGGATTTACATGATGAATGTCACTATATTTTTCAAATTTACCTATATTTTTTTACATATAAAATGTATTCATCTTAATATATATAAATTACGTGTCACGTTGTTTGTCCGCGATGGACTCCTAAACTACTTAACCGATTTCAATCAAATTTGCACATCGTGTGCAGTTTGATCCAACTTGAAAGATAGGATAGCTTACATCTTAATTTATAATCACAATATTATTTTATTGCAAATTATTTCTCTTACCTATATATACCTATTATTTGACATTCACAATTATTTGTTAACTCCAAACGATATTAACAGATCCGTTGACTGGAGTGAGTAATGAATTAATAGATGGCGCTGCTATGTCAAACCTACAAACGTGTCATAAACGATTTTAAATTGCTTTTTACATAGATGTCATTTGTAAAAAATATGACGACCTCCATGACAGATGTTCACCTACAGTTCCACTTAAATAGTTTAATAAAATGTAATATAACAAAAACATTAGCCATAGCAACGCGTGGCCGGGTCTGCAAGTTATCGTATATATATTGAGATATAACAGTCAGAATATTCACTTCTTTAATGCCGTTTCTTTAGACTCATAGAAAAGTATAAGGTAGTAAAGTTTTGTTCTTGTCCCAGGGAAAGTTTTAGTACCTTAGATTACCACTGCTTACAAAATATTGTCATAGCGAATATCCGTTCTACACACATTCCCCACAGATAACATTGCTGCGTTAAGTGTTTATTTGCTCACAGCGAATAAAATCCCTGCATGGATAACGGAGCTTACTCCATCACTCATCCGAATGAGTAGCTTCGACATTAAGTAATAGAAGTTGACAGAGTTTCCGCGGGAACATCGCCTCGTTATGTAAGTGAAAAGATATAAATGGATAACTTCTGTTAACGTTATTTTAGTAAAACAGGATAAAATTGTACTTAAACGTTTGATTAAGTTTTTCATATGATGACGGGTAAAGAATGCAACGTATCTATACACCCTATCTCATAGGAATCACCAAAATTGCATGAGAGATTATCAAGAGAATAGGCCGTAGCACTTTTCTAGGCAAATAATTATACCAACTACAAATACAACCTTTCTACCCCGCTGGGCCTACCCAGCGGGGTAGAAAGGTAGTACCTATACTACAATAGGTAAATTTTCCTTCCATTGTGTAAAAAGCTTACGTCCAACGGTTGGATATACGTGGGCTGAGAAGAAGAAGAGAAAGAAGAACAATCATATTAATCATCCATACATGTATATTACATGTAGGTATGGGTGACTATTATAATTGTTTCCTCGTAAGACTTTCTGATATTAGCCCTTGTATAATTAGATAATTGATTAGGAGGTGGGCTGAAAATTTAAATGAGCATCGACAATAATGAAAGTCCCTGTCGTCGAAGCTAATTTAAATTTCATTGGAGTAAAAGTGATTTCATTTCACTAACTACACTAAAAATTCTGTAGATATACATAGTACCATTCTACTTTTAGTACCTAGACGAAAGAGCCTCGACATTCGAATTCTTTTAAATTGAGTTTTTCGGAAGGCACAATTATTTAACAAGCTTAACTAAGCTTGAAAATAAAAAAGGTTAACTAATAGTAACAATACGACTACCTTAGATATTTACCTCAGATCGAGGTCAACGAATCGGAATCAGTGACCAGTCCAATGGTAATGGAGAGGGTTGGGTTGTGGCATACGGTACGGTAGGTTGTGGGCTTTGATTATATACACGTCGTATATAATCAAAGGTTGTGGGACCGCACGCCACTGTTCCTTCGCCCTGGACGGATTGGGCGGAGTAGGTCCAAACCGTAACCTGTCACAAGAAATGTAAGATGGTATTGGATTATATAATTGATGAATTATATTTTTCTTATATAACTGCTGGTTGGTTCATTAAAGTTAACGTTAATTAAATTAAAGTTAAAGTATTTTACATTAAAGTTAAAGTATAGGCAATCTGAAGGCTGCCGAGACTAAAGTCTTAAAATTTGCTCTAAATCGTTAGAAATGTTTTCGAGATACCCGAAATAAATACATACATATCTACAAGAATTACTCATTTTAATTAATGAGATAAATCACATGGAGTGCCCATCTCGTTGAATATTATATGTAATAAAATATACTACATAATATTTTTTTTCTATAATACATAAGTAAGTGTTAAGTGTTATTTATTTTACATTTATTGTTTTTCATATAAATCGTTAAGAACTTGGATTTATTTCAGTTTTTACGTTCCTCAGAATGACGTTGTCGATTTTTAAGACATCCAGGGGATAAATTTTTGTAGTGTATTGTATTCTTATTCTGTCACTACATGGGAAGAAAAAATATACGTAGATACAAAGTCTAAAAACAAACCGTAATTCTCTTGAGAAGCAAATATAACGTGACCTAATTTGACACAAAAGCCAAATTGGTATAAGGTTTCTGTGACATTTACAATATAAATTATAACTATAGACGACATTATTACCTTAGTAGTCCTTGAACAATAAATTATTACAACAATTAACTCGATCGAATGGCACTAACCTATTCGAGAAATATCTAAGTGAACCATTTACAATAATTACCCTATTTGCAACAGACCTTAATGTAATTTAAATTTTTATATGCCATTCATTTCTTTTTTAGTATTTTTGTTATCTCATATATATTCTCACGCCTTTATCGACCTGAAGAATAAGCAGAGGTGTAAATACACCCACATCCCTTAGTGGATCGAAAGCAGAACCACGCCTTCCTTTTCCACGAATGTCGTAAAAACGACTACGGAAGTTAATAAATCACGAAGAAATATTCTAATAAAATTTCTTTCCCTAAAGGTTTGGCTAAAAGGGCATAGTAGACCAATTTTCCGTTTCTTTTCGTTAGAAGTTTGTGGTCGTTAGTCAGCCGTATATGGGGCTGTAAATAGGGAGAAACATTGAGTTATTTTAAATTACAACCATATTTTATAACTTAATTTTTATGATAAGTTTTACGCATAAGTCAGTATCGTTGATCTGGTAAAAATGCTGACAACATTGTTGTTCGATAACAGAGAGCAATGGCAAGTCGTAAAAACTCTTACGTGAACGTAAAACTATGTTTTAACTCCTGACGCAAAAAGATGGGTGTTATCAGTTTGACATCGATGTCTGTCTGTCTGTCTGTATATGTATGTGTCTGTCTGTGGCATCGTAGCTCTCAAACAGTTGGACCGATTTCGATGCGGTTTTTTATTTGATTTGATTTCAATTTCTCTGCGGTGGTTCTTAGCTATGTTTGGTATTAACCAAACGTTGTAGCGTTAGAGCTTCAGCAGTGTAAGCATATCAGCTCCAAATTGATGTAATACATATCATTACTCGATTAAGTGCTTCGCGCGTGCCCGTATAATCGTTTAATAACAATTAATTAATAATTCCAGTTGAAGAGAACTTAATACATTTTTTTTTTATTATTTTAGTTTGTGTTGGGGGTTACTCAAAATTTTCAATTTTACTTATACTGTAATGGATTTCTAGTAAGAATGTATTATACTTTTTCATCTTCTTCTAAACCCTAATAAGCACAATTATGATCTTGAGCCTCCTTCAAACAAAAGAAATTCAATGACTTTCTTCTCTCTTACATTACATAAGGGAGAGAAGAAAGTCATTGAATTTCTTTTGTCCTTGAGCCTCCTTCAAGCAAAAGAAATTCAATGACTTTCTCAAGAAAGTTCATCAAGAAAGTCATTGAATGCCTGCCTTACGTAACGTAAGGCAGGCATTCCCAAAGTGTCCGCGCCACCTAGGGGTTTCGTAGAATAGTCATCAGGGTTACGCAAAATAAATTAAATCGCTTTTAATTTTAGTAATTTGGATGTGAAATGATACCACAGTTATATTACTTTGAAATAGCGCAAAATCAGTGATGACAAGATCTCATTACTATTATGTAAGTAGATAAATAGCAAGAATTCAGCTCCGATTATGGCACAGCAGCGCGACCCTCACACGAATCCCGTATTATCCTTTGGTATGGGGTTCCGTAAAATAAAAGACATTTGGATGGTGTTCCGTTATCTTTAAAGTTTAGGAACTTGTGATGTAAGGAAGGCCCAAGGATCACAGACAGAGTCATCACAAGAGAGGAACAATTCAAAATATGACCTGGTATTATTTCGTTTGACCAGCGTGATACATCACATAAATTTGTCTATTTTTACGGCCTATATATAATAATTAGTGTATAACTGCCAACTACTACAATTTACTTTTAGTAGAACTATAATATTAAAGGTCATTTTTAAGGATTTTTTCGTTTCTTTAGTAATCCTAAAAATATAAAGGTATATTAAAGAAAATGGAAAACTTAGAATTTATTACAGATATGAGTTAAGCCTTTGAAAGTATGAACTGTTGTAGAATATTGTTTATAGTATCTGACCGAATCTTAAGTGTCCTTTACTCACGTCGTCGACTTCGACCTAAATTAAAAAAAAAAAGTGAGCCGTCGCCCAGGACGCCTGACAGATGTGAAACATCGAAACTATTTTGTACGAGTAGAGACACGGTATCGAATATAAAGTATCGACACTAAACTCATGAATAGTATCGAAAGATAAGTAACGTACTGTTTAAAGTATCGAGTACTTTTATTTACTTTATCTTTAGGTATCGAGTACTTTTCTTTCGATACCGATACATTTGGATTTCGATATTTTAGTCAATAAGTACTTTTTGGTAGGTATCGTACCGAATAAATTATCCATTTTAAAATTGACTTTACGACTCATATTTTTTTTTTTTTTTGTTTGACTTAGTTGTTAGCCTCAGATGGCTGTGACAATTTTACCCGGACTGGTGGGTGAGCGCTGAGGGCTCTCAACCCGTACACGACTCATATTTATGGTAACGTCATTTAGTACAAACGAAATGAACCTTCTAAAACGTAGCTTGAAATAATTTGCGATTTATAAACCAGAAATAGCGCCATCTATCGAGCAAACGACCAACTCTAAGCTACAATATATTTTATAAAGAACTGTCTAATCCTGATATGACAATAAGACAAGCTATTTAAAGTGAGTCAAAATCCAATTCTTAAGGAGTTGGTGACATACAAACAAATAAATATACAGCTGAAGCTAATAAAAGCCTATAAAAAATGAAATGCTTTCATCCGTTCACAGACATTCTTTCCGCACGAAGAGTGTGATTTAGGAAACAGAAATGGCGGCATTTATCGAGCTAACGACCAACTCTCAGCTTCAATATATTTAATAAAGAAATTTTTAATCCTGTAATCATAATAAGACAAACTATCTAAATAATTTTAACGTCATGGTCCTCCTTAAATTTTCAACTTTTAAATGAAATTTGACTGTTTAAAGTGAGTCAAAATCCAATTCCTATGAAGTCGGTAATATATAAAGAAATAAATATATATACACCAGAAACTAATAAAAGCCTATAAAAAAACGGGTTTCGTAGCTGAAAGTAAACTAAATACCATACCTACTGGTATATTTATATTACTAAGTTAGAGAATTTTACATTAATTTATAAAACAAGTATATATGCATAAAAGAACATTAGATTACGACAGGAACTAATACGATAAAACTAAGGCATAAAGTATTAATAAAATATCGCGATTTTTTTCCAAAAAATGATGATTTTTATTCAATAAACATTTATTTTCATTAATATACATTATAAGTAACAATTTACTTTGAGTTCACTAGATGGCGTTGTACAAAATTTTAAATCGCACTATGGTTTCGTTACAAAAATGTAGGTATATGCATCCAAATATTTATTTATTATTTAATTAATTATTAGGGGACCGCGAGGCGTGGCGTTAAACGCCACGCGACGATCACGGTCGCCCTCGCCTATAGATGTTTCACATCAAAAAATGCCTGACAAACATTCAAAGTGTGGACATTTTCATCTACTTAGGTTTTTATGCACTACTGAAGTTTCGCCTTCATGCCAAAATTTCCCGCCATATTCCCTCCCCGTCGCTATTGGGTCGGCCACTGGTATTGAAATCTTGACGTCCATGGTTAACTCGGCGGGATACCCTTTCGGGTACCCTGCCTCACCGACGCCCCCCGGGGCGTCGCCCTCACGCGATCAGCCTCTTCGCGGGTGACAGACTATTCCCCGGTCCGGTCACCCGCGGCCTCGGCTAGGCCGGCATCAAGCTCAAGTACTCGCGCTTGCGCCGCCCAAGTCGTATCGCGTAAAAGAGTTTCTCCCGCGCACGATCCACCGCCTCCTTTCGTGAGATAATTACCGCATAAAGGGTAACGATCTCGTCCCGGTCCCTAGCGCTGTCGATCATCTCTTTAGCGATGGTCGGCAGATTCAGGTCGACACCCATTATTGCGACAAGCTCTGCGCTGCTCAATGTGCTGCGCCGTGTCTTCTTCGCAATCGGGGTGGTGGTAGGACGATGCACTACGACCTTGTGCAGGTACTTGGCAAAGCCACCATGCCCGTTAAGACCTTCACTAGTCGGAAGAATTGCACCCCACGTGCCGATCCAATCGCTCCATCAGCACCAGCCGCAAGGCTTCGATACGGTCTTCGGACAGTCTCTCCAGTCGGTCGACTCAACGGGCAATAACGTCATGGCAGGCGTTGTCCCGCTAGATGGCCATCTCACTCAGCGAGAGCATGCCGCCCCACGCTCGCATCGCCAACACCCGCTGGTAGAGACCGGCAAGCATCTCCGCCTTCAGGTCCCACGGGGGAGTCCCAGCCTACAAGCATGCTGCCGCCAACAGTACCGTCCAGTATACGCGTATAGCCCTCTATGGATACCACAAAGGAGACGTCAGATGGACGGTCAGGAACCCCGTTCATACCGATGCGCCGTACAGGGTCATCGACTGGACCATCCTCGCGTACAGCCATCAGCACGTCGCACTTGGTCCAGCCACATTCGATATCAGCCAGGAGAAGGCGGACAAACTTATATCATATAAGAATTAATCGACCTCGACCTCTGGTCGGATGCCTACTGCCTTTTTTTCTGTCAGAATGTATACATACTTCTCTCTCTTCAATTTCTCAACTTCCTCCACGATGAGAGGATAATTAATCTGTTATATCATGCTGGATGAGTTGGCATTGGCTTTGATTCTAAGTTTTTCTTCCCTTACGGTGATGTTATCTACTTACATCTTTTAGACATCTCTTACTATATTCGTGAGAAAGGAAGAATTTGTGACATTAATAGCATAATACTTGTAGTCTTATGCTATTAATGTTTCTTTTTATTAACTACTACTACTGCCACTTCTTTTGCAAATACTTACAAAAATAAAATCAAGCAAAAATAATAACTCTTCTGAAACGTGTCAATGATCAACGAATAAAGAACATTTATACATTTAGTAATAATAGCTATCCTATTACATCGAGGCCTGTTGATTTCTATAGAATTCACGGAACAATAATAATATTGAAATTGCTTTGGTAAATTTGACACAAAAAAAAAATAATGAAGGCAGTGATACTTTAATACAAAGATTATCGGATTGCCACTCGGAGGTTTTGAATTCTTACCAAGGACGACAATCTAGTTGGCACCGGTGGTCAGCACAAATCACTACAGATAGGTGATGCATGGCAGGTCATGAGACTACACGTCCTCTCTTCCATTAACATTGACGATATGGGCAGGATGCGACTGATCATAGCCAGGCCACAATTAAATTCTTATTGGCCTTAAAAAAGAGAATGACCCATATGGGTCATACAATACGCATATGCGTATTATATCTCTTAGTCTTTTACGGCCCGTTCACGACCTTGCCGCTGTGAGTGGCAGCTAAGAGCGGGGCGGCACACAGTGAGCAAATCGCGTATGTTTCGTCTCAAAACTCCGTATCTCAATTGGTTCATAACTAAATGAGCTGTAATTTTGCACACATATACTTGAATGTTTAAAGTTTAAATAAAACAACTTTGATTTAAAAAAATCTGTTTATAAATTAATTAAAAAATTAAATTAAAAATACATGAATTATATAAGAAAAAAATGCAAAATATGCTTGTTTAATTTACATAAAATGGCTACTACATACTATATATACTAAAATGGCAGACCAAACCTGAAAAAAAAAATTGTAAATAAAACTACTTTTACGGATTATATCCCGTTTGTATTTGATTTATGATTGCTCCATGTTTCGAACACTTTGCAGCATTCATGGTCACGGGCGGACTAAGGTGTTGACTCACGTCCAACAAGTAATCGTTATTACAGACATTTATAATAATCTACCCGATACAGAAAGAATTATACAGAAATTTCAAATTATATGAATTTCATATAATTTTAAAGATTGTAGCCTCCTCTGTCTCACCCATAGACTGTAACTCTTGAGCATATGCATTGAGCACACAGTCCAGTCCGTACTCTTGTATCAATTCCATGTCTTTTTGTTTCTTTGTATTTTCTCTAGATGCTTCGTATGGTTTCGAAGTTAGTTATTAGGGTCAGTAACCGTGACTCAAAACTCTAGTGGAACACGAAATTGACCATCTAACCAGTTGGCGTTCTTACTTTCAAAGCGTTCTTTTATTCGAGATGCATTTCTCCAGCGTACGTTACATTTAGATACCAAGTTTCTTTGAATGCAGGAGACCACAGTAGCCATATCATCTGGTGACAAATTGAAATTTTCTTGTATGTAGTCTTCTATATTTTGCCCATTTATCAATAAATTGTACAACTCTCGTTTGCTACAAACAAATTCACCCATTTTTCAAATCAGTCAACTTCTGAGAATATTTGAAAATAAGTATAATCTGCTTGTTAGGGCAACTGAATGTCTAACCAACAACTCAGAATGTTTCAAGGTTTGCCTTCCTTTTATAGGCCAATGAAATAGTGGTATGTGCAAAAATCTAGGAAACTAATAATTTGCACTCTTCCCATAACCAACCATATTTTATCAAGTAAGGTGGTCAAAACTGTATCAAAATCACAAAAAATATTGCACTGTAATCAATTCGACCTTAATAGATACAAAATAATTTTATGAAAAATAAAACAAAATTGAAAAATATTTCTTTTTTATCTCGCGATATATTTTGGCCCTGTGTATGAAAAAATGAAAGTATGAGCAAAATTTTTTTCTCCTTGCATTTACTAATGTATAAAGATCCTAAAAAAACAAATATCTCGACAGCGGCAAGCAGCGGTAAAGGGTGAAAGTCTCGTTAAAAAAAATTAACACTAAAAATATACTATCTTAAACTATATTGGTTAATTTTATTTTAATAAACCAATATTTATACTATTAATAAAAAACTTCTGAGTAATGCGGCGTTGAATTGTAGTAACGTATTGCGTCAAGATCCCGATATTAAACATGAGTTAACCTTGATGCCTATTTATATACATTATGATTACCTAAAAAAACTGAAAATTGCGAATAGAAAGCTTATTTATTAGACTATATTAATTTATAAATTTTATTCCATCACGATTTTCACATGAAACGGTTTTGAGACAGCTTTGTATGGGGCTTTACCAGCGTGCGCCGCTTGGCACGCCGCGTCGCCCGCCGCTGAGACCAAAGTCGTGGCCAGGCCGTTACGACACCCACGGGTAAGATGGAAGGACGGAAGGGGTCGTAAATTGTATTTTTACCCCATTACCACATGAAAAAGTACTAAGTAGTCACTCATAACCATTATTATATGTACATAGTTATGATAGATAGAATTGCCAGCTTAACGACAGATAAAGGCGACGTCGAATTTAACCTATTTTTGATAAAATATTTGCTAAAAGTCGTAAAAAAATTATGCTTTTGTCGCCAGCACTTATAGTTTCTATAATAGTTCATCTATTCTATAGGAAATGAATATTAACCACGAGGTTAACATATTTTTTTTTAGATTCCCACTACCCAGAAAGTAAATTTGAAGGCAAATACAACACCTCCGTCACAAAACCAATATTTTTCTTATTGAATAGTTTTCATCAAATTGCACTGCTTTTTTGTCACCCTAATGAGCAAAACACTATTTTAGAAAATATGTAAATCACACTCACATGTATAAAAACAAAAAAAATAAGGAATTTATACTACTCTGTCATATTTCCAGTTAATATATAACATATTTTAGCCATAAGTCAACGAATTTGTAACGTTATTTTTACTACAAATTTTATTTAAAAGTACCAGTAGATGCAAGCTAAAAACGATATTGGTAAATCTATCTAAATTTCTCCATTAACTGGCAAGAGACAACTTTTTTAAGTTAAAAAAAAGAACTACCATATAACACATGTATAAGAGCTGACAAACTCGAAATAAAACGCTATACAAACCTGTTTGAGCAGCATGATATAGTAGTTTTTACCTTCATATTATGGAAGAGCCTCGAGCCCAATAGGCGGACATGTATGAGCTTATATGATGGTGATGATGATGATGAGTCTGTCAAATGTTCTAATAACTAGATAGTTTATAACTCAAATATCTTTGTCTTTATGTTATCGATTACAGAAAGCACGCTCTATGTAGCAAAATGATATTCATATTTAGTAATCCGACGCTATTTTAATTGAGCATAATAATTCTCCTATAATTAATAAGACCTTATTTCGCTAGTATTCACCATAGATATGGGCATATTATAGGCAACTAAATATATCGTACTTGATAAGTACGATACCAACAAACTTCGTTCAAGAAATTCGCACCTGTCTCTCACCGAAGCCTTAAGCAATCGGGGTTTATATTACACACAAACTTCGCCTATATACATATGTTTCTACTGGGGAGAGAGTTTATTGCCTTCTAACGGACACAATTTCAGGCTCAGCTTCTGTAACAAGGAGCGGCAACGTAATTGCATTTTTTTGTACTTCCTAAGGGGAAGTCCTGTTATTATAGCACATAGTTTCAGACTGTTGTAATACTCACAGTTCATACTCAATAACACTGAAAACTTTTTTTTTTCAAAGACATTTTCTTTTTAGTTTTCTGTAGGCAACAGCTTTACATTTTATACCGCCACTAGTAAGGTGGTTCTAATTAGTTTCTAGATTTAATAACGTATTGATAGATAGGCTTTAGCATTTTATTTTTCCATTCTTTCTCCTAAAGTGATGTAAGCTATTTACTGTTTTCAATAAAATTATCAAGAGAGAATTATCTATTATCATTTTACACTATTACTACTAGACTTATACTTGTTAATTGAAATCTGTGCAGGACTTTGCAGGGGCAAATAAGGACGATGAGGACGTACAGTAATACGTATAAAACACTAAGACAATGACGTATATTATATACTATCCTTTAATCGTATACCTCCATAATTACATCTTTATAAATACACACTTAGTAACATAGCCTTAATAAGCACTTGTAATGTTAAACTGTTATAGATACTTCTTCCTTGCTTCTGTTGACTCTTCCATGTGTGACCACCGAATGCCCTCAACTCCTTTTTTTTTTATTTTGTGTGTGACTTAGTTGTTAGCCTCAGATGGCTGTGACAACTTTACTCGGACTGGTGGGTGAGCGCCGAGGGCTCTCAACCCGTTTAAAGTTAAGCGACCCATCCCGAGGGCCCCCCCTGTGGGGTACGGACCTCGACTCGGGCGGTCGCTGGCAAAGTGGGCACTCCCACGTTTATGATTTTAACGCGACACGTCTTCCTTCCCCGTCGGCGGGGGCGGTAACGTGGATATTTATTACTATTTGTCAAGGCCGCGCGGGCTGTGTATGCCTCAGTCTGGGCGAGCGTAATAATGTCGTCGGGTTCGTCGAGTATTAGTCGCGGTTGTTTAATCGCGGACATTTTAGAGGGGATGTAAGAAGCCGCCCTTACCACTAGTGGGTTCGGGTGTGTCGCGGCAGAGTCGAAGTAGCGGCGGGAGCACTGTTTCATGAATTGCCTGATGGTCGGCAAGCCAAGATCTATGTGAAGATCCACATTGCGCATGTACCACGGTGCTCCCGTCGCTCGGCGCATGAACCTATTCTGTAATGTTTGTAGCCGATGTAGCCTGCGTGGCTTCGCTTGTGTGGACACTACACTTGCATACGTCATGATAGGACGTATACAAGCGGTGTATAATCTAACTTTGCCCTCAACTCATTTGTGACCATCTATTTATAACCATCTATTTATAACCATCTATTTATAACCATCTATTTATAACCGTTGTTCGCTAGTAAACCACTCAAGCGTGGCCATACGCAGCTACCAATGTTGTCAGAGCATACTTTGTGTTGCCACCTTTCGTTTGGCGATAACATCCGGCCGTCCTGAAGATGCATCCGTCCCTGGATGCATCTTCAGGATAGTCCAATGCTGAGGATAATATCGTAATCATTAGCTAAGACTGTATTATCAGTGTAAATGTAAAATACCCTTCTACTCCTGCTAAGTATTGTTGTACATCAACATAAGCTATCCGTGGTTAAGGATCATGTGGCTAGCCCGCTTACGCGATGTAAACAAATCAATACTAATCGAGATTAACCAAGTTGTAAAAAATTGAAGGAGTAAAATCGGGAATTGCTACTGTTGATTAGAAATACCACCCGGCCCTCCTGAGAATGCATCCATTCCTGGATGCCGTGATAACTATGGGCATGCCGAGAACAAAACCATAATCAGTAGCCGTAGCTCTATATGCTTATTTAACAGACTTATTTTACCATCCCGCTAATGAATTATTCGCTTACATCACTACAAGCTATTCTCCGGGCAGCCAGTTCACATGATGCTACAACGTAAGGGTACTCGAAATTGACCATAATGAAGCTGATAAGTTGAAAAATACCCTGTAGCTATGCTCTCGCCGGTTAGTCTAAAGGCGTCATTTTCAAACTTTGTATTTTAAGTATTCGTATACAACAAACAAGCTATTCCATCGGCGGCCAGCTTATATGGTGTATACAAATAAGACCATCGGTAATTGAATATATGTCAGTTATCCTCATCATAGTGATCCAACAGTTTGTATTTTCACCTAGGCGATGCCTCTGGCCAACCCTAGTCTCTTAACACAAACCGACAACTTTAGACAATTATCTTCTCGATATATTGTCCGATGAGGCAACCAATCACAGTCCAATTGTCCGAAGCAATATTTACCATTATCCAAAAGTTTACCAGTTATCCGTTATGCGATTCATGCTATTCACTTTTGAGCTCGGCCACATCTGACATTTATAGAATGAGACACTAAAAATAGAATAACATCAGTAACAAATAAGCAGGCCGATTACAATGATCGAGCACACAAACAACAATCCATAGCTTAGTATCACGGAGCACTTTATATTACCAACATAAACAACGTGACCAAATTATTTATATCTAATCTGGACCACCTACGTCAATATTACCCAGGACTTATGTAGTCACTTTACTAGGCAGGAAACACTTGAACCATAATTATATGATGGATAGGTCTCACCACAGTATGTAGTCGTTGCTGGCGACGATAATTTAACTCGTGTCAGAGTCCATCTTATGCAGAGGCCGCGACATATATCGACACCTGGTTTATACGGCTGCACTGATACGACCGCACTTGAGACCACAACCTTGGACGCTCTGAAACTTGTTTAGCTAGATTAATACATCCTAATTTAAAAAAATTAGTATCAAGGCTCACGTTATCAGCCTTTATTATATCCGTCGTAGCAATATTTTTGCAAGTAAGTGTATATAGCGAGCAAGTAACTTTTAATGTAAGGGGGTAGCGTAACAACTCGTAAAAACGAAGTAATTTACGTGATAGTATTAATAACCTATACCAGCTCAGTGTACACATGGTAAAAGTTAGTACTGTATGCACTTCACTATCATTACCTTGTTAAGATTTCAACTTTTAACACAACGCATGAAATTATGCTCTGAACATATCTTATGCATCGTAAAAACGGAACACAATTTCTTTTTTTATTTTATTATTATTATTTATTTATCAGAACAAAAAAAAGTTACAATTTTATACAAGTAATGACATTTAAAACCACTTGGGTTTGTTAAAATTAATGCCATTGACAGTAGCGGTTTATAACGTAGATATGAAATACGATTTCAATTTATGTTTGATGTTTGAAGTTGTAATAATATTTCTAACTTCGGGTAGTAATTCGTTTATAATTCTCGGGACCATGTAGGTAGCCGTGCGTTCACCGTAAACATTGTGTGCGCGTCTCACACACAGTCTGCTATTAGCGACAGCTCGTGTATATATAGAATGTTCAATTTTGTCTTGTATATTTGTATTAAAAAATGCTCTTTGAATAATACGTACTTAACTTGTAAAAAGATAGGCAAGACGCTGCAGTATTTGAAGAGAGCCATTTCGTTATGATACATACTTTTTATTTTATAAGGGACTATGTTCTTAAGAATTTTGAGCTGTAGTTTATAGATATCTTGTAGATATGATTTATATGTACGACCCTATGGTCGTATTGGCCATAAGGCCATATTGTATATGCGATTCAGCTAGTGAATTATACAACATTAGTTTCACTTTAAATGGTATGCGATTTTTTATGATTATGATATTCGCTAAAAATTGTCTTAGTTTATTGCAAACATGGTTGATATGAGCATTCCAATTAAATTTATTATCAATTACTAATCCTAGGTATTTTTGTGTGTCCGCCACTTCGATTGCAGTACAATCACAATTCAAGAGACAGCCATTATGCAGGCAAGTATGATTATGGGCCACTATGTATTTAGTATTTGAGTATTTCAAATACGGAGATTTAATTATTAGCAATTTGGTTTTATTTGAGTTAATGACTAGACCTGCATCATGGCACCATTTTATCAAGGCGTTAAAGTCGGACTGTAATTGTTCAAATGCATGAAGTGGGTCTTTGCTCGCTACTAGTAAGCATGTATCATCATTTCACTAAACTTTGATATAAGTATTTGACAACCCTATTTGTGATAACTATTCTTAATAATACGCACCAACTACGGTCTCCTTTTATATCTTAAATCACCACTCGAAAAAAAAAATATGCTAGTACCATTATTAACCATAAATATGAAAAATAAAATTTACATATTTCACCACAGAATAGAAAGACGAAATCACCAATAACTTTGCTATTTAAACATCTGAACAGTAATCACTACAATTATACACTTTGAAAATAATTTTTTTTTGTACGTTACCCACAATAATTCTTGCAGAATGGAGCACGGCGGGTTTATGTGAGCGTGTTCTTCCTTTAACACTTCCGATATAAAACACTAAGACAATGACGTATATTATATATGTCGGCGTTGCGCCAGGAATTAGGTTGTCCATATTAAAATATCGAGTATGTAATCACTGTATTTATTAGGAGTTATTGCTGGAGAAGTGAGTGAAGTAAAACTGTCCTCTATTCTAATCTTACAATGTTTTTATAACCTCCGCTTTACAATGAAACGGTCTAGTCTTAGTAACTACAATTACTTTTTATAACAAACAAATAAAACAACTACTTTTATTATCGGAATATAGCTAAATAATAATGATAAATATTCTAATGCATTTAACGTAATTCCAAATAGTCAATTTTACACAAGTTACATTAATGTAATTAAAGGAAATATTGTTCTCATATATTGTTCAACAGACGGCGCTCTAACTAGAAATAAATTACAATCTTTATTGTGTAAAACAACTAAATATGGTTACAAATAATTACATTAATTCTAATCGATTTTAATTTGATCAATTATATAAATATTTAAACATTTAAATCAAAGATTTCTACAAATACATTCAAAAAGTGTCTTAAATATCATAGCATGGTAAATAGCTGTGTTGTTACTACAAATAATTATTTAAATATTAGTTGCAAATATTTCAAACATGTTTATAACTATAATTGATAACACATACATCAACAATTTACAAATATTGCCGATAGGGGGCGATATGCGCCCATATATACTATCCTTTAATCGTATACCTCCATAATTACATCTTTATAAATACACACTTAGTAACATAGCCTTAATAAGCACTTGTAATGTTAAACTGTTATAGATACTTCTTCCTTGCTTCTGTTGACTCTTCCATGTGTGACCACCGAATGGCCTCATCTCATTTTTTTTTTTTTTTTTGTGTGTATTTAGCTGTTGGTCGCAGATGACCTTGACAGCTTAACGCGGGCAATGGGCGAGCGGAAGGCTCTCAACCCGGTAAGGCCTCATCTCATTTGTGACCATCTATTTATAACCGTTGTTCGCTAGTAAACCACTCAAGCGTGGCCATACGCAGCTACCAATGTTGTGAGAGCATACTTTGTGTTGCCACCTTTCGTTTGGCGATAACATCCGTTTCTCCTACCGTTGTGATTCAATCCACTAGGTACTACATGATCCACTTTGTGATGACCTACATATGGCCGATAGTGAAGATTTCTGATGTTTACTCGAGTATTACACATTGTGAATAAAATCTATCCGTAAAGCAGTTGTATTTGCCTATATTGAAGTTTGATAGATTGAACCAACGATCCGGGCCGACTTCCTAACTCTGCCGTGTCAGTTCCTATATTTTCAGCGAGTTCACATTACTGCACCACAACCAGGCTACACAAATCACAAACATGTACTGTAATCATTGTAATTGCAGTGATTCCAGCCACACA
Source organism: Lymantria dispar (assembly GCA_032191425.1). NCBI lineage: Eukaryota > Metazoa > Arthropoda > Insecta > Lepidoptera > Erebidae > Lymantria > Lymantria dispar. The sequence continues at coordinate 16,668,543 of CM063446.1, read as the reverse complement.
GAGTTGGTTCCCTTCTCGCAATCTCACTGCATTACTTACGAAAACAGCCATGCCTCGACAATAGCTGCACTAGGCGAAGCCTAAAAAGGCCCACTATGGTCTACGCATATCTGTCCAAGCGAGTCTAACCGCTGTAGGCTTAGTGTATTAGTTACCTAAACATTTTATTTTATGTAAACTAGAAACAATTCAATGGTAGTTTGTAATTTCAAGTATATAATATATTATTTACAACTTTATAACAGTTTATAAAATTATAACGGTCGTAAAAATTCTATATAATATAAAAACTTTCGAGAGTGACAACTAAAAGTAAGTTAATTTGTAAGCCGTAGACTTGAATCATGTTTTATGATATAATACAACTGCAAATTCGTACTTGTAGGTACAAAAGTACTCGTAAAAGTACTTCATTACTCGTAAAAGATGACGTAAAAGATGAGATGGTAAGAGAAGACAAATTCAAAATAAAATTCTATACAACCTGCCTAACCAGCTTGGTATAGTAGGTCCATTTTCCTCCTATTCCGCGAAGGCTTGAGGACAACAGTGCGACATGCATGAACTGTGATGATGAATAATGTTCACTTAACGAATGCCATGGTCCTAGTTAATATTATACTAATTCGTGAGTTTATTTAAAAGGGATTGTTATTCTCTATAAGTCCACAGCTAGAGTTAGAGCTAATAATATCTTACTATGAATGGACTTTAAGAAATACAATCAACTTCACTCACGTAACTCGCAATCCCAAACACCTAACGCTTTGAGAAGTACGAGTATAACCGTTTTCGACTACCTGCACCCGGTGCGGCACATTAGCATTAATACCAGATGACAACAAGTAGGAAGGGTCCGCAGTGTTTTGGTAATTCGATAACACGGTAATGCCCGGTTCACCGCCACTAATTATATTATAAATGTTCACCATCAAAACATTTAAAATTAGAATATATAAACATAGTATCATTAGTATCGAACGGTAATTAATATCATCATTTATTAATATATAAACATAAGTTTGTGCGAACTTTTAGAATTTAACTTAAATTCTGGCTATAAAATGTCAGTACAAGAAAAAGGGGATTTCGAGATGTTTCCTAAGATTTTTGTCCGTTTTCTTTTTCCTTTGAATTTTATATGGATTTTCACATTGTTTTCAAGGATAAGCTTGAAGTTTGGAGCTGCGCTCAATTAAAGGTAAGGGTTTCTGATGTTACGTAGCACTTAAAATTACGACTCGAAACGTGATTAAATGTCTTAACTTTTCGGTACTTAGAATGTAAGAAATATATAAAAGTCTTTCAAATTTTTCTTATTGCTTATGTTCAAAAAGTTCCAGCACGCCTGATTTAAGCTTTAGCGCAACACGCACGATCCCGTCATGATGCATGCATAATTTAGAATATTAAGCTTTTTATAAAAATAATTCATTCTCTTACTACCGCTGTAACGAAGCACATTAAAATATTATCCTCTGCACAACACAATTTTTTATTAATTTACCAATTAGCTAAACTAGAATTCCACAAGTCAAACATCCAGTTACATGGTCCTGGATCGAGCTGGATTACCAAGTTTGTGGAATTATTCAAATAAGAAGAGTTTTGTGGAATATAAGAATTGAAATACGTGAGTTGAGGCAAGGTGTAAAGGTCAAATGGTCTAAATATTAATTATTATACTGTTAATTGCCATAATTTCCACCCATCACTCTAGGTTAGCTAATAATAAGGTAAAAGCTGTGTAATAAATAAGGTCAGTACTTAAAAGTTCTCATTTTTATCATAACTTTTTGATTGTGTTCAACCTACATTTAAGTTTTATTTCAAAGCTACTTACTTTTTAATTTAACTAGATTATTATTGTTTCATTTAGTTATAATTATCATTATTAATAGTTTCAATTATTTAAATAACTAAATAGACTAGTTAAAATCTATAAATTGTTAAAGTTAGTTTCGCTAAGGTAGGTATTCGCTAAACTTAAAGCTTGATTAAGTACATTTTTTATTAATTGTATTGTGCAGATTAATTTAAACCAATTTATAGCTTTGTTAAATAATTTAATTAAATTTATACAGAAAATTATTGTTATATAATCGAATAATAGTCACATGATTTAAATTATTATTATTATTATATACAAACTTAAACCTAAGATAAACGAAATATTATACAGTATCTACACTTAAAATTAAATATAAATTATAGGACAAAAATCAGTTGTTTAGTATTGGGTAACATAATTATTTACTTGCATTATTGTGTAACGTTACAGGTAGACGAAACACTTGCTTTCTAAAATGTCCGAGGAAAAAGAATTAATAAAGAAAAGAGGTAGTTATAAAGGCCGCTTAACAGCTTTTTCTACTTATTTAAATTCGATAAATATTTCTGAGTTGAGCCCTACCGACATCATTGAGTTGGAATTGCGTATAGGTAAGATAAAGTCTTTGTATGATCAATACGACGAGATACAAATAACGCTCGAATGCACAGTTGATAATTTAGATTCTCAGTTGTCCGAGAGAAATGACTTTGAGTCGTCTTACTACAAACTTCTCGCAAAGGGTCAGGAAATGTTAAATACATATTCTACAGAGAGAGATATCGTGAGCGTAGCAAGTAATTACAGTATTGTTAAATTGCCCATTATTCAATTGCCTAAATTTGGTGGCTCCTACGAACACTGGCTCGAGTTTCACGACACGTTTTCTAGCCTAATTCATTGTAACGTTGAGATTGACAATATTAATAAATTTCACTATTTAAGAGCCTCATTAGAAGGGACAGCTGCGGTAGTTATTAAATCAATCGAATTTTCTGCAAAAAAATATGAGATTGCGTGGAACCTTCTGTGTGATAGATTCAACAACAAACGGTTGTTAATACATAATCATGTTTCAGCATTACTAAACATTGAACCAATCACGAAAGAGTCGTCAATTAATATCAAACGTCTAATTGATACATTAAATAAGAATTTACGAGCGTTGGAATCTCTTGGAGAACCAGTTACACACTGGGATAATCTTCTTATCCACATCATCTCTAGTAAATTAGACTCGAAAACATTCCGTGAGTGGGAAGAGTACAAAGGTCATATGAGTAAGGATGACACTATTACACTAGAATGTTTTAACACTCTTTTACGTAACCGAGCTGATTTATGCGAAACGCTTGAATTATCCCGTAATTCCAATTAAGGGCACGGCAATTTACCCTCTAAACATCACAAATATAAATCCATGGTTTCTATACAGAACACTAGCCATAATCGTAGTACGGATTCAGTACAGTCAATTAATTCGTGTCCTATGTGTAATAGTTATGAACATAACCTAAACACTTGTTCGCAATTCATAGCACTAGATAATAAGGCACGGTTGCAATTATTACCGACATTTAAGGTTTGCTTTAATTGTTTTAATACAGGTCACTTTGCAAATCGTTGTAAAAGACAGGGTTGTAAGGTTTGTAAACGTAAACATCATACAATGATTCACATAAATGATTTTACTCGTAAGTGTAATACTGCACCATTACAAACTAATTGCATCGCTAATAATATGCAGCCAGATGCACCTGTATCTAATTCGGTCGCATTATCATCCAACCTGACGTTAACTGCGAGCGTAGATAACTCCAGTCGCTCCGATAGTGCAAAATATGTGTTATTGTCAACGGCAATGATTAAGATACGCGGCAGAAATCAGCGAGAGTACACCGCGCGTGCTGTGCTCGACAGTGGCAGTACGTCATGTTTAATTACGGAAAGGATGTTTAACAAATTAAATGTGCCTCCTATTGATACAAATAAATCTGTGCTAGGTATAAATAATATAAGTACAAATATTCAAAAGAGTTGTAATTTAACTATTAGGTCCTTACATAATTATTATTCGAATAATATTAGATGTTTTGTTCTGCCGTCTATAACCAGCAGTCTTCCTAGCAGCAACATTAATTTATCGAGGTTTAATATACCGTCGAACATTTTGTTAGCCGATCCTAGTTTTCATTCACCGGCCGATATAGACTTAATTATTGGTGCCGATATTTTTTGGGACATTTTAGGCACTCAAAAGATATATTTAGGGAAAGGTAAACCAATTTTATACGAAAGCAAGTTAGGATGGTTAGTTGCCGGTTCGATATTTAACGATTATTTTATGCAGCCGACATAGAATTAAATGTAACTTTGCAAATATTAAATTTAATGATTCTTCTAAATTTGATTATAATTTACAAACTAATGGTCGCGTTTGGCCGCTGGAGGAAGTCTGCCCTAAGTATTAGTTATTCCGAAGAAGAACGTTTATGTAAAGAACATTATATTAAAAATACAATTCGGTTAGACGACGGGCGATTTTTGCGTAAAAATACCCTCAAAAATAGTAATATAATAAATATAATAAATAATGTTTATTAAGTAATTTATATGGAGGGCTAAGTATTGTTTCCTCTCATTAGAGCGTATAAATAAGGCTGAACCTACCCTAGGTAAGCTGTATACTGACTTCATGTCAAATTAAAAATTATTAGGGAATATGTCGGAATATACACACATTAGAACAGATTCACATTATATACGTCATCATAGCCTTGCGAGAAATCAGTTCTACCACATAAGTTAAGGACTGTGTTTAACACCAGTAGTCCTACCACTTTAGGAGTTTAGCTGAATTATATTCAGATGGTAGGATCGCAGGTGCAAGATAACTTATTATCTATAATCATCGCTTCAGACTACTTATGCTAAATATTTTAGTGACGGATATGGAGAAATATACCGACAGGTAGTGGTACATCCCGACGATAGTCACTGTCAACAAATTTTGTGGCGTTTTAATTGAGTGAACACCTTAAAAACTTATGTGTTATACAATATCATTTACTGACATTATTAGTAGTTTACCAATGTTAAACGAACTTTGTGTGTCACGGCATGTTATTTACCATAATAGATACGTCTGAGCGTACGGTGCATATTTATATATACGTAGTGTTAGTACCTACTTCAGGCGATTGTATAGTTAGGTTATTATTAGTAAAAACCATTAAGCGTGGCGGCTTAATACGTATTCGTCTTATGAAAAAGCGATTAGCACGCTTAGTGTTAAACTTAAATTTAACTTTTTAGACATATTCAACAATTGTTTGGATAAGTTAACAATGCTACCGAATAAATCACACCATTTATGCGTAATGAAGTCGCAGAGATTCTAAAGGATTAGTGATCTCACTTAGCGACATTTTAACCTATATGAAATCAGTTATCATATGCCGCGCGCATTTGTCTATCTGTCTATTCAATCCCTTGATATATGGTGATCAGACCTACCATTTTTAAACTTACTTTCATCTTAATGGGCTATAAGCATTATTAATAATTTACCCGACACGTGGGAAATTACTTTGTAAGTAAATTATTCGAGAAGACTTATAAATAGGTCTTATTAATTTTGATCGGTTTCCAATTTTTTAAGATTGAACCGTACAGTCGCGCACATTTTACGATTCATTAAACGGTGCAAAAGTCATTCATTCACTGATACGTATTTAATGCACCACGAGTTACAAAATTCTTTACATTTAATTATTAAAATATATCTCAATCTGAATCTTTTCCTGAATATAATTTATTGAGAATTAAAATTATTATTAATAATTAAAATTTGCCGAAAAAGAGTCCTTTACTTAAAATTACCATGTTTAAGATCAGCACAATATTATACGTGTAGAAGGATGTTTAGAAAATTCAGATTATTATTATTATGATAAAAAACATTATTATACAGTCCACACATCGTTTCACTAAATTATTATTTATTCATGAACATAAAGCTTTAAGCATGCAGGCACTCAGCTGTTGTTAGCATCAATTTAAGAGAGGTATTGGCCCTTAGGTGGTCGCAATTTGGCAAAAAAGTGTTACCACCAATGTATACGCTGTAGTCGTTTAAAGGCACAGGTAGTTGAGCCACTGATGGGAAATCTACCTCAAAAACCTATTTCATCGGGAGGTTATCCTTTTAACTGCGTAGGCGTCGATTATGCTGAACCTCTAGCAGCTATCAGTAGACTAGCTATTTTAATTTATTTTGCCACTAAAGCTGTCCAGTTAGAATTGGTTGGCCATTTAACGAGTCACAATTTTATTTTAGCGTTGCGACGTTTCACTTAACGTCATGGTAAACCGCAGGGTATTTATTCTGACAATGGGACTTCTTTCGTGCATGTAATGAACTATCTAAATTTTTAAAGAGCAATTACAACTCACTAGGTGAAAGTTTGGCCAACGAAGGAATACGGTTCCATTATATTTCGGCGTATTCACCACATATTGGAGGATTCTGGGAAACCTGTGTCAAGTCTTCAATAAATATAATTTAATTAGAGTGTTGGGAAATTGTCATCTTACATACGAGTAGTTGAATACCACTTCGGAACAAATTGAGACCATAACTCTCGACCTCTCACACCAATTTCATCCGACTCTAACGATTTGATTTGATCTCCTCATCGGGCGATCAATTACGGCGCTACCAGAGTTGCTGCCATTAAGACATCTACGGGAGTAATACGACGAGTTTCCAGCAAGGTCTGCCCACTACCCGAAGTTTCGCCATAAATTTATATTATTTTTTTTTTGAAAGACAGGCTTTCAAAGTCGGGCGGTATGTTCAAAAAGTTCCAGCACGCCTGATTTAAGCTTTAGCGCAACAGGCACGATCCCGTCATGATGCATGCATAATTTAGAATATTAAGCTTTTTATAAAAATAATTCATTCTCTTACTACCGCTGTAACGAAGCACATTAAAATATTATCCTCTGCACAACACAATTTTTTATTAATTTACCAATTAGCTAAACTAGAATTCCACAAGTCAAACATCCAGTTACAGCTTATATTCAGTGAATTATACTCAAACTTTGAAATATTATTGTCTCGTCACAATTAATATACAATGAATCAATTCAATACATTTTGTTTTGTTTATTGCGTCACCCACCAGCCTTCCATTCCCAGGTATGTTCCAAAACATAACTAAATAGGAGTCGAAATCGCCTATTAACTTCAAGGGAGGGAAATCTTGGCATATTTAAGGTGTATAGTTAAACTTGTTTTATTTGTTAGATATTATTTTTAATTGCAATTGTTAAAACTAATGTCTGAAGTTAGCCAAAATTCAATACATAGACATACTACTAGTGCATTGCTGAATGATAGATTTTATTTTTTTAAATATTCAATACTTTAAGAAAATCCACGAATTAGATTACCGAATCAGTAGATACAATTATGAATGAACCTAAGCCATCCCAAAACCCGCTAAAACATAAATAAAATATCACCAAAATCTGACCAACAATTTAAGAAATACACGCGTACAGAATAATTGTATAAATAAAGATAAACCTCTCATAAATATCGTCCAGTATAAGTAATATATATAAAACAAAATTGTACAATATAGACCTTCCGGTTGAAGACGTTTCGTCTTAATTAGAGCCTTATTTTCTCCCGTGGGTGTCGTACAAGGCGAACGCCCTTGATCTGTTGCACAATTGTCTGCGTTATAATTATAAGGCTTTGTCTGCTGGTTACTATAAACATACTAAATATATAATGCCGAATGTGTTTGTTAAATTGCTGAAGGGAAATAGTGCGTCAGCACAATACTTCTAATGAAACTAATTGACTTTAGATCAAGTTAATTCCTAGCAACAAAACGTGTATAGTTTTTAGGTTTTGTCGTTGTCAAACTCTAGATTTTTATCATCATCATCGCAGCCCACATACGTCCCACTATTGGGCTCGGGCTTTCTCCACAATGGGAGGGAATTTGACCTACTATACCATGCTGGTCAGCCATGTTGGTATAGGGTTTCATTTCGAGTTTTCCCTCTCTTACACAGATCTTATGTGCATATTATATCCCATAGTCGTCTTTCACGACATACACAGGCAAGATAGGGAGTGATGAATTGTATTGTTAATCCGTCACCACACGGACTAGATTTTTATATTTAAAAATAAATATTACATAGAGTTTCCATGTGTTGACGGAGTAAGAATATTATATTACACGCCCTTTCTTGTTGGTAGGTATCATAAAAATGACTAAGGGATTATAATATGCATACAATACATATATGCATGCAAGAGATAGAAAACTCGAAATAAAACCTTGTGCCTTTTTTTTTTGGGTTGTGCCGCGGTCGGCGCGTTCCTCGCACCACTCCGTCCGGGGCGACAGAGGCACGCAACACCCGCAACCCACCCGAAAACCACGTCGCCTTCGTCGTTGGGCCGACCACCGGAGCAGGGTTACTTGTCATCAGTGGTCGGCCCAACGGAATACCCCCTACGTGGAGTACCCTCCCATCGACCGACGTCCCCCCTCGGGGAAGACGTCGGTTTTTCCTCACGCGATCGGCCTCTCGGCGGATGACGGACTAATCCCCGGTCACGTCACCCGCGGCCTCGGCTAGGGCGGCATGAGGCGCCTATGCCGCCCCAGTCGCCGGCGGCGGATCGCCTCATCGAGGCTGCGCTCCTCGCGCAGGTGATCCGCCGCCTCAACACCTTGTGCCTACCCGTCTTATCAATTTGCCCACCATTGTGGAGTGGGCTAGAGCCCAAAAGTAGAGCATATATGGGCTGTGATGATGATGATGATAATGAATAGACAGACTACACGCATTTCATTGACAATTGAATTGTTATTATCATTAATATTTCTGCGGTGGGAGCGGTCTACGATGCCTACGATGTGCGACATCTACGATACCAACATCTACGACAGCTAGCTACATCTACGATACCTGCCATGGCATCGGTTCTGCTGGTAACAATTAAACACATTACCAGAAAAAAAGGTATGTTAAAATACTCGGCAGAAATTTATAATAAGACGTTATTTGTTAAAATTTTAATTTTACAGGAATTAATAATTAAAAAGAATTTAACATTTTATTCATTGTAATTCAAAAGTATTGTATCTCAAATACAATTATGTTTTAGTCAATATATCCAAATAATCTCATCTCAATTTAATTAACGAGTTCAGTACGAAGTTGCCGAGTACTGATGAGTTAAAAGTTAAATTACCTCGTATAATTAATTCATATCTCAAATTACTAAGGATTAACGTATATCCCTCGTATCTCATAAAACAGAACATCCCCACATCTGCCTGGACGTCTGACATGCAATTTGACGGAAAAGGACGGCAGCGGCAGAGGCTGACCTCTGCCATCTGGTCTGAACAATTATAAATTAATTTATTTTCTAATATGAAGGTGATTGTTGTACTACCGTGGTATAGGTATACATGCACTAAGAGGAAAAAGACCCTAAACAATCTTTTGTGAATCAAACAAATATTTGCCGCCATAAAATTCGATCTTGCGAACATATAGGTACCGTGAGTGATCGGTGTCTACGAAAACCATGACATCCGTCAATTAAGTTAAAATTATCTTTAACATTTACAAATTATCTTTATCTTTAAACATTTTTTGAGAATTAATCAATTTATTTGTTTGAAAATATCTACAATTTTATAAATTATTGGTTTTATTCTTATATTTATTTATAAAGTCTGCTGAACTTCTTTTCGGGAATAAATCATTCTCGTAGATATTAAGTCGTAACAATACCAAAAACTGATCTCGATATCTTAGAAGGCACAAAGATTTTGTCGTTAAATGAACTACATCAAATAGAGCTAATACATGTCTACTCTTAAATGAGATTTAAAGAGAAGTAACATTAGATCAAAGGACTCATTCGCCAATCTGCAAACTTTAAAATAACCAGATTATTTTTATTTTAGTGAGCATAAAACTGATGTAATACTCGTACTATATTTCTTTGTGATATCTAAATTATCATAAATAATGCCTAACCGCCCTGGTGACGAAAGTACTGTCTATGGTCACGCCTTACTTTCTCATGAAAGTCGTAAAAATTCACTAAGGGAATACCTGGTATTCCCCTAGTGCGTTTTCTGAACGTTGGATTTTACTCTAATCTGAAATCATAAATTGAGTGAGTGTAAGTTCTCATTTCGTCGTCGCTCATTTAGTCAGCAACTCCCTAGCGATGATCGGCAGTGTCAAGTCGGCACCGATGATTGCAACAAGTTCATAGCGCTACTATGCCTACACGGCACAAACCTCGAGCGTGTGTTTCGCCGTGTATAGGTTTGCACCATGGGCTTGAATTACTACGGTGACTTGTTTATACATTGGAGATCAGTGGACGTCTCTAGATTCAAAAGTAGTCAAAATATAAAGGAAACTTGTATAAAATCAATAATCGGCAATATTGAAACTATAACAACGTCGAAGCAAATTGATTTTAGCTCAAACGATATTATATTACTAACGGTTAAGGAGATAGTGTATACTAACATTAGTTAAAGACATGAAACTAATTGCTAACAGCGCGCCGGTCGCCACACGCGACCTCTTACACAATAAATTAAAAATTTAATTAAACTACCGAGTGGTCGCTACTGCTTGATAAACGCTTTTTACTTTACTTTCGTTAATTATACAATGGAAGCGACTTCTACAAGCTTGTTTATCATCTTTAATGTCCTCCGCGCCAGCTATGAACATTTAAAACTACTTAAACGCTTATGCCAAAGCATTTCGTAATTTTATTTGAATTGTCGAGCACACAATTAGTTATTTGTAACATGGCTTTCATCTTATTTTCATTCTATAATTCTGTTGGACACGAATCTACTTATAATTCTAGGGAAATAAACTGTTTGATGTACTGTTTTACTTAACGTTTTCTTAGAATATCGTGAACATCTTGATGAATCATCTTAAAATGTTTCTCATTTCTCTTTCTAGTTGATAATAATACGAGTACATACTCACCCATGGCCAACAGCTGTGAGACTCGCCTACAATCGAAAAGAAATTAAATTACCATACCATATCCACCAAGACGCGTTGCAGAGACGTTATCTAGCTACTCATGTTCTTTAGTTGTCTCTTACGACGTTCCTTGCAAAATAAGTATGCAATATGTTTTTATATGTATATGAAAAACCTCGAAATAAAACCCTATACCAATACGTCTGACCAACGTGGTATAGTAGGTCAATTTCCCTCCTATTATGGAGGCAGCTCGAGCCCAGCAGTAGGACGTGTATGAGCTGAATAGATGATAAATGATATGAAAAACTACCGGATCTTATAAATTTCTGCTGAATTGATCGAATTTGGGGAAGTAGGTAGATAAACATACGTACATACTTTGCGATTTAATAGCTTTAGCTTGACTATGGGGTAAGAATCAGACATGGGCGTTACTGGTTATTTATGGCAACGGCTACTAACCGTTTATTTGGTGTCAATATCGATATGGATAATCGTTGCCAAATATCGATATAATACGCGTAAAATAATCGCGATCTTATTTCTATTAATGCACGGTTTAACCAGTATAATCTTTCATATGTGAAACTATAGTGAACACTGCGTAGTATACCTACGATAGCAACGAGAAACAAAATCACTTTACCATTACAGTTTAAATTACCAACGTTTATGGGAGTTAAGTCTTACGATAATATAAATAACAGCGTCTTTCGCTTTTATCAATATTCGTGAAATGTTGCTTGTTATTAAGCTGCCAGCCAATAACCACTCCCTCTCTGTTTTGCACGTCAGGCATCACATAGAAAGAGAGAGATAGCATAATTATTTGGGTTATTAGGCTTATTGGTGATCGTTCGGTTATCAACGTAACGAAACAAGAGTCACGGCACTTAAACAATAATTAATTATTGTGCTATTGTTAGTTGACAACGTCGCGTTGTTGTCAGTTGTTTGTAGCTAGATAACTGATAGCCATTATTAGTTATATCAATACCGATACAATATGTTAGAGGCATGTAACCGTTTTCGGTTACGTTTTGCTATAGCGGACACATGTCTAGTAAGAATATTTACTTACCCTTACCATTACTTGCTCTTGAGTTAGGAACGACTAAGCGATATACGTAGATAACATTAATACAAGAAAAGAAAACATGATATAAAAGCCTATTCCAACACGTTCGAACAGCATGAAATAGTTAACTTCCTTGTTATTATAGACTAGCAGCTTGCCTTCGCTTCGCTTCGGTTTCAGTTGCCTTATCCGCATAGTTTCCGTTCCCATGGAAATACCGGCATAAAATATAGCCTATGTTACTTAAGGATAGTGTAATATTCTAATGGTGAAAGAATTATCGACATCCGTTCAGTAGTTTTTGAGTTTATTCGTAACAAACATACAAAAATACAACGTTTCCTCTATATAATATTAGTATAGAAGTGTCCTAAGCCCAAGTGTAGGACTTATATGACGTGTGATGATAATTTATTTGCATAGAGAGCAAATTCACGTCATCAGATATTGGACATTACCCGGTAACGAAGACACTCAGAGATGGCAGTCGCCATGTGCACTCTCATTAGTCAAACGAGTATAGAGCAACGTAAGCCAGAAAAATGGCTTTTCTTAGAAAGTAGCAATAATTGTTTGTAATAATATCTTAATATGTTGCATGTGTCTCTGGTGCGAAGTGAATCGAGCTATCTTCAAAATTGTCTTATATTGAGAGGTCCGGGAGAACTTACTTACTGGTTACACATAGAAGACAACACCGCACGAATAGTTATTCTTTTTTGAGGTGAGCTATGGTCAACACACATGTCGTCCGTTCCGTTCAGAGTGACTAAAGAATGAAGCGCGGTCTTATTACCCACGGTATTTTCTCCTCTTCACCATTGGCCGGTTACTGGTACTGAGTTCCATGTCGTCCATGGTCAACCCGGCGAGATACTTCGTGTATTTTCCCTCTCCAACCTTACGCAACCTCTCCGCGGATGATGGACCGGTCCCCGGTCTAATCACCCGCAGCCTAAGGCGGACGAATAATTACCCTTCGCTAACCTGCTGTCTCTCCGAACTGTAAGATAGCGTGTTCTTTTAGCAAAATCTTTTTACAATATGCTAAGTGTAAAAAGAAAGTAGATAAGTATTTAAAACATAAAAAGTATAACACATTTTCGTGTGGTGACGAAGTAAGGATACAATTCACCACCCCCTTTCTTACCCGTGGGTTTCGTAAGGGATATATAATAAGGGATATATAACGTATATGACATCTATGCAAGAGATGGAAACTTGAAACAAAACCCTATACCAACCTGTCTGACGCGCGCCCGCGATGGTCTGGTCTCCATCAAAGAGATTACCCCCTGGTGGGTCGAAGCCTGCCGAGACGTCATTGCCCGTTAGGCAGTCCGGCTGGAGAGGCCTCGTTACGGTGTCAGGACCGCCGAGGCCTTCCGGCCGGTGCTGGTGGAGTGGTTGGAGCGGACGCACGGGGTGCTTTCCTTCCGACTGGTGTAGGTGCTGACGGAGCACAGTTGCTTCGCCAAGTACCTGCACAAGATTGTCAGGAGGGAGATCACACCGTCCTGTCACCACTGCAATTGCGACGAGGACACGGCGCAGCACACGCTCTCGTTGTGTGACGCGTGGACGGGGGAGCGCCGTGAACTCGTCGCGATTATCGGTGCCGACTTGACGCTGCCGACCAGGGAGATGCTCGACAACGTCAGGAACTGAGACGCGGTCGCCGCCTTCTGTGAGGCCGTAATCTCACGGAAGGAGGCAGCGGATCGTGCGCGAGAGGAGCTCCTCTTCGGCGACACGTTCCGCCGCCGGCGACTCGGGCGGCGCAGGCGCGAGTACCTGCGCCTGATGCCGCCGAGGCCGCGGGTGACCGGACCAGGGAATTTAGTCCGTCACCCGCAGAGAGGCTGACCACGCGACGGCGACCGACGTCCCAGGACGGGGACGTCAAGAGGTGAGGGTACCCGAAAGAGTATTCCGTCGGGCCGACCACTGACGACAAGTCACCTTGCTCCGGTGGTCGGCCCAACGACGAAGGCGATGTGGATACGGGTGGGTTATAGGCCCGCGCGCCGTCCTTTCATCGCCCTGGACGGAATGGACCACGTGCGCGCTTACCATAGCCCACCCATAAAAAAAATACCAACCTGTCTGACCAGCATGGTAAAGTAAGGTCAATAAAAAATAAAAATGAAATAATGAAAAAAATATCAGAAATTACAATAATATAATAAAAGATAATAATAATAACACCGAGATTCGATTTCACACTGTTTGAATGCGACTGGACAACTTCCCAACTGAGCTATTGTCATATTGTCACTCTTGACGGCGACGGCGAAATTTGAATTTCCATTCTATTGACATTTTATTTCATTGTATTGATTAGCTAAAAACACCGACAAAACGACATTTTGTATAAATAAAACCTAGCTAGATCGATTATTTGGCCCCGAGACTTCTAGTATGCTAAATTTCCGAGATCCGGAACATATATAGAATTGCTCGTTTAAAGATATAACATTACTGAAGTTATTACTTCTATTCATAATGCTTAAATAGAGAAAAAACATTAGGATGCTGTAATGATATTATAATGACGCACTTAGCACAGGCTTTACATGTGATGGTAATAATAATAGCTCATGTAGACCATTTGCGCCCACATGTTTTTTTATACTTTATATGTTTTTAAAATTACACTTCCTTTGAGTAATTTTATTTAACTAAACTTTAGAGCACAGCGATTATAGGATAATCTATACCAATAAATAAAATTGAAGTGTCTGTTTGTAATGTCAAAATAATAGGCTTTTTTCATGCTCACACGGTTATTTGCACGACACCTATGCCTAAAATAGCAATTAAAAAATTTTTGTCTGTCTGTCTGTCTATCTGTTTGTTCCGGGTAATCTTCAAAACGGCTGAACCGATTTCAAAAATTCTTTCACCAATGGAAAGCTATAATATCAGGGCGTAAACTAAGCTATATTTTATCCCGGTATTCCCACGGGAACGGGAACTACGCGGGTAAAACGACTATAACCTATAACCGAAGCGAAGTGAGGGCGGGTTGCTAGTTAAACGTATTATTTAAACATTTTCCTTGTGGTGATGGAGTAAGAATACCATTCACCACACCTTATCTTGCTCGAGGGTGTCGTAAAAGACGACTAAGGGATATAATGTGTACTTATATAATATCTTGCCCGAGGATGTTGTTAAAGACAACTAGGGATTAAAATATAGATACAACATGTATATAAGAGAATAAAAACTCAACATAAAACCCTATACCAACACGTCTGACCAGCGTGGTATAGTAAGTGAATAACCTACCCTCAAGAAGGCACGAGCCCAGCAATGAGCAATGAGACGTATATGAGATGTGATGATGATGATGGTGATCAAATATGTATATTAATTTAATCATATAATATGGTGGATAATTAAGTGTAGAAACAGAGTAAGAATACAATTCATCACCTTGCCCTTGGGTGTCGTAAAAGACGACTATGGCATATGATATGGGGCGGCGTAGGCGCAACTACCTGCGCCTCATGCCGCCCTAGCCGAGGCCACGGGTGACGTGACCGGGGATTAGTCCATCACCCGCCGAGAGGCCGACCGCGTGAGGAAAGACTGACGTCCTCCCGATGGGGGGACGTCGGTCGATGGGAGGGTACCCCAATAGGGGGTATTCCGTCGGACCGACCACTGATGTCAAGTAACGCTGTTCCGGTGGTCGGCCCAACGACGAAGGCGACGTGGTTTTCGGGTGGGTTACGTGCTTACGCCCCTCTGTCGCCCCGGACGGAGTGGTGCGAGGAGCACGCTGACCGCAGCCCACCCCAAAAAAAAAATAGTATATAATATCCGTGAAAGAAAAGGAAAACTCGAAATAAAACCCTATAGCGACCAGTGTGGTATAGTAAGTTAATTTCTTTTCTGTTGTAGGAAGCTTGTGCCCAGCAATGGGAGTATATGAGCTAAAATTATGACATTGAAATGATATTAATGATAATCATTATTTAGAAATTTTACTACTTTTTTACATTTAGTTTTAAAGAATGTGGTAGCGGTTACAAATACTATCAAGGTATAATCGTTTCACCATTTTTTTTTACTGCAAACGGTGGCAAACGAGCAAACAGTACACCTGATGGTAAGTGTTGCTGCCGCTCATGAATCTTTGCAATACCGGGGGTATAATCGTTTGACCATTTTTTTTTTACTGCAAACGGTGGCAAACGAGCAAACAGTACACCTGATGGTAAGTGTTGCTGCCGCTCATGAATCTTTGCGATACCGGGGGTATAATCGTTTCACCATTTTTTTTTACTGCAAACGGTGGCAAACGAGCAAACAGTACACCTGATGGTAAGTGTTGCTGCCGCTCATGAATCTTTGCAATACCGGGGGTATAATCGTATGACCATTTTTTTTTACTGCAAACGGTGGCAAACGAGCAAACAGTACACCTGATGGTAAGTGTTGCTGCCGCTCATGAATCTTTGCAATACCGGGGGTATAATCGTTTCACCATTTTTTTACTGCAAACGGTGGCAAACGAGCAAACAGTACACCTGATGGTAAGTGTTGCTGCCGCTCATGAATCTTTGCAATACCGGGGGTATAATCGTTTCACCATTTTTTTACTGCAAACGGTGGCAAACGAGCAAACAGTACACCTGATGGTAAGTGTTGCTGCCGCTCATGAATCTTTGCAATACCAGGGGTACAGGCCGCTGCCTAAAGCGAAGAAAGTAAAGTGAGTGTGAATACGTGCAATGTGGTTCTGTGATACTAAAGGCATCACCAAAACCCATCACATGCAAACTCCCTCAGAAAGTTGAGCTTCCGACTCTCTCGCTCACCGAACGAAGCGCAGTAACAAATTGCTATTACTTGGACGTTGATTTTCGCGAGAGTGTGGTACTACCCCGGACGGGCCAGCCCGCGGCTGTAGACAGACTAGGGCTTCCAATCCCGCAGCCTGAATTCAATCTCGATATTTGCAGGACTACGAATTTTCAATCCCGCGGGATCCCGCATATAGAAAATATTCACATTTATATAAGGCAAATAAAAAAATGAATTAATCAACTCCACATTTATTTACGTACATATTAACTATTAATATGAGATCAATCAAATTACACCGTTTATTTGTAGCAAAAAAATAATGAATTAACCAAATAACTACACATTTATTAAAGTATTAGCAACCCGCCCTCGCTTCGCTTCGGTTATAGGTTATAGTCGTTTACCCGCGTAGTTCCTGTTCCCGTAGGAATACCGGGATAAAATATAGCCTAGTTTACGCCCTGATATTATAGCATTCTATTGGTGAAAGAATTTTTGAAATCGGTCCAGCCGTTTTTAGGATTACCCGGAACAAACAGACAGACAGACAGACCGACAGACAAAAATTTTTAATTGCTATTTTAGGCATAGGTGTCATGCAAATAACCGTATGAGCATGAAAAAAAGCCTATTATTTTGACATTACAAACAGACACTACAATTTTATTTATTGGTAGATATAGATTACTATTAGTATGAGATCAATGGCATTACTCTGTTTATTTATCACAAAAACCCTATGAATTATCGACTAACTCCATCTTTATTTAAGTAGGTATTATTACTAGTGTGTAGTGTTGCCCAAAAAAGTCTTGGTCTTGCGGTCTTGGTCTTGGTCTTGCGAGAAATGCGAGACCGAGACCAAGACCAAGACCGCTTAATTTTTGCAAGACCTGGCCCTGCAAGACTTGAGCAAGACCAAGACTGGGCCTGCAAGAGTCTTGCGGTCTTGCATTTAATTCAAATCACCATTTCAGCTTATATACGGTTGAGCTCGTGTCTTCTACATAACAGGAGGAGAATCGGCCGTGGCCGGAGGGGAATCGCCACGGTGATCGGCCGTGTTGTTACAGGTCATACATGTCAAGTTTTCCTTCTCTTGCACCGATGTTATATATTATAGCCCTTAGTCGTGGGTTCGCAGTCACGGGTAAAATAGGGGGTGATGAATTATATTCTTACTCCGTCACTACACGGCAAGTCAAATCAGTCTTGAGATATCCATCTATTGGCCAATCGATTCCCAATGTTGGTGTTGGCTTTTCAGAATTACTCTTCGGAAAGGCTTAAGGACAAAAATACCGTAATCACGAGAGTGCTCTTGCCCATTATACATATTTATATATCCGTTTATTCATTAGCCCAACGACGTTCACTGTTGGACATAGAAATATGCCTACAATTAATCTATATAAATGTCCATGTAGGGACAGAGTACGATCACCATCAGGCAGTACATGAAGCGTTGCTCCCAGCGCTATTTTGTCTCTGCCACAACTCACCCCAATCCACTAGTGGTTGGAGCGGTAAACTACGTCCCCTCAAAAATATCCGCGGTCCGACGTCCTCGTCATCTTCTTGAAGAAGAAGATGACGCTATTATGATCGCCCAAGAAAGGACCTACACAGCTCGCGCAGCGATAACAGATAAAACTCAGCGGTATCGGCCTCGCCGTCGAGGTCGAAAACCGCGCCGCGTAAAAGTCATTAGCCTAAACTTGGCCACGCTCACTTTGCTCTCAGCGACGCCCCGAGCCGAGGTCCGTTCCCCACAGGGGGGAGCCCTCGGGCGATGTTCGCTTAACTTACTTACCGGGTTGAGAGCCATCAGCGCTCAACCATTGACCGCGTTAAGCTGTCAAGGTCATCTGCGACCAACAGCTACACACACACAAAAAAAAAAGACAGAGTACGAATATAATTCACCACTCTCTTACCCGTGGATGTCGTATCAAATCGGATCGGGCAATGGTGTTAGGAACCCATGAAAAAAAATTTAAATAAAATTATCGATTCGTTAATGAATTGAGAGACATGTAAGTTCTCAATTTTGTCATCGTTTTTTCGTGTAAATTGATTAAAATGTATAAAGGCATGATACTTAATCTACAACATATTCGTATTTTGTTAAATGTTCATTAGAATTTGAATAAATCAATGATTACGTTTGCATAAGCAAGACAAACTTCGCTTTAACATAAATCAGCTGATCGGCCGATGACCGTTGATGAGTCGCCTTTGTACCTACGTAACCATTGAAAGGTTCGCGCAAATCTAATACCTATTTATACTGTCGAAATTTTACATGCTTACATATATCCTGTCTGTACATACCTACATAATGCATAAAATTTAAGGCATAAACTCTTAGACACACATTTTTGTAATCACTATAACTTTTACGTTATATTGTTTTTGTGTAATATACATTCTAATTATGATCTATGACTGTTGAACTACAACATACATGAACAGTTGTCCCATAACCTGATACATCCTGTGTATATAACATATGTGCAAGAGAAGTGAAACTAGAAAGAAAACCCTGTACCAACATGTCTGACCAGCGTGGTATAGTAGATCAATTTTCCTCTTACTGGAAGGAATCTTAAGCCCAGCAGTGGCACTTTTATGAGCTGTGACGATGACGACGAATATCATACATTTTACAAGTATTAAAACCATACAATTTTAAATCAGTTTTATATGTTCTTGAATAAATAGTATATTAAGAGCTACATGGATCCAGCGGCCAAAGTATTTATATAGGCAATAGAGTAACAGGTTTTTTCAAGTATCCAGAGTATCAGTAACTAAACTGGAAATACAATAGATACATACCACTTAACTTGAAGGGGAATATAATCAATCGCATTAATTGTAAAATATCGCATTGATTATAAAATGACATAAAATTTATTGTATCAACTGCCTCGTGTGGTGACGTCTTAAGAAAATAGGGTCGAAAGTCCTGTCATAAGAGTAGTAACGCTGTCTAATGGAACACCAGGGGAATAGAAGAGTAATTTTCTCCAGTGGTAAGTATTGTATTCAATAGTGAACTATAGGCTAGCAGATGGATAGATAGGATAGGATATGTGATTAATTTAGTTGGTTCATTGGTTTAGTTCATTGCCATGATAAATTACTGTTACGTTATTCTACCTGCAAAACTTTGCGAGACTCTTGCTGCAATACCAAGACTCGGGTGCGCAAGACCAAGACCAAGACCAGACTCGGGTGCGCAAGACCAAGACCAAGACGAGACCAGGTGTGATGTTGCAAGACCAAGACCAAGACCGGTCCAAGTCTCGTCTTGGTCTTGCATTTGGGCAACACTACTAGTGTGAGATCAATCAAATTACACCGTTTATTTAAAACACTAAAAGAGTATTTAATCAACTAACTACACATTTATTTACGTATTACTGTTAGTATGAGATCAATCAAATTACACCGTTTTCTTCATAAAAAAAACAGTAACAAATACTGAATAAAAAACAAATCAAAACAAAACAAATCTTCAAAAAATACACAAAGAAAATTAAAAAACAACCAAAAAAAACACATTCAAAACCGCAAAGTTATATAGGATTTTTTACTGTTTGAGATTGAGAGTTTATTAAGTTTGAGGTTGCATGCACGCTTTTTTTTTTCAGTCCCGCAAATCCCGCGGAATACGCGCCCGTAATCCCGCATCATGCGGGATTAAAAGCCCTAAGACAGACAAGTGTCAACAGTTTCGTCCTACCACTATTACTCGTATAATAATACTATGTGGTAGCTGCTACTAATACTACCATCTCTTACATCGCTCATGGGTATCGTAAAAGACGACTAAAAGTTTTATACAGACCTGAGCGAACTGCATGTGATGCCGTCTGGTCATCAATTGCATTCCCAAAGAGGGCTAAGTCAGACATACGACCGGTTAAAAAATTATGACCAATAACTTTGAAATATGTACTATGAAAGCAAAGTACATATTGAGTCGACATCAATTAATTAAGAGTAGGGTTATAATGCTCTAAGACATAAATTATTGTATCGCAGAATTCGCAGAGGATATAAAAATATATGCGTTATTTACATATCTTATATCATCGGCTTCAACAGTCGCCTTTAATTCGTCATTGACGGCAATTACATAGGTAAAGACCTAATATATAATTTCAGAATCTCCGTAATGGTACAAATGATTTTTATAAAATTTAGTAGGTATACTAAAGGTTTCGGAGGCTAGCTAGGTTTTGTTTATAGAAAATGTCGTCTTCTCGGTGTTTTTAGGTAATCAATAAAATGTCATTAGAATAGGAATGTAAATTTAGCCTATGTTACTCCCTGATATCATAGCTCTCCATCGGTGAAAGAATTTTTGAAATCGGTTCTGTGATTTAAGCGTGAAAGCGTAACAAACAAAGACGGCACAGATGGAGTAGTGGTTAAGATAGCGACCTACAGCGCCAGTGTCGGGGGTTCGAATCCCACGCGGGACAACACTTTGTGCGATCCACAAATTGTTGTTCTGAGTCTGGATGTAATTTGTGTCCGGTAATTATATGTTTGTAAAGTCCCCCGCAATACAAGGACTATTTCCTTAGTGCAGGGTGTTGTCTTAAATAAATAAAAAAAAAATAAACAAACTTACTTTCGCATTTATAATATGAGTAAGGATATCTAAATATGTTCATCAAAAATACATTTACAAAAAAAAACATACCAAGCATAGCTCAGTCAACCAAATATTAATAACTAAACGACATAATCTATACCAATAAATAAAATTGGACTGTCTGTTTGTAATGTCAAAATAATAGACTTTTTTCATGCTCACACGGTTATTTGTACTATACATATGCCTAAAATACACTTTATAATTTTTTTGTCTGTCTGTCTGTTTGATCCGGGTAATCTTCAAACCGACTGCACCGATTTCAAAAATTCTTTCACCAATGGAAAGCTATAATATCAGGGAGTAAACTAGGCTACATTTTATCCCGGTATTCCCACGGGAACGGGAACAACGGGGATAAGGCGACAGAAACAGAAACGAAGCGAGGGTGGGTTGCTAGTTCGAAATAAATTGAAATGATTATCTATACCAATAAATAAAATTGAAGTGTCTGTTTGTAATGTCAAAATAATAGGCTTTTTTCATGCTCACATGGTTATTTGCACTATACACATAATCTTCAAAACAGCTGGACCGATTTCAAAAATTTTTTCACCAATGGAAAGCTATAATTTCAACGCGTAAACTAGACTATATTTTATCCTGGCATTCCCACGGGAACGGGAACTACATGGGTAAAACGACTAAAACCGAAGCGAAGCGAGGGCGGGTTGCTAGTTCTTAAAATATAATACATAATTTTGAAATCGAGGAGGTGTAATGGTTCGAGGAGGTGTAGTACTGTGTCGTAGCGGCTACGAACACTACCATCCCTTACATTGCTCGTGGGAGTCGTAAGAGATGACTAAGAATATTAGGATAATAAAGAACAGGCGGGTCATAAAATAATTGCTAAAACTTTTGCTATATATACGATTGACAAGAACAGGACGATGATGATTGTAGGCGGTGTAAAGATGTATTTTAAGTGTTCGCGACAAGTGTAAAATACCGTGATAGTGCTTAAAAAACGAACTGTAACATAATAGTGAATTTTGAGAAAAAGTATAGTGATAAGAATACCGTGAAAATTAACTAACTCAAAGTGTATCGCCAGATAGGAGTGCGTAACGAATATCGACCAATCAGGGCGTTCCAAATACATAGCAAAATTCGTAAGATGTAAACATTACGAAAAAATGTGTACAGTGCTAAATAAACAATGTGAGTAATGAACATTAAAGTAGATTAATTATACGTTATATTGTAGTAAAAATTGTGTTAAAATAGCTTATAACTGTTTGTTTTTCTTAATTTATGTAAAAGCATAATTGTACTTAGTTACGTTGTAATTTTTGTTGTTTATAGTGACAAATTTGCAATAAACATAAATATTCTTGGTATTTTATTGAAATATACGCTAGGACCTATCGAACGCAGTAAGAACCAACACCCTAGGTATTATAACTTGCGAGATATAGCCTAATAAAGATAGAAAAAACAATGCTGATAGTATAAAATAATAGTTTTTAGTGCTTGTATAAAGCCTATTTTACTACCTAGGGTCGCGGCCACTACTGAAACAGATAGATGTATCTTAGATAAATAGAATAGTATATAGAATGTAAGCATATCTGTAATAGTCTTAGCGTTATAGTTAAATGTTCAATAAATCATAGCACAAATCGGACGAATGCGACAACCGTTTACTCTAGAAGCCTCGCGGCTCTCGTTACGGTAAAACCTCAAGGTACCTAAGCCTCTCGTTTAATGAACACATCGTAGCATAGACTACCGGAGACACCTAGCAGCGCGCGATGGAAGCTTGAAACCATAGTATGAAGTAATGATATGAAGAAATAGCGAACTTCAAGCATTAACATTCAGGGGCTAGGTAGCAACGGTGTAATATTCGTCCGATGTGCAAGTTACTTCAAAATCGATCGTTTTATTTCTTCACTGAAGCCCGCCAGTAGGGAACCGAACCCGAAGATACAGTCCACACATACAGTCCACATAAACCAGCGACCAACCGGGACGTCAGCCGACTACAACACATTTGTCTGGAGGCCCGTCCCGCACATTAAGTATTTGTTTCTTTACAGAGTTTTGTACCCCAAGCGGTCATCAGACTTTTACTATATATATATATCGGCATTCGGCATATATGTTTCAAAAGCAGATAACCGTAGTATTACTGATAAGATATCCAAACTTCGAGATACTTATTGAGAATTTCTGGGCAATTATTCGGGAATCGAGGAATCGTCTAGAAAACTAGTGTTCAATCGATGAAACTCACAAAGTACACCCCTGTCACATATTTATGCCTTGGGACTAATGAAATAGTGTATTAATAATTAATTATTGTCGATAAAAGTATTTTTCGTGAGAATCGAGTTGATATCGGAAATAGTCGATTAATTTTTATGGCGCCCTCAATTAGTGCAGTTATGAAAAAAGCCTACCTAAATATCTATTACTGTATTAACAATATTTAAAATATATTGACCTCTATATAATACTAGAAAGTAAACTTGGCTGTATACCCAACATTTACGCAAAATTTCATTTTAAAAATAGAGATTTCATCAAAGTTGCAGGTGTCTGTTATCTATTGAATATCATGGCACTTTAAAAAAATTGCATTACATTTCACAGGTGTAGGTATAAAATGATATCCCTTCCAGAAAGTAAGCGGATTTTAAATTACATCAAAGAGAAATTGGTTGAAATATTAGATATTGGGCTGTTGCACCACCTCAACCAAAACAGGTTGACTTCAGGTGTTATTGAGAATTAGCCTTCTATTACAATGAAGCTTTTTTCTTATATCATTAAGTCGTCACATAAAACAATTACTGGCAAAATATTGGTAATGACATATTATTATTAATTTTTTGATGTAAAACATCTATAGGCGAGGGTAAACCTGATCGTTAGCGTGGCGTTATGTTACGCTATATGTTGGGATATAGCCAGACGTAAAATCGATTGCCGGCGTGGCGACGCATGCCGTGGCGAGGCATCGCCACGCTATATAATAATAAGTGTAGTTCCGACTAATTGTCACAGTAATACCGTCAGAGGCATCGAATAGTATATTATTACAGAAATCACTAATTAAAGGAATTGAGTTGTTTGACAATTTAAAATGTTTCTGAATTTTTCATAATTGGATTTAATGAAAATATATTTTTATTGAATAAAAATCATCATTTTCTGGAAAAAAAAAAGATTATTTATATAGCTCCTTTCATAATCTGTTCTTTTATGCATATATACGTGTACAAAATAATTTCGATGTTTTACATCTGCCAGGCGTCATAAGCGACGACTCATTTTTTTTTGTAATAATTTCTAGTATTATATTCAGTCAAAAAAATATCCCTTTTTTTTTTTGTGGGTGGGCTGCGGTCGGTGCGCCTCCGCACCACTCCGTCCGGGGCGACAGAGGGGCTTAAGCACGCATCTCCCGCAACCCACCCGAAAACCACCTCGCCTTCGTCATTGGGCCGACCACCGGAGCAGGTTTACTTGTCGTCAGTGGTCGGCCCGACGGAATACCCCCTACGTGGGGTACCCTCCCATCGACCGACGTCCCCCCCTCGGGGAGGACGTCGTTCTTTCCTCACGCGGTCGGCCTCTCGGCGGGGGACGGACTAATCCCCGGTCACGACACCCGCGGCCTCGGCTAGGGCGGCATAAGGCACAAGTAGTTGCGCCTGCGCCGCCCCAGTCGCCGGCGGCGGATCTCCTCATCGAGGCTGCGCTCCTCGCGCAGACGATCCGCCGCCTCCTTCTGCGAGATCACTGTCTTGCAGAAGGCTGCGACCGCGTCCCAATTCCCGACGCTGTCGACCATCGCCCTAGCGATGGCCGGCAGCGTCAGGTCGGCACCGATGATTGCGACGAGTTCACGACGCTGCACTGCCCAAGCCGCGCAGGCCTCGAGCGTATGGCGCGCCGTGTCGTCGTCGCAATCGCAGTGGTGGCAGGACGGTGTACTCTCCCTCCTAACGACCTTGTACAGGTATTTGGCGAAGCACCCATGCCCCGTCAAAACCTGCACCAGTCGGAAGAAGAGCACCCCGTGCCGCCTTTCCAACCACTGCATCAGCACCAGCCGGAAGGCCTCCACGGTTCGCACCCCGAACCGAGGCCTCTCCAGCCGGACTGCCCAACGGGCAATGACGTCTCGGCGGGCGTCGACGCGCCAGGCGGTGAGATCCTTTAACGAGACCACACCGTCCCCCGCTCGCACCCCCGTCACCCGCCGATATAGTCCGGCGAACATCTCCGCCTCCAGGTCCCACGGGGGAGTCCCGGCCAATAGGCACGCTGCCTCCGTCGCCACCGTGCGGTATCCGCGGATGGCCCTGACCGCCATGACCCTCTGTGTTCGCCACAGAAGGGCCCTAAGTCGGACAGTCATGGACCCCGCCCACACCGGTGCGCCGTACGGGGCCATCGACCGGATGACCCCCGCGTACAGCCGGCGGGAAAAAATATCCCTGTGGGGACGCATTGAGAGTACAACCACACCCGTGTTATAAGAGACAACTAAGGCAAATCATATGCATATAGCATATGTGCAAGAGGAGGAAAATCCAAAATTAAACCCTACGTGAAAACGTATGACCAGTGTGGTATTCTATCTACTAAGATCAATTTCTCTATTGTAGAAGAGCCTCTAGCCCATAAGTGAGACAGTTGTAAGCTTCGACGATGATGATTAAAATCAATTAGTTACAATAATATTGTAATGCAGTAGAAGTATCATTGAAACCTACCTTGTAAGTAAAAAGAACTATCCAAATCAGATTAGACGTAGGTAATTAAGCTAGCTTAACTTCACGGTGCTGAGTTGTATATTTAGTTAAAGACGGTCTATACAACCGATACTGGTTAAAAAAAGTAGATAAATCTTGTTTTATCTTAGAGTGCCTTCGCTATGTTTCAAACTTTGGTATCGCAGTCTGTTGAAATTACTGCAGCAACAGTTAATGTGATTTAATTTTTCAATTACTTTTATTAATATACTATAAATTGTAGCAAATTAAATTGTAGGTATTAGTGAAATCGTCGGGCTGGCCACCGAGGCCAAAGAATCGCTATCTATGGCCAATCCCATGGTGACGGGGAAGGGATACAGTGGGTTATGGAGCCCCGAACCAATTGGCTGAAGATGTATCTTGACCACAAACTACCACAAAAAAGGTTTGACTGAAATTATGTTCTATAATGTACAATACAATACCTATATATCTATTAGAAGCCTATTAATATACCTATAAATATATTTAGGCCTTTCTTTTCACTATCCAAATGTGTTTGCTGTTGGGCTTATAGTTGTTTAGAGTCCCTATATTTGTGGACAAATAAAGAAGTATGAAAGTATTGGATTATTATCAAGAAAAAGTTCGAATCTATGTTCAATGCAGCTAGGACTGAGCTTGCTGACCTTCTCCACGATAGAGGAGATTTGACTTATTATATAATACTGATACATTAAACAAAAGCTAAAGACCTATGACGGTAATATCATTTCATCCTAGAGTTAAATCTTGGGAGAGGCCCAAAGGGCAGTTGTGCCGTGCACCCGTTTGTGCGAATTCCTGGAACAGAAAGTAATTATGTTTGGCCATACGCGGGTACCGTATGTTGACCGAGCGTGCACGTTGGTCGGAAGTGAACTCCCCTGTGGGACTTGGAAGACGAGATGCTCGATGCTCTCTTTCTGGCTAATACAATTTTTGTCGTTGTTTGAGAACTGAAACCGCGAAACGCATGGTAGGTCAGTTTCTTAATCACTTCCATACAAATCAATCTTCTCATACAAATTTTGCCACTGCGTTTCATCTCCTTTGGAGAATTACATAACACTCTTTCTTACCGAATCCCTACGTCACAAAAATAAACTACAGTTTGAATTTCATGCCTTTAAGTTCCGTAGTTTCGACTCGGCTTTGATGAGTCAGTCACCCAGCTCCTTTGTATATATATAAATAAATGAAATTTCACAGTAGGGTACTTATTTAAAGTTAAAACAATAGAAGCTTACTTCGTTTACACCCGACGTATTCCGAACACATTGAAAAAGTTGCTCGCTGAGACTATAGGACATTGGGTATATATGCAAAGATCCCAATCTCCTCCTGTCAACTTGCTGTAAGCATAATTTATATTTTCAGTTAGCTTTTACTTGGATTGTGGCTCATAATTTTCAATATAATATTTGACCTTGAATATTTATTATTGCGTATAGAAGAAAAATAGCGTCATAAATATAATAATAATTTGATTAAATCGTAAATTTAATAGTAATTTGAATAAGAGTAAGATTAGGTCATTTGTCCTCCCATAGAGGAGGGAGCCCTAGCCCAACAGTGGGACGTATATGGACCGAAATGAAAATGATGATATCATATTGTAAATAGGGAATGCAATCCCGATCTCGCGAGATCCTGTACAATTTTTCGAGATCAATCCCTAAACATAATATGACGAGATTCCGTTCGAGATTGACGGGATTGGACGGCAGTGGTCAGCGTCTCATCGTATTTTATCTTCTCTCTTGTTCTTAACTCCTCCCTCCCCCTTCCCTCTTCTGTCTTATCTGATCGTGTCTCATCTTGGCTAATCTTGTCTAATCGTGTCTGATCGTGTCTGAAAGTCTCTGATCGTGTCTCATTGTGTCTGATCGTATCTGAACGTGTCTGGTCGTGTCTGATCGTATCTCATCTTGTCTTATCGTGTCTGATCGTGTCTGAGCCTGTCAGGACGTGTCTGATCGTGTGTAAACTTATCTGGTCGTGTCTGATTGTATTTCATCTTGTCTCATCGTGTCTGATCGAATTTGTACCTGTCTGAACCTGCCTGGACGTGTCTGATCGTGTCTCATCGTGTCTAATCATGTGTGAACATGTATGGTCGTGTCTGATCGTATTTAATCTTGTCTCATCGTGTCTGAACGTGTTTCATCTAGTCTCATCTAGTCTGAACGTGTCTGGCCGTGTCTGATCGTATCTGATCGAGTCTCATCGGGTATGATTGTGTGTGAACGCGTTGAACCTGTCTGGTCGTGTCTGATCGTATCTCATGTTGTCTCGTCGTGTCTGATCGTATCTAAACGTGCCTGGACGTGTTTCATCGTGTCGGAACCTGTTTGGATTTGTCTGATCGTATCTCATCTTGTCTAATCTTGTCTCATCGTGCCTGAAAGTGTCTGATCGTGTCCGAACATGTCTGGTCGTGTCTGATCGTATCCCATCTTGTCTCATCGTGTCTGATCGTGTCTGAACCTGTCTGGACGTGTCTGATTGTATTTCATGGTGTTTGATCGTATCTGAACCTGTCTGAATCTGCCTGGACGTTCTGATCGTGTCTTATCGTGTCTTATCGTGTCTGATCGTGTGTGAACGTATATGGTCGTGTCTGAACATGTATGGTCGTGTCTGATCGTGTACCATCATGTCTCATCATGTCTGATCGTGTCTGATCGTGTCTGAACCTGTCTGGACGTGTCTGATCGTATTTCATGGTGTTTGATCGTATCTGAACCTGTCTGAATCTGCCTGGACGTTCTGATTGTGTCTTATCGTGTCTGATCGTGTGTGAACGTATATGGTCGTGTCTGAACATGTATGGTCGTGTCTGATCGTGTACCATCGTGTCTCATCATGTCTGATCGTGTCTGAACCTGTCTAAACCTGCCTGGGCGTGTCTGATCGTGTCTTGACGAGACTAATCGTGTGTGAACGTGTCTGGTCGTGTTTCATCGTACCTCATCTTGCCTAATCTTATCTCATCGTGTCTGATCGTGTCCCATCGTGTTTCATCGTGTCTCATCGTATCTCATCGTATCTCATCGTGTCTCATCTTGTCTGATCATGTCTGAACCTGTCTGGACGTGTCTGATCGTATTTTATCTTGTCTCATCGTGTTTGATCGTATCTAAACCTGCCTGGACGTTCTGATCGTGTCTCATAGTGTCTGATCATGTGTGAACATGTATGGTCATGTCTGATCATATTTCATCTTGTCTCATCGTGTCTGAACGTGTTTCATCTTGTCTCATCGTGTCTGAACGTGTCTGGTCGTGTCTGATCACATCTCCTCGTATCTAATCGAGTCTCATTGTGTATGATCGTATGTGAACGTGCCTGAACCTGGCTGGATGTTTCTGATCGTATCTAAACGTTTCTGGTCGTGTGTGAACGTGTCTGGTCGTGTCTGATCGTATCTCATCTTGTCTTATCTTGTCTCATCGTGTTTGATCGTGTCCCATCGTGTCTCATCGTGTTGGATCGTGTCTGAACATGCCTGGACGTGTCTCATCATGTCTGATCGTGTCTGAACCTGTCTGGACGTGTTCGATCGTGTCTTATCGTGTCTCATCTTGTTTAATCTTGTCTCATCGTGTCTGATCGTATCCCTTCATATCCCATCGTATCTGATCGTGTCTAAACCTGCCCGAACCTGCCTGGACGTGTCTGATCGTGTATGAATGTATCTGGTCGTGTCTTATCGTATTTTATCTTGTCTCATCTGTCTGAACGTGTTTGATCTTATCCCATCGTGTCTGAACGTGTCTGATCATGTCTCATCATATCTGATCGAGTCTCATCATGTCTGATCGATTCTGAACCTGTCTGGACGTGTCTGAACATTTCTAGTCGTGTGTGAACGTGTCTGGTCGTGTCTGATCGTATCTCATCTTGTTTCATCGTGTCTGATCGTATCTGAACGTTTCTGTTCGTGTCTGATCATGTTTCATCTTGTCTCATCATGTCTGATCGTATGTGAACGTTTCTGGTCGCGTTTGATCGTGTCTCATCTCGTCTCATCCTGTCTGATCGTGTCTCATTTCGCTTCATCCTGTCTAAACATGCCTAGACGTGTCTCATCGTGTCTGATCGTGTCTGAGCCTGTCTGGACGTTTCTGATCGTTTTTCATCGTGTGTGGTCGTGTGTGAACGTGTCTGGGCGTGTCTGATCGTGTCTCATCTTGTCTCATCGCGTCTGATCGTGTCTGATCGTGTCTGATCTTGTCTGATCGTGTCTGATCGTATCTGATCGTGTCTGATCGTGTCTGATCGTGTCTGGTCGTGTCTCATCTTGTCTAGTCTTGTCTCATCATATCTGTTCGTGTGCCATCGTTTCTCATCAGCGGGACAGAAAATAAAAAACTGTATCGAGTGATTGAGACAGAGGTGCATGCGTGCGGGCTGGCAGTCATTTGTTTGTTTAAGTACCTAGTTGTTTTAGTTGTGCTTGTGCAGTTATAGTAATAGTTTTTCTTAAATTACGCATTTTTTGTTGTTTATGTGAGTTAAATAAATATAAATGTAACTTTTGGATTGCTATAAGTAATAAGTAGATTAAAAGTGACTTAAAATGCCGAAAAATAATCCATTACGTGGAATTTAGCAGTCGATTACCGGTATGAAAATATTTCAACAAAGCAGTTAATAAACTATGTAAATCTATTCTTTAAAACTCATCCGGGTCTGCAAAAGTTTTACACGTCCATATGATGTCAATCCATAAAATCCACACAGAATTTAATGCGGGAGTCGACAGAACATCAAGTACCCCTGAGCCAGACAATGTATCACTTCCTTCCACCTCGTCAGCGTCTACTAGAGCATCGTCGTCAGTTACGATGCCACCTATTAATGTTCAGCATGCTAATTCCTCGTACTATGTCGGTTACACCCGTTCTTCTGCGGATTTCTGTATTTCGGATTTTATATCGCAGAGAATTGCCGAGCATAGTCCGCTCCATAGCACGCTGAGCAACTTTGTGCTTGATTATGAATTTGTGCTACATTTAGGTACCACGCTTCCTTGCCGTAAGTATAAGACGACTAAGTCATTATAATATGCAGATAACATCTATTCAAAGGAAAGAAGACTCGATATAAAACCCTATTCCAACACATCTAATCGGTGCAGTATAACAGGTCAATTTCCTTACCATTATGGAGGAGACTTGAACTCAACAATATGAGTTATATAGGCTGAGAAAGATGATAATGACAGATCACAATTTGCACTATCCTTTCTCTGCTCTCCATTCAATTCGAACAATGTTATGTGGCTCAACTTGTACGAGCTAGCTGAATGATAACATTTACCTTTAAATAATAAAATAAGACTACTTAATAGTTTGAGCAAAGTGAAAGCAAATTCATAATTAATCCTAATGCTATAAAAGAGATTTATTAGCCGTATGACGTCAGAGACACGTCACGGCAAATTAATTATTTAATGTTCATTACTTTTAAGATATAATTCCAGTTTCTACAGCTTCATTCAAAATCTCATGCTATGTTAAAGCCGGCAAATAGAATTAAATCCTAAAATAAAACCATAAGGATTATCTTGGTATCAATTCTCTGTCCTTTTAAATAAGCTCTCTGGAAATATAGACCGAGTATTATGTATTTGATGTAGAAATTATTTTTCATAATCCGCTTAAATAATTTAACATTGGACGTACCTAAGATGTCAATAGCCTGTTATTTGTAAGAAATGTACTGAATAAAATGTTTAAGCAATTTCATTAATATTATCCAGCTTTATTCTGAAAAAGCATGCTTGTATAACTCAAGTAATTATAAGAAATAGTAATTATCTTGTACAATACGTCTTTGTTTATCGAGTAAAGATAAATTTGTATAGAGTTCATTTTATCCGAAGGCACTTTTTATAATACCTCCGCACTACATAATAATAGTGTAGCTAAATAGTCATGAACTGAGAAGACAAATTGTCCCCACATAACATCCTGGCAAAAGAAGGAAACGAATTACTGTGAGCCTTTATTTAACTTATTTAGCCAACGTAGTTTTGTAAGTCAACTTCTCTCTCATTGTCGCCGCGGCTTGTATTCCATTATAGGAAAGTTATAATCTGTAAGGAAAGACAAAAAAGAACATTATGCACCTACCTCGAAATATTTGTGGTCACATCATTTTTTGCCTCTGGTGGACATCTATCCCGTCAATTAGTGTGAAAAGTCGTTGCCTAGAGACCATTGATTTATATATTTTTAAAAGGATCTTTGTGATAACTTTATTTTATCAAAGCGAAAAGTCGTTATAATTATATTTAACACTGCTGCTTGTTGCAATATAAGTTGCAATAGGTTGCAATATTATTCCAAGAGAACAAGAGAATTATCAGAATAAAAAGTATCCGCGTATATATACGTGTATATATTATATAGTATAGATAGGTTAAGAATACATTATATCTCCACAGCTTACTTTCCTGGGCGAATCGTAAAACTGGTTGTGGGGTCGCTAAGAGAATAGACAGTACCTAGTACTCTCCTTATAATAGCAACTACGAGTACCAACCAGCCCGCTCGTCTGTCAAACGTGGCGTTTATGGTATGTTTCCCCTATTGGATAGGCCTTTTTATTGATAGGCATAACCATAGACACATCCCGCCAATCCGCCTGGGGCAACGGATGATCAACCTGTGGCCCCATATCCTACCGTATTCCCTCCCCATTGCCATTGGGCCAATCACTGGTACCGATTCCTTGACATCTGTGGCCGACCCAGCGGGTTAACCTTTCAGATATCGTCCCATTCAACGCTCCGGCAACAAGACAGTGTTGCCAAAGCGTCGCCCTCACGCGGTTGGCCTCTCTGTGGTTGGCGGATTAATCCCCGGTCCGTCCACGTGTGGCCTCGGCTAAGACGCCATCAGGAGCAGGTACTTGCGCATGCGCCGTTCAACGCGCCAGCGGCGGAGCGTGTTGTGGTAGAGGAATTCCTTCTGGACCAGCTCTGCTGCCTCCTTCTGAGACAACTGCCTCGCTGAAGGCGGCGACCGCGTCCCAGTTCCTGACGCTGTCGAATAACGTTCTAGGGATGGTCGGCAGCGTCAAGTCGGCACCGATGATTGCGACGAGTTCGCGGTGCTGCTCTGCTCAGGACACACAGACTTCGAGCATATGCTGCGCCGTATCATCGTCGCAATCGCAGTGGTGGCAGCCGTGGCAGGACGGCATGCTGTCCCTTCTCACGACCTTATGCAGGTACTTGCCGACCATTGGATAAGCCTATGTAACTTTATTTTCATAAAAAGTGGATATTATATTTAGCTCCAAAAATTATGAACTCTTAAAACAATTTATTTTATTTACCCAACTAATTATAACAGAAATCTTCGAGAAATTTATTGTTCTCCCTACTGACTCTTTCTATTCGTATTACAATCTGCGACTCAAAGGAGAGCCAACACTAATTATGATATATAGTGACAGTTCCACGAATCCAAGTTTATATAAACTTGTCATTTACAAAATATTATATTATGAATATAATTTCAACTTAGAAACTGTTCGCATACTTTAATCAGTCAAGATAAAATTCAATACACTTTTAGCAGATTACGTCATTGCAGTTAAACTTGCAAACCTCTACCAACCTGTCTGATCAGCGTGATATTGTTATAAAATTTTCCTTTCACTGCAGAGGAGGCATGTGGAACCTTGGGTGGAGAATAATATTGACTAAATTAAGCAAGAAGAAAATAAGAACAAAAAATGTCCAATAACTGTTGACCTATCAGTTACGAAGCACTTCTAAGAGGCAGTTCTCACACACAGAAATATGTATATCACGAATTCGAGAAAAAAAGGTAATTAAGGCTATCCTGTAGCGTCCACAGAGAGCCATAACGGTCAGAGCCATACCATGCGGATACCGCACAATGGCGACGGAGGCAGCGTGCCTGTTGGCCGGGAGTCCCCCGTGGGACCTGAAGGCGGAGATGCTCGCCGGATTGTACCGGTGGGACCACGCCCGCCGAGACGTCATTGCCCGTTGGGCAGACCGGCTGGAGAGGCCGCGGACCGTCGAAGCCTTCCAGTCGGTGCTGTGCTGCACACGCTCGAGGAGTGTGTCGCGTGGGCAGAGCAGCGCCGTGAACTCGTCGCAATCATTGGTGCCGATCTAACGCTGCCGACCATCGCTAGGGAGATGCTCGGAACCCCCCCGGTCCCCCCGGTCCCGTCACCCGCAGAGATGCTGACCGCGCGACGGCGACTGACGTCCCGGAAAGGGGACGTCGAGAGGAGAGGGTACCCGGCAGGGGTATTCTGTCGGGCCGACCACTGAGGACACTGAGGACAAGGAAATCGGCGGTCGGCCCAATAACCAAGGCGACGTGCTACGAGTGGGTTATGGAGCCGCACGTCGCCCCTCTGTCGCCCCGAATGGAGCCGGGCGGCGGGTGCGCTGATCATAGCCTACCCCAAGAAAAAAAAAGACATTTTTTATAAATAAAACCTAGCTAGATTTATTTTTTGTCTCCGTTTCATGAAAATCATTGGTGCCGTTTCCGAGATTCTGAAAATATCCTTACTTCCTTCATCATCATCATCATTTCAGCTTATCGCCGTCCACTGCTGGACGTAGACCTCCCTCATGTTACGCCACAAAGTGCGGTCCTGTGCCGCCTGCATCCAACGACGCCCAGCAACTTTCACCAGGTCGCCGGTCACCTGGTGGGGGGCGTCTACCTACACTGCGTCGTCCGATACGTGGTCGCCACTCGAGAACCTTTCTTCCCCAGCAGCCGGCTGTCGGTTCGTCGAGCGATGTGGCCTGCCCATTGCCTCTTCTGCGTGCTAATTCTTCGTGCTACGTCGGTTACACCCGTTCTTCTGCGGATTGCCGTATTCCAGATTTATACTTACTAATATTACTTACTTCCTTACTAATATTAGGTCTTTACCAATGAAATTGCCGTTACGTATGAAAAAAATTAAACGATTTTTTTTCATGTATTTTTTATTTGTATTAATCGAAGTAATCAGCCATGCAATCAATGCATCTTTGCCAACGCAGCGGCAGTTTATTGATGCCCTTCTTAAAGAAATCAGCTGGACGAGAGGCAACAAATTTTTCAAAGGCATTTTGTACTGCCTCTCGGGTATTGAATTTCTTTCCCGCCAAAAAGTTATCCAAATTCTGGAAAAAGAAGTAGTCTGTAGGCGCAAGGTCTGGTGAGTATGGCGGATGACGGAGAGCTTCCAACCCCAGTTCTTGCAACTTGGAGACTGTCTGCTGTGCAGTATGAGGTCGCGCATTGTCGTGCAGGAGCAGCGGAGACGAGCGATTGACCAATGCTGGTTGGAGATGTGCCAGCTTCTCCATCATTGTGTTCAGTTCTTCACAGTACACATCTGCAGTAATGCTCACCCCGTTTGGTAAGAAGCTGTGATGAATCACACCAGCACTAGACTACCAAACAGTGACCATCACTTTTCTAGGGGTAAGTTTTCATTTAGGGCATTGTTTAGGTGCTGAACCAGGATCCAACCAACTTGCTGAGCGCTTGCGGTTATCAAACAGAATCCATTTTTCATCGCAAGTAACAATGCGTTTCAAAATTCCTTCATTTGTGTGTCTGTTAAGCAATGCAAGGCATGTCTCGACGCGTACTTCGCGCTGGCGATCATTGAGTTCGTGGGGCACCCATTTGTCAAGCTTTCTTACCTTGCCAATTTGACGCAAATGGACCAATATTGTTTTGAAGCTAACGTCGAAAGCTGCTGCTAATTCAACCGTAGATTGTGTATCATCGGCTTCCACAATCGCCTTTAATTCGTCATTGTCGACCAAAGTCTTCGGACGATCGCGAGGTTCATTTTTCTGGTCGAAATTTTCAGAACGGAAGCGAGCAAACCAATAACAGGCGGTGCGTTAGTTTGTAGTGTTAGCTCCGTAAACGTCGTTGATGTTGCGTGCCGCTTGTGCCGCGTTGCTGCCACGACGATACTCATATTCCATAATTACTCGAATTTTTAACGTATCCATGATGACGAAAAAGATTGAAATGCGATGAAAACGTAACACTAATCAATAAACAAATTACTACTTTTGGAAAATGAATTCCATGTTTTAAAATAAAATTAATTTGAAATTAGAATTCTTAGCCAAACAAAAATTATTTTGATTTGAAATGGCCAGTGCTGCAGAACGGCAATTATATAGGTAAACACCTATTATTATAAATGCGAAAATAAGTATGTTTGTTTGTTACGCTGTCCCGTTTAAACCACCGAACCGATATCAAAAATTCTTTCACCAATGGAAAGTTATGATATCAGGGAGTAACATAGGCTATATTTTGTCCCGATAATCACACGGAAACTACCCGGGTAAGACGACTGTAACCGAAACGAAGCGAGGGCGGGTTGTTAGTAGAAATATATATGTACTAGAAACCCGCCCTCGCTTCGCTTCGGTTTGAGCTGCTTTACCCGCGTAGTTCCCATTCCCGTGGGCATAAAGGAATAAAATATAGCCTATGTTACTTCCTGATATTATAGCTTTCCACCGGTGAAAGAATTTTTGAAATCGGTTTGGTGGTTCAAGCGTGAAAGCGTAAAAAACAAACAAATAAACAACCAAACAACCTTATTTTCGCATTTATAATATTAGTAAGGATATATAGAAATATAAAATATACAAGAATTGCCCGTTTAAAGATATAAGATAACATAGCATTTTCAATAACGTGTTTGTGAGCGAAAAATTATGGTCACAGACGGCATTTCGAATCCACGCCTATAAACATCCAACCTTTGGACCAGCATGGATTGACGTATATCATTCAATTTATCACCCATATTTGTTGTATTCATGGGAGACATACATGACATGTAATACGAGTAGTTATGATCGCTCACCTACCAGTCAAGCCTATTATTAGCTAGTAGTTGGACCGTACGTAAATACGATACGATGACCTAGGTACGACACGGAAATGTGGTCCCTCAATGTCAGCCTCATAAAAAATCTCAAAGTCTGAGTGACTTTGAGATTTTTTATTTTTACGTGCTATGAACGGGCTAAAACAATTAAAGAAATCGAGGTTCAAACCGCAGCTGTCTGGATTAAGCGACCGCTCGATTTCCCATCTGAGTTGTTTTCAATCTTGGTAACAATGGCTAAAGGACCATGGGCAAAAATGTATGGAGCCTGGTCCATGTAATTCCAACAATAATAAAACCTATGTCACATGAAAGCATTTAAAGTGTATTTTATTTCATACTATGGCAGCCAAGCCGAAATCGAGCGCGAGCATGGCGTTTATTATTATTTTTTTAGCTTATGGGTACCCCTGTAGTAAGTATATTTAAAAAAAAGGAACATTATTTTATTGTACATTTAGTTTTATTGACATTTCTGCATTATCAGTACCTAATATTGCTAATAACTACAAAAATACAATCTATACAACCCTGAACCACACATAACTCTTAAATCTGCATGCGAGTAGTGTACAAAATCAAAATCAACAACCAACCTGCTGAATATGTAGACGAATATATCTATTTAGGGCAAATCATCTCACATACAGACACAACTACAAAAGAAATCAAAAGACGAATAGCTAACGGATGGAAAAGATATTGGTCACTGAAAGAGGTCATGAAATCCACAGATCTTAGTACTGGTATCAAAAAGAAGGTTTTCAATACCTGCGTTCTCCCATGTATTACATATGAGAGTGAAACCTGGGCCCTCACGAAACATCACAGAAACATGCTGGAACACTGTCAAAGAGCTATGGAACGAAGTATGATAGGTATTAAGAAACAAGATAAGATACGAAACACCGTCATAAGAAGTAGGACAAAAGTCACAGACGTACTTAATAGAATAAATAGTTTGAAGTGGAGATGGATTGGGCACATGCTGCGCGGTACACAAGAGAAGTGGAGCAAAATCATAACAGACTGGTACCCTAGAGATGGGAGAAGGAACAGAGGAAGACAATGCAAGAGATGGGAAGACGAACTAAAACTGACGGCAGGCCCAAAATGGAGAAGGGTTGCTAGAGACAGAGTACAATGGAAATTGTTAGAGGAGGCCTTTGCCAAGAGGCACACTGAACTCAGAGATATTTTATAACTAAAGAGACAACCACAACTCAAAGAAAGAAGAAAGCAGTTCAGGATAAGAGGCTTATTATTATTATAGTGTACAAAATAATTCAATAGCTTATGACGAACATTTGAAACTTATTATTATCCGCTAGGTTG
Source organism: Lymantria dispar (assembly GCA_032191425.1). NCBI lineage: Eukaryota > Metazoa > Arthropoda > Insecta > Lepidoptera > Erebidae > Lymantria > Lymantria dispar. The sequence goes on along the minus strand of CM063446.1, from coordinate 16,630,039 downwards.
TCAAGGTTGTCTCGCATAAAAAATGGTTAGTAAAAATCCCTACATAATTAATTCTGATCAACAAACACAAGGAAAGAAAATATAAACTATAGTTTTACAGTCGGCATTTATGCTTTCTTAGTTTGAAAATGTGTCAAAATACCACTTTCGCGTTAAAAATTCACCTCGCCGTCATAATATGAAATAAACAGTACCCTAAAAGCGTTCATTTGGCATCACTTAAAATGCTGTTGTGGCATTGGACCAAAATGACTCGAACCCCTTTAACTTCATATACATACTAATAATCTTTTTGATTGTTAGAAAATACTAACAAAACGGGATTTTCTATAGATGAAACCTAGCTAGATCGGCTTATCGCCCCGAAACCTCCTGAATACTAAAGTTCATGGACATCATCGAAGCGAGTTCCGAGATACTGAATGTATAGAAATACCTATACAAGAATTGAATTGTTCGTCTAAAGATATAAACAACTATTATTTTGACATTACAATGAAACTAAATATATAAATATATAGGTTTACCATCTTGCAGATTGAGCAAGAGCTGACTCTGAACTAGGTATCAACCAAGTTATGATATATTTTGTGTAGTTTCAGAAAATATGACAAAGTTTGTCACTAAATTACACTTAACAGCACAAGAAGCATCCGGGATGATGCAAGTGTACGTAGCTACGTCACCGATCACCAACTCTCCGCTACCGCTTCAAATATAACCATAAATTTGAAATGCTGGCTGAATTCCAATTGTGATTTAACCGTTGTCATTAAGTATAAACTGATGGGTTGTCTATTATAGCATTATAATGTATACTTTCTAAATATACGAGTCACCACCCCCAAAGACGAATAAGGGATTAAATATGCATATAACATCTATACAAGAGAAGGAAAACTTGAAATAAAACATTGTACCAATACGTCTGAGAGAGAAATTGACCTACTATACCTGTGTGGTATAGTAGATCAATTTCTCTCCTATTGTGGAAGAGGCAAGAACCCAACAGTGGGACGTATGATGACTTTCTAAATACATACATATTTATAAATAATATGTGGAGGAGTTAAGCCTCACACTACATTGTAAATGACCCATTTTTTAAGGTTCCGTACCGTAGGGGAAAAGCCTAGCGACCCTAACGGTAGACTAAGACTTCGCTGTCTGTCTGTCCGTCTGTCACCAGGCTGTATCTCAAGAACCGCGATAGTTAGTTGAAATTTTTACAAATTATGTGTTTCTGTTGCCGCAATAACAACAAATACTAAAAATAAAATTACATAAATATTTAAGGGGGGGCCCTTATACAACAAACGCGTTTTTTGTCCCTTTTTTGCTCGATATTGATAATGGCAACATGTAGGCACTTGACATATTCACAAAATACTGAGTTGTATTTATATTGTAATAATAAAATTAAAATAAAATAAAAATTTAAGGGGGTGCTTCCATACAAAAACGCTATTCTTTACCTATTTTTTATAGACAATGGTACGGAACCCTTCGTGCGCGACTCCGACTCGTACTTATCCAGTTTTATATTTCTTTGACATTTATGGCAGACGCATGCTTTAATGATCAGTCATTATTACAGCTCATATACGTCCCACTGTTGAGCTCGAGCCTCCTCCACAATAGGAGGGCAATTGACGTTGCTCATGCCTGTCATGCTGGTCAGACAGGTTGGTATAGGAGTTTATTTCGAGTTTTTTTACTCTTACATAGATGTTATATGCGTCTTATATCTCTTAGTCGTTGTTTACGACATCCACGAGCAAGTGGTGATTTGTATTCTCTGCTCCACACGGAAAACATTATATTAACATTTATAAATTAATGTTTTAACCACTTGTTCGTTTACCAAATTTACGCCATGAAAATCTTACTAATTAATGACAGTTAAGTGACGAACTATCTGTTAGGTGACGTAGAATATTGTGATCACCCCTTACTTCCCCGTAGGTATAAAGAAATACTCACTGCAATAGAAAGAAAACTTGAAAAACCAACCAGTCTGGATTACCGTGGCCAACAATAGGATGTACATTGACTAAAAAGATGTTACAAAAGTATACACGGCAACTAAGACATCTCAATATACATCCTATTACAAAAAATATATATATCTCATGCTTAATGTAATTTATAATTTGATTTCAGTTTTATTTTCTAAATAAAACTACGGAATAAAATTAGTATTTGATTTGATTAAAGTTAATATTATAGTTAATTGAATTTGTTTTAAATTGTTTTAATTTAATATGTTAATGTTACTAGCTTTTAAGTTTTCATTGATACTAACAAAATAAGAGTGGCGTTAAATAATTCTGAAATAAATGATTATTATTATTAATATGTGAAGACAGCATTGTTAGAATACTCATGTTTAGATAGGTAGGTATTTCAGAGACATATTGTCTGTGACTTGTGATGTCTCTTCATCTTCATATGTACGACACGCTCCTAATATATTCTTTGTTTACGAGGTATACCATTGTCTGACCGCTCTCCTTTTAATAAATAATTAACGTTTCTCTGTCATGAATAATAATGAGATTTTCTAATGCTATTTCAGAATAGATTGTCGTGTATTTCAGATTTTATTTAGTAATAACAATACGCCTAATGCCAGCAGTCATTTCTATTTAACAACATGATAAATTGCAATATCCTTCTGGTGACGAAGTAAGAATTCAGTTCACCACCCCCTCTTTTACACGTGAGTGTAGTAAATGACATTTGCAGATAATATATGGAAGAGAAAGACAAACTCTACATACAACCCTATGCCAACATGTCTGACCAGCGCGGTATAGTAGGTCAACTTTCATTCCATTGAGGAGGACGCCTGAATCCAACAGTGGGACTTATATGGGCAGAAATGAAGAAATAACGATAACAATTCATTATATTACTTTAACGTAAAAATGTATACAATTCTGTAGACATCTCATTTCATTTAAATTGAAGTTGAAAGTGAAAAGATTTCTTAATATACTTATAACCAATAACAAAATATAGATCGCACAAAAGGCTTTTTGAAGGTATTGAATATGGATTGCACGGCTCAAATTGACTGCTTATGATGTTTGAAACGTATACTTTTAGCTCAAGGTTAAATTCTTTTGCGTTGCCATGGATTCTCTGAAGATGTCATTCTTATTTATTTTATTAACAGTGACAAAAAGTAAAAAAAAATTTTTAATATTTAGAAAAAAAAAATTTCACCACCATTTGTGGGATGGCTGGATGGACACAATGGGTTATTGTATGTTTCCTAAAAGCATGATGTGGTCAATATTCCATAACATCGTTTAGTCCGTTTTATTACTCTCTCGAAAAAGTAAGCCGTGTTCAAATTATTATGGCTCTAGAATCTTGCTCTATATAAAAAGTTTCAAGAATTTCCATAACAATAAATTGATCCTACATTGACTGGAGTATTAAAAGAAAGTATTAGATGCAATGTGTGCACCATGGTTATTTAATCATTTTAATATTTGCGAGATTGAGAATTGTAGGGTTTCATTTCCTTTTGATGGCAAATCAGCTAGCAACCAAGCAAATATCGAGTGCTGCTCGTGGACCTCAGTCATTTTAGGTTTTAACCTCGTTTAATAAAGGACAGCTTTAAAAATATGTCCAAAACAGCATACCTTGTCTATATTCAATTAATATAATTTTATCGCGAAGCTGGATAGCAGTAAATGTAAAAGTAGAAAGAAGGCTGTAGAAACGATCATGCATGACGACTGTGATAGCTGTGAATAGAGCTAAATTGAAATCCAAAGCCTCTGCCTACCCATCTGAAAATCAGCCGTGAGTGTATTGTGTAAATTAAATAAAAAAGAAATGCTTTAAAGATTAAATGCAAAATACCAGTCTTTGTAATATCAGACGTATTCCAAGTAGGTAATTAATTAAGCTAATGAAAGTTAAACAAACAAGTGAAAGTGGCTTTAATTAGTATCTCTAATATATACAATATCTGGATTACTGAGCTTTTTTTTTGCAAATTGCTTTTTATTATTTTGTAAATATATTTAAATATTAAAAACAGGATATTATCTAGTCTAGCTTACAGCGCAAAGGAGAATGCTGATCTTTTAGGTCCATTTTTTGACTTTAGATGCTGAAGCTGCCACGTCACCTACCATCCCGCAGTGTGAAAGTTCGCTACCTGAAATCGAATCTGAAATCCACATCACGCAGCAAGCGATCAGGCAGGAGCTCTTAATTCATGCGGCTCGGAATTCACTTCCGTCCGCAGGTTTCCTGTTTTCCTGCGATACCTTCACTGTTCAGCTGCCAGCCAGCTGATCAGTGATCGCCAATACCACTTTCTTCGGATGACGAGCGGTAAAGTGCCTAAGTGCAGCCTAGCAAGTGAAGTCTAACAATGCTACCAATGTAAGCTGAATATTAAAAATAAATTCATAATAAAATGTAATCAAAATTGTAATTTTACAATATATTATTATTTTGTATTATAAACATCATTTTGCCTTAATTTGAAAGATCGAAATATTTAACTTTCTACAAGAATAAAAATGTAAAGTTAAAATGTAATAACTAGGTAGTCAAATGAAGCAAAGAAGGAATGTACACAATCGATAAAAAATAAAAACACACCAACATACTTTAGTACGAAAATAGTATTCGTTGCAATTTGTACACATAACTGCAGATTCAGGATATTGTTCCGATAGAAACGAGTAATGGACAAAATGGATTGTTGTATTTTTCTCAAATACCCAATATGGCTAGCCTCAACGAAATGTGCCCATTTGGTCGTTAACTGATAAATTTAATATAGTGAACCCTTTTTATGTACAATATTGAGAGGTAAGATTATATTTTTATTTATTAACAATAACAATTACTTCTAAAATACATAACTATTCTTTCAAAGGTACAAAGATATTTATTGCAGAAACTGTGTTTTACATGGATGTTTACAAAATGTTGGTATCAACAACTGACCTAATTGGGCATTGCAATAATCGTTTAATTCTATAGTATTAATTTATTAATACATATTAAAATAGATTGTGTAGTTTATCTTTTATATAACATAATATACTGAAATTACTATATTTTCTTAGCAAAGTATTCTTTTAAATTATAAAGTACATTTTCAATTAGCCATTCTTCAAAGTGTTTTTGAAAAACTTATCTTTTATTAAGAAATCGAATTCGTATGATACAGTTTCTAACTGAAATTTCGGTGTATAATTATATAACTTATACATAAAATTAATAATCTGTACATAAAATTTAAAAAAATTATAAGAAAAATAAATGATTACCACTCAATCGTGGCAATGTGCCTGACTTTAGCTCGCATAATCTATTAACTGATGAGAACAAAACTTACTGTTAATTCCATTCTTCTAGTAACCAGGTCTCAGATGCAAGACAGGAGATTCACGAGTTAGAATAGTGCTCTAAAACTAACAAAAAACCTCAATAGTCTGCTGGAGGTGATAGAACTATACCATCATTATTATCATCATCAACCCAGCTGATATATATTTCACAATTGGGCTCCAGCCTCCTCCACAATAGAAGACATATTCCCCTACTATACTACGCTGATACGTGTTGTTATAAAGGAGTATGAATACAATTCAGGGTTGTAATACATCTCTTAGGTGGTGAATTGTATTAGGGGGTATTCCGTCGGGCCGACCACTGATGACAAGTTAGCTCTGCGCCGGTGGTCGGCTCAACGACGAAGGCGACGTGGTTTTCGGGTGGGTTGCGGGAGTTGCGTGCTTAAGCCCCTCTGCCGCCCCGGACGGAGTGGTGCGGAGGCGCGCCGACCACAGCCCACGCACAAAAAAAACAAAAAGGTGGTGAATTGTATACTTACTCCATCATAACACGGATAGGCTATACACTCAAATATCTATACCCATAAATAAAATTTAAGTGTCTGTTTGTAATATCAAAATTATACGTTTTATTCATCCTCACGTGGTTATTTACACGATAGGTACCTACGCCTAAAAGCCACTTTAATTTGTTTGTCTGTCTGTATCTTTGTTTGTTTCGTGTAATCTTCAAAACGGCTGGACCGATTTTAATAATATTTTACTACCAGGTACCTGTCTATATAAGGAGAAACTTAGGCTATTTTTCTCTCAAAAAACCCTTATAAAATTATCGCCTCGTCCGGGAATCGAACTCAAAGCCTCATGGATTGCAATCGCGTATCGTAATATAAATGCAGGGGCAAGGCGACTGAAAGCGAAGCAAGGGCAAATTGCTAGTTTAAAATATAAAAAATCATACCGTGTTGCGTTGAATCCTAAAGGAAATCTGTAGAAAAAACTTACCATTCAATTATAACAATGACTCATCATCACAGCTCATATACGTTCCACTGTTGGGCTCGAGCCTCCTCCACAGTGGGAGGGAAATTGGCCTACTATACCACGCTGATCAGACATGTTGGCTTAGGGTTTTATTTCAAGCTTTTCTACTCTTGCAAGGATGTTATATGCATATTATATCTCCAAGTCGTCTTTTACATCACCCACGGACAAGAATGGGAGTGGTGAATTATATTCTTACTCGATCACCATATGGATTACTCATTTGTAACAAAATCTCTCATCATTCAGACTCATTTCACTCTTAGATTCATTTGTAACCGAAAATGACAATAAATGATTAACCTGTATCACAAAGTTAATTTATGTTTATTGATGTATAATCTACATTATAAATATGCTTTTTGTTTTCTGCCTCTGAACTGTAATACTTCGTGTTTCTTACTTTCTATAAGTTTCAGTGAGGATAAATACGCTTGGCACGGTTAAACAATAAGTAACCATCGACGATGCCCTTTGAACTATTTCAATAGACGACGCCGTGCTATGGAGAGTACATAAAAACCTATAAAGCTTACGTTGATGGGACTTGGCTTACAAAAAAAGTAGTTCAAGCCATGATTGATTGATGATACGACTTCCTTCATAACTGTTTCAATTTGAACTAAAATGTATCGTGTTTTATTAATATTTTTTGTTTTAAATACTTTAGAATGTCTATGATTACAGAATAGGGAACATACCAGCTATGTAGCTGTATAACGCATATGTGTTTCTATGTGCCTATTAGCGTAGGTATACACAAGGGGTTAACTGATAATTGTTCACCACTAGTCATGCCACTGTTATAAAGTTTCCTCACAGCTGTTATTCAACTTACCTATGTACCTAACTTACTTTTTTATTTATTTATTTACACTTTATTGAACACTACATTAAATTCAAAAGTAGAAACTTATAATAATAATAGTACCTACAATGGGCGGCCTTATCGCTAACGATTTCTTCCAGACAACCTTTGTATGGAGAAATTAATCAACAGAGAGAGAGTATATATTACTAATAAAGATACACAAATGTACACATTCAAATATACATAAACTTATACATACCATTGTATGTATAAGTATACAATACACATGTAATTATGTATATTTAATTATAATCTATACCAATAAATAAAATTGGAGTGTCTGTTTGTAATGTCAAAATAATAGACTTTTTTCATGCTCACACGGTTATTTGCACGACACCTATGCCTAAAATCCAGATTAAAAAAAATTTGTCTGTCTGTCTGTTTGTTTATTCCGGGTAATCTTCAAAACGGCTGGACCGATTTTAAAAATTCTTTCACCAATGGAAAGTTATAATATCAGGGCGTAAACTAGGCTATATTTTATCCCGGTGTTCCCACGAGAACGGGCACTACGCGGGTAAAACGACTAAAACCGAAGCGAAGCGAGGGCGGGTTGCTAGTTATAAATATATCGATATAAAATGACAAATAAATAGACTACAATATAACATACATAGGAAATAGGTAAATTACAATATTTATTCAAGAAGTTAGAATAGTAAAGTTGACGTAGCAAGTAATAGAAAAAACGTTAAAGATTTTTTTTTTAATTTATTTATTATACAATGGTATCTTATTTACTACTACATATTATTCTCGCCAAACGTAATTGTTTGACGGCGTAAACGTAATTGCAGTGGCGGACTAAGCCTGTCAGAGGCCTGGGGCGGCAAGGCTGAATGAGGCCCCCCTTTATAAAAAAATTGTTTTGCAAGCTTTTTATTTAGTTCATATTTGTATGTATAAATAAGTTTTTATGTTTATTTCGTTAAAATCTGGCAAGTGAATTTTAAATGAGACTTAAATTATTTAGGCTAAACAAATATTACATACAATATACATACATACAATATGGAATGGATATGGATGAGGAAAATAAAATACGAATCGACCGACAAAAAAATTAGATATAATTATTTATTTTTGTAGCGTTTTATACCTATGTGTTTTCGTGCCTTCAATTTACTGAACTCCTCAATAATTTCTGTGAAATCGATTTCTTGAAATTTTTCATTCTATTGAAAGCAGGACCAGTCGCTCTTGACTCATTGTAGATCGAAGATAATTTTTAATTAGTTTAACCTAATAACCACCGAAGAGAATGGTATTTTTTGCATCATTCTTAAGGTTCCGTACCCAAAGGGTAAAAAGTAAAAACCCCAGGACCCGTTTTAGGACGGACTTAGTGATAGCACTAAGACTTCGCGGTCTGTCCGTCGGTCTGTCTGTCACCAGGCTGTAAGAACCACGGTAGCTAGACAGTTTAAATTTTCACAAATTATGTATATCTGTTTCCGCTATAACAATAAATACTAAAAATAAAATAAAATGAACATTAAGGGGTACCATATAAAAAACATTTTTTTACCTATTTTATAGATAATGGTACGGGACCCTTCGTGCGCGACTCCGACTCGCACTTAGCCAGTTTTAAAGCAAATTGTCATCATTAAAAAAAAACGAGAATTTTGAAATGAAAAATATGGTTTCCCGTACTTTACAGTGTGCTATGCTATATGTGCTGCTGTCAGAATCTGGGGATAAAAATTGCGATTTTTTTTTTCACTACAAAAATAATATGGCCGCTTTTAAACAAAAATTCCACGAAAAATCGAAGACATTTTTGGAATTTTCAAATTTTGAGAGCAGAATCGTAATTAGCGACTTCAATAACTTCCGAGTATCCAAGTCACCCGATTCAAATAAGTTTTTAGATTTTCGGTCGGGGCCATCTTGAATGTTAAAATTTTGAGGGCAGAATCGTAATTAGCGACCCAAAAAAACCCGGAATACCAATTTTCTGCTTTTTTTTTCTATTTTTTGCGAAAAGTTAAATTTTGCTCGCCGCTCAAGGGGTGAAAAGCGCCATTTCGGAAATATTGATATTTACAAATTCAAAAAATTCGTTGTTCAACTACAACTATATAGTGCACTCATGGTTGAAAAAAAAAGATCAGGGGGTCAGTCAGCGTTCTCTATGAGAAAAAAAAAATCATGAAAAAAAATGTCTTCGATTTTTCGTGGTTTTTTGTTTAAAAGCGGCCACGTTTTTTTTTTTGTAGTGAAAAATCGCAATTTCAACCCAGATTCTGAAAGAGGACACTACAAAGTACGGGAGATCATATTTTTCATTTCAAAATTCTCGTTTTTTGATGATGAGAATTTGCATTAAAAATGATGAAAAAAAATACATTTCTCGGTCGTTAATGGGTTAAGTTTCGAAAAACTCCTCTCGCATGATGCAACCGAGATACAAATGGTCAAAAAGTATTGAAGTATAAGCGATGTAGTGAATGTAAATGTAGAGGCGTACAGGAGTGAATTATTTGCACTTCATTTATTCAGGGATTCTTGTGGAAGTACCCGCTACAAAGACGGGAATTCCCCCAGCGTATTGGACGCGTTCAGCAAAGATAAAAAAAATATTAGTACCGCGTAAAAAGTCTAGATGGCTGTAGTATTTGATCTTGATGAAGTTATAAAGGTACTAAGCACATTTTTAAAGTCTTGTTTATGACTTGATGAGGGGAACGCGGCGGCATTTGGCGGCCCCCCAAGACCGGAGGCCCGGGGCGATTTGCCTCTTCCGCCCTCCTGTTAGTCCGGCACTGCGTAATTGTAATACTATATTTATTACTATTTATTCTACACATTTTTCTACACAAATGCACGTGCACACACATTCACATTATATATGTGCACGTATACACATACACTCATAAACATACATACATATAATATATATATATATATATATATATATATATATATATATATATATATATATATATATATATATTAACCTACTTACACAACACAAATTAAAATAATAAAAAAGGTTTTATTGACTACTAGCAAGCCGCCCTCGCTTCGCTTCGGTTTCAGTCACCTTACCCGCGTAGTTCCCAATCCTGTACAGCCTAGGTTACTGCCTGATATTATAGCTTTCCATTGGTGAAAGAATTTTTTAAATCGGTTCAGCCGTTTTAAAGACTACCCGGAACAAACAGATAGACAGACAAAAAAAAAAAATATATATATATATATATATATATAATGTGATTTTTAGGCATATGTAGGTATAGTGCAAATGATCGTGTGAGCATGAAAAAGGCCTATCACTCCGACATTACAAACAGATACTCCAATTTTATTTATTGGTATAGATAATGAAAAATTAAAGAGTTCACCACTGAACGAGTTATAGCCCGTCAAGAAGCGAACCCTTCAATACTTTCTTTAACACACTTGTACTTAATCTATGTTTTTGTCTTAATATATTTATTTTATTAAACACTTTAGGTATTATATACACTGACGGACTCATAAACTGCATCAAAGTAAAAAACGACTTTGAAATAAATATTTTAACCAAGTATGCAAACTTTCTACACAGATTTAAATTGAAACGTCTAGATTGGTTCGTTAACTTTAAAACAGCGTAGGGTCATATCCTTAACTTTAAGTTTGTGTACTGGAAAGGACCTTAAAACTTTTTTGAAGAAAAACAGATGTTTAAAGAAAATTGGTTTAATTAAAAAATTGGTTTTAACAATAGACACAAACTTTATGCAAGGGTTTTTTTATGTTTTAATAAGGTGTATTACCTCCACGTGCCCTTATTACGGATTCTAATCGGTTCCGCATAGATTTGATTAAGGTTATTAAAAGATCTTGCGGAATATTGTCCCATTCTTCTGAAAGTGCTGTTCTTAGTTGTGCCCCTGTCATAGGCACAGGATTTCTCGCATATACAGCTCTTTTTAAATTGTCCCAAAGATGCTCAATGGGATTAAGATCCGAGCTGCGTGCTGGCCAGTTCATTGTACGTATCCCAACCTCTTCGCAATATTGTCGAACTTGTGCAGCAGCGTGCGGCCGGGCATTATCCTGCATTAAAGTAAAATTTTCGCCTATAAATCCCATGTAAGGCACCACGTGATCTTCTAAGATCTCTGTTATGTAGCGATGTGCAGTCAAACCTCCTCTACTACCGTTTTGACGGACCATGTCTATGAACACAAGTTCTGTTCGCCCGTTCATCGATATGCCACCCCAGACCATGCACGAACCGCCTCCAAAAGGAACACGCTCCTCAATGCAACTTTGAGCATATCACTCCCCACGTCGACGATAGACTCTTCTGCGACCATCTGCACCATATAAACATGTCCTACACTCGCCTGTGAACAATACGGAGGCCCATTGCTCATCTGTCCAATTTAGGTGATCACGCGCAAATCTTAAGCGAGCTTGTCTGTGAGCTACAGACAACTTTGGACCATTTGCTGGTCTAAAAGGGGTGATATCCGCTTCCTTTAACCTTCTTCTTATTGTTCGTGCACTAACGTTTACTCCACGCACTTCATTAAGCTCTGTTTTGATGTTAACTGACGTGAGGAAACGATTTCGCAGGGAAGTTGTAACAATAAATTGGTCATCACGACCGGTGGTTACTCGAGTTCTGCCTGTACCACGTCTCCTTTTGTAAGAACCTGTCTCCACAAACCTTCTGTATATTCTAGAAATCGTAGAATGATTTAAATTTAAATTTCTACCAATCGTTCGTTGATCCAAGCCCTCCCGCACCAATGCTACAATTTGAGCAGCTTATTCTGACGAAGTATCCATATTATGGTTCAGAAACTCTCGATGAGTTAAAAAGCTAACCCAATAATTCTGCTGGTAACAATAATTCAATTGACAAAAGAATAAAAAATCAATAAGAATCCATTTTAAAACTTTGCTATAAATAACACGAAAATCTCATACTACGAGTAAATTTTCTTTTCCCGGCTATATTCATTTGTTTTACTGCAGTTTACTGCTTTTTTTTTTAAGATTAAGGGTCAGTCTCTCCATATTTATATAATTTAATCTAAAAAGTTTGCATACTTATTAAAAAAATCATTTCAATCATCCTGAAGTTTGATGCAGTTTATAAGTCCGTCAGTATACTTATTAGTTCTTTCTCCATAGTAGTTTGTAATTTTAGGTTTAATGAGCTTCTCTTCTCTAGCACTTTTTGTATTATATTTATTTGTAAAAATATTTTTATACTGGTTGTTATAATAGTATTCTAACCCTATCAAATATTCAACTTTTTTCTCTATTGGCAAAATTTTACATATAGGAAATAATTTATTTTATTCTTTAATGCACCTATTTTTAACATCTTACTTACTAAATACTTTATCAGTCTTATTCGTATATTTTTATATATTTCAAATGTTCGTCCATACACAGTTAGTCCGTAGCTTATGAGTGAATTTGCAAGGGCATAATATACAATTTTCAGTCTCCTTATTCAATACTCTGTCCTGTTGATAAAACTTGCCTAACACGGACCTTAGTTTGCCACAGATAGTAGACACATGTATTCTTCAGTTGAAGCTTTTGTCGATGTTTAAGCCTAAATATTTAAAATTGTCAACATACTGTAGCATAACGCAGTTACACATTTTTTATTTTGATGTAAACATTCATATGTGTGCATAGGGCACATAGGGTACATATGGTAAGTTGTTCACTATTTATATTCTTAGCTTTTCGGTTGTATGGCAAATGTATATGCATGCAGTTTGTTTTATTCAAATTTAATATAATGCCATTGTCATGAGCCCATTTTATGATATTTTGAAAATCATTTTGTATACATTTTTGTGCCTGCGAAATATCTTTGGAGGCATAAACTACACACATATCATCTGCATATATATACACCCGACATTTGCTCACCACGTTCGACACGCTGTTAACGTGCATGACATAGCCTATTGGACCAAATACTGAGCCGGTCGGCACACCCAGGCTCACAACTGCCTCATCTCCGGCTACCCCATCGATAATTTTTCGTATTTTTCTATTAGCTAGGTAGGTTCTGAACCAATTATTGGTGGGACCGTGTATCCCACATTCATCCATGGCCTGCAATAATATACTATGGTCTAAGGTATCGAAAGCTTTTTTTATAATCAATAAAAAGGACTAACAGCTGTTGCCCAGAGTCCAAGGCTTCATTTATATAGTCGGCGAAGCCTGCCAGCGCTGTGACAGTGCTCCGGTCTTTCCTAAAGCCGTGTTGTGTTTCAGATAGTACGCCGTGGGATTCTAAGAATTTGCTGACCTGTCCTACTACTATTTTTCAACTAGGTATTTTATCGATTACAGACAATATCGCTATGGGCTTATAATTAACGTATTCTAAGTGACTGACCCGACTTATAAATAGGACGTATTATAGCATTTTTTAGCATGTTTGGGTATACACCTTTTGATAAACACATATTAATGAAGTTAGCTAATGTGGGACTAATTTGTTTTCTCATATATTTAATATCATCCGCCCGTATACCATCTAAGCCCGGTGATTTGCCACAGGATAACATATTGCGTTATGCGTTATAGATAATGCGTTAATTTTAACAATAACTCAAATATAGATAAAGTTTATTTTTTTTTGTGTGTGGAGGAGTAAGAATACAATTCCACACCCCTCTCTGGCTCGAGGATGTTCTAAAAGATGACTAAGGGATATAATACGCAATACGCATATAAAATTTATGCAAGAGAACACAACCCTCTGACTGGCGTGGTATATTAGGTCAATTTCTCTCCCATAAGGTCTGGGTCCGTGGGACGTATATAGGCTGAGATAGTGATGATGATAATGTACTTATTAGTGTCATTATCATCATCATCTCTAATTATATACGTCCCCGTATCGTCTCGATCCTCTTTCATAGTGAAACTTGTCTACTTTTGATTGGCATTATTTACGTTTAGCATGGCAGTTTATCACTATGGTGACTAACTAAGAATACCTCAATACCTTTTACTTGTTCGTGGGTAAAGTCGGATCGTTTAATGCCTTAACAAAGGTAATCAATAGCATTACAAAATAAGGTAAACACAAACCAACCTAATTGGTCCGAATTGTGTATAGATTATTGAAATTCTGTAAAGACAGAAAATATACCTACAGATAATATAGCTCTGTTTCTACAAGACTGACTCTATGTTGTAAAATACTATCTACAAACATAATGACAGACCACAGACAAGATGTCACATTTAAAACCATTACAGTCTAGGGCTAATGATGAAATATCGATATCTCGAAATACCGATATTATTATTTAAAAATATCGATACTTATTAACGATATTCTTTTGGAAGATATAGTTCGATACTAAAAAGTAAGTAACGAGAGTCGATATTTATTTGAATAAATTTGTTGTTTTAACGTTTTTTTTTTTTTTTTTGTAATGTACATATTCTTCAAAATCATCGTAAACTTAATATACTGTAAAAATGCCTGCATGGCATTGATGATGTGGGATGCTAGAGGAGGCGGCACGCCTGGCAACTCTCGGCACCGAGGAGATTGTCAGGCGGATCGAAGCGCTGGAGTTGAAGGTAGCCCTGGAAAAGACGGAGGCCCTTTTGTTCCATGGCCTCCGTACCGCCGGGCCTCCCGCCGGCGCTTCGATCACCGTGAAGTCGGTCACCATCAGCATCCAGGCCCACATGAAGTACTTGGGTCTGGTGCTCGACGAGCATTTTTGGTTCCGGGAGCATCTCCATCGACTTGTTCCCCGGCTTGTCGGCGCGGCGTCCGCCCTTTCGCGGCTGATGCCGAATGTGGGCGGACCCAGCGCTACGTACCGACAGCTGTACGTGGGGGTGATCCGGTCGATGGCCCTGTATGGCGCACCGGTGTGGGTGGGGTCCCTGACCGTCTGTCTTAGGGCCCTCCTGTGGCGACCACAGAGGGTCATGGCGATCAGAGCCATACGGGGTTACCGCACGGTGGCGACGGAGGCAGCGTGCCTCCTGGCCGGAACTCCCCCGTGGGACCTGGAGGCGGAGATGCTCGCCGACATTTATCGGCGGGTGTTGGAGACGCGCGCCCGCGGCGGCATGGTCTCCATTAAAGAGATCACCGCCTGGCGGGTCGACGCCCGCCGAGAAGTCATTGCCCGTTGGGCAGTCCGGCTGGAGAGTCCTCGGTACGGTGTCAGGACCGTCGAGGCCCTCCGGCCGGTGCTGATGGAGTGGTTGGAGCGAACGCACGGGGTGCTTTCCTTCCGACTGGTGCAGGTGCTGACGGGGCACGGTTGCTTCGGGAAGTACCTGCACAAGATTGTCAGGAGGGAGAGCACACCGTCCTGCCACCACTGCAGTTGCGACGAGGACACGGCGCACGCACGGCACACGCTCGAGGAGTGTGCTGCATGGGAGGGGGATCGCCGTGAACTCGTCGCAATTATCGGTGCCGACCTGGCGCTGCCGACCATCGCCAGGGAGATGCTCGTCAGCGTCAGGAACTGGGACGCGGTCGCCACCTTCTGTGAGGCCGTAATCTCACGGAAGGAGGCGGTGAATCGTGTGCGAGTAGAGCTCCTATTCGGCGACACGTTCCGCCGCCGGCGACTCGGGCGGCGCAGGCGCGAGTATCTGCGCCTAATGCCGCCCTAGCCGAGGCCGCGGGTGATCGGACCGGGGAATTGTCCGTCACCCGCAGAGAGGCTGACCGCGCGACGGCGACCGACGTTCCAGGACGTCGAGAGGTGAGGTTACCCGAAAGGGTATTCCGTCGGGCCGACCACTGACGACAAGTCACATCTGCTCCGGTGGTCGGCCCAACAACGAGGTGACGTGGGTACGGGTAGGTTATGGGCCGCGCGCCGTCCTTTCATCGCCCCGGACGGACTGGAGTTTCATAGCCCACCCATAAAAAAAAAAAAAATGGCATTGATGATAAGTTATTACGCCTAGAATTTAGCTAAAAAAAGCTCCTCACGGAAACCTCGAAAAGAACGAAACTAAAAAGTGGTCGAATTATCGATATATTTTTCAATATATTTAAGAATAGCGATATATTTAAAAATATCAACAGTCCTATTATAGTCTAATATGTAGTAGTATGAAGAACAGTGGCGCACGTCATTTATAGTCAATCTCGACACACTGTGCCAATTACTGTTGCGTTTTGTATCCAACGAACCAATGACATGTACACTTCAATTGCATCGAAACTGCCTGATGACGACAGCTTCAGTTTGCCAAAGAGATTTTAGATAATTAATTGATTTTGGCAGTACATGACGAAAATCCATTATTAACTTAAAATTCATTGAAGGAAGGAAGACCTACCACTTTTCCACGGTTAATAATATATCACATACATCAAGAGAGGGGTAAGGATCAAGGTGGAATAGGGTATAGGAAAGTATTCTTCCTCTATATGATGAGCTGCTTCAAGAACTTCAACTTGCAGCTTCCTGCAGAACTTCGAATTCAGATTCGAAACGTGTTTCAGCTCTGAACGAGGCTTTCTTGGGGCTCCCCTTCCTTTTTAAGGAGTTCCATTGAGGAACTCCCCGCCTTCCCTTTATTTTAAAATAAAGAAAATGTAGAAGAAATTAATATGTAACTATCAAGAGAAATTAATAGATAATATTTTTGTTTTTTAAATTTATATAGGGAAAGGGGGCAAGACGGGGTAACGGGCCAGATGGAGTACCGGGTATTATCGGCCCTACAAGCAACCAGTCACAGCCATTCTAGGTCATAATGACACGTCATCATCTAGTTTATCAGTCAGGGTTGTAACAGGTTGCCGAGTCCACGCGTGTTTGCCCTAGCACCACGAAGTCTGTTTTTGTCGAGTCTGTTGCCATTTTCGTGTTGTACATCATAGGTGTTTTGTACCTCAATATTAGTTATCTAGAATTGTCCTTGTTTATCAAAGATTACACCAGCAGGTAAGAACATCTTTGTTTCCATATTCGGATTAGCTTTTTTAAGACATGTTATTTTATTCAAATGTGCTCGGAAGGGCAAAATGGGGTACCATACCCCTCGAAGAAAATTTTAGTAATTTCTTTAAGACACTAGGATTTTTTATACGTAATTGAGCTTAATCTTGTGTTAGAATGATGAAAAATTATATAACAGAGACGGGGAGTTGGAATTGGAGTATGAAAAATGCAATAAATATTGTAGATAAACGGGAAATGAGGTATAAATTAGTGGCGAAAACAAATTCTGTGCCAAAATCTACCCCCTAAAAAAGTTAAAGAAGCTCGTCTTGCCCTAAAAGATTCTACTGCTTCTGCAACTTTGGTGAAAGTTCCTTTAGATCCAAAAAGAAGAATATTTTCTGATGCCGAAGAAAAAGAACTTTGTGACTATAATTTTGTTATGGAGAGTCGTCTTTACTTACAACAAAAGATTTAAAGATATTGGCATATAATCTGGCAGTAAAAAATGGCGAGCAACACTTTTTTAACACCGAAAAATAAGAAGCTGGCATAGATTAGGTGCAGGGATTTTTAAGCAAGCATCCAGAATTTTCAATACGAAAGCCAGTAAGCACTTCAGCTACATGTGCCACTGGGCTTAATACGCAAGGTGTTAAACAGCTTTTTAACTATTATCAGTCCTTAACAAGTTATACCTTATCCTGCAACTCGCAAAGTGACACGCGTGACAAGGAAACGAGAAAAAACAGCTACTATAATTTCTTCTCCGTGTTAAATTTCATTAAAAAAAATAAAAAAGAAGCTGGTAGAATATAACACAAAAGAAAGAAAAGGTAAAAGAACTAATAAAGAATAAGAAAATCAATTTGTCAAAGAAAAATATCAGAAAGAAAACTAACAATAATCTAAATTCACTACCAGATAGTAACAGCGATGAAAATAATATCCCTTGTTTTTACTGCCATGGAAAATACTTAGAATTAGATGAAGGATGCAGCTCGCATGCACCCTATGTAGGCAGTGTGCACACTGTAACTGCTGGTGTAGACAAGGATGACGACGAGGCAATTTTTGTTTGCGAGTTTTGCAAACAAATATAGATATGTTTCCCATACTCCAGGCTTTTATTTCGAGTTTTCCATCTCTTGCGTAGATATTATATGTACATCATATCCCTTAGTCGTCTTTTACGACAGCCACGGGCAAGATGGGGTAGTGAATTGTATTCTTACTCCGTCACCACACGGAAAACTTACAGACTTACGTAACTTTTACGTAATTTACCTATTACAATACTACGATATCACATGTGTTGCCTACATGCTACATGTCTCTAATAATTAATGGTAGTCAATTAACGCAATTAATATGAATATATCTGTGTAATTTATATCTGTGTTCCATACCCATGTAGTCACAGGTGTTATAACGCTACTAGGTAGACATCAATAGCATTCCGTTATTATTTTACAAGACAACAAGTTGTACTAAGGACCTAATTCTTGTATCGCGGGGAAATTTACAAACATACCTAAGTATAATTATCACACAGAAATCATACCGTGGATCGCAAAAAATATTGTCATGCGTAGGGTTCGAATTCACGACTCTTGGCGGGGTAGGTCGGTTCCGTACGCAAAGGGTAAAAACGAAACCCTATTATGCTGTCTGTCCGTCCCTCTGTCTGTCACCATGTATCTCAAGAACCGCGATAGCTAGACAGTTGAAATTTTCACAAATTATATATTTCTGTTACCGCTATAACAACAAATAAAATAAAATAAAAACTAAACTAAAAACAAAATAAAATAAATATTTAAGGGGGGCTGCCATACAACAAACGCCATTTTTATAGATAATGATACGGAACACTACGTGCGCGATTCCGACTCGCACTTAGCCGGTCTTTAACCATTAACCCCCTCTGTGCAGGCAAATATCCATATTTACATAGCACATATACTGCGTTTTTATCAAAAACGGCTTGAAATTAGACGTTACACCTACATATATGTAATTGTACATAATGTTCCGTGTAGTGACGGAGTGAGAATACAATTCGCCGCTCCCTATCTTGTCCGTGCCGTAAAAGACGACTAAGGGTTATAATATGCATATAACATCTGTGCAAGAGAAGGAAAACTCGAAATGAAACCCTATACCCACACGTCTGAACAGCATGATATAGTTGGTCAAATTCCCTTCCATTGTGGAGCAGGCCCGAGCCAAACAGTGGGACGTATCTGGGCTGCGATGATGATGATTGTACATAAAGAAAAAATAAAACACAAGTATATGGCTATTAAGCCACCTGTTTCTTAATGGTATTTATTGTACCGGTATATCCTAAAGCATTATGATTTGAAAAATATATTGTGAAAGAAATTATATAAATCCTGAAACAAAAATAAAAAATATGCTTATATAGCTATATCCTTATATATTCGTTATATATTACAAAATGAATTTCTCCGAAAGGCGCTAGTACTCGCAGTCAGTATATTGAAAGCCTTTTAACGAATAAAATAACTAAGGTCATTTTTTTACGAACACGTCTTACGTTTTAGCGAGTTACAATTTTACATTATTAAATATTCACAGAAATAGTTAACTGGACTATATTACCGCTGCAGATAACTGGATAGTAGTTAGGCATGTCAGATCCAGTTTGAATAATTACTCTGTGGATATCGATGTTAATCCTATATCTCACAAATAGCCAATCAACTCTAGCAATCAAGTTGCTACTGTTTGAACCCGTACATTACGTATCCAATAGCATTATTTTGTAATTATAAACTTAAATAAGGTTTATTAGTATCCAATTTTAGTCTATTATAGCACAGTCTATAATAGCACAATCTATTATAGTCTATACATAGCATATTAATGTTAATTACCTAACTACATTGACATTCCTACAAAATTTTAAGTAGTTTAGATAGCAAAAACATGTGTTATATATATCATCATTCATCATCATCATTTCAGCCTATCGCCGTCCACTGCTGGACGTAGGCCTCCCTCATGTTGCGCCACAATGAGCGGTCCTGTGCCGCCTGCATCCAACGACGCCCAGCTACTTTCACTAGGTCATCGGTCCACCTAGTGGGGGGGCGTCCTACACTGCGTCGTCCGATACGTGGTCGCCACTCGAGAACCTTTCTTCCCCAGCGGTTGTCGGTTCGTCGAGCGATGTGGCCTGCCCATTGCCACTTCAGCGTGCTAATTCTTCGTGCTATGTCGGTTACACCCGTTCTTCTGCGGATTTCCGTATTCCGGATTCTATCTCGCAGGGAAATCCCGAGCATAGCCCGCTCCATAGCACGCTGAGCGACTTTGAGCCTTGATATGAGCCTTGATATGAGGTTATATATATAGCAATTATTATTATGATGCTCAATATGGATTTATTAAAAACATACACTATTATTGATCCGCATTCGTAGATCCAACAACTCTTGAGCCTCTTGTCGATAATGTTTTAATCATCCATTCATCAGCCCACTGACTGCTAGACATAGGCTTTCCTATGGAGAATGTCACTCGGAATGGTCCTGTTTTGCGTGCAACGGTTCCCTGTTACTTTCAAGATGTCGTCAATGTTTTAATACATTCACATTACTGGGACTTTGCAAATATAAATATATAGATTTTGCAAATATAAATATTTGCAAAATTCATTTAAACAAGCCTACCATTTATTAGTCTTTCGACCTTCACTATTGCTAATAGGCCTTTCCCCATCATCATCATTTAGCCTATCGCCATCCACTGTTGGACATAGGCCTAAGGGCTCCCTCATATTTCGCCACAGAGTGCAGTCCTGTGCCGCCTACATCCAACGACGCCCAGCAACTTTCACCAGGTCGTCAGTCCACCTAGTGAGGGGCATCCTACACTTCTTCGTCCGATACGTGGTCGCCACTCAAGAACTTTAGGTACTTGCCAGCGGTATTTGGTTCATTGAGCGATGTGGCCTGCTGATTGCCACTTCAGCGTGCAAATTTTTCATGCTATGTCGTTTACACCCGCTTTTCTACGGGCTTCCATATTTCGGATGCTATCTTACCAAAAAAGCCCGAATACAAACCGCTGAGCGACTTTAAGCTTGGTTATAAAGCAATGAATTGCAAGACATTCGTGTAATATCCAATTGATCAAAATCCTACCCTATATCAACCGGCAATCGTCTTGTCTATTTATTTATTTAAGGAAACTCAACAGCTATTTAACACACAGTTTCACATATATAAATATGCAAACAAACTCAGCTGTTTGCATTAACAATAAACAGTCTTGTCGTCTCAGCTTATATTTGACGTCCCTCTGCTGAGCACGGGCACCCCAATAGAAGGGAAATTGACCTGCTATGCCAAGCTGGTCAAACATGTTGGTACAAGGTTTTATTTCGAGTTTTACTTCTCTAAATATTATATGCATATGATATCCCTTAGTCGTCTTTTACGACATCCACGAGCTAGGTAGGGAGTTGTGAATTGTATTCTTAGTCCGCTACCAAACGGATTAACATGCAATAACGGCATCTACCTAACCTACCTGTTTCACCTACATACCTGCCTATTGAAAATTTCTTTATAAAAAAGTGTTGTAGTCCATATACATGATTGCACAGAAGGTCAGATAGGTGGATGTTCTAGTATAGCTATCGAAGTCTCATTCCGAGTGTCGTGGGTTACCTTCCAGCGGAGAACGATTCTTTGTGTGATCCACAAACGGCCTGATGCAGTCCGTTGTTTTTTTCTTTGCTATGTATAAAATCACCTGCGGTACATTAATTTATTCCTTAGCCAGAAACATTTGTTTTATAATAATAATAAAAACCCTCTGGGCCAGTTGTTATCTCACTATGAGACTAACGCAAACCTCGGAGGAACATTATATGGCTCTCTAAGTTCTTTTGGTATAAAAGAAAAATGTATCAAAAGATTTATAGAAAAGCCTATAAACCGCAGGGCAGCTTGTGGCGTGCTGAATGTGAGTGGCGACACTGCGGTCCTGAGTGCCCCAGAGAGTCGGCCAGGACCTCGTATCCAGCTCGCCTTTATTGGCTGGCTGGAGTGGAAACCGAAGAGTGCCCGCAGGATTCTCAACTCTGGCTTGCCTTAAACGGCTGATCAGAGAGGGATCACCAGAGATATATGCTCGGGGGTGGCAGTGTCATTTTCAAAGGCATAACTACGGGGAAACCACTGCGGGTCGCCGGTTATCGGGGACTTGCAATGGTGAAACCGGCGCCGCACCGCTCGACACCCCAAGCCACTTGCACCAATGTTGCCTCCCTGTTGCCCGTATGGCCTACGTGTCTGTGGCGACCGTTTAGGGGGACCCATTCAGTGAGTTTGCGAGTCACCGTCTGCCAAAGTTCAAGACGTATAAAGGTATTGAAGGCAGACGACAGTTAAAAAATCAATAGTTTTCAGTTTTAGTCCATCTAACCTCCAACCCCATAGTCATAATTATATTAGATACCATCATCACACAATAGTTTTACACCTACCGTTGGCAGTCCACGTGTGTTATGTGCAGGCGTGGAGTGTCGTCGGTAGACGTCCCATCCCATTTTTAAATTAAATTCCTCCAAAGGCCTCTGCGTGTTGGATCCATATCCCCATGTACGCCTTTCAAAGGACCGGATATCTTTCCTTGGAAGATACCCGTGAATATAGGAGATACATAATAATAATAATTTATTTTGCTCTGAGACATGGTACAAAAGGATGATACAAAATTTTTTATTGTTCTACATGTCCTGTCATAATTATATAACATGCAAAATTACAGTCACTACTGATAGTATGAAAATATAAGTCATACTTTGACATAAACACTGGTTACATAATTAAATAATAATAATAAAACCAAGTCAACACATAATAATATATGTCAAGAAAATAATGTAATAATTTAAAAAAATCTTTAACAAAATTGGACAAATATACGTATAATGTAAGTCTAAACAAGTTTCATCTCTATTTGCTTATCCCTCAATAGTCTTTTACGAAATACAATTAAAGAAACAAGAAAAGAAGCAATACAATGAAGAAGAAATGAAGAAGAAGGGGGCAGAGGTGGTGAATTTTATTCTTACTCAGTCACTTCACGGATAAAGATATAGGTTATATAACTATGTATAAAACATAATTTTCCTACCTTAAGAAAGAAATTGCAGTTACTTAATTATGTAATCTACAAAAACTATCTAACATATAATCTATTATCTTATACCTAAACAATAAATTGGTAATAAATAAATAGGTATATATTATTCTTTCTAACAGCTTGCTTAGTTGGCCCATAACTTGTAACTACTTTTGATTTAAGCATAAAGTTTTTAGTATCGGTGTTCGAAGAAAATAGACAGAATTTGCCGTATCGTGAGCGTGAAGCACATGAAAATGTTTGGTAAAGTTGTTTTTATTTACCCAGTTAGCTATAATTTATTATCTGGTTAATACTAAATACCCAACATTTCCTCACCATAAATGTTTGAAAAAGATGGATGCATTTTTGAAACACAATGTATTCTTAGTAACTTTGTGGGCGTATGTGTTTGTATACGGGTAATTAGGATATTACAATTGGCTGATGTTTAAGAACCCCTTGAGGATAAACATGCGAAGATTGATTTTTATTTATTGATTTGTTCTAATACGAAAGCCTCCTTGGCATTATTGCACTCTGCTCGAACGAGAGTTTTAAGTAATAATTCGAATCTTAAGCCATAATAATGAAAGATTAAGCCTAGTATCAACAATGTGCGGCAACTAGCTTCGATTGCCTCAACACGCACGCTCGGAAGGTCATTAGCGGGATTGGTCGCTTTAAATCGTTCGATTCGCACAGTGCGAGGCAAGCCACGTGCTGTAAGCAGCAAATCAGCAATGCTCAAAAGTGCCTCAGTCCGAGCTGTTAATTCGGTATCCGTGTGCTACTTTCTCGGATCACAAAAGACAGTTTTTATTGACAACCGGCATCAAGGAGAATGATATAACTACTTTCGATTTGGGTGGCCCATGTGCATGCAGCGAGCATTCTTGGTTACAACAGTGCGGCGTGGGGCACCTGAAAAATCACAAGGCTGCCGTAACTAAATTATTTGATGCAGTTTGCCGTATTTTTCTTTAATAGTCGCCCGCAACCGTCTTATCTTATGTTAAGAGCTTCCTTTTGCAATATTTTACCATAATAACTCCTTTTACATCCCAAAAAACTGATGCCATAATCGTTTCCGGCATAGAAAGTATAATGCCATAACTGTTTCCGACATCGAAGAAATTCTGTTATCTCTCTTACAAGTCAATATTCTTGTATGGTTTCTAGATCAAAGTTGTATATCAAGCCTCATCCATATCTAATGTCATCAAATAGAACGTAACAAAAAAAATATATATCAATATGCCTGGAACTTTCGAGAGTAAGTAGGTATCTAACCCCCGAAACTTTAACGCATTTGTTATTTTGCATTTTGATCAAGTCCTCGCCCCACGCGTAGACCTTGATAATAGATTTGTTGGCAAGAACTCTTTGAACACTGCTCTTTGCATACGAAATTCTTGTCACCTTAGCTGCATGCCCGATGGTCACTTTTCCATCTGCCAACACGAATTGTTTGACTTTAAGATCTTGATTTCAGTGAGGGGTGTGCCCATCACACCTCCTTCACGTTATTCACTATCTTCACATCTTCACTAAACATTTTTGACAGTTTAAGCTCCTTGGCTTATTGTTTAATGATTATTAGTAAAAACATTCGCTTTGCACCCGTATTTGTGTGTTACTTTTTTGCAGACAAAGGACTTAATGAGACATTCGTTTTTCTCTATTTTGATGCTCTCTTTTAAGATTGATAGGTATTGACTTTTATTATGACCTAAATATTGATTTTTATAAAGTAATATTATACAAAAGGAACCGTTTTTTTAATATTATGCGACGTGGAAGCAACTGATTTTAACATTACCTGTTAAAAGCAACCGTAACGAGACAGCACCAATATTACTTAATGACATAGTTTTGGTTTGAGTTGGAAAACATATTATTTTCGTTCTAAGCTTGTATCCCAGATCGCTCAAAAAATTAGCGTCTATACAGATCTCTTCGTTTTTCGAAGACTTTGTAGAAATCTGAAATCATTCCCATTCAAAGCAATAATCTTGCGTATAACAAAAAAAAATGTGTGGCAAAATGTAGGCCTCCTATTTTTTAACAAACCTACACAGCATAACCTGTGAACATAGGTTTTTTGCTAAAAACACTTAAACTCAACCTGCTAAGACCTAATCTGGTTATGGTTTAAAAATATATCATGTCACCATTACTTTGACGGAGGCAGCGTGCCTATTGGCCGGGACTCCCTCGTGGGACCTGGAGGCGGAAATGCTCGCCGGATTGTATTGGCGGGTGACGGGGGTGCGAGCGGAGGGCGGTGTGATCTCGTTAAGGGAGTTCACCGCCTGGCGCGTCGACGCCCGCCGAGACGTCATTGCCCGTTGGGCAGTCCGGCTGGAGAGGCCTCGGTCCGGGTTGCGAACCGTGGAGGCCTTCCGGCCGGTGCTGGTGCAGTGGTTGGAGAGGCGGCACGGGGTGCTCTCCTTCCGACTGGTGCAGGTTTTGACGGGGCATGGGTGCTTCGCCAAATACCTGCACAAGGTCGTTAGGAGGGAGAGAGTACACCGTCCTGCCACCACTGCGATTGCGACGAGGACACGGCGCGCTATACGCTCGAGGCCTGCGCGGCTTGGGCAGTGCAGCGCTGTGAACTCGTCGCAATCATCGGTGCAGACCTGACGCTGCCGTCTATCGCTAGGGCGATGGTCGACAGCGTCGGGAATTGGGACGCGGTCGCAGCCTTCTGCGAGACAATCACTGTCTTTGCGGAAGGAGCCGGCGGATCGCCTGTGCGAGGAGCGCAGCCTCGATGAGGAGATCCGCCGCCGGCAACTGGGGCGGCATAGACGCAACTACCTACGCCTCATGCCGTCCTAGCCGAGGCCGCGGGTGACGTGACCGGGGATTAGTCCGTCACCCGCCGAGAGGCCGACCGCGTGAGGAAAGACCGACGTCCTCCCCGAGGGGGGGACGTCAGTCGATGGGAGGCTACCCCAATAGGGGGTATTCCGTCGGGCCGACCACTGATGTCAAGTAACCCTGCTCCGGTGGTCGGCCCAACGACGAAGGCGACGTGGTTTTCGGGTGGGTTGCGGGAGTTGCGTGCTTAAGCTCCTCTGTCGCCACGGACGGAGTGGTGCGGAAGCGCGCCGACCGCAGCCCACTGACAAAAAAAAAAAAATTTCACCATTACTTTTCGGTGGGTGTAATAAAAGCGAACTCTGATATCATAAGAAACAGGCCTATTTTTTGTGGCAGGCTATGGACAGCATTTATCGGTGTGGTGACGGAATAAGATTATTATTCACCGCTCCCTATCTTGATTATTTATTTATTTATAAATTAAATGTAAAATTATAAGATAAAAGATACAAACAAAATTTTAAGAATAAATCGAATTTGGTGAAAAATATATCAACTTGCGGATAGTGAGCAATCAGCGAGTTGAGCAACGCAGTAGCCTGACTATACTCAGTGTCAGATAACGTGGCAAAAGACGACCTTCACCTACCTTCACCACGATATCTTAAAATGCAAAAAAATCTATCGCTTACCATACAAATCTATCGAAAAGTTGTATCGCAAAATTCTCTTGGTAGATGCCTACAAGGAAGTAACATTACAAACAGCACAACTCAAAATTTTACGAAATCTAGTAAAATTACCAAAGGAAATATATGTTTTTAATATCCTAGAATCATGTATTTCATTGCTTTAAAATACCAGATTAACCTGTAACTGGTGACATTTCATTATTTTATAAATAATATCATTGATAACAATGCCAAATTACTTTCAAATGTCTGAAAATCAAAAGTTTTTAAGTAACATTAAAATTAAAGTACCGAGAATATTTATATAAATTCAATATAATATAGGTAGATCCTGTAATTAAATACGTAATTAGCTTCGAAGAATTATGTAACGCCCAGAAAATGCCAAGTTTTAAGTTATGACACATTTCTTTCAACTCATTTTACCGTCAGGTGTCATAAACCTAAAGGATCACACAGTAGATGCAAGATTTTAGGTTATGTGTATCAAACATAAAATCTTTTCTTAACTGATTTAAGCGTCAGGTGTACGAGATCAGTGGCGTCGTGTGGCCCAGTCGCCATTTTGTTTGACATTCCGTGTGGAGCACGTAAAATATATTGGAAAAAAATTATGGGCCTCGATGACAGTATACACCTACCGAAAGATTGATGCATTCATAATTCATGTATCAGACAGCAGTGATAGTAATAGTAGTGGAAGTGACAGTTCAGAACTATAGATTTTTGTAAAGTCATAAATAAATTATTTTAGTGTATTATTTTACCTCACCTTACGTATTTAACAAAAAGAAGCCTTAAGATAGGTTAGCTATCAGTTTCATGCTAGGGCAGTGGTAAGGTAGGTAACGTGTACGTATGCTTTATTATTGCACGTGTAGGTGTTTAATAATTTCTTAATTAAAATTCTAAACAAATTACACGCCGACATAAATGTTTGTAACCTCTGTACTGTCTAGCCACCTTCACCACGATATTACAACGATAAGAAGGTTTGTATGGAAAGCGATAGAATTAGCGATAAATTACTTGGATTTGATGATATCGTGGTGAAGGTCGCCAAATGACCTCTTTTGCCATGCTATTTGGCAAACACTATAGAAGGTGCATATTGTGCAGTAGGTACACGTGCGCACCTGTGATGGTGCGAGCAGGCGGCGTGAACGAAGCCGTGTATATGGGTTCGGTGCTGATAGCGAACATTGCGATAATCCTATATGAGTTTTCAATTTTATTATTAAAATAAAAACTAGTAATGTACCTAATAATATCGCACACTTACTTCGTAATGCAAGTGCATCGAAACCTAACGCGCCAGATACAAAGAGGGACGGATATAGATATGGATAATAAACGAATAACTTTTTGTATAAAAACCTACAAAATTTATGTTGCACACGTTCAATCATCATGCTGTACTTGACCTCATGTGGGTCCCAGATTATGGAGTCATACTCCAAAATACTACGAATGAAAGAAAAGTACAGCATAATAATAGTACTCCTACTTAGGAATGAAGTTATTTGTCTCATCACAAACCCTAGAGACTTGTAGCTTAGTTTGTATATGTTTGTGATAGGCGTGTTAAATGTTAGACACGAGTCTAGTGAATGCCTAGGTCGCAGATTTGAGTGACCGCTTCAGCGGTACACCAGATATTTTGTAAATATATGTGCATGGAGTACGTGAACGAGTAAACGATATGGTTTTACATTTGGCCGTATTGAACTCCAAGTGATTGCGCGCACCCCATGCAACAACGCTATCGATGTCCTGCTGGAGCGCTTCACAGGCTTTCGTATAGTTTATGCCCAAAAACAGTTTCAGGTCATCTGCAAACATGAGACATTGAGCCGAAGAGATGACACTGGGCAAGTCATTGACCATGATTAAGAACTGGGTTGGGCCTAAAACACTGCCCTGACTCACACTAGAGCGAATGAAATAAGTATGAGGCGGAGTGATAATTACCTAACTGCACGTATAGTATTCGGCTAGTATAATAGCTAGCAAATAATTTTATAAGCTTAGGAGTGAATTCAACAGCATCAAGTTTTTGTAAGAGCACATTGTTATGTATGCGATTGAAGGCCTTTTTAAAATGAAAGTATGCCGCGTCCACCAGCCTATTTAGATCCATTTCGGTAACACAATAGTCAACAAAGAAAATTAAATTGGCAGTAATTGACTTACCCGTTCTAAACCATAGCACTGGATGTCGTAAAAGTAGACTAAGGGATATATGTATACCAACCTGTCTCACCAGCATGGTATAATAAGGTCAGTTTCCTTCCTTTTGTGGAGGAGGCTCGACCCCAGCAGTGGGACGTATATAAGCCGAGACGATGATATGGTCAACACACACGCCGTCCATTCCGTCCATGGCATAGCAATGGCGGCGCGCGACCTCATGATTTACCGTATGCCCTCCCCCTTTGCCATTCGGATGAGTCTGACGAGGGACAGTACCCGAAAAGGTATCCCTTTTATCCCGACACTCTCAGGGTGTCGCCCTCACGCGGTTAGCTCCTCTGCAAGTGCCTCCGATGGTTGTAGCGAGTTCTCGGCGCTGGTCTGCCCACGCGGCAGACACTTCGACGGTGTGCTACTCCGTGTCCTCGTCGCAATCAAAGTGGTGGCAGGACGGTGTGCTCTCCCTCCTTACGATCGTATACAGGAATTTGGCAAGGCTACCCAGCCCCGTCAGTACTTGCACTAGTCGAAAAGAAAGCACCCCATGCCACCGACCTAAACACTCCATCACCGCTTGGTATGCCTCGGGCCATGACGTTATGGATAGCGTCCTTCCACCAGACGGTTATTTCGCTAAGCGAGACTGAGCATCTCCGACAATCTGCACTTTCAGGTCCCACTGAGAATTCGAGGTCAACAAGCACGCTAACCCGTCACCACCGTGCGGTAGCGACGGCTGGTGCTGAGGTGACTCAGGACCAACACCGGTCATGATAACGTGCATCACCTCCTCTGACCAAGAATAGGCCTAACCGCATTCCCCTAGTAAACTAATCCCCCTTTGAGCAGAGCTATGTCCAACAGGGCAAATCTGTCCGCTGATTGATATAAAAACGTAAATATTTCCGTGTGTTGACGGAATAAGAATACAATTCACCATACATATCACGACATTCACGGTAAAAATGGAGGTGGGGTATTGTTTTCTCGTCCAAAGGGTTCGACGACCGCTAAATGTAAGCCTTACTCATAGAACGTAATCCCGCCTATCAGCACGCTTGACAAGCGGGTTGGCGATCGCTGTAAAGTGGTTATATGTGTACTACACTGCACATTTCTGGCGACTCTTTTCTAGCAGACTCTTAAAAATCTCACGGGCAAAGATTTCGTGATATTGTATTCTCATATTGTCGCCACACGGGATGCTTAGCTCTTTACCATTATTAAGCCTAATAGTAATTGAAGTAAACAATGGAAGTAAGAATATTGGAATACCTACATGTATCACTCAGGACAAGGTAGGCGTAAATACGTCTGAAACCTTAAATCATCGTGTGCCCACTCTCAGACCGGATTTGCTTTCAGTGGTCGCTGTAAGAGCTCACAATATTACAATATCTACACAGCACTGATTACACTCTTACGTATTCATACTCACAACGTAAAAGATATTAACTTACCTAAGTTCGTACCTAAGTAGTAGTACTTCTACTACATGCTGACCAGACAGCTTGGTTTACTGCTTTATTTCTAGATTTTCTTGTCTTCTTTAAGGTTATTTCTACAACGACAGAATAATTAAACTATGGCTAATAACTATGCATTTGTTTTAATCGTTCTGAGAAAAATTGTTTATAACCAGTCCACGCAATGATATAAATAAATGATGTTAAAGCTACGTAACTGCTTACACCTTTGGGAATGACGTTTAAGTTTTTGTAACCATGTCAATTGAACAGATTCATTTATGACGATTATTAATTAAACACAATATTAGATTTTGGCTTTTTATTTGTCAGGAAGCAAATGATTCACAGCATTGGTGGGATACAAAGTTCTGACAACACTGGGCCGAAACATTCATTTTCCTGAATCTCGTTATTTTTTCTAGAAATAGAACGGTTTAGCATATAAGTATCCAAATATAAAAACGTGGGAAAACAACGTTAAGTTAGCTGTAAGAATATTTAGTAAAGCGCGTTTTTCTTTCATGTATATTTTTAATAAAACTACACACCTTACTAAATCACAACTTCTAAGTATGTCAAAATTATTTATCACATCAATAACATTCTGTACAAAGTAAAAAAATATTTTCATACCCTCCCATTTCCACTAAAAAGTAAAGCTGCATAAACATTTTCGACATTTATTAACGTACTGTTTCATACTGTAGTTGATAAAGTAATTACATTTCATTGAAAATCATTTGACTGAGAATTCAAATACATAGTAAGATACTTTTTTACAATATCACACTCAATTGAACATACTAAATGATATGCAGTACATAATGCTACCACGTTTTTGCATCAACATTACCACATTGGAGCTAGGCTACAGGCATACTTACAAACTTACAAATATTTTACTTTCACTATTTTTAATCTATACTTCAACTTGTTTTAAATATTATAGTAAAATTGTTAAGATAAATAACACAAGTTACGTTAAATGGACTTACAACCTTCATAAGGGGTGACAATACCATGTATATTATATAATAGAATAGTCCCTTATAATTCTGAAGAGCTACATTGTTTCATTAATCTCGATAAAGATAGATAACAAACGTTAGTTAATCCTGCCAAGAATAGAGATAAAGAGTACAAAATAAAATGTTATATTAAGGCAAGGGAAAGGCTTTAAGTAGATGGCGTTAGTGATGCATCATCTATATAACTATAAGACCTTAGAAGTAATAGACGAAGTGAAGTGTGCCGGGTTGAAATAATATTCTAGCAAACAAATTATTGTAGAAATGAAATAAAATATGAGATCAAGTAGATAACGACACAATTTGTAATAATACTCATAACAATATTTTACTACGCCATTGATAAGTAATAGATACGGAATACATAAGGTGACCATATTCTTTTACGTCAAAACAAGACGTATGCATAACATGACCTTTTTGTCTGTCAGAACGGGACACTTGCAAAAATAGGTAAAAACATGAACTTAAGAAAGAGGTAATGTCCGTATTCGTATAACAAATGATCATTTGGTCTGTTTACAGAAACGGGACATTTTTGTTATGGGGGGACAACGGGACAGACTGTAAACAGGATTTTTCCATCAAGAACGGGACTTATGGTCACGGTAGAAATACGAGGATTATTTGCTTAGAGCAAAGGATTTTTTTTTCAAATAAAGGCTTAGAAATGTGTAAAATATCATCATCAATACTGTATTGTAAGTGATGATGTTTTCGTTAGAATATTGTGTGAAGCTGTATGAATACTTGCATTTTTACTATATTTCGATAGGTGACACCAATTAAATAACTTTAACGTAGATTTAAAGATACAAAAACATTCCCCTTATCTTTAATCTCGACAGTATTTCCTTTACAATGCGAAGGCAGCGTAGAACAGCGATATCATTGCTACTTAGTTACGAGTACTTGTGTAGATTTGTTTAGTAGCAAGTTATAAATCTTGTGAATCGGCCATAGTCACAGCAACCCACATCCACCCATGTGTGACTCATCTGATTCAATTTAGAAAACATTGCTCTATTTATAATTATGCAAAAACAAACATATAACCCATCTGATTTGAACTTCTCGAAAAAAAATGGGATATAAAATATACTAATTGTGATTTTGTGACAGTGATTTAAGAAGAAACAATCAATTAGTCTATAGGGACACTCAAATTATTACAACGTAATTTACAAATAGGTATAGTAAATATCTAAATTTTAACTAATCTATGTACCTAACTGAATTATTTACAAAATATGAACACATCGGACGCGACGTGCCGGCTTTCTTACATATTTGTAACTATTTACAATGACTGTTATAATAAGTATTAATTAAGAGCATTACAATTTCGTGAGCTTCATCAAAACAATCACTCGTATCAATTAAAAATACTTCCCGCACACCCATGTCAACATGTGGGCAAACCCTATATACATAAACATTAGTTTCCTCTCAACCATTGAACAAACAGTCCCGAATTTTTATGTTCTAATTCAAAGCTCAGAATATAGTAGTTATTAATTATTTATATTGTTTTGAAGTCCAATAATTAGCTAGATTTAGAGATCAGTCTTGGGACAAAGGAAACACAGAGTATTTTTTTTTATATAAAATTCGTCTCTGAACTGTTATTTCATAGTTTAAGAAGATAACACTATATTTACATAGTCTAATGTTATAATCGGATGTATACATTAATTATAAGACAATTTTGTATTAGATTAAATTTTAGGGAATTCCACAGTAACTATTTGCAGCTAAATAAGATGTGATCAAAGGCACAGTTACGTTGCAAGTAATAGCACATCGGAACTACGTAATTCGGGATTATACATAATTACTTGTAAATTTATAATTATAATTTAAAACAATTAGAGTAGGTCTAGTATTATATTAATAGATATGCCCGTTTCACACGCATTGCATTGGCGAGCTAGTATGTACTCCAAACATCTTATTATATATTTCTTTAATTTTTAGGTCGCTTCTCATTTATAGCCTATATACATATAATTTTCCCAAGAAACTGGCTATTCAAAGCAATGATTTTCAGAAAACACACTGGTATTTCTCGAGATTAAAGTTCAAACAAACATTAATATAGTAATAATTATACTAATTTATAAAATCATGTCACTTAATAAACTATGCTTATCGAATTCTTTAAGTCGCATCAAGTTGTACTAACATAGTAGCTACTAAACTGTAATGCGTACTATTTTATGATTATAAAGATCCTAAATTAATTTAATCTCTGAGATGATAATGATCCAAATACCGAATGTTTATACTAAAAATTTTCGTAAACTTAAATTATTCTTGTTTTTTTGCGTATTGTACACAATTAAGTATGATTTTTAAATATTTATAGGCATAAATGTTTAAAACAATAATGGCCACATTAATGAATTAATAATAATGTAACTGAAAAGCTATGGACATTTAAAAATCAGTCAACTAATCATTGTAACACTTTATCACCTAATTAAAAATAGCTAAATATGGAAATTAAACCAATATGGCACTCGATAAAATAAAATTGTACCGACTGAAACTACTTTGTACCATCTTTTTTTTTATTTTATAACATTAGTCTTAAATGTAGAATTCGCCAAATTAATTTTTAGCTGCCAACAAATAAGCAAACTTGCAACTTGGCAAATTGACTAAAGAACATTGTAATGCTGCTTCAATGGAATTCCCTATCTATATATCTGAATGTTGCGTTTAGAAATAATTGCACGTTCTATGTATAATCCAATTGTTCAGAAAAAAATGCAAGTGCTAAATATTGGGTGTTATTTTCATATAGCACAATTACGTTGACATTAACGTGTCTAAACTAAGAGTTAATAGTCATTTTCAAATCATGTTACCAAAATTTGAAGCTAATATGTACAAATCGGCAGCATAGGTTGAGTAACAGTTATTCATCCTTTATAAAATACAATGGTAAATTATTCTTAAATATGATGATAGGTATGAACATAAAAAAAAGATTATATGATTTTAGTTAGAACCTATTTTTGAAAGTTGAAAGAAGTTTATACTGGGTATCTCTGTTAAAATTACAATTTATTAATAATGCAATTTTAATTTGCTTTACCAATAAAATTAATTAAACATATTTTAATAATAAGTAAAATGCCTTCATTCATATAATAGTTGTAATGTTTATGAAATATCTGGCACAAATGAAATATTTAATTCATATTAGAGACTATTGAAACTAAAAAAACATCAAAATTACCACAGGACTGCAAGACACTGTGAGCTCTCATATTTTTAGTAAGATAAAGTAAGCCGCCTTTTGAAATTTAATAACAATTATTATAATATTTCTTCTGGATTCTCAACTCTGGCTTGCCTTAAACGGCTGGTCAGAGAGGGGTCACCAGAGCTATATGCTCGGGGGTGGAAGTGTCATTTTCAAGGACATAACTACGGGGAAACCGCTGTGGGTCTCCGTTTATCGGGGACTTGCGATGGTGAAACCGGCGCCGCACCGCTCGACACCCAAGCCACTTGCACCGATGTTGGCCCCCTGTTGCCCGTATGGCCTGCATGTCTGTGGCGACCGTTTGGGGGGGTCCATTCAGTGAGTTGGCGAGTCACCGTATGCCACCGTTCAATACTATGCAAGGAATTGAAGGCAGACGACAGGTTAAAATCAATAGTTTTAAGTAAAACAGTCCACCAAACCTCACAATCCCATAACCAGGTTTTAGTTATCATCATTGTTCAAAAGTTTTACACCTACCGTTGGCAGTCCACAAGTGTTGTGTGTAAACGTGGAGTGTCATTGGTAGACGTCCGATCCCATTTTAATATTCAATTTCTCCAAAGGCCTCTGCGTGTTGGATCCATATCCCCGTGTTAGCGTACCAAATGACCGTGACACTCAGAGATACAATTATAATAATATACACGTGAGTATTTGCTGCTGCGTCTCATGGACCTTTGCTAGACGGCTGCCTACCGCGAAGAATGTGAAGGGAGTGTGAATACGTTACGCACATTCGGTGATACAAAAGACATCACTAAAACCCACCACACGCAACCACCCTCAAGAAGTTGGGATTCCGGGACTCTCGCTCACCGAACGAAGCGCAGTAACAAATTGCTACTACTCGTACGTCGATTTTCTGAGTGTGTGGTACTACCCCGGACTAACCGGCCCCCGGCTATAGACAGTGTGGTCCTACCACTAATACAGTGTGGCCACTTTCTAATACGGTGGTAGTAGTAGTATATTAGATTTGTTAGGTTTAAATTAATAAATTGTCATAATATTAAGTAATTTATCAATTATCATCATTCAGCCTATCGCCTTCCGCCGCTGGACGTAGGCCTTCCTCATGTTTAGCTACTAAGTGCGCACCTGTGCGTCTGCATCCAGCGACGTCAAGCAACTTTCACCAAGATGTCGGTCCACCTAGTGGGGGACGTCCGACACTACGTCGTCCGATACGTGGTCGCCACTCGAGAACCTTTCTTCAGTTATGTTATGAAATACATATTTAGGGACCCCGTTTCTGTGCCGTAAAGTCATCACTGGTAACACATACTGGTCGTAGACCTGTGTTTTCAGATACTGAGGGATGTCGGATGAGAATATTCTCTTATAATGTGTAATAGGTACTCGCGTAAATATCAGAAATCATAAAGTAATAACTTCCCGTGTAGTGTTATAGGTTCGATTCTCATGCAGGTATACATTGTGCATGAATATTCTGAATTTGGCTGCGATTCATGTCCATTAATAACATATTGATTATTATATATCGATAAAGTTGTTTTTTAAAGGAAAAAATCACCACATAAGCGCTTTGACCGGAGTCATTATACTTCCTGGACGCTTGCCCTAGTTGAAGCCGGTAGGTTTGGGGAACAAATGTTTTTATTATTTTAATATTAACTGAATTAGAATTGAGGTGGGATATCTGACAAGGGAGATAACGTTATCTAAAATCCACACATGTAATAAATTCTTATTAGAATATATAGCTATTCTAGATTTATTTGAAGTATAATCTACTTTTAAATAAAACGTGTTTTCCTAGGAGTTGACTATAACATACAATGTAAACTTTCATACTGTGTACTTTAGTACTGATGTCAATTTATAATTCTTTCAAAAACGTTATTTCAGCATTGCTGAAATGCCTGCTGATATACTAATGAAATATTCTCCCTAGCTCAATCAAAAATGTGTAATAGCGTTGGGGTAATAACATAACAGTTAACAAAATGTAAATATTGCTTTTTAATGTTGAAAAAGAAATATATATTTTGGTTGCTTATAATGCAATTATTAACATATTGCCCTTTCAATCTTAAAAGAAATTTAATATTATATGGAATGTCGTGAACGCTAATCAATACAACGAAAGTGCAATTATTTCTAAACACAAAAGTTAAGTTCACCCTTCAATTATTTCGTAGAGCAACTTTTTAACATCAATATATGCAAATACTTCATTTATTAATAATACCGTCGATACTCACGTTCAAATCCTCATCACGTCGATGACCGACGGTGCGTACAAGCGCCAATCGGCCATTGTATACAAGCTTCACCTCACACTTTGGTACTATCTGGACAGATCACATAGGGACGTCACAAACGGTCCACAACTACTTATCGGCCGGCTCAGGAGGCGCACCGCCGAAATCCAGTTGATAACCGCCCGCTCGGGTCATCTCCTCCATGCTAGGCTCTTTACATTCATGTCCTGCGTGCCCCGCCGCCCCACAGTTCCAACACGACAATTTAGGCGGAGCATATAGAACCGATACGAAGCCGGCGTATGGCGCCGGAGCGGCATACGGCGGTGGTTCACCGTTGGCGAAGGGCGGCGGCGGTTGACGGTAGGTGGGAGGTGGAGTGGGATATGCGAAAGGACGTGGATAGGTCAGGTAAGGCACAGCCGGTGTTACCACTGGAGGAGCGCGGCGCGGTGCGGGGGCCGGCGTACCGGGCGGAGACGATGCTGCTGATGAACCACTATCAGACGAAGATCGTGGTCCCGTGCAGTACGTGCCTGGCAACCGTCGCACGCCATTTAGCTTTTCTAGTGATCGGTACTGCTGATGCACTGCGCTGATCTCTCGTAACCTTTCATCACCCATATGGCGAATCTGAGAAACAACATGAGATTCATTATCCTCAAGTACTAACAAATGTCCAATCTGTGCCTTGTTGGGTTGAGTAAAGAAAATGGTAAGTATTTGCATGACATAACAGCACTATCCATACTAATATTATAAATGCGAAAGTAAGGATGTTTGTTTGTTTGTTTGTAACGCTTTCACGCTTAAACCACCGAACCGATTTAAAAAATTCTTTCACCAATGGAAAGCTATAATATCAGGGAGTAACATAGGCTACATTTTATCCCGGTATTCCCACGGGAACAGGAACTTCGCGGGTTTAAGTGACTGAAACCGAAGCGAAGCGAGGGCGGGTTGCTAGTAGTCCATAAAATATAGCTTGATCTCCGTGACAGATGTCAACGAAACCAACGACGTAAGTTTGAACGAGCGACATGTTTACAATTTCATTTTGTATCAAATATATTTTCATTCTTTTCGTGCCAGTTTTATTGCAACTGAATTGCAATATATTATAAATATAAAAATATTAATATTCATGCCTAAAATGTACCTCGTAAGTACTGAAATACCTAGTAAACTTTTTATACATAAATGACGCTTACACACGTACACGTTCGTATTGGCCTGAAAATAAAAAAGAGATGGGACAGTCGATATACGTAAATCGATAACTATCTAAATTAAATTATTCATAAAAGAAATAAACCCAATACAGTACCTATATTATACTTTCAACATATTTTTTACAATTACAAGAGACAAGTACATTATAAAATACATAAATTGTATTAATTAAACATTAAAAAACTACTTTTTGTCTCAGAAAATGATAATTATTATGTACGCAGTATTGTCAATAAACTAGACATATTTATTTATAAAACAGTCGTAATTGATCGATTGATCTAACGACTGTCCCTATCATGGCAAAAAATGATAAATGTTCTAGCAGGAACGCTCCAGTGATGACGATAATAGTGACCTATAGACCTTGATTGTCTTGACCCTTTGAATAATTAAAACAGTTTTGCTTGAAATAAATTCAAAAAGATTTTTATTGAATTATAATAGAAAATCACAATTATAAAAATAAAGAGGTTTATCGATAAAAAACTACGGACTTTATCGTAAGCGTGACAATACTAGGGACAACTGTCACAGAGATCATCCTATATTTTATGGACTATAATGATTGTGAAGCTCAGTTGATTGATAGTCACTGGCACTTTATATACTACAATGTGCAAATCTTGTGATATTTTATATTATGTGTTAGAGCTGTTCGTAAATCTTTCTCTTTGTATTCTAAGAAAACTAATTCAACAAGCGTCTCCTATACGTCCAACAGTCCTTTGTCATCCATTGTGGAGAAAAACTAACCACATTTCTTTCTTAGTGAATAGGCTAATTTTTTGATGTTTATCAGCAATATGAAGGCTTGCATCCAAGGAAGGAATATTTTGTGTATAACATGTACTTTTAGATCAATTTCATATAAAAATACGCCATCACTTTCGCGTAGAAATCATATATGATGTACCCGTTAAATATAATTTTCATTATTTATTTTTGTATTTGTGTGGTGAAAGAATAAGAATACAATTTACCACTCCCTATCTTGCCCGTGGGTGTCGTAAAAGACGACTAAGGGATTTAATATACATATAACATCTATGTAAGGGCAGAAAAACTCGAAACCAAACCCTATACCAACCCGTCTGACCAGCATGGTATTTATTATAGGTCAATTTCTCTCCTTTTACCGAGGAGGCTCGAACCCGACAGTGGGACCTATACGAGGTGTGATGAATGATTGAATGAAGAAAATGTTTGTATTGTTACGAACTCTCTTCGTAATGCGTGTCTCTACTCTACCCCACACGCGATAGATAAAGTTGCTTTTGCGACAAAAAGCAAATGTCTCATTTAGTTAGTAGTTTTGGCCTACATTATCGAGTTCAACGAAATTTCACAAAGTAAATATAAGTATTATTATTAATGGCTGAAGTTTTGTTACAAAACATCTTATGGTTTCACAACAAAATCATATAAACGAGGTTTATTGCGACTTATTTGATACTTAGCACCAGATATAGTCAGTCTGCTTCTTAAGTGCACTGCGAAGCATGAAGAGGCCTTTGGAAAAAGACTAAACTGTCACCCACCTATAGATTGACCACGCTAATATTTTTGAGTGGTGTTATCACTAATAGTTTAGTGAATAACGGTTATGAACTAGAGTTTGCACCCCGGGCCCGGCCGGGCCGGGTCCGCCCGGGCCCGGTGCCCTTTTAGGCACCCACCGGGCCCGGCCATTCTTACCGGGCCCGGTCACCGGACCCGGTAAGAATGGCCAGCTTTTTAAGATCATTCTTTCAGACTGAAAAATAATTGTTAGAATAGAATACAAGTTAGAATATACGTTTTTTTGTTATAATATATTTTGTTGGGAATTATTAGGCTAAAAATTCAATAATCGCTTACGACAATATAAAAAAGATGTATTTGTTCAATGACTGATTACAGAGAGATGAAGATACTTAAAATTAATATTCTTGATAAACGTGAACCAATCTTGTGGGTACTTCATAAATTTAGAATGGCGCCTTATTTTAAATTGATTTCTTGTAAATGGTAACTAAACATATTTATAAAGCAACGTAACGTAACCAATTTTTACATTTGTTACATTTTGTTAGTTAAGACTATACAAGTTTGATTGTTTACAGTTACAATACAGGCTAGCCTATAAGATTTCGCAATTTTCTCAATTAATAATAGTAACACTCACTAGTCTTAATAACCAAAGTTTAAGAAAAAACATAATACTTTTAGCATATAAGAATTTGTTTTGTTTATACCAAAGCTACCATAGTTTATCTATCTATTTAATCTAAGTTGTTATGACACGTTTAGTACTTTAAGCTGCGTTATTAGTTTCTTATTTTAATATTATGTTTTCAAATAGACACTATAAGGAGTAAAGAGAAAGACCTGCTTGTTTAAACTTATGAAAAGTCGGCCAAGTGCGAGTCGGACTCGCGCACGAAAGGTAAAGGTAAAGTAAAGGTAAAGGTACCATTGACTAGGTAAAGCGCTTATTACACTACACGATATTCAGGGCCCTGAATCACTAGGGGTGCTCTACAACAGCTAAATTATAAGACCTGTTTCACCTGTTTCAGTTTTAGCGAAGTAACAGGTTCAGAAAACTGTGTACAGACAGAAATATATATGCTGTGTGGTAGCGGCTTCGAATACTACTAACCCTTGCTTTGCTCGTGGGTGTCGTAAAAGACGACTAAGAGCCCTAGATTGACCCGGACCAACTCCATCTGGTACCATTTGGGTCAACGATTACATTCCCAAGGAGGGTTGACGTCAGGCAGGCGGCCGGTCATAAAAGTCATTGCCGAAACTTTTTGCAATATGTCAAAACAGATGACATATTGCGTCGACCCCAAGTAATTGGGATAAGAGCAAGATGATGATGATATATATATATATACATAAAATAAATACATGCTTAAATATATTAGACGTAGGTCGTTACGTTATTTTTAAGAAACGTAACGAAACTAGTGACTTGGTCGACGTCACGTGTTTCAAAACTAGTGATTTTTGTAATGACTGATTTGTATACAGCTACTTTGATTGTTTGCATATTGCATGAATAGCTGCACTAACTATATACAGTTACACGCGAAACGAAAATAAATTTGTAGCTATACAGTTAAATCAATAAATTCACTTCCTTTCATACTTTTTTCAGGCTGAGGACTGACTGCATAATATGTATTTACGATTGATTAGAGGTTTATTTATATTATTAATTAAACTATTATTTTAATTAAATTTGTATTACTGCAGACGTATTTAAAAGTAAATTGATTGTATATACAATGATTATATTTACAGTTTATTTACACTTTTGATATATTTAGAGTTTTTTTCACTGTTATATGCACTTTATAATGTATGATGTTTTTATTAGTAAAACAACAAACTAAAACAATAAATAAAATAAATTCTTTACTTTAAATTAAAATTTCAAAGTAACACTCACTTCGTTTCCCGCAACGTCAAGCAGTTGAAATTGCTTATAAACAAAAATCACTCTATTTTGTTATCAATAAATGCAATTTTACGTATGAAAATTAAAGGTATTTTTTTTTTTTGTGGGTGGGC
Source organism: Lymantria dispar (assembly GCA_032191425.1). Lineage (NCBI taxonomy): Eukaryota > Metazoa > Arthropoda > Insecta > Lepidoptera > Erebidae > Lymantria > Lymantria dispar. The sequence goes on along the minus strand of CM063446.1, from coordinate 16,588,175 downwards.
TGCGGTCGGCGCGCCTCCGCACCACTCCGTCCGGGGCGACAGAGGGGCTTAAGCACGCAACTCCCGCAACCCACCCGAAAACCACCTCGCCTTCGTCATTGGGCCGACCACCGGAGCAGGTTTACTTGTCGTCAGTGGTCGGCCCGACGGCATACCCCCTACGTGGGGTACCCTCCCATCGACCGACGTCCCCCCCTCGGGGAGGACGTCGGTCTTTCCTCACGCGGTCGGCCTCTCGGCGGGTGACGGACTAATCCCCGGTCACGTCACCCGCGGCCTCGGCTAGGGCGGCATGAGGCGCAGGTAGTTGCGCCTGCGCCGCCCCAGTCGCCGGCGGCGGATCTCCTCATCGAGGCTGCGCTCCACGCGCAGACGATCCGCCGCCTCCTTCTGCGAGATCACTGTCTCGCAGAAGGCTGCGACCGCGTCCCAGTTCCCGACGCTGTCGACCATCGCCCTAGCGATGGCCGGCAGCGTCAGGTCGGCACCGATGATTGCGACGAGTTCACGGCGCTGCACTGCCCAAGCCGCGCAGGCCTCGAGCGTGTGGCGCGCCGTGTCCTCGTCGCAATCGCAGTGGTGGCAGGACGGTGTACTCTCCCTCCTTACGACCCTGTGCAGGTATTTGGCGAAGCTCCCATGCCCCGTCAACACCTGCACTAGTCGGAAGGAGAGCACCCCGTGCCGCCTTTCCAACCACTGCATCAGCACCGGCCGGAAGGCCTCCACGGTTCGCACCCCGAACCGAGGCCTCTCCAGCCGGACTGCCCAACGGGCAATGACGTCTCGGCGGGCGTCGACGCGCCAGGTGGTGAGATCCCTTAACGAGATCACACCACCCTCCCCGCGCACCCCCGACACCCGCCGATACAACTCGGCGAGCATTTCCGCCTCCAGGTCCCACGGGGGAGTCCCGGCCAATAGACACGCTGCCTCCGTCGCCACCGTGCGGTATCCGCGGATGGCCCTGACCGCCATGACCCTCTGTGGTCGCCACAGAAGGGCCCTAAGTCGGACGGTCAAGGACCCCGCCCACACCAGTGCGCCGTACAGGGCCATCGACCGGATGACCCCCGTGTACAGCCGTCGGCACGTAGCGCTCGGTCCGCCCACGTTCGGCATAAGCCACGATAGGGCGGACGCCGCACCGACGAACCGCGGAGCGAGCCTGCGGAAATGCTCCCGGAACCACCATTGCCCGTCGAAAAATTAAAGGTATAAAATGTATTGTTACACTGTTTGGTCTTTGTTGCATACCACAGCACGTGAGTGTTCGGTATTTGGTCGGATTACTTCGAATAATTTTGTGTCATTCGTTTAGCCATCTCGCTCGCTCGCTCGGCCGTGATGTGAAAGAAATGTACTTAGCGTAATCAACGTTGTGCGGTCGGCTCTTTCTCGCTCGCTCGAATATAATACTGTTATCCCATATCTGTGAGTCGTGTTAAGTATAACGTAGTTACAAAAATCACCTCTTTTATTTGTCGACTCGTAAATAGTGATTGTTACATGTCGCGTAATGGGTTATTGTAACTAATGACGTGAAATAACGCTCATGTCTAAAATATATACATAAACATTATTCTTAAAGAATGGTTATTTCCCCTTTTTTCTCGTATTACAGCACAACAGGCTGTTATTTTGGAACAGTTTTCTGAAAGGGCCCTCAATCACTAGGGGTGCTGTACAACAGCTAAATAGTGGACCTGTGTCACCTTTAGCGAAATAACAGTTTCAGAAAACTGTTCCAAAATAACAGCCTGTTGTGCTATAATACGAGAAAAAAAGGGAAATAACCATTATTTAGGAATAATGTTTAGAAGTGGTTTCAGTGTTTGTTCCTAAAATGAAAACGATATATTTTAATCATAAAAATTATCAACCATTCATTTTTAATACATTGTTCTTTGTAAATAAAACTACTTTTACGGATTATATCGCGTTTGTATTTGATTTATGATTGCCCGACGTTTCGAACACTTTGCAGCATTCATGGTCACGGGCGAACAAAGGTGTCTCACGTCCAACAAGTAATCGTTATTACAGACATTTATAATTATCTACCTGATACAGAAAATTTGTTATAAATTTATTAAATTTGACCTTGTTGACATTGTTCTTTATTAATTTAACTACGTCCTTTCCACTATGGAGGGTAGAAGTAAGCAGAGCCATCTCAGTGTATTAAAAAATATCCGTTGAAAGGGAGCAAATTGAAGTGGCGCTATAACATCAAGTGGGAGAATTTTAAGAAGAGCGCCACAAATTATTAGGCTACTACTAAACTGAAAAAGGAAAAAGAATCCGCTTAGTTACAGCACATTTTTTAAAATTATCATAATATATAGACAAACATGAGTATCATTAATTTGTCACAAGATTTAATATTCGTTGCAAGAAAATATTACAATAAAAAATAAATGCTCTGATTATACTATCGCTTAAAAAACTTTCTTCCTGTGAAGACCAAGACAGCGCTGGTTCAAACCTTAATCCTTCCTATCATCGATTATGCTGATGTGTGCTACCTCGACCTGAATGCAGATCTGCTCAATAAACTGGACCGACTTCTCAACAATTGCATTCGATTCGTTTTTAACCTGCGTAAATTCGACCACGTATCCACATTTCGATCTCGGCTTAATTGGCTACTGATAAGGCAAAGACGAAGCTTGCGAACTCTTTCTTTACTGTATTCTATTTTAAACTCTCCTAATGCTCCTCCCTACTTAAAACTTCACTTTCAACTTCTTTGCACTACTCACGACCGTAATCTCCGTTCCTCCAAAAATCTTCTTCTTCACTGTCCTTCTCACTCCTCCAGTCTGGTACATTCTTCCTTTTATATCCAGGCCATTCTTCTTTGGAATGCGCTACCATTAGAGATCAAAATGGCCCCTAGTCGTGATAGTTTTAAGGCTATGGTCAAACGCCTATACCTAGGCCTTCTGACGGAATGAACTCGTCATTGAGGAATCACCTCTGCTGTTTATAAAATTTATTATTTTTTTATTTATGTATGTATATGTGTATGTATGTGTGTTTGTATGTATTTATGTATGTATATATGTATGTATATATGTATGTGTGTGTATATATATATATATATGTATTGTTTGCTTGTATTAGATATAAGATTATTTAGATTTGCCACATTTATATAACCAAATTTCAGAAATTATTGCTCTAATTGCATTGCACCTGCCTAATTTATTTCTGCTCCACCCTAGGTCGACTGGCAGAAAATGCCTAAGGCATTAAGTCCGCCTTGTACCTTTTTTTTTGTGTGCAAAAGTTTTAAATAAATAAAAAATAAATAAAATATACTGTATGTGTTTGTCTAATATTACTAGTTCCATTTGAATCATAATGATATGTTAACAATAATATTATTCTATCAAAATGTGAATATCCAATCTAATGAACACAACAGGCAAACAGAAAACAGTTGTCAGCTGAGAACAGAACAGATTTTTTCGCTTTCCTACAAATGTAATTGTTTATGCTAGAATAGAGAATAGCATGTTCCCTACTTTTATTCTTTCTAACAAAGGTGATCTGCGTAGGATAGAATAGAGAAAAGCATGTTCCGCGTTCAGATGTGTTCGGGTGGGTTGTTACGCCGATTTATAGACAACAGTTCCATGCTGTTATATTTCAAAACCGTATTTATTTTATTTAGGTATTTAACTGATTTGATATATACGCCTCTTATACCTTAGTATAACTTAGTTTTGCTGTAACCGTCTCAGGTGTTGCACGTCCGCTACAATGGCTCCTACATTGTCAAAACAAAAAATTGCTTTTGCTGTAGCCGCTGTAGTTTCAAGCATGAAAATTAAAAAAAAGAAAAAGAGAATCTGGGTGAAGGAATATTTACAATTAAGACCAAGGCTTTCTAATATGCAGATACTTAATGTTCTGGACCAATCAGATCTAAGAAATTACTTAAGAATAAGTGGTATTGAATTTGAAGAGCTATTAACTTTAGTAACTCCTTTTATACAAAAACAGGACACAATTTTAAGACAAAGTATAAGCCCTAGAGAAAGATTGATTGTCACATTGAGATTTTTAGCCATGTATTAGAAATGAATGGTTGATAATTTTTGAGATTAAAATATATCGTTTTCATTTTAGGAACAAACACTGAAACCACTTCTAAACATTATTCCTAAATAATGGCTATTTCCCCTTTTTTCTCGTATTACAGCACAACAGGCTGTTTATTTTGGAACAGTTTTCTGAAACTGTTATTTCGCTAAAGGTGAAACAAGTTCCACTATTTAGCTGTTGTCAGGGCCCTGAATAACGTGTAGTGTAATAAGCGCTTCAACAACTATTGCCATTATCGATATAGAGCAAAAAAATCAAGTTTGTTGTATAGGAGCCCTCTTAAATAATTATTTTATTTTTGGTATTTGTTGTTATAGCGGCAATAGAAATACATCATCTGTGAAAATTTCAACTGTCTAGCTATCACCGTTCTTGAGATACAGCCTGGTGACAGACAGACGGACGAACGGACAGCGAAGTCTCAGTAATAAGGTCCCGTTTTTACCTTTTGGGTACGGAACCCTAAACATGAATAATTACTAATACTAATGTTACTTTTCCGTCCATAAGTAAAAGTAATCAATGTGTCAATTTTGAGACTTGAATGAGACTGATTATTGTGATAACTGTTCATAAGCCTGTTTAAAATAAATATTAACCTTCAATCATTGTCTTTTTCCATTCATATATAGCACATTTTCATAAAATACTTTAAAGGTTTCACCGCTATTCCAACCCGACGAATGCAACCAGGCCCGGCCGGGTTGAGAAACATACCGGGTTGCAATTTCTATTATGAACTCTCCAGAAAAGTAACTCACTTCAGCAACTGATAAATTTTCAAAGTTGGCGGCAAGCTGATGTGGCAAAGGGGGCTGATCAGGCGGGCCGATGGATCCAGACGGGGGCGAACGATCTCGAGACATGCGACGCCGTGGTCGCGGTGACGTCGTGCGGCTATCGCCTGGCGACGACATCAATGGCGAAGTCGGCCCACCACTTGTTGGTGTATAATTTATTACCTGCAACAATCATAATACTACATCTAATATATAAAATTCTCGTGTACCGTGACACATTTGTAATTAAACTCCTCCGAAATGGCTCGACCGATTCTCCTGAAATTTCGTGTGCATATCGGGTAGGTCTGCGAATCGGTCAACATCTATTTTTCATCCCCCTAAATGTTAAGGGTAAAAAAACTAAGGGAGGACCCCTTAATTCTTTTTTTAAATTTTTTTAGACATTTTTTTTATTTTGTTATGATACATCGTTCAAAAATACATACAACCTTAAATTTTCACCCTTCTACGATCAACCCCTATTTTTCATTTGTTAATTATAAACTTTAATTTTTTTGGCACGATTTTTATTTTGTCATGACTTAGAATAATTAGGGACACGAAAAAAGTATGGACACTTTTAGGTATCGAGTACTTTTCTTTCGATACCGATACTTTTGTACTCGATACTTTGGATTCGATACTTTTACTCAATGAGTACTTTATGGCAGGTATCGTATCGAATAAATTGTAGAAATTATTCATGTTAAAGTTGACCTTACGACTCATGTTTATGGTAACGCCATCTAGTTCAAACGTAATGAACCTTCTAAAACGTGGTTCGAATTATTCACAGACGATAAAATTCCTAAAAAAAAGCCCATCACGACGATTGAGATTGTAGGAAAAGTACTCAGTACTCGATACTTTGAGGTATCGATACTTTCTGTTCGATATCGTGTCCCTAAGAATAATCGAGAATGGTTTAGATTTACAAATGGAGCCGGTTGGTGGCGCTGCTGTCGATTTCAAGACCAATTCCTTTTATTTTATTTGAACAGAACAACGTCTGTTGGGCCAGCTAGTTTCATTTATAATTTCTAATGTTTTCTGCGAGAAACTCAAAGCTATATATGTGTAGTCCTAAAATGGTGTCTGCCCACTATCCCATTCCGTCACCAACCAACAACCATTACGTGCCACGGGGCGTCAGCGAGTCGAGGAGTACACTCTGCCGGTGTCGCTACGGTCGGTTCTAGCAGGCAAAGTAGTCGGTGGCGTATTTCTGTTCATGCCTGATATGTTTTTGGCACGGTCATAGTATGAAATGATGTAGTGGGGAAATATTTTAATGATGTTCAATATCAGTATATTCGGTAGACGTACAGTCCACTAACTTCTACCCCCGGAATGACAGCCAACACTTTGCTTTTAACCACTATATTTAGACACTCGCATGTACTATGCCGCTAAACAAAAAGGTAATGTTTATTTCAGAGTTACACGGTAGGTAGGACGCTCCTCTACTAGGTGGACTGACATTTTGAAAGTCGCAGGGAGCCGTTGGATGCAAGTGGCACAAGATCGTTTCGATTGGCATTCTCATTGGGTGGCCTATGTCCAGCAGTTGTCGTCTGTTTGTTAATGGATGGATGGAGAGCTAGGTACTTGCCCTATATTCTTCTTATTGACATTCTCGATTATAAAATTAATCATTAATTTAGCCGAGAAGCCGTTAACATATCCGGGCTTCGCAAGAGTCAACAGTAGAAACCTATGAATAAGGCTACTTACATATCTGCGCTAACAATTTCCGCAAAACTGAACATTCTTCTATAATTTTAAAATGGAAGGAAGGAAGGGAGACCCACCACTTTCCCACGGTAATCAATACACTACCACAATACTATCAATATACCACCACAATAAAAGGAATATGGGATAGTATTAAGATGGACTATTTATTCGACACGTGTTTCGCCTCTAAACGAGGCGCATTTGAAGCCAAACTGAATATTCGAAGTTCTGCGGAAAATTGCAAGTTGATGTTCTGGAAGGAGCTCACGTGAGAGTAAGATTCCCTTATCTCCTAGTCCACTAATCCTATCCCGTATTCCTTCTATTGCGGTGTGGTTTTGAATGGGTATTTTGTGCTGTACTTTTTTAATTGAAAGTGAACTGAAAATCCATCTTATGTGGGAAAATAATTGATTGAATTATTTTCACCATTTTCCTATGTTAGTCAATATAATGTGCACCTCAAGTAAGGAAGGAATATGGGTTATCAAAGTATATAGTAACTAGCTTCTGCCCGCGACTTCGTCCGCGGAAAATTTCTTGTTTTAACATAAGATTACACTCGATTGATATTACTGTATTTAATTTTATTAGTAAAATATTTTTTGGAATCAGATCAGTAACTTAAAAGATTACCGAAGTTCTATTTTCTGCTCAAGGTAACTTAACCCTTAGTTGCCTTTTACTTATTTTATTTATTTGTTTAAGTTAGGTATCTATTTAATTTAAAGCTTCTCTATATACAATGTTTGAGGTTGTTTTATTTTCCGGTAACAGAATAATCTGCCTTTCGGATGATCCCACTCTTGATAGACCAACATATAATTGCCCATGGGAAAAACATTCTTTTCGTAGGTCAATGCCAACCAAAGAGAATGTTTGTCCCTGGGACTTATTAATAGTCAGGGCAAATGATGTTTTTATTGGAAACTGGAGTCGTTTAAACGGTATGGGTAGGTCCGTCGGAATCATTGGAATTCTTGGGATGTGCGCCAACTGGCCAGCTCCTGGGCCGATGAGAATGGTCGCCACAATTAGGTTGTCTTTTAAATCTTTTATTAGTAGCCTTGTGCCATTGCACAGGTTAGGTGGGCTTAAATTTCTTAAAAGCATGATAGGTGTCCCGGATTTCAACAGCAGTTCGTGAGGTGGCAGACCAGATGGTTTAAGGGAATTTAAAAATTCCTGCGGATAGTGGACTGCATCCTCGATATTACACACTGTATCAATTGACTTGTAGATTTTACCATGGCCGGGAACTTTTTGTAAAATTAGATTATTGATTTCATTGACTGTATCGTTCCTTGGTGAGACGATAGCCCTTGAACAATGCCAATGAATGTCTCTATCTAGTAAATATTCGAGGTCAGGATATACTGCATCTATAAGATGCTGTAGACTGTGAACTATACGACCCAGAGTCTCATTTATAACGATTTCCGCAGAGTTAGAGTCCAAGGTTCGAGAAGAAAAAGACCCTTCTCCAATTTTGAGCAGCTGTTGTGGAAAATCGTTATCCATATTTCCAATAACGTGGACTCTCATGTTCGTACGTAAATTCAAAGTTTGGACTATACTCCATAGGGGCGATGATTTTAGACATGCCTTTATGATATCCGCACGTGTACCTCTTGTGACGACGGGAAGTGTCTGACGAAAGTCACCTGCAAACACAAAAGTGACACCACCCATGACAGCGACTGAGTTTCTCAAGTCCTTAAGTGTTCGATCCACTGCTTCAACATGAGCTCTATGACTCATGGTACATTCGTCCCACATTATCAACGACGTATTCTGTAACAATTGACCAATGGGCCCATTTTTGCGTATCGAACATACCGACTGTTGCTCCAATGAAACTGTCAATGGGAGTTTGAAGGTAGAGTGAGCAGTTTTACCGTCACTCAATAAAGTAGCCGCAATCCCAGAAGAAGCCACTGCCAAAGCTATTTTTCCGGATTGCCTAACATGTGCTAATATTAAATTAGCGAGGAATGTTTTCCCTGTGCCTCCTGGGGCGTCTAAAAAAAAAATTTTTCCTTTATTATTCGTTACGCTATCAATAATTTCATCAAAAGCCTGTTTTTGGTCTGTGACTAATTTAGGCAAATTTTCATTTACAAAAGTAGCTAATTCACTGATGTTGTGCGGATGTACCAACATTGTATCTATTGCATCATTTACAGGGCGAACTGGAGACGGTAATCCAAAGTCACTCAATGTTTTATCATTCAATGCTAAAAGTTTGTTTTCAATTTGTATTAAACCTTCATTGTACATAACATCATTAAAAGGCATGGTAAAGTCCTGATTTTGTTGTCGATTTCTATGTCTGATATCTTCACAAAAATTGTCCTTGAAGATATCCCATAGTTTTAACGGTTCAGATGGCTGACAAAATAGCAGTATCACCACAAATAACTCCCTAAGTTTCAATGAACATTCCGACATCGAAGCTTCTCTTAATGTCTTCTCCCAGTGATCATCATTTTCCAGCAAACCTCTGTCCCGGCAAGCCGCTTGATACGTCTCCTTGACCACTCCATTTATAGTTTTCAAATCTTTGAATGATGTGGGACCGCGTACGTGGTGCAATAAAATTCTTAGATAAAAGCATTCTGATTGTGACGGATGTACACCGTACACTCTTCCCAAAGCTTCATCTCTTTTTATTTCTGGATGCCCATCGACGTCTTGACCGCGCCTTCGTCTTGAAAATTTGTTATTAGCCCACGTATAATAGTGTGGAACTTCGTGGTACAACAGCGTTTTTGCAAATTCGTCGGTATTGCAGAGTTCAAAAAACGCTAATAGAGTGGTTTTGCGCGGATTTTGGGCAACTTGTCGCGCAGTTCCTGGTGTGAAAAACACCCTTTGCCCGTTTTCTAAGTGCACGGCCAAATGCACGACCGTGGGATGTCGGTCGTGGATCGGAAATTCGAGTATTCGCCAGACGGCTTCCGATGTACTTATATATCGCCCATTTAAATAATTTTCCACCTCATCATGCGGATTTCTAACGCTGAACGTGGCTTGATCGGAACCTTTATTTATATACTAGCTTCTGCCCGCGACTTCGTCCGCGGAAAATTTCTTGTTTTAACATAAGATTACACTCGATTGATATTACTGTATTTAATTTTATTAGTAAAATATTTTTTGGAATCAGATCAGTAACTTAAAAGATTACCGAAGTTCTATTTTCTGCTCAAGGTAACTTAACCCTTAGTTGCCTTTTACTTATTTTATTTATTTGTTTAAGTTAGGTATCTATTTAATTTAAAGCTTCTCTATATACAATGTTTGAGGTTGTTTTATTTTCCGGTAACAGAATAATCTGCCTTTCGGATGATCCCACTCTTGATAGACCAACATATAATTGCCCATGGGAAAAACATTCTTTTCGTAGGTCAATGCCAACCAAAGAGAATGTTTGTCCCTGGGACTTATTAATAGTCAGGGCAAATGATGTTTTTATTGGAAACTGGAGTCGTTTAAACGGTATGGGTAGGTCCGTCGGAATCATTGGAATTCTTGGGATGTGCGCCAACTGGCCAGCTCCTGGGCCGATGAGAATGGTCGCCACAATTAGGTTGTCTTTTAAATCTTTTATTAGTAGCCTTGTGCCATTGCACAGGTTAGGTGGGCTTAAATTTCTTAAAAGCATGATAGGTGTCCCGGATTTCAACAGCAGTTCGTGAGGTGGCAGACCAGATGGTTTAAGGGAATTTAAAAATTCCTGCGGATAGTGGACTGCATCCTCGATATTACACACTGTATCAATTGACTTGTAGATTTTACCATGGCCGGGAACTTTTTGTAAAATTAGATTATTGATTTCATTGACTGTATCGTTCCTTGGTGAGACGATAGCCCTTGAACAATGCCAATGAATGTCTCTATCTAGTAAATATTCGAGGTCAGGATATACTGCATCTATAAGATGCTGTAGACTGTGAACTATACGACCCAGAGTCTCATTTATAACGATTTCCGCAGAGTTAGAGTCCAAGGTTCGAGAAGAAAAAGACCCTTCTCCAATTTTGAGCAGCTGTTGTGGAAAATCGTTATCCATATTTCCAATAACGTGGACTCTCATGTTCGTACGTAAATTCAAAGTTTGGACTATACTCCATAGGGGCGATGATTTTAGACATGCCTTTATGATATCCGCACGTGTACCTCTTGTGACGACGGGAAGTGTCTGACGAAAGTCACCTGCAAACACAAAAGTGACACCACCCATGACAGCGACTGAGTTTCTCAAGTCCTTAAGTGTTCGATCCACTGCTTCAACATGAGCTCTATGACTCATGGTACATTCGTCCCACATTATCAACGACGTATTCTGTAACAATTGACCAATGGGCCCATTTTTGCGTATCGAACATACCGACTGTTGCTCCAATGAAACTGTCAATGGGAGTTTGAAGGTAGAGTGAGCAGTTTTACCGTCACTCAATAAAGTAGCCGCAATCCCAGAAGAAGCCACTGCCAAAGCTATTTTTCCGGATTGCCTAACATGTGCTAATATTAAATTAGCGAGGAATGTTTTCCCTGTGCCTCCTGGGGCGTCTAAAAAAAAAATTTTTCCTTTATTATTCGTTACGCTATCAATAATTTCATCAAAAGCCTGTTTTTGGTCTGTGACTAATTTAGGCAAATTTTCATTTACAAAAGTAGCTAATTCACTGATGTTGTGCGGATGTACCAACATTGTATCTATTGCATCATTTACAGGGCGAACTGGAGACGGTAATCCAAAGTCACTCAATGTTTTATCATTCAATGCTAAAAGTTTGTTTTCAATTTGTATTAAACCTTCATTGTACATAACATCATTAAAAGGCATGGTAAAGTCCTGATTTTGTTGTCGATTTCTATGTCTGATATCTTCACAAAAATTGTCCTTGAAGATATCCCATAGTTTTAACGGTTCAGATGGCTGACAAAATAGCAGTATCACCACAAATAACTCCCTAAGTTTCAATGAACATTCCGACATCGAAGCTTCTCTTAATGTCTTCTCCCAGTGATCATCATTTTCCAGCAAACCTCTGTCCCGGCAAGCCGCTTGATACGTCTCCTTAACCACTCCATTTATAGTTTTCAAATCTTTGAATGATGTGGGACCGCGTACGTGGTGCAATAAAATTCTTAGATAAAAGCATTCTGATTGTGACGGATGTACACCGTACACTCTTCCCAAAGCTTCATCTCTTTTTATTTCTGGATGCCCATCGACGTCTTGACCGCGCCTTCGTCTTGAAAATTTGTTATTAGCCCACGTATAATAGTGTGGAACTTCGTGGTACAACAGCGTTTTTGCAAATTCGTCGGTATTGCAGAGTTCAAAAAACGCTAATAGAGTGGTTTTGCGCGGATTTTGGGCAACTTGTCGCGCAGTTCCTGGTGTGAAAAACACCCTTTGCCCGTTTTCTAAGTGCACGGCCAAATGCACGACCGTGGGATGTCGGTCGTGGATCGGAAATTCGAGTATTCGCCAGACGGCTTCCGATGTACTTATATATCGCCCATTTAAATAATTTTCCACCTCATCATGCGGATTTCTAACGCTGAACGTGGCTTGATCGGAACCTTTATTTATATATTTACATATATATTTTATAGCCTGAACTGAATGGCAGTATTCGACGTTAATGTGGGCGTTAAATGACCTGCACAACATTGGAGAGTATGGTACAATCCATCTGTTATCTATTGTAATCGGCCTCCCTCTGATGTTTACAACTGCGACTTGACCACCATTTTCAGCATTACGACGACGATATACAGGATAACCATCCTCGCCTGTCTGAGTATCGGTGACGAATCGCCGAGGATATTTCTTTGAACATATACCGTTCTTCATACACGGTGATGATAAATTGTGCTCCCCACAAGGTCCATGGATCATGTTTTTGGTGATAATATCGAATAATATTGGGTCATCATCTTTGTTTGGTAGTTCAGCAACTATTATACTGTCTATTTCATCTGGTTGTATTTTTTGTGCAAACCAAAACAGCATATGACAGTGTGGTAGTCCGCGTTTTTGCCATTCAACACTAAGCATATGGCATTTGACTTTGCCGAATACCTCGTCTTTAGTGAACGACTTGATCATTTTCTTCATCTTTAAATGAAAAACCCTAGCAATAATGTCATGACGGTCGAAAGAACGTTGGCCAGCAAATAGCTCTTTCTTAATTTCTGGCCACTCCGGATTGCAAGTGAACGTCACAAATAAATCGGGTCTTCCATAGTTGCGTACATACGTCATTGCATCTTGGGTTTTTTCATGCATGTAACGCGGAGAGCCGGTGAAAGATGAAGGCAAGATGACATGTTGGCCAATATTTGCAGCGTTGACATTAGCATCCTGATTTATAGCGTCTCTTAAATGGATATAGTCATCAGCTCTCAGTTGTTGTTGATTGCGACTTATGTAACTTAGTCTCTCTGTTATCATTTTAGCCATCATGTCAACACAGTATTGACTAAACAAATCCCGATAATAATGAAGGGGATTAAAACTGTTGGCCCTGGTCATCAATCTATACATATAAAATTGCATACACGAAACTGTTTTATTTCGCGCTGAATTTTGTAGAGGGATAGTCAAATAATAACCATCTTCACCGTTAACAAACATCAAAGGGTATTGTAAGGGATCGTAAGCTCTGTGTAATTCAGAAACTCTTTTCAGTTGACCATCTTTGCAATGAAGGACTATATCTCTAGGTCCCTTATCTTCGTCCACCAATAATACTGCAACTTCGTTTGCTGTAGGTGAATTGTATCTTCCACGATGTTGATTTTGTGGAGTGCGGTCAGCGTGAATGATTAATTTTAAGTTTTCAGATGAAGAGTTATGTTCTAAATTGTATTTGAAACTGCGAATATAAATGTTATGACTATTTAACGACGTCTGTAAATCATTGATTAAATCGATATTTAGGTTAGGAGCAATATTAGACCGCAACGAAAGTTGGTCGGCATCAGAAATGAAATAAATTTGTAGAAACTGCGGGCTTTGCCCTGGCGAAGGGAGTAGACTACCAATTAAGTGATAAACTTGCCCTTCTACTTTAAATGTAGGCATAAAGTTTCCTTCGCGAATTTCTTTAGCACCGAATGACGTCATTTGGAAGAGTGTATTATACTTTCGTATGTTTTTTAAAAAATGCGCAGATAATAGATGATTGCCCAGTAATAGATCTTTTATTGGTTGTGGTGGTGCCTGGATATCAGGAAGAACCACTTTTCCTGCAGCACAACACATACCATTTGGTTCATCGCTCCATTTATTTGCAAAACACTTAGGACATGTTTTATTCATTTCGCCTATTTTCACAGTGTTTTGCTGAGCATAATCTATATTGGCATCGTAATTGAAGGCTGATCTATTTCCTTGGGCTATATTCCGATTACGCGCTCTGACTGTAGCTGCTCGCTGTCTTTCTGTTGCTAGGCGCTGCGAGCGCTCAGTGCTAGTCTCCCTATCCCTTGTCTCACAGACATGCTGCCTTAACTCAGATAGACGGTGCGCACGTTCAGCGCTAGTTTCTCGAGCACGGGCCCGCGTCGTCCTCACATTTTGGCTTGCGAGGCGCTGTGAGCGCTCGGAGCTAGATTCTCTAGCGCGTGCTTGCGAAATATATTCTCTATTTCTCGAGAGGCGTTGCTCATTTTCAGGGGCAGATTCTTCCGTACGGCGTACTCGATCGGCTCTTGTCTGTGATGTCTGCCGAGACAGTTGAGATTTCCTTTTAGGCATGCTCTCAACAAACCACGCACAGACTTGAAAACAATTATGAACAAAGGGAGAGCGACTCGAACACCGTCCGCCTTTACAAAACAAAACAATCGTAATATCGAATAACTCGTGTCGATTATTACGATAGAACGAAGTACGAAACTACGAACATACAAAACAAACGTACAACGAAATTACGATATTTTCGATTATGAGGTATCTATCAACAACAACAACCATGCGAACGAAACAACCGAAACCAATAACCAACTGACATGTAATTTTTAGAACTCCAACTAACGACAACGTGGGCATAATAATTCGAGAGGGTCATCAATCCACGGAAAGTCTTAACACCGCGATTCAGAAAAATGACGTCATTGCAGAACGCCATCTATGGGCAAATAGGTAAAACGTCTGCACAATGAAAGTTATGCTAGGGTCATTTTGCGTTTTAGTAATTTTATACTAGCTTCTGCCCGCGACTTCGTCCGCGGAAAATTTCTTGTTTTAACATAAGATTACACTCGATTGATATTACTGTATTTAATTTTATTAGTAAAATATTTTTTGGAATCAGATCAGTAACTTAAAAGATTACCGAAGTTCTATTTTCTGCTCAAGGTAACTTAACCCTTAGTTGCCTTTTACTTATTTTATTTATTTGTTTAAGTTAGGTATCTATTTAATTTAAAGCTTCTCTATATACAATGTTTGAGGTTGTTTTATTTTCCGGTAACAGAATAATCTGCCTTTCGGATGATCCCACTCTTGATAGACCAACATATAATTGCCCATGGGAAAAACATTCTTTTCGTAGGTCAATGCCAACCAAAGAGAATGTTTGTCCCTGGGACTTATTAATAGTCAGGGCAAATGATGTTTTTATTGGAAACTGGAGTCGTTTAAACGGTATGGGTAGGTCCGTCGGAATCATTGGAATTCTTGGGATGTGCGCCAACTGGCCAGCTCCTGGGCCGATGAGAATGGTCGCCACAATTAGGTTGTCTTTTAAATCTTTTATTAGTAGCCTTGTGCCATTGCACAGGTTAGGTGGGCTTAAATTTCTTAAAAGCATGATAGGTGTCCCGGATTTCAACAGCAGTTCGTGAGGTGGCAGACCAGATGGTTTAAGGGAATTTAAAAATTCCTGCGGATAGTGGACTGCATCCTCGATATTACACACTGTATCAATTGACTTGTAGATTTTACCATGGCCGGGAACTTTTTGTAAAATTAGATTATTGATTTCATTGACTGTATCGTTCCTTGGTGAGACGATAGCCCTTGAACAATGCCAATGAATGTCTCTATCTAGTAAATATTCGAGGTCAGGATATACTGCATCTATAAGATGCTGTAGACTGTGAACTATACGACCCAGAGTCTCATTTATAACGATTTCCGCAGAGTTAGAGTCCAAGGTTCGAGAAGAAAAAGACCCTTCTCCAATTTTGAGCAGCTGTTGTGGAAAATCGTTATCCATATTTCCAATAACGTGGACTCTCATGTTCGTACGTAAATTCAAAGTTTGGACTATACTCCATAGGGGCGATGATTTTAGACATGCCTTTATGATATCCGCACGTGTACCTCTTGTGACGACGGGAAGTGTCTGACGAAAGTCACCTGCAAACACAAAAGTGACACCACCCATGACAGCGACTGAGTTTCTCAAGTCCTTAAGTGTTCGATCCACTGCTTCAACATGAGCTCTATGACTCATGGTACATTCGTCCCACATTATCAACGACGTATTCTGTAACAATTGACCAATGGGCCCATTTTTGCGTATCGAACATACCGACTGTTGCTCCAATGAAACTGTCAATGGGAGTTTGAAGGTAGAGTGAGCAGTTTTACCGTCACTCAATAAAGTAGCCGCAATCCCAGAAGAAGCCACTGCCAAAGCTATTTTTCCGGATTGCCTAACATGTGCTAATATTAAATTAGCGAGGAATGTTTTCCCTGTGCCTCCTGGGGCGTCTAAAAAAAAAATTTTTCCTTTATTATTCGTTACGCTATCAATAATTTCATCAAAAGCCTGTTTTTGGTCTGTGACTAATTTAGGCAAATTTTCATTTACAAAAGTAGCTAATTCACTGATGTTGTGCGGATGTACCAACATTGTATCTATTGCATCATTTACAGGGCGAACTGGAGACGGTAATCCAAAGTCACTCAATGTTTTATCATTCAATGCTAAAAGTTTGTTTTCAATTTGTATTAAACCTTCATTGTACATAACATCATTAAAAGGCATGGTAAAGTCCTGATTTTGTTGTCGATTTCTATGTCTGATATCTTCACAAAAATTGTCCTTGAAGATATCCCATAGTTTTAACGGTTCAGATGGCTGACAAAATAGCAGTATCACCACAAATAACTCCCTAAGTTTCAATGAACATTCCGACATCGAAGCTTCTCTTAATGTCTTCTCCCAGTGATCATCATTTTCCAGCAAACCTCTGTCCCGGCAAGCCGCTTGATACGTCTCCTTAACCACTCCATTTATAGTTTTCAAATCTTTGAATGATGTGGGACCGCGTACGTGGTGCAATAAAATTCTTAGATAAAAGCATTCTGATTGTGACGGATGTACACCGTACACTCTTCCCAAAGCTTCATCTCTTTTTATTTCTGGATGCCCATCGACGTCTTGACCGCGCCTTCGTCTTGAAAATTTGTTATTAGCCCACGTATAATAGTGTGGAACTTCGTGGTACAACAGCGTTTTTGCAAATTCGTCGGTATTGCAGAGTTCAAAAAACGCTAATAGAGTGGTTTTGCGCGGATTTTGGGCAACTTGTCGCGCAGTTCCTGGTGTGAAAAACACCCTTTGCCCGTTTTCTAAGTGCACGGCCAAATGCACGACCGTGGGATGTCGGTCGTGGATCGGAAATTCGAGTATTCGCCAGACGGCTTCCGATGTACTTATATATCGCCCATTTAAATAATTTTCCACCTCATCATGCGGATTTCTAACGCTGAACGTGGCTTGATCGGAACCTTTATTTATATATTTACATATATATTTTATAGCCTGAACTGAATGGCAGTATTCGACGTTAATGTGGGCGTTAAATGACCTGCACAACATTGGAGAGTATGGTACAATCCATCTGTTATCTATTGTAATCGGCCTCCCTCTGATGTTTACAACTGCGACTTGACCACCATTTTCAGCATTACGACGACGATATACAGGATAACCATCCTCGCCTGTCTGAGTATCGGTGACGAATCGCCGAGGATATTTCTTTGAACATATACCGTTCTTCATACACGGTGATGATAAATTGTGCTCCCCACAAGGTCCATGGATCATGTTTTTGGTGATAATATCGAATAATATTGGGTCATCATCTTTGTTTGGTAGTTCAGCAACTATTATACTGTCTATTTCATCTGGTTGTATTTTTTGTGCAAACCAAAACAGCATATGACAGTGTGGTAGTCCGCGTTTTTGCCATTCAACACTAAGCATATGGCATTTGACTTTGCCGAATACCTCGTCTTTAGTGAACGACTTGATCATTTTCTTCATCTTTAAATGAAAAACCCTAGCAATAATGTCATGACGGTCGAAAGAACGTTGGCCAGCAAATAGCTCTTTCTTAATTTCTGGCCACTCCGGATTGCAAGTGAACGTCACAAATAAATCGGGTCTTCCATAGTTGCGTACATACGTCATTGCATCTTGGGTTTTTTCATGCATGTAACGCGGAGAGCCGGTGAAAGATGAAGGCAAGATGACATGTTGGCCAATATTTGCAGCGTTGACATTAGCATCCTGATTTATAGCGTCTCTTAAATGGATATAGTCATCAGCTCTCAGTTGTTGTTGATTGCGACTTATGTAACTTAGTCTCTCTGTTATCATTTTAGCCATCATGTCAACACAGTATTGACTAAACAAATCCCGATAATAATGAAGGGGATTAAAACTGTTGGCCCTGGTCATCAATCTATACATATAAAATTGCATACACGAAACTGTTTTATTTCGCGCTGAATTTTGTAGAGGGATAGTCAAATAATAACCATCTTCACCGTTAACAAACATCAAAGGGTATTGTAAGGGATCGTAAGCTCTGTGTAATTCAGAAACTCTTTTCAGTTGACCATCTTTGCAATGAAGGACTATATCTCTAGGTCCCTTATCTTCGTCCACCAATAATACTGCAACTTCGTTTGCTGTAGGTGAATTGTATCTTCCACGATGTTGATTTTGTGGAGTGCGGTCAGCGTGAATGATTAATTTTAAGTTTTCAGATGAAGAGTTATGTTCTAAATTGTATTTGAAACTGCGAATATAAATGTTATGACTATTTAACGACGTCTGTAAATCATTGATTAAATCGATATTTAGGTTAGGAGCAATATTAGACCGCAACGAAAGTTGGTCGGCATCAGAAATGAAATAAATTTGTAGAAACTGCGGGCTTTGCCCTGGCGAAGGGAGTAGACTACCAATTAAGTGATAAACTTGCCCTTCTACTTTAAATGTAGGCATAAAGTTTCCTTCGCGAATTTCTTTAGCACCGAATGACGTCATTTGGAAGAGTGTATTATACTTTCGTATGTTTTTTAAAAAATGCGCAGATAATAGATGATTGCCCAGTAATAGATCTTTTATTGGTTGTGGTGGTGCCTGGATATCAGGAAGAACCACTTTTCCTGCAGCACAACACATACCATTTGGTTCATCGCTCCATTTATTTGCAAAACACTTAGGACATGTTTTATTCATTTCGCCTATTTTCACAGTGTTTTGCTGAGCATAATCTATATTGGCATCGTAATTGAAGGCTGATCTATTTCCTTGGGCTATATTCCGATTACGCGCTCTGACTGTAGCTGCTCGCTGTCTTTCTGTTGCTAGGCGCTGCGAGCGCTCAGTGCTAGTCTCCCTATCCCTTGTCTCACAGACATGCTGCCTTAACTCAGATAGACGGTGCGCACGTTCAGCGCTAGTTTCTCGAGCACGGGCCCGCGTCGTCCTCACATTTTGGCTTGCGAGGCGCTGTGAGCGCTCGGAGCTAGATTCTCTAGCGCGTGCTTGCGAAATATATTCTCTATTTCTCGAGAGGCGTTGCTCATTTTCAGGGGCAGATTCTTCCGTACGGCGTACTCGATCGGCTCTTGTCTGTGATGTCTGCCGAGACAGTTGAGATTTCCTTTTAGGCATGCTCTCAACAAACCACGCACAGACTTGAAAACAATTATGAACAAAGGGAGAGCGACTCGAACACCGTCCGCCTTTACAAAACAAAACAATCGTAATATCGAATAACTCGTGTCGATTATTACGATAGAACGAAGTACGAAACTACGAACATACAAAACAAACGTACAACGAAATTACGATATTTTCGATTATGAGGTATCTATCAACAACAACAACCATGCGAACGAAACAACCGAAACCAATAACCAACTGACATGTAATTTTTAGAACTCCAACTAACGACAACGTGGGCATAATAATTCGAGAGGGTCATCAATCCACGGAAAGTCTTAACACCGCGATTCAGAAAAATGACGTCATTGCAGAACGCCATCTATGGGCAAATAGGTAAAACGTCTGCACAATGAAAGTTATGCTAGGGTCATTTTGCGTTTTAGTAATTTTATATTATCTCCGAAACTTTATGACCAATTGATATACTGTAAATGGCAAATCTTATCTGTATGATGTTCCTGTGATACTGAAATAATTTATTGTCATAAGAATTAATATTTTGTTGCTCAAATAATCAACCAAACGTAACAATGCCGAAAAAAAAATTTTTTAATGCAATAATAGAAGTATAAAAGATAAAATATAAAAGATAGAGATATGGTATCGCTGACTTTTTTGTAGAAATAATTAAGATGAACCAGGTAGCCATACATTCTTTTTAATTTTAAGCAACTGTTTAGGCAGCGCACGCAAATAATTCTGTTTTACGAGGTATTTTTTTCCGACTTGCCAGACAAAAGTTGTGATAGCTCGGTTAATATACATGTTATAGAAACAATTTATAGCCTATAGCACTCAGGAATAATGTAGCTTTCTGCCAGTTAAAATAAAATTAGAATTAGATTATGAGTTCCAGAGATTACCCCCTGCATACAAACTTACAAATTTTACCTCTTTATAATATTAGTATAGATTATCTCCGAAACTTTATGACCAATTGATATACTGTAAATGGCAAATCTTATCTGTATGATGTTCCTGTGATACTGAAATAATTTATTGTCATAAGAATTAATATTTTGTTGCTCAAATAATCAACCAAACGTAACAATGCCGAAAAAAAAATTTTTTAATGCAATAATAGAAGTATAAAAGATAAAATATAAAAGATAGAGATATGGTATCGCTGACTTTTTTGTAGAAATAATTAAGATGAACCAGGTAGCCATACATTCTTTTTAATTTTAAGCAACTGTTTAGGCAGCGCACGCAAATAATTCTGTTTTACGAGGTATTTTTTTCCGACTTGCCAGACAAAAGTTGTGATAGCTCGGTTAATATACATGTTATAGAAACAATTTATAGCCTATAGCACTCAGGAATAATGTAGCTTTCTGCCAGTTAAAATAAAATTAGAATTAGATTATGAGTTCCAGAGATTACCCCCTGCATACAAACTTACAAATTTTACCTCTTTATAATATTAGTATAGATATATAATTATGATATAAGGATACTTCTTACTACTAAAATATTTATTCAACACATATAATCTTTGAATGTATTTCTGTGTGGTGACAGAGTGAGAATACAATTCACCACACCCTCTCTTGCCTGTGTTTTGTTTTTTTTAATTATTGTCAACATTGGCAAACGAGCAAACAGTACACCTGATGGTGAGTGTCGCTGCCGCTCATGGACCTTTGCTAGGCCACTGCCTACAGTGAAGAAAGTGAAGGGAGTGTGAATGCGTGCAATGAGTTTCAGTAAAACTAAGAGCATCACCGAATCCCACCATACGCAAACAGCCTCAGAAAATTGGGCTTCCTCACCGAACTCTTGCTTACCGAACCGGGCTCTTGCTCACCAAACAAAGCGCAGTAACCAATTGCTACTACTCAGACATCGATTTTCTGCAAGAGTGTGATACTACCCCGGACGGACCCGCCCACGGCTGTAGACAGACAACTGTTAACATCATGGTCCCACCACTAATGGTGTTGTAAAAGACGACTAACTCGAACCGTCTGACCAGCGTGGTATAGTAGGTCAATTTCCCTCCCATTGTGAAGGAAGCTCAAGCCCAACATTGGGATTGTGATGATGATTGAACCTTTGAACACAAAGTATCCTCATGATAGTGTTGCATTTGTAAATGTATTTTTGTTTTATTTATATAGATGTATAAAAAACAAAATTACTAAAATATAACAAACTAAATTTTATTTACCTCAAGAGGTTGATTTATAGGTGATATCATAATGTTTCCAGGCCATGCATTATGTCCTATATATTCTCCCATATTATACTGTGGCAGCGGTATACCAGGTGGAGCATGTGTCACTTCGCCCAACATTGATACTACTCCTGCTGGACCCGTAAGTACTGGTGGGGAACTTAGTTCTGGCAATGGTTCTGCATTTGGTGGCTGAAATAACATATCATTTTTATTACTATCAACTCATTAGAGCTTCATACAGATTTGTTTTCAACTAGCTGTTATCGTCTCCTTGACATTAAATAAAAAAATGAATCAAAATAATTTGTTAAAGTTCATTTGAATTTAAAGTGATTCCAGGTTGTCTTTTGGCCAATTACAACATGTAAGAAAATATACTTTTTAATTATACCTAATGGTAATTAGTTTATTTAGGCTTATCTTCTATGATATATAATCTAAACTACAGTGTAAACTCCATGTAACGTCACTCGATTTAACGGCAAACTCTCTAAAGCGTCGAAATCAATTGGCTTTGGTTGGTTTAGCTTTTATTCCATATAATGATACACTCTATATAGCATTACACCCACTCTCAATAACGACAACATATGAACGATAAAAATACCTTTTAGTTGCTAAATTTAGTAAAAAATGCACAGCTGTGTACGTTATTTTGTCACTTAATTACCCTAGTCCGCAATAAACTCGAATGTCGGCATCATTCATACCGAACTTTCTAAGAAATTCGTTCTTTTGTTTACAAATTGGGATTACTTGCACGTGTAGACTATTGTTGACCAGGACTAATAAGAAGGAGTCGATTATCTACACGTTGTCATATGCCCAGTTGCTTACAAATTCTCAAACTGTTGACATGGCTAGTAAAAGAAAACCACTAGCTGTTTTAAGATCATTAAAAATTGCCAGTAACGTATAAAGCTAATAAATCAGCTTGGTCAACTTCTTGAAGAAGTTGTGCGAGGAAATACAGTAAATCTTCAAACCTACGTCGAAGTAGACGATTGCCTGCTTACAATGGCTCCACTCACAGTCAAAGAAATTTTGGATTCAGTGAGAAATACTGAGGATCAAGAACAAGGAGATGAAGAAGATGAGACGGATGCGCCTGAGCCTACGCCTAACATAAAAGAAGCTGAAAGTCTGGAAGCAGCTGAATTATTGGAAATTACTCCCTTTATCTTGCAAGATGCCTCAATATCGCAAGATATGAATAAGTAAAAAAAAAAAGCGTGTTAAAAATACAACAAAATTACTGGTGCAGCAAAAGACGTCAGACGAAAATAACAGAATATACACAATAGCGTTTTATGTACATAATTACTAACACTAGTCTGAAATAAACTTTTTTTTATTTCTGATTTTTCTATCTCCATTTAACGACAACTGTTTATAACGCTATCAAATGCATAGTCTCTTCAGTGTCGTTATATAGAGTTTTCACTGTAGTTGTTTCATAGAAGTTCATTATTTAGGTTAAACAAAAAAATAACAAAATTTTACTGATGTTTTCAACAGAATAATGTGCACATCTTATTCTATTGTGTAGATGGCTGTGAACTTAATTTTAACAGATACGTTTAATAGCAGTACAACAAGTTACTCCGATAATAAATACATGCTACAAAGATATAATTGGCAATAACTGATAAATATTAAAACTGTTATGACAGTTTAAAATACAATTTGTTACCAGCCCCTGCTTTGGAATAGAAGTCATAAAAACCAGGAAGCATCACGTCATAATGGATAGCAGCACTTTTTTGGGCAACTCAACTATAATCAACAACCTGCCTAACAAGCATAGTGATTATGACATTACATTTGTTTAAGGAGAAGCCTATATCCAACATTGGACTTCATTGATGATGGTAATAATAAATAGCTTTATATATATTCCTTGTGTACATGTGTATGTCACTGAGCTCCTCCTAAACGGCTGGACTGATGTTGATGATATTTTTGTATGTTCAAGGGGGTTCGAGAATGCTTAGATTTACAATTGTATGCGGTAGGTGGCGCTGCTGTCGATTTCAAGGAGAATTTCTTTTATTTTATTTGAACAGAACAACATCTGTTGCATCAGCTTATTGAATATATGTAATGCTAAAATTAAAAAATATATAAATGTCAAATATTTTTGCAATACAAAATACTCAAATTAAATATCTGTATTTTGTATCAAGGTATTGCTTTTTATTTATCTGTCACTATAATAGGTATATAATATTATTAGCTTTAGACTGTCAATTTGTCTGCTTAGAAGTCAAAAATGGTTCCGATTGTATTTTAATTGAATTTTTACTTTATTAATTTAGTTATAACATATAAATTATATTGTCCGTGTGGTGACGGAGTAAGAATACAATTCAGAACTCCCGGTCTTGCCTGCGGATGTCGTAAAAGACGACTAAGGAATATAATCACATATAACATCTATGCAAGAAAAGGAAAACTTGAACTAAAACCCGATATCAACCTGTCTAACCAGCATGGTATAGTAAGGTGGAATTCCCTCCTATTACTGAGGAAACTCAAGCCCATAAGTGGGACGTATATAAACTGAAATGGTGATGAATGATATAAATTATTATATTTAACTGTTTGAACACTTATAAAATATAACAGTCTTTATTATAGTGTAGGGGATTTAAAGGTTCAATAAACATGAAAATTGTGGTTAAAGCTGATTGATTTATCAGTCATTTAGGACAAAATATTTTATAGATATAGATTAATGAACTAACTAAAACTATCATATCAAACAAAATATTGTAATTATTTTTCTCTTTGGCTCAATATAGACTTATCTATAATTCATTCACAATTACCTATTCTATTTTTTTAAAAGACATGAGACCTTGGACAAAGGAAATAATCCTTGAACTGAAAGGAGTTTGCCAACATATCATTAACGGACAAAGGTTAGACCCAGACTCAGAACCACAATCTGTGGATACCCTTGCAGAGTACATGGAAATGGAATCCACTACACTGGCAGGTAGGTCAGTATTTAAACCACTGTGCAGTCATTCAAAAAACATCTATAATATAACATGTAGAACAAATTATCAGTTAAAATATAACATTGAATACCCAATTTACTTCATTATATCAAAATCAATGTATTATAATGATCATTTTAACATAAATCGAAGGTTCAGTATATTTAACATATAAAGCATCCATTTCAAAAATGCTACTCTATCAAATATTGTCATCATAATGACATGGGTTTTTTCAGACTACTGACTAAGAATCACAAAATAAACACAAAATAAATATTTTTCCAGCAGAAAATTACAGAAAATAGAGTACTATAGTTGTCACAAAATAAAAGGCCTGTTTTGACAGTTCACGCCCAAGAAGTTTTCTATTTTTTACCGATCGAAATGTTTTGAAGGTAATTACATTTTTCATTGACGGGTACCGCCCACTGAGCTAAGTGCTGTGGCATAACGATTTTTTTCATATTGTCCACAGACTATTAATAATCGGTTAAGGAAAAATAAATCAATCAAGATATATTTTTTAAGGCGGACTCGTACTTGGCCGGTGTTATTAATTTGAATACTAGTATTTAGACCAACTAATTACAGAATTTCACCAGCTGTGTAGTGATTTTTACTGAAAATTCGAGATGTCAATATTGACAATATGAAAATGAAATAATATATATATGGGTGACGATAGCTCAACTGACAATTTTGGCTCATCATCTTAAGAAAATGATTGACTGAAGATTCACGTTTTCTCAATATTTTTGTGATTGAGAGAATGTTATTGTAACAAAAATATTAAATGATAGAAAAATGACCATTTGTAACATTGTATCATTTCAAAATATCTACAATATCACAGTTTAAGTAAAATTTTCAAATCAAAACTTTTATCCAATGCACTTTACAATACATATTCTAATCGATTATATACTAATATAAACTTGATTCGATTTATCGTATCGAGTACGGAGTCGTATGGTGCATCACTAAAGGCATCGGTAAGACCAAGTGTCAAAACGGGCCTCTTATTTTGTGATAACTATAGTATTCAATAAAATATGATACTGTTATTCAATTTTACTGTAAGCATTGTTGTCTCAATATCTATTCCAACATTTAAATGATACTTAATATTGTTGTAATAATATATTACACGATCATATTCCTGTTGAAAATTATTATCATCAAAATACCAACCTGTACACCTGTAGTTTTTACATACATCATTCCAGGAGGTGGCCCTAAAGTAGACAAACTAGGTGGTGGAACTGACATATTCGCTGTGATATTTGATTGTGTATGGCATACACTTACTGGTACTACATTTACATGCTCTTGTGGGTCTGGTAATTGTATTTGTTGATCTTCTAATTTCAATTTTTCTAAAATTTCACCAAAATGTGATTTTTGATGAAATGTAAAAGCTGGATGGTGTAAGGCCATAGTATATAGAAGTAATATTTCTTCCAGGAGATCACCATATAAGCCCTTTAATAATCCACATTGCTCCAAACTGACCATAGCATTATACAATGTTGTAGCACACGCGAAATTACATGAGCGTAATAATGATACATATAAGGCCATTTTCCGTCGTGTTCTAGGGTCTGTGTTTGCACTACCAATATCAGCAGCCAGATCTGTCGGATTATTAGCTCTAAGTTCGGCACCACGCAACTCTTGAAAATCCCGCTTGCCCAACTCCTCTAGGTATGTGCCAATGAAACGAAGTTCAAATGGCAAACACATATTTAATAGTGTACACATTGCGTCTATGCGTTTATAGCTTTCCAATTCTTTAAACCATGATACCACGTCCTCTTTGCAAACCATTTCCAGAACACATTGATATTTTATATAAAGAATCAACCGGTCCCCTGCAGCCGAAGCGCATCCGTTGCTTATGATGTTTGGCACACGCAACTCGCGTAATAATCTGATGGTGGTAATCCAAAAATTTTCGATTGTAACATTAGTAATCAAATGGTTTTTATCTGTATTTTACAAGAACAGTACATTGGTTAGGCAACTGCAGGCAATGCTAGTAGTTTTGTCTCGTCTATTATCTATGGATAAAATGAAAAAACATAGACATAAAAGCATGCTAGACTACTAATTAGACAAAGGGATAGCCTACCAAAAACAAGACATGGAAGTGCCAAGTAAGTTAAATGAGAATTTGTGAACAAATATATATTTTAATTTAAAGTATTGATTGGCAAGCCTAATAGACAGAAAAATTCATATACATACTTTATATATATAAAGTGTCTCAATACGAGTGCTATTTCAATTTTGTGTAAACGGCTACGTGATCAAAGACGTGAAGGGGATTTACCGAACATTTTATTCCACACATAATCGCTATTTGTCATCTTATAATCCTTACTAATATTATAAATGCGAAAGTAACTCTGTCTGTCTGTCTGTCTGTCTGTCTGTCTGTCTGTCTGTCTGTCTGTCTGCTACGCTTTCACGTCTAAACCACTGGACCGATTTTGATGAAATTTGGTACAGAGATGGACTAAAGCTTGAGAAAGGACATAGGCTACTTTTTATCGCGAAAAAATGGGTATAAGGGGTTGAAATAGGGGATGACATTTTGTATGGAAATTCGTCATTTTCGATGATAGAACCACGAATCTTTGTATTAAGGCACCTGACAATAAATAAATAAGTATTCGTTCAAGCGTTTTGGAAATTTCATTTACATGGGGATGAAATTCAACCCCTAAAATATCAAAAAGCATACAGCCGAAACCACTGGGCCTAGAAACGTATTTTTTTTTTACACCATCGTATTTCTTGGGGTACACGAGCACTAGCAAGGGATTTTTGGAAATTCACCCCCTTAAGGGGGTGAAAAACATATAGTCTTTCACGTCTAAACCGATTTTGATGAAATTTGGTACAGAGATGGACTAAAGCTTGAGAAAGGACATAGGCTACTTTTTATCGCGAAAAAATGGGTATAAGGGGTTGAAATAGGGGATGATATTTTGTATGGAAATTCGTCATTTTTGATGATAGAACCGTGAATCTTTGTATTAGGGCACCTGATAATAAATAAATAAATATTCGTTCTAGCGTTTTGGTAGTTTCACTTACATGGGGATGAAATTCAACCCCTAAAATACCAAAAAGCATACAGCTGAAACCACTATGCCTAGAAACGTATTTTTTTTTACACCATCGTATTTCTTGGGGTGCACGAGCACTAACAAAGGATTTTTGGAAATTCACCCCTTTAAGGGGGTGAAAAACATATAGTCTTTCACGTCTAAACCGATTTTGATGAAATTTGGTACAGAGATGGACTAAAGCTTGAGAAAGGACATAGGCTACTTTTTATCGCGAAAAATGGGTATAAGGGGTTGAAATAGGGGATGATATTTTGTATGAAAATTCGTCATTTTTGTTGATAGAACTGTGAATCTTTGTATTAAGGCACCTGATAATAAATAAATAAATATTCGTTCTAGCGTTTTGGTAGTTTCACTTACATGGGGATGAAATTCAACCCCTAAAATACCAAAAGCATACAGCCGAAACCACTGGACCTAGAAACGTATTTTTTTTACACCATCGTATTTCTTGGGGTGCACGAGTACTAGCAAAGGATTTTTGGAAATTCACCCCTTTAAGGGGTTGAAAAGCATATAGCCTTTCACGTCGAAACCGATTTTGATGAAATTTGGTACAGAGATGGACTAAAGCTTGAGAAAGGACATAGGCTACTTTTTATCGCGAAAAAATGGGTATAAGGGGTTGAAATAGGGGATGACATTTTGTATGAAAATTCGTCATTTTCGATGATAGAACCACGAATCTTTGTATTAAGGCACCTGACAATAAATAAATAAGTATTCGTTCAAGCGTTTTGGAAATTTCATTTACATGGGAATGAAATGCAACCCCTAAAATATCAAAAAGCATACAGCCGAAACCACTGGGCCTAGAAACGTATTTTTTTTTTACACCATCGTATTTCTTGGGGTACACGAGCACTAGCAAAGGATTTTTGGAAATTCACCCCTTTAAGGGGTTGAAAAGCATATAGCCTTTCACGTCGAAACCGATTTTGATGAAATTTGGTACAGAGATGGACTAAAGCTTGAGAAAGGACATGGGCTACTTTTTATCGCGAAAAAATGGGTATAAGGGGTTGAAATAGGGGATGACATTTTGTATGGAAATTCGTTATTTTCGATGATAGAACCACGAATCTTTGTATTAAGGCACCTGACAATAAATAAATAAATATTCGTTCAAGCGTTT
The DNA here is from genome assembly GCA_032191425.1 of Lymantria dispar. NCBI lineage: Eukaryota > Metazoa > Arthropoda > Insecta > Lepidoptera > Erebidae > Lymantria > Lymantria dispar. Next base: position 16,559,077 of record CM063446.1, on the reverse strand, counting down.
TGGAAATTTCATTTACATGGGGATGAAATTCAACCCCTAAAATACCAAAAAGCATACAGCCGAAACCACTATGCCTAGAAACGTATTTTTTTTTACACCATCGTATTTCTTGGGGTGCACGAGCACTAACAAAGGATTTTTGGAAATTCACCCCTTTAAGGGGGTGAAAAACATATAGTCTTTCACGTCTAAACCGATTGTGATGAAATTTGGTACAGAGATGGACTAAAGCTTGAGAAAGGACATAGGCTACTTTTTATCGCGAAAAAATGGGTATTAGGGGATGATATTTTGTATGAAAATTCGTCATTTTTGTTGATAGAACTGTGAATCTTTGTATTAAGGCACCTGATAATAAATAATCCTTACTAATATTATAAATGCGAAAGTAACTCTGTCTGTCTGTCTGTCTGTCTATCTGCTACGCTTTCACGTCTAAACCACTGGACCGATTTTGATGAAATTTAGTACAGAGATGGACTAAAGCTTGAGAAAGGACATGGGCTACTTTTTATCGCGAAAAAATGGGTATAAGGGGTTGAAATAGGGGATGACATTTTGTATGGAAATTCGTCATTTTCGATGATAGAACCACGAATCTTTGTATTAAGGCACCTGATAATAAATAAATAAGTATTCGTTCAAGCGTTTTGGAAATTTCATTTACATGGGGATGAAATTCAACCCCTAAAATATCAAAAAGTATACAGCCGAAACCACTGGGCCTAGAAACGTATTTTTTTTTTTACACCATCGTATTTCTTGGGGTACACGAGCACTAGCAAAGGATTTTTGGAAATTCACCCCTTTAAGGGGTTGAAAAGCATATAGCCTTTCACGTCGAAACCGATTTTGATGAAATTTGGTACAGAGATGGACTAAAGCTTGAGAAAGGACATGGGCTACTTTTTATCGCGAAAAAATGGGTATAAGGGGTTGAAATAGGGGATGACATTTTGTATGGAAATTCGTCATTTTCGATGATAGAACCACGAATCTTTGTATTAAGGCACCTGACAATAAATAAATAAATATTCGTTCAAGCGTTTTGGAAATTTCATTTACATGGGGATGAAATTCAACCCCTAAAATACCAAAAAGCATACAGCCGAAACCACTATGCCTAGAAACGTATTTTTTTTTACACCATCGTATTTCTTGGGGTGCACGAGCACTAACAAAGGATTTTTGGAAATTCACCCCTTTAAGGGGGTGAAAAACATATAGTCTTTCACGTCTAAACTGATTTTGATGAAATTTGGTACAGAGATGGACTAAAGCTTGAGAAAGGACATAGGCTACTTTTTATCGCGAAAAAATGGGTATAAGGGGTTGAAATAGGGGATGATATTTTGTATGAAAATTCGTCATTTTTGTTGATAGAACTGTGAATCTTTGTATTAAGGCACCTGATAATAAATAAATAAATATTCGTTCTAGCATTTTGGTAGTTTCACTTACATGGGGATGAAATTCAACCCCTAAAATACCAAAATCATACAGCCGAAACCACTAGACCTAGAAACGTATTTTTTTACACCATCGTATTTCTTAGGGTGCACGAGTACTAGCAAAGGATTTTTGGAAATTCACCTCCTTAAGGGGTTGAAAAGCACAAGTAACCCTGCTCCGGTGGTCGGTCCAACGACGAAGGCGACGTGGTGTTCGGGTGGGTTGTGGGTGTTGCGTGCTTACTCCCCTCTGTCGCCCCGGACGGAGTGGTGCGAGGAACGCGCCGACCGCAGTCCACCCCCAAAAAAAGGGGATTGAAAAGCATATAGTCTTTCACGTCGAAACCACTTAACCGATTTTGATGAAATTTGGTACAGAGATGAACTAAAGCTTGAGAAAGGCTACTTTTTATTGCGAAAAAATAGGTATAAGGGGTTGAAATAGGGGAAAGTATTTTCTTTTTACGTCGTCTTATTTCTTGGGGTACACGAGCACTAGCAAAGGATTTTTGGAAAATCACCCCCTTAAGTGAGTGAAAAGCGTATAGACGAAACTCTTGGAGCTAGGAACGTAAAACTTTCTATGCAATTCTCTTTCCTTTGTTTTAAGTGAGCTCTAAGAAATTATTTTATTAAAATCAACTCCTAAAGGGGTGTAAAATATATAGCCGAAATCATTAGGCCTAGAAACATGGAATTTTGTATAAAGTTGCCTTTCTTGGGGGAAGAGAGATTTTTGCAATTTTAGCCCTAAGGGGGTGAAAAGCATTTAACCGAAATCACTGAGCCTAGGAAGGATCATTTTAGTACACGGTTGGCTTTCTTGGATTACCCCCAGATTTTCTTAGTGCTCACTTACCAAGCACTATGAAAATAATTTTGGCAAGGATAAGCGAGCTCTAACAAAGAATTTTTGGCAATTCAACCCCTAAGAGGGTGAAAGCGTATAGCCAAAGATACCGGGCCTAAGAATGTGAAATTTTGTATACCGATCGGTTATTTGTGGTAAGCACGCACTAAGAAACAATTTTGGGCTGCCCCAAAAGGATAAAACGCATATAGTCGAAGACACCCAGCCAATGATATATCATCATTATCTTGCTCTTATCCTAATTACTTTGGATCGACGCAATATGTAGGTAGGGTACCTACTACTGCCATCATAGATATATTGCAAAGGTTCTAGCAACATTTTATGACCTGGCCGACATTGTTGGCCAGACGGCATCACCAATTGGTCCAGGTCGATGTAAATCTTTGTCTTAGTAGTATTTTGCGACACCCACGAACAATGAAAACGTGGTAATATTTCTAGCAGCTACCAGACAGTAAGTTACAATCAAAATATTATTACAATTTTCTATCTCTACAAATAAATAAATTTGAAGCGTCTGTTTGTCTATCAAAATAATAGGTTTTATTTATGCTCACACAATACGGTCCAATTTTTTTTGTCTGTCTGTCTATTCGTTACAGGTAATCTTCAAAATGGCTGGACCGATATTGATTATATTTTACCATCAGGTCTACCAGTCGTACATAAGGAATAACTTAGACTATTTTATCTCAGGCTATATTTTATCCCGGTGTGGATGAATTAAGTCGATTTTAAAATTATTTCACTAATGGAAAGCTATTTTTAAGCGAGTAACATATTTAAGCTATTTTTATTCCGATATTTCTACGGGATCGGGTACAATGCCGGTGAAATCACGGGAATATAATGGTTTAAAAAATTAATTCACTAATGAAAAGCTATATTATCAGTGAATACCATATAAAGGCTATTTTCATCCCGGTATTTGCCCAGGAACGACAACTATACCGGGGGATGTTGACTAATTTTTAAAATTCTTTCACCAATGGAAAGCTACCTATGTTGTCAGCGAGTAACATAGGCAATTTATATCTCTGATATTTCTGGGATTTATATATTTTTTTTTACCCATGTAAATTTATAATATCAGCAAGTTACATAGGCATTTTTTATCTCAGTATTGGCATGGGAATGGGGTCTACGTGAATGAAACTGCGGGTGTTTGATTGATATAATTTTTTTTTTTCACCAATGGAAAAGTACGTTATCAGAGACTAAAGAAAGGCCACAATACCATCGTATTTGCACGGCAATCTGAACTACAAGGCTGGAAGTAATATTCAAATGTGAAAGTTTGTGAAGATATTTGGATGTTTGTTACTCAATCACGCTTAAACTGTTGAGCAGATTTGGATGAAAATTGACACGTAGATAGAGTATTTCTTAAATTAAGAAATGTAATACTTTTTATGTCGATAATATTCTTTGCGATAATAGTTCAATATGCAAGTAAATTTTTACGCGGGCGAAGCCGCGGGCAAAAGCTAGTGCATTATAAATATCATAACTTTCTCAAACAATACACGTTTTATTTTTATACTAAATAGTGCACTCTTATAGATACATTCGATTTCAAACAAGAGAAAAAGAACCATCATATCCATTAAATTAGACCAGCAAAGGGTGAAAATTTAATTTATTTTTAATTGAATAATAGTAGTTAACATCGTTTTAATATTTACTTGTAGTGCCCGACCGAAATTTCAGTTTCGGTTTCGGCCTAGTTTCGGCCAAAAAATGGGTTTCGGCTTAGTTTCGGTTTCGGCTGATAATCGAGCCAAAACTAAAACTGAATTCGTGCGTTTTCGTTTTGCGCTAGGACATGCTCGGTAGACGAAGTGCAAGAGACGAAATGTAACTTTACCGTGCTCATAGTCATATCATAAATTTAATTTTTTCGTTTGAGTCTGCGCTTCGCGAATTTCGCAGTTTGAGGTAATCACTTCAAAACAGGTATATTTTAATTCACTATTTATGTGATGTAGTTCTTAAATTATCGAAAACATTTTTTTATCTTCGCAATTTTTTAGAAAGAAGGCAAACATAAGAGTGGCTTATCACTTAGGTTTATTATATCGGCGGCACGGGGTGCTTACCTTCCGACTGGTGTTGACAGTTGACAGGTGTTGACGAGGAACAGTTGCTTCGCCAATTACCTGCACACGGTCGTGAGGAGGAAGAGCACGTTGAGCACACTGAATGAACTCATCGCAATCATCGGTGTCGATCTGACACTGCTGACCATCGCTAGGGAGATGCTCGGCAGCGTCAGAAACTGGGACGTAGTCGGAGCCTTCTGTGGGGTGGTCATCTCGTGGAAAGAAGTGGCGGAGCGGGTGTGGGAGGAATGCCTCCAGGACGACACGTTCCACCGCCAGTGATTCTGGCGAACGATTGATTGATTTTTGATTGATTTGATTGATTGATTGATTGCCCGAACCCAAACCCGTGATAAAAGCTATGCAATAACTTAAAAGATTTATTATAAGTATAAATTATTTTGTTCTTATATTTTAGTTTAGTAAGTTTTATTTATGTTTATATTAGTAAAGAGTAAAAGAGTAAAAACTGACTGATTATGATAGATATATTTATTTTTGAAGTGAAACTTCTAATGCGACTTCCAACAAGGTTGCGTTAAACGTTTAACGCTATGGGAATAGAAAGAGACAGCGAGAGTGAATGCGTGGCACTCAAATGCATGCGCGTAGTATACCTGTTACAGGCCACTGCGAGTGTTAAGAACAAGTAGCGTCCAATATTTTTTACCATTTTTATTTATTTTCTTTTTTTTTATATTGACAAAAACAGGTGGCACCATAGAAGTCTCACTTCTGATATGCTTATTTTATACGCACGTTCTTTTTTTTTTCCTATAAAATATTGACCTTATAATTTACACAGAAGTTTTGGTTTCGGCCGAAACTGAGACTAAAGCCGAAATTCAGTTTCAGTTTCAACCGTAAAAAGTAGTTTCATTTGCCCAGTTTTTATGACACCATATTTGGGTGTTTGCCTGGTACATAATTTGATGTTGACTCTCCTGATTAAAACTAAATGATAAACTTATTTAAACTTTTGTTTGATACAGTAGAAACTATACCTAATACTAGAGACTAAAAAATTAAAATGATTATGGAGGTTATATATGTACATGGTGACATTTATGTCGTCTTACAAAAGCAGGCCAATTAAAATATCCAGTATCTACTATACATTCGTACCATCAACACTCATACACACAAAAATGAAAAAGCGAACTCATCATACAAAAGCACATCCTTCATAATTCAATTCATTAATGTTATTTATATTGTTATCATTCTTATTGTAAGTTATTTTATTCCTTTTTCTTTTTTTCTTTTCTCTCTTTTTTTGTTATTTTTCTTTCTTATATATTTGAGGAAAGGGGTTTTCTGAAAACCAGCCCTGCATAATTTGTATGCAGCACAATGCTGAGCATTCCCCTATTATAAAAATAAATTAAAAACATGTATTATAATTATTAGTTATTATGTGACAATAAATGCTATTCTATTCTATAAATAATTACTAGTTAAAATAGTAAGGAAACAGCATGTAGCGAGCGCGTAGGTACTTAACACAGCTGTTGTACTATGTAGGTACTATGAGCACTTTACCACGCCGCCCGCGCGGATCATTCATATTACAACTTAGAAAAAGTTCGATTGTCAATTCGTAAAATTCTACCATAATCTACCTACGTCCTTTTCAGAAATACCACTACGTATTCAGTAAGTGCGGAGTCCAATTTTTCCTTAAAACTTACTACGCACTTAGGACCGTCAGAAACAATTATTTAAAGTGTTAGTGAGAGGCTTGGTATCTACTAGTCTACTAGTAGGTCATTATTTCAATAAAGTAAATTGGTTCAGATGTATTTAGATAAAATGGAATTAGCTATTTACACTATTTACACATAATTGCGAATAAAGTATCAAGAATAGGTTTATAAGAATATCGTTCTACCAATATTGAAAGAACTGTTCAAATTGCTCACCCTTTTTTTGTCTATGCATAAACGACCATTTGTGTACCATTTGTACGTACTCGTACGATATTCGTATTGATAATGTCTATTAGACATTTCGTAACAACACAAACACACAACGATGTCGTGAAATATGTAATTACTTGTAAGGAAATTGTAAGTTCATGCGCACGACCTTTCACTTTCGTCCGCCGGTGGATACTAAAACAATTGGCGGCCAATCGGGAATCGTCAAGGATACCTGGGTAGGTAGGGATTACGCTTTGTAAAAGCCGTCCACGTGGACTTCGTAGCTATGATTGGCTAACGAAATGCCGCATGATTTCTTTTGTTTAAAATGTAAACATGATAAACAGGCTGTTACAAAATATTAACTTTATTATTTTTTTATAACTACCACTATTGAACATCTAAATATGTTAGATATGTTTCTTAGGTCAGATACTGTTATAGTTTTTTTTTTGTAAGACGATAAAAAGTCACCGTTATTATAAATAATATCATATCGTTACTAAAATTATTTAATAACTAAAAACGTATCCTAGGTAACAATGTAATATGTTCTTAAGAAGAAAAAAATTAAAGAAGGTTGGTAGGGAATGTCCATGAAGTATATAACATTTCTCCCTATTTACATCTCTTCAATGAGACGGCGAGGTGGTTTGGTATTCGCATGCTACTTCTGAAACCCATTGGGCTTTTACATGAGGTGGCAGGTGTTGTAGTCGGTTGTTCTGGGCGCTCCCGTATTGTCGAGGTGGCTCGTTCAGGCGGCGCTATTGTTACTGGTGCGTTAGGTGTTTCAGATGACGTTTCTGGTGTTTGGAAAGGTGTGGATTGTGGAGTTTGTTGTATATCACTCGGTCTTATGTGATCAGCATGTCTCCTTTTTAATTATATGCCATCTGGTGTTCTTATAATATATGAATATTTGTGAGTACGTTTTTCAATAATAGCTGGTTTCCATTTTGCATCTTCCTTTGTTCGCACCAGGACGTAGTACCTGGTTGGTAATTTAGTGCCATTTGATCCCCTAATATATTAGCTTTGACTTCTTGATGATGAAGTCTTTTTCTCGTGCTTGGTCGGGCGTTGTCTAATATGTTGTTGAGTTGTCTTCCAAACATCATTTGGGCTGGTGACTTTAGAGTGGTGTTATGTGGTGTCTTTCTATAACTAAAAAGGAAACTTCGTAGTCTCTCTGTTAAATCGTTACGCATGTAAAGTTCACTTGCCATTCTGGTTTTGAATGTTCGTACTAGGCGTTCGGCCAATCCATTGATGCGTGGGTGATAGGGCGAATATTTTATGTGGGTAATGCCTCTGTTCCTGCAATATGTTTTAAATATGTCAGATGTGAATTGAGGACCGTTATCAGAAACTATTATTTGTGGTAGCCCAAATGTCGTAAAAATATCCTCAAGTTCACTACAAAGTTTGTCAGCAGTGATTTTGATCATAGGTTTTACTTCTATCCATTTAGATAATGCATCGCATAGAACCAGCCAATATTTACCGAGGAATGGTCCAGTGAAGTCAATGTGGATTATTTCCCATACGTTATTTGGAATTGACCAAGAAAATATTGGTAGTTCTGGATTGTTAGGCCTATTTTCGTGACATCCTGAACATGTTTTCACGTAATTGTTGATATCTTCTTCAATAGATGGCCACCAGATATAGAAACGTGTTAATGCTCTCATAGCTGATATTCCTGGATGACCCCTATGAATGTATTTTAATGTTAACTTTCTCATAGATGTTGGTATGATAATTCTGCCTTCCCACATTATGATGTTGTTCTCTATCAGACAATTCGTTTCTCTTCTTAAAATATGTTTGTATGGTATTATCATCATACTTATAAGTGTGCCAATGTGTCTTTATATATTGTATTTGTATATGTACTTTCATCAGCGTTGCATCCCTTTTAGTTTGTTCTTTGTTTGTTTCTTCGTTAATAGCTATCTCATTTATCATTGATGTATTTAATTTTTTAACGATTTTGTTATTTGAATATTCTGCTTGAGTTGGTTGTTCGTTAGGATTTGGTAGTCTAGATAGTGGATCGGTAAGTATATTATTTTTACCTTTTGTATATTGTATATCTTAATCATAACTCCCAATTACCAAAGCCCAACGGATAAGCCTATTGTTGACCAGCTTCAGCAAATTTCTATTAGTTCCAAGTAAATGAATTAATGGTTTGTGATCAGTTACTAATGTGAATTTTAACCCACGTAGAAACTGATCAAATTTTTTAATTCCAAAAAATATCGCCAGTGCTTCTCGATCAATGACTGAATAATTACTTTCAGCTTGTTTTAACTTTCTTGATGCAAATGCGATTGGTCTATCGCTCCCTTTAATTTTATGATATAATACAGCTCCAATTCCTTTTTCAGATGGGTCACATGCTGGAAAAAGGGGTAGTTTCTCGTTGAAGGAAATAAGAAACTTGGATGTTGTGATACACTGTTTGGTTTTCTCAAATATTGTGTGTTCATTCTCTGTCCATCTCCATTTTTGTCTGTGTCCTGTTAAAGTATGCAACTCTGCGCAAGTGCGGTGTAGGTTTGGTATAAATCGCTCGTAAAAATTTAGTAACCCTAGAAAAGATCTTAATTCTTTTATATTATTAGGCGGTGGTGCATTAAGGATGGCATCAATTTTTGATTGTGTTGGTTTAACGCCACATTTATTGATTACATGCCCAAGGTATTCTATCTCGTTTTGCAGAAAGACACATTTCTTTAGATTAACTTTCATTCCGGCTTTATTCAGTCTTTCCATGACTTCTGCTAATATTTTTAAGTGTTCATTGTCGTTTATTCCCGTTATCGCTATGTCATTGAAATATTTTGCTATGTTACGAATATTATCTAACAACTCCTCGAGGTAACGTTGAAAAATTGCTGGTGCTATAGTAATTCCAAATGGCATTCTATTGTATTGATAATAACCTTTGTGAGTTGATATGGTTAACTATTTTTTTGATTCTGGTGCTAATTTAAATTGTTAGTATGCGTCTTTTAAATCGATTTTAGAATATTTCTCTCCTTCTGCAAGACGCTGTCTCAAGTGGTCAAACTGTACCACAGTGAGTGAAGATGTGTTACTAATACTGGATTGATAGTAGTACGATAATCTCCGCATATTCTTATCTTACCATTAGGTTTTACAATATTGACAGTTGGCCCACTCGATGGGTGTCGTGTTTGGGTCAACTTTTTCAATAATTCCCTCTTTTGGTAATCGCTCAAGTTCTGCTTCGATGTTTTCCGAATACTTAATTTTATTCGTCTTGCAATTATATGTTTTGGCACAGTTCCAGGTTTAATATGGATATTTACCTCATAGTTCTTCACTTCCTCCAGTTTGTCATTAAAGAGATCTTTGTTTTCGCTGATTATTTGTTTGAGTGATGTTGCCTGAATTTTGATTGAATATACGGTTTTGGGGAAAGTCATATTGAACATTTCACACCATTATAGTCCAAACAGCCATGCTGTTTGGACTTGCATTTTTTATTACGACAACAGGTCAAATTTGTTGTTTTTCTTGTACCTATACTTGTACATCTGTTATTTATGCCTTTAGGTTTTAATATATAGTTACCATAGGCACGTAGTTTTGGCCCAATCGTTAATTCCGGAGCTCCAATCTTTTTCCAAAATGCCGTGCTTATAATAGAATAAATTGAGCCCGAATCCCAGTCCATAGTACATTTGCATCCATTTATATAAGAATCAATTTTTTTGCATCGTAAATTGTTATGATTAATTTTACATACGTTTGTATCATTATCGCTATCATTATCACTATCATCATCAGAATAACTGTCTATCTGTCTATTTGTTGTAGAGTTTTTGTATCTTGTTGATATTAAGTTGTTTACGTTATGTTTATTAAATGTTCTTGTGCCCTGTCTAGTTGCAATGTATGCTCTTCCAGTTTTCAAACAGCAACTTTCGAAATGACCTTTGGTTTTACATGCTTTACAACTATAACCTCTTGCTTCGCAATCAGTAATTTCATGTTTATCTAGTCTACCACATCTTTTGCATTGATTTTTGGTAAGGACACGTTGTCTGTAAGAACTGGTAGGACTGTTTTGTTTTATTCGTTGTATTATTGAGTGATTTATGTTAGCATTTTTTTTGTGGTGGGCTGGTGGGCTGCGGTCGGCGCGCTCCTCGCACCACTCCGTCTGGGGTGACAGAGGGGCGTAAGCACGCACACCCGCAACCCACCCGAACACCACGTCGCCTTCGTTGTTAGGCCGACCACCGGAGCAGGGTTACTTGTCATCAGTGGTCGGCCCGACGGAATACCCCCTATTTAGGGTATCCTCCCATCGACCGACATCCCCCCCCTCGGGGAGGACATCGGTCTTTCCTCACGCGGTCGGCCTCTCGACGGGTGACGGACTAACTCCCCGGTCACGTCACCCGCGGTCTTGGCTAGGGCGATATGGCACGCAGGTAGTCGCGCCGCCCCAGTCGCCGACGGCGGGTCGCTTCGTCGAGGCTGTGCTCCTCGCGCGTGAGACCCGCCGCCTCCTTCTGCAAGATCACTGCCTCGCAGAAGGCTGCGACCGCGTCCTAGTTCCTGATGATGCCGAGCATCTCCCTAGCGATGGTTGGCAACGTCAGGTCGGCACCGATGATTGCGACGAGTTCACGACGCTGTTCCGCCCAAGCGGCACAGACCTCGAGCGTATGCTGCGCCGTGGTGGTAGGACGGTGTACTCTCCCTCCTAGCGACCGTGTACAGGTACTTGCCGAAGCATCCATGCCCCGTTAAGACCTGTATCAGTCGGAAGGAGAGCACCCCGTGCCGCCGTTCCAACCACTGCATCAGCACCGGCCGGAAGGCCTCCACGGTCCAGACACCGTATCGAGGCCTCTCTAGCCGGATTTTATGTTAGCATTATCGTCTTCAGCTAGTTCTCTAGATTGTGAAATTGCAAATATTTGTTCGAATTTAACTTCTATAATTTGCCCATTGCAGTCGCGATCTTGCAATTCTGGCCACCTTTGTTTTAAATTTATTTCTAGTGTTTCATGATTAAGGCCCGTTGCAAAACGGTCACGAAGTTGCTATTCTAAAAATTGGCCTTCGTAGCCACAATCTTTACTTAGTTCTTTTATTTTATTACCATAAGTTTCCATGGACACACCTTCTTTTCTAGTGCAGTTCCAGAAATCTGTGAGTGCATTATACATAGTATTTTTCTTTGAATAAAAACTACATAGTTTGGCTTTTAACTCCTCATAAGTGAGTTCTTCGAATGTGTTAATAAATGATGTTTTAATTTTGTGAAAAATATCCGGTGGTAGACAAGTTACAAATAAATCTTTTTCTATTTCCCTGCCGTAAATATTACATTTTTCTTTAAAATATTCTATAAATTCATTTACCGATGTTGTATCTGGATTGAAATTATCGTTTGAGAAATTACAAATTTTTTTGCTGGTTGAATTATCGTTAGCGTTAGACTTTTTAGAAGGAGGTGTTTGTTGAACTGCTAAAAGTCCTAATATTTTTGTTAATTGTTGTTGTTGTTTCATGAATTCTTTAAATTGAGTTGAATCCATGTTAAAAATTTAAAATTGTCGCTAATATTATAAATTAATATCATATCGTTACTAAGATTATTTAATAATTAAAAACGTATCCTAGGTAACAATGTAATATGTTCTTAAGAAGAAAACATTTAAAGGAGGTTGGTAGGGAATGTTCATGAAGTATATAACAACCGTGTATATAGGTTTTAATAAGTATAATATGATTCTTAAAGTTTATTTTAAGTTACATGTAGTTTAATATAAATCGAAAAGTAAAAGTTTCTATATAAATTGTCACTGATCGATTTTCTAAAAGTCGAGCCATTATTTTGCTACTTACAATTAACGGTCTTGATCCTTTGACAATGAAAACTTATACATACTCTTCTTCGATGTAGGTAACCAAAGCCTTGGACAAGGTATGGTACAATGGCCTTTATTTCACTCTATTCCAACAAAGAATTCCTCACTACCTTCGTACTGATCGTAAGAGAGTTTTTAACCGACCGTAGCGTCCGTTACAGAATAAAAGGAACAGTAGCTTTCTCGTACCCGATCTGAATTAGTTCAGTTATTTCTCTCCACAAGGTTTGGTTATTTCGCGCCTTTTATTCGCGCCGTACACCAGAGATATCCCCAAAACTAAGTACGTCCAGTCAGCCTCCTGTGCAGACGACATGGCTATATTTACGTCTGGACATAACCCAGGCGTCGTTCCTCGTCGTCTGCAATTCGTAGCTACTGCCCTCAATAACTGGTTACAGAAGTAGAGAATCGATATCAAACCGAAAAGTCGGTTTTGCAGGAAATGAACGCTGGGCGGACGCCCAGCATCCGCGTCTTAGGCAAGCGTCAGCAGAACTCAAAACATATCCACAGTGCGTTCGCATGCAGCATTCGTTGATACATAGCCTACTTATGCGCAAGACTAAACTGTCGTTAAAATATAAAATGAAACTTTTAAATTAAACACTGCCTGCATACGTCCATTGTATAGTATTCGCTCATGTTAGGCCACACAGGATCCATAGGCTACAAACACTTCAGAATAGGTTCATGCATAAAGCTACGGGCGTACTCTGGTTCATGTGTAAAGCTTCAGGCGTATTGTTGTTCATACACAATGCCAATCTACACATGTACTTGCAGTTACCGACCATCATATGAAACAATACAGACGTAATGATTTCTGATGTTTACGCGAGTAACAGTACAGAGTACACATTGTAAAATAAAACTACGTATTTTATCGCGATTGTATTTGATTTATGATTGCCCAACGTTTCGAACACTTTACAGCATTCGTGGTCACGGGCGGACTAAGATGTCTGACGTCCAAACAAGTCATCATAATTACAGATGTTTATAATTATCTACACCCTACAGAAATCAATTATTAAATAGTACTACTTAGTTTGTGATTATTAAATTTTGACCCACATTTTGGTACAAATTTATTACCAGTACAAGAAGAAAATGAATCGATATGAAAAAAATATATTGTTTATGATTATATAGTAATTATTAAACATTAAAATTGTAATAATTATTATGACAATTTGTTAATTTAAACCTAACAAATCTAATATACTACCCTAATTCTGCCATAACACACCCCAACCCCTTAATAGTCGCCGCAACTACACCTCGTCCCGGATTTTAAAGGCTTATCGGCCGACACTTGTTCTCGATGAACCCGACGACGAGATCACTAAAATAGCTTAAGGGGGTATTCTGGTGTAGAAATTTGAAAAATCGATTTTTTTTTTTGCATTTTTTTCAAAGTTTAGACCTTCAAAAATATAACCTTAAGCGGGTTTTCCAAAATTCGAGTTATTTTCGGAGATACAGCGGATTTTGTGACGTGGCGTCTAAGCTAGCGGAGCGGAGCGAATCACACAATGAACGGCAGATGTTGCCGGACAACTTGAGGACTCGTTCTTTCCAGAAATTCTTTTGTAAGGTTTTTGCGAAATCTGAGTTATTCTATCGAAATTGTTTCTCAAACTTCAAACGCGTTTTTCTCAAAACTACTTTTTTTGAGGTGGTTGTCATGATAAGCTCAAGTTCTACTTTACCGATTCCTTTGAAATTGTTAGAAAACTTTTGTTATACATCTCTCTATCGCTCCTGCCTTGGATTTTGAAAAATTTCTACTTGAAGTATTTTTAAAAATTCGAAAAGGTCAAAAAAAGAGGGTACAAAAAAAAAATTTTTTTTGTTGTCGCCATTTTGTTAACTTGTGTTTTTTTTCTTTGGCAAAGGTCAATCCGATAGCGACATCTTTACTGATGGGGAATTTTTTTAATTTTTTTGTTTTAGATCACTACAAGGGTTGAAATCATGTCAACCAGGGAGCACCATTTTTTTGTAGGCCCCACTCCACCGGCCTGTAATTTGAAGATTTTTTATTTTTTTTATTTTTAATGTTTTTTTATATTCTTCAATTGACAATAAAAATTATAACAAACAATGGATAGTAAAGATGTTTTTCATTTGTTTTTAATATCCGTTTGAAAAATACCTAAAATTTAGGCGTCTACACCAGAATACCCCCTTAAGAGGTCCGCATAGGTATAGTAAACAGTAAAATGTGGTGCCGTCCTCGCCGTTGATGTGTGAAACCTTGCCTCATAAATATTCAACTAATCTAACGTGAGACCATCCTCATTGCTCTTAGTAACATTCTAAACCGAGGTCTGTACCCTTGGACCCCGTTGCTTAAATATTTTTGTTGAGAGCCCTCTGCACTTCTACCACTCACAGCCATTTAAAGCTAGTCCTAGTCCAAAAATAGCTAAACCTAGTCCAAAAATAAAGATTATCCCTAGTTTTTTTCTTTAACTATATTCTATAAGTTGCTGAAGCACATAATCCTAAAGTACGTATAAATACAAAGAAGATTTAAATCAACAGTTTACTTTTCGTTCTTTGTACACCTACATAAATAATAATAATTTCTTGGTCTCAACTCCTCGGGTTCAAATACAAAACCAACATAGTATTTTCAGTTACGTGCTTATGCTAATAGAACAAGAAAGAATATTATTTTAGTTTATAGAAATAACTGAACCATCACAATAATATTTTAATATAATTCAATGCTTTCCTCTAGCTTCACTAGCGCTGACTAATTTCATAAATAGATAGCTTACATACACAACTTTGTGACATAGATTTTTCATCTGTGTTCATTCGTATATACACTGTGGTATTTAGAGTTACTCGGCAAATTTTGACAATAGTTTGTTGGAGATATTTTGTGTTCTCATTGTCGAGGATTTTAAAATAATATTATATAGCCCTTGGGTCAATAGTTGTACAAATAAATCAATCGGGCTAGTTTTGAAATGGCTCCTGTAGAAGATGTAGAAATGAAGAGTGTGGAAAGTCCTGCAACTGCAAGTGATGCTGAAACGCCAGAGGTGAAAAAAGATGCTGATGTTCTAACTGTTCAAGATCTAAGAGAACATGTTAAGCAAATAGATAAAGCCGTTACGTCTAAGGAACCAAGGTTTGCTATGCGAGTTCTGAGATCTTTACCTAATACAAGAAGAAAATTGAATGGAAATGTTTTGCGTGCAATAATAAACCAGCTTTATCCAGCTGGAGCGGAGAAGGATGCTTTATTGGTGTTTGTAGAAGCTAAGCTACCTGAAGCTGTGGATATAGAACCCCCGCGTGGTAGACTAGCGACTAAATTGCCAGTACCAGAGGTTGATGTATATGTCCACCTCCTGGTATTGCTACGTTGTCTTGATACGAATAAATTAACAGAGGCCTCTATATGTACTGAGCAGTTGATGGCAAAAGTGCTGGCTCAAAACAGAAGAACTCTTGATTTAATTGCAGCAAAATGCTACTTTTACCATTCAAGAGTGTATGAATTAACCAATAAACTTGATCATATTAGGGGATTGCTTCATGCTCGCCTCCGCACTTCTACTCTTCGGAATGATTTTGAAGGCCAAGCTGTACTCATCAATTGTCTTTTACGCAATTATTTGCATTATTCTCTATATGACCAAGCTGACAAACTAGTCAGTAAATCAGCGTTCCCTGAAAATGCAAGTAACAATGAATGGGCAAGATTTATGTACTATCTTGGAAGGATCAAAGCTGCTCGGCTGGAGTACAGTGATGCTCATAAACATTTAGTACAAGCATTGAGGAAGGCTCCGCAATCTGCTGCAGTTGGTTTTCGCCAAACTGTTCAAAAGTTGGCTATTGTTGTTGAGTTGCTATTAGGAGATATTCCAGAACGTGCTATATTTAGGCAAGCTCCAATTAGAAAAGCTTTGGTTCCCTATTTTCAACTGACTCAAGCTGTGAGGCTTGGTAATTTACAAAGATTTGGAGAAGTACTTGAGAACTTTGGTCCCCAGTTCCGTCAAGATCATACATTCACATTGATTCTTCGCCTCAGACAAAATGTCATTAAAACTGCCATTCGATCCATTGGTCTGTCGTATTCACGCATATCTCCCAAAGATATTGCAAGAAAACTAGGACTGGACTCTGCTGAAGATGCAGAATTTATTGTAGCCAAAGCTATAAGAGATGGAGTTATCGAAGCCAGTCTTGATCCTGAAAAGGGATATATGAGCAATAAAGAAAGTTCTGATATATATTGTACAAGGGAGCCTCAGTTGGCTTTTCATCAGCGTATATCATTTTGCTTAGACTTGCATAATCAAAGTGTCAAAGCAATGAGGTATCCACCCAAATCTTATGGTAAAGAATTGGAAAGTGCTGAGGAAAGACGTGAGCGAGAACAGCAAGATTTAGAATTGGCCAAAGAAATGGCAGAAGAAGACGATGATGGTTTCCCTTGAACACATTGTAATTTATTTGTCAGTTTACATTTTCAATGCTAATTCAGTAGATGTATGTTTTTGCTTTCATATTAAATACTACTTAACAAAATAGTGTCATATTTTATTTTTATAACTTTTCGATAAGCCAATCAATATCAATTAACTTATTGTTTGGCTACTTACTTAATCTAACCGTGAAGTAAATTGATGGATAAGCATATTATTGTAAGGTCACCATCATCTCAGGCCATATATTTTCCATTGTTGGACTCGGTCCAGAAAAATTCACAGCCATACAACACTAGTTAGGTGAGTTAGCAGTGCTTTTTGACGAATTTTCTTTTTTTCTCTTGGATCGTTATTATATGCAGGTTATATCTCTTACTTGTCTTTTTAGATAAAACATTGGAAAAATTCTGTGTGGTGACGAAGTAAGAATACATTTCACTACTTCTTATCTTGCCCTTGGATGTCGTAAAAGACAACCATGAAATATAATATGCACATAACATCTGTGCAAGAGTAGGAAAACTCGAAATGAAACCCTATACCAACATGTCTGACCAGCATGGTAACGTAGGTCAAATTCCCTCCCATTGTGGAGGAGGCCCGAGCCTAACAGTGGGACGTATATGGGCTGCGATGCGATTGGAAAAATAAGAATCACCTTCAATAATCATATATGTATAAGGGGCCGTTCATAAAATATGTCACGCTACAATCAATTTTTTTTGACCCCCTCCCCTCTTATTGTCACGCTGTGTCACACTTTCTGTGACTCCCACTATAAATATTTCGTCACAAAAACTAAGACATGAATATAATATATTTTAAAGTATCGAGTACTTTTCTCCTGACAGAATTGTGATGAGCTTTCTTTTTTTTTTTAGGAAATCTCAGCACTACATTCGATGCTGGTATCGCATGGCCAACAAAAGTATTGATACTTCGTCAGTGGTAGGACCACACTGTCGAAACTTATCGGTCTACAGTCGCGGGTCGGTTCGTCTGGGGTAGTACCACACTCTCGCAGAAAATCGACATCTGAGTAGTACTGCAATTTGTTACTGCGCTTCGTTCGGTGAGCGAGAGAGCCGGAAGCCCAACTTTCTGAGGGTGTTTGCGTGTGGAGAGTTTTGGTGGTACCTTTGGTATCACCGAGCCTCAATGCACGCATTCACACTCCCTTCACTTTCTTCGCGGTAGGCAGCGGCCTTGTAAAGGTCCATGAGCGGCAGGCACACTTACCATCAGGTGTACTGTTTGCTCGTTTGCCACCGTTTGAAATAAAAAAAAAACTTAGTATCGAATCGTTTTTGAAGTATCGAGTACCTACTTTTTCCCACAAGATTGTGATGAGCTTTTTTTTTTAGGTGATGAAGCATAATTCACGAAACGTCACGTTGCCGTAGATCCGCTGTCACATCTTGTCATATTCAGCAAGACCCCATTTGTATGCGAACGTATTTTATGAACGGCCGGAACTCCGCCACTACATGGAACTATTGTAGCACATGTTTATCTTTGAAATATATTGAATATACCTATATTCAAGTGAAACTTTTCAAGCCTGAAATTCTGATTCGTAATTTATTTTGTGAAACAAGTTGCGAGTATGGACACTATCGGTTAGAGTGGCTAACAACTCACCTTTTGGTATTGGCGAAAAGTGAGCCATACGCTCTTCTGGCTTTTAAAATTTTATATGAATAAATGGATGATAGGTATATCTGTTATTCAAAAACGATTTTTTTTATAACTAACGAGCAACAGTAGCTGATGGTAAGTGTTTATGTCACTCATGGGCCTTTGTAAGGCCGCTGCCTACCGCGAAGAAAGTGAAGGGAGTGTGAAAGGGTGCAATGAGGTTCGATGATACTATAGGCATCATTAAAACCCACCACACGCATAGAAATTTGGGCTTCCGGTTCCCTCGCTCATCGAACGGAGCGCAGTAAAAAATTGCTACTGCTCGAATGTCGATTTTCTGCGAGAGTGTGGTACTATCCCGAACGGACCGGCCCGCGGCTATAGTCAGACAACTGTCAACAGTGTGGTCCTACCACTACGATTGATGGATAATTAATTTATTTTTCTATGATAAAAGAAATCACTTTTATAGTGTCTAGCA
Source organism: Lymantria dispar (assembly GCA_032191425.1). Lineage (NCBI taxonomy): Eukaryota > Metazoa > Arthropoda > Insecta > Lepidoptera > Erebidae > Lymantria > Lymantria dispar. The sequence continues at coordinate 16,540,219 of CM063446.1, read as the reverse complement.
CACGCTAACTAGCCTATTTTAGTAACATGTCTTTATCACTGAACATTGAGCAGCAGTTTCCCCAACCATGTAGATATGTTATATTCCAATCATAGTGTTAGTATATAAAATGTACATATACATAATAAAGCCTGAATTTAATGCAATTAACAGTTTCTGATGGTTGCCTCATGCAGAAACCGATGGCGGATTGATCGCATGTGGTTGGTTGGTCTGACCTCAGTTAAGACGACATCAGGCGTGGTTATTCGTGGCTCCACCAACTGGCGATGGAGTACACCAGTGGCAATGGATGTTATCCCCTGACTGGCGCCACTGTCGGTCCTGTAAGACTACTGCCAAATTCTTGACACTGCCGATTATAGCTTTAACGAAGGCTGGTACTGATAATTGCAACGTGTTCATGACGTTGCTTTGCCCAAGTTTAACTGACCTAAAGCGTATACTGCGTTCTGTCTTTGTTATAAGCGCATTGCTGGCAGCATGGAGGCACCTCCCTCCTCACGATCGTACAGGTTGATACTTGGCAGCAAGCAACTATGCCCCTACATAACCTGCACTAGTCGCAAAGATTGTCCTATTGTAATCGGAAATATTGTCATATTGTAATCACGATCCTGCAAAGCGGGCAACTCGTTAGGTGTTGCACTGCCACAAACAGCCTGCGTCGTCATCACCAGGCGGAAGAGTGTGGCGACCATCAACATCACTAAGTTAAATGGGAGTGTTTCGGCCATCATACAGGTGCGTTATGAAGTACTTTGGATCGATGTTAGATTAGTTTTGGTTTGATTTTTCCCTGCTATAGTCTTTATACTATACTCAGTGCCAGATAACGTGGCAAAAGACGACCTTCACCTACTTTTACCACGATATCTTAAAATGCAAAAAAATCTATCGCTTACCATACAAATCTATCGAAAAGTTGTATCGCAAAATTCTCTTAGTAGAGGCCTACAAGGAAGCAACATTACAAACAGCACAACTCAAAATTTTACGAAATCTAGTAAAATTACCACAGGAAATATGTGTTTTTAATATCCTAGAATCATGTATTTCATTGTTTTAAAATACCAGATTAACCTGTAACTGGTGACATTTCATTATGTTATAAATAACATCATTGATAACAATGCCAAATTACTTTCAAATGTCTGACAATCAAAAGTTTTTAAGTAACATTAGAATTAAAGTACCGAGAATGTTTATATAAATTCAATATAATATAGATCCTATAATTAAATACGTAATTAGCTTCGAAGAATTATGTAACGCCCAGAAAATGCCAAGTTATAAGTTATGACACATTTCTTTTAACTCATTTTACCGTCAGGTGTAATAAACCTAAAGGATCGCACAAGTAGATGCAAGATTTTAGGTTATGTGTATCAAACATAAAATCTTTTCCTAACTGATTTTAGCGTCAGGTGTACGAGATCAGTGGCGTCGTGTGGCCCAGTCGCCATTTTGTTTGACATTCCATGTGGAGCATGTAAAAGATATTGGAAAAAAAATTATGGGCCTTGATGACAGTACCTATATACCTACCGAAAGATTGATGCATTCATAATTCATGTATCAGACAGCAGTGATAGTAATAGTAGTGGAAGTGACAGTTCAGAACTATAGATTTTTGTAAAGTCATAAATAAATTATTTTAGTAGGTATATTATTTTACCTCACCTTACGTATTTAACAAAAAGTTAGCCTTAAGATAGGTTAGCTATCAGTTTCATGCTAGGGCAGTGGTAAGGTAGGTAACGTGTACGTATGCTTTATTATTGCACGTGTAGGTGTTTAATAATTTCTTAATTAAAATTCTAAACAAATTACAAGCAGACATAAATGTTTGTAACCTCTGTACTGTCTAACCTTCACCACGATATTACAACGATAAGACGGTTTGTATGGAAAGCGATAGATTTAGCGATAAATTACTTGGATTTGATGATATCGTGGTGAAGGTCGCCAAATGACCTCTTTTACCATGCTATTTGGCAAACACTATAGTTAGTGTGGTTGTAGCATCTGTTGTTTAGTATCTAGCTATATATCATCATCTACACTTTTTGGCCATTGCCCTTATAAGAACTTATGTAGGCAACGAGTTATATTTTCTTTAAATTAGCCATATAAACCTCTTAGGTATATTAAACATCAAAGAATGTCAAAAAAATTCAAAGCCATGGTATCATTATTTGTAACGTAGCAACAAGTTATGGATATAATAAACTTGTAACTTAGTTTTTGGACAATATAAAATATACAATAGGATATCTTATGATATTTAATTTCCAAAGAGACTATTGGTCATAATCATAACTGCTTTATTTGTATCTAAGTGCTGCATTATATTGCAATGGATTTCACTGTAGGAACTATGCAGAAGTTAGCGGAATTATTACAACCTCCTGAAGAAGAAGTCCTACAAGGAGATAATTTCCCCACAAAAGGTATTTGCAACACCATTTGTAAATATTTTTTGTACTTTCTTATATACAGTTGTGTACAGTTAGATTGTATAATTTCCTTTTATCTGAGAACACCCCGCCTGATGATAAATGAATAATACAAACACCATTTTATGTGTCAGCGTTAATTAACCTAGATCGCGTTGGTACGCGATACAGGTAATATTAATCTCGGCCGGGTATAAATTATCAAGGTATATAAATCTCTATAATAATGATGTCTAGTTGAATTGAAAGCGAGCTACCTTGCTGAAAAGTATTCGAAACGTCGGGTAATCAAAATCATACGATAAAATCCGTAAAAATAGTTTTATAATATAGATGTTTAGATATTTTTGGAGGAGGAAGAGTAGGGGAAGTAATTGTACTTTCGACTCATTTATGCCTTTTTTTGTTCACACTGTGGAAATGCATTTACGCACTTTACACCGCCGTTGGTAGACAGGGAGGGATGTGTGAGACTCGCTTTTTCTTGACCACTTATATTTATTAATAAATAACTATTGCAATGCGATTGCTTAATATTTTAGGTTTCGCCATAACTTCTACAAGAAATTCACCGTCACCAGCTGAAAGTAGGAAAGCAAGAACAATTGAAGAGTACGAGGAAGAAGAAGCTAACGAACTAGAACAACTGGGGCAAGTCGGCGCGGGTCTAGGAGAACGAAAGACACCTGAATATACAATTAATTATCAACAATCAGTCTCAGCAGAAGATGTATATCTCCAGGTAATAAAATATGCGCCTGATGCCGCCCTAGCTGAGTAAGCGGGTGACGTGACCGAGGATTAGTCCGTCATCCGCAGGGAGGTTGACCGCGCGACGGCAACCGACGTCCCCGAGGGGGGACCTCGTAAGGAGAGGGTACCCCTGGGGCCGTCGAGTCGACCACTAAAGACGAGGAACTCGGCTGCGGTGGTCGGCCCAACGACGAAGGCGACGTGTTATGGGTGGGTTACTGGGCTGCACACTGCCCCTCTGTCGCGTTGACCGTAGCCCACTTCATAAAAAAAATTTAAGATATACCTATGTATATATTTCCGTATTATGTTTGAAAAGATTTAGTTCTTCCATGACTCTTTTGTTTGACACTAGTGTTTTTTTTTTTTTTGTGTGTGTAACTGTTGGTCGCAGATGACCTTGACAGCTTAACACGGTCAATGGGCGAGTGGAAGGCTCTCAACCCGGTGTACACACTAGTGTGGCTCTGAATACCTAATAAGTACCTAAATATCTTCGGCAATAGACAACGGTGAAATGACAACGAAACACGTGACTACTGCTACAAACGGATTTCTGTTTTTTATATACAACTTCATAGCGCCTTATGCTAAGTATAGCAGTAAATAAATAAACTATTATGTTCTAAAAGTATTTTATTATTGCAGATTGGGCCGAAGACACCAGCCTCAGCCAGCTGCGAAAATCTTATAGTAAAAATAAAAATGCCAGGGGACAAGAAGGAAAATATTGATTTATCAGTAAACAAATCGACGATTACTGTGACTTCTTCACAATATTTATTGAAGCTGCCCTTGCCGCATGAGATCGATCCTGACCGCTCCAAAGCTAACTGGGATACGGATCATGAAACCTTACAACTTACACTTAAGCTAGATAGAGAGTTTGATTTCATTAATTTTTAATATTAATCTTAATAGGACGAAAATTATTATGTTTGTTAAAAAATATTTCTGTGTATACCAATAAATAAAATTGAAGTGTCTGTTTGTAATGTCAAAATAATAGGCTTTTTTCATGCTCACACGGTTATTTGCACTATGCATATGCCTAAAAATCACTTTATTTTTTTTTTGTCTGTCTGTCTGTCTGTTTGTTCCGGGTAATCTTCAAAACGGTAATGATTATGATAATTAGGTTCTAATTGGAAATACTATCATTCTATGCCTAAGACCTATAAGTTGTGGTCCAGAATTTGATGTCGACGTGTGGTCAAGGGTTTAGTCGGCCATGGTTAGGTTATGGGCCACTCATCCGTCGCCCCGTTAAGGTGAGCCATAGCCTACCTCAAAAAAGTGTTATTTTTAATACGAAGATTACCTCCTTTCGAGATAGGTAGTTATTCTATTTATATAATTGTTATGGCAATTAGGAACAGTTATAATTCAGACATGTTTCAAGGCGGCAATTTATAAACACTTAATAAATAGGCCACCAATGTCGAACCTATAAAAGCGTGCACCGACCTACGTTTCAGTGGACTCCAATAAAAATATTTATGTATGGATATTGTATGTTTTGTGTGGTGACGGAGTAAGAATACTTACAATTCATTACTCCCTATCTTGCCCGTGGATGTCATACAAGACGACTAAGGGATATAATATGCACATAAGATCTGTGCAAGAGAAGGAAAACTTGAAATTAAATCCTATACCAATATGTCTGACCAGCATGGTATAGTAGGTCAAATTCCCTCCCATTGTGGAGGAGACCCGAGCCCAGTAGTGAGACGTATGTGGGCTGCCATGATGATGATGGATATTGTATACTAATATCTATTCTTGTAATATTAATGTCTTTTCAAACTACATTTGTCTCATTATGAGCCTTCAACGTGTACTTACAATAGTTGTATATATGTATAAGACGATGTTCGTATGGTGACGGAATGGGAATAAAATATGTCACCACCACTCTTGCAAGAATCGGCTAGTAAGCTTAGTAAAGAATCACCAAAAGAATAGTCAGCAGTACTCTTCTGGAAAACTTAACATTAACCACGATTGCTAATCAAATATGGTAATTACAGCACTATTCCTTTAAGGAGGGCTATGTTCTAGAGTGGATATCTATAAGCTGATGCATGGATGAATGCAGTGCCGGATTAGCCATATAGCAAGAGTAGCAAATGCTACGGGCGCCGCGAATTGTGAGGCCTCGCGCTCCAACGCCTGTCTGACTGTAATTAAAAAAATATCAATTTAGATAGGAGCGTAAAATATCTTACATGCCTTAACAATTTTGTTTTATCTAATATCCTAAACTTGAGAACCTGAAGCAAACCAAGGGTCCCTCGACAGAATTTGCTATAGGCCCCGCGCTGCCTTAATGATTGTTTGGGTAATTATCAAGGGATGATGATCTAAGCCGTGCTTATAAAATACTTATAATTTGCATATATCGCTCAAAGTTAATACTTTGTTCAAAATAAAACAAGAATCTTTGACTTCATCACAAAATATATATTATGATCTACAGAGGCGTAACTATATGGGGCCCGTGGCAATTTTTTTAGGGCCCTAATAGTAAGAAATGAAAGTAAATGAGCGTTGTACTTAGTTTAATTTCAATAAACCACTTAAGTAAATGTTATATAAATCATGTACATTGTTAAAAGTTTACTACTGAGCTGGTGGCCCCTTGGGCCGGGGACCTCTTGGGTCGGGGGCCCGTGGCATTTTGCCAGCCCTGCCGCACTATAGTTACGCCACTGATGATCTACCTATCGCACCATTTTTGGAAATAGGACGTAAATGGAAAACACAAACTTTAGAGCATAAAAAAAACTTTATTGTGGAGAAATGCTAAGCTATAGAGAATTGTGCTATTAAGACACTCGATAAACAAAATTAATCTGAAGATACGTGTATTATTCATTTAAAATAATATTAAGCAATTTTGGAGATAAATTAAAATTAACGCGTTACGTCTTTAAATTTTTTCATAGTATTGTGACTTTTAGGAATAAATAAAGTAACCACTTTGCTGCGACCGTATTCACACTGATCAAACTTCGTAATTTTATTTACATGTTTATTGCCGTCAAGATTTACATAAGCAATTCATACATGCATATTGTGTTTACTTCAAAAATAAACGAAGTCCGGAAACGGAAGAAAAACATAACTAGACTTGAGCGCTTATTTTTCAATAAATATCGAGATTAACGTGTGGAAGTAGGTTTGTGCAAGTATATTATGATAAAATGGCGTATAAGTAACCACCATCATCATGATCTCAGCTCATATACGTCCCACTGTAGGATTTGAGCCTCCTCCACAATAGGAAAGAATTGACCTTATTATATCACGCTGGTCAAACAGGTTGGTGTTTATTTTTTATTTTGTGGGTGGGCTATGGTAAGCGCACGCGCGGTCCAGTCCGTCCGGGGCGATGAAAGGACGGCGCGCGGGATCATAACCCACCCGTACCCACGTCACCTCGTTGTTGGGCCGACCACTGGAGCAGATGTGACTTGTCGTCAGTGGTCGGCCCGACGGAATACCCTTTCGGGTACCCTCACCTCTCGACGTCCTGGGACGTCGGTCGCCGTCGCGCGGTTAGCCACACTGCGGGTGACGAACGATTCCCGGTCTGATCACCCGCGGCCTCGGCTAGGGCGGCATTAGGCGCAGATACTCGCGCCTGCGCCGCCCGAGTCGCCGGCGGCGGAACGTGTCACCGAATAGGATCTCTACTCGCACACGATCCGCCGCCTCCTTCCGTGAGATAACGGTCTCATAGAAGGCGGCGACCGCGTCCCAGTTCCTGACGCTGACGAGCATCTCCCTGGCGATGGTCGGCAGCGCCAGGTCGGCACCGATAATCGCGACGAGTTCACGTCGCTCCCCCTCCCACGCAGCACACTCCTCGAGCGTGTGCTGCGCCGTGTCCTCGTTGCAACTGCAGTGGTGGCAGGACGGTGTGCTCTCCCTCCTGACAATCTTGTGCAGGTACTTCCCAAAACACCCGTGCCCCGTCAGCATCTGCACAAGCCGGAAGGAAAGCACCCCGTGCGTCCGCTCCAACCACTCCATCAGCACCGGCCGGAAGGCCTCGACGGTCCTGACACCATACCGAGGACTCTCCAGCCGGACTGCCCAACGGGCAATGACTCCACGGTGGGCGTCGACCCGCCAGGCGGTGATCTCCTGCAGGGAGACCATACCGCCGCGGGCGCGCGTCTCCGACACCCGCCGATAAATGTCGGCGAGCATCTCCGCCTCCAGGTCCGACGGGGGAGTTCCGGCCAGGAGGCACGCTGCCTCCGTCGACACCGTGCGGTAACCGCGTATGGCCCTAAACAGGTTGGTGTAGGGTTTTATTTCCAATTCATCCCCTTAAATGATCATAATTTTGACCTACGCCATGCTGACACCTTTATAACACTAGCTGTCCACTTTTTGTAAACTATTGTCGACTATACATTATTCTTGTCATTACTACTTATAACTATTAAGGCTATGATGGCTGTTACTATTCTGGTTTTCTTATGAATTGGAGGAACCTTACTATTATTATAAACGTTAAATTTATATGGATTGATATGTAATACTTACGCCGCAACGGTAAAACTGATCAAGATGAAATTTAGTACTGATTTAGACCTATTTGCTATTCCATTATAAAAATGGAATAGCAAATCACTTTCTACCCTGCAAAAAGTATGTTTCCTGCTGGATAGATTTGACTGATAAAGCCAACATTAACGCCAGCGAAGCTGCGAGCATAAGCTAGTACCGTTATTATTATCTTATTACACAATACACATAATATATTTATTTCGGCGTCTCCTCGGAAATATTATAAACCTTTTAAATGGAATAAACAATGATATACATTTTTTAGTGCTGTGTGGTAGCGGCTTCGAATACTACCAACCCTTGCTTTGCTCGTGGGTGTCGTAAAAGACGACTAAGAGCCCTAGATTGACCCGGACCAACTCCATCTGGTACCATTTGGGTCAACGATTACATTCCCAAGGAGGGTTGACGTCAGGCAGGCGGCCGGTCATAAAAGTCATTGCCGAAACTTTTTGCAATATGTCAAACTAGATGACATATTGCGTCGACCCCAAGTAATTGGGATAAGAGCAAGATGATGATGATGATGCATTTTTAGAACAGGCGGAGTGATGACAAAGATAAGCCTCCACAGCTCCACACACACTACTGGTTCCTGCTTCATGATTCATGAGTCATCATCACTATTTCAGCCCATTTACGTCCCACTATTGGAACATATCCACAATACCACGCTGATCAGACATGTATAGTTCTTCTCTTGCAGTGGTCATATCTGCATATTATATCCTATAATCGTCTTGTACGACACCCACCGGTAAGATAAAAGATAGTGAATTGTATTCTTACTCCGTCACCACAAAGAAATAGTATAGTGCATATAGTAGGTTACGGATGCCTATTGTGAAGTCCTAGGTTCCAAAACAAGGTATATAAATAATATCATTGGATTTTTACATCTTAAATTTCTCATTAGGAAGCTCTGCAATATTAGGTGGTGAAATATGGACATGTTTCAGCGGCGATAAAGGCGTGAGAGTATGTTTTAATTACATTGCTTGGGGAATATGTAACGTGGCCATACGTCCAGTCATGAACGGGCCAGTCCCGATTAGACAAGTTAAAAAAATGTTCACATAAGGATATGCTAAGAACTCGCCTGTTTTCACCTTGATAACGAAAACAGAATAATAAAGGAAAAATTAGAAAGTCGAAACATTTTGCTATAAAATCATGTTTTAATAAACATAATAAGCTTTTAATTTTTTTCTCTATAATATCAAAATCAAACCAGTTTTTTTTTTGGACCGTTTACGTTTATCTTTAAGGGCGACGCTGGAATGTAAATGACGCTTTAGTCATCTTGGCAAAAGCGTTTCATTAAATATCTCATTAATCGTAGGCACGACAAAAATGTGAATGTCGTAAAAGACGACTAAGGTATATAACACACATAACATCTATGCAGGAAATGGAAAATTCGAAACAAAACCCTATATGAACCCTATACTATACCATGCTGGTCAGACACCAGCATAGTATAGTAAGGTCAACTTCCCTTCTATTGTGGAGGAGGTTCGAGCCCAGCAGTGGAACGTATATGAGCCGAGATGATGATCTCTTATCCCGACAGTAGAAAAATTTTTCTCTGTATATGTTTACTTCATCCGTTTGTATTTACAATGCCCGATAATTTTTAATATAGTTATTGCTAAATTCAACGACTGATTTTGTACCTATTATATATGGTGAATCAAATTTGAAGAACATAAAATTGCCTAGAAAATTCATTAGAAACTTTTTGCCCTAATATTTATAGGTTAAGAGTTCGTTTGGTAAACCTGCACTTCGCTAATCATCAGTGGCAATATTGCTTGTAGTACCAATACGTTAAAAAATAATAACCAAAGAGTTATAATATCAATAGCTATAATGAAAAGGACAAGATGGAGATGAGGATGCTAATTCAATTAAAGACAATTAAGTAATTTTCGGACGCAAAGAAACTAAGTAAAACATTTATTGTGTGCAAAAATAGCCGCGTCATTTTATGACGTGAGTCTCATATGTTTTGATTATGAACCCAAACACTCATCCCTTTGTAAATCTGTATTTTCTACTTCTGTCATATCCAAAGAATATGAATCGTAGGTTGGTTCTACTTCTAATGCAACATTTTATCCCAGTTTTTGTCACCTTTGCAATACAATGAAGCCGAGTGCAACACTCCTGCGCCATTAACGAGGGGACCGAAACTTTTTGGAATTATACCTAAATACTGTTGAAATGTTAAGAAGGGTAACTATTCCCTACGATCTGACATATATAATAAAATATATAGCTATGATTGAATATACAACATTATGTACACATGGCTATCGTGCGCCGACTCGACATTTATAGCGTTAGCTCTTAAACTATTAATGTGCGATAAAAAGTTTGGAATGAAATTTATAAAAAAATCGTGTTCTACTTTACAGTTACCTGTTGATTCTACATTAAAAATGGTGATGCATCAACAGTTAATTAGAAGAAAACTTTCGAATAAAAGTGATGGGAAATGTAATTATCTGTGACAATTCTTATCGTAAGATGCGCGGTTAATGAAATTAATGAAACATATTTTCCAATATAGCGACTGAAGTTCGCGCCTATGCGTCCCTTGGATTTACATTTGCTGACACACCTCTGTAGTTTTCCAAAAAAAGAAAGTATTTCAACTAAATATTTGAAATACTTTCGTTTAGTGTTGCCCAAAAAAGTCTTGGTCTTGCGGTCTTGGTCTTGGTCTTGCGAGAAATGCGAGACCGAGACCAAGACCAAGACCGCTTAATTTTTGCAAGACCAAGACCAAGACTGGCCCTGCAAGACTTGAGCAAGACCAAGACTGGGCCTGCAAGAGTCTCGCGGTCTTGCATTTAATTCAAATAACCATTTCAGCTTATATACGGTTGAGCTCGTGTCTTCTACATAACAGTAGGAGAATCGGCCGTGGCCGGAGGGGAATCGCCACGGTGATCGGCCGTGTTGTTACAGGTCATACATGTCAAGTTTTCCTTCTCTTGCACCGATGTTATATATTATAGCCCTTAGTCGTGGGTTCGCAGTCACGGGTAAAATAGGGGGTGATGAATTATATTCTTACTCCGTCACTACACGGCAAGTCAAATCAGTCTTGAGATATCCATCTATTGGTCAATCGATTCCCAATGTTGGTGTTGGCTTTTCAGAATTACTCTTCGGAAAGGCTTAAGGACAAAAATACCGTAATCACGAGAGTGCTCTTGCCCATTATACATATTTATATATCCGTTTATTCATTAGCCCAACGACGTTCACTGTTGGACATAGAAATATGCCTACAATTAATCTATATAAATGTCCATGTAGGGACAGAGTACGATCACCATCAGGCAGTACATGAAGCGTTGCTCCCAGCGCTATTTTGCCTCTGCCACGACTCACCCCAATCCACTAGTGGTTGGGGCGGTAAACTACGTCCCCTCAAAAATATCCACGGTCCGACGTCCTCGTCATCTTCTTGAAGAAGAAGATGACGCTATTATGATCGCCTAAGAAAGGACCTACACAGCTCGCGCAGCGATAACAGCTAAAACTCCGCGGTATCGGCCTCGCCGTCGAGGTCGAAAACCGCGCCGCGTAAAAGTCATTAACCTAAACTTGGCCACGCCCACTTTGCTCTCAGCGACGCCCCGAGCCGAGGTTCGTTCCCCACAGGGGGGAGCCCTTGGGCGATGTTCGCTTAACTTACTTACCGGGTTGAGAGCCATCAGCGCTCACCCATTGACCGCGTTAAGCTGTCAAGGTCATCTGCGACCAACAGCTACACACACACAAAAAAAAGACAGAGTACGAATATAATTCACCACTCTCTTACCCGTGGATGTCGTATCAAATCGGATCGGGCAATGGTGTTAGGAACCCATGAAAAAAATTGAAATAAAAATATCGATTCGTTAATGAATTGAGAGACATGTAAGTTCTCAATTTTGTCATCGTTTTTTCGTGTAAATTGATTAAAATGTATAAAGGAATGATACTTAATCTACCATATATTCGTATTTTGTTAAATGTTCATTAGAATTTGAATAAATCAATGATTACGTTTGCATAAGCAAGACAAACTTCGCTTTAACATAAATCAGCTGATCGGCCGATGACGGTTGATGAGTCGCCTTCGTACCTACGTAACCATTGAAAGGTTCGCGCAAATCTAATACCTATTTATACTGTCGAAATTTTACATGCTTACATATATCCTGTCTGTGCATACCTACATAATGCATAAAATTTAAGGCATAATCTCTTAGACACACATTTTTGTAATCACTATAACTTTTACGTTATATTGTTTTTGTGTAATATACATTCTAATTATGATCTATGACTGTTGAACTACAACATACATGAACAGTTGTCCCATAACCTGATACACCCTGTGTATATAACATATGTGCAAGAGAAGTGAAACTAGAAAGAAAACCCTGTACCAACATTTCTGACCAGCGTGGTATAGTAGATCAATTTTCCTCTTACTGGAAGGAAGCTTAAGCCCAGCAGTGGCACTTTTATGAGCTGTGACGATGACGACGAATATCATACATTTTACAAGTATTAAAACCATAAAATTTTAAATCAGTTTTATATGTTCTTGAATAAATAGTATATTAAGAGCTACATGGATCCAGCGGCCAAAGTATTTATATAGGCAATAGAGCAACAGGTTTTTTCAAGTATCCAGAGTATCAGTAACTAAACTGGAAATACAATAGATACATACCACTTAACTTGAAGGGGAATATAAACAATCGCATTAATTGTAAAATATCGCATTGATTATAAAATGACATAAAATTTATTGTATCAACTGCCTCGTGTGGTGACGTCTTAAGAAAATAGGGTCGAAAGTCCTGTCATAAGAGTAGTAACGCTGTCTAATGGAACACCAGGGGAATAGAAGAGTAATTTTCTCCAGTGGTAAGTATTGTATTCAATAGTGAACTATAGGCTAGCAGATGGATAGATAGGATAGGATATTTGATTAATTTAGTTGGATTTTTCATTGCCATGATAAATTACTGTTACGTTATTCTAACTGCAAAACTTTGCGAGACTCTTGCTGCAATACCAAGACTCGGGTGCGCAAGACCAAGACCAAGACGAGACCAGGTGTGATGTTGCAAGACCAAGACCAAGACCGATCCAAGTCTCGTCTTGGTCTTGCATTTGGGCAACACTACTTTCGTTTTTTTTTCTATAAAAGATAATTTTATATAAAATATTTTTATGCTGTCGCATATTTCAGAAAAGTAATATATATCTATTTAAAAATTAAAGCCTTACTTAAAACATATTTAAATCTAAATGATTAAAGATATTTCGGCAAAATACAATATAAATTTAAATATATGTATCAACCCCATCTCAGCTCGCACATGTTGCTTTCTTGGGTTCGAGCCTACTCTGAAATGGGTTCTCCCATTGTGGAAAAGGCCAATTAACCTACTATACCACGCTGGTCAGACTCGTTGGTAATTTAGTGTAGGGTTGGTTTACTTTGAGTTTTCTCTCGTTTAGTTACCTTTTACGATACCCACGGGCAAGATTCAAGGGGTTGTGAATTATATTCCTATGACATCAGCACACGGAACTAAAGTGCCTAAACTTACTTTAAGTATCTGTTAAGATTTCGTAACAGATTACCATAGATACTATACCTAATTAAGACAGGTCTTAAACCTGATTTCACCCTAAATAGGCACTTACACTGTAAAATTGTAATATTCGTAAATACGAGTACACTCATACTCCGTGTGGCGACGCAGTAAGAATACAATTCATCACCCCCTCTTTTGCTTGTGGGTGCCGTAAAAGACGACTAAGGGATATAATATGCAGATAACTTTAATGTTAGAGAAGGAAAACTCGAAATGAAATCTCATACACTTTTGACCAGCGTGGTATAGTAGGTCATAATGGAGGAGGCGCCTGCCCAACAGTAGTAGGTACGTATATGGGCTGAAATACACTCATAAATTAACTATTACACTGTAGATATTAATAGTACATATTACATTAGTTATTACAAACATAGATATACGTAAATAAGATGTGATAATTGAAAGGTCATTCAAATAAAGACTGAATCAAAATACTTGGCGATCATGAAGTTCCGCACTTCCGCAACACTAAGAATGGTTTTTGTTAAATTATGACGGAGTTATGTTAACAATATATAATTAAAATTGTTTACAGTGTTGCAGATTTTAATGTAAAAATAACTAAGTCCATTATTATCTTTAGTTATATTATTCTATTCTGTTGTTGATTTGAGTTAAAGCATAAAGGTATACTAATCCGAGTGGTGACGGAGAAAGAAGATAATTCACCACTTCCTATCTTACACGTGGTTGTCGTGAAAGGCGACTGAGGGATTATGCAAGTCTATGCAAGAGAAGCAAAACTCGAAATTTAACCCTATCTGACTCAAACCCGTCTGACTACCGTGGTATAGTACGTAAATATTCCTCCTATTATGGAGGAGGCTTGAATCCAGCACTGCGATGTAAATGAGCCGTAATAATGAATGATTAAGCAATAAATTTATATCAATAAATAAAATTGGAGTGTCTGTTTGTAATGTCAAAATAATACGCTTTTTTCATGCTCACATGGTTATTTGCACGACACCTATGCTTAAAATAGCGTTTAAAAATTTTTTGTCTGTCTGTTTGTTCCTGTTAATCTTCAAAACGGCTGGACAAATTTCAAAAAAAATTTCACCAATGGAAAGCTATCAGGGCGTAAATTAGGCTATATTTTATCCCGATATTCCCACGGGAACGGGAACTACGCAGGTAAAACGACTATAACCGAAGCGAAGCGAGGACGGGTTGCTAGTAAGACATATAAATGAGGCAAATGAAACGTTTATTTATTTTGTAGCATTAATAGTTATGGTTATCCGTGTGGTAACAGAGTAAGAATAGCATTCACCACCCCCTTTTTGCCCGTGGGTGTCGTAAAAGACGAATAAGGAATATAATATGAATATGACATCTATGCAAGAGAAGAAAAACTCGAAATTAAATCCTATGCCAACACGTTTGATCAGCATGGTATAGTAGATCAATTTCCCTCCCATTGTGGAGGAGGCTCGAGCCCAACAGTGTGACGTATATGAGCTGTGATGATGATAATTAGTTATGGACTTCTATTCTGTAAAATATCCTCATCCATGTTCTATCATTATTTATGTTCAAATAGTAGGTATGGAATAAAAAAAAGAAGAAGAAGAATTCTTTTAATTTTACGAGAAAGCCTTGGCTTCATACTTCAAGGCTTAGTTTCCTCGAGATGAGTAAAAATAAGCCTGCTATATTACGTTGGCCAAACGGTTTACCAAAGCGTATTTATTGCTTTTAGGAATACCGATTCTTGTAGGAATGTGCGTAGATATCCCATAAGCGATTCTTACAATATTAATTAGTTTGTGGTGTCTATTCTATTATTGAAAAGGCAAATCTAAGCATACCAATTTTGACTTAGAATTGCTTTATGATTAAGAAATATCGCTTTTACAAAAGGAAAGTTGGCTTTGTGTATTATGATGCTGAGATCATATCGTAAATGTAATTAAAAACAAAATTACACTGATTGTAAGACAGTACATGTTATGTTACAGCTGCTCCATAATAATATTGAAATTAAAACTTAGATAACTTATTCTAATATATTGGCTCGCTTTATAAAAGTTGTAGTTTTCTTGACAATCCTTTCTCAGTGTCATTGCGTTCATGTGTTCGAAACAGGAGAGCAGAATCAATTTAAAACGAAATAAAATATGTAAAAATTAGGTTCATTTCATTTAACTATACATTTTAGCATCGGACCAAGCGTGAAGCGACTAATTATTCAGGAGTGGTAGGACCACACTGTCGACAGTTATCTGTCTACAGCCGCGGGCCGGTCCGTCCGGGGCAGTACCACACTTTCGCAGAAAATCGACGTCTGAGTAGTAGCGATTTGTTACTGCGCTTCGTTCGGTGAGCGAGAGAGCCGGAAGCCCAACTTTCTGAGGGTGTTTGCGTGTGGAGGGTTTTGGTGGTGCCCTTGGTATCACCGAGCCTCAATGCACGCATTCACACTCCCTTCACTTTCTTCGCGGTAGGCAGCGGCCTTGTAGAGGTCCATGAGCGGCAGCAACACTTACCATCAGGTGTACTATTTGCTCATTTGCCACCGTTTGCAATAAAAAAAAAAAAAGAAAAAAAAAATACTTTGAACCTGCAGCTATAAATTCATTGTAAGCTCGTCTAATTTACCACACTCTCGCAGTTAATCGATGATGTTTGTTGCACTTCATTCAGCGAGCCAAAGAGCTGGAGGCCTAAACGCCCTTCACTCCTGTCTTCATTTCCATCTCTCGAATTCTGCATTAATAAATCATTAGAATGAACTCTTTGCATTATTGGAGTTCTTAATCTTGACGGGAGGCAACGGTCTAGCTGTAAGAAACTACACTTACCATCAGGTGTGCTGCTTGCTCGTTGTCCACCATAGGCAATAACAAAAAAAAAACAAGAAGTTTGTAAGCGGCCGTTGCCACTTACCATTAGTCTATACTTGTTCATCCACTAGTAAAAGCAATAAAAATATTGAAGTATAGATACTTACTTATACTCGCGAAAATATCGGCAATCTCTGGAATTTAAATGTAGTCCATGTACTTAAGGTTTTTTTCCAGGCCTCATATAAAATTAATTCAGCTATTAAGTATGAAAACTAAACAGGCAGACAGTATTCTTTACCAATATCTAACATTAGTATGGATGACTGATCGCGACACAATGAAATTTACATCAATTGAACCTTAATAAATATACGTATACTAGGTGACCAAACAGACGTTGTTCTTTTCAAATCTAAAAAAATTGTAAAAGGAATTCTCCTTGAAATCGATCGCATCGCCACCTCATTATTTTCATCATCATTTCAGCTCATATATGTCCCACTGTTGGGCTCGAGCCTCCTCGTCAATAGGAGGGATAATTAACCTACTAAATCACGCTGGTCAGACGTGTTGGTATAGGATTTAATTTTAAGTTTTCCTTCTCTTGCATACTATATATTATATGCATATTAATCCCTTTGTCGTCTTTTACGACTTCCACAAGAGAGGGGGTGGTGAATTATATTCTTATTCCGTCACCACACGGAAAGGTATTTTTACTGCTATCGGTCCAGCCGTTTAAGAGTTAAATTACAAACATACGAACAGAAGAATTATATATATTAAGATATAATATTATTATTATTCAGTAGTTATTAAGTGCCGGCAGTGGTTTTTTTTTTCGGTAGCCGTCAACGTGTATATGGAAGAACATCGGATACTGTCCATACGGTCAGCGTAATTCTATGGCTATTTCAATTGAGGCGTTCGCCACGCGCGGCTGTGATTATAAGCAGAGTTTAATATATTATTTGAATTATAAGTGATTGCAGTTATTATATTTAATTTATACGGTTGTGGTTAGTATGTTAGTTTTAGTCTTTATAAAAAGTGTTACGATCGCTTTAAAGTTGACCGCCGAATGACGTAGAGACATTGTTTACAATTGAACTACCAAAATCTTTAAATCCTAAATGTAAGTAATAAATTTTAATTAGTTTTAATTTATACAATAGTATAAATTATTTGAATACAGATATTTACATAAATAAATATAATACATATACATTTATATACATTTCAAGGTAAATATCTGAACTCAAATATTTGTGCCCCTGTTGGGCTTGGGCGTCCTCCACTATTTGCGGGATATTGACTACTACACCACGCTGATCAGGCGTGTTGGTATAGGGTTTTATATCTTCTTAGATTACTTTCTCTTGCATAGACCCTTAGTCAATTTTTACGACACCCACGGGTAAAATAATGCCGTCATAGCCGAGGTCGCAGCTGGATGGACCGGGGATTAGTCCGCCACCCGCATAGAGGCTGACCGCCTGAGGGCGGCGCACCGGCAACACTACCTTATTGCCAGGCATCGAAGGGGACGGTACTCGAAAAGGTAATCTGCCGGGCCGGCCACGGATATGAAGGAATTGATACCATTGATTGGTTGACCCAATGGCAATGGGAAGGAATTACGGTAGGTAAGGTACACGACCCTCCGTCGCCCCTGAGACATTGGGCAGAGTGTGTGCAGACCTTAGTGTGCCAAAAAAAGTAAAGTAACATGTATGTATGATAATTATAAAATCAAATATCTAACTACATTGTAAAGTCAGTGGATAATAAAAAGACATGATCACACGAGGTATCGTATAACACAGGCATGTATACGTGGAATAATGTAGAAATTAGCGAACGTTGGCACAATTTGATATACAATTGAAAACAGCAGCAGAAATGAAACTAAATTACTGTGACAATTCCAAGAGTAGCTCGTAATACAGCTTCAAATTTCGTATTGGTCTCAATTAATGATTTCAAACAATGTATTTATTTAATCTATATTTTGTATCAAACTTTCTTATTAAATTGTATGTGTAGTATTTATTATTTCTTGATATATTATTTGGCCTTTTGTTTCAGTCAACTATGTATCTGTATATACAAATAAATAAAATTGAAGTGTCTTTGTAATATCAAAATAGTAGGGTGTTTTTTATGCTCATACGGTTATTTACGCGATACCTATGCCTAAAAACCAGTTTTAAAAATGTTTTCTATGTGTTTGTTAATCTTTAAAACGGCTGGATCAATTTCGATAATATTTTACTACCAGCTGTCTATATAAGTAGTAACTTAAGTTTTATACCAGTATTCCCACGGCAACGGCAGCTACTCGACAACCGTGCGAATTTGCTAGTTACTAGTAAACCGACTTATAGTTTAAAATATATATTATGTATGTAACTCAATAAGGCATTAATATTGCAAAAGGGTTGGTATATTATAAAGAGGTGGAGATATCATTATAGGAACTCTTCACATACTCCAAACTCATAATAATTAATCGATGGATTTGTTTTGATTTGTATTTTTTTACCAAACCAATTAAATTAACCTTCCGAACTACTCTCAACATAACTGGATATTTTTATATCCATGTTCAATAAAGTTTTTTTTTAAATTGATAATTACAGTCGTTGAAATTTTTTACGAGTATGGAATATTTTTTCAACTCTACTCTTCGAATTAAGGAGCAAAGCAAATCGTGAAGACTACAATCACATTTGCAAATTACACCCAGACTTAGAACAATTATTTTCAAATATTATCCTGTGCCTGTGCATAGCACTAATGATATTTGGCACAGGTTGGTATTTAGGTCACTTTGTCATTTCTGTTCTAGATAAGATGATGATAATGAAATATGAATTATTTCATTATCATCATCTTATCTTATCTCTCATCTTATTTGTCATCTCATTCTTTTCCGCATATTTCGAAGGAGACTAACCATTATTACAATATTTACCAATTCTATTTTACGGATATTATCGCGTTTGTAAAAAACTATATTGATGTATAAAATTATCTTTCAACTATTGTTATTAATATTTAATGTTGAATAATTACTAATCATAAACAATATAATTCTTTCATAAAGAATCATATTCATCTTGTACTGGCAATAAATTTGTACCAAAAATGTGGATCAAAATTTAATAACTAATTTTCCATCCATGAAGTAGTTTAATTTACAATGTACAATACTCGCGTAAACACCAGGAGTCCTTATGTACCAATTCTTCTGGCAAGCATGCGACATTAGTTCAAGTTTTTTCTTATTACAGAGAAATCTCGGGTCTTAACAGCTATCGACTAAGGAGAGTTTATTAATCTATTTTTTTTTTCAATTATAGCATGTCAGTACGAAGTGCACTTTGGTTACAAGTTTTGTTTGTGCTGAATATTACTTTCACTCTAGAGACAGGAACACCTTGGACTGAGAAACGTGAGTACTTATTTCTAGAATTATAATAAAAAACGTAAATAGTTATGTTATTGTTGTTAGTTAGTGGCAAATGAGCAAACAGTACACCTGATGGTAAGTGATATTGAAGGTCATGGACTTTTTAGGCCCCTGCCTACCGTCAAGGTAATGAAGGGAGCGTGAGTACGTGTAAGGTTCGCATGTTCGAGAAACTTTATTCATCATCATCATTTCAGCCTATCACCGTCCACTACTGGACGTGGGCCTGCCTCATGTTACGCCACAAAGTGCGGTCCTGTGCGCCTCCAAAGACGCCCAGCAACTTTCACCAGGTCGTCGGTCCACCTAGTGGGGGGGCGTCCTACACTGCGTCGTCCAATACGTGGTCGCCACTCGAGAACCTTTCTTCCCCAGCGATTGCCGGTTCGTCGAGCGATGTGGCCTGCCCATTGCCACTTCAGCGTGCTCATTCTTCGTGCTATGTCGGTTACACCCGTTCATCTGCGGATTTCCGTATTTCGGATTCTATCTCGCAGAGAAATCCCGAGCATAGCCCGTTCCATAGCACGCCGAGCGACTTTGAGCCTTGTTATGAGGCCTACATTTAGGGACCACGTTTCTGTGCCGTAAGTCATCATTGGTAAAACACACTGGTCGTAGACCTGTGTTTTCAGACACTGAGGTATGTTGGAAGAGAAGATCCTCTTAAGTTTCCCGAACGCTGCCCAACCGAGTTGGGTTCGTCGGCTGATCTCTTTCTCGAAATTGGATCTACCTAACTGGACTGTTTGTCCTAGGTAAACATAATGATCGACAACTTCGAGAATCGCATTGCCAACTAGGACCGGTACAGGAATGATATGGGTATTTCACATGACTTTCGTCACGTCCATGTTCATTCGTAAATCCACTAGTTGGGATACCCTGCTGAGATCGTTGAGCATGGTGCCAAGGTCCTCCATGGATTCTGCCATAACGAAGATATCGTCTGTAAATCGAAGGTGAGTGATGTATTCGCCGTTAATATTGATGCCGAGTCCAGTCCAATCTAAGAGCTTGAAGACATCTTCCAGTGCAGTGGTGAACAGTTTCGGAGAGATGACGTCTCCCTGTCTCACGCCTTTCTGCAACTGGATCGGCTTCGTACTCTTATCCCGGATACGGACTGACATTGTAGCGTTTCTATACAAACACTTCAATACTTCGATATAATGATGGTCGATTTGGCACCGCTGAAGCGACTGCAGCACCACCCAAGTTTCGACTGAATCAAAGGCTTTCTCATAGTCCACAAACGCTAAACATATTTTGTATAATCTGCCTAAGCGTGAGGATATGGTCTATTGTGCCTTAGCCTTTTCGGAAGCCAGCTTGTTCGGGTGGCTGGCAGTCATCGAGCTTGCACGTAAGTCGATTGGTAATGACCCTCGAAAACAACTTGTAAACGTGGCTCAGGAGGGAGATGGGTCTGTAGTTCTTTAGAAGAGCTTTGTCACCCTTCTTGAAGAACAGCACCACTACACTCCTGGTCCACGACTCTGGAACATCGCCCCCGAGGATAACGGAATTGAATAGATTTTGAAGGGCTTTTAAGACCGGCTTGCCGCCTGCCTTCAGAAGCTCTGCCGTAATTCCGTCATCTCCCGGTGCCTTACCGTTACGTAGTTTGAGAGCCATTCTGATCTCGTACAAGCTGATGTCCGGGATTTCTTCGGTATAGTGCCGAGTTAGCTTGGATCTGGGATCTTGGACCAAGCCGACAACAGAATTTCGGGACGATTTATATAACTGTCCATAGAACCATTCGACCTCTCCGAAGATCTCACTCTGGGATGAAATGATAGTGCCGTCATCGTGTTCGGACCAATCGGCTGAAGACTGCACCGTCATCTCTTTTCTCCGCTCCATGAGCTCGAGAGTCTGGTCAGAAAGTTTTTTAGGTCTATTTATTAAAAAAAAAAAAAAAAAAGGCCTATTGACGTGGTGAGCCTTGAAAAATTTCGACTCAACCGTGTGAACAGTTTCCACGAACCAACGAGAAACTTATCACACGCAAACATCCAGGCAATTGGGCTCTCTCAATTTCTGGCTTTCTCGCTCAACGAACGAAATGCAGTAACAAATTGCTACTATTCAGACGTCGATTACCTGCGAGAGTGCGGTGTGCGACTCCGGACGGACCGTCCCGCAGATGTAAATAGACGACTGTCAACAGTGAGGTCCTACAACATAATTTTAACTTTCAAAATTGAATATTGATTGGCTACTAAAATAGTTTGTTTAAATTTTTCAAAATCATCATAGTCATTCCATCTTTCGCCGTCCAGAGTTGAACATAGACCTTTACCAAATGAAGGTATAATGGTAGTTGTGTTGGCGATCGCAGCAAGGTTTCTCAGTACAGAGATTTCGAGTTTTCTCAGCTGCTGCCTACTCTCCTGGTCTTCGTACTTAGCCGATTTTTACAGCTTATACGGCCAAGTAAAGAGTGGTGGCAACCTTAACCCGTCTCTACACAGATAATTGTATTAACTAATCGAATTCACTAATTTTACAGGTTTTTTTTACAGGTTATTTGTTATGGTTCATTTACTTGGTATATTGTTTATTTTTTACGTTTATCCGTGTGGTAAAGGAGTCAGAAAATAATTTTTCTCTCCCTTTCTTGCCCATTGGTGTCTTAAAAGATGACTAAGGGATTATAATATGCAGATAACATCTATGCAAAAGAAGGAAACCTTGAAATAAAATCCTATATCTACCCGTCTAACCAGCGTGGTTATCATAGGTCAATTTGCCGCCCATTGTGGAGGAGGCTCGAGCCCAACAGTGGGAAGTGACCTACGATGATGATAATTTACTTGTTATTTATTATAAATTTCAGAGTTATTCCCTTCACATTTAATTCCAAATAATGCTTTGGATCCGCGGCGGGCAATCATACGGAGAAAAATTGTATTATACCATAACTTCTTCCGCACTAAGGTTCGTCCAAGTGCTTCAAATATGTTGCTAATGGTGAGTTTTATATTATAACTGAACTATGTATTACTATAACGCCGGATATAACACGCCAGGCCTCGTATTCTATATTCTGTATAAGCAAACAAACAACGCGTCCGCAAGCAATATGTATGGACGTACGTAGGTAAATAGATACGTATATTTAGTGAACCTAAACACCGATTACGATTGATCGACGTTTCGAAACGACACACTACAATAAATAGTTATGTTTTGCGAGTCCATTTCAAGAAGCAAAGCTAATTGAAAACGCCATTAGACAGCACTAAAAGTTATCTAGTTATAACTGTATGCGCAAATATAATTTCAATTTCCGTGTGGTGCCAGAATTCATCACACAACTTGCTTGTCGATGTCGTAAAAGACGAGTAAGGGATATAATATGCATATAGATACCATCTATGCAAGGAAGGAAAAGTTAAAATAACCCATCACCACACTGTTGATAGTTGTTTGTCTACAGCCGCGGGCCGGTCCGTCCAGTGTAGTTCCACACTCTCGCAGAAAATCGACGTCCGAGTAGTAGCAATTTGTTGCTACGCGTCGTTCGGTGAGCGAGAGAGGCGGAAGCCCAACATTCTGAGGGCGATTGCGTGTGGTGGTTTTCTATGATGCCTTTAGTATCACTTAATCTCATTCCACGCATTCACACTGCCTTCACTTTCTTCGCGGTAGGCAGCGACTTTGCAAAGCTTAATGAGCGGCAGCAACACTTACCATCAGGTGTACTGTCTGCTCGTATGCCACTGCTTGCAATAAAAAATAATATTCTACGAACCCTAACCAACGTACCTGACTAGCATGATATGGTGAGTGAATTTCTCCTGTAAAGAGGAGGAGACTCGACCCGAAAGGTTGAACGAATTTGAGCCCAAGTGAAGATGATAATTTCAATGTCAAAAATGCCAGTATTGATCGATCGAAATAGTAGGCACTCTAATTATACAAATGTCAACTTAACGCAGATCGGCATGTATGGACAAAAATTTAATGTTTTTAATTCAAACGCCAAAGAAATTTATTAAAATATCCAATATGTTTAAACGAGCAATTCTTGTACATTACTATATTTCTTCGTATTCAGAATCTCGGCAATTGCTCCAACGATTGCCATGAAATCATTTAGTATGTACCGAGTTTCGGTAGCGATAAATTGATCTAGGTTTAATTTATAGGAAACCTCGTTTTATCGTTGATCTCGTGTAATGAAAAAAATGAATATTAAGAGTAAATTTAGGGATTTTAGCCATTGAGAAAAAATATCTCGATAAAGAAATCGAGCAGTACCTTAATCCAGACAGCTTTAGTTCCCTAATTGGTTTTCTCATTTTTCAATCCTATAATAAGATTCTTTCTTAGTGAGAAAAACAATTATTATCTAACTAAAATACCAAAATAATAAATAACGAACTCTAAGCTCGGTCAACCAGGTACTTATTTATTAAAAGTACATATATTATTATTATTTGTATTTAGTTTTTTAAAATTACACCGTGCTCCAAAGACTATATCCGGGACACAGGTACTTTGCAAACAATCAGTTCACGGTTACAACTAACACCCAGACTCAGAATAATCATTAATTTGTAAATTGTACCAAAAACTGTCCTGCCCGGGGATTGAGACCACAATCGTTGATTTGTCTATTAGATTAAGTATCTAATTATGCCACCTATGCATTATATTACAGAATATACACCGATTCCAGATAAATATCGTAAAATAGCCTCATTAAAATTTTGTTTGTTCATAGTAAATACGGGTCTTGTTTCGATAATTTCGTATTCTTTTTTTTTTTTTTTTTTTTTTGGGTGGGTCGCGGTCAGCGCGCCTCCGCACCACTCCGTCCGGGGCGACAGAGGGGCTTAAGCACGCAACTCCCGCAACCCACCCGAAAACCACCTCGCCTTCGTCATTGGGCCGACCACCGGAGCAGGTTTACTTGTCGTCAGTGGTCGGCCCGACGGAATACCCCCTACGCGGGGTACCCTCCCATCGACCGACGTCCCCCCCTCGAGGAGGACGTCGGTCTTTCCTCACGCGGTTGGCCTCTCGGCGGGTGACGGACTAATCCCCGGTCACGTCACCCGCGGCCTCGGCTAGGGCGGCATGAGGCGCAGATAGTTGCGCCTGCGCCGCCCCAGTCGCCGGCGGCGGATCTCCTCATCGAGGCTGCGCTCCACGCGCAGACGATCCGCCGCCTCCTTCTGCGAGATCACAGTCTCGCAGAAGGCTGCGACCGCGTCCCAGTTCCTGACGCTGTCGACCATCGCCCTAGCGATGGCCGGCAGCGTCAGGTCGGCACCGATGATTGCGACGAGTTCACGGCGCTGCACTGCCCAAGCCGCGCAGGCCTCGAGCGTGTGGCGCGCCGTGTCCTCGTCGCAATCGCAGTGGTGGCAGGACGGTGTACTCTCCCTCCTCACGACCCTGTGCAGGTATTTGGCGAAGCTCCCGTGCCCCGTCAACACCTGCACTAGTCGGAAGGAGAGCACCCCATGCCGCCTCTCCAACCACTGCATCAGCACCGGCCGGAAGGCCTCCACGGTTCGCACCCCGAACCGAGGCCTCTCCAGCCGGACTGCCCAACGGGCAATGACGTCTCGGCGGGCGTCGACGCGCCAGGCGGTGAGATCCCTTAACGAAATCACACCGCCCTCCCCGCGCACCCCCGACACCCGCCGATACAACTCGGCGAGCATTTCCGCCTCCAGGTCCCACGGGGGAGTCCCGGCCAATAGGCACGCTGCCTCCGTCGCAACCGTGCGGTATCCGCGGATGGCCCTGACCGCCATGACCCTCTGTGGTCGCCACAGAAGGGCCCTAAGTCGGACGGTCAAGGACCCCGCCCACACCGGTGCGCCGTACAGGGCCATCGACCGGATGACCCCCGTGTACAGCCGTCGGCACGTAGCGCTCGGTCCGCCCACGTTCGGCATTAGCCACGATAGGGCGGACGCCGCGCCGACGAGCCGCGGAGCGAGCCTGCGGAAATGCTCCCGGAACCACCATTGCCCGTCGAGCACCAGGCCCAAGTACCTCATATGGGCCCGGATGCTGATGTCAACCGATCGGACGGTGATCGAGACGCCGATGGGAGGGCTCATAAGGCGCCCATGGAACAAGAGGGCCTCCGTCTTGTCCAGGGCGACCCTCAACCCCAGCGCCTCGATCCGCCTGACGACCTCTTCGGTGCCATAGGTCGCCAGGCTTACCGCCTCTTCTAGCGTCCCACCGCGGGCTGTGACGAGCGTGTCGTCGGCGTAACAAATCACGCCCAGCCCGGGCGGGAGGCTCCCCCGCAACGCCCAGTCGTAGCCGATGTTCCACAGGGTGGGTCCGAGGACCGACCCCTGTGGGACACCGCACGTCATGGGCGTTCGCACAACGTCCCCTGCTCGGTTGGTACAGAGGACGCTGCGCCCCACCAAATAGTCTGCCACTAGCCGCCTCAGGTAAGCTGGCACTCCGTGATACCGGAGCGCCTCCCTGATGCAGCTGAATGGCAGACTATTGAATGCGTTGGCGATGTCTAGGGACACCGCCAACAGCACTCCCCCACCGGTGACGGCCTCAGTCGCCACGGCCCTCAGGCGCAACAGAGCCGCGATCGTCGAACGACCCCTCCTAAACCCAAACTGGGCGTCCGACAGATCGGGCCCCGTGCCGACGAGGTGCCGCTCGATGCGGGCAGCTACCACCCTCTCCAGTAGCTTGCCCGTGTCATCGAGCAGCACGATAGGCCTGTAGGCCGAAGGCGACCCCGGAGACCGTCCCGGCTTCGGCAGGAGCACCAGCCTTCCCTCCTTCCAGCACCCAGGGAACCGTCCGGACGCTAAACACGCGTCGAACAGCTCCCTGAGGCGGGGACCCAGGTGGTCGAGGACCAGGCCCAACACGCGGTTTGGAACACCGTCGGGCCCGGGGGCGGTGGACTTTGCGCACATGCGCGCCACCGCCACTCCCATCTCGGGTTCCGTGATGGGCGGAACACTGTCGTCGTCGGCCTCCCGGTCAGTGTCTGGCGGAGCCATGACCGGGGGCGTGTGTTCCGCCCGCCGCGGGAACAGGTCCTCGACGACCCGGGTGAGAAGGCTGGGCTGGAGAGTCTCGGTGAGGGGAAGGCCCCGCGCGCGGAGCTTATTCAGCACCGCGCGATAGGGGCGTCCCCAGGGGTCACGATCGAGACCGTCCAGCATCTCCTGCCGACTGACGTCCTTGGCGGAGCGGACGGCCAGCCTGAAGGCCGACCGCGCATTGCGGTAGCCCTCATACAGCAAGGCCTCCCGCTCCGCGTCGCGTTGCCGCCGCCGGCTGCGGGTGTAGGCCCTCCGGGCGCGAATGCACGCGGCCCGGAGATCCGCCAGCTCCCGGGACCACCAGTGGACCGCCCTCCTCGGGGGCGGACGCCGTACCCGGGGCATGGCCGCATCGCAGATCTGCGTCAACGCTCTGCGGATGCGGCCAGCCTCGGCGTCCACCCCGTCCGACTGGTTGGCAGAGGACAGCCACGAGTAAACGATGGCTGTCTCCGCCAGCTGGTCCCGGTCTAAGCGACCCACAGCCCATCGCGGGGGCACAGCCCATCGCGGGATAATTTCGTATTCTGAGGTTTTACGCAAAATATATTTTTTGAAAACTCCAAATAATTTTTGAGGCATCACCTACAGTCGATGGCCAACATTTAGGTACCTACGTAAATATGTCCATTAATTATATGTCCAACCGTACTCTTCGACATAAGAACTAATTCATCTGAGCGGACGTTCTCTTTAATTAAGAAGACAAAGAAAAGTAACTGAAATGTATAAAGATATATTTTTCTTAACATTAAGTGGTCTGCCTGCTCTTCTAGAGCAAAATGAATAAATAAAAATAACAAAATTATGATTTACAGTCATGGCATGAAGGTGCTGCTCGTCAAGCACAGGCCTATGCAGAGAGATGTGTTTTCCTGACGCATAATGATCCCCAAGAAAATACTGTACCTCACCTTGGTTCGTGTGGACAGAACTTATTTGTGGCCGCACAAAAGACTCCCTGGTAATGTATTTTTTTTTCTAGATTTTTTCTTAATAACTATATAGATTCCAACTTCCCGAGCCATTCAACCGAAATAACAAGAAATTAGATGAGTTGACATAGGATTTAGTTTGAAAATTTTCTTTTTTGTTGCACTAGTGTTATCCGCTTACGTTTCAACCGTAGGATATCCACGGGGAAAGATGATTGGGCATGGGCCTTCTTTATAATGGAAGCGGTATTAACTTCCTATACCACATTAGATAGACGAGTTGTTAATTGTTGTAGACGATTGTTTCGTATTTTATTTCGTTTTTCCCTTTTTTTCTACTTAGTTCTTTTGGATGTCTTTATCGAAACCCACGGATAATGAAGGGAGGAGAAATGTTTAAGTGTTGTCTAACTTCATTACTAATGGAAACATTATATTGTTACTCCGACAGTAAAATTTTAGCTTTAACAACAGTAAAATGTCATGGTTTACGCCATACCATTCATCGATTACTTGTTGTATTATATATAAGTAAAACTATTATAGGTATAATCTCCAAATACAATCCTCCAGCTTTTTTTATAGAATTTGGTGGATAGACAAGTAAGCAGCTTAACCGATGATAATTGGTAACTATGGCTCAGGTATTTTTGCAATACCGGCACTCCCCCGTGGGACCTGGAGGCGGAGATGCTCGCCGAAATTTATCGGCGGGTGTCGGAGACGCGCGCCCGCGGCGGTATGGTCTCGTTGCAGATCACCGCCTGGCGGGTCGACGCCCACCAAGACGTCATTGCCCGTTGGGCAGTCCGGTTGGAGAAGCCTCGGTATGGTGTCAGGACCGTCGAGGCCTTCCGGCCGGTGCTGATGGAGTGGTTGGAGCGAACGCACGGGGTGCTTGCCTTCCGACTGATGCAGGTGCTGACGGGGCATGGTTGCTTTGCCAAGTACCTGCATAAGATCGTCAGGAAGGAGAGCACACCGTCCTGCCACCAGCCACCACTGCGATTGCGACGAGGACCCGGCGTAGCACACGCTCGAGGTGTGTCCCACGTGGGCGGGGAAGCGCCGTGAACTCGTCACGATCATCGGTGCCGACCTGACGCTGCCGACCATCGCCAGGGAGATGCTCGACAGCGTCAGGAACTGGGACGCGGTCGCCACCTTCTGTGAGGCCGTCATCTCACGGAAGGAGGCGGCGGATCGTGTGCGAGAGGAGCTCCTATTCGGTGACACGTTCCGCCGCCGGCGACTCGGGCGGCGCAGGCGCGAGTACCTGCGCCTGATGCTGCCCTCGCCATCAGGCGCAGGTACTCGCGCCGGCAGGTTATGGTTTTGACATAACGCGCCCAATCCGTCCGAAGCGACGGAGGGATAGCGCCCAGCCCCATAAGCAAATATATTCTTCCCCTATAGCTATTGATTGACTACTTCTAGCTTCGATTTCTTGACAACTATAGCTAGCTCGGCAAGTTACCTTCGGGTACTATCCCATCGAGACCCCGGCAACTGACAATAGTGCTGCCGGGGCGTTGCCATCACGCAATGCTGTGTGAACCTATCATTAAGAAACTGACTGACTTTTCATGATTAAATGTATTTTATATATTTTGTCATTTGTCTTACAAGTGAAAGGAAATAAAAAATCTTAATTATGATTTTTGATTGCGCGACGTTTTGAACACTTTACAGCATTCATGGTTACGGGTCACGGTTTGTTTTGTACTGGCAATAAATTTGTAACAAAATGTGGCTCAAAATTTAATAACTAATTTCTATAGCGGGTAGATAATTATGAATATCTTCAATAACGATGACTTGTTGGACGTCAGACATCTTAGTCCGCTCGTGACCATGAATGCTGTAAAGTGTTCGAAACGTCGGGCAATCAAAAATCAAGTACAAACGTGATAAAATTCATAGTTTTATTTACAATGTATACTACTCGCGTAAACATCAGAAATCATTAAAAAATCTGTAGTTTGTTAGATAGCATATTAGTACAGCGTAATAAAAATACAATATTATGTCACTCCTTAATTTTTGCCGGGTATCATAAAAAAAACTATGGTAAGTAAGCAGATAACATAATTACAGGAGAAGGAAGTCCACTGTGGAGTTGACTTGGGCTTATGAGTTTAGAAGAAATAGTGCGGCGACTCGTGCACCGTATAGTACTAGATCATAAACGAATGGCTTTTCTTTTGAAAGGTTACGAAGGACCTTGATCAATTTATTATGAACTAGTGGTCGGCGTGTGGTCGAAATTCGCCCATAATTCATTTTAATTAATTTTTCTGCTACACAATTTTCTTTAATTTTATTTATGTATAATTGTAAATTGAGCAAGCTGTATTTCACCAATAACTAATATATAAGCACAAATCTCTATTAGACATTGTCATCATAATTATGATTGTTTGACATTCAGTTTGACCAGAGATTTTAACCGTAAACAAAAGTGTATAAGCGTTGCTACGCAACACACTCACACAAACGTGTGTGTGTGTGTGTGTGTGTAGCGATTGCGTTGTAGTGTGCGTAATGTCTTTTTTAATGAATGTAATGCATTTCTAATCCACTATTATATGAAATTTCAGTGTTATGCACTTCTCTTCATTATATACATCAACTATGTCAAATTCCATACTTTTCCATCCACGTAATTTTCGTAAAATGGGGTACAAAGTTTTTGCTTCACGTATTTATATATAGAAGACTAGCTTTTGCCCGCGGCTTCGCCCGCGTAAAAGTTGGTTTTCATAATTCTTAATTTAAGAAATACTCTGTGTCAATTTTCGTCCAAATCCGGTCAACAGTTTACGCGTGATTGAGTAACAAACGTCCAAATATCTACACAAATTTTTATATTTGAATATTACTTCCACCCTTGTAGTTTAAATTCAAGTGGAAAGACGATGAGAAATATGGCCATCCATAGTCGCTGATAATACATTATCCATGATAGGTTTCCATTGGGGAAAAAAATAATATCGATCAAACTCCCGCAGTTTCACCCACGTAGACCCCATTTCCATGCAAACGCCGAGATAAAAATTGCCTATGTTACTCGCTGATATTATAAGTTTATATGGGTGAAAAAAAAATAATAATTATCAAATCCCATACAAATATCCGACATAAAAATTGCTTATCTTACTCGCTGATAACGTAGCTTCCTATTAGTGAAAGAATTTAAAAATTAGTCAACATCCACCGGTTTCACTCGCGGAGTTCTCGTTCCCAGGCAAACACCAGGATGAAAATAGCCTTTATTTGTTATTCACTGATAATGTAGATTTTCATTCGTAAATTAATTTTCATATCCATTTAGTTCCCACAATTTCACCGGCATTGTGCCCGGTCCCGTAGGAATATCGGGATAAAAAAATAGCCTAAATATGTTACTCGCTCAAAAATAGCTTTGCGTTAGTGAAATAATTTTAAAATCGACTAAATTCTCACAGTTGTTCCAGCCACACCGGGATAAAATATAGCCTTGGATAAAATATAGCCTAAGTTATTCCTTATGTAA
This sequence comes from Lymantria dispar, assembly GCA_032191425.1. Taxonomy (NCBI): domain Eukaryota; kingdom Metazoa; phylum Arthropoda; class Insecta; order Lepidoptera; family Erebidae; genus Lymantria; species Lymantria dispar. The sequence goes on along the minus strand of CM063446.1, from coordinate 16,508,938 downwards.
GGCTTGGTAGACCTGTTAGTAAAATATTATCAGTATGGGTCCAGCCGTTTTGAAGGTTACCCCGTAATGAATATGAGTCAAAAAAAAAATTGTCCGTCCGTCTGTCTGTCACCAAGCCATATCTCAAGGACCGCGATAGCTAGACAGTTGAATTTTTTACAAATTATGCATTTCTGTTGCCGTTATAACAATAAATATAAAAAACAAAATAAAATAAATATTTAAGGTGGCTCCTATACAACAAACGCAATTTTCCCCCTTTTTATAGATAATGGTACGGAACCCTTCGTGCGCGACCCCGACTCGCACTTGGCCGGTTTTTTGACATAGGTATCGTGCAAATAATTGTGTTACCATAAATAAATCCTATTATTTTGACAGACAAATAGACGCTTCAAATTTGTTTATTTCTAGACATAGAAAATTGGATTAATATCTTGATTTTAACTTACTGTCTGGTAGCGGCTAGGAATATTATAACGCTTTCATTGTTTGTGAGTGTCGTAAAATACTACTAAGACAAAAATTTACATCGACCTGGACCAATTGGTGATGCCATCTAGCCAGCAATGTCGTTTGGCAAGCAGCTGGTCATAAAATGTTGCTAGAAGAACCTTTGCAATATCTATGATGGCAGAGCAGTGCCTACATATTGCGTCGATCCAAAGCTATCTTGATAAGCGAGCATTAACAAAAAATAATGGGGTAACCCAAGAAAGCCGACCGTATACTAAAATGATCGTTCCTAGGCTCAGTGATATCGGTTATATGCTTTTCACCTCCTTAGGGGTAAAATTGCAAAAAAACTCTTTTTAGTGAGCACTTTCTCCAAGAGAGACAACTTTGTACAAAATTTCATATTTCTAGGCCTAATGATTTCGGCTATACATTTTTCACCCTCTTAGAGAATGAATTTCAAAAACTAATTTCTTAGAGCTCATTTACAACAAAAGAAAGAGAATCGAACAATATACAGAAATACACAGTTTCACGTTCCAAGCCCCAATAGTTTCGGCTATACGCTTTTCATTCCCTTAAGGGGGTGATTTGCCGAAAATACTTTGCTAGTGCTCGTGTACCCCAAAAATACGCCGGAGTAAAAAAAAATACGTTTCTAGGCCCAGTGGTTGCCGCTGTATACTTTTTGTTTTTTTAGGGGTTGAATTGCATTCCCATGTAAGTAAAATTTTCAAAATGCTAGAACGAATACTTATTTATTTATTATCAAATACCTTAATACAAAGATTCATGGCTTTATCATCGAAAATGTCGAATTTCCATACAAAATGGCAGCCCCTATTTCAACCCCTTATAACTATTTTTTCGCGATTTCTTTACTATAGCTCGTAAACCCCAAGGAATACTACGGTGTAAAAAAATTACGGTTCTAGGCCCAGTGGTTTCAGATATATGCTTTTTTGTCTTTTAAGGGTTGAATTTCATCCCCATATAAATGAAATTTCCAAAACGCTAGAACGAATATTAATTTATTTATTATAAACTGCCTCAATACAAAGATTCATGGTTTTATCATCGAAAATGACGAATTTCCATACAAAAGGTCAGCCCCTATTTCAACCCCTTATAACCATTTTTTCGCGATTTCTTTGCTAGAGTTCGTGTACCCCAAGAAATACTACGGTGTCAAAAAAATTTAGTTTCTAGGCCCAGTAGTTTCGGCTGTATGCTTTTTTGTCTTTTAGGGGTTGAATTTCATCCCCATATAAATGAAATTTCCAAAACGCTAGAACGAATATTAATTTATTTATTACTAGCTTTTGCCCGCGGCTTCGCCCGCGTAAAAATTTACTTGCATATTGAACTATTATCGCAAACAATATTATCGACATAAAGAGTATTACATTTCTTAATTTAAGAAATACTCTATCTACGTGTCAATTTTCATCCAAATCTGCTCAACAGTTTAAGCGTGATTGAGTAACACACATCCAAATATCTTCACAAACTTGCACATTTGAATATTACTTCCAGCCTTGTAGTTCAGATTGCCGTGCAAATACGATGATAAATATGCCTTTCCTTAGTCTCTGATAACGTACTTTTCCACTGGTGAAAAAAAAATTATATCAATCAAACACCCGCAGTTTCATTCACGTAGAAATTCCCATGCCAATACCGAGATAAAAAATGCCTATGTTACTCGCTGATATTATAAATTTACACACATAGCAAAAAAAAAAAAATAATATAAATCCCAGAAATATCAGAGATATAAATTGCCTATGTTACTCGCTGACAACTTAGGTAGCTTTCCATTAGTGAAAGAATTTTAAAAATTGCTCGACATTCCCCGGTATAGTTCTCGTTCCTGGGCAAATACCGGGATGAAAATTTTTGCCTTTCACTGATAATATAGCTTTTCATTAGTGAATTAATTTTTAAAACCATTAAATTCCCGTGATTTCACCGACATTGTACCCGATCCCGTAGGAATATCGGGATAAAAATAGCTTAAATATGTTACTCGCTTAAAAATAGCTTTCCATTAGTGAAATAATTTTAAAATCGACTTAATTCAGCCACACCGGGATAAAATATAACCTGGGATAAAATATAGTCTAAGTTATTCCTTATGTACGACTGGTAGACCTGATGGTAAAATATAATCAATATCGGTCCAGCCATTTTGAAGATTACCTGTAACGAATAGACAGACAGACAAAAAAATTTGGACCGTATTGTGTGAGCATAAATAAAACCTATTATTTTGATAGACAAACAGACGCTTCAAATTTATTTATTTGTAGAGATAGAAAATTGGAATAATATCTTGATTGTAACTTACTGTCTGGTAGCTGCTAGAAATATTACCACGCTTTCATTGTTCCTGGGTATCGCAAAATACTACTAAGGCAAAGATTTACATCGACCTGGACCGGTGATGCCGTCTGGCCAACAATGTCGTGCGCCAGGTCATAAAATGTTGCTAGAACCTTTGCAATATATCTACGATGGCAGAAAAGTACCTACATATCGCGTCGATCCAAAGTAATTAGGATAAGAGCAAGATAATGATGATATATCATTGCCTGGGTGTCTTCGACTATATGTGTTTATCCTTTTGGGGCAGCCCAAAATTGTTTCTTAGTGAGTGCTTACCCCAAATAACCGATCGGTATACAAAATTTCACATTCTTAGGTATCTTTGGCTATACACTTTCACCTTCTTAGGGGTGGTTTGGTTGTTTGTTAGAGCTCGCTTATCCTTGCCAAAAAATTTTTCATAGTGCTTGGTAAGTGAGCACTAAGAAAATCTGGAGGTAATCCAAGAAAGCCGACCGTGTACTAAAATGATCCTTCCTAGGCTCAGTGATTTCGGTTAAACACTTTTCACCCCCTTAGGGCTAAAATTGCAAAAATCTCTCTTTCCCCAAGAAAGGAAACTTTATACAAAATTCCATGTTTCTAGGCCTAATGATTTCGGCTATATATTTTGCACCCCTTTTCAGAGTTGATTTTAATAAAATAATTTCTTAGAGCTCACTTACAACAAAAGAAAGAGAATTGCATAGAAAGTTTTAGTTCCTAGCTCCAAGAGTTTCGTCTATACGCTTTTCACCCACTTAAGGGGGTGATTTTCCAAAAATCCTTAGCTAGTGCTCGGGTACCCCAAGAAATAAGACGACGTAAAAAGAAAATACTTTCCCCTATTTCAACCCCTTATACCTATTTTTTCGCGATAAAAAGTAGCCTTATATCCTTTCTCAAGCTTTAGTTCATCTCTGTACCAAATTTCATCAAAACCGGTTAAGTGGTTTCGACGTGAAAGGCTATATGCTTTTCAACCCCCTTTTTTTGGGTTGGGCTGCGGTTGGCGCGCTCCTCGCACCACTCCGTCCGGGCACCCCAAGAAATACGATGGTGTAAAAAAAAATACGTTTCTAGGCCCAGTGGTTTCGGCTGTATGCTTTTTGGTATTTTAGGGGTTGAATTTCATCCCCATGTAAATGGAATTTCCAAAACGCTTAAGCGAATATTTATTTATTTATTATTAGGTGCCTCAATACAAAGATTCGTGGTTCGATCATCGAAAATGACAAATTTCCATACAAAATGTCATCCCCTATTTCAACCCCTTATACACATTTTTTTGCGATAAAAAGTAGCTTATATCCTTTCTCAAGCTTTAGTCCATCTCTGTAACAAATTTCATCAAAATCGGTTTAGACGTGAAAGACTATATGTTTTTCACCCCCTTAAGGGGGTGAATTTCCAAAAATCCTTTGCTAGTGCTCGTGCACCCCAAGAAATACGATGGTGTAAAAAAAAATACGTTTCTAGGGCCCAGTGGTTGCGGCTGTATGCTTTTTGGTATTTTAGGGGTTGAATTTCATACCCATGTAAATGGAATTTCCAAAACGCTTGAGCGAATATTTATTTATTTATTATTAGGTACCTCAATACAAAGATTCGTGGTTCGATCATCGAAAATGACGAATTTCCATACAAAATGTCATCCCCTATTTCAACCCCTTATACCCATTTTTTTGCGATAAAAAGTAGCCTATATCCTTTCTCAAGCTTTAGTCCATCTCTGTACCAAATTTCATCAAAATCTGTTTAGACGTGAAAGACTATATGCTTTTCACCCCTTTAAGGGGGTGAATTCCCAAAAATCCTTTGCTAGTGCTCGTGCACCCCAAGAAATACGATGGTGTAAAAAAAAATACGTTTCTAGGCCCAGTGGTTTCGGCTGTATGCTTTTTGGTATTTTAGGGGTTGAATTTCATCCCTATGTAAGTGAAACTACCAAAACGCTAGAACGAATATTTATTTATTTATTATCAGGTGCCTTAATACAAAGATTCACGGTTCTATCATCAAAAATGACGAATTTCCATACAAAATATCATCTCCTATTTCAACCCTTTATACCCATTTTTTCGCAATAAAAAGTAGCCTATATCCTTTTTCAAGCTTTAGTCCATCTCTGTACCAAATTTCATCAAAATTGGTTTAGACGCGAAAGACTATATGTTTTTCATCCCCTTAAGGGGGTGAATTTCCAAAAATCCTTTGCTAGTTGCTCGTGCACCCCAAGAAATACGATGGTATAAAAAAAATACGTTTCTAGGTCCAGTGGTTTCGGCTGTGTGCTTTTTGGTATTTTAGGGGTTGAATTTCATCCCCATGTAAATGAAATTTCCAAAACGCTTGAACAAATATTTATTTATTTATTATTAGGTGTCTTAATACAAAGATTCATGGTTCTATCATCGAAAATGACGATTTTCCATACAAAATGTCATCCCCTATTTCAACCCCTTATACCCATTTTATCGCGATAAAAAGTAGCCTATGTCCTTTCTCAAGCTTTAGTCCATCTCTGTACCAAATTTCATCAAAATCGGTCCAGTGGTTTAGACGTGAAAGCGTAGCAGACAGACAGACAGACAGACAGACAGACAGACAGACAGACAGACAGACAGAGTTACTTTCGCATTTATAATATTAGTAAGGATAAAGTGCCTTAATACAAAGATTCGTGGTTTTATCATCGAAAATGACGAATTTCCATACAAAATGTCATCCCCTATTTCAACCCCTTATACCCATTTTTTCGCGATTTCTTTGCTAGAGCTCGTGTACCCCAAGAAATACTACGGTGTAAAAAAATTACGTTTCTAGGCCCAGTGGTTTCGGCTGTATGCTTTTTTGTCTTTTAGGGGTTGAATTTCATCCCCATATAAATGAAATTTCCAAAATGCTAGAACGAATATTTATTTATTTATTATAAAGTGCCTTAATACAAAGATTCATGGTTCTATCGTCGAAAATGACGAATTTCCATACAAAATGTCATCCCCTATTTCAACCCCTTATACCCATTTTTTCGCGATAAAAAGTAGCCTATGTCCTTTCTCAAGCTTTAGTCCATCTCTGTACCAAATTTCATCAAAATCGGTTCAGTGGTTTAGACGTGAAAGCGTAGCAGACAGACAGACAGACAGACAGACAGACAGACAGACAGACAGACAGACAGAGTTACTTTCGCATTTATAATATTAGTAAGGATAATAATTGCCGCATAATTGAGTTGATACCAAATAATAATAGAAAATTAAACTACAAAAATCATCCGTGTGGTGACGGAGTAAGAATACAATTCATCACCCCCTCTCTTGCCCGTGGGCATCGTATAAAACGACTAAAGGATATGATATGTAGAAAACATAAAAGAAGGAAATTTCGACATAAAACCCTATGCCAACAGGTTTATCTAGCGCGGTATAGTAAGTCGATTTCTCTTCCATAGCGTCGGCTACCCGAACTCAATAAATCCTTTCAACCAGTCATGGCCTTTTCGACATCTTGGTCATATAGACCGAATCATCGACATACATGTGAACACCGTGCTCATTGCGTTAGCATGCAAATTACTACAATTTATTTGTCTCTCATCCTTGTTCCAGTGCCCTTCTCCCTATATCATTAGAGCGGGCAGCACACGGTACGACTTCATCGTCCGTAGTAATCGCATCTGTCCACTTACCCGCTGCTCTGGCTGCAATCTTGGCGTCGCGTCGTAGGACAACCTAACCACAAAATTCGCGCATGCGCATTCTATGGTTATGTTCATTTGTGTTAAGACGATGATGAAACTACAACATCATCATCATCACAACTCATATAAGTCTCACTGCTGGGCTCGAGCCTCCTTCACATAGAAAGGGAAATTTACCTACTACACCATGCTGGTCAGACGGTTTGGTACAGGGTTTTATTTCGCTTTTTCGTTATTTTGCATAAATATTGTATGTATATTATAATCCCTTAGTCGTTCGTAAACGACGTGCCCTGGTTAGATGTGTTGGAATAGGGTTTTGTTTCGAGTTTTCTTTCTCTTGCACAGATGTATGCTTATTATGTCACTTAGTCGTCTTTTACGACACCCACGGGTAAGAAGGGCGGTGGTGAATCGTATTCTTATTCTGTCACCATACGGAAGACCTACAATGAAAATATATATATACATATATATATATATATATATTATATATATATATATATATATATATATATATATATATATATATATATATATATATATATATATATATATATATATATATATATATATATATATATATATATATATATATATATATATATATATATATATATATATATATATTAGGGGGCGTTCATAAAATACGTGAGATGTTTAAGGGGGGAGGGGGTCGAGTCAAATCTCACGCAATTAATCTCACGGCAAATATCACGCAATTTTTTTTTCTGATCGAAACAATAAAAAATTGTTAAATTTTTATTACACTTATAATTAAACTTTCAGCAATATTGATCACTAGTCTTAACTAGTCATAAATAAAAGCACGAAGCAATTTTTTTTTCTATTTACAATAACTATCCAACGCGTTTACGTAAAAAACCCACATTATGAAAAATCTCACGTGAGATTGGGGGATGGGGGTGGGGGTTGAATAAAATCTCACGACATCTCACCAGGGGGGGAGGGACCTACAGAAAATTTAAAAAAACATCTCACGTAATTTATGGACGCCCCCTTCTAGATATATTTATAAGTTTACTCATAATGACTGAGTAGAGTAACTTTATTTTTTTTGAACCACCATTGATGTTGTAAACAACTTTACTGCGGTTATGGATAAAATTGATAATCCTTATAGTTTTATTAAAAAAAAACATAGAGTTCTCTAAATTATATGAAATAATTTAGATCTGATTCTAATTCTGATTCGGATCAATCAGACGAATATAACGATTTATTAAGATATCCTAACTAATATTATAGACGCGAATATATATAAGTTTGCTTGTTACGCTTTCACGCATAAACCGACAAACTGATTTTAAAAATTATTTCACCCGCGAAAAGTTACATTATCAGAGAGTAAGCATAAACTATAGGGTAAAAATCTATTTTATCCTAGTATTCCTACAGGAATGAGAACAATGTAGGTGAAACCGCGGAAATTCGCTTGTATATTAACTTCAAGTACATTATCAGTGACATATAATAAATTTGATCAATTAATATACTTAATATATCCACATCTTAATATTAAAAAACTAAATAGTTACGCTTTTGAAATTAAGATGATAAAAAATTAAGACCTTGTTTCACAATTTTTTCTCACAAAAGCTACTTGATTTCCTAGTCTCGATATTCACGATTTACTCACGGTTGTCTTCAATCTTAGTTTCTATAATAGTTATTTCGTGAATAGATAATTATATACATCTACGGCAAATAAATCTGTGCCCTTTGATGTACACAGCCTTTAATTATATTTATTTTTGTCTTGCTTTGTGAGTAACTAACTTCGACGGTTAATTAACTGACTTGGAAGTATATGATAGACATCAGATTCAGACATGTGGTTGCGAGTCATTCTTAAATTTTATTAGGCATTATGCAAATAATGTGCATATATTATGTCTGGTTAATTTGTAAGAAACGTGATTAACATATAAACAAGCATTATTATGTAAAACCGTTGCAATGATATCTATTTTGTGTTTGCTTAGTTCTTGGGATCGTACATGGATTGTTTTATCCGATAATGGCAATTAGCCATAGAACAATTTATGATTATCAATTTAAAGTTAGTTATTTTAATATTATATTAAAACAGAACTTCCGTGTGAACTGTGTGTAGCGGTCTTTTACGAAAAAGACTACACCACACTCTAAAAGAACCTTGTATCGAAAAAAGTTTTAACGTATAATTAATGGACACAGACTCAGAATAGTTATTCATAGGTCATCATCGTCATCATCACAGCTCATATACGTCCCACTGCTGGGCTCGAGCCTCCTCCGCATTGGAAGGACAATTGATCTACTATACAACGCTGGTCAGACGGGTTGGTACAGGGTTTTATTTCAAATTTCCTTCCTCTGGCATAGATGTTGTATGTATATTATAATCCCTTAATCATTTTTACGACACCCACAGGCAAGAAAGGGGGTGGTGAATTGTATCCTTACCACACACACTCACCATACGGGAAATTTATAGATAGTACCTAGAAAGAAATATTGCATCTATGGAGTTGCCCTCACGTTATAAGTCTATATCGTAGTATAGTTACTACCATGATACGCTATGCCTTTTCATATAATTCAAATATCATCAGGAAATAGAACACATTGATCACTTCCGTTAAATTATTATACAACAAAAAGAGTAGGAACGCCCACAAAATGCTACCTTGCGAATGATCTCACATAAGATTCATGATTTAATGTCTACTGAGGTCTTCCTTGTAAAACTAATCCTATGAATTTCTTCATCAAATATATCGTTTAATTTTTATCGCTTAGAGTTTAGGCCTCATATCCAAACTCTATTATCGTAACTTAACTAGTTCATATTACAACAGTAGGTATATATGTTAGGTACAGTGAAAAAGTTCAAAGGGTCGATTACCTTTCATGTTTGGTAAAAGGGTGGGCAATGTCTGTCATAATTACGTTATTTAATTATAAGAAATAATTTCGATTTAATTAAAATATCACTGTTTAATGTGGACTTTAAGAGCTGAAATATAAAATAATGTTTATTGTTATTCATTTCAGGTTTTTCGCTTTAAAGGCATGGTTTCTTGAGTACAAAAGCTTTGTCTACGGACATCCTAGTTATGATTTAAAAAAAATTGGTCATTATACTCAAATGGTGTGGGCAACTTCCCATAAAATCGGTTGCGGTATCGCCTTCTGTAGTGGTGGACCTTGGGGACATTTTTATAATTATGTGTGCCATTATTGTCCTGGGTAAGTGCTTATAACATGTGATTTTATTTAATGTTATACGTTAATCTCTATCATTGTTGTAGCTGATCATAAGTGAGGATATCAATTTGCAGTTGAAGGGAGTGATGGTTGATGTAGTATAGTATAAAATCCCCATCAGGTGCCACTACGGGCATTGGTTTTTTATATAGAATGATTTGCATTATCTTTATATATAGGAAAAAAAAGGATTGTATAATTGTATTTTTATTAAGTAGTTTTATTAAATATTTTGTACCTATATATTTCTAGAAGGGCGATCTCTCTGAGATTTTCACTTTTCCTTTTCTAAAGGACTTTTTTAATTTGCTGCATGACTTACTAGGTATTGGATGCCAGGTCAAAATGTTGAATATGAGGGGAGCTCTCTTGAGTTCTCTATAACGATAATTATTTAGTTACGCCCTAAAGTTATATCTTACGCCATTTGCAAAAAAGGTGTCATCAATCTACACACACTTACAGGAGTAGGGAGATAACGTGAATATTGTTTTGTTTTACAACCACAGCCACAGCGCCATCTATCGCTCACAGGTCGTACTATGTATTTAGTAATATCAGTACAAAGTTTCAGTCCTAATCAAATCTAACACTGAACTATGAGATGGTATCATACTCGATACAAAAAATGCCCATAGTAACAGAAACTCGCACCGAACGGCTATAAGGCAGTATATAGGCTTATAAAGCAACTAGCTTTTGCCCGCGGCTTCGCCCGCGTAAAAATTTACTTGCATATTGAACTATTATCGCAAACAATATTATCGACATAAAGAGTATTACATTTCTTAATTTAAGAAATACTCTATCTACGTGTCAATTTTCATCCAAATCTGCTCAACAGTTTAAGCGTGATTGAGTAACACACATCCAAATATCTTCACAAACTTGCACATTTGAATATTACTTCCAGCCTTGTAGTTCAGATTGCCGTGCAAATACGATGATAAATATGCCTTTCCTTAGTCTCTGATAACGTACTTTTCCACTGGTGAAAAAAAAATTATATCAATCAAACACCCGCAGTTTCATTCACGTAGAAATTCCCATGCCAATACCGAGATAAAAAATGCCTATGTTACTCGCTGATATTATAAATTTACACACATAGCAAAAAAAAAAAAATAATATAAATCCCAGAAATATCAGAGATATAAATTGCCTATGTTACTCGCTGACAACTTAGGTAGCTTTCCATTAGTGAAAGAATTTTAAAAATTGCTCGACATTCCCCGGTATAGTTCTCGTTCCTGGGCAAATACCGGGATGAAAATTTTTGCCTTTCACTGATAATATAGCTTTTCATTAGTGAATTAATTTTTAAAACCATTAAATTCCCGTGATTTCACCGACATTGTACCCGATCCCGTAGGAATATCGGGATAAAAATAGCTTAAATATGTTACTCGCTTAAAAATAGCTTTCCATTAGTGAAATAATTTTAAAATCGACTTAATTCAGCCACACCGGGATAAAATATAACCTGGGATAAAATATAGTCTAAGTTATTCCTTATGTACGACTGGTAGACCTGATGGTAAAATATAATCAATATCGGTCCAGCCATTTTGAAGATTACCTGTAACGAATAGACAGACAGACAAAAAAATTTGGACCGTATTGTGTGAGCATAAATAAAACCTATTATTTTGATAGACAAACAGACGCTTCAAATTTATTTATTTGTAGAGATAGAAAATTGGAATAATATCTTGATTGTAACTTACTGTCTGGTAGCTGCTAGAAATATTACCACGCTTTCATTGTTCCTGGGTATCGCAAAATACTACTAAGGCAAAGATTTACATCGACCTGGACCGGTGATGCCGTCTGGCCAACAATGTCGTGCGCCAGGTCATAAAATGTTGCTAGAACCTTTGCAATATATCTACGATGGCAGAAAAGTACCTACATATCGCGTCGATCCAAAGTAATTAGGATAAGAGCAAGATAATGATGATATATCATTGCCTGGGTGTCTTCGACTATATGTGTTTATCCTTTTGGGGCAGCCCAAAATTGTTTCTTAGTGAGTGCTTACCCCAAATAACCGATCGGTATACAAAATTTCACATTCTTAGGTATCTTTGGCTATACACTTTCACCTTCTTAGGGGTGGTTTGGTTGTTTGTTAGAGCTCGCTTATCCTTGCCAAAAAATTTTTCATAGTGCTTGGTAAGTGAGCACTAAGAAAATCTGGAGGTAATCCAAGAAAGCCGACCGTGTACTAAAATGATCCTTCCTAGGCTCAGTGATTTCGGTTAAACACTTTTCACCCCCTTAGGGCTAAAATTGCAAAAATCTCTCTTTCCCCAAGAAAGGAAACTTTATACAAAATTCCATGTTTCTAGGCCTAATGATTTCGGCTATATATTTTGCACCCCTTTTCAGAGTTGATTTTAATAAAATAATTTCTTAGAGCTCACTTACAACAAAAGAAAGAGAATTGCATAGAAAGTTTTAGTTCCTAGCTCCAAGAGTTTCGTCTATACGCTTTTCACCCACTTAAGGGGGTGATTTTCCAAAAATCCTTAGCTAGTGCTCGGGTACCCCAAGAAATAAGACGACGTAAAAAGAAAATACTTTCCCCTATTTCAACCCCTTATACCTATTTTTTCGCGATAAAAAGTAGCCTTATATCCTTTCTCAAGCTTTAGTTCATCTCTGTACCAAATTTCATCAAAACCGGTTAAGTGGTTTCGACGTGAAAGGCTATATGCTTTTCAACCCCCTTTTTTTGGGTTGGGCTGCGGTTGGCGCGCTCCTCGCACCACTCCGTCCGGGCACCCCAAGAAATACGATGGTGTAAAAAAAAATACGTTTCTAGGCCCAGTGGTTTCGGCTGTATGCTTTTTGGTATTTTAGGGGTTGAATTTCATCCCCATGTAAATGGAATTTCCAAAACGCTTAAGCGAATATTTATTTATTTATTATTAGGTGCCTCAATACAAAGATTCGTGGTTCGATCATCGAAAATGACAAATTTCCATACAAAATGTCATCCCCTATTTCAACCCCTTATACACATTTTTTTGCGATAAAAAGTAGCTTATATCCTTTCTCAAGCTTTAGTCCATCTCTGTAACAAATTTCATCAAAATCGGTTTAGACGTGAAAGACTATATGTTTTTCACCCCCTTAAGGGGGTGAATTTCCAAAAATCCTTTGCTAGTGCTCGTGCACCCCAAGAAATACGATGGTGTAAAAAAAAATACGTTTCTAGGGCCCAGTGGTTGCGGCTGTATGCTTTTTGGTATTTTAGGGGTTGAATTTCATACCCATGTAAATGGAATTTCCAAAACGCTTGAGCGAATATTTATTTATTTATTATTAGGTACCTCAATACAAAGATTCGTGGTTCGATCATCGAAAATGACGAATTTCCATACAAAATGTCATCCCCTATTTCAACCCCTTATACCCATTTTTTTGCGATAAAAAGTAGCCTATATCCTTTCTCAAGCTTTAGTCCATCTCTGTACCAAATTTCATCAAAATCTGTTTAGACGTGAAAGACTATATGCTTTTCACCCCTTTAAGGGGGTGAATTCCCAAAAATCCTTTGCTAGTGCTCGTGCACCCCAAGAAATACGATGGTGTAAAAAAAAATACGTTTCTAGGCCCAGTGGTTTCGGCTGTATGCTTTTTGGTATTTTAGGGGTTGAATTTCATCCCTATGTAAGTGAAACTACCAAAACGCTAGAACGAATATTTATTTATTTATTATCAGGTGCCTTAATACAAAGATTCACGGTTCTATCATCAAAAATGACGAATTTCCATACAAAATATCATCTCCTATTTCAACCCTTTATACCCATTTTTTCGCAATAAAAAGTAGCCTATATCCTTTTTCAAGCTTTAGTCCATCTCTGTACCAAATTTCATCAAAATTGGTTTAGACGCGAAAGACTATATGTTTTTCATCCCCTTAAGGGGGTGAATTTCCAAAAATCCTTTGCTAGTTGCTCGTGCACCCCAAGAAATACGATGGTATAAAAAAAATACGTTTCTAGGTCCAGTGGTTTCGGCTGTGTGCTTTTTGGTATTTTAGGGGTTGAATTTCATCCCCATGTAAATGAAATTTCCAAAACGCTTGAACAAATATTTATTTATTTATTATTAGGTGTCTTAATACAAAGATTCATGGTTCTATCATCGAAAATGACGATTTTCCATACAAAATGTCATCCCCTATTTCAACCCCTTATACCCATTTTATCGCGATAAAAAGTAGCCTATGTCCTTTCTCAAGCTTTAGTCCATCTCTGTACCAAATTTCATCAAAATCGGTCCAGTGGTTTAGACGTGAAAGCGTAGCAGACAGACAGACAGACAGACAGACAGACAGACAGACAGACAGACAGACAGAGTTACTTTCGCATTTATAATATTAGTAAGTGTTCATTACCGTTCCCTACTGACCTAGGATGCGCAGTGGAAGGGAACACCAGGCCAGTGAGGGATACCAAATGGGTAATAACATTGGCTTGCGATTACGCAAGGCTATTTTAAGTTCTCCTAAATGATAGTACAAGAACAGATTTTAACACTTACGAGTAGATACCGCGGAGGTAGCTATAACGTAACCTAACTCAGCGTTCGGTCTGGCCAGACAAATAGAAACTAACTGAGGGGTTACTTAGCTTTGTATCCAAAAGCGCGGTGACGACAACGGCCTCGTACACTTCAAGGACTCAGGCTTGCTACTCGTACACACAATTTAATGTTCACAAACATATACTTAATTCTAATTAACTCGCGTACATAAGCGGTACACAAAACAAAAGGCGGCGCGCAATACTACAAATACCACGATTTCACGGCTTTAGTCCACAACAGACATAGCAATTACAAAATATGTGCGTACGCGACCGTTACTTCCAACGCAAGTCGATCCGCGAACAAAGCGAAAGTGAAAGTGTAGTAACCAAAAGGGCGGAAACAAAACGACCCCGGGGCCGGCCGACGCGCCGGCCCCGTGCCATCCGCGCACCAAAGTGAAAGTGGCGGCCGGCTCCGAGCCAACCGCGAACCACAAAAAACAGAACTACCCTACATGGATTTAATTATTGAACTAATATAAAAATGTTTGGTACCGAACATCTACCCGCCTCGGACAGGTCTACCTGGCCGCTAATCAATTGGTAAACGGGACAATGTTGCTACCGCTCTCTTCAGTACCGAACCGTCCACCTGAACCTCAGCAAAACGAGGCACATTATCTGCGCCATATACTAAATTTAAAATTCGGCCGCGACGCCAGCACAGTGGCGGCAAATTGGTATCTTTTATCAAAACGAGGTCACCAACTCGAGGTGGATTAGTCTTGTCAGTCCACTTAACGCGCTGCTGGAGAACATGAAGATATTCTAAGCTCCAACGCTTCCAAAAGCTTTGAGTAAGCTGTTGGACCAACTCAAACCGCGAGAGACGACTTGGTCTCACATCAACAAAGGGGTACTCAGGCAAAGCATTAAGTGGCTGACCAATCAAAAAATGACCCGGTGTGAGAACCTCCAAGTCACTCGGGTCTGAAGAGATCGGACACAACGGTCGCGAGTTCATTACGGCCTCTATCTTACAAAACACAGTTGCGAGTTCTTCAAATGTGAGTACAGACTCACCAATAACTCGTCGCAAATGTGCTTTAGCAACCTTAACTGCGGCTTCGAAAATACCACCCCAATGTGGGCATGCTGCCGGACTAAATTTCCAGGTTATACTACGACTGGTTAGTTTATTACCAATATTTGTGTGATTGCTGGCTAAAAAATCATGTACATCTTTCAAATAATTATTGGTTCCCTTAAAATTTGTGCCACAGTCCGAACGTATCAAAGAAGGCAGTCCTCTCCTTGAAACAAATCTATCAAGTGTCGCAACAAATGCCTCGGTGGAGAGGGATGACACTAATTCAAGGTGCGCCGCTTTAGTTGACAGACATACGAAGACACACAAATAGGCCTTGACTGTTTTACTGTTTCGTAGAGTTGCAGTCTTAACCAAAAAAGGACCTGCAAAGTCGGTGCCTACACCGGCGAACGGCCTCGATTCTCTGACACGATCAGAAGGGAGGTCACCCATCAAAGGTTGCATGGTACTAGCCTTCAGCCTGTAACAAGGCATGCAACGAAATACCACACTGCGAATCGTTCTTCGAGCAGACAAAATCCAAAATTCTCGCTGCAATATGGCTAATAAGGCGTTACAGCCAGCGTGAGAATTTCTAATGTGACGGTCCGTCACCAACAATTGCACAAAATGACCTTGCTTGGGTAACAATATAGGGTGCCGACTACCGTAGGGTAGACTAGAGTTTCTGAGGCGACCTCCAACACGTAAGACACCCGTGTTGTCCAAAAAGGGGCTCAACATACGCAAGGTTCCTGTTAGTTTAGCCTTACCAGCTTTCAAAATTTCAATCTCCCTTTCAAAATATGTATCCTGTACCACACGTATCCAATGGCAAAAAGCCTCCTGTCGTTCTTGCGGTGATAGAAAAGCCTCTAATTTTTTGTTCCGTAAGTGCTTACAGTTGTAATAGAAGCGCTTAATCCAAGCTGTTACACTTACTAATTTATCGAGGGAGCTATACCGATTCAATAAGACATTTGGATCGAATACGCAAGCACGCCTCTCAACAGCGAGCAGTCGCAATCCAGGCAACGGACCTACGTCCAAAACCGGCGTCAGTGGCCATTCAGACTCTGAGCGTAATAACCATTCCGGTCCCCACCAAAGGGAGTGCGTTACCAAGGCGGGGGATGTACAACCCCGAGATGCACAATCAGCTGGGTTAAGCTCACCAGGCACATGCCTCCAAATCAAGGGAGTCTCAGATTTCTGAATTTGGGAGACTCGGTTCGCTACAAATACCTCTAAGGTGTGAACTGAAGCCTTTAACCAGCACAAAACAATTTGGCTGTCAGTCCACGCGTAAGTGGTGCTAATGTTCACAGTATGACGCAACAAATTCGACACGTGATTAAGAAGACGCACAAGCAGAGTAGCCCCTGCCAATTCAAGTTTAGGGATTGTCAAAGCAGTCCGTAGGGGTGCCACCTTGCTCTTCGCCATGACCAGTGAGATCTTCACTTGGCTGTCAGAACCCACCGTACGCAAATATACACAAGTGGCGTAACCCCGTTCAGAGGCGTCCGAGAAACCATGCAGAGTTGCCTGGTACTTTCCTGGAGGAAGCATAGAACGAGGGATCGATACCTCATTGATCGCAGGAAGTGAGGATACAAATTTGGTCCAGTCTTCCATCAAAGCTCCCCGAAGAGGTTCGTCCCAGCCTAGTCCTGCCATCCAAAGCCTTTGTAAAAAGCATTTAGCCCAAAATATGACGGGACATATCCAACCATTTGGATCAAATGTTCTTGCAACCGTGGAAAGCACCAAACGCTTAGTCCAAATGCGCGGCAACTCTAAGTCAACATTGTAAGTGAATATGTCTGGGGCTGGTTTATACTGAATGCCGAGAACAGTCATCATAGCAGGGTTCTCGATATTCTCGAACAAATGCGGATCTTGCTGATGTTCATCCGGAAGTCCCTTCAAAAGCGCAGGTGAGTTGGATATCCACTTCCGTAACTCATAGCCCGCGGTGGCTAAGATGCCTATCAATTCATCCCGTAGAAGGATGGCCTCTTTCTCAGAGGGTCCACCAGTACAAATGTCATCGACATACAAATCCTCTTTCAAAATCGCGGCTGCGCGAGGAAACTTTAAGCGCTCCAGGTCCGCGAGCTCCCACAGAGACCGTATAGCCAAATAGGGGCTTGACTTTAACCCGTACGTGTTTGTATTGAGCTCATAAACAACCATGGGATCCTGGGGGCTTTCACGCCATAGAATCAACTGATACCGACGGTCATCCGGGTGAATAATCGTCTGTCTGAACATCATCCTTATGTCAGCCACAAATACAACCTGATGTCGACGAAACCGAGTGATGACGTCACAGAGATCCTTGATCAATTTAGGACCAGCATACAAACAATTGTTCAACGATACACGCGTTGAAGTTTGCGCAGAACCATCGAATACTGTACGCAATTTGCCATTTGATGCCTTAATTACAGCATGATGCGGTAGAAAGAAGTGATCCACTGTTTGCCAATCTAATTTCGACACAGACATGTGTCCCAACTCCTCATATTCACGCATAAAATCAATGTATTTCTCCTTTAGGAGAGCATCTCGAGCCATTCGGCGCTCCATAGCCAATAGTCGTTTCTCAGCAGCAGGCCGCGAGGTGCCAAGTGGTGGCCGTACGGCGAGAAACGGCAATCGAGTCATAATCTGACCAGTACGTAGGCGACTCGTATTGTTTTGGTAAAACAATTCGCACTCCTCATGCTCCGGATCAGTGCGCGGAGCCTGTGGTGGTTCTTCCACTTCCCAAAACCTCTGAACCGCATCAGAGAGAGCAGAGCCTACCATCAAGCCAATGTCAAGACGGGTATCCGTGAGGACCGGTCCCATCAGTGCAGAGCCAAATATGGTCGGGATGGCTACCATGCCTCCTGGTTGCATGACCTGAATGCTACCCAAGAATATGTTTCCCAGAACATCGGCGCCTAGCAACAAATCGACCGATCCAGGTATACCAAATTTGGGGTCTGCCAAGTTCAAACCCGACGCTAAACCAATAGCATACGGAGACAACTGCTTCTCCGGATGGGTGCCCAAAATATTGTTCATAACAATGGCTGAACACTCAAACAATGGGCTTGACGAGTTTATAGGAGAGAACGCACATAATACTTGGCCTTCAACATTGGCCACAACTGCGTTGCCAACACCTCTAGTGACATGAGGAAAATCACGCATACTTAGGCGTACCTGCCCCACCAACCAAGAAGACGCTATACACCCCTGAGAGCCTGTGTCCAGAATTGCCCGGACCACAACAGAGGCACCTGTCCGTCCCCAGACCCTTACAGAAGCAGTGGGTAGGAGTACGGTTTCAAACGGGGGTGGTGCATGACGGGGGGAGGCGCCGTGTTCCTAATGTCGTCTAGGCAGCGGGTGATTCTCATGTTCACGGGAAGCGTCATCAAAGGTAGGTACCCGCCCGTGACGATACGGGCGCGAATCGTGGTTATCACTCTTGCCACGGGCTTCCGATGACGGCGAGCATTGACCTTGTGGGCGCCTCGCTGCGGCAGAATCTACGACGCGCGGGGGTGAGCGACTAGGTCTCGAACTGCGGTTTTCATACCGGTGCCTTCGCTCATAACTACCCGTAGGTGAGCCTTGACGTTCATGTTCACGACCAATCCCATTATTATTCGCACAAAGAAGTTTCAAATGCTGGCCTCCGCAGTATGTACATGGGCGAGGATTAGGGCAATCGCGCTGGAAATGGTTTCCCAAGCAAGAAAAGCACCAACCTCGAGCCTTAGCCAAACGCCTACGCGAGGCCACGTGCAGCGCAGTAAAATCTGAGCAACTGGCAACTTTATGACTCGGGGACTTGCAATAGGTGCACTCAGGTCGCGACTGTACAGCAGCAAAACGTGGTGGGTGACGAACCTCTGGCCTTCTAAAGGCGTGATTGCGGGTCGGAGCCGATGACCGCGGCAACTGTTGACCAAATGACCTGTCAACGACCGTCATGTCTACCATCCTACACTCGTCTTCCAAAAACTTCTTAAGGTCATCAAAAGCAGGCAAGTGAGTTGCATCATCACCTCCATATTTTTGCTCGAAACGAGCCCTAAGTTCCGCAGGAAGCTTTTTCAAAACAATATGCACCAGCATATATGACCAAGTGCTCACCGGAAGGTCTAACCTTTCCAGTGCGTTGATCGCAATCATCAATGGGTTCAATAAGTCGGACCTTAAAGCCGAGACCCTAGATACCACTGGCAGACCCAAGAGCTGACCAATGTGTGTATCTGCCAGGCAACGCTTATTTTGGTAACGCTTTATGAGAAGGTTACGTGCCACTAGGTAGTTTCCATCATTGATCTCCAGGTGCTGAACTAAACCTCTCGCCTCACCTTCCAACACGGAGAACAGGTAGGCCAATTTTTGAGCGGAACCTAAGTCAGAACGCGCGTGGACTAAGCTCTCAAACAAGTTTATGAAACCTAGCCATTGGTCCAAACGACCATCAAAACGCGGCAGGTCCAAAGTGGGCAGTTTACTCAATAAGCCCGACGTAGAAGGTTTCACATCCCTAGACGCGGGAGACTCACCCCTTTTCGACGCGGAAATTTCCCTAGCACGCTGTGAGATTCGATCTGCATAATCCATGATCTGGTCATAATCCGCGTGTACCAAGTCACGATACGTTTGTGGGTAATCTTCATCAGAAATATCTAAAATTTTTGTGTTGAAGTTACGGTACACATCATCAACAAATTGTAAGCGCGTATCCAATTTGCTGTACCTATCCAGGAGAGACTCATTTCGATCAGACCTATCAACCAAGGCGGTTGCAGTCGAGAACCATCTCAACTCAGAGCGCAGCTTACCTGCCGAGTCCTTAGCGCTAGCAAAAGCAGCCATAATAATCGAATAAAATAATTAAATTCCAACAACAAAAAAAAAATATATATATAATCAACTAAATAAATCAACCAATTGAAACAACAATCAAAAAATACAAATTACAAAATTGAACAACAATTAAATTATTGCGCAAAGGGAAACGTTAATATTTGTCTGTATAAGTACCATAAACAAAACGCAAAATAATATTAAACTAATTGTCTATACAGTTCAATTCATTCGTTCATTCAATCACGAGACTGCACTACTCTGTGGCACAATGTACTACGCAAATTATTTTATTACTCTGTGGCACATTAAGTAAACAATGATATTCAAAATTTCAAATGTTGCAGTGAACTTATTTATATGATATTTTTAATAACTAATAACAATAAGTACACAAATGATCAATCACACAAATATTTAATGTGTATCTTTATACACCAGACTATTTATTAAACTGGGCCGTAATACGTAAAATTCAAGTAATTATATATCGATTTATTTTTCAACACGGGCACTTGTAGATATCAATACCAAACAAAATTACTAGATTCACTAGAACCACGCTCTGCTACCAGAAAGTATGTTCATTACCGTTCCCTACTGACCTAGGATGCGCAGTGGAAGGGAACACCAGGCCAGTGAGGGATACCAAATGGGTAATAACATTGGCTTGCGATTACGCAAGGCTATTTTAAGTTCTCCTAAATGATAGTACAAGAACAGATTTTAACACTTACGAGTAGATACCGCGGAGGTAGCTATAACGTAACCTAACTCAGCGTTCGGTCTGGCCAGACAAATAGAAACTAACTGAGGGGTTACTTAGCTTTGTATCCAAAAGCGCGGTGACGACAACGGCCTCGTACACTTCAAGGACTCAGGCTTGCTACTCGTACACACAATTTAATGTTCACAAACATATACTTAATTCTAATTAACTCGCGTACATAAGCGGTACACAAAACAAAAGGCGGCGCGCAATACTACAAATACCACGATTTCACGGCTTTAGTCCACAACAGACATAGCAATTACAAAATATGTGCGTACGCGACCGTTACTTCCAACGCAAGTCGATCCGCGAACAAAGCGAAAGTGAAAGTGTAGTAACCAAAAGGGCGGAAACAAAACGACCCCGGGGCCGGCCGACGCGCCGGCCCCGTGCCATCCGCGCACCAAAGTGAAAGTGGCGGCCGGCTCCGAGCCAACCGCGAACCACAAAAAACAGAACTACCCTACATGGATTTAATTATTGAACTAATATAAAAATGTTTGGTACCGAACAGTAAGGATTATATACAGTACTGCGTATGGATAATGAACAAGTATTATTCGTGGTTGGTCTCTTGTTATAGAATGTTCTACAGTGACCTCGCTCTAATCATTTAGGTGATAACTACATCTATACCAATAAATAAAATTGGAGTGTCTGTTTGTATTGTCAAAATAATAGGCTTTTTTCATGCTCACACGGTTATTTGCACCTATGCCTAAAATAGCAATGAAAAAATTTTGTCTGTTTGTTCCGGGTAATCTTCAAAACGGCTGGACCGATTTCAAAAATTCTTTCACCAATGGAAAGCTATAATATCAGGGCGTAAACTAGGCTATATTTTATCCCGGTATTCCCACGGGAACGGGAACTACACGGGTAAAACGACTATAACCGAAGCGAAGCGAGGGCGGGTTGCTAGTACTAAATATACCACGAGACTAGTATTGGTGCAATTTAAATTTCTCTAAATTTGTTTTAGCGCCATCTATTGATCACAGTTTGGTAACTTAGAACTCATTATCCATATAGACATTTTTTTAGTGTTATATTTTTGTCAGGCGTTTCATGTTAACTCATTTTTTATTTTTCAGAGGCAACATTGATACAATAACCCAATATCCATATAAAACCGGCAAGCCTTGTGCAGATTGTGATGATCATTGCATATCGGAGAAGTTATGTACCAACACTTGTAATAGGAAGGATTACTACTCGAATTGCGCACAACTTAGAAGTTATGAACCTAGTGTGTGCAGTCAAGGAGTTTGTAATGCCACCTGCCATTGTGGTACTCGCCTTCACAAAAATTATCCCTGGCATTAAATGCACGAAGACATTGCTTTTTTAATGAATATTAGTTTTATTTTTTTTTGTAAATAAATGATTATATAAATATACAGATGGTCTCATCAATTTATGTGCTCAATTTATGAGTTTTTGTGGATTTTTTTCGAACACAAATCACATTCAGATATAGAACAATAATTTGTGGATTGCACAAATAATTGTTCTGCATCGAAATGACACTCGGAAGGTCTCTACATAGACTACGACACCCTCTGTGAGATCATAGTTAATGGAGTTGTCTATTAGGAAATTCTTAGTAGATCACAAAGCCTGGAAGTGTCTTCGGTAGATAGCTCTAAGTTCGAAGCTTTTTTGCACACTGAAGTGATACCTCTGAGCTCGAAGCTTTCTAGAACGCTGAAGTGGCAATGGACAAATTCGAAACAAAATCCTATACCAACCCATCTAACCAGCGTGGTTAGCCAATTTCCCTCCTATTGAGGAGGAGGCTATTGCCCAGAAATGGAATATGCATGAGCTGAAATGACGATGATGCATGTTTGAAAAAACATAAGTAACAAAATAATGAACAAAACAGTGGTTACTCCAAAAATTGGTAAAAAGAAAACGCATTAATACATATAGATGCGTAGTTACACATGGCAAGACAAAGTACACATGCAAACATTCTTTCCTACACATCGACAAGAACAAAGGTTCTTACACAATATATCAAATGACGTTGTATGGGACAGTTATCCACGAGAAGGACCGATGACGGTGAACGTCGCATAGAGTTATTGGATGCCGACAGCACAGGACCGTTCTTTGCAATGTTTAATTGAGGAGAGAGAGAAGCCTACTTCCAGTATTAGACTTACCTGTATGTAGAGGTATATGTCCAGTAATCGTAGATGATGTAGTACAAAGTTAGCCAAATACGTTCGCATTCTATTTTTATAGGCTGGCTGTGGTACGGGCACGCCCTGCCGTGTGGACCGTGTGGAGCGACGGAAGGGATATCATGCAACCCTATAATCAACCATGCACGTAACTCTCTGTCACCGTGTGAGCGGGCCACTAGTATCCGATCTTTGTCATTGGTGGCTAGACACATTCACATAATATATATTAGTGTTGCCCAAATGCAAGACCAAAACGAGACTTGGACCAGTCTTGGTCTTGGTCTTGCAACAGCACACCTGGTCTCGTCTTGGTCTTCGTATTGCACACTCGAGTCTTGGTCTTGGTCTTGGTATTGCAGCAAGAGTCTCGCAAAGTCTTGCAAGTCTTGCAGTTGGAATAACGTAACAGTCATTTATCATGGCAATGAAAAACCCAACTAAATTAATCAAATATCACCCTATCCTATCTATCCATCTGCTAGCCTATAGTCCACTATTGAATATAATCCTTACCACTGGAGAAAATTACTCTCCTATTCCCCTGGTGTTACATTAGACAGAGATACTACTCCTATGACAAAGGAAGGAATTTCGACCCTGTTTTCTTAAGACGTCACCACACGGGACAGTTGATACAATAAATTTTATGTCATTTAACATTCCCCCTTTCCAACAAAAAATATTTTTTTCAATTTGATTTGAAAGCGACGGAGTTATTTGACCACTGACGACAAGTCACCCTGCTCTGGTGGTCGGCCCAACAACGAGGCGACGTGGGTACGGATGAGTTATGGGCCGCGCCGTCCTTTCATCGCCCCGGACGGAATGGACCGCGCGTGTGCTTACCATAGCCCACCCATAAAAAAAAAATGGCTTCTACCATGGCTAACACCATTGCCTCGGTCCGATTTGATACGACATCCACGGGTAAGAGAGTGGTGAATTGTATTCGTACTCTGTCCCTACACGGACATTTATGTAGATTAATTGTAGGCATATTTCTATGTCCAACAGTGAACGTCGTTGGGCTAATGAATAAACGGATATATAAATATATATATAATGGGCAAGAGCACTCTCGTGATTAAGGTATTTTTGTCCTTAAGCCTTTCCGAAGAGTAATTCTGAAAAGCCAAGACCAACATTGGGAATCGATTGGCTAATAGATGGATATCTCAAGACTGATTTGACTTGTCGTGTAGTGACGGAGTAAGAATACAATTCATCACCCCCCTATTATACCCGCGAGTGCGAACCCACGACTAAGGGCTATAATATATAACATCGGTGCAAGAGAAGGAAAACTTGACATGAAACCCTGGAACAACATGGCCGATCACCGTGGCGATTCCTCTCCGGCCACGGCCGATTTCCCTCCTATTATGTAGAAGACACGAGCTCCACCGTGTATAAGTTGGAATGGTGATTTGAATTAAATGCAAGATCGCGAGACTCTTGCAGGCTCAGTCTTGGTCTTGCTCAAGTCTTGCAGGGCCAGTCTTGGTCTTGCAAAAATTAAGCGGTCTTGGTCTTGGTCTCGGTCTCGTATTTCTCGCAAGACCAAGACCAAGACTTTTTTGGGCAACACTAATATATATATTTATTTTAAATTGTTCTTCTTTTGCATAAGTACTATCTGCATACATCATCATTAATAGTCTCTTACGGCACTAGAAAAGGAAATGTAGTAAGAATACGTGCACCTGGGACTAAAAATACACATTTCTCTACTACAGATAAAGGTGTGAAATTTTAAAGCAATAAGGAACTGTAATGGAACCCGTCGTTGCTTATAGGGTTGTTTCGTTTAAATTGTAATAGTTTTCTATTTATTAGTTGGGTCATAGTTTCGACGAGAGTTCACTCACAGTTCTACTGCGCAGCAGGTGAGTCAACAGGTGGGGTGATTGCCGATGCGGAACCAACTGATATACCAGGCTGACCCTTCTTAGTACCAACTTACTAAATATATTTACGACTTTGTAAAAAAATATAAACAGTATCTCTAAGTGCTGTTTTGGTATTTTATTTTCTCACTAGTCTAATGATCCAAACACCCGACTGCCTGCTATGAAGCCCTTGATTCAAATTCTGTTTTAAACAACAACAATTAAGGTTTGAACAATTAATGTCTTTGGATTTTCTGTGAAATAATATATATTTAGCAGTGGTTTAAGATAAGTGTAGAAACTAAAATGCTCAATTTCTATTTCGTGGGACTAGCAGCCAGACTGTGAACTGTGTTAAATAACATTTGGATTTGATTAATTTTTACGAATTGATTTCTCCATCGTGGATCAGTAGTTAGACTATAATATTTACAGCTACGACTATAAGTTCTTATGTATTCTTTGGTATTATTATTCAAGTATAGTTTAATTTACTTAATCTATGTTAAATTAATGTTTCATACATCTAAAATCCACAAATGACAGTCATACCCGCATATAATGTTACACCTTAAATAAAGCTAATATTTAAGAACTAAGAAGTCTAAATAAAAATATTGTGGAATGCGAGGAATTATTAAAAGGAAGAAATATTATAATTCATGTCACATTAACAAGTTAGTAATAGTTTTATTTGGTTAGCAAAAATATTCTACTGATATGTATACACTTACAGGTATGTGATAAAAAGTTACTCCTATTGACGATTTTATTAATGTAAATAAGTACATCTTGTGAATTTTATTGGCGTCAATTTGTATTCAGCTGTGTTCCTGACTGACCAAACAACATGTTTCCCACCCCCACCATTGCTCCGACCCAATTGTAATGCAGCGACAGGCGCGGAGTCCGGCGCGCGGGCATTGCGTTGCCGACGTCCGTAACGCACCTCGCGAGCACCTGCCGCCCGCCATGGTCTGCGACGACGGTCTGCACGCCTCATCGCCTCACGTGCCTCGCAAGTCGTTTCGCCGTCTCGCCTCTACACGCGGATTTAAACCTTACGCAAATAACGACTACGGCTGGATTCGCGTCTTTGAGGGTCTAGAACCATTCGCAACCGATGCGCCCAGCAAACTCGTTAAGGTTACATTGAACACCACTGTCGAAGAAGTAAACAAAGATCTTGGTTTCACTGACGAATTATCATTATGGATTCAAATTGGTGGAGAGAATTATCGGCCACTGGGACTGGATGAGTTTCCGCTACGGATTCAGGAGCAATATCTGGCAACATGCGGGTGGAAGTCTGTAGCTCGCAGGTTGCGAGTGGCTGTGGACCCGGAGTTGCGGCATTCTTTGCGATGGTGTGCTGGTCCCGCTCCTCAATCTGGAGGAGTGCTACGCTCGGGCACTGTGCATGTTCTAAAAGGACACGTCTTTCCCCAGTGGAAATCTAGACCAGCATATATAATAGGTTCAAGATTCCATTCTTTTGGTATGTTAATTTACAGTTTAATTAATCAATAATAAATAGAGGTGCAGTTTTTATTGAGAACATAAATTATGTAAATATTTCAGGTTCCGTGTGGGAGATGGTGGAACTTAGTGGTGGAAGTATAGAGCTATGTCAACCTAAAGCTCAAAGACTAGTGCTTTGCGTTAAACCACGTTGCCAAGGCAACACTATAATGGGAGAAAATAATATGAATCATCTCTTCCTTGGATTCAGTACAGTTTGGGAAAGAAATATGTGGTTCTGCTGGTTAAAAGAGGTATGTCAACATTGTATATAGTTTTATAACTTTTAGTGAAATAGTTGTGTAGTAACAACGCGCAAGAGTAATCAGTATGAATATTTTTATGTGAATGCAGTCAATTTGGTTTACAACGGTGGATAAGCATTACTATAACCATTGTAATTGGAGCAAAACTTACATCGTTTTACGTTTGGTCGCGGTACGGTCTACAGGCTACAGATATGAGCTCTATGCGTGTGATTGAGGATTTGATTCCGGTACACTTCTCAAACTAACGAACCGTCAACTCGATAGCGGAAAATTGCTAGAAATTTTATAAAGCTTATCAAGTTTTTGACATTTGTATACGCAATTTGAGTACCAATCATCTTAGGGTTGTGTAATTCAATTGCTTTAACAATGCTTTTGTATCTCTCAACATTAAATACAGTGAATAAATTACTACTGATGCAATAAGTATCACAGAATCATACATACTTGAATATTAGGTAATAATATTTAGCGGTGTTACCGAAATATTGTTAAGACTTCAAGGAAGTTGGTTGAACTGATGGATATTTATGAAAAGTGTGTTGAACTGGTGCTCGTACCGCCCTGTAAACGTTACGGTCGAGATATTAAGAGTGCGCCTGTATCCGCGTTTGTAATACTGCCTGCGCGCACGCGGCATTATCAATAAGACACTCGAAGTATTCACTTGACATTATCTTAAGTCTATCAACAATTTTTCATTATTTATCCAGTATTGTTTCAAGTAATTAGAATAAACGCTTCGTTCAATAAATATTTGAAATGGAATAAACGAGGCAGTTATCAGCAAATATTATGGATTTCAAAAATCAGTACTGAGCAAAGACAAAATACCATTTGTGCAAGCAACAATAACGTGAACGGAATAATGAACTGTACAGGAGTTATGCTGTAGTCTTTGGGAATAACAATGCTTAGAGCAGTTCGTCGGCCCCATCGTGGTCATACACCGAAACAGACGACTGCTGTCATACTGCAGTACTTTTAAAATGTCATTTGCTATAACAACAACTATACGTTTGTCTCATAAATTGTTAAGTATTTTTAGTGGTGTTTTGTGTTAGTGTTGAATTATTATGATGGTGGAAATAAAAACAATGCAGTGTGAAGATGAGGTCGACAGTTTGGATGTTTTTGGACCACCTAGCTGTGACGATATTTTTTTGGATAGCTTGGAACCTAGTACACTGAAGGAAAAATGCGAATTCTCGGTTGGTTTAATTTTCTAAAGCCTAATTTACTTCACTCTTTTCAAACTTAAACCAGTACATAGACTTCTTTAGTGTAACTCTTTTAAAACTTGTTTTTAATTTCGTTAAAACAACTAATTCTTTTTCGCCTCTACAATATTGGATTAATAATGCATATAGTGTCATTGTTTTTCAGTTGTATGAAAAATACAATCTTTGTGTAAATAATATGTATCGAAAGATGCGTTTATTACTATTTTATTTGTCTCGATTTTCAAATAGGTTGGGCAAAAAAAAATGTTTAACTAATTTATGGTCATAGATCATCACTGAAAACTTAAGCCCTTCTTATGCGTGTGTAATAGATAAAAATACAAAACATTAACTGCCCATGGCAGCTTTGCACCTTTGCCAGTTATAAAAAGTTTTTAAACACAATCTCCATATTCTAAAAAATCAGTCTAGAATTACTATATTGCATTTTATCCATACTCATTCTGATAGATATTTTAGACAGTCTTGACTTACAGCCAGATAACCTATGGACTCTCGAGCTATCGACTGTAAATTCTGGTTGAAATGATTTTAATTTTAATGTCTCTAAGCGTTTTTCATTTCAGACAGCTTAACAAAATTTAATTCTTATACTCATATAATATATTGTCAATATGATTATACTACACTATCCCCAATATTGTCCGTGGTTGACAGCTAAGGGATCAGAGCCGGATTAACTCTTTGAGGGCCCCTAGGCAATGCAGTTCTCAGGTCCATGGTCCAAGGTAAATGCGCAGTAGTATCACTTACCATCAGGTGTGCTGTTGTCTCTTTTGCTACCAACAGCAATAAAAAAGGAACAATATTGAGGTAGTATAGAAAATTTCGTAGGGCCGACCACTGACAACAATCTGCTCCGGTGGTCAGCCCAACGACGAAGGCGACGTGTCACGAGTGGGTTACGGGTGTACGTGCTTACGCCCCTCTGTCGCCCCGGACGATGTTGGGCGAGGAGTGCGTCGACCGTAACCCACCCCCCAAAAAAATAAAGTATAGAAAATTTCTAAAAAAATCGTTGGTTGAATGAATGAAATGAATGATATTTGTTTTTCTTGGCGCATGCTCGGAGCCCTGAGTCGGTGCGGGGCCCCTAGGTAGTTGCCTAGTTCACTTTATGGATATTCCGGCCCTGTAAGGGATATTATATACAGATAACATCCATGTAAGAGAAGGCAAATTCGTAAAGAAACCCTGTACCAATATGTCTGACCAGCATGTATAGGTATCATGCTGTAGGTGTAGGTTAATTTTTCTTTTGATATAGAGGAGGCTCGAGCCCAGCAGTGGGACCTATATGCACTATTATGATGATATTGATAACCAATATGCTATGCTGAGATACTCGTTCGTACTGTTAGAATATTTTACAAAAGGTTTTGAAATACTAACCTAACCTATTTATTTCAAAACCTTCGAACCATCTATGTTTACTTCGATGATAATTTATCTTGAAAGCTGTTACAGTACCTTTTCTTTCTTTTTTTTTATGGTAGGCTGTATATAAATCCCACCCAATCTGTCCGGGGTGACGGATGGCGGCATGCGGCCCCATAACCTACCGTGTTCCCTCCCCATAGTCATTAGACCGACCGGTTGGTACCTACCGACTTCTCAACATCCGTGACCGGCCCGGCGAGCGGATTACCCTTTCGGGTACTATCTTCTTCGACATCGCAACAAAACAGTGTTGCCGGCGCGTCGCCCTCACGCGATTGACCTCTGTGCGGTTGGCGGACTAATCCCCGTTCCGTCTACCCGCAGCTTCGGCTAGCTGCTACACGATCTGAAGAACAAATAATAATAGAAATATCTTTGCAAGTAATACGCTCTTCTGATATAAAAGCTATTTTAGTTGCATAGTTTTGTTAAAATGTATTTATTATATTATTACTGTGAAATTAAAACGAACATCCGTAAATTCTCAAAAACTTTTGAATTTATTATAAGTCTCTAGGATATGCTGATGAAGTGATGAATGCTGCAAAGTGTTCGAAACGTCGAGCAATCAAAAATCAAATAAAAACGTGAAAAAATCCGTACAGGAGTTTTATTTCCGACGGCTGTACGCGCGGGTCATCCGGTCGATGGCCCTGTACGGCGCACCGGTGTGGGCGGGGTCCTTGACCGTCCGAATTAGGGCCCTTCTGTGGCGACCACAGAGGGTCATGGCGGTTAGGGCCATCCGCAGATACAGCACGGTGGTGACGGAGGCAGCGTGCCTATTGGCCGGGACTCCCCCGTGGGACCTGCACGCGGAAATGCTCGCGGGATTGTATCGGCGGGTGATGGGGGTGCGACCGGAGGGCGGTGTGATCTCATTAAGGGAGCTCACCGCCTGGCGCGTCGACGCCCGCCGAGACGTTATTGCCTGTTGGGCAGTCCGGCTGGAGAAGCCTCGGTTCGGGGTGCGAACCGTGAAGGCCTTCCGGCCGGTGCTGATGCAGTGGTTGGAGAGGCGGCGCGGAGTGTTCTCCTTCCGACTGGTGCGAGTTTTGACGGGGCATGGGTGCTTCGCCAAATACCTGCACAAGGTCGTTAGGAGGGAGAGTACACCGTCCTGCCACCACTGCGATTGCGACGAGGACACGCCGCGCCATACGCTCGAGGCCTGCGCGGCTTGGGCAGTGCAGCGCTGTGAACTCGTCGCAATCATCGGTACAGACCTGACGCTGCCGGCTATCGCTAGGACGATGGTCGACAGCGCCGGGAATTGGGACGCGGTCGCAGCCTTCTGCGAGACAGTGATCTCGCGGAAGGAGGCGGCGGATCGCGTGTGCGAGGAGCACAGCCTCGATGAGGAGATCCGCCGCCGGCGACTGGGGCGGCGTAGGCGCAGCTACCTGCGCCTCATGCCGCCCTAGCCGAGGCCGCGGGTGACGTGACCGGAGATTAGTCCGTCACCCGCCGAGAGGCCGACCGCGTGAGGAAAGACCGACGAGGGGGGACCTCCTCCCCGAGGGGGGGACGTCAGTCGATGGGAGGGTACCCCAATAGGGGGTATTCCGTCAGGCCGGGCACTGATGTCAAGTAACTCTGCTCCGGTGGTCGGCCCAACGACGAAGGCGACGTGGTTTTCGGGTGGGTTGCGGGAGTTGCGTGCTTAAGCCCCTCTGTCGCCCCGGACGGAGTGGTGCGGAGGTGTACCGACCGCAGCCCACCCACAAAAAAAAAAAAAAAAGGAGTTTTATTTAAAATGTGTAATACTCGCGTAAACATCAGAAATCATTGGTCTCTAGGATAGTTACGTTGGGACGATACATGAAAGGGTAACCCGCCGGGCCGGCCACGGATATCAAGGAATCGGTACCAGTGGTTGGCCTAATGGCGATGGGGAGGGAGTATAGTAGGTTATGGGGTCGCACGCCGCCCATCCATCGCCTCGGGCGGGGTGGAGTGTGTCCAGAATATAGCCTAACAAAAAAAAGTATAGTCACGTAGCTATAGATCTACTTGCATAAAATACTTATTTGTTACTCTCGCTTCGCTTCGGTTTCAGTCGCCTTACCCGCGTAGTTCCCGTTCCCGTGGGATAAAATATAGTCTATGTTACTCCCTGATATTATAGCTTGCCATTGGTGAAGGCATTTTTGAAATCGGTTCGGTGGTTTAAGCGTGAAAGCGTAACAAACAAGCGAAGAAACAAACAAACTTCCTTTCGCATTTATAATATTTGTTTGCATTGTTTCATAGGAATAGCCAATTTGACTGGCAAAATTTGCAATATGAAATTTTGAATTTAAAATCACTTAGATCCGTTTACTCATTGAGTTGCGGTGTGAAGAAATAACAAATATTTATACACTTGCTATTTATAATATAATTATAATTAAAAATAATTATTTAATTACTAGCTAACGGCTATTATAACGGATGTTGCTAACGTTAAATGTTACAAGCATCGACTCGAGCAATGGATCATAAAGCAAGCGTTATACGCTTAGTTTTTACTTGAAATTGGCGTACATGTTGTAATCATTTGCGATCTAATACGTGTTAGTATTCGAACTTAATTTAATAGAACAAGAAAAATATAATGACGTACTTAAGTATGAGAGAGAGATTTAAGGATGAGATAAATTTATCATCCGTGGGATAGTTTAAGAATCCTTGGAAAAAAAATATACAAATATGTATAATACTAGCTGACCCAACAGACGTTGTTTTGTTCAAATAAGCGCCACCTACCGAGTCCAGTTGTGAATCTAAATCAGTCTCGAATTCCCTTGAACATGTACAAAAAATTTTATCAACACCCATTTAGGAGGAGTTCAGTGACATACACACGTACACAAGAAATTTATATATAAAGATATAAAATATTTATAATTTTCATTCTTCATCATTTTAGCTCATACACGTGTAACTGTTGGGCTTGAGCCTCCTCCACATTCGAGCTTTCCAATAAATATTTCGAG
Source organism: Lymantria dispar (assembly GCA_032191425.1). Taxonomy (NCBI): domain Eukaryota; kingdom Metazoa; phylum Arthropoda; class Insecta; order Lepidoptera; family Erebidae; genus Lymantria; species Lymantria dispar. The sequence continues at coordinate 16,476,313 of CM063446.1, read as the reverse complement.
ATTTCCTTCTCTTGCATAGATGTTATATGCGTATCCCTTAGTCATCTTTTACGACATACACGGGCAAGATAGGGAGTGATGAATTTTATTCTTACTCCGTTACCATACGGATACAAGGAAAAAATAAATATCGACACAGAGACAAGAGAAAAATATAGCCTTTTTAAGAAGGTCGTAAAATTGTTGAAGAAATAACTACGGAATTGGACAACAACTACTATCGCTCTTTCATGAGAAAACATGTCCAGCCTAATGAATTAATGTATAGATTTACTCTTAAAATCTATTTTTTTTATTTCCAGGGTACACAAAGCACACAACCACCAAACGTCCTAAATTTGAGCGGTGGTGGTAGGGTTTCTTTAGGAGCAGCGCTTGCTCAACATGCATCTAGTGCGTTCACAGTACGAGTATTACGACTTTGCAATAATGTGCTCACAACTCTACCACCACAAACATGGACTCTACAAGCCCTCACACATTTAGACATCAGTGATAATAGAATCCAGAAGCTACCACCAGAAATATGCCAGCTTACACAGTGAGTACATTGTCTTGTGTTTTTGTCTAAAATCTATACCAATAAATAAAATTAGAGTGTCTGTTTGTAATGTCAAAATAATAGGCTTTTTTCATGTTCACACGGTTATTTGCACGACACCTATGCCTAAAATAGCAATTAAAAAATTTTTGTCTGTCTGTCTGTTTGTTCCGGGTAATCTTCAAAACGGCTTTACGGATTTCAAAAATTCTTTCACCAATGGAAAGCTATAATATCAGGGCGTAAACTAGGCTATATTTTATCCCAGTATTCCCACGGGAACGGGAACTACGCGGGTAAAACCACTATAACCTATAACCGAAGCGAAGCGAGGGCGGATTGCTAGTTCGAAATAAAACTCTTGAGCATCATGTTTCAGCGGCACTATATATTAACACATTAGTTGCCATGTTGGACTATATGTTCGACAAATAAATGTATCATTCAGGCCTTGTCGGACTATATGACTGACAAAACATACCTAATTCATTTTTTCCGTCCGTGAGCCTGTCGGGCGTACTTTCAACAATTTCATCTTAACAGTGGGACTCGCGCGGCCTCCAAGAGCATAAAAATTACACGTGCAAATGATTACATTCAGGTTATGTCGGGTCATATGTCCGACATAAAGTATATATGTAAAATTTACTAAATATAAGCTATGTAAAAATATGGGGAGGTATTTTTAGACTTTATACGCTTATTCAGTGAAAAGCCGCAAAACTTTTTTTTACAATTTAAAATAGCTTATGGCAGTTAACATGTTCAGGTATAAATACTTATGAAGGACTCTAGAAATGCTCAATTAACGGATAGAAAATACACCAAAGCTCGGAATAACATTTTGTAAGTCGTATTGTATGTGCGTAAACCAAAGCAATTAGCGCTCGAAAGTTACTGCTTAGACCGCTATCTGAGTTGTTGTCAGTCGAATGTAAAACCTCGGAAACTAAAATTTGTTATTTTCTTATACACTTTTTATTTTGACCATTAGCTCCTTATACGATTCCATTGTTGTCAGTATCGAGTAAATTTATTTAGTAAACTGTACTATGAAGTCATTATCCGTCAATAAGTCAATTAGCCGACTTTAGTAAAGCCATAATAGCAACTTATTGCAAGTTTTATTTTAAAAGCCACACGTGAAGTTTTATTGTTTTATATTTACAGCTTATCACCTTTCGCATAAAATATCATTAAAATGATTCAATGTGAAACGCTAAAGCACTAAAAAAAGGAATATAATTTAACACCACAACAAGATATTTTTCATGTTTCAACCAAGTTCTTGTATGTATCTAATTTCTGTATTAAGAGTCATATTTTTGCCGATTTCAAATTTATTTGCCAAATATTTTTATAGGATGCGGTTTATAATCGGTGAACTTAGCACGAATATTTGCATCAAAGCATTCACATCGTTATCGAGATCAATTTGTATGGGATTTGGAGCAGCGCCTCTCTCGGACGATAGGGGTACTGCTCAAAATCCATATAAATTGGTCTGGTCTTGATGATGTTACGAATACATACTTTGAAGCTAATACACATGCTAAGGCTATAGCTATAGTGCTAAGGCTGTATCTGTATATGCTTCGCGTGTGTACTAAACTCCGATAGCCAGATGACGTTTTCCACTCTATTTCACGCTTGTCCGGTTTTTTTTACTGAAATCTTACCGTATTATATATTATAGTGCATATATATATTATATATATTATCAAATTTTAATTCAAAGATGAACTCTTTGAATGAGAGTGTAGATATGCTTGTATAAAGAACACGCAAATATTCATATTACGTAACCCAAAATATTATGTAAACTAACATACTTGTAAACTAGTTCACTTTAATTACATTAATTATATTTTCTTCCTTTGTCCATGTGGTGATGGAATAAGAATACTATTCGCCACCCTCTTTCTTACCCGTGGGTGTCATAAACGACGACTAAGTGATATGACATGCAAATAACATAACCTATATGCAAGAGAAGGAAAAGTCGATATAAATGTTATACCAACCCTTTCGATGAGCGTGGTATAGTAGGTCAATTTCCCTTTCATTGTGAAAGAAACTCAAGCCCAGCGGTGGGACGTTTATGAGTTGAACTGATGTTGAATGAATGATCTTCATTTTAAAATCTCGACGATAGGACAATTTATTTATATGAAAGCCTTCAATATTTAACCGAGTAGAAAATTGCATGAAAAATTGCAATATATATTTTTATAACAGTTATTACTGACCTGCATAATTTCTCTTACTTTCACTGCGTTTTTAATATTAACTGGACTATTTAAATTGAAGATAACCCTGAGGCAATAATATAACATATAGGTACATTCAACGAAATTAGAACATTAATTTCATCATCATTGTAGCTCATATACGTCCCACTGTTGAGCCCCAACCTCCTTCACAATAATTGATCTACAATACCACGTTAGTAAGACATGTACATAGGGTTTTATTTCGAGTTTTCATTTTCTTGGGTACACGTTATATGTATTTTTTATCCTTTAATCGTCTTATACGCTACCCACTGGTGTGAGAAAGGGTGGTGAATTGTATTATTACGGACAACGTTAATTTAGCGACATATAATACTTTTAGGTACTAATTACTTTTTAGGTACCTATCGTAAAATGCATTTACTATATTTTTATTAGGTTTGTATGTAAGCTGTCAACAGTTTTTTTTGTAAGAAATCCATAAGTAACGGATGAATGAATCTAACAGTCAAATAATTATGTTATCTTTATATATAAAATTCTTGTGTACGTGTATATTTCACTAAACTACTCCTAAACGGCTGGACCGATGTTGATGGAATTTTTTGTGTGTATTCAGGGGGATTCGAGAATGATTTAGATTCACAATTAAACCCGAAAGATAGCGCTGTTGTCCATTTCAAAGAGAATTTCTTTTAGTTTTTTTTAAACAGAGCAACGTCTGTTGGGTCAGTCTGGTTGGCTAGTATTTATATATTTTTCTCGCTTAACGCTCTAAATATTAGTGCTAAGTCAAATACACAAATGAGTTATGTCAGGCTATTCTTATCTGAATTTGTGGTAGGTACTGGGCTTTAGTTCTACTACTACTAAGTACTAAGTTCAAGAATGAGAAGTTACCAATTGGTCAGCTTTAATGAATTTAGTTTATTAGCTAATTAAGTCACGCTGGACGTGGTTTTCGGATGGGTTGTAGGTGTGCGTGCTTACGCCCCTCTGTCGCTCCGGACGGAGTGGTACGAGGAGTGCGCCGACCGCGACCCACCCCAAAAAAAAAAGTAATTTGTTGTTTTGGCAAATTACATCATTAAGTGAGAAGCTTACACACTCGTAGAAAGTTAATATTACGGTCCCTTTCAAAAGTAAATATCACAACGTCAATTATGTAATAACAATAGAATCCGATATCTAAACGAAATCATTCGGATGTCATTTGGCTTCGTTATGATATTGTACGCAAGTATAGGACGCATATATATTCGTTCCATTCAGTAACCCACCCAAGACAAGCGAAGCGTAGCAGACTCGGCGCCTCTTGGTTAAATCTTAGCCTTCAGACTGTTATTACGATACATATGCATCGTACTTGGTCTTAAAAGGACACAACATTCACTCGTCACCGTCATATTTGTATATTTTTTCAACGTTTTAAATGTTTAAAAGCAATTTGTATAATTATATGTTGTGCTAAATGCGCTCGTAGTTTCACGTAGCTTAGAACTTATTATTTTATTAAATTACGGCTCTCAATGTTACCATTTTATTCTTATATAGCCCGCTTCTGTTTCCCACGGGACGTTATACATTGCAACTTGTATGTAGAACTATTATTGTCTATCCTTACCAATTATTATAAATGCGAAAGTAAGTTTGTTTGTTTGTTACGCTTTCACGCTTGAACCACAAAACGGATTTTAAAAATTCTTTCGCTAATATTAGTGAATAACATAGGCTATATTTTATCTCGGTATTCCCACAAGAACGGGAACTACGCGGGTAAGACGACTGAAACCGAAGTGAAGCGAGGGCGGGTTGCTAGTATACAAAAAATCCATTAAATAAAAAGGTTTTTAATGCCGGTAATAAATTATATTCCTTTTGGTAACACGTAGCTAATATATTCAATATTGAGCATCTCGTGATAATCTCCTGAAAAGCAAATCTATTTTGAGGATTGGCGGATCAGTCGGATTGGTAAGAGGTTTTATTTCGAGTTTTCCTTCGTTGTCATCCGTATATTTTATCCCTTAGTTGACTTTTACAACACCCACGGGCAAGAAATGGGGTGATGAACTATATCAGTGGTAGGACCACACTGTTGACAGTTATCTGTCTACAACCGCGAGCCGGTCCGTCTGTGTTAGTATCACACTCGCGCAGAAAATCAACGTCTGTAGTAGTCATTTGTTACTGCATTTCGTTTGACAAGGCAGAGAGCCGGCAGCCCAACTTACTGAGGGTGTTTGAGGGCTTTTAGCTTTTAGTAAGTATCACCGAACCTGCATGCATGCAGTTACACTCCCGTCCCTTTCCTTTTTCTATGTTTCGCATTATTTGTATTGAATTTATTTGTACTGGACTTGTTCATTTTCTTTTCAGTTAAACTTTTCACACTCCCGTCACTTTCTTCACGGTAGGCAGCCTCCTACCACTGGTCTGTAAGCGACAGCAAAACTTACCATCAGGTGTACTGTTTGCGCGTTTGCCTCCGTTTGCAATAAAAATGAAATATTCTTACTCCGTCACTACATGAAAAAATTGACAAATATAATAAACGAATTCATCTATACCAATAAATAAAATTGGAGTGTCTGTTTGTAATGTCAAAATAATAGGCTTTTTTCATGCTCACACGGTTATTTGCACGACACCTATGCCTAAAATACAGATTAAAAAATTTTTGTCTGTCTGTCTGTTTGTTCCGGGTAATCTTCAAAACGGCTGGACCGATTTCAAAAATTCTTTCACCAATGGAAAGCTATAATATCAGGGCGTAAACTAGGCTATATTTTATCCCGGTATTCCCACGGGAACGGGAACTACGCGGGTAAAACGACTAAAACCGAAGCGAAGCGAGGATGGGTTGCTAGTACACAATATGAAGGAAGCTGGTAATTGTGTTGTATACTTGTCAAAAATATACAAATACTTTACCTTATGACAGTGACTTAGTGTCCTCACAAGTAAAAAAAACAACATTAAAAATTAAAAAAAAACAACAATGTCATAAATAAAAAGGAAATATCAATTACTTCATAACTTCACACATATTTCGTTGAATAAGCGATAATTTCGTTGAATGAGCCTATTGTTACTATCCAAACATTTAGGTTTACTATTAAGACCTTCCTAAAATACATTTCAAATAATCTTCAGGAAACCCCGCCAACATATTTCTGTTGGAACCAAGATTTCAATTCGGAGCCTTACAATCAAAGGTTGGTTGGCGTTCTTATTACCCCATTGTATCAATAAGGCAATTATTCTAATCGACTAATATATAAAATAAAGATCAATTATTCTTTTTATTTCCTATAGTGGCAACCGAGCAAGGAACACACCTGATTGTAAGTAATAATGTCGCTCAAAGATCTTAGGAATGCTAGATGTATAGCCAAGCCGATGCCTACCCTAAAGAAAGTGCTCTTCTTAAACCTCATTTAAAGAAATATATGTAATAGGGTTCGCATTACATTTTAACCAGTAGTTTATTCCAGATCCTGTAAATGTATTTGAGAAATGATCACTGAAGACGCACAAGGACTGTAACGTTTCCACGTGAAAAAAAATTACCTTGGTACGGTTTAGAGCGGTACATTAGTAAAAACGTAACGTCGATAACAAGTCTAATAGTTTCTCAAAGTCCCTCCATCGTTCTAGTGACTTTAGCAATCTATCCAAGAAGATTGGGATTGCTGACAACTCGAGAATGGATGTCAAATGGGTCTAGCTGATATTTAGGCGCGCGTCTATCATCTAACATCCCTGAAGATGTGAGTAGTATTCTACGCGAGTGCTAATCCCTGCTTTGTATTAGCTATATTCAGAGCACCTAATTTCTGAAAGTTAGAGAATTACTGCTTAAAAATGATAAACAAGTCTTTCTTTGCAGTGAGCGCGTGGACTTGCCAAAAGGGATTTCTATTCTGTAAGTTAGATTTCCGAAACCCGCTTCAGAGAGTATTCGGCTTCACACATAAGTTGATCCCATCCTCGTGACATACTCCGAGTGAAATTCTGATGCTTGATGTCTGGCTCGATGCTATCATTGCTATCATATACCTATGCTATCATCTGCATAGCAATTCATATTCTCTATAAAGAGCAGATGGTCCACCATATGTTCTTTATGTAGGACAAAAAACGTCGGAGAGAACATTAAGCTCTGTGATATACCAGCGTTATTGGTTACGGTCTTGGAGGAGGAAGCATCGACTGCAACTAATACTCCGACAATCTGGAGAACTGAGAAAACTGACGATCCAGTTGTAGTCTCCCGGGCATTCTATTTGATGATGAGCTCTGATAGAAGGCCTCCGTGCTAGACCTTATTGAATGCCTTCACGATATCTAGGCCGAATACTTGCCGTCCAAGGCCTTTGCCCAACATCATGTCAGATAAGTAAGGAGATCATTAACACATTATTGATTTCAATGTAATTTATAAATGTGAACCATTTATAAATTCAATTCATCATCATTTCAGCTCAAATATGTCCCAATGTTGGGCTCGAACCTCCTCCGCAATAGAAGGGAAGTGGACCTTACTATACCATGTTAGTCAGACAGGTTGGTAGAGGGTTTTTTTTCGACTTTTCCTTATCATGCATAGATGTTACATGCGTGTTATCCCTTAATCGTCTTTTACGACATCCACGGGCAAGATAGGGAGTAGTGAATTGTATTCTTACTCTGTCATCACACGAAGAATATAAATGATTATCAAATCCTAATCAATTTTCAAAATTCTGAATATAAGATACAGAATCTTATAAAATAATATCAAACATCTATGAAAAAAAAAATGTAATAAATTTGTGTGTAATGTATATATAGAAAACAGTTTTTTACTAACGGATTAATAGTAGAATTTTGTGTACATAACAAATAACGTGTCGCATATATCTAATGACATGCCAGCGAACGCCACCTATTGAAAGATTTTTTTTATTGTCAGCGGTGGCAAACGAGCAAGCAGCACACCTGATAGTAAGTGATTCTGCCGCACATGGACCTTTGCAATACTAGGGGCACAGCCAGGCCATTGCCTACCGTGAAGAAAATACTCTTCTTAAACCTCGTTTAAAGAAGGACATATCATAGCGCTCGGGAAACACAGCAGCAGGTAGTTCATTCCAGAGCTTGTACGTACGTTGGAGAAATGATCGCTGGAAACGTACAGTTGAAGACCATAACGTTTCCAGGTGAAATGGATGAACCCTGCTACGATGTCGAGTGGTACGTTGGTAGAATGGTGACGGTGATACCAAGTCAAACAGTTCCTCGGAGCACTGGAAAACTCCCCGTGAAAGAGTCGGTAGAGTACACAGAGTGACCCAAAGTCTCTCCGCTGCTCCAGCGACTCCAATCTGTCCGTAAGATTGGGATCCCCGACGATTCGAACAGCCCATCTTTGCAGGGAGTCAAGTGGGTCTAGCTGATATTTGAGCGCACCTGGCCAGTGAGCAGTACTCCACATGAGGACGGATCTGTGCTTTGTATAGCACAAGACGCTGTCTCGGTGCGAAGTTATCCGAAATAACATTCCCATATAAACTTTTCAATTTTAATACAATTGGCTTGTATTTTTATTTGTTTCAAATCCCACTCAATACAAAAATAAATAAAACTAAAGAAAAAAAATTAATTATTACGTTTAGAAGGAATTTTAAAGAATAGAATTGTGTGAAACATGAAGTGGGATGTCGTTTTACCTGAAGCATTGTTTACACAATCATCATCATCATTCATCATTTCAGCTCATATATGCCCCACTGTTGGGCTTGAGCTTCCTTCACAATAGAAGAGAAAATGTCCTACAATACCACACAGGTCAGATGTGTTTCTGATTGCCCGACGTTCTAACACTGCAGCGTTCATAGTCACGGGTAGTGTTGCCCAAATGCAAGACCAAGACGAGACTTGGACTAGTCTTGGTCTTGCAATAACACACCTGGTCTCCTCTTGGTCTTGGTATTGCGCACCCGAGTCTTGGTCTTGGTATTGCATCAAGAGTCTCGCAAGGTCTTGCAAGTCTTGCGACGAGGACACGGCGCAGCATACGCTCGAGGTCTGTGCCGCTTGGGCAGAGCCGCGTCGTGAACTCGTCGCAATCATCGGTGCAGACCTGACGCTGCCGACCATCGCTAGGGAGATGATCGGCAGCATCAGGAATTGGGACGCGGTCGCAGCCTTCTGCGAGGCAGTTATCTCGCAGAAGGAGGCTGCGGGTCGCGAGCGTGAGGAGCACAGCCTCGATGATGCGACCCGCCGCCGGCGACTGGGGCGGCGCAGGCGGGAGTACCTGCGTGCAATGCCGCCCTAGCCGAGGCCGCGGGTGATGTGACCGGGGATTAGTCCGTCACCCGCCGAGAGGCCGACCGCGTGAGGAAAGACCGACGTCCTCCCCGAGGGGGGGACGTCGGTCGATGGGAGGGTACCCCAGGTAGGGGGTATTCCGTCGGGCCGACCACTGATGACAAGTAACCCTGCTCCGGTGGTCGGCCCAACGACGAAGGTGACGTGGTGTTCGGGTGGGTTGCGGGAGTTGCGTGCTTAAGCCCCTCTGTCGCCCCGGACGGAGTGGTGCGGAGGCGCGACGACCGCAGCCCACCCCAAAAAAAAAAAAAAAAAATAGGGTCTTGCAAGTCTTGCAGTTGAAATAACGTAACAGTCATTTATCATGGCAAGGAAAAATCCAACCACATTAATCAAATATCATCGTATCCTATCTATTCAACTGCTAACCTATAGTCCACTATTGAATATAACCCTTACCACTTGAAAAATTACTCTCCTATTCCCCTGGTGTTACATTAGACAGCGTTACTACTCCTATGGCAAAGGAAGGAATTTCGACCCTGTTTTCTTAAGTCTTCTGTTTTCTTCCACACGGAGCAGTTGATACAATTAATTTTATGTCATTTTAAATATATTTTATAATAAACTAGCTTTTGCACGCGGCTGCGCCCGCGTAAAAATTAACTTGCAAATTGAACTATTATCGCAAAGAATATTATCGGCATAAAAAGTATTCTATTTCTTAATTTAAGAAATACTCTATCTATGTGTCCATTTTCATCCAAATCTGCTCAACAGTTTACGTGTGATTGAGTAACAAACATCCAAATATCTTCACAAACTTTCACATTTGAATATTACTTCCAGCCTAGTAGTTCGGATTCCCGTGGAAATACGTTGATAAATTTGTCTTTTCTTAGTGCCTGATAATGTAGCTTTCCATTGGTGACAAAAAAAATATATCGATCAAACTCCCGCAGTTTCACCCATGTAGACACCCCATTCCCATGCAAATGCCGAGATAAAAAGCCTATTTACTCACTGATATTATAAGTTTACGTGGGTGTAAATGATATATTTATGAAATCCCATAGAAATATCCGAGATAAAAATTGTCTGTGTTACTCGCCGATAACGTAACTTTCTATTTGTGAAAGAATTTTAAAAATTGGTCAACATCCCCCGGTTTTATTTCTTGTTCCCTGGCAAATGCCGGGATGGAAATAGCATTTACCTATATGTTATTTACTGATAATGTAGCTTTCCATTCGTGAATCAATTTGAAATCCATTAAATTCCCGCGATTTCACCAGCGTTGTGCCCGGTCCCGTAGGAATATAGGGATAAAAAATAGCTTAAATATGTTACTCACTTAAAATAACTTTTCATTAGTGAAATAATTTTAAAATCGACTAAATACTCACAGTTGCTCCAACCACACCGCGATAAAATATAGCCTAAGTTATTCCTTATGTGAGGCTGGTAGACCTGGTAGTAGAATATTATCAGTATCGGTTCAGCCGTTTTGAAGATTACCCGTAACGAATAGGTAGACGGACAAAAAAATTTGAACCATTTTTTAGGTATAGGTATCGTGCAAATAAATATGCAAGGGAATACACGTTTTTTGTTTGTTAATAAACAATGTCATCGAGAATAGGTAACGTTTTACAGGCGACAGCGGTTGTCGTTACCTAATATGGCGAGTCTTCCTATCGCTTCCGACAGATGGCGCAGTTAGGGTTATGTTAGTAACGTGAAAAATAGATAAAAACAATCTTTGGAGCGTGTTGTACATCATGGTAAAAATTTAGCTGAATCGATGCAAAACATTTTGAGTTTTTGAAGCATACACAAACCAACTTAACATTTTTATATATATATAGATGGGAATATTTATATTCCTATTCAAGTTAACTATATCCACCATACCTAATAGTTGCGCTATAAGAAGTAATGTGATGAAGATTTTTATACCTATAATTCTTCCTACCTACCTCTAGATCTTGCTTCACTTGCTTGACTTACCTTATATTTATAATATCCATGACATACCTACTTTAATCACAATTTTTGTTATCTAAGTAGGTAGTTGCCGTAACAACGGCTACTACGGAGAACTCTTAACAGCTTTAAAATTTAGTTGGATTTGTTAGCCTTTATAGACACTACTCCGGACCAATTTACCAATATGTATGTCGTAGTGTTATGTATTAGAGCCCAAAACTTTTCTCGATAAACAGACTATCTGACAAAATAACATTCTTTTGGAATATTTTCTGGGATTAGGGTGTTCAAATAAACAAATTTTCTCGATTTATGGTAAGTTTAAGTATAGATAATAATAGTTTTTAATAATATACCTATGAAGAGGGTCACCAAATGATATTTATCGTCATCAGTTCTTAAAAGTGTCACTGCTGGGCTTAATCTTCCTCCTAGTAGGAGGAAAATTGACTTACTATACCACGCTGGTCAGACATGTTGATATAAGATTTTATTTCTAGTAGTTTTACTTCTCTTTCACATTATTATATTGTGATCTTTATCTACGCATACCGATCTACGCATAATATTCTTTTTTGCGATTCTGGGTGTTATTTGTGTAGATTAATTGTAGGCATATTTCTATGTCCAACAGTATACGTCATTGTGCTAATGAATAAACGGATATATAAATATAATGGCCAAGAGCACTTTCGTGTGCAACTTATCAAGACTAACTAACAGGGTGATGATTATAGTATTTTTGTCCTTAAGTCTTTCCAAATCATTATATATTTTACCTATGAGTGTCGTAAAAGACGACTAAGGGCTAAAATATAGCTACTATAATATATAGGTATATAGCATCGGTACAAGAGAAGGAAAACTTGATATGAAATCCTGTACCAACACAGCCGGCGCCGAGTGCGACTCTGCCCAAAAATAAAAAATACCAAGCTGTTCAGGCAACAAAATCCACGGGTAAGAAAGAGAGTGGTGAATTGTATTCGTGCTCCGTCCCTACACGGAAAATTATTATATTGCGATCTTGCTATCTTCATGTACGCGTACCGATATACGCATTATAGTTTTTTTCGCGAATCTGGGTGTTATTTATGTAAATTAATTGTAGGCATATTTATATACCGCACGGTGGCGACGGAGGCAGCGTGCCTCCTGGCCGGAACTCCCCCGTGGGACCTGGAGGCGGAGATGCTCGCCGACATTTATCGGCGGGTGTCGGAGACGCGCGCCCGCGGCGGCATGGTCTCCATCAAAGAGATCACCGCCTGGCGGGTCGACGCCCGCCGAGAAGTCATTGCCCGTTGGGCAGTCCGGCTGGTGAGTCCTCGGTACGGTGTCAGGACCGTCGAGGCCCTCCGGCCGGTGCTGATGGAGTGGTTGGAGCGGACGCACGGGGTGCTTTCCTTCCGACTGGTGCAGGTGCTGACGGGGCTAAGGTCCGGGCAGTTCCCGGAGCTATGGAAAAGCGGAAGGCTATGCTTGCTGCGGAAGGAGGGTCGCTCAGTCGACTCTCCTTCTGCCTACAGACCATTGGTGCTGCTGGACGAGACGGCAAAGTTGTTTGAGAGGGTACTTGTGGACCGTCTCGTCCATCACCTCGAGGTTGTCGGGCCGGGGCTGTCAGAAAAACAGTACGGGTTCAGGCGCGGCCGGTCAACTATTGACGCGCTGGCCGCCCTGAAAACCCTGGCCACCGAAGCGGTGGCCCAAAAGCAAGTAGTACTGGCAGTCTCGCTTGACATTAAAAATGCCTTCAACAGTCTCCCACATGAGACGCTGAAGGAGGCGCTCAAATTTCATGAGATGCCTCTGTACCTCCGGAGGCTGTTGGAGGCGTACCTCGAAGGGAGGCACGTGCTCTGGGAGGGGGACGACGGGCGCATACGACATCATCGGGTAGAGTGCGGCGTTCCACAGGGTTCGGTCCTTGGTCCGACCTTGTGGAACGTCGGGTTTGACTGGCTTCTCCGGGGTCAGCTCCTTCCCGGGATGGGGGGTATCTGTTATGCAGATGACACCCTCATCACGGTGAGGGGGGCTGATTTCCGGGGGGCCGCCCGACTAGCAAGGATTGGAGTAGCGCTCGTCGTCGACCGGATAGGCATGTTGGGCCTGAGGGTCTCAAGGGCGGAGACAGAGGCCCTCCTCTTTTATGGTCCAAGCCGAGGTCTCCCCCGCACAGCACAGATCAGTGTGTCTGGGGTTGCCGTGCCGGTGCAGACTCGAATGAAGTACCTGGGTCTGTACCTAGATAGTAGATGGAGCTTCGGGCCGCACTTTGCTCAGCTAGTCCCTCGACTCGCCAAGGCAGCCGCGGCGTTAGGTAGGCTTCTGCCAAACACTGGCGGCCCTGGATCGTCCTGCCGGCGTCTGTATGCCGGTATCTTGCGGTCTATGGCACTGTATGGTGCCCCTATCTGGGCGGAGTCTCTCACCGCCTCCAATAAGGCTAAATTGCGAAAGGCGCAGAGAGCCATGGCGGTGAGAACAATACGAGGGTACCGTACGGTGTCCTGGACTGCAGCCACACTGCTGGCGGGCGATCCACCCTGGCCTCTACAAGCTAGGGCGCTTGCAGAGGTCTACCGACTCTGCGCTGCGGCGCGGGTCAGTGGCGGAGGTATCACCACAAGGGGACTGAGTAGGGCAATGAAAACGGCCCGAAGGATAGTTATTCGGCGCTGGAGGGAGGAATTGGAGTCCCCTGTAGCAGGACGGGGGACTGTAGAGGCAATTGCGCCCCACCTCCACCGCTGGATGAAACGAAAGCACGGCAACCTGACCTTCCGGATGACGCAGGTACTTACCGGACACGGGGTCTTTGGTAAGTACCTGCATAGAATCAGGCGTGAGGAGGCCCCCGGATGCCATGAGTGTGGCGCGCCAAATGATGATGTGCGTCACACCCTGGAGATATGTCCCGCCTGGGGGCCTCAGCGCCGCGATCTGTCGGCGGTCATAGGAACGGGCCTGTCGTTGTTGACCATCATAACAAAGATGCTCGACAGCGACAGGTGCTGGTCGGCGATGGCCTCTTTTTGCGAGGAGGTCATTGCCCGGAAGGAGGCCGCGGAGCGGGAACGCGAGGCACTTGCGTCCGCTAACTCGCTCCGTAGGCGGCGGCCAGGGAGGGGGAGGCGCCGATATGCGCGTCTCCTCCCACCGCCTTGAGTGACGACAGGACGTGGCCCGACGGCCTTGCGTAGGAGTGTCGGGGATCGAATGTCATTAGACGATCTCTCCGGCACTCCGTAAAAGCGCGGTAGGGACCGCTGTTGGTTTTAGTGGGTATTCCGGTTGCATAGGCGACTGGTGAGTCCCACACACCCCCCTCGTCTGTTGCCGGCCAGGGGTAGTGTGTAAATTGCATTTCCACAGCGTTAACAAAAAAAAAAAAAAAAAGGTGCTGACGGGGCACGGTTGCTTCGGGAAGTACCTGCACAAGATTGTCAGGAGGGAGAGCACACCGTCCTGCCACCACTGCAGTTGCGACGAGGACACGGCGCAGCACACGCTCGAGGAGTGTGCTGCATGGGAGGGTGATCGCCGTGAACTCGTCGCAATTATCGGTGCCGACCTGGCGCTGCCGACCATCGCCAGGGAGATGCTCGTCAGCGTCAGGAATTGGGACGCGGTCGCCGCCTTCTGTGAGGCCGTAATCTTACGGAAGGAGGCGGCGGATCGTGTGCGAGTAGAGCTCCTATTCGGCGACACGTTCCGCCGCCGGCGACTCGGGCGGCGCAGGCGCGAGTATCTGCGCCTAATGCCGTCCTAGCCGAGGCCGCGGGTGATCGAACCGGGGAATTGTCCGTCACCCGCAGAGAGGCTGACCGCGCGACGGCGACCGACGTTCCAGGACGTCGAGAGGTGAGGTTACCCGAAAGGGTATTCCGTCAGACCGGCCACTGACGACAAGTCACATCTGCTCCGGTGGTCGGCCCAACAACGAGGTGACGTGAGTACGGGTGGGTTATGAGCCCGCGCGCCGTCCTTTCATCGCCCCGGACGGACTGGACCGCGCGTGTGCTTACCATAGCCCGCCCAAAAAAAAAAAAAAAAGGCATATTTATATGTCCAATAGTGCAAGTCGTTAGGCTAATTAATAAACGGATATATAAATATAATAGGCAAGAGCACTCTCGTGTGAAACCTATTAAGGCTAACTCACAGGGTGACGATTATGGATTTTTTTTGGTATTTTTACCCTTAAGACTTTCCGAAGAGAAAGGTTTTTGAAAAGCCAAGACCAACATTGTAAATTGATTGGCCAATAGATGTATATCTCAAGAGTGATTGGACTTGCCGTGTAGTGATGGAGTAAGAATACAATTCATCACCCCCTATTTTACTTGTGAGTGTCTTAAGAAACAACTAAGGGCTATAATATATATAACATCGATGGAAGAGAAGGAAAACTTGACATGAAATCCTGTATCAACACGTTCAATCACCGTGGTATAGTATGTCCGTTTCCCTATTATGTAGAAGACACAAGGCCAACAGTTGTACGTGTATAAGCTGAAATGGAGATTTGACTGACATGCAAGACCGCGAGACTCTTGTAGACTCAGTCTTGGTCTTGCTCAAGTCTTGCAGGGTCAGTCTTGGTCTTGGTCTTGCAAAAATTAAGCGGTCTTGGTCTTGGTCTCAGTCTCGCATTTCTCGCAAGATCAAGACCAAGACCGCAAGACCAAGACTTTTTTGGGCAACACTAGTCACGGGCGATAAAAACACGATAAAATCTGTCAAGTAGTTTTATTTAGAATGTGTAATACCTACTCGCGTAAACATCAAAAGTCATTATGGGGTTTCATTTCGAGTTTTCCGTCTGTTGCACAAATGTATACATATTTATCTCTTAGTTGTCTTTTACGATACCTACGGGTAAGAGAAGGGGTGGAGAATTGTATTCTTACTACATCACCATACGGCAAATTCACACACATATAAGTAAACACAATTTGTTTAATTTTTTTTAACCTATGGATAGTTAATTATATTTCCTCCTTCCTTTCTCTTTTACCTACACATGTCCCACTATTGGGCGCAAATTTCCAATGGAAAATAGTCTTTTTTACCTGAAAAATAGTCTTTTTTACCAACTTAGCTGGCCGGGTCGGTGCTATTTTAAGAATTTCTTATCTTGCACGGATGTTGTCTACGTCTTTGAATCTCATACGGCAGAGGGAACAGCGGTGATATTTTGTATGCTAAGTCCATCACCACTCGAATTATTATTATTTATTTACGACTTATTTAAATTAGCAATCATCATACTGTGTATTAATGTAAGACACGGACGTTTCCGTTGTGTGCTAATTTTTTTAAGTGAGTGCTCACGAATGTAGCGAGGAGGGGAGGGCCAAGCTATAGATCTACATCTGCGCACCGGACCATGTACGTTACGTTCACTTTGCTTCACCGCCTTACTCCAACCCCTGTTAGCTAACTCTTTTCTTTTCTGTTACCATTTTTAGTTGTTGAAGTCTTTGGTACATGTCTTATATCAGAATATATAGTTTTACTAGGAGACCCGACCACGCGTTGCTGTGGCTAATGTTTTTGTTATATTACATTTTATTAAACTATTTAAGTGGAACTGTAGGAGAACATCTGTCATGGAGGTCATTATATTTTTTACAAATGGCATCTATGTAAAAAAACAAGTTAAAATTGTATATGCCACGTTTGTAGGTTTGACATAGCAGCGCCATCTATTAATTAATTATTCAAGCCAGTCAACAGATATCACCATCTGTTAAAATCGTTTGGAGTTAACAGATAATTGTGAATGTCAAATAATAGACAAATTATTTGCAATAAAATAATATTGCGACTATAAATTAAGATGTAAGCTATCCTATCTTTCAAGTTGAATCAAACTGCACATGGTGTACAAATTTAATTAAAACCGGTTAAGTAGTTTAGGAGTCCATCGCGGACAAACAACGTGACACGTAATTTATATATATATCGGCGCACGATTGATTATTTTATAAACTTGAATTATAATTACAGTTAAAACAATTAGGTTTAGTTCAAAATAATTAGTTGCCATACTTAAGATAGATAGTACAACACATGTTATCATAAAACAGTTTTTATAGATTGTCATCGAGAGTTCCCCGCTCTCGGCCTTACTATAAATACGACCATTTGCTGGTACTACATTCTCCATCCGACATCCTCGTCACGTCCTCGACGAAGAGGACGACAATATCACACTCGCTCAACAAAGAGCCTACACGGCCCGCGAGGCCTTAACAAATAAATATCCGCGGTTCCGTCACGACTAAAAACGTGGGCACGCCCACTTTGCCTTCAGCGACGCCCCAAGCCGAGGTCCGTTCCCCACAGGGGGAGCCCTTGGGCGATGTCGCTTAGCATACTTTTCTCTGGGTTGAGAGCCCTCAGCGCTCACCCATAGTCCGCGTCAAGCTGTCAAGGCCATCTGCGGCCAACAGCTGTACACACACAAAAAAAAAAAAATAAGGTACGACATTCATTCGATCGCTAGCAGCCGAACAGTGCGGAGCTCTAGACTCCACTTAGTTTTAAACTAGAATTCAATAACACGAGTACTGTTTCAACTTTATTGTTTCAATTACGTTTATCATGGAACACCATCAACACTATCAACATTGTAGTGAGGTAGATGACGTTAGCCATGCTGACACCATTGCTTTTAAAAATAACACGGCGCTACCTCCTACGTCATATATTAAGATGTAATAGTCTACCAAACCGGCCTAATATGGTAATAAAAATAATTTACCAAATATAGGAGTATCGATATTTTCTTTAAAATAGAACATTCATTCAAGTATTCTCTCCACTAAGCTTGGTGTATCCAAATTGGCAATATATTTTATTATGTTTTAGTTTAGAATTAGCGATTTCTACTTTCTGAGATCAGCATGTTTAAATAAACATATCTACAAACAAATTCTCTCTTAATATAATAAATAAACAGGTAGTTTTCGAGGTAGGATTAAGAAACAGATGGATAATAACAATTATTTGATCATATCGCATAGTGTTTGTGAGCCATTTGAAGAATTTATTCGTCCTTAACCATTTCCGTACATTCTATTGTAATAAAGATTCCGTTTTATGTTTTGTATTCGCAATTAAACTTACTTGTATAGCACCATTATTGCTTATACATATTAGATATTTGTAGATAAAAATACATTCAAGTTCAATTTGTAAGAACACTTTAAAGGCAATTATTTTTTTGTATATGAAAATATGCTTGCGTGCTTGAGACCTCTGTCCTAATCTTTATCCTCATAGGGATAGCAACAGCAGCGTAAGCAAAAATGTAACATACATGCATATTTGACCACATAATATTGAATTCTGCGTCATAAAGAACGAGACGTTAAACAGGTATAGTTTTAAATATGCAGTTTACTATTGAACAGAGTCTGAAAAAGCATCTAAAATAAAAGAAAGTACCACGTACACATAAAAGCTCAACAATACTTTTTCTCTTTATCTAAAACTAGCAGCGCCCTGCGGTTTCACCCGCTTAGTTCCTCTTCCCGTAGGAATATCGGGATAAATTATAGCCTATATGTTATTCTGATATGTAAGCTATATTATTGTGAAGTTTTATCAAAATCCATTCAGTAGTTTTTGTGTGAAAGAGCAACAAACATCTTCACATTTTCACATCTTCTCATCCTCACATACAAACTTTCGCGTTTATATATTAGTAGGATAAGATGTGGACTCAGATGAAGTAGGCTATAGTCTGGATATACCCCGCCTAATCCGTCTGGGTGACAGAAGGGTGGCGTACAACTCCATAACTGTATCTATTCGTCATCGCCAATGGACTGGCCATTAGTATCAATTCCTTAACCTCGGTGGGGTCAACGATGCCTGAACATTCTTAACAAAATAAAATGCTCGGATATTAACAATTTACTATTTTGAGGATTCGCCTTTAGAAAAAAAGAAATATATGTATGTGTAGAAACTTGAAACTTTGTGCTTCTGTTTTTTTTTTGTGAGGCTATGATGTGGTTACACGTCGTGAATTCTGTCCGGGGCAACGAAACTCAACGCGCGGCCCTTAATCTGCAGTATTCCTTCCGCATCGCTATTGGGCCGACCATTGATACTGAATCCTTGACGTTCGTAGCCAGCCTGGAGCATTACACTCTCGGGTACCACATTAAACATAATTTATCCCTTCTCATCATCGTCTCAGCCCATACAAGTCCTACTGATGAACTTGGGCCTCCTCCATAATGGGCAATAATTTGTTCTACTATACCGCGTTGGACAAATGTCCGCTGATTAGCGGTTTTATGTAGAGTTTAGCGTCCCTTTTCTATATATCATATCCCTCAGTCGACTTTTGAGACATCCCAAGTAAGGGGGTGATGAATTTTATTTTTACTACGTCACCACACGGAAGAAAAAAACAATTAACGAACACAGATTATACCCAGACTCAGGACAAAAGTTTAAATATCGCACAAAATATTATTCTGTGGGAATCATTAAGGAAAGTTTTTAGATATTTTTCGACATGTTTTCAAACAATAAAGATAGACATTACAAACTTCGACCTACAGAAGCATCAAAAATTTTACTAAAATCAGAAGCCGTAGTTCTGAGCTACTTCCATTAACGGACATTAGAAAACAAATGGTTATAGCGGCAAATTAACAAGTTGGCGGTACGGCAAATGTAAAAACAACATGTCGTAACATGATAAATGTTTCGTATTGCATAGATTCATTGATACAGATAGAGGCACAACAATGCTTGCATGCAACATAGATGGTGGCTCACGAAGTCATTGCATCTTGTTACTACTATAAGCGGCCTGGTCAGTGGGGCGTCGCGGGCGCAGTCGCCGCGGTCAGTCTTCTTTATACTGACACTTGCAACAGCAGCATTACTTGCTTCAAATTAAAAAAAATCTAGATCTGTTTTCAACAGTACATTTGTTTACATTTAAAATGTTATAAACAATAAAAGAAATAATTTTAGAATGTTTATTTTGTGCTATGGTGAAAGTGAAATTTCGGCGTGCTTTTCCAACTTAATGTTAATGCATAGTTATAATTAATTTGTTTTTTCAATTGGTGAGTTATTCGCTAATTTCAAATAAAATTTTTCACCATACAAACATTAATTTTGTAATAACATAAATCATTGTATACAGGTTAAGAATATAATGGACGCCACCTCTTGACCTATTCAAGTCGTAAAAATCAGTTATCAGTACAAGAATGGGTAACATATGTATCTTGGGAAACGTATAATATAGAACCTACTGCGATCACTAATCTTTTTTTTTTTTTTTTTTTTATGGGTGGGCTATGGTAAGCGCACGCGCGGTCCAGTCCGTCCGGGGCGATGAAAGGACGGCG
The DNA here is from genome assembly GCA_032191425.1 of Lymantria dispar. Classification (NCBI taxonomy): domain Eukaryota; kingdom Metazoa; phylum Arthropoda; class Insecta; order Lepidoptera; family Erebidae; genus Lymantria; species Lymantria dispar. The sequence continues at coordinate 16,455,833 of CM063446.1, read as the reverse complement.
CGCGGGCCCACATAACCCACCCGTACCCACGTCACCTCGTTGTTGGGCCGACCACCGGAGCAGATGTGACTTGTCGTCAGTGGTCGGCGACTGCGATCACTAATCTGCCTGGTAAACTTGACGACTATGGTACTATCCCCTCAAACGAATGAGTGTCTTCAATGGGGAGACGCCTATGTCCAGTAGTGATCGAAGAAAGGCTAAATAATGATCATGATAAATGCGAGCAATACGAACCAAAATATAAACACGGTGACATTGAAGAAAAATAATAAAATGCGTGACAGTTAAGATAAATCAAAACTACCGTAAGAAAATCCTTTTATGTCGGTCAGTAGATATGAACTTATATAATTATTTACCTGACGATTAACACTTGGCGTATTCGCTCTCGTTACTCCACACATAGGTCGTGTTGGAGACTGATGATAATCATACCATGAAAATGGTTTAACAAGAAACACAACCAAAGATAAGAGCTTTAAGACATAACAGAAAATTAAGTATTTTGAAATATTTTAACTGTTTAGTAAAATAAAGTAGGTTCTAATACCAAAATACAATTTACATTGAAAATATTCGAGTAGGTATTCATATAGTTATGTAGCCACATAGGACCTATTACCAGTGAAAGTGTGGACTGTCTGCGGTAAAAGTAATTAACTATATTTTCCTATTATAACCAGGCCTTTGATTGGTTTATAAAACATTTAGATTATAATTCTTTCATACATCGTATGAAGACGCGTTTCATATGATATTTACTAGACATTAATGTCTTATTGATTGAACTGAATAATTCAAATCGGTAATATCAGTTCTAAGGATTGATTGCTGTGTCGTATCATGAGCATTCCAGCACACGAAAACTCTTTGTCGAATCCACAAATTATTGTCTCAGTCAGTCAGTTATTTGTATTCATTAATTGTGTATCTATTTGTGTCCATATTATTGGTATTTGTTAAGTTAACTAAAATTCATTTATTTATTTAAATAATAAAAAAAAATGCAATACAAAAAGACAAGCAATGGAAGGTAACATGGAATTGAATAATTAATGTGACCGCTTTTAAAATACCAAATTAAAGAGCGTTAATAATTACACGAAAAAATGTGTGATGTATTTTTATCATTTTTATTTCTAACTAGCTACCCGCCCTCGCTTCGCTTCGGTTTCAGTCGTCTTCCCTGCGTAGTTCCCGTTCCCGTGGGAATACCGGGATAAAATATAGCCTAGTTTACGCCCTGATACCTACCTACCTTGTCTATACCAATAAATAAAATTGGAGTGTCTGTTTGTAATGTCAAAATAATAGGTTTTTTTCATACTCACACGGTTATTTGCACGACACCTATGCCTAAAATACAAATTAAAAAAATTTTATCTGTCTGTCTGTCTGTTTGCTCCGGGTAATCTTCAAAACGGCTGGACCGATTTCAAAAATTCTTTCACCAATGGAAAGCTATAATATCAGGGCGTAAACTAGGCTATATTTTATCCCGGTATTCCCACGGGAACGGGAACTACGCGGGTAAAACGACTAAAACCGAAGCAAAGCGAGGGCGGGTTGCTAGTATAAAATAAAATAGCTTAAAATCAGTTTCTTGTATATTTTTTTTAGTTATAAAAAAATCTAGAAATAATAAAATGACACCTAATAAAAGTTAGTAACTGAAATAATAAAACACTTATACACACTGACAGTATAGCACTCTATATTCCAGTTTTGGATTACACTTTTTATATGTTTGAAATATATAGGTATATGATAATGACAATATACTTAGTCCGTCTTTAGACGAAACAAAAACTAGAATAACACATTTACTAGTACACACAACTATAATTTAATTCCAAAAATGTTTTTCTCAATTTGTGATAATTTTACGAGAAAAAGATTTATTATTTAAAGAATCTTACTTTCCATACATAATACTACTTACGATTCGAAAAGTATTTATAAGAATACATATATCATAAAAGTCTTAATTGGCCCGGTCACGGCTTTTGAGCTTGTGGGCCACACATTAAAACGCTCGGTCTCCTCAAATAGCAACGAAATAGTGAAAATTCATTGTTGTATAAAACTTATGCAATTATTGTATTATTTTTAAAATAATCTATACCAATAAATAAAATTGGAGTGTCTGTTTGTAATGTCAAAATAATGGGCTTTTTTCATGCTCACACGGTTATTTGCACTATACATATGCCTAAAAACCACTTTAATTTTTTTTTGTCTGTCTGTCTGTCTGTTTGTTCCGGGTAATCTTCAAAACGGCTGGACCGATTTTAAAAATTCTTCCACCAATGGCAAGCTATAATATCAGGACGTAAACTAGGCTATATTTTATCCTGGTATTCCCACGGGAACGGGAGCTACGCAGGTAAAACGCCTAAAACCGAAGCGAAGCGAGGGCGGGTTGCTAGTTACATATATAATATTTTATCGATATAGCCTTCATAGTTCATGGGCTCACATATAACAATTTACTATATAATAAACTTTCATATATTATTAAGGTGTTGCAAACGTCGATTTTATGGAAGTAGGTCAGTTAACAATATATTCTAATGCGCTAATATAATTAATGCCGTCGACTACGGCTTTTTTCTGTGAGTATTTGTCCATCACCATTGTTCGTCATTTGATCATTATCCATTACCTATAGTCCATAGAATATAGCTTGATCTCTGTGACAGTTGTCCCTAGCACTGTCACGCTTACGATGAAGTCCGTAGTTTTTTTGTCGATAAAACTCTTTATTTTTATAATTGTGATTTCCTATTATAATTGAAATACAATAAAAGAAAATCTTTTTGAATTTGTTTCAAACAGAAACTGCTTTAATTATTCGAAAGGAGTTCAAGGTCAACGTCACTTTTATCGTCATCACTGGAGCGTTCCTGCTAGAACATTTATAATTCTTTGCCAAAATAGGGACAGTCGTTAGAGCAATCGTTCAATTGTGACTGTCTTATGAATAAACATGTTTAGCTTATTGACAATAATTGACAATATTATTATTTAATCTGAGACAAAAAGAAGTTTTTTAATGTTTAATTAATTCAATTTATGTATTTTATAATGTAACTGTCTGTTGTAATTGTTAAAAGTATGCTGAAAGTTTTATATAGGTATAATATTGGGTTTATTTCTTTTGTGAATAATTTAATAAAGATCAGTTATCGATTTACGTACACAGTCGATAACTGTCTCATCTATTTTTTATTTTCAATCCAGTATGACCTTGTAGCGTGATTTTTTAATTAATGTTTACTAGATATTTCAGAACTTACGAGGTGCATTTTAGGCATGAATATTAATATTTTTATATTTATAATATATTGCACTTCAATTGCAATAAAACAGGCACGAAAGGAATGAAAATATATGTAATACGAAATAAAATTGTAAACATGTCGCCTGTTCAAACTTACTTCGTCGGTTTCGTTGACATCTGTCAGAGAGATCAAGCTATATTTTATGGACTATAGTCAATCAGTAGGCCAGGGAGGAGGGAGGAAATGTCATATTTAACCAAATATGGTTAGAATTGAAAGACGATTTGGAATACAATATAAAATAACCATCAAATTGATATTCCACGGGCAGTGTCGCGCTTACAATGACACTTTCACTGGTGATAATGTCCAGCTAAACATCTCAGTAGATAGATAATAGATTTGGATTCATTTGAGAGAATTTCACAAATATTTGATGCATGGACTTATGGCAATGCAAGCCCGTCACGCAATAATAGGGATGAATATATCTAAACCAAAAACATCTATGTATCAATACATTAATGTTTTTGTTTTCAAGTCCTCCTGAAACATATTTATGGTCATACCTTATTATTTGATCACCGCAATAATAAGTATTTGATCACCGCTCTTTGCATCACATTACACTTTTTACTTGGAAATAAAATTGCCTTATTCTCTCTTTTCTGATAATGTGAATGCCAAATTACTTATAATAATGTGAGAAAATGTCTGCTTCTATTGAAGTCTGAGATAAAAATATTCCTTCTAACATATAAAAATCTCTGAAGGTATTATGGTAAACACCAATAATGTTTTGTCAGACATCTTTACATTGTGTTCATTGTTTTGCTCCTATATATTGCGTTGATATGTTTCGTTATTTGCCGTGTGGTGACAGAGTAAGAACACAATTAACCACCCCCTCTCTTGAAACAAAACCCTATATCAACACGTCTGACTGGCGTGGAATATTATGTCAATTTCCCTCCCATAGTGGAGGAGGCCCGAGCCCGAACAGTGGGACGTGCATGGGCTGAGATGATGATTATGATGTTTCATTAGATACTTATAAAAATTCATCATTCATTCAATTATCTCAATTCATATACGTCCCACTACGGCTCGAGCCACCTCCATGATAGGAGGAAAATTAACCTACTATACCACGCTGATCAAAGGGGTTGGTAGAGGAGTTTTATTAGAGTTCTCTTGCTCTTGCACAAATGTTATATATTTATTATATCTCTTAATGATCTCTTATGAATTGTATTCTTACTCCATCATCACACGGAAAAGTTATTAACATTATCCGATAAATAACGGAGAAATAAAATATTTCACAATCTAATAATAGTAATAGTTTTTAAGACGAAAGCGTTCAAATAAATATGGCTTGCAAGCAATATTTTATTATTTTTAGGGTTCCGTAACCAAAGGGTAAAAATGGGACCCTATTACTAAGTCTTCGCTGTCTGTTCGACCGTCTGTCTGTCGCCAGGCTGTATATCAAGAACCGCGATAGCTAGACAGTTGAAATTTTTTCAAAATGTATTTCTGTTGCCTAAAATAAAATTTTTTGCCTATTCAAATTCAAATCATTTATTGTGTATAAACCCCGTGTGGGTACTTACATATTATCATCTTTTTACATTTTTCCTTAAAATTACCATCGGATCAGAACGCAACTGCACTGAGAAGATCCGACAAGAAACTCAGCGGGATTGTCTATTTTAATTTATTTTCTAATTTTATTAATTACTCGGCTGGATGGTGGCTGAATAATTAATAAAAATCTAATATTTTGAAATAGTATAATATGACATTGAATACATGCGAAGTTTTAAATTAATTAGTAAACTAAATTACTTAAAAATTGAGTTCCAAAATTCATGATAAATATAATTTAGAACTAGAAACCATATAAAAAATTCTACCAAAATATGGATTACATATTCAATTGAAATTTTTAACAGATTTCAAACTATTGTAGTTATAACAACTAGTCCTGAGTATTAGTATAGTCCTGAGTATTAAAACTACCTGCAACAGGTATCAGATATTGAAACCTATGATATGTAGTCATGGTAAAGAGCATAGCTGTAATTTTATTAAACCATTTCCAGATTAGAGGAGCTACAAGTGAGCGCCAACGAGCTAACATCGCTCGATCACGTACTTCGATTGCCTCGACTGAGGACCTTAGTAGCCGCTCGAAATCTCATCACACATTTTGGGGTAAATTTCTTAACTTACACTCTTGATAGTTATTGACTTTTTCAGTTAATGTTGACAAGAAGAAAAACTTATCATAATTACAATCATCTTAGCTCATACACGTCTCACTGCTGGGCAAGAACCTACTCCACAATAGAAGAGGTATTGTCCCACTATTCCACATCGGTCTGACGGCTTGGTGTAAAGTTTTATTTCTAGTTTTTCTTCTCTTTCAAAGATTCTATATGCATATTTTATATCTTTGTCGTATTTTACTACACCCACGGACAACAGGACAATATTGATTGTATTCTTACTCTGTCACTACATCGAATAATATAAACAAAACTTAAATACAATGACGAGGTTAAACCATTTTACGACACCCACGGACGACAGGACAATATGGGTGTGATGAATTGTATACTAACTCAGTCACTATATTGAATAATATAAACAAAACTTAAATACAATGACAAGATTATATAGTTTTACGACACGCATGGACAACAGGACAATATGGGGTGTGATAAATTGTATACTTACTCAGTCACTATGTCGAATAATATAAAGAAAACTTAAATACAATGACGAGATTAAATAGTTTTATGACACCCAAGGACGACAGGACAATATGGGGTGTGATGAATTGTATACTTACACAGTCACTATGTCTAATAATATAAACAAAACTTAAATACAATGGCGAGGTTAAACCGTTTTAAGACTCCCATGCACAACAGGATAATATGTAGTGTGATTTATTGTATACTTATTCAGTCACTATATATCGATAATAATATAAACAAAACTTAAATAAAATGACGAAGTTTAACAGTTTTCGACACCCACGGACAACAGGGCAATGTGGGGTATGATGAATTGTATACTTACTCCGCCACTATATCGAATAATATAATATTATAAAGAGGAAAAGTTTGTATGTATGTTTGTAATAAATAAACTCAAAAACTACAGTGCCGATTTAAAAAATTCTTTAACTAATGGAAAGCTATAATATCAGGGAGTAACATAGGCTATATTTTATCACGGTATTCCCACGGGAACAGGAACTACGAGGGTAAGGCAACTGAAACCGAAGCGAAGCGAGGGCGGGTTGCTAGTCGAATAATATAAACAAAATTTAAATACAATGGTAAGGTTAAACAGATATACGAGTATTAGTAGTTTTCGAACTGATCCTCGCCATCGAAAAATATTATCACGTTCTAGCATCGGACATAGTAACCTTCGCACAGATATTTGATCAAAATACTGTTGTAATTAATACTGTAACTTATTAGTAACATACAAAGTAGAATTATAGGGTAGAGTTTCTGTGAAGGTGCCATTTATCGAATATCATAAGTCTACTTGCTATATAAAATACTAGCAACTCGCCCTCGCTTCGCTTCGGGTTCAGTCGCCTTACCCGCGTAGTTCTCGTTCCCGTGGGAATACCGGGATAAAATGTAGCCTATGTTACTCCCTGATATTATAGCTTTTCATTGGTGAAAGAAATTTTGAAATCGGTTCAGTAGTTTTGGAGCCAATGCATTACAAACATACAAATCTTTCCTCGCATAATATTAAGTATAGAAGTATAGATTAGAATGTGTGGTCCACTACTATGATTCTTTTATTTAATAATAATGTATCCATCCCTATCTCAGGTCATAACTTCGCACTACTGGGTGAAAATAATATAATTTTACGCTTATAATAATATGGTCTGCTTTTCAGAAAAATAATTCATCACCGATGACTCCTGACGACGAACATAGGACGGAGTATCGAGCACCTCTTACCACAGTAGACTTACGACACAATAAATTGAAAGGGAGCATTATTCTGGGCAACTATGAAGTAAGTACATTCTACTTGTAGACAAAATCTTTATAGACGGATACTTTTCCATAATTACATCAGCCTATTCACTTCCTCCTTTGAATATAAGCCCGTTTATACTGTTTATAATGCCGTAATCGCCACGCTTAGCGTGGTGGTGATCCCAATTTAGTTTATGTTTTTCCCAGAAAAGTGTTACGGCCCGTCCTCCTAGTGACCATTTAACCGGATTTTACGGCTGCCACGAGAAAATTAGGGGTGGCGATTCTTTATACCTATTCTTCATCCAAAATCATCTCGGCTAATGCCACTGCTAGATTCGAACCTCCTCTACAATAGAAAGGAAATTGACCTATTATACCCACGTTGATCAGACCAGTCTGTATAGAAGTCAATAAAAAAAGGAAAAGTCGAAGAAAAATCATATTGGACTGGTCCAGACTTCCTTTTTTTTCATAGATGTTATGTTCATATTCCTTAGTTGTCTTTTACGTAAGAGATGAATTATATTTTTACTTCATCACCACACAGATGACTATCTACCACCACATAGGCCTTAGAGGCAACAACGGGTCTGTCTAGATAAACCACCCTGTAATCTTTTTCTGTATTTCCATTAGACCACAGGTACCGTCTAAATTTGTATTCAGTGGCTTGCAGGATCGATCATCTTTTTACTAAAAAGAGTAAATTGATTAAGTCCTAAGGCACACACATCGTACTTACGTGGTGAGTCTTAGCGCGGAGGTCGGTAATAACTCTCTGTGTACTCCGCATAAAAGCTCCATTTTTTTCTTTGGGGTGGGCTGCGGTCGGCGCGCTCCTCGCACCACTCCGTCCGGAGCGACAGAGAGGCGTAAGCACGCATACCCGTAACCCACCCTAACACCACGTCGCCTTCGTCGTTGGGCCGACCACCGGAGCTAGGTTACTTGTCATCAGTGGTTGGCCCGACGGAATACCCCCTATTTGGGGTATCCTCCCATCGACTGACGTCCTCCCCTCGGGGAGAGACGTCAGTCTTTCCTCACGCGGTTGGCCTCTCAGCGGGTGACGGACTAACTGCCCGGTCACGTCACCCGCGGCCTCGGCTAGGGCGGCATGGCGCGCAGGTAGTCACGCCTGCGCCGCCCCAGTCACCGGCGGCGGGTCGCCTCGTCGAGGCTGCGCTCCTCGCGCGCGCGACCCGCGGCCTCCTTCTGCGAGATCACGGATCGCAGAAGGCCGCATAAAAGCCCCATTCTAGGTGCAATCATCATCATCATCATCATCACAGCCCACATACGTCCCACTATTGAGCTCAGGCCTCCTCCGCAATGGGAGGGTATTTGGCCTACTATACCATGCTAGTCAGACATGTTGGTATAGAGTTTCATTTCGAGTTTTCCTTCTCTTGCACTGATGTTATGTGCATATTATATTCCATAGTCGTCTTTTACGACATCCACGGGCAAGATAGGGAGTGGTGAATTGTATTCTAACTCTGTCGCCATACGGATAGTGGTGCAATAATTTCGTTATACGATCACTAATTTTCAAACGAATCTTGCACCAAACACTATGTGGAAGGTATCTAAAGAATTCAATTCAACTCATCATACTCAAATGTGCTATATAAACTATAATAAATTTCTACAGCACTTGGTATCGCTGGACATATCCCACAATAGTGTGGAGGTGTTGGTGGTATCAGCATTGCGGGGTCTTCGTGAGCTGCGCGCTTCCCACAATACACTCCAACATCTCGCGCTCCACGGTGCCATGCTCAGAACATTAAAAGCACCTCATAACCGTAAGTACTTACCAACTTGTTAATGTATGGTCTTCTTCTAAAATTATTTAAGGGATACCATAATCTTTGGTTTTAGGAGTTCTTTCGTATAAATCTTTGGCTTTAGGAGTTCTTTTGCCGTACTGAGGCAGTCAATACGACAACATTCGTAAACGAAGGTGTAATTTATATTTTCAGTTGATTGCTGCATAGATTGTATTACGCTCCCATTTAACCTTATTTTTTAAGTTTTATTACATTAAGTTACAAGTTGCCCATATATTATACTAAAATGTTTTGAAATTAGTACTCAAAATAGATCAATTTTGGGCAACACCCTATTTTTGGGTGGGCTATGGCGCACGCGCCGTAGCCCACCCAAAAATCCAACCTGTCCGGGGCGACGAAAAGGCGGAACGTGGTCTCATAAACCACCATATTATTTTCCCTTCGCTTTTGGAATTGGATTGGAATTAGCCATTGGACTTCGCCATTGGAAACATCACACCATCATAAGAAAATTTAAAGGAAAAAAATTAATACGATCAATTCTATTTTTGTCGGAATTTTTTTGATACAAATATAATAAAAATTCACAATACACAAGTATTTCGTATGGTGATGGAGTAAGAATGCAATTCACCACTCCCTATCTTGCCCGTGGATGTCGTAAAAGACGACTAAGGAATATAACATGCACATAACATCTGTGCAAGAGAAGAAAAATTCGAAATGAAACTCTATAATGTCTGACCAGCATGGTATAGTAAGTCAAATTCCCTCCTATTGTGGAGGAGGCCTGAGCCCAATTGTGGGACGTATGTGGGCGGCGCTGATGGTGACGATGATGATAATAAAAATATTTACATCGGTAAGCAGAATATAATATGAGCTACAAATGTATACTTTTTATAAAATAAAAACAACGTTAAACTACAAGTTCTTAATAAATTTCGCTTCAATAGAGGCGCCCTTATTCATATATCCATATAACTTAGGTGTGCCAAGATGATCCACTCTATAATACTGCTACATAGGGAGCCACTACTTAACTAACGAGGGCATCTTTACATTATCTTGGTTTCAATTTTTCTTCTCAAACCAACTATTCCTTTGTTGGTTACGTGTACCCTCCGATAAGGGCAAATAGCCTACTACAACATGCTGGCCAGCGATTTGGCATAGAGTTTTCTTTCTCTTACAATGATACTAACGGCATAATTCCTTTATTGGTCTGGTCTCTCCTTGACCAAACCATCTGAAATAATGGCTGTGCGGCGCAGACCCCATAACCTTCCGTTTTACACCTCTCCGCGAAGTAAGAGTCACCGAAGCTGAATCTTTGACTTCAGTGCGTGGTGGATTACCCTTTAAGGTATGACGGGTGTTGTTGTGTTGGACGCCGTCCTATTACAGCCGGTAAAGAAATGGACTAACCCGTGGACCTGTAGCCAGATTGGCTTATATCCCTAATTTGATTTTTACTATATCCACCTGCAAGGATTCGTGGTAGTTTGACCATTGTATTCTTACATTGCAAACTACTACACAGAGAGATATGTGAATTATAAGAAAATTATTTTTGCAGTAGTATTATTATTGTAGTAGCTTGAGATAGTTGACAAACATGGATAACTAGCAGTCTTAGAGTTAGGATACGTTAGTTTTTATTTTCGACCATTAGATACAAATTATAAAAATTACACATTGTATAATTCTAAACACATTTCACGCTAAACATTCCTCTATTTATTTCAGAACTCGAAACATTGACGACAACAGTACCACCGATAAATCTGGTTGAAATTGATGTATCGCACAATAAACTAACTTCATTACCACAATGGTTGAGTGGGTGCTCTGATCTTACGACACTCCATGCCAGCAATAATCAACTAACGTCACTTCCTGAACATTTATTCTGCAGTGAACTCTCGAGTCTAAGCAGCCTTCATCTTGCCCACAATAAGATTAGTAGTATACCATCGATGCCAAGATTGCGGTCACCTTTAAAAGAACTACTTTTACATGACAACTGCATACAATGCCTGCCAGAAAACTTCTTTTCAGTATGTGATAGACTTTGCGTTTTAAATCTTACAAACAACCGATTAAGCCGTTTGCCACATGCAAGAGGACCAACGTCACATTGTTTAGAACGTCTATACTTAACCGCTAATTGTTTATCAGATGAAGTGACAGATGTTATAATAGCCTTTAGAGGCTTAAAAATCTTGCATATTGCATACAATTGCCTTACTGTTTTACCAGAAGCCTGTATAAATTTTTGGCCTGATATTGAAGAACTTGTACTTTCAGGTAATTGTCTATCAAGATTACCTGAAAATTTACCGCAACTAAATAATATTAGAGTTGTTAGAGCACATTCTAACAGATTGCGTTCAGTGCCAATGTTTGCTTGCAGTGCATCAGTAAAAATATTAGATTTTGCTCATAATGAGCTTGATAGTATTGATTTAAGACTCCTTGCTCCAAAACAGTTAAAATTTTTGGACATATCATGTAACAAAAAACTGCAAGTGGATCCTTCGCAATTTAGTGCCTATAGGTGTCAACGCCCACTGAGTTTAGTTGATGTTACTGGTCGACATTCTTTACCTTGGACACAAAAAAGCGGTTACCATGAAGAGTTAACTGGTTCTGCCCCATGGACTACTGGTTTTTCTGAATGCCCAAATAAGTCATTGCAACTATGTTGTACTCAAATTCGCTTGCCATCATTTTGTAATAAAGAAGGTCTTTTTGCAATAATTGATGGTGAAACTGATATGGAGGTACCAAAAGTTTTACAAACATGCATACCAGGACTTTTACTCGAAGAAAAATCAATAAAAGAAACCGTTTCGGAGTATATGAAATATGTTGTACTTTCTGCACACAGAGAATTAAAAGAAAAGGGACAGAAAAAAGGAGCTTGCCTAATATTATGTCACTTGTCACCCATTACTGCATCAGAAAATGGATTTGGTCATGTAGCCAAAAAATACAGCTTACGACTTGCTAATGTGGGAGACACAAAAGCAGTTTTAAGTAGACGAAGTGGACCTTTGACTTTAGGCATCGAAAATAATAAACGATTGGGATATTCTACACGATATCCTAATAATATACCAGATCCTGATGTTATACAAACGGTTATTAAGGAAGATGACGAATTTTTAATATTAGGCAATGGCAAATTTTGGCATGCTGTTAGCATAGAAACAGCAGTATCTGAAGTTAGGGCTGAACGTAATCCAGTTTTAGCAGCTAAAAGATTACAGGATCTTGCACAAAGTTACGGTATGGAGGATTGTTTGTCTGTTTTGATTATTCGTTTTGATGCAGCTCGATCAGACGTTGACTTATTAATGCGGGAACTAAGGCAAACTATAAATAGCAACAAATCGGTATGTAAGCCTGATTGCTGCTGTTCCCGTTTGGAACCGTGTTGTCATTCGGTATCACCACCGAAACCAAGTAGCGATCGTTCATCACCTAGCGGACAAAGTGATCGTCCACCTAGTGAGGCCGTTAGTCCCCAACATTATGCTAGTGTGCGATCTCACGCTAAAGCATCGGAGCGTCGAAGTTGTAGAGGCGGTGTAGCGAGAGCTATTCGTGTACGAGTAGAAGAAGATAAAGAGGATGATCATAGAATAGAAGGTTTACCCAACTCAGAAGAACAATTCAAGTGTTGGGAGTATATGCTCGAACAGAATACGCAAATGTTGTTTGATAAGGAATTAGATAACTTGTCGAAAGGAATTAGATCTAATGGTAGTACCTTAAAAAATATAAAAGGTTTATCAGGCAGTAGTCCTCAATTACATTTAGCTGGTAAACAAACCAAAGGAGTACCATTTTTATCAAAACATTTTGGCAGTGCAAGATCTTTTGGAACCGCATTGAAACCAGATTTTCGATTTGGCTCTGGTAGGTTACCAAACGGTGGTCCCAATGCCGCTTATTTTGGCTCCTTACAACGTCTAATGCCATATCATTTAGAATACGATTTTGCTGTGATACAAGAGAAATCAACCCAAGATTCATTAGACTTGGACAACCGCATGCAACAGTACTGGGGTGTTGCGACAACAGAACTGTAAATAACAATGAAATCATAGATGATAATATTATTAAGTTGTAAATAAAACTTTATTGTAATTAGATTTACAATTATTTATATACCATTCATTTGTAGACTAGATTTTTTGCACAAAGTATTATAATCGCTATGGACTCGCCTATACCAGTTACTATTAAGTACATACAATTATAAATTTAACTATACATATGTACAATGTTGTGATAATTTCCTTCGCATGTTAAATCGTAAATAAATATAGCGTTAAATCTACGTTATATTTTCTTTTAGTGTTAAATATAATAATAATATACATTAATATAGTCTTACGTTTTAATTAAAGTACCTCTCTATACTCTATTTACATTATAGGTATATACTTTGCCTAACCTAAAGCATTTAAAAATCATTTTGTGCTTCAAATTTGCTATTTATATGTATGTACAATTTTTATGCACTTACATTTGTGTGACATTTTTATTAATAACAACAATAATCCAAGTAAGATGTGGCAAGTTTACATAAATAATTAGAGTAACATATTTAAATTATATAAAAATTGAAGGGTTATTAAATGCATTTTTTATAAAATATTTGAGTATGCCATTGACAAATCTTTTGTTATTATTGCACGCTTAGAAAATCTGAAATGTCTGCTGCTGTGTGTGTTGGTCACAGTTCACGTTTAACAACAAGTTCTAAAGGCTGTGCAGCGAGTGGGTGAGTTTGATAAACAGGTGCTGGTGGTAAATGCGGAGCTGAATGAGAGAGAGCAGGCGCGGGCGCGGGTGGCACGGCGTGAACATGCGCATGCGCCGGCGGTGGCCGCCGCTAGGGGAAGGCTCGGGGTGAATAGTGATGACTTTCTCCCAACCACGAGTCAGGAGACGGAGGGAAGTCAGGATAACCCCCCGCCGCTGGAGACGATGAACTACTTAAATCTGATGCCCCTCCGGCGCCACCAGCACCTCCAATACCAGCTCCACTCATTGCTTGACCTGAAAATTTGAAAATGTTGGTTTACATTGATAATGTCGTGAAAACGAATTGAAGCTGTCATTTGAACCTTTGAGCATGAATATTGAAATATAGTTTTTTTAGTATATCAGCCATATGGCCAGATTTGTATTGTAAGGCCTTTCCCTGTAATTGAACAGATAAATGGCTCGCATGCAATAGTCATAGATATATGTACATAATGGCTAATATGTAGGCAACGTCCTTTTAATACGTCATTAATGTCTTCAGATATGAGCGCTTTTATAAGCATTATTAATTTCATGCCCATAGTGAAAGCTTAAGAATACAATATGTCTCTACTCCCTATATTCCTATGGAGTTAGAACAACTGTTAGGAATATAAGGTGTAGTACTTTCCTAGGAGACTCCTCTACTATAAATACCAAGCCAAGCGTTTTTCATAATTGACATTAATGCCATACATTAATGTTCTAACATTCCTTTCATGGGAAGACTGTCTCAAACAATGGATATCCATCATCAGAAATTTGTATCAACTATTCCAACTCATTTAAGGTTAACTTTTATATATTTCCGTGTGCTGGTGGAGTAAGATTACAATTCACATTCCCTTTCTCGCTTTAAGGGAAATAAAATGCAGGTACCATCTATATAAGACAAAGAAAACTCAACAAATGCCAATTCTTTCAATCAACATAGTACTGGAGATCAATTTTCCTCCTACTATGGTATAGGCGCAAGCCAAATAAGGAGATCTGTATAGCTGAGAAAATATATGTAAATACATACCAATATTGGTGTATACCAGATGATCTGGTGGATAGTGATAATGTGGATGTGGAGGCGAATGTGCACGCAAGTACGGTGGAGTGGATGCGAATCGTGCACTTCCACCAGTCACGCCTCCACCTGCTGGTGAACCTTCTTCGCCACCGAGAGCCACAGTGCTGTAGCTATCATTACTCAACTCTGCCAAATATTACAAATTATATTTACGTTTTCTGTGTGAGTACGAAGTACCAATACAAATCAACACGACATATCTTACCCATGGGTATCGTAAAATGCGGCTAAGGAATATAATATACATTTAAAATCTATGCAAGAGAAGGTAAATTCGAAATAAAACTCTAGAGCAACATGTCTGACCAACATGGTATAGTAGATTAATTTCTCTCCTAGGTACGAAGGAGACTCGAGTCGATCAGTGATCCATCAGTGCCCACGAGTATCGTAAAAGCTGGCTAATGGATATAATATCCATTTAACATCTAGGTATACAAGGGAAAGTAAAATCGAAATAAAATCCTATAGCAACATGTCCTACCAGGGTGGTATAGTAGGTTAATTTCCCTCTTATTGTAGAGAAGGCTCGAGCCGCAGTGGGACATATATGATCTGATGATATTTAAACACCAAATAATACCTACTTTCAACTGTAATGGGGCGTCATCAGGGGAATCGGTAACATTACTATACTGGGCCAAGCACTAACTGGGATCACCCTACCAAGGATGGCGATTTTGTTTAACAATGGACATTATTAGGCTCGAGGATAGAAATACTTTTTATGTGTATGGTAACAGTGTACGAGTTTATGAGCTATGATAAGAGGTACCTAAAACTAGCTGCTCAACGGGAAAGGCTTTCTATTCTACGATTAGTGTTGCCCAAATGCAAGACCAAGACGAGACTTGGACCAGTCTTGGTCTTGGTCTTGCAACAGCGCCCCTGGTCTCGTCTTGGTCTTGGTATTGCACACTCGAGTCTTGGTCTTGGTCTTGGTATTGCAGCAAGAGTCTCGCAAAATCTTGCAAGTCTTGCAGTTGGAATAACGTAACAGTCATTTATCATGGCAATGAAAAATCCAACTGAATTAATCAAATATCATCCTATCCTATCTATCCATGTGCTAGCCTATAGTCCACTATTGAATATAACACTTACCACTACCACTTTATCCGATTTATAATAATAATAATCTTTATTAAAAACCATATACATTTGACACTTACATGGGTTTCTCTGCCTCTTGAATTAGGTAAAACCTGTGTCTCACGAGACAGTTCCTTCCCGAAATACATAAACATAATCCTAGAATTATTTTACAGTGACAGGATTATAAGGTACTTAATAGGTAATATACCTATGAAAAGGGTCACCAAATGTATGATATTCGTCGTCATCGTCACAGCTCATAAAAGTGCCACTGCTGGGCTTAAGCTTCCTTCCAGTAAGAGGAAAATTGATCTACTATACCACGCTGGTCAGACATGTTGTTATAGGGTTTTATTTCTAGTTTCACTTCTCTTGCATATATGTTATATACACAGGGTGTATCAGGTTATGGGGCAACTGTTCGAGTATGTTGTAGTTCAACGGTCATAGATCATAATTAGAATGTATATTACACAAAAACAATATAACATAAAAGTTATAGTAATTACAAAAATGTGCGTCTAAGAGTTTATGCCCTAAATTTTACGCATTATGTAGGTATGTACAGACAGGATATATGTAAACATGTAAAACTTCGATAGCATAAATAGGTATTAGACTTGCGCGAACCTTTCAATTGTTACGTAGGTACAAAAACGACTCATCAATGGTCATCGGCCGATCAGCTGCTTTATGTTAAAGCGAAGTTTGTCTTGCTTATGCAAACGTAATCATTGATTTATTCAAATTCTAATGAACATTTAACATAATACGAATATGTTGCAGATTAAGTATACTTGCTTTATACATTTCAAACAAATTTACACGAAAAAACGATGACAAAATTGAAAACTTACACGTCTCTCAATTCATTAACGAATCGATATTTTTTTTATTTCAATTTTTTTTTATGGGTTCCTAACACCATTGCCTCGGTCCGATTTGATACGACATCCACGGGCGAAAGAGTGGTGAATTGTATTTGTACTCTGTCCCTACACGGACATTTATGTAGATTAATTGTAGGCATATTTCGATGTCCAACAGTGAACGTCGTTGGGCTAATGAATAAACGGATATTTAAATATGTATAATGGGCAAAAGCACTATCGTGATTACGGTATTTTTGTCCTTAAGCCTTTCCGAAAAGTAATTCTGAAAAGGCAACACCAACATTGGGAGTCGATTGGACAATAGATGGATATCTCAAGACTGATTTGACTTGCCGTGTAGTGACGGAGTAAGAATACAATTCATCACCCCCTATTTTACCCGCGACTGCGAACCCATGACTAAGGGCTATAATATATAACATCGGTGCAAGAGAAGGAAAACGACATGAAACCCTGTAACAACACGGCTGATCACCGTGGCGATTCCCCTCCGGCCACGGCCGATTTCCCTCCTATTATATAGAAGACACGAACTCAACCGTATACGAGTATAAGCTGAAATGGTGATTTGAATTAAATGCAAGACCGCGAGACTCTTGCAGGCTCAGTCTTAGTCTTGCTCAAGTCTTGCAGGGCCGGTCTTGGTCTTGGTCTTGCAAAAATTAAGCGATCTTGGTCTCGGTCTCGCATTTCTCGCAAGACCAAGACCACAAGACCAAGACTTTTTTGGGCAACACTATCTACGATACTTCTCTGAAGAAAATCACGTAATCCTCCATCCAATTTCCAGTTTACAACTGGAAATTTTCCGTGCTGTGATGGAGGTAAGAATATAATGTCTCCCATAGATGTTAGAGTTAACTAAATTGCATAACCACAATTTTAATGCAAAAGAAAGTAATTTTGAAATTAAAGCCTATAATCAGTCTTGTCAGCATAGTATTGTCGGCCAATTTTCGCTTTTAGTGGAGGAGGCTATTGACCGGTTGCGAAACTCATTTAAGATGAATGAAAATTAAAAGTTTTGGCATTGTGCCTCATGGTCATGTATAGGTTTGCTATTACTTGATATTAGAAATCAGTCTTTATATGCTTTACCTGCTAACGGCTTTGGAAAAATATCAGCATATATATTTACCGTGATGACTGAATGAATCCAAGTCTATCTTTAGTTCATCTTTATCGAGTAATCGATCGTGTCTTGGTGAACCACTGCCACTCTTCATTGATCGGAAATATTGTGACCATCTCGTGCGGCCTGCGTCTTTCTTCAATCGTTTCTCTTTCGCTCGCCTGTTATAAAAAATATATATATATATTTTATAATATTATATTTACTGAAATAGTTTATCTAAAATCGTCATCATCATAACCCAAATACATCCACTGCTCAGCTCAATACTATATCACGCTGGGGTCAGACGGGCTGGTTTTATTTTCCTTACATAGATGTTATCTATCATAACCCCTTAGTCGTCTTTTATGACCCCCACGGGAAAGAAAGGTGCTGATATATATTCTTACTCCGTCACCACATAGAAAAATTCAAATAAGTTATAGATTACTAGCAACCCGCCCTCGCTTCGCTTTGGTTTCAGTCGCCTTATCCGTGGCGTAGTGCCCGTTCCCGTGGGAATACCGGGATAAAATATAGCCTATGTTACTCCCTGATATTATAGCTTTCCATTGGTGAAAGAATTTTTGAAATCGGTTCGGTGGTTTAAGCGTGAAAGCGTAACAAACAAACAAACATCCTTACTTTCGCATTTATAATATTAGTAAGGATTATTCCTACTGCTATTACGGATTAAGAATACAATATAGGTATATTACTACCGTGAACTTCCCATAAGAATCGTAAAACTAGCTAAGCGATCGTCGGTGAACTAGAAAACGGCAATATTTGGGAAAGGGCATAGCCGGATAAGCAGGTCGAATCGGCCCCGGTCGAGTTTTCTGTCGCCACTATGGGGATCAATTTGGTCTCAAAAGAAAATAATTCAGTCAAAATTTCAGCTCTTAATCTTAAGCGGTTTTCGCGAAATTGAAAAATAACCTATTTTTTCGTATTGTTTTTTTTTTAATAGTATTTTTAATAGTAATCTCTTAAAAATCTCTTTAAAATACACTCACTTATTAAAAAACTAATATATTGCAAATTTGCAAATATTTTTTTTTTATTGCCAACGGTGGCAAACGAGCAAACAATACACCTGATGGTAAGTGTTACTACCGCTCATGGACCTGCAAGGCCGCTGCCAAACGAGAAGAAAGTGAAGGGAGTGTGAATGCGTGCAATGAGGTTCGGTGACACTGAAGGCATCACTAAAACCCACCACACGCAAATACCCTCAAGAAGGCTGCCGGCTCACTCATGGTCGTCTCAATGGGAAATAAATTAATTCTAGACAAAATCTCCTTCAGACAAAAGTTATTTATATAACTTGATACTTATCTATCACATTGAACATTGATTTCATCACTTAAAATTCGTTATAACACATGAATAACCTATGATTTAAACAAATAATAATGTATATGCAATGTAAATAAAACACCCCAGTTGCATGTTTTGCGTGTGTTGTTATTAACGAAGCGGTGGGGAGCCAGTATGTGCTTTCAACAAAGAGCTTGATTAATTAAAGTGCCTCCGCCCAGTCCAGCGGGAGCTCAACGCGTGCTGCATTTATACCTCAGTAGGATTATAGGCACTTTGTCGCAAATTAACTTTTATATATGCCTAAGTATCAGCAATAACAGATAATTATAGTCTCTGAACCCTGGTTCTATTAAGATATATCCGCTATCAAGTGGTCTCTTCTGATAATATTATAGGAAAGATACAGTGCAAGGAAATAGATTATATTTGTACCCAATACTATTATTCCATGCATTACTAGCAAGACAACCTAAAACAAAAGTAGACATCATAGTTACGTTATTTAAATGAAAAAATAACCAGATAATAGATAATTCATTTTACGATTTTAAGTCTGATTTAATTTTGCTATACCAACTTTTTGGATATTTTACGGCATCCATGATTACGAGAGGTGTGATACTAAATTGATAGACTATGACTTGCTATAACAATATCATATGTATGAGTACAAAACAGCAAAAACAAGAGTATTTTTTTAGTATTTGATAAAATACTAAAAAAATACTCTCATTTCTCTCTCTCTCTCTCTCTCTCTCTCTCTCAAACTATATTCTACTCTCTATCAAACTATATTCGTTGCTTAAATATCAAAACTCATATTTTTATTATATTAACTAATACATAATATAATGTAGAACTAGAAAAATAAATTTAGAATTTTGTCTATAAATCATATATAACACAGGAAACGACGCGACGCTTAAATAATTTGATTGATTTCATCTTTGACTAATTTGCTAAAAGTCCAACTTATTTTGAACAGGATAATCAGGTTGTCTATCCCGCTGTCCCGAGCCGAACAAAAATACCATTTTAATTTTTTTTTTAGATTTTCAGTCTATAGTTTTATCTTTCTGATATAAAAAATGGGACAGTTACTCAAATGTTCCGTTTGAACTTAAGAAAACCATGGTTACATCAAAATGTACTCAAGTATTTTGTTGGAAGCTAAGAAAAATTAGTGAAATTAACCTGTACCCAATCTCTGATCCTTAAAGCAAAACTTTTCATTAAAAATAACTAAGTTTAATGACATCATTAAAACAGCTCATTACAATAATACTGTATCCAGTGTGCATTGTACGTAGGTACAATATTGAAGCACATAAAGTAAAGAAGTCGAGCATTGTGATATCGCGTTCAGATTTACGAGGCGAGGCCAATGTGCAGGGCGTGACCGCTGCCGTGACTGTGACCATTCGCCCGCAACACAATATAATTCCGCGACTATACTTACAAACATGGCAATAGACTACAAAAATAATAGATACATAGTCTGCAAATACCGAAGGTCATACCTTTATTCGAAACTATCATTGTTGAATGAACTAGCTAGGTTAGTGCTCATAGCCAGTTACTAATTAACCGATTGTAAACCAAAATTATAGAAATGCATATGAAACTGGAGGCTTAATTATTTAATAACAAATTTTCAGACTATCTTTTTAATTTATTATATCTTATTTAAAAATTAGCTCACGTAGGACAAATAATGTTGCGTAAAGTTAAGAATACAAATTGCCACCACTCCTTACTTTGAGTCTCGCAAAACCCCAAGACAGAAATCAGCACAGCCACCTATCAAATGCGGCGATTATGATATTTATTATCTTTAGTACAAACCGAGATATCCAACAGATTTATAAATTAATAATAAGTGGAAAAAAATATCGCCAAGAATAAAAAAAAATATTTATAAGAATTATTAATTTATTAACTATGCATACATTCAATTATTTATTTTGCTAGTTATTGGAGATATAATTTATTGAAATAAAAATATATTGACGATTGTAAACCAAGACTCTTCCTGGTTTCCAGTTTAAGCATATTCAAAAGACAGACTCGTGTTTAATGTGCATCTTATAAATAGTAGGGACACGCTGATCTATGTATCATCATCTGTTGGAGGTGTTTCTCTCCATGAGTGATACCACAGGGCCACGTTAGCCGGCAATTTCGTAGTCGTCGTAGTTGGCATTACTAGTGTAAAATTCTACTGCTACTTTTCACTCCCCTTGTGATACCTCCGCAAATTTTTATGATTCCCACGGGAAATTAAAGGATGGTAACACATTGTATTCTAAACCCCTCACCATACAGAGATAGATTAAATTATCTTCTTTTATATATATATATATTTCTTGTGTACGTGTGTATGTCACTGAACTCCTCCTAAACGGCTGGACCGATGTTGATGAAACTTTTTGTGTGTCTTCAAGGGGATTTCAAATTATTTACATTCACAATAGAACCCGGTAGGTGGTGCTGCAGTCGATTTCAAGGAGAATCCCTTTTGTTTTATTTGAAGAGAACAACGTCTGTTGGGTCAGCTTGTGTATATATAAAGCGCGTGTAATGTCTTAGTGATAATTAAAACTAAATCTGCAATAAATTGCATCGAGGTGAGTATTGCTATGGTAAAAAAATCAATCTACATATATACCAAAAATTACTGAAACGAATATGAAAGATTTTTGATTTTACTCTCAGAGCCATAACTAGGTGGCATACCTAACAAGATGCAAATCCTCGTTACAGTGTGTTGCATTAATTTTACTAACCATTTTATTATATAGCCCCGTATATGTGACTATAAAAGGCTTAATCTCGCCTTGCGTCTTGTAAAATCACTTGACCATTTTAAAATAATTTTGTTAAGTTATTCTGTGTTTCTGTGAGTAGCTGCCTCCGAGCAGGATTGATTACATATGTACATATATTGCCTGTTCTGGTTTATTTGATACGGTTAAAGAGGCGTTACTTGATTTTGCATATCTGATTGTACTGCAACTAAAGAAATAAATCACAATGATGTGCGTACATTACATAATTATATTTTACTGCTTTCTCTTGAAAGATCAACAAACAAATATGGCTGCCAAGTCACTTCATTAAATTATGAAGAAAAAAACAAAAATATGTTATTATTCTCAGTTTATATTAATAATTGACTTAAAACATATCTTCTGTTTTTAAACAATATTGGAATGGCGGGTACACTCACGAAAAAGTGTGCTCAGCTATAATTTATTTAGAATATCCTTACTAATATTATAAATGCGAAAGTAAGTTTGTTTGTTTGTTGCACTTTCGCGCTTAAACCACTGAACCGATTTCAAAAATTCTTTCACCAATGGAAAGCTATAATATCAGGGAGTAACATAGGCTATATTTTATCCCGGTATTCCCATGGGAACGGGAATTACACGGGTAATGCTACTGAAACCGAAGCGAAGCGAGGACGGGTTGCTAGTCTACATATATATTTAAGTTATTTATCAAGGTTCCTGCTTTGTAGTGGCGGTTTTGGACGTCCAATAGACGATTAAGAGCTTTATCGACCTGGGCCAACTCTATCTGATGCAATCTAGCTATTGCTAAATCTAGTTTAACATATGTATTAAATTTTATTTAGAACTAGCAACCCGCCCTCGCTTCGCTTCGGTTTCAGTGGCCTTATCCGCGTAGTTCCCGTTCCCGTGAGACTACCACAATAAATTATAGCCTAAGTTATTCCTTATATAGACAGCTACCTGGTAGTAAAATATTATAAAAATCCGTCCAGCTGTTTTGAAGATTATCCAAAACAAATAGACAGACAGACAGACAGACAGAAACAAAAATTTTATAGACCGGTTTTTAGGCATAGGTATCGTGCAAATAACCGTATCAGCATTAAAAAAAGGCCATTATTTTGACATTACAAACAGAGACTTCAATTTTATTTATTTGTATAGATTTTGCTCGTGATCTATAAAACAATATTTAATTATATAGACGGTCACGATTTAACAAATATTATTATTTATTATAAACTCATTTGCAAAAAAAACGGGCGGTTTTGATTTTCATTCATATTTAAAAAGATACAATACCAAAAAGGTTTCAATCGTTTGTACACGTTACTGGCCGGTTTTAAAAATGCTGTGGTATTTAAAAAAGTACGTTCTAAATTCAATTTTTCATTTGATGTTCATTTTTACAGAAAACCCCTTTTTATCCTACATTTTTGGCGCGAAGTTCCAGAAGTTAACATCGACTTTCATAACTTTTATTCAATTTTTATCGATTAATTTCATATCCTTGACTGTCAAAGCTTTATTTAATGCTGTTTGGCTGTATCAAAAATGGTAGATAAAGTGGTAAAAGCTACCAAAATTATCGCGCTGCTTGAAGAGGGTTGCAGCCAATGTTTCGTGGCTAGGAGGCTAAATGTTAGTCGCTCGACAGTCCAAAGGACCTGGCAGCGATATCAGGAGACTGGTTCCGTCGAGAGAAGGCCTGGTTCTGGAAGAAAACCATGTACCCAACCACGGGATGATCGTTTTCTTGTGAGTCGCGCATTGAGAAATCGCAAATCTTCGTATGTGGATCTTAAGAACAACCTCCAAGAAGTAAGAAATGTGCATATTAGTCTATGGACGGTCAGGAGGAGGCTTCTTGCTGCCAATATACGCAGTCACCGCCCGGCCCGCGGCCCCAAATTACTCCGTGAGCACAGAGTTCACAGGCTTAGGTTCGCTAGAAATTGTGAATCATGGACTCAAGACGATTGGAATAGGGTTTTGTTCTCTGATGAAGCCAGGATATCTCTGTTCGGTGAAGATCGACGTCGGCGAGTGCTAAGAAGACAAGGAGAACGCTTTGCAGAGGCATGTTTCGAAGAAATCACACCTTATGGTGGGGGCTCTGTTATGTTTTGGGCAGGAATAAATTCAATGGATCGTACAGAGTTAGTCTTCATTGAAAACGGCTCACTGATTGGGCATCGATACATAACGGAAGTTCTAATTTCTCATGCACAACCCGCATTGGCCGCTCTAGGTGAAGACTCGATTTTTATGGACGACAATGCTCGCGCCCACCGATCCCGCGATGTTAATGCGTATGTGCAAGAGGTCGGCATTCGTCGTTTGGATTGGCCAGCTCGAAGTCCCGACCTCAATCCCATAGAGCATGTCTGGGACGTTCTGAAACGGCGTGTGAGATCAGTACACCCGGCTCCGCAGACCATCAGAGAGCTGAAGAATGTGATTACTGCGGAGTGGGAACGTATTCCGCAAGCAAGTATCCGGGATATACTCGCTAGCATGCCCAGACGAATTCAAGCTGTGATTTTAGCTAGAGGGGGTCACACTCGATACTAAACATTTATCTGCTTTTACTTTATTAAAGAAAAACAAACAAAAAACGTTTTTTATTTTTACTTCATGAGCATATGCACTACTAGCGAATATATACTACTAGCGAGGTTTAGCATTATTTCCCATAAATTGTATCTAAATTTTATGAAATACTGATGAAAACGATTATTTTCTTATTAATTTAGCAAATTGTGTGGATAAAACTACCTATAATTATCAAACAAAGAAATATTAACATTTGAAATGGTTCATTGCTTAGGTGCCCGTTTTTTTTGCAAATGAGTGTATTTGGGATGCGATTTGAGGTGAGCAGTTTTCAAGTAAATTAAATATAACATTTCTTTACAAATAAAATATATCAATAGCAGTTTTATGATTTTAAATTATATATCTTTACCAATAAATAAAATTGGAGTGTCTGTTTGTAATGTCAAAATAATGGGCTTTTTTTCATGCTCACACGGTTATTTGCACTATACATATGCCTAAAATACACTTTATATTTTTTTTGTCTGTCTGCCTGTCTGTTTGTTCCGGGTAATCTTCAAAACGGCTGGACCGATTTCAAAAATTCTTTCACCAATGGAAAGCTATAATATCAGGGAGTAAACTAGGCTATATTTTATCCCGGTATTCCCACGGGAACAACGGGGATAAGGCGACAGAAACCGAAGCGACGCGAGGGCGGGTTGCTAGTCTATACCAATAAATAAAATTGGAGTGTCTGTTTGTAATGTCAAAATAATATGCTTTTTTCATGATCACACGGTTATTTGCACGATACCTATGCCTAAAATACAGATTAAAAAATGTTTGTGTCTGTCTGTCTGTTTGTTCCGGGTAATCTTCAAAACGGCTGGACCGATTTCAAAAATTCTTTGACCAATGGAAAGCTATAATATCAGGGAGTAAACTAGACTATATTTTATCCCGACATTCCCACGGGAACGGGAACTACGCGGGTAAAACGACTAAAAGCGAAGCGAGGGCGGGTTGCTAGTTTAAAATAAAAAAAAACAAAAGCCGCGTGACACTTTCAATAGTAAAATTCTTAATGATAATAAACATTAACTTCTAAAATGACTGTACTTTGATTTAACTCTAAGGAAAGATGCCGTGATGGTCGTGACCTACGTTGCAATCTAAATCGTTATTTTTCTTTTATTATGAATTAGATATTAAATTCGTTAATTCATTTGTATTCAGCTATTGTTTCTATAAATCTAGTTTAAATGCATCACGCAAGAAAAGCGATAGAAAGACATACTTGTTCTCATTTTGTAACTGTTTATTATTTGTAAATTCTTCATTGTATGATTGGAAAATTAGTAATCATAAAATTAAGAAAATAGTAAGTAAATTGGTATAAATAATCTTTTCAGGTAGATTT
Organism: Lymantria dispar; assembly: GCA_032191425.1. NCBI lineage: Eukaryota > Metazoa > Arthropoda > Insecta > Lepidoptera > Erebidae > Lymantria > Lymantria dispar. Next base: position 16,429,630 of record CM063446.1, on the reverse strand, counting down.
TTAGTGCATAATACATGTTTGATTCCTATACAGTTACATACACATCCGTTTAGCCACGAAAAATTTAAATTATTAGGTCTACAACTTTGCTTCCGCCGTTTTCCAAAAGATGGCGGTAGTAGTCGGTAGTAGTTGAAATATATTAATCACAGATGTCAAACATTTTGTTTTAACATTTGTAAATATAACCCTACTTTGATATAACTTAATTTGTGTTTGCATCATAATAACATTTTTAAGTAAATATGTCCGAATTTAAACCGAATTCTCGTCATTTGCGGGAAGTATTGCTTTATTATTTCAATATGGAAAAATCTGCGGCTGAGGCTCACCGGATTACCTCAGATACTTATGGTAAAACGGCTATTAGTGACAGAACGTGTCGGGAATGGTTCCAACATTTTAAGAGTGGTGGGTTTTGCTGTCGAAGACTGGCATTGTGGTGCACGGGCAAAAGTTGTTGAAGATGCAGAATTGGAGGCGATTCTTAGTGAAGACTCGTGTCAAACTCAAGAAGAATTATCAGAATTATTGGGTATCAGTCAGCAAGCAATTTCGAAACGCCCGAAACAGTTGGAATTGATTCAGAAAGAAGGATATTGGGTACCCCACGAGTTGAAACCAAGAGATGTCGAGCGACGTTTCTTTGCTTGTGAACAGCTGCTGGAAAGGCAAGCGCGAAAGGGATTTCTCCATCGTATTGTTACTGGGGACGAAAAATAGGTACATTACAATAACCCCAAGCGCAGAAAATCATGGGGATTGCCCGGTCATACTGCTACGTCAACATCTCGGCCGAATATTCATGGCTCAAAAGTTATGTTTTGCGTTTGGTGGGACCAGCTTGGCGTAATTTATTATGAGCTTCTAAAACCGTTTGAAACCATCACAAGTGAGCGCTATAGAACGTAAATGAAGCGCCTGAGCCGTGCTTTAAAAGAAAACCGGCCACAGTACAAGGAGAGACACGATAAGGTTATTTTACAGCATGATAAAGCTAGACCTCACGTTGCCAAAGTGGTGAGAAAATATCTCGAAACGTTGAAATAGGAAATTTTACTTCACCCGCCGTACTCTCCAGATGTTTCTCCGTCTGATTTTCACTAATTTCGCTCAATGGCACACGGCTTGGCTGACCAGCACTTCAGCACGTATGAAGAAGTGAAAAATTGGATCGACTCATGGATCTTATCGAAAGATGAAGAATTTTTTCGCCGCGGGATTCGGCTGCTGCCCGAGAGATGGGCTAAAGTGGTAGCTAACGATGGACAATACTTTGAAACTTAATGTATGTAATCGTTTTGTTGTAATAAAGCCTCAAATTAAAAAAAAACAGCGGACGCAAAGTTGTAGACCTATGTATTTTGAAGCCTTTGGCTAGCATCTTAAATTGTCATGCGGGGCGTGATGAATTATAGTATTAACATTATTATACAGTTACTCAAATGAAATCAATTATTGTGGAGAGTACCTACTTACATATTGTCAATTGTAAATTTTGTCTAGAATTAATCTAATATTCTACCACCAAATTGGAATGCGGCCATAAACTGAACAGATCAGAAAGAAAAATTAGAGGGTTTATAATTTTTAAGGTATTCTTTTAATAAAATTGTATACAACATGTTTAGCAGATATTAACTCTAGTGTGATAACCTTTGCGGGACGGCATTTGTCTTTATTTTTCAAAATATAATGCAAACAATGAAAGCTAGACTAGACCCCAAAAGAGGCAATTGATCATAAGTTAACAACTAGAGCAGCTATCACTAACCTAACCTATACGTATTCCAAAATATTATTCAACAAAAACAGTGTTTTTTGTTTCTTTAAAATAAATTTATTAGCTTTATATGTGATATAGCGCAAAACAACTTATAACACGTAATGAATGTGAAATAATACTTTTTTATTATATTACTAGCAACCCGCCCGCGCTTCACTTCGGTTATAGGTTATAGTCGTTTTACCCGCGTAGTTCCCGTTTCCGTGGGAATACCGGGATAAAATATAGCCTAGTTTACGTCCTGATATTATAGCTTTCCATTGGTGAAAGAATTTTTGAAATCGGTCCAGCCGTTTTGAAGATTACCCTGAACAAACAGACAGACAAAAATTGTTTAATTGCTATTTTAGGCATAGGTGTCGTGCAAATAACCGTGTGAGCACGAAAAATGCCTATTATTTTGACATTACAAACAGACACTCCAATTTTATTTATTGGTATAGATATAGACTAGCTAACGCAGACTCTGTTCTGTACATATTAAAATGAAATATAATTCCTTGAAATCGTCCACATTGCCACCAAGTAAGTACAATTATTAATCTAAGCCATTGTTGAATTCACCTGAAGACACACAAAAAATTTCATCAAATTGTTTAGGAGCCCAGTTTAGGAGAAGCTCAGTCTCATACATACGTACAGAAGAATTGATGTGACTTTTATTGGCCCTGGTGGCAGACGAGCAAGCAGCCCACACGATGGCAAAAATAATTGCCACTTATGGACTACTGCAATAGCGTGAATGATAAATGGAATGAGAATAACAAGAGACAGATAGTGTTCTGGCTTTTTTGCTCACTGAACGAAGCATAATAGCAGATTCGTAATAGTCTAACGTCGAATTTAGCGTATCCAAAAGTATATAAATATATAACACTAACAACCTGCCCTCGCTTCGCTTCGGTTTCAGTTGTCTTACCCGCGCAGTTTCCGTTCCCGTGGGAATACATGAATAAAATATAGCCTATGTTATTCCTTGATATTATAGCTTGCCATCGGTAAAAGAATTTTTGAAATCGGTTCGGTGGTTTCGGAGCCTATTCAATACAAACAAACAAACAAATCTTTCGTCTATATAATATTAGTATAGATTAATGCAAGAGAAGGCATACACAAAGTCTATGCCAACTCTGCGTGATCTGACAATTCAAATTCTCTTTGAACATGAAGGAAGTTCGTGTCTCACAGTGGAGGAAGTTCTTGTCTCTAAGGGCTAAAAAGAATGAAAGAAAATATTTTTCTTTGTTAAACCAGAAATTTAGTTCCGATTACTCCGCAGTTATGAAGTACGAGCAACCCGCCCTCGTTTCGCTTCGGTTTCAGTCGCCTTACCCGCGGCGTAGTTCCCGTTCCCGTGGGAATACCGGGATAAAATATAGCCTATGTTACTCCCTGATATTATAGCTTTCCATTGGTGAAAGAATTTTCAAAATCGGTTTGGTGGTTTAAGCGTGAAAGCGTAACAAACAAACAAACAAATAAACAAACAAACATCCTTACTTTCGCATTTAGGTATAATATTAGTAAGGATAACTGTAACCTAGCAACAATGTTCTTATATACACTTTGATAAGCATGCGTTCTAAAAGTTTGATAACCGTAAGAGCATTAATTACCACTTATGTAGTGGTAGTGTTAAAATATAAGTTTTAAACTTATTTAATTATTTCTGATGTTTGCGCATTATAAATAAAACTATTTTTACGGATTTTGTCGCGTTTGTGTTTGATTTTTTATTGCCCGACGATTCGAACACTTTTCAACGTTCAAGGTCATGAGTGGACTAATAGCGGCTGTACATACTCGACGAGACACCCCGCGACAGGCAGTATGTACAATGTACATGGTACTCTCGTCTCGCGCTCTCATTCTCGCCTCGATTAGTCTCGGTCACCTATCGGTATTTTACGCTTGAGTCAAAGGGTCGAGAAAAAGAGAACGAGACGGAGCATGTACACACTTGATCTTTTAGTTGTCCGCTCACCGCTGACAGTGTTTATGAGTAGACGATGCATAGCAATCATCCAACATCTTTTTCTCCATGGCTTACGATTTTTTTTTTATGTATATCTAGTAAATGTTTAAATAATTATAATAGATCACGACACAAAGACAAATGGAAGCTGCAGTTTCTACGTCCATTGTCTCGGGTATTTACAGTGCAACTGGCATAACGAGTTGCTTGGACGAAACTCTCGACTGGAGGCTCTCGTCGAGTGTACAGCCGCCCTCACATGTCTTAGGTCCAATAAGTCATCGTTAATAGAGATTTATACCTACTCGCAACAGAATTAGTTATTAAATGTTGACCCAAATTTATTGCCAGGACACTGATTTGTCTTGATTAAACTGATTTGTTAGATTGAAAAGACAAATATAATATTTTGATAAATAGGTACTTGTTTTTCGTCTATTCAGAAACTTTCAGGCAGTTTTATACCGACTAAAAACACGTTTATGCATTAATATATGTACATACTTACTCATATGTACATAAAATATGCATGATCAGAAATATATTTAACATTGATTTAGTATATAACACTGACCTGTTTTGAAACCACACCTGTACGACGCGCATGTCAAGTCCTGTGTCATGCGCTAATTGCTCGCGAACATGGCGCGCTGGTTTAGGGCTGCTACTGTAAGCTGTCTTAAGCGTCTCTAATTGCTTGGCCGTGATCGTTGTTCTCGGCCTTTTGCTTGCCGCGTCCCCGTCCAACGAGCCCTCACCACCTATCAACAATAATTTTCTTTGAAATGAGTTAGGCTAATAATAGTCTACTTGATATCAGTGCTATGTTCATTTCAATCCACAGCACGGAGTGTATTAATCCTAAGATTTTCTAATATTGTAAAATCTTGTAATAACTTTATATATAGACTCAAAATTATATATAAGTAGTAGCTGACCCAACAGACGTTGTTCTGTTCAAATAACCGCCACTTATCGGGTCCGATTGTGAATCTAAACCATTCTCGAATCCCTTTGAACATACACAAAAATTTCATCAACATCCGTCCAGTCGTTTAGGAGAAGTTCAGTGACATACACACGTAGGGGAGACCTGGGAGAGTTGTGACAGAGGAGAGTTGTGACAAGGACGATTTCTCGGAACCTATGACCGTTAACGAGGTGGCAAAAACGCATAATCGTCTTTTTAGTGATGCGCTACTTGACAAATTATGCACTAAAGGCACAGCAAGAAGACACGGCAAGTGGGTTGTGTGAGTATGGCGTCTGCATGGCAAAAAACACCGAAAAGTAAGTTTTTTTATCAATATTTTGAATGCATTTAAATCGTGATCTATTGAATTAACGTGGATTTGCTATTTTTTTCCATATTGTGCAGTTTTTAAAGTTTCAACACGTGGCATTTTTTTATTGTGTTTGCATCTTGTTTTAAAATTACAAATTATTATTCTGTATACGTCGCGATTTTTGGCCCATAGGAGAATTGTGACACGCTGTCACAACTCTCCTATTTTACTTATATTTTCTGGTGAGCTTATTTAACATGCTTTTTGTAATGTTTTTATTATGTTTATGTATATGTTTGTTTTTCTAATCAACTCTTATAACTTAAGCTTGATATAAAAGGTGATCGGCAATTTAATTCCCTGTTAAATATGTAATTTTTTACAAAAATTTATTTGGCCATGTGGTTTGGTGTTGTGCTGATTTTTTTTTCAGAATGTCTAATAAATATAAACGAATGACTGAGAGGAGAATGGCTGGTGTCTTAGGTTATGAATTGGCGTTTCGGCAATTTTGTTAAGTCAAAGGTAAGTAAGGTCAAAGTCTTCGAAAGCCCGCATCCTCTCCCAATCTCAACCATATATCTTTGCAAAGATATATAAAGAAGAAACAGGCTTTCCAAAATAAAGAATATGATATGGCTGCATCTATGCCTTATGCTAGTTCAATGGTATTTACAGAAGAGCAAAAAAATATTAAATGTAGAAGTTATTTGGAACGTCAATGAAACAGAAATAAGTCGAAAGTTAAAAAGTGTGTTCTAAGGTAAAAAAAGAATAAACCTAAAAAAACCAAGGACAGGACAAGAACAACAAGAATAATAATAGAGGTGGTACGGAAGAAGATGCAGAAAATGATTGTTTCTGCTTATAGTGCTTTGAGTCCTATGCCAGAGGTAGATCAAATGTATTCCAGGCACTAAACCCATCAGTGCCTGGAATACAAAGTTGGTCTTATGAAGATTGCACAGGAGGCGAACTGCAATACGTCTGTCATAATTGTTTATCAGATTAAATTAAGATTTCCCACTGATTTTAAAACCATTGATTTCGTAATAATACTATAATTATTTATAAAAAAAATGCTTGTTATGTTAATGTTAAATATTATGTTAGTTCCTACAAATTATGTCAAAATTGACAATAAAAGTACTTTTCTGCAAAACAATGCGTATTCCGTTTATAATTCATATAAAAGTATCTTTATCTATCAAATTCATGGCTGTCACAACTTACCTTGGTACTTGTCACAACTTACCTCGGTATTAAGAGAGTTGTGACAAAGGGAGTAGTTTCACTTTACGAGGAATTTCTCAGAAACCTTGTATCTTTTTTTGAAGTTGATGACTGTTTTTAAAAGAGCAATAACTAAGGTAAAGTAGGATATAGAGTTCAAAATCATAGCATCATTATATATTGATATAATAATTTTTATATAAAAATTATCACAACTCTCCTAGGTCTCCCCCACACAAGAAATTTATATATAAGGAAAAGATAAAGATGTAAAGATAAAGATTTTGCACAATGATTCTATAATATTAGATCATTAATTTAATCTTGTTACGATAGAAAAATTCTATCACCATCATCACAGCTCAAATACGTTCCACTATTAGGCTCAAGCCTCGTCCACAATGGGAAGCAAATGGACCTAGTTTATCACGCTAGTCAGACGCGTTGGTATAGGATTTTATTTTGAGTTTTCCTTCTCTTACGTTATATGCGTATTTAATCCCTTAGCCATCTTTTACGACACCCACGGGCAAGAAAGGGGATGGTCAATTATATTCTTACTCCGTCACCACACGGGCTAGAAAAAAAAATATTAGTATTATACTTAGCAGACCTAATGCGATTTTTTTGTAATAATAGTACGTAACACGAATTAATACTGAATTTATTATTAGTAATTACATTCACTCTCTATTTTTTATGTTTACACTTCATCATCATCATCGCAGCCCACATACGTCCCACTGTTGGGCTCGGGCCTCCTCCACAATGGGAGGGAATTTAACCTACTATACCGTGCTGGTAAGACATGTTGGCATAGGGTTTTATTTCGAGTTTTCCTTCTCTTGCACAGATCTTATGTGCATATTATATCCCTTAGTCGTCTTTTACGACATCCACAAGCAAGAGGGAGTGCTAAATTGTATTCTTAATCCGTCACCACACGGAATGGCAGGCGAGTATTCTACCACTAAACTGTTTACACTTAAATTTTTATTTTCACTGCAATAATTTTTCTAATGCTATATATAGATGGAGTAAATATAGGTACATCTACATATATACATAGATATAAATATATATACCCTATTCTCCAATACATGTTACTGGCTTTCCCCAAGGTACGATAAGGAAAATGTAATTGCTTCGCTTGGAAAATCGGTGGTCAATTGCAAAACCTAAAGAAAGGTTATATTTAAAAAACTTAGCATGAGGTTATATTTTACTCATTTTTATAGTGAATTATCTATGTACATATATTGAATGCCGACTTGTCACATCAGGGGATATTATTATAATTATTATACTAATTAATGGAGAATATTTTTTTCTGAGAAGATTTTTGCAGCGTGTTTCGAAAAAGTTATATGATAATATGTTGATGATTACTTATCCAAAACCTATATTTTTTAGACTGTGAAATAATGAGTTTTTATTGTAACTAAATTTATTCTATTCGATTGATGCTTATCAATTTGACATTTGGTGAATTGAGGCAAAGAAAAAGAATTATTTATAACTAGCAACCCGCCCTTGCTTCGCTCCGGTTTCAGTCGCCTTTCCCGCGTAGTTCCCGTTCCCGTGGGTATACCGAATTAAAATATAGCCTAAGCTACTCCCTGATATTATAGCTTTCCATTGGTGAAAGAATTTTTGAAATCGATTCGGTGGTTTAAGCGGTAAAACGAAACAAACACTTTCGCATTTATAATATTACTAAGGCAATAAGGATAATGAAATTATTTATCTGTCATAACGGTCTTTTAAACTAAACAATAATTGGATATTTTTTTCATGAATATTTACTAATCAGATAGATTTTTAGTGCATAATAAATGATTCATTCCTATACAGATGCATGGACACTAGTCCAGTCACGAAAAGATGAAAATTTGAAGGTTTTGGCTAGCATCTTAAATTTTCATGCAGAGCATAATGTAATGTATATTATTATATACTCACTCAATTGAAATCATTTACTATGGAGATTAATTACATATTGTCAATTGTACACTTTATCTAAAATTAATCTAGTAATCTACCACCAAATAAGGAAGCGGCTATAAGCTGAACCGAAGTAGGAAAATCTGAGGGCACATCATTTTTTAAGTCCACTTTTTAATAAAATATAATACAACATATTTAGTAGGTATTAACTCTAGTATGATGCACTTCGAGCCAGGAATATTACTTTTTTTTTTAAAACATGAAGAAAAAACTAAATAATAATTGGAAAATTTAAATTAATTTTGTTAATAACTAAACATAAATTTAAATTTTAGCCCATTGAAGCGGGCAGGGCATAGCTAGTTTATTATATTTTATTTATATTTACTAACTCTGTTGGGATCTCAGATACTTTATAGCATCCACAATTATAGATTTCATGATAATAGGTGTGATGTTGTGATATAAAATTAATTTTATTATAATAAGTAGGTACCTTTTGCTCTTGCCGCTTCGTAGTCTGGTTTACAAACGAGTTTTCCATCCTCCATTAGATAGAACTCATCACCGGTGTTCAGTGTTCTTGCACAAGCTGCACACGCAAAACACCTTAAGTGATAGACATGTGATTGTGCCCGTCGAACCACCTGCGTAGGAGGGATACCTTGGCCGCAACCCGCGCATTTGGTGCCAAACCGCCTAGGACAACAGCCGCAAAAACAATAACATTATCAACGTGTTTGATACTATTTTATACATAAAATATCTATTTAATTGTACTAATGAAAGGGTGATGTCTAAATTTCAGATAACACCTACCAAGGCGATTTAAATGACGCATAGTATTGATGTTCCCTAATGTTAAAAATAATTGGTAAAATGATGTGTTTCAGACTACTATGTTAATAATATACTATTTTAATATATGATACCTACTAAGAAACATCTGAATATCGGTGGCGGAAAGCCATAATTACTAAGCAGTTAATACTTATTGAGAATTTCAAATAGACTACTTCTACGGATTTTACCGCGTTTTTATTTGAATTTCAATTTCACGACGTTTCAAACATTTATCGAACACGTTCATGGGCATGAACGCTGAAAAATAGCTTTATTTCAAATAGGTAATACTCATGTAATTATTAGAAATTTTATTAACATAATTTCAGTTACAGAGCACTGAAAAAAACATAAAAGAAAGATTTATTTTTACAGTCTGTGCTTTATGTTCTATACGTCATTCTTGGGGTCATATGAATTATGTATTTGTATGTTACCTAAAATGATTGCTGTAAATTGTTATCCTAGTGAGAATGAAAACTTTAAAAGTTTTGAAAAATAAATCATGCCATATAGCAAGTTCTTAAGAATAATCCAACTAAGAAACATGACCTAAAATTCGAAAGCCAACAAAAAAAATTAACTCTTTAAATTTCTTAGAATTTAGGTTCCTAACTCCTATAACTATTAATCTAAATTGAGTTATTGGCGAAATCTTGTAAACGCCATTAAAAAAAAACCTTTAATGATAGTGTAGTTGGTGAAAAACGGGCATTATACTCATTGTTTGCAAACATGTACCTATCCTATTTAATACATGACACGTTTACTATTGAGGCACATAGGTACTCGTATTTATAGAAATAAATGTATAAAATACATCGCTATTAATTTACCAATATGTAATTTTGGAAAATTATCGTCATCATCGCAGTTCATATATATCCTACTACTAGGCTCGAGCCTCCTCTACAATAGGAGGGCAATTGACCTACTACACCATACTGGTCAGAAAAAGGATTAGTATAGGGTTTCAATTAGAGATTTTTTTTTTTGCATAGAAGAAAGAATGAATGTTTTACATAGTGTACGTATTATATCCCTTAATCGTCAAAAGTGACACTCACGGGCAAAATAGGTGATGGTCAATTGTATTTTTATTCTATCACCACACTCAAAATGTTTGATACGTCATTTGAAAGAAAGTAACTAAAGACCTCAACATTTATTAAAACTAATAATTTCTGATTTTTACGCGAATATTTACACATTGTAAATAAAACTACCTTCCGGATTTCGACGGAGTCCGTCCGTGACCATGAACGCTGTAAGTGTTCGAAACGTCGGGCAATCAAAAATCAAATAGAAACGCGATAAAATCCGTAAAGTACTTTTATTTACAATTTATTATAAATTATACAGTTTCAAACTTATATTTTAATATGCCGTTTATTAGCAATTTATTATCTTGTGTGTTTAAGAATTAAGCTTATTTTTTTTTTTTTTTTTTTTTTTGGGGTGGGTCGCGGTCGGCGCGCCTCCGCACCACTCCGTCCGGGGCGACAGAGGGGTTTAAGCACGCAACTCCCGCAACCCACCCGAAAACCACCTCGCCTTCGTCATTGGGCCGACCACCGGAGCAGGTTTACTTGTCGTCAGTGGTCGGCCCGACGGAATACCCCCTACGCGGGGTACCCTCCCATCGACCGACGTCCCCCCCTCGGGGAGGACGTCGGTCTTTCCTCACGCGGTCGGCCTCTCGGCGGGTGACGGACTAATCCCCGGTCACGTCACCCGCGGCCTCGGCTAGGGCGGCATGAGGCGCAGATAGTTGCGCCTGCGCCGCCCCAGTCGCCGGCGGCGGATCTCCTCATCGAGGCTGCGCTCCACGCGCAGACGATCCGCCGCCTCCTTCTGCGAGATCACTGTCTCGCAGAAGGCTGCGACCGCGTCCCAGTTCCCGACGCTGTCGACCATCGCCCTAGCGATGGCCGGCAGCGTCAGGTCGGCACCGATGATTGCGACGAGTTCACGGCGCTGCACTGCCCAGGCCGCGCAGGCCTCGAGCGTGTGGCGCGTCGTGTCCTCGTCGCAATCGCAGTGGTGGCAGGACGGTGTACTCTCCCTCCTTACGACCCTGTGCAGGTATTTGGCGAAGCTCCCGTGCCCCGTCAACACCTGCACTAGTCGGAAGGAGAGCACCCCGTGCCGCCTCTCCAACCACTGCATCAGCACCGGCCGGAAGGCCTCCACGGTTCGCACCCCGAACCGAGGCCTCTCCAGCCGGACTGCCCAACGGGCAATGACGTCTCGGCGGGCGTCGACGCGCCAGGCGGTGAGATCCCTTAACGAGATCGCACCGCCCTCCCCGCGCACCCCCGACACCCGCCGATACAACTCGGCGAGCATTTCCGCCTCCAGGTCCCACGGGGGAGTCCCGGCCAATAGGCACGCTGCCTCCGTCGCAACCGTGCGGTATCCGCGGATGGCCCTGACCGCCATGACCCTCTGTGGTCGCCACAGAAGGGCCCTAAGTCGGACGGTCAAGGACCCCGCCCACACCGGTGCGCCGTACAGGGCCATCGACCGGATGACCCCCGTGTACAGCCGTCGGCACGTAGCGCTCGGTCCGCCCACGTTCGGCATTAGCCACGATAGGGCGGACGCCGCGCCGACGAGCCGCGGAGCGAGCCTGCGGAAATGCTCCCGGAACCACCATTGCCCGTCGGGCACCAGGCCCAAGTACCTCATATGGGCCCGGATGCTGATGTCAACCGATCGGACGGTGATCGAGACGCCGATGGGAGGGCTCATAAGGCGCCCATGGAACAAGAGGGCCTCCGTCTTGTCCAGGGCGACCCTCAACCCCAGCGCCTCGATCCGCCTGACGACCTCTTCGGTGCCATAGGTCGCCAGGCTTACCGCCTCTTCTAGCGTCCCACCGCGGGCTGTGACGAGCGTGTCGTCGGCGTAACAAATCACGCCCAGCCCGGGCGGGAGGCTCCCCCGCAACGCCCAGTCGTAGCCGATGTTCCACAGGGTGGGTCCGAGGACCGACCCCTGTGGGACACCGCACGTCATGGGAGAATTAAGCTTATAAGAGTACGTAAGCATATTTTTTGATTCGATATATACATAAAATAGATCACCAATATCCTCCCCTAGGTTACGAAATCTACCTTAGCTCTTTTAATGCATTTCATTCATTTCAGCTCGTATACGTCCCACTGCTGGGCTCGAGGTTCCTCCGCAATTGGAGGGAAATTGACCTGTTATACCATACAGGTCAGGCGTGTTGGTTTTACGTCGAGTTTCCTTCTCTCACATAGATGTAATATGCATATTAAATCCCTTCGTCGTTTTTAACGACACCCACGGGCAAGAGAGAATGATAGTGAATTATATTCTTACTCCGTCGACACAGGAAAAACCACTCTTTTGAATACGCTTTTAATAGCTTCAGACGTATCTATGTTAGTATGTAACGGAATCTTGGAACATGATTTTGACCCCCTTCAAAACGTCGGATTAACTCGAAATTTGGCATACTTATTAAGGACCGATGACAATAACAAATTCAATATTTTAAACAGTTTGACCCGTTATCCTTACTAGGATAATCAGGATTAGCGATTTAAGCGTATTTTTTTAGTTTTTTTGAACTATTATATTTATTATTAATGAAAAATATACAGAAGCTTACTTGAAAAAGTCATCAGTACAGTAAAGTTGATTATTTCTTGCAAAACATTTTCCAGACAGCATGGCTCGACATTCCACACATCTTAAGCAGCCAGCATGCCAGGTACGATCGGACACCTTCAGTACGTAGCGGTCCACAATCATCTCGTGACATCCCCCGCATTTTGGGATACTAGCTGCAACAACATAAACGTTTAACATATTTGCTGAGCTGTTTTAATGAGAGATTAATGGCATTGCTTGATTTAAGGCTGTCGTCCTCGAGCGTGGGAACTTTTGATAGAGCACACATTGACATTTTCTACTCACACGGACGCATCGCTCAGTATTAGTACACACACCCTGAAAACAAATAAATCTAATTTCGATGCTTGCACTAGTACGCATTCATTACGCGCTTGTCTTAATAGGATGTTTAAAATGTCACAAAAATAATGCAATGATTTAGGCATTAGCATATCGCATCGTGACGTAGACGTACCGCAGACAGTGCCATAGTGAATAGCCGGTGGCAAAGGGTGGGGTCAGTGTGTGTGTACGCTTTCTGGGTATTATATTTACTATTTATTTTTTATGGAGAAATCACAGTAACATTATAAATCCGAATGTTTTCTGCTAAATGCTAAAATAATTAGACCATGGTACCATTAGACAATAATGGTAACGGTTAGATTTTTTTTAGATACATAAATAGATGAACATAGGCTTTATATTTTGGAAATAGCTCGGAGCACAGGTAGTTTAACGTATATATGAGCTACAATGATGAATTAAAATTATGAATATAAGTCATCATCATCATTTCACCTATCGCCCTCCACTGCTGTACGTAGGCCTCCCTCATGTTACGCCACAGAGTGCAGGCTTGTGTTACCTGCATCCAATGACGCCCAGCAACTTTCACCAGGTCGTTGTACCACCTAGTGTTCATCCTAAACTGTGTTGTTTGATACTTGATCGCCACTCGAGAACCTCACACCAACGGCTGTCGGTTCGTGGAGCTATGTGGCCTACCTATTGCCAATTCAGCGTGCTAATTGTTCATGTTATGTCGGTTACAATCGTTCTTCTGTGGCTTCTATGACGCAGAGAAATCCCGGGCATAGCCCGCTCCATAACACGCTGAACTATTTTGAGCTTGGTTATGAGGCTTACATTTAGGGATCACGTTTCCGTGCCGTAAGTCATCACTGGTAAAACACAATAATCCTAGACCTGTGTTTTCAGAAACTGAGGTACGTTGGACGAGAAGATCCTCTTAAGTTCATTTAGATGTATCCGCCTCGTAGGCGGAATAAAAACAAAGCTGTGTCAAGTTAATATAAATATAGAAATTTAATTATGAATGATCTTTTTTTATTAAAACGCTTAATAGGGCTTAAAATAATCACAGAGAATTTGACAACAATTATTTTTAATTTACTTTTTTGTGGGGGATGAATTATTCTATCCCTGTCATACCGTTTCAGTAACGTAGTTCGCACAGACGCCAGGGTTCCCAGAGGCGAAGTAAAGTCGTAGGATGTGTAATACTCGCGAAATCCATCCCAATCTGCTGACTTATATTGCTAGACTCTGCGAGTCTCAGTTGTCTTAGAGCGACTTGGCCTCACCACAGGAGCTCTGTTAGGGACAAACCAGTAGTCAGATGACCGAGGTGGCACTTCGACCACTACCTGGTATCCATGTTGATTTATAATCAGCAGAATATCTAGTGAAGAAGACTACGTGTACGTGTTCTAGGTATTGAGAGCTATGGCTCTCAATACCTAGAACACGGGTGGGCTGTGTCACTACTTGCGAGACACCATAGGCCGAGGCATATTGAAGAGATGTCGATCCTGGTGGTCAGTGGTTCGGGACCCCAGCCCCTCTTTATGATGACTATTGAAGTCTTCAAAAACCATCACCTCCGCTGATGGACACTGCTCCAATATTTCGTCAATCCCCCATTGGACGTTCTCAAATAATTGAATTGACCCCGAACCATAGAATTGACAGATCACCATGGTCAATGGCCGTGGAGGCAGCGACAATAGATATCGCTCCGTATGAATACGTACACCTCGGCTTTGAGGTTGCTATATAAACCTAAATTATATTATAAAAATCCACATCAAATGTGGAAAGGGGCCCGCAGTAAATAAACTTCTCTATTTAACATTCGTCATCATGGGTTTTTTTAAGAAGAGAAGGAAGGAAGTGTGAATGGGTATAATGAGATTCTGTGATGCAAAAAAAAGGCGGAGCATAGTGCGTATTTGAGGGGTGAGTTTTGGGAGGCGCTTTTGTGACGAAGCATGAAAGGCCCCGGGGCTCCAGGCGAAGCCGCTGAGGTTCACTCCGGTTTCCCACTCTGGCATGATGGGATTTTTGCCAGTCGGTAGGACAGCCTCCCAAGGGGGATAATCCTGAACTCGGGTCCCCTGTTGACCGGCATGTGGCCAGCAGTGACCATTCCCATCGGGTCTTCCTGTAAACCATGTCAGTCCCTCATGCTCAGTGCCCCGACCAAGACTACCGCAAATTTCAGATATCACTAAAACCTACCACATAGAAATACACCCAAAAAGTTAGGCTTCTGGCTCTCTCGAAGTACATCGAATCAAGCGCTGCATCAAATTGCTACTTAGGTGTCGATCTTCTGCGAGAATATAGACGATAATATAGACTACAACAGACGGATCGTCCCATAGCTGCAATCAGAAGACTATCGACAGTGTGGTCCTACCACTCAAAAAGTTCTGACATGCTTTGCTCCGACGTTGCCTGAAATGAATAACGTTTAATATTACTACTACGCGGTTATGATTTGAATATATAAGGCTTTCAAAATGTTATTTTTTTGGATTGAAACTTCACTCGAGAAACAACGCTGATAGCTACAGATACGCTATGGCACTTGGAATTGCCTTAACAATTGAATGTGCATACAAAATTTCATGCTGTATTCTTAATCTGTTGCCTTCTCGCTTGACTTAACGACAGATAAAGATTTTAGACAAAATACAGATCATTAAAAAATACTACCTATTCAATCACACGTAAATAAAAAATAAATAAAAAGTCACGCCTATGTATACGCCTATGGCTTTGTTTCTTTTACTAATCGAACGTAGGAAGTGAATAAAAATTGTACAATAACTTTTTAAGAATTTTTTTTTTTTTTTTGGGGTGGGTCGCGGTCGGCGCGCCTCCGCACCACTCCGTCCGGGGCGACAGAGGGGCTTAAGCACGCAACTCCCGCAACCCACCCGAAAACCACCTCGCCTTCGTCATTGGGCCGACCACCGGAGCAGGTTTACTTGTCGTCAGTGGTCGGCCCGACGGAATACCCCCTACGCAGGGTACCCTCCCGTCGACCGACGTCCCCCCCTCGGGAAGGACGTCGGTCTTTCCTCACGCGGTCGGCCTCTCGGCGGGTGACGGACTAATCCCCGGTCACGTCACCCGCGGCCTCGGCTAGGGCGGCATGAGGCGCAGATAGTTGCGCCTGCGCCGCCCCAGTCGCCGGCGGCGGATCTCCTCATCGAGGCTGCGCTCCACGCGCAGACGATCCGCCGCCTCCTTCTGCGAGATCACTGTCTCGCAGAAGGCTGCGACCGCGTCCCAGTTCCCGACGCTGTCGACCATCGCCCTAGCGATGGCCGGCAGCGTCAGGTCGGCACCGATGATTGCGACGAGTTCACGGCGCTGCACTGCCCAAGCCGCGCAGGCCTCGAGCGTGTGGCGCGCCGTGTCCTCGTCGCAATCGCAGTGGTGGCAGGACGGTGTACTCTCCCTCCTTACGACCCTGTGCAGGTATTTGGCGAAGCTCCCGTGCCCCGTCAACACCTGCACTAGTCGGAAGGAGAGCACCCCGTGCCGCCTTTCCAACCACTGCATCAGCACCGGCCGGAAGGCCTCCACGGTTCGCACCCCGAACCGAGGCCTCTCCAGCCGGACTGCCCAACGGGCAATGACGTCTCGGCGGGCGTCGACGCGCCAGGCGGTGAGATCCCTTAACGAGATCACACCGCCCTCCCCGCGCACCCCCGACACCCGCCGATGCAACTCGGCGAGCATTTCCGCCTCCAGGTCCCACGGGGGAGTCCCGGCCAATAGGCACGCTGCCTCCGTCGCCACCGTGCGGTATCCGCGGATGGCCCTGACCGCCATGACCCTCTGTGGTCGCCACAGAAGGGCCCTAAGTCGGACGGTCAAGGACCCCGCCCACACCGGTGCGCCGTACAGGGCCATCGACCGGATGACCCCCGTGTACAGCCGTCGACACAACTTTTTAACACATAAAAGTAAATTATAAATGTTATGAACGTTTTGTTTGTTTTGTCCGTGTGGTGACGGAGTAAGAATACAATTCACCACTCCCTATCTTGCCCGTGGATGTCGTATAAGACGACTATGGGATATAATGTGCACATAACATCTGTGCAAGAGAAGGAAAACTCGAAATGAAACCCTATACCAACATGTCTGACCAGCATGGTATAGTAGTCAAATTCCCTCCCATTGTGGAGGAGGCCCGAGCCCAACAGTGGGACGTATGTGGGCTGCGATGATGATGATGATGACGATGAACGTTTTATTATATTTAATAATAATATGTATAGTACATATTATTATATACTATATATTTTAATAAATATTTAATAGATTTTAAGTTTTATGCATTGATTCCCGTTTAAAAAATACATATTTTATAGAAACATTTTATGTGATTCTCACATGCACTTTAGTTATGCCAAATATCGCACGCCTGCGTTTAGAACATATTTTTGAAAATATTTTGTAGAACATACAAATCAAGCATAACAAAACCATTTTCATTTATCAAGTTTTAATCTTGTTTTTACTATAGCGACATTTCCAAGACTTTTTAGTTTGTTCTTTCAAGGAATAAAATCATTAGTAATATTATAAATGCGAAAGTAAGTTTGTTTGTTACGCTTTCACGCTTAAACCACAGAACCGATTTCAAAAATTATTTCACCAGTGGAAAGCTATAATATCAGGCTATATTTTATCCCAGTATTACCACGGAAACAGGAACTACTGAAGGCGACTGCTAACGGGAACTACTGAAGACGACGACTACGGAAGGGGACTGAAACCAAAACGAAGCGGGGGCGGGTTGTTAGTAAAAAATAAATAACTCCTAAGTTTTTGGTTATTTGAGTGTGCTTGATATTCACATTAATTGTATAATTATAAAATATTTATAACAACTGGTACCTAATTAGTCTACTATTATACAGAGCTGTAGTTTCATCCCATAAATAACTTTGGTCCGTATTATTACATTTTACAGAAATTGATGACATTTATTGTCACTTCTTAACTGTCCTTCTAAAGCTTGCTATGTTATGTTTTATAGTTTTTTTTTGTGTATATATATATATATATATATATATATATATATATATATATATATAAGTTCATCATGTTATATAGAACCTAAAATCATTACATTCTAAGAAACAAATAAACAAACTTTGTAATTATAATATAGACACGTTTATTATTTTCAATACCTATTATTCTCTTGAATTAATAGTGGTTTTCAGATAAACATATGTATTTTATATGTAAGAACTTGCAATTTAAAAACATTAACAAGTTATAATGCGTAATTGCGGTTTTACTTTGTAAATTAATTTTAAGCAATTTTTACTTTCTTCAGTTCATAACTGTCATGTCGAAATACCGAAAACTATATGCTACATGCAAACCGAACTTCTAGGCAACCTACACGAGATTTTATAAAAGCTCTTCTTCAGGTAGGCAGGAACTTGGTTATACTCCTGATATTGCCTGATATAAGTCCAGGAGCGGTAGCTACTTAGCATCATTTAGAGAGCTCGTTCATCTGCCACCAAAAGGTAATAAGGAAAAAAGGTGTACGTGACACTTTTATAGACTCAATACATATATATGTAAGCTAATTTGTCCACAATGATCTGCTGATTTCCATAAGACGCCTGTCATGTTTCGTTGAAAAGAAAAAGCCAGCCTTTTCTTGTAAAAATTGTGCAGGATTAGATGACCTTTAGTGCATCATGTTCAATTTAACCATATATGCGACGTATTGATAATACTCCATTAAACTTTACCGCCTAAGTCAGGAGTAAGTTGTTAACAATTTACGCTTACTTTAAATTAATACCAATTAAAGCTCATGATAATTCTTACACTTATATGTGTGGTAGAATCACACGGGACAGTCTTTCATGTACAGCCGCGGGCCGGTTCATCCGGGGTAGTAGTAAATAAGTACATAGTGAGACGTATATAGGTGAATAAACCTTTATTCCTAAAGTTACCTACTGTGTAGGTATGCTTATGTGACAGAACCACACTGTTTACATTCGCCTCACAACAGTCGTCTGATTACAGTCGTGGGCCAGTCGGTCTGGGGTAGTGCAACACTCTGGCAGAAAATCGACCTCTAAATACTACTCAGTTTTTATCATTTTGTCATTGCACTCCGTTCGGTGAGCGAGAGAGCCGGAAGCCCAACTTTCTGAGGGTGTTTGCGTGTTATAGGCTTTGGTGATATCTTTAGTATCTCCGAACCTCATTGCACGCATTCACACTTTCTTCACTTTCTTCACGGTAGGCAGCGGCCTAGCAAAGGTCCATGAGAGGCAGTATTATTTACCATCAAGTGTGCTGTTTGCTAGTTTACCGGCAAAATAAAAAAAAATATGTTATGGTTTTAAGGCCACATATTGTTCTTTCATTGTAACTACTACATTTCTTGTCCGAATTCTATTGAAATAAGGCAGTACTCCCTGAGCACAATTTTTACGTGCCAAATGTGATAGTTTGATTCCCTAAAGTTTTCTGAATGCATTTTTGACCATTGAATACCGTAACCGTGTATATAAGTACGTAACATTTTGTGTGTCAAACAATGTCAAATTATTTGGCATCCTTTTATTTATTTATACTTAATATACATTAACTTCATTATTTTCTAAGACTCACCAGTTTTATTTAATAATTTTTATATAATCAATGTAAAAAGTTACGCTTTAACGAATAGATGACGTAGACGTCAAAGCTTACTCGCTTTGTGTTTCACCAAGTATCATATCAACGGATAGTGATTGGAATATTATTTACATCGTTGAACACTGTCTGCCTAGAAGAGTGGTAACCTCTTAGAAGATTCTGAATATAGATGCGCCTAATGTTACAGACTTACTCCTTTATTAGAATTGTACGTGCACCCCTATTAGCATATGTTTACCAGTTTACCGAAAAAGCACCTAATGATATAAGGTGATGGAATTAGGTGCTACATACTAATATGCAAACTTAACTGGTAAGGGAGCTGGAACGGATTTCCCACAAACAAAGTTCAAGTCCTGCGTATGACAATCTTTCTGTATGTGAATCAGCAGTAAAAAGTATATAATTTCAAAATATTATATTATTTTTTTAAATTATAAAATATATAACATTTGTAAAAAAAAATATTAAAAATAAAGAACACGTTAATTGTTTTTGCTCTCTTGTGTCTTTCTAATTACATATTTACGATCAAATTATTTCAGATACGTCATTAGTCTGGTATTTAACGAGTAGATTCAAGAGCAAGATATTGAGCAAGTTTAGCTTCAATAGCAATAAAATTTTAAGGAGTTAACCCTATTTGCTTGCTTTGCGGCTTTGACAATGTAAGCAGCAATACTGTAAACGAAATATAATATCTTATCTGTGCTTGGTGGCTTTTTATAGACTTAGTCAAAAGTAGCTAATAGATAAACACAAATCTTTACACCTATTAGGACAAATGGAGAATATGACGTGACACAAAGTTGTACACCTTATACGCATATCAGCTCATATATACATAAATACATATCAGCCAAATATACTAAGGTTAAGGGTTACTGCTCAAATAATTCTTTCATGAATACTTACATACATATTTTCGAATTATCACACTACTCCCTACGTTACCTATTATTTACTTCTCATAGATTCATAACTACTTATAAGGATCCTTTTCATAAATATATTTACATAAACTGCTTTGATAGAACTTGAAAGAATAGTAATATCAGTGCACAATGTTCCGTAAATTGAAATTAGGAAATGATGTAATACCCAATTCATGAATCTCGGCCCGCTCCATCTGATTCCTCTGATCTACAATTACTTTTATTTATGAGATTTTATATAATTAACTAATAGGACAATTATAATATCTAACACAGTACACCTATAAGGTTTTATACTAAAAAATTACATTGACTATATTTGCTTGATTGACATAAGTATTAACTAACACATTTAAAAGCTCTTTAAATGACCGCGTTGTTAATACACAAAAACACTGCACGCAATAATAAACACTACACACACAAAACACAACATTACGTACATAAGAATACTTCAGGCAAATGTTCTAATTGTATCGGTGGTACACGCATGTCCTCGAGGTCGGTATCTTCAGCACCTGGGTACATCATGGCCCCCAGCATGATGTTACGCGGCCGCCCCGGGCCGCTTCACTCGGCGCACTGCCGCCACCCCACCGTTCAACCCCAACCCTCTTATCAACAAACTCACGCCATTGGATACCGACAACGTACTGATAACAGATACCACGCCCTCCGACCAATACACAAGAATAACGCACACACCCATCGATCGATTATAAAAAGAATTTTCGCAGCATTTCCCACCGATATTGAACACTTTACATCGTTCAAGTGTTTACAGATGAGCGCAGCTACAACGATTTACTTTTTATTCATAGTTCTTTCATTTCAACAATGGATGAAAAGGTGAAGCAATACCAATATTTTACAATTGTAGTAAGCACTTTTTACTTTTAAGAAAATTTTGTAGATGTGTGCCGTGGAAAGCAAACTACGTATTTTACTAATGCTTTAGAAATGGGGAACATATACGTCATTTCGTAGCATCTTCGTAGCAGTAGAAGTTTACTGGCAATCTTTGATTGTCAATTGCGATCAAATTATTGTACAAAAAACAAAACAATATAAATATCTTATTCTTTCATTATACAATATATGTTTCATTAATTTAAATGCATGTTTATTCACATTAA
The DNA here is from genome assembly GCA_032191425.1 of Lymantria dispar. NCBI lineage: Eukaryota > Metazoa > Arthropoda > Insecta > Lepidoptera > Erebidae > Lymantria > Lymantria dispar. The sequence continues at coordinate 16,407,833 of CM063446.1, read as the reverse complement.
TATGATAAAAAAAAACATAATTATGTAATTAGTAACAGGCATAGTTAGATAGTGGCATAGAATGTGGAGTAGGTTCATGACATTGTATGGGATACATATTTGAACGCGGCTAAGTAACAACATACAAGCCAAACTATTTACAATGGAATTCTGGTGGTAATAGTAATGAAAGGAATAGGTAAAGGGATGTAAGATATTATTAATAGCCAGATTGCTAACGAACGATACCTTTTGGGAGCTTTAAACAGATATGTATGGATGGAAGCCTATTCCATAGCAGTGTGAGTTTAAAAATTTGCGGATATTCGAGATATATATAGTCAGACTGGACGGTGGTTAGATAGGATAAGTCCAGTTCATAACCTGTCAAAAAAGAGAAATAGAGTGCACTTTGACACCAAAAACTCTAAATCCAGCGATAGAGATCTCAATTCGATAGACGATAGAAGTAAATAGGAGCAAAGACCTCTTACCTTTACCAGTTGCTAGACGACACGACTTATATTCAGATATTTACTGGGTAACGAGTATTTTTCCTTGTTGGTGACTTTGATAGCGTACAAGAAAATAGCAGGACGATGAACTATATAGATTCCCACAATAAGCAAAATTTGTAGGTATAATAACACATAGCTTGTTAGTTAAATGTCGAAATACTAGAATTTCATGCTACATGCTAACCGAACGTACAACCAACCGACACGGATACGGAATCGCTTTCCATTTTTAGCTGTAAATATATTTTTCCACAACATGAAAAACATTTTAATGTGATAAAAACACATGCTAATAGAGGTACCTATTAGCATTTTCAGCACTTTCAACACTAACTTAGGTAAGTTGATATCCAATATATATAGTGTGTGTTTTTTTTATTGTCGTTGGTGGCAGTCGAGCAAACAGCACACCTGATGGTAAGTGATACTGCCGTTCATAGACCTGTGCCAGTCCGCTCTCTACCGTGGAAGAAGTGGAGGAAGTGTGAATACATGCAACGAGATTCGGCGATATTAAAGGCATCACCAAAACCCACCATCCTCAGAAAGTTGGGCTTCTGGCTCTCTCGTTCACCAAATAAGTGCATTAACAAACTGCTACTACTCTGAAGGCGCTTTTCTGCGATATTGAGATACCTACTACCCTGAAAGAACCGGCCCGCGAAACTGTGTTGGGCAAATATATATTAGTATTAATAGTATCTACATACCTAGTTGTTTATATGTCGCTCTTCGCCTCTATGTATACCTATATCAGCTTGTCGATGTGTTGGACTTAGGCCTGCTTGATGGGAATAATGCTATAATTGCAATAGGTACTTAGCAGGTGAGTTGGCCATCGTAATTAGTGTTATAATTTTCACCATAGTATTTTCTCAAAAACAAAAACTACCTTTTCTTATCGTCATCATTCAATTATATATGTCCCACTGCTGGGCTCGAAACTGCTTTAAAAAAAATAGACCTAGTATGCCACACTGCTCAGACGGATTGATATACGATTTTATGTCGAGTATTTCTTTACTTGTATAGCTGTTATCTGCATAATATATCCCTTAGTTATCTTTTACGACATCCACGAGCAAGATAAGGAGTGGATATTTTTTCGCCGTCACCTCACAGAAATATTAACGAAAAGCTATTAATTTATTTATTTATTTATTTGGACAACTAAGAATTGCTACAACTAAAAATACAAACTTAATAAATATTATTATGAAAAATTAAACTAAGTTGCACAATTTTTAAAGGTGCCACATCATGCACAATAAAAAGGTATGTACATTATTTCATTACTTATAGCTAATAAATATAATGAGAAAAAAAATAAAGGTAACATGGTAAGGAAAAAAAGAAAAAATTAAAGTGGAAATATGGGGAGAAAAGAAATAACTACTAAATTGAAAAAATCATTAACACTACGTCGCACATGAACACGCACATAATATTTTTTTTTTCGTATCTCTGTATTCAATTACTTCCAGTACAGTTTTCGTAACAGTCTGCGTACGGTAATTTTAAATTTGTAAAACTTATCTGCAAATATATCCACATGTTGGTTTATAGTATTATATTGCCTACATAATCTAGAAATAGTAGAAAATTGCTTTAAATTAGTTTTTGCCCGGGGTTGTTGTAATAATGCAGGTTCAATAACGCGCCTAGGTGTGCATCTAGGAATATGCAAATAAAAGCATTGTAATAGAGCAGGACAGGCGTACTGATTTCTTAATACTTTATAGAGAAAGGACATGTCTAGCAATTGTCTCCGAACTAATAAACTGTCCATTTTAAAGTATTTTAGTTTCGTCTTATATGAATGAAGTTGTTTATGTAGCCTACAAGAAAAAGATAAATGTCTCAAAAAGCATTTCTGAATACGTTTAATTCTTATACTCGTTCCAACCATTTATTTTACTTTTGACACATGCTTTAGGACGTAACTGTTTCATTATACGCAATTATTAACTTTGAAACGAGTGAACAGAGAAATATATAAACTGCCCAATAATATTTATATATCTTAATTATTACCCACTAAATACATTAATATGCCGTAAATAGCTCTATTCATAAAATTTAAGTGATAATTCATTTCCGTTATAAAAAAAGTTACGTTCTATCGCATCTAGTGACAGGATCAAAAGTATTCGGTGCAAACTAATGAATCGCAAATAATCGATTACACTTATTTGCAGTTAAGTCAGCTGACAACTGAGTTTTGAATTGTTGTAATAGACAACACGTTAAAATTGTATCAGGGAGATATAAAAATCTTCTCATCATACCTATAACATGAAATAAAACAACCAAAATATTTTAATATTATTTTATTATAACGAATCGTCGGATTCTTCATACGAACTCGAATCGTCGCTTGAATCATCTGCAGTGTTTATTATTAACTCTTGTGTAGGTATGTTGTCAAATTCAATTGCCCGATCCCAATCAGAGAATATTATATTTTTTGTCTTGTTGACGACACTCGCCCAGTTTTCAGGCGTCACACTAGCACATGCGTTTTTTAAAAGTTTAAGCATTTTATTTGCTGTGAAAGGAGGAGTTGTATTGTTTCTTGCGGCGTGTCCTTTGACTTGTGCCCTGACCATTTCAATTGGTTTATATTGACAGTGGTACGGAGGAATTCTGATTACAACATGCCCATATTCTGCTGCCATTTCGTCGATGACATATCGTTTTGGCTGCTTTTTACTTTTTAATATTTTAAGTAATTCTACTTTTAGTAGGGATTCGTCCACATCTTCCCCATTATCACGAAGCCAGTTTATAATCTCGTGTTTTTTGTTGGCCTGTGTTGGCATTTTATTAATTTGGCGAGAGTGATAGGGTGCATTATCAATAAATATTGTTGATGGCTCTTCAAGTGATGTAAGCATTTCTCTGAACCACTTTTCATACACGTCCGCATTCATCTCCTCGTGATAGTCTCCTGTTTTTTTTTTATTTGAACGCTAACAGAGCGTCTGGTACAAATCCCTTTGTAGTTCCCGCATGGCAGATGATGAGGCGTTCACCTTTCCCCATTGGCACTGCAGAAGTAAAAGCAGCAGTATCGTCAGTCCAACCTTTTGGTATGGAATGATTGGCATTGAGCCAAGTTTCATCTGTGAAAACGACATTCGACCAGTCTTCTATTTTCTTCGCTTGTCTTAAAAATTCACAGCGAGACAAGGCGACGTTCCATTAAAATTTTTCTTTTGTCGGATTTCTTATACAAGAACCCGATTTGGTGCAGCACCTTTGACAAAGAAGATTTTTGACCACGAAACAAGCCACAATTTCGTAGAGACGCTACTAATTTTTTCAAAGTAGGAATCTCTTTGCTTGTGTAATAATTGTATATATGACGACGAACAGCATCAGTATCAAAACTGTCAATTGCTGTCACTTTACGGGGCTGACGTTTTATCTTAGGCGTAGATAGCTTGTTCTGTTCAATACCACTACTACCATAGGCTTCTTTAGTGATTTTCGCCACCGTTGGAGCACTAATACCTAATGCTGCTGCAACACGGTCTCTAACTTGGGTTACTGGTATAAGGAATCCGCCATTGCGGCTTTCCTTTTCAAAAAATTCACGAAGCCGCAGCACTAACTCTCTGGATTGTCCTTTAAGCACCATACCTTTCGGCATTTTGCAAGTAAAATCTTACGGGGAGAAACGATACGCTCAACTCAATCAAAGTAAGAACAATGAAATCAATACGGTGGAATATAAATACTCAACACAGCGTATGAAAAATATGAAAGAGCACTCAGCGAACAGAAATGTGACTAGCACGGGAGTCTTGTTGCGAGTGACAGACAACACAACAAAATGGCGTCGCCGGCGCGCCGTTCAGTGTTGCCAATTCGGCTTAAAAAAAAGGGGTAGGCTGGATGAGAAAATTTGTGATTTACTACCGCAGACGAGGGCGCCATTGTCTCTAAGTAAAGTTTGGAGCAGCGGACCCCGCTTAATGGAAAAATGCTTCATAAAGTAGTTATTTTTTATTTTGCAAAGTACAAAGTAAAATATTTTGGGAGGACTGAATTAGTGGGTATGCAAAAATTAATGTGCCCAAATAACAAATATATTTACAGAAGTGAAGTTTTTAAATAATATGAAATATGTATTTAAGCAAAAATAAAATATCCGTGTTAAATCGATTTGGCCGTGTGGCGACGGTTTGAGAATACATGTGTCGCCACCCCTTACTTGCCCGTGGGAGTCGTAAAAATCGGCTGAGGGTTCACCAGGAGAGTGGGCAGCAGCTCTCTCCTGGGAAACGTAAAACATCCATACTGCGATCGCCAACCCGCCTGCCAAGCGTGGCGATTACGGCAATATCCCCTTTTTAAAAATGGCGTACAACAAAAAAATGGCCCCCAGTCACGGCGGCTCCGGTACCCTACGGGCTCATTTTGGTGGCGGGCCCAGTAGTGGTGGAGCGGGGGGTGCGAGGAATCTCCGGCAGCGATCCGGCTACCAACAAAAACGACCCTTGGCCCTGGTAACACACAACATTCGGACACTCAGGACTGACGAGAGGGTCATCGAGCTGGAAGAGGAATTGAGCAAAATCCGCTGGGACATTGTAGGATTATCAGAAGTGCGAAGAGAGGGCGAGGGCACGATAATCCTCCAGTCTGGAAACTTGCTCTTCTACCGGGAGGGCGATCACCCGTCCCAAGGTGGTATAGGGTTTATCGTTCGTAAGTCTCTCATAGACAACGTGGAGAGGATCGAGAGTGTGTCGACAAGGGTAGCGTACCTTATACTCAGAATTACCAAGAGGTATTCGCTGAAGGTTATACAGGTATACGCACCGACCTCGACATACTCCGACGACGAGGTGGAGGCATTTTACGAGGACATCTCGAAAGCCATACACGCGTCCAAAACCCACTTCACGGTGGCTATGGGAGACTTTAACGCGAAACTAGGCAAAGGGAGTGATGATGAGTTGAGAGTGGGGATACATGGATATGGACAGAGAAACCAGAGGGGCCAGAAACTGGCTGATTTTCTGGAGAGGGAAAGCCTCTTTATGATGAATTCCTTCTTCAGGAAGCAGCCACAAAGGAAATGGACCTGGATTAGCCCCGATGGTTCAACAAAAAACGAGATAGACTTCATCTTGTCAGACAAACGACAGATATTCAATGATGTCTCAGTGATCAGCAGAATTAAAACTGGGAGCGATCACCGGATGGTACGAGGCATATTGAATATCCATACAAAAGTCGAGCGGTCACGCTTGATGAAGTCTACACTCCGACCTACATCTGTCCAATACCAGAACCTCGAAAACTTTCAACTCGAACTACATAATCACTTCCAATGTCTGGACGAGTGCGAATCTCCGAACGATATGAACATCAGGTTCGTGAAAACTGTCCACGCGGTTGGGTCGAAATTTTTCAAGGCTCACCGCGTTAATAGACCTAAAAAACTTTCTGACCAGACTCTCGAGCTCATGGAGCGGAGAAAAGAGATGACGGTGCAGTCTGCAGCCGATTGGTCCAAACATAGGCAGCTAAATAGACAGATCTCCAGGTCTGTGCGTCGCGATATTCGCCGATTTAATACGTTCCGTATTAAAGAAGCGATAGAGCGGAATCGTGGCTCGAAAGTGTTCGCACAAGATCTGTCTATTGGGCAAAGCCAAATGACTAAGCTGAAGACCGATGACGGTACTGTCATTTCATCCCAAAGTGAGATCTTGGGAGAGGTCGAAAGGTTCTATGGACAGTTATACAAATCATCCCGAAATCCTGTTGTCGGCTTGGTCCAAGATCCCAGATCCAAGCTAACTCGGCACTATACCGAAGAAATCCCGGACATCAGCTTGTACGAGATCAGAATGGCTCTCAAACAACTACGTAACGGTAAGGCACCGGGAGATGACGGAATTACGGCAGAGCTTTTGAAGGCGGGCGGCAAGCCGGTATTAATAGCCCTTCAGAAGCTATTTAATTCCGTTATCCTCGGGGGCGACGTTCCAGAGTCGTGGACCAGGAGTGTGGTGGTGCTGTTCTTCAAGAAGGGTGACAAAGCTTTTTTAAAGAACTACAGACCCATCTCACTCCTGAGCCATGTTTATAAGTTGTTTTCGAGGGTCATTACCAATCGACTCACGCGCAAGCTCGATGACTTTCAGCCGCCCGAACAAGCCGGCTTCCGAAAAGGCTATAGCACCATAGACCATATCCTCACGCTTCGGCAGATTATACAAAAGACCGAGGAGTATAATCGGCCCCTGTGCTTAGCGTTTGTGGACTATGAGAAAGGCTTTGATTCAGTCGAAACTTGGGCGGTGCTGCAGTCCCTTCAGCGGTGCCAAATCGACCATCGCTATATCGAAGTGCTGAAGTGTTTGTATAGGAACGCCACAATGTCAGTCCGTATCCGGGATAAGAGTACGAAACCGAACCAGTTGCAGAAAGGCGTGAGACAGGGAGATGTCATTTCTCCGAAACTGTTCACCACTACACTGGAAGATGTCTTCAAGCTCTTAGACTGGACTGGACTCGGCATCAACATTAACGGCGAATACATCACTCACCTTCGATTCGCAGACGATATCGTCGTTATGGCAGAATCCATGGAGGACCTTGGCACTATGCTCAATGATCTCAGCAGGGTATCCCAACTAGTGGGTCTACGAATGAACATGGACAAGACGAAAGTCATGTCAAATACCCATGTCATTCCTGTACCGGTCCTAGTTGGCAATGCGATTCTCGAAGTTGTCAATCACTATGTTTACCTAGGACAAACAGTCCAGTTAGGTAGATCCAATTTCGAGAAAGAGATCAGCCGACGAATCCAACTCGGTTGGGCAGCGTTCGGGAAACTTAAGAGGATCTTCTCGTCCAACTTACCTCAGTGTCTGAAAACACAGGTCTACGACCAGTGTGTGTTACCAGTGATGACTTACGGTACGGAAACGTGGTCCCTAAATGTAGGCCTCATATCAAGGCTCAAAGTCGCTCAGCGTGCTATGGAACGGGCTATGCTCGGGATTTCTCTGCGAGATAGAATCCGGAATACAGAAATCCGCAGAAGAACGGGTGTAACCGACATAGCACGAAGAATTAGCACGCTGAAGTGGCAATGGGCAGGCCACATCGCTCGACGAACCGACAACCGCTGGGGAAGAAAGGTTCTCGAGTGGCGACCACGCATCGGACGACGCAGTGTAGGACGCCCCCCTACTAGGTGGACCGACGACCTAGTGAAAGTTGCTGGGCGTCGTTGGATGCAGGCGGCACAGGACCGCACATTGTGGCGCAATACGAGGGAGGCCTACGTCCAGCAGTGGACGGCAATGGGCTGAAATGATGATGATGAATCGATTAAAAGTTCTTCCTGACTAAAATCGATTATTACAAAACATAGTATCCGTAATACATTGGTACAACACTAATTGATCAGAATTGGACCTGCCAAAAGTAAAATAAATGGTTGGAACGAGTATAACTGATGCACACTATAATTAGGTGACCAAACTACACTGCAATACTCAACAATGCTTCGAACATATGTTTTGTAGAGGGCTATTTTTGTATATGTCTTCCGAAACACTTTTCCGTTCCGAATGATAAAACCTAGCATTTTGAATGCCTTATTAATTATGGTATCTAAATGTGGAATAAATGTCAATTTTGTATCAAAAATAACACCCAGGTCTCTTAATACTATTTCCCCCGGTAGAATAGTCTGATTGATTTTATAATTGGCATGTATAATATTGTGATTTCGACATGTAATATATTTGCATTTATTTATATTTAAAGACATATTATTTTTTAGACACCAATTATTAATTTCATTCAAGTCGTCCTGTAATAAGTCGCAATCAAGTGGTTCTTTAATTAAATTTAATAATAATAACTACAATGAACACGTAGGATAATAAATAATTATTTACGTAAAAGAGTAATAAATCATTTATTTTCAATATTTGTCATTTGATAAATATTGCTACTATATCTAAGTAAATTAATACGTTGTCAGTTTGATTTGTTTGCCTTAGTTTCGTTGCGATACTTATTAAATTAAAAATATAGTCTAATTATTGGAAAAGTACATCAACCAATAAACCTTACCTTTTTATTCCTTTACCGGTCATATTTATACGTAACTTTATTAGGCACACCGCTAATCTCCTCCACTATGAGAGGAAAATTTTCTAGAAAATTTTATATATTTCTTTATGTGGTAGGCTCACACTGTATACAGCCACGGTACGGTCTGGCCGGGAGAATACCACACTCTCACAGAAAATCGACGTCTGAGTAGTAGTAATTTGTTACTGAACTTAATTCGACAAGGTAGAGAGCCGGAAGCCCAATTTCTAAGGGTGTTTGCGTGTGATGGGTTTTGTTGATGCCTTTAGTATCGCAGAAACTCACTGCACACATTTAAATTCCGTTCACTTTCTTTATGGTTGGCAGCGTCCTAGCAAAGGTTCATGGGCGGCATTGTCACTTACCATCAGGTGTGCTGTTTGCTCGTTGCCACCAACAGCAACAAAAAATGATAGTATATAATATGGATGTAGTATGTAATAAATAGTATATAAATATTTAGTAGAGAACTTTCATAGTATTTGCGAAGGAATTCTAAAACAGAATTAAAGATGACAAATTACTTGTTCAGTACAACTATTTGCGGTTGCCATAAAAAAATATCTTATTATGACACTTGGTAGCGGTACGAAAAGTTTGTAGGTACTTACACCACTGCCTTTGTCCATAGAATAATATTAAAATACCTACATTTAAGAATTTATATTGGTATCTAATGGGTTACGATTGTTAAGAATCCCTATATCCGCATTAGAATTTATTTATACTGCCTTATTTTGTTTGTTTCAGTTAAAATTTAATGTCATTTTTAGGGTTCCGAACCCAAAGGATAAACGGGTCCCTAAAAACAAAATAAAATAAATATTTAAGGGGGCCCCCCATTTTCCCATACAACAAACGCGATTTTTGCCCTTTTTTATAGATAATGGTACGGAACCCTTCGTGCGCAACTCCGACTCAGACTTGGGCGGTTTTTTAAATAGTCTAGTTTAGTTTTTTTAGTTAGTAAATTTCGCAATCATGTCAATTCTTTTAGGAGGTTGCTATGGTGGAGATTATTTATTAATTTGGTCTGGTCAAAACTATTAGTCTATCATGTAAGCACCATTGATAAAAGTAGTTGTAATCTGTTGTACAAATCTCATGTGATATAATGTACCGATATTGGACATAGAATGTAGAAGAACGTAACCCACAGATATTAAACATTTTTAAACTATTTATTATTAAAAGCTTTTATTTAACTTTTCCTGTTAGTAGGTATTTTAGTATGGGACAAATCTTGCGAGTTAAATTAGAACAACTTCCTATCGTTAGATTAGGTTGATATTTGGTTTACTTACGTAACATAGGTGACAATGCAATAATATGGTACCACGAAGCTGGTCTCAAGATGGCGTCGGCAGGTGGCTATAGGAACTTCTAAACTAAACAAGATAAAACCGTCTTGACAAGCACTCTTGTTTATAGCATTTAAATATAAGATTGATTTAAAAAAAAATATATTTTTAGTAGTTAATTTTATCATCGATATATAATAAGGTATAATGTTCAGGTAACACAATCACGGAAGATCGATTCATTGGAGCATTGTACTTTGTAAGCGTTGGTCGAACAACATTGCTATATTGTAAACTAGATAATAAATCAGAGTGTATTATAGTCGTTCTGTGTTTTTCTGAGCTGGAAATTTCTGATTCATCAATTAAGAGACTTAATCCGGCTTAAAGCTACACCATGAATGCTGAAAACTGTTCGAAACGTTGGTAAATCAAAAATCAAATAAGAACGCGAGAAAATATACAAAAATAGTTTTATTAATAATATGTAATTACTCGCGTAAACATTAGAAATCATAACAGTACCCTCTTGTGTGACGCGCAGTCAGATAAAAAGAACTTGGAATCTGCAACAAATGTAATTAAAAAAGCTATATAGCAGTACCAGTAAAGGTTAAATTTTTCTTCTGTATTCCTATTTCATTCAATGGCTGTATGGTAGCGGCTTCGAATACTACCAACCCTTGCTTTGCTCGTGGGTGTCGTAAAAGACGACTAAGAGCCCTAGATTGACCCGGACCAACTCCATCTGGTACCATTTGGGTCAACGATTACATTCCCAAGGAGGGTTGACGTCAGGCAGGCGGCCGGTCATAAAAGTCATTGCCGAAACTTTTTGCAATATGTCAAAACAGATGACATATTGCGTCGACCCCAAGTAATTGGGATAAGAGCAAGATGATGATGATTCCTATTTCATTCAATCATATACGCCTCACTACTGGGCTCGAGCCTTCTCCATATTGGGAGGGAAATTGACCTACCATACCATGCTGGTCAGACAGTTTGGTATAGGGTTTTATTTCGAGTTTTCCTTATCTTGCATTGTTGTTATGTGCATGATATTCCTTAGTCGCCTTTTACGACACCCTCAGGCAAGTTAGGGGGTGGTGAATTGTATTCTTACTCCTTCACCATCGTTCCTATCATCATCATCATCGCAGCTCACATACGTCCCACTGTTGGGCTCGGGCCTCTTCCACAATGGGAGGGAATTCGACCTACTATACCATGCTGGTCAGACATGTTGGTATAGGGTTTCATTTCGAGTTTTCCTTCTCTTGCACAGATGTTATGTGCATATTATATCCCATAGTCGTCCTTTACTACAACGATATGGAGTGGTGAATTGTATTCTTACTTCGTGACCACACGGCAACTTATATAAATATAATTGAACCATATATCTATACCAATAAATAAAATTGGAGTGTTTGTTTGTAATGTCAAAATAATAGGCTTTTTTCATGCTCACACAGTTATTTGCACGACACCTATGCCTAAAATAGCAATTAAAAAATTTTTGTCTGTCTGTCTGTTTGTTCCGGGTAATCTTCAAAATGGCTGGACCGATTTCAAAAATTCTTTCACCAATGGAAAGCTATAATATCAGGGCATAAACTAGGCTATATTTTATCCCGGTATGCCCACAGGAACGGGAACTACGCGGGTAAAACGACTATAACCTATAACCGAAGCGAAGCGAGGGCGGATTGCTAGTAAATAAATATAATTGATAGACCAGCTAATAAAATGTGTATCATGCACATCGGTGCATTATCGATTAGTAACGCAGTAGTAAATCACCACAAATACATCCAGAGGGGAGGGTATATAGGTGAATACATCTTGATTACAAAAGTTACCTACTATTACAAAATCAGTAAATAAAATGGAATATGTATATGGCCTGAATAGAAAATAACAAACAAATGTGTAAACACAGCCATATTATCCATTACAAATTTTGCTACATTAACGATCGAGACATCATTTTATGATGTGACGATACTGTAAATACTTAATATGAATGCTCAGTTCAATACAGTCCAGTCGTGGTCAAGCGTGACCCTAGCGTCGTACTATTACGATAAATTATACAAGTAAATGCTAGGCACGGGCGCGCGCAACTTTACGACGAAATAAATCACGGCTTAGCGTCACTCCTGCCACCCTAAACGACTGCTCAGACCCAGGTTACAAGGTTATACATTATGAAACGTGCGCTCGACTTAATTCCATTTTGAATCGCGGATACTAACCACTGCTAGGTCAGTAAGGTACAATAAATAATTCTTGATGCAACAAAACAAAAATTTGGAACAAATGAGACTTTCTCAATTTAGTAGTCTCATTACGAGTAAGTAACTATTAATTATTATTATTATTATTAATTCAAATATTAAGTATACAATACATATTTATAAAATAACATTTCAAAGGCAATAGATTTGTTAGAGTATCATGGACCGAATTTCGAACCAATGTTTCGATACTTCAAGAACTCGGCCTCAAGCATTGTCTATTTTCTATAGTACAGTCTCGCATACTATCTTTTTTCGGACATGTTGCCAGACGTGATAGCCGGTCTATAGAACGCCTCGTTGTCCAGGGCAAGGTGGAAGGCGCCAGGCCGCGTGGGAGGGCACCCATGCGATGGACCGATCAGATTAGATCTGCTGTGGGTGGTCCTTTAAATGAGTGTATTAGGATGTCCTCAAATAGAAAAACATGGCGAAATATCGTGAAGCAAATAACATCTGCCTCATCCCATGCTACATAATGATCACGACCGTTCTGCCAAGAACGAACCGACTAAGAAGAAGAAGATTTGTTAATCTAGATAATTACCAATCATTGGCTAGAAAAAAGTGTTTAGTGTTTGTAGGCTTTCTATAGATTTTCTTCTTAAATTTTCAATAAAAAATTTCAAAGTTTGAAATTGTGCACAATTAAGGATAATTCATTCTACGCTCTTCCATCCATCAGCCCATCATCGTATAATTGTAGATATAGGCCATATTCTCCACTATTATTTGACACTATTAATACGTAGAGAAATATGCGTTATTATTAACTGTAGTACTACTACAGGGATACAGGCACGGAATCAAAAATGAAAACAATAAAAATATTTATGAGTTATGTTTTTTTTTTGTATTTTTACTTTTCTTTTTGAATGGATCTACATTTAGAATTTTTTATAAACTAGAAATTTTCAGTCACAGATATTTCTCACCCTGAAGTTGACCATATTAAAAATTTTAAGTTTAGTTTCTTTGTGATCATGATACTGTCTTGCCTTTGTAAGACAATAGAGCTTTTTAACACATGTCTTTTTGTTATTTCATAATAAAAGATATTTTCATTAACTCAACTCATATACAAACCATTGCTGGGCAAGCCCTTTCTATAATAGGAGACAAATAAATCTAGTAAACCACGCTGTATATATAGTAGGAAAGAAATTAACATAGGAGTATTATCGATATAAAGACGACTTTAGCGTTTTTTGCAACATCCACGGATAAGATAGAGTCTGGTGAAATATATTCCTACTTCGCCATTATACAAAAGATATGTACATTTTTACAATGTATATTCATCATCATCTTGCTCTTATCCCAATTACTTGGGGTCGACGCAATGTGTCATCTGTTTTGACATATTGCAAAAAGTTTCGGCAATGACTTTTATGACCGGCCGCCTGCCTGACGTCAACCCTCCTTGGGAATGTAATCGTTAACCCAAATGGTACCAGGTCCGGGTCAATCTAGGGCTCTTAGTCGTCTTTTACGACACCCACGAGCAAAGCAAGGGTTGGTAGTATTCGAAGCCGCTACCACACAGCACTTTACAATGTATATTAGATATAAAAATATATTTATAAACCCATAAAAAGATATATTAAAAAAATAAAAATATATCCCTTTAAATTAAAAATATATTTCTCTTACTGGTCTATCATAATATGATTTATGATAACAAGCCCTTTTGAAAATATTTTTATAATTTTTAAAAAGTAAGCAAGAACTCTGTTCATAAATAGTGGAGGGTAGGGTGGTCGCGTGTGTTCCCAGTGCTCCCAGGGGCACCGGCGCGTGCGCGGACCCCGCAATAATTGACGGTTACGTACGTGAGTACTTACGTCTGCGCGCACTAGTTGAGCTTCTTTCCCTTCAATCTGCACATCGGATGCGACAGCCGCTAACTCATTCGGAAACATCAGGGAAGCATTAGGCTTCTTCAATCCCTTGTTAAGATACATTATTATAAAATTTTAAAAAAGTAGTCATGTTTTTATTTGGTCTATACTTCTCATACATAAGCTCTCTCAAGGCTATTTTATTATGCTATTTTATCTCAAGGCTTTATATTATATGTATCCATAATATAAAAATGAATCGCTGATTGTATTGCTCAGTGCAAATCTCGAGAACAGCTGAACCGATTTCTCTAATTCTTTTTTTAGAATATCCTTTGAAATACGAGGGTGGTTCCTACACAGAAAAAATTTCAAAATTTGCCTAAAAGGGTCTAATAACAACACTTTTTTATACTCCTATACAAACGATTCGTAATAATACTTAAAATTCAATTTCAACATTGATATTATACCATTTTTTTTTTGGGGTTGGGTTGCGGTCGGCGCGCTCCTCGCACCACTCTGTCCGGGGCGTAAGCACGCACTCCCACAACACACCCGCGATGCACGTCGCCTTCGTCGTTGGGCCGACCACCGGAGCAGGGTGACTTGACGTCAGTGGTCACCCCTATTTGGGGTACCCTCCCATCGACCGACGTCCCCCCCTCGGGGAGGACGTCGGTCTTTCCTCACGCGGTTGGCCTCTCAGCGGGTAACGGACTAATCCCCGGTCACGTCACCCGCGGCCTCGGCTAGGGTGGCATGACGCAGGTATTCGCGCCTACGCCGCCCTGGTCGCCGGTGGCGGATCGCCTCATCGAGGCTGCGCTCCTTGCGCAGGCGATCCGCCGCCTCCTTCCGCGAGACTACTGCCTCGCAGAAGGCTGCGACTGCATCCCAGTTCCTGACGCTGCCGACCATCGCCCTGGCGATAGCCGGCAGCGTCAGGTCGGCACCGATGATTGCGACGAGTGATATTATACCATACCGTGAACTTCAAGTGTTAGTGGGGAGGTTCTGGGAAGGCAAAACATGTTTATATTTTTTTTTTTTTCATAATGTAATTTGTTGAGTTCACTTACTAACTTTTTGTTTTCTTCTTTATGTTACTAGCTGACCCAGCGTCTCGAATAGCAGAATAAGTTTTAATAAAACAAAAAAAAATAAAGAATCGACTGTTAGGCGGTACGAAGTAGACCACTGACGACAAGTCACATCTGCTCCGGTGGTCGGCCCAACAACGAGGTGACGTGGGTACTAATGTTGTAACGAATATTCGCATTTGCATTCGCGAATATTCGCATGTTTTTTGCATATCGCATTCGCGAAATTATTGCGAATGTTTTTGCGAATATTTTTACGTGTATAATTTTTTTAAGTAGGTAATAATAGTTGGTTAATATAAGAAAATCCAATTCCATTAATTTCTTATGTTTTTAATGCAATAAAAATAACTTAACCTCGTAATCACATTATCGGTCTTCACTTTATCAATTGGTATCTTTTATTTATTTAACTTTAGGCAATGAAACTTAACAATCAAACTTATAACAATTTAAAAAACAATACTATATACTAAATGGCCTAAATGCAATGTAATCAAACAAAAATAATCTTCTATGAATTTTTACCAAAGTTTAATGTTATAATTATCTTCTTGAACAAAACTAAAAATAATAATCTACAAATACTTCTACAATTAATATTTATTTAACTTTGGGCAATGAAGCCTAACAATCAAATTGTCATAAGAATTTAACAAACAAAACTATATAGTAAGTGGCCTAAATGCAATGTAAACAAACAAAAATAATCTTCTATAATTTTTTACTATAATTAAAATCAAATAAAAGCTTAATATGTGTTGCTGTCATCATAATCACAAAGTGTTTATAGTATATTAATATTATATAGTTTATAGTATTTATAGTATAAATATAATCATTTTACATAAGAGTTAACAGTTAACACTTTAAGCAAACAAGAATAAAATTAAGTCTTTTACTTTAATAAAGCTAAAAATTTTAATTGTTAGTAGAACTTGTGACACAAAATTTTAATGCAATTGAAAGTAATAAAATTAAATTCTTCTATTAAACTTTTCTTAGTCTTTAGATATATTTTTAATATTTAAATTATCAAACAAAAATTATATTCTTCTACAATAGACCATTAAATAGTCTAACTCTAAACAAACAAAAAAATAGATTCTCAAACAAAAATACTTCTCTCCCTTAAAAAAATAACAGTTAATTATATATATTTTTCATATTAATAATTGAACGTAGGGGTATATTAAACTTTAAAAATAGTAGTTTTGATGCCTTGTCTGCTTCAAGTCTGTTTCGATGTGGCGTGTAAATAAGTCCAGCATCACTAAATATGCGCTCGCTGGGGACACTCGTTGGTGGTGTAACTAAATAATGCCGAACTTTTTTTTTTAGGGGTGGGCTGCGGTCGGCGCGCTCCTCGCACCACTCCGTCCGGGGCGACAGAGAGGCGTAAGCACGCATACCCACAAGCCACCCACGATGCACGTCACCTTCGTCGTTAGGCCAACCACCAGAACAGGGTTACTTGTCATCAGTGGCCGGCCCGACGGAATACTTGAATACTTGGGGTACCCTCCCATCGACCGACGTCACGCGGTCGGCCTCTCGGCGGGTGACGGACTAATCCCCGGTCACGTCACCCGCGGCCTCGGCTAGGGAGGCATGAGGCGCAAATACTCGCGCCTACGCCGCCTCAGTCGCCGGCGGCGGATCGCCTCATCGAGGCTGCGCTCCTCGCGCAGGCGATCCGCCGCCTCCTTCTGCGAGATCACTGCCTCGCAGAAGGCTGCGACCGCGTCCCAAGGTGCGTACCAGGTGTTATCTTGCATGGGATTCGAACCCGCTACACTAGCACGGTACGTTGGTATCTTAACCACTACGCCATCTGTGCAGTCGTTAGCCGGTTTTTACGATTCTCATAGGGAAGCAACGATGGCGACAAATATATTCTTATTTTTTACAAAGTTATATTTCATTAACTGCAAATGTAACTTTGTAATCCTATATATTTATATGAGTTTACAAAATTATTTATACAGTTAGTTTATCTCGGCAACTGGATGAAAATTACAATGTTTCATAATTTTTCCTTCATTTATACACTAAACACTAATTGTATTCTAAATTTGAAGCTTCTATGTTTGCTAGAAGTGCCACTTTAATATTGATGATCGGTCAGTCAGTCAGAGAGTGACAAAATTACGTAATTTTGACTAGTTATAATTCTTAAACTATTGGTTCCAAAAAAATGAAATTTGAAATACACTATGTGTATATAATGCCTGCTAGGTTACTAAAAATTCAGGCTTCTAGTTTTATTAACAACGAAGTTATAGGGGGTCGAAAATGGCCTGAATGAATGGCTTCGCGAAAAGTATGTTACGGCAGTGTTGCGTTTTGCCCGACTTTTTTTTTTGCTCGACTTGGCGGGGGCACTGCCGTGCCCCCAGATTCATAGTTGTACTTATCTATATTATCGCGTTTAAATAAACGGCCTTTCGCTCACCAATAATAATTGTATCTTATTTTTATAACAACATACCTTCTTTATTGCGTGGCATAATGACTGCTGATTGTGACAAACCAGTTTCAAAATTTTGGTCCCCACCAAAAAAAAAGGCCAATTAATTCTCAAAAGCTCTTTATATATAGCAAACATAAAGATTGAAGCTATGTGCAGTAGCCAGCCAATAAATTTGCCAACCGTTATGCTGTACTAAAATATAACCTATAGAATTGGACAGTCCTTACGTGTCTGAAGATTGACACGGCTTTTATATATTAAAAAGTATAAAAAGTAGTTCCATGAACTTCTTAGAGGTATTTAACCATTCTATTAATGCAAATATAATTGTTTAATTTAAAGAAATAGTAGGAGTGAAATTTTTATATTAATTATCCTGCTATTCTCATATTGTAAGTAAAAATGTAATGGTCTCAATCGCTTCCTTCTCAGTCCGTATCACACAAATTAATTAAAGGCTGTGAGTGAATAAGATCACCGTAAAAGAAGGAAAACTTCAAATGAAACGTTATGTCAACCTGTCGACACTGCGACACGACAGTGCAGTGCTGTAAACTAATTTCCTTTATCTGAAAGAGTATCGTCCACAGCAATGGCACGTATATAGGCAGAAAAAATTACAATCTGATACGGAAAATTTAAAGTCGAATGTAAAAACAAATCTCACCAAAAAGTAGCAAAGTTCCTAGAACTCAATCGCAGGTCTACCTATAGATATAATCCTGATTCTAGGCCATCACAGGACTAACACATGTAGGTACATACAAAATTTGAACAGATTATATCCAAGCGTTTAAGAATGAGAATGAAGAATGAGAAAAAGAATGATATATTAATGAAAAGATAATCTCATGGAGATGAAATAAATTTGAATACTTATTCAGTTATAATGTGGATACAATTATCGTGTTAGATCAAACTGCGTCCCTAATTTTATATCTTTATAACACGTGCCGGTGTGCCACGACGCGATGGTGTCCAGTTTCTATGGGAAACCGAAGAACATTAGATCATAACATATTCCCATGATCATTCAACAAATATTAACAACTAATTGTGATTTTTGAACTAATCGAACATTGCTTTACAACAAAAATAATGGTCCCAACAAACGGTTCTGCTTGCAGATACAAATATTAGCTTCCTTGCTGTAAATAAATAAAAAAAAGAACTTTCCAGTATAAAATAAAAATCGATAGAGTTCGAAATTGCTAAACAGTTTGCTACAGATTAAAAAAAAAGCAAATATATAATGGAAATTCGAATGGAATAATTGGAAGAGGAAACTCGAGTACAAAACACATCAAGAATTAATTTTATAGAAAACGTAGTAATTCATAGTCTCAAGCTGTAGTTTTAATTCCATCACAGAGCTTGAGTGACTTAGAAACTATTGTTTTGACTCTGTGGGTAATACGGGTTAATTCCTCAAAGAATAAACGCGAAATTGTGCATACCCGCTATTAGGAACAGCACTACCATGCCAAGCAGGTACGACATCTCTTTAATTCAGAAAATTTAATACACCCGAGCGTTAAAGAAATCATTTTGAAGTGGCTCTTCGTCATAACACGCAAGCAAATTAAGTAATATAGCTAATATATAGCTAGTAAATAATACAGTATTCCATTGTTTTTGTATTAAACTTTTAACTTAAATAAAACGCGAGCATAACAATGTTAATATGAATAATAGCAACGACTTGACACAGTGAAGTTTGCAGTCGGCCGCGATCCCGCCTTTCCAAACGACAATTTAATTCGATAATGTCTGCTTGATCTGATTATGATCGTACCGAAAAATTATATCGTTCCTTAATTAGGTTAAAATGCAATTTAGAGATGCGCCGCAGGCGGCACGCGCCAGGAAAACACTTTTATGGTAGAACAGCTGGGCGCTACCCTATGTTACGACCCACTCAGACAACGTCGGGTCATTATCATAGCGCACCATCGGCAAAAAGGGTATAAATATATTTTGGGACGTTTTAAAGTCTAACTATTTTAACTATTGAAATTTAATAATATGGAAGCTTTCTTATTGATATTTAATATACGTAAGGACGAATGCGTCATAGGTGTTTGTCAAATGTCACGAGTTTTAACTACTTAAATCGCCAAATTCAGTTAATTATATAATGAGCGATAATAGAAAAAAAAAATAACTGAAGAAAAACCTTAACAATTAGATTATTTTTTTGTTATAAATGTGTTTTGTTCTTTAGGCAATTACTCGATGTTTGTTGGATAATTACTAATTTGTAACGATTTTTATGAACCTAATGATACCTTATCTTACTTCGAACTACCATATTATACTTCGAAGGTTTTAATTTCTTCAATTTTCATACTTTATATTAGGTCTTTACCTATGAAATTGCCGTTATATATGAAAAAAATTAAACGATTTTTTTTCATGTATTTTTTATTTGTATTAATCGAAGTAATCACCCATGCAATCAATGCATCTTTGCCAACGCAACGACAGTTTATTGAGGCCCTTCTCAAAGAAATCAGCTAGACGGGAGGCAACAAATTCTTCAAAGGCATTTTGTATTGCCTCTCGGGTATTGAATTTCTTTCCCGCCAAAAGGTTATCCAAATTCTGGAAAAAGAAGTAGTCTGTAGGCGCAAGGGCTGGTGAGTATGGCGGATGACGGAGAGCTTCCAACCCCAGTTCTTGCAACTTGGAGACCGTCTGCTGTGCAGTATGAGGTCGCGCATTGTCGTGCAGGAGCAGCGGAGACGAGCGATTGATCAATGCTGGTTGGAGATGTGCTAGCTTCGCCAGCATTGTGTTCAGTTCTTCACAGTACACATCTGCAGTAATGCTCACCCCGTTTGGTAAGAAGTTGTGATGAATCACACCGGCGCTAGACCACCAAATAGTGACCATCACTTTTCTAGGGGTAAGTTTTCGTTTAGGGCATTGTTTAGATGCTGAACCAGGATCCAACCAACTTGCTGAGCGCTTGCGGTTATCAAACAGAATCCATTTTTCATCGCAAGTAACAATGCATTTCAAAATTCCTTCATTTGTGTGTCTGTTGAGCAATGCAAGGCATGTCTCGACGCGTACTTCGCGCTGGCGATCATTGAGTTCGTGGGGCACCCATTTGTCAAGCTTTCTTACCTTGCCAATTTGACGCAAATGGACCAATATTGTTTTGACGCTAACGTCGAAAGCTGCTGCTAATTCAGTCGTAGATTGTGTATCATCGGCTTCCACAATCGCCTTTAATTGGTCATTGACGACCAAAGTCTTCGGACGACTGCCAGGTTCATTTTTCAGGTCGAAATTTCCAGAACGGAAGCGAGCAAACCAATAACAGGCGGTGCGTTGGTTTGTAGTGTTAGCTCCGTAAACGTCGTTGATGTTGCGTGCCGCTTGTGCCGCGTTGCTGCCACGACGATACTCATATTCCATAATTACTCGAATTTTTAACGTATCCATGATGACGAAAAAGATTGAAATGCGATGAAAACGTAACACTAATCAATAAACAAATGACTACTTTTGGAAAATGAATTCCATGTTTTAAAATAAAATTAATTTGAAATTAGAATTCTTAGCCAAACAAAAATTATTTTGATTTGAAATGACCAGTACTGCAGAACGGCAATTACATAGGTAAAGACCTATTATTTAAAAATATTTCAATATTTGATAATCATCATCATCGCAGCCCACATACGTCCCACTGTTGGGCTCGGGCCTGCTGCACAATGGGAGGGAATCTTAACCTACTATACCGTGCTGGTAAGACATGTTGGTATAGGGTTTTATTTCGAGCTTTTCTTTCTTGCACAGATCTTATGTGCATATTATATCCCTTAGTCGTCTTTTACGACATCCACGAGCAAGATGGGATGGATGAGAGTGGTGAATTGTATTCTTTATCCGTCATCACACGGAATTTGATAATATACCAATTATATTTGACATGTCTTGTCAAATATAATTGGACACGACATATTTGTGATTTTTACATAAATATCCACACAATCCATCATTGCTGCTCCTATAAGTTGTTCATCCTTGCAACATATGAAACATTGACATTATAGTGAGGATATTAGTTCAAAATAAAACAATTTACTGCCTTGCCGCGGCTAGTTTGAAATTGGTTTACACCACGGTCAGTAATCAACGTCCAGGCGCACTCTCTCTTGGCGCTCGCGGCTACACGAGAATTAAATTATGGTACATACATTATTTGACTGCATAGCTTATTTAGTGGTACAATAAATCGTAGTGAAAGATTCCTTCCAAGTACTTTACAGATAGATGGCCATGCGATCGAGGAGTCCTATCCTTAGTTCTGTCATACGATAACCCTTTGTAAAAGAGGTGATACTAAATTTTATTCTATGGCCGCATTATATGGAGTAGAGAAATACTAAATCATTGTTATCTGGGCAACTATGGAGGACCTGGATTTTTCCAAAAACCCTCGCAGTCTGAAAGTGCATGTCTGTCATAGCTGGTAATACCCTATTGTGTTTTACCAGCGATGACGACCAAGCATCGGCGACGCAATATGAGATGTCCTTCTATCAAGTGGACGAAACTCGCTGGTTTTTCTTTTTTTTTTTTTGGGGTGGGTTGCGGTCGGCGCGCTCCTCGCACCACTCCGTCCGGGGCGACAGAGGGGCATAAGCACGCAACACCCGCAACCCACCCACGCTGCACGTCGCCTTCGTCGTTGGGCCGACCACCGGAGCAGAATTACTTGACAGCAGTGGTCGGCCCGACGGAATACCCCCTACTTGGGGTACCCTCCCATCGACCGACGTCCCCCCCTCGGGGAGGACGTCGGTACGAAACTCGCTGGTTGTGGAGGCGAGTGACACGAAGTGCCTCGTAGAGTTTTATGTGAGAGGCCTTTTTTTTTCACGCTGTCGAAATGCATTTACGCACCGTCCCCCGCCGGTGACAGACGGAGGAGTGTGTGGGGCTCGCCGGCCACCGTGTGGACCGGAATACCCACTAAAACCACAGCGGCCCCTTCCGCGCATTGTACGGGGCGCCGGAGAGATCGTCTGATGACATTCAATCCCCGACACCCCAACGCATGGCCGTCTGACCACGTCCTATCGTCATTCAAGGCGGTGGAAGGAGTTGCGCATATTGGCGCCTTCTCCTCCTGGGTCGCCGCCGGCGGAGCGAGTCAGCGGAGGCAAGCGCCTCGTGTTCTCGCTCCACAGCCTTCCTTGAAATGACGGCCTCACAAAATGAGGCCATCGACGACCAGCACCTGTCGCTGTCGAGCATCTGTGTGATGATGGTCGGCAACGACAGGTCTATTCCGAATTGCATCGATAGGACGTGGCGTTGGGGCCCCCAGGCGGGGCAAACTTCCAATGTGTGGCGCGAATTGTCGATTGCTGCGCCACACTCATGGCATCCTGGGGCCCCTTCTTTTCCAATATGCGAGAGGCCTACGTCCAACACTGCATGGCAAAAAGAAATTATGATGAAATCATTGTTACATCATTTGTATGAATTTTTTGTCGAGCTACATTTATTTGTGATATTCAACCATAAAAGCCCTTAGAATAATTACTAGATAGGCGAGGTTGATTATGCTTCTTTCTTAATATATTGCCTGTATTGGTAAAATATATTTCCCTCGTGGTTATGGAGTAAGAACTAATTATCCATCAAAGTACAATTAACTATCTCCATCTCTTGCCCGTGCATGTCGCAAAAGACGACTAAAGGACTTATATTTATATATAATATATATGCAGAACCGATAAAAGACAAATAAAACTCTATATAAAATCCTATTCCAACACCATCCATCCAATATCCATACATCTGAACAGCGTAATTAATAGGTCAATTTTCCACTCATGGTGTAGGAAACTCAAGCCCAGTAGTGGGACTTATTTGGACTGAGATGATTTATTAAAGATAAGTCACAATTATACGATCAATTGCGTATGTAATTTTACGTTTGAAGTCTTTTCCTTTATAAAGTTATTTTATAAATTAAGTTCATCGTCACTGTGCGGAAAATTTTAGCACAGGCGTTTAAGTTTAATTATAAAAAATTTGAATAGCAATCAATATTTGCATAAAAACTTTGATAAATAATGAAGTATTTCATTATTAAAATGAAATGGCATCGGAAGACGTCTTCTTCCTCTAATACACCTGCAAGTTCAGCAAATTATACTATATAGAATGTTGGTTTAGCTTTATAACGGAATATGTGGCTGCATTCCAGACGTTAACGCTCTTTGAAAATGAAATCATTGACCGTAAGCCATTAATTGAATTGGCTCAGGTCTCTATGATGCTCCTAGGCAATTTTCACGAAGCCCACAAGCTTTCTTAGAGTTGATATTTTTTGTGTCCGGCACCAAATATTATTTACTCCTTTTGTGTAAATGGACTTTAAATTATATATTATGACGGAGTAAGAATACCATTCACCACCATGTATCTTTACCCGTGAGTATCCTAAAAGACAACCAAGAGATATGATATGGATTTAATATCTACGCAAGAGATGGAAAACTAGAAAAGAAAGCCTATATCAATACATCTGACCAACACGGTATCATCGTCATCTCAACCCATAAAGATTCCACTGCTGGGTCGAACCTCCTCCCCTGTAAAAGGGAAATTGATCAAACTCGTTGGTATAGGGTTTTATGCAGAGTTTTTGTTCTCTTGCATAGATGCTATTTGCATATCATATCCCTTAGTCGTCTTCTAAGACACTTACCTACAGTGAAGGTGGTCAATCGTATTTTCACTTCGTCACCACATATGCACATGTATGAATGGATATTAATACTGTAGATCTGGCATATAGAAAGTGTATACTATAAAATACCTACTAAAATCACAACTAAATAAATCTAGCGAACTGTCATCGCCCCTTCAAAAGCGAGTACCTACCCCTCTTATTAAAATTAATAAGTGGGCCCTTCGACTGCATAATGACCGGCTTGTGTCAATAAAGATGTAATATATTTAACAAACAACGTAAACCGGATCGTGGTTAACATTTGGTGAACGGAAAGTTTGTTTTTCGCAACGATCACTAACTTTTCAATTGATGGCAGTAAAAACTAAATACTATTATTGAATTTTTTTGGCGAATAATTTTCAGCGACAAATGAGAAGTCTGAAACTGTGTCCAATATATAACAAAAGGCTTGTCCTGTATCATGAAAGAATCAAAACTTTATGATGAAATGTGGATGTTTTGTATTTACGTCTATCATTCTGTCACGATAGAAGCGGGACATTTTATTTATCACGAACGGTGGGAAACAAACAGTACACCTGATGATAAGTGTTGCTGCTGCTCATGGACCTTTGCTAGGCTGCTTCCTACCGTGAAAAAATGAAGTTCGGTGAAACTAAAGACTGTACTAAAACCCAGCACACGCAAACAACCTCAGAAAGTTGGGATGCCAGCTCTAACGCTCACCGAACGATCATCATCTCATCTCCTATGCGTACTGCTAGACTCGAGCCTCATCTACAATATGACAGAAATGGATACATCCAAATCTATTTCGGACAGAAATGGATCTACTGTGATCAGACGGGTTGGTAAGTTGGTAAGGTATAATTTCGAGTTTTCTTAGATGTTACACGCATATCTCTTAGTCGTCTTTAACGATACTCACGGGCCAAATAATGAATGGTGAATGGTATTCTTATTCCATCACCACACGGCAAAACAAATACATACCCACAGTATAAATCCTTACTAATATTATAAATGCGAAAGTAAGATTGTTTGTTTGTTTGTTTGTTTGTTTGTTACGCTTTCACGCTTAAACTACCAAACCGATTTCAAAAATTATTTCACTAATAGAAAGCTATAATATCCCGGAGTAAAATAGGCTATATTTTACCCTGGTATTCTCACGAGAACAGGAACTACGCGGGTAAGGGGACTGAAATCGAAACTAAGCGGGATACTAGCATTAATATAAATCTTCACTTCGTCGAGCCGACAGCCGTTGCGGCAGAAAGATTCTCGAGTGGCGATCACGAATCGGACGGCGTAGCGTAGGACGACCCCCTACTAAGTGGACTGACGACATCTTGGAAGTCGCAGGGAACCATAGGGTCCAAATGGCACAGGCCTTTAGAGCCTATTGTACACACGCAGCCTGTGGGCTAGACATACTCGTAAATCTTACAATGCCCTCCGTATCCAATATAATAACGCGTTCAGGGTGTTGTTGGGGCTGCCGCGCTTTTGCAGCGCGTCAGGGATGTTCGCCGAGGCTCGCGTGGATTGTTTTTACGCCACAATGCGCAAAAGGTGCGCATCCTTAGTGCGTAGGGTGCGGGTCAGCTCATACAGCATCCTGGCCATGGTTGCAAGTCGACTAGACTTAGTGTTGCCCAAATGCAAGACCAAGACGAGACTTGAACCAGTCTTGGTCTTAGTATTGCAACAGCACACCTGGTCTTGTCTTGGTCTTGGTATTGCACACTCGAGTCTTGGTCTTGGTATTGCAGCAAGAGTCTCGCAAAGTCTTGCAAGTCTTGCAGTTGGAATAACGTAACGGTCATTTATCATGGCAATGAAAAATCTAACTAAATTAATGAAATATCATCCTATCCTATCTATCCATCTGCTAGCCTATAGTCCACTATTGAATATAACCCTTACCACTGGGGAAAATTACTCTCTTTTTCCCCTAGTGTTACATTAGACAGAGTTACTACTCCTATGACAAAGGAAGGAATTTCGACCCTGTTTTCTTAAAACGTCACCACACGGGGCAGTTGATACAATAAATTTTATGTCATTTAACATTCCCCCTTTCCAACAAAAAATATTTTTTCAATTTGATTGGCAAGCGACGGAGTTATTTGACTACTGACGACAAGTCACCCTACTCTGGTGGTCGGCCCAACAACGAGGCGACGTGGGTACGGGTGGGTTATGGGCCCGCGCGCCGTCCTTTCATCGCCCCAGACGGAATGGACCGCGCGTGTAATTACCATAACCCATAAAAAAAAAAATAATGGCTTCTTGGTGTTAACCATTGCCTCGGTCCGATTCGATACGACATACACGGGTAAAAGAGTGGTGAATTGTATTCGTACTCTGTCCCTACACGGACATTTATGTAGATTAATTGTAGGCATATTTCTATGTCCAACAGTGATCGTCGTTGGACTAATGAATAAACGGATATATAAATATGTATAATGGGTAAAAGCACTCTCGTGATTACGGTATTTTTGTCCTTCAGCCTTTCCGAAGAGTAATTCTGAAAAGCCAACACCAACATTGGGAATCGATTGGCCAATAGATGGATATCTCGAGACTGATTTGACTTGCCGTGTAGTGACGAAGTAAGAATACAATTCATCACCCCGCTATTCTACCCGCGAGTGCGAACCCACGACTAAGGGCTATAATATATAACATCGGTGCAAGAGAAGGAAAACTTGACATGAAACCCTGTAACGACACGGCCGATCACCGTGGCGATTCCTCTCCAGCTACGGCCGATTTCTCTCCTATTATGTAGAAGACACGAGCTCCACCGTATATTTTTTTTTTATTGCAAACGGTGGCAAACGAGCAAACAGTACACCTGGTGGTAAGTGTTGCTGCCGCTCATGGACCTTTACAAGGCCGTTGCCTACCGCGAAGAAAGCGAAGGGAGTGTGAATGCGTGCATTGAGGCTCGGTGATATCAAGGGCACCACCAAAACCCTCCACACGCAATCACCCTCAGAAAGTTGGGCTTCCGGCTCTCTCGCTCACCGTACGAAGCGCAGTAACAAATTGCTACTACTCAGACGTCGATTTTCTGCGAGAGCATGGTACTGCCCCGGACGGACCGGCCCGCGGCTGTAGACAGATAACTGTCGACAGTGTGGTCCTACCACTCCTAAAGCTGGAATGGTGATTTGAATTAAATGCAAGACCGCGAGACTCTTGCAGGCTCAGTCTTGGTCTTGCTCAAGTCTTGCAGGGCCAGTCTTGGTCTTGCAAAAATTAAGCGGTCTTGGTCTTGGTCTCGGTCTCGCATTTCTCGCAAGACCAAGACCGCAAGACCAAGACTTTTTTGGGCAACACTAACTAGACTGCATATATATGAATCACTGCTGTGCGGTCTCTCATGGTGTGACGCAGTAGTGATTTAGCAGAGATTATTTATTTATTTTTCTTTTAGTTTTGTTTTATTATTGATTTATTTTTGTTTTATTTTAATTAATTCTCATGTGATTTTTATAATTTTAATTAACTAACAACTTTAGATTAAGTATTACTAACAATAATGAGTCTTAGTTACTTGAATAAATGGAGATTATTATTATTATTATTTACCCCAAGTGTCATAAAAGACAACTAGGTAAAGGATGTAAACAGAAAGCATTACCCTTGAAGATAGAAATGTTCAATATTAATAATGCAACATGCAACATTAGCATTTTCAGCTCGAGTGGCTATCAATCCAAGTACCTAATAAGGACAGCTCACGCTCAGGACTTATGCTATCATGATATGTCAATTTGACTAAGATTTGTGTTTTCTCTCTCAATCTTGTCACGTGTCATTTTGCTCTTGGTCTAGCCCTAGTCCTACATACGCCCAAATTATCTAGTGTCCCACAGTGGTCGATTCTGGGGTCCACCCTGTGGAACATTAGCTATGACTGGGCGTTGAGACCTCCCACCCGGACTGGGCGTAGTTTGCTACACCGAGGATACTCGTGACAGCCCGTGGTGAGTCGCTAGAGGAGGTAGTACGCCTGGCAACTCTCAGGGCTGAGGAGACGCGAGTGGTGAGCGGCTCGATCTCGCTCAACGAGATTGCCACCTGGCGAGACGACGCTCACCGTGACGTCATTACCCGTTGGGCAGTCGCCATAGTGTTCGGACCATCGAGACCTTCCGGCCGGTGCTAATGGAGTGGTTGGGTCAGCGGCATGATGTGCTTTTTTCCGATTGGTGCAGGTATTAATGGGGCACGATTGCTTCACCCGCCTGCTCACGGTCGTGAGGAGGGAGAGCACACCGTCCTACCACCACTGCGATTGTGACGAGGACACGGCGCAGCACACGCTCGAGGTGTGTGCCGCGTGGGCAGCGAAGAGCCATAGACTCGTCGCAACTATCGGTGCTGTCCTAACGCTGCCGCCTACCGCTAGGAAGATGCTCGATAGCGTCAGAAATAGGGACGCAGTTGCCGCCTTCTGTTAGGCAGTCATCTCACGGAAGGAGAAGACAGAACGTGCGCGTGACGATCCCGTCGGGCTGCCCACGAACGACAAGGAACTCGGTACCGGTGGCCGACCCAGTGATGAAGGTGAGGGAATATGGTGGGTTACGCGGCCGCGCGTCACCCTTCATCGCCCCGTACGGAATGGACGCTGTGTGTGCTGATCATAGCCCACCCTAAAAAAAAGTTTGATTATGTGGATGATATTTGATTAGCAAAGAAACTATTTCCTTATATTTACATTTTGTAAGACGGACTATAATTATGATAAGAATACTATATCTTTTTTTGGGACCATCTATGTAATGGTCATACCCCGCCTGATTTGTTCGGTTCAGAGAAAGGTATGCCGTGCAACCCCTTAACCAGCCGTACCTGCCTATCGTCATGTAGGCGGCCCGCCGGTACTCAGTTCCTGTCATCGGTCCTGTCCGGCGGGTTGCCCTTTCGGGTGCCATCTCATGTGGACACCCCGACAATAGATTACAGTGTTACCGTAGATTTTGTTGTGAATGCTATCCCCGCCATTTCGTGCATATGTGTTATGCATCATCATACAACTTTTCTATTATTTAGAAAGAATATTACTATTACGGGATATTAGAAAACTAATATACATAATAATAACACTTTTTTTCTGTAACCTTGAGAACGTTATTGAAAGATTGTATAATGATCTATTGAACGAAATTACAATGATTTAATGAACGCGAATTAATAGGGACGAATGCGAATCAGACAATTAACTATATTTATTATACCTAATTAAGACCTTAGTTTTTTACACCATGGACTAAATTGATTAATTATTTTTTTCTTTAGATGTATTTACGTCGATAACCTGTGATTATTAAATCGCCATAGCTATGAGGCGTCTAAGTAAAGAGATAAATATCAAAATGCACTCTTGAGTGACTCTTCGCTTTATATTGGAGCACGTACTTGAATTCTTTGATGTTTGTTTGTTCACCATTACAATCCCCTCTGAAGCCAACCAAGGAAGGGGAACGGTGTTTGCTAAATAAATATTTTTAATAAACGCACTTACACTATTTGCTTAATAATTCATTAGTACTGGATCTGTTTGTGGTTTTCATATAAATTAATTATTTAAACACATCTAAAATTACTGTGTTATAATACATAAATGGTTGGGTGTAGTAACGGAAGATATGCCATATGAAATCAGACCTTTCCTTGGAGCGAATGTTATAGAAACCTATTAAGAAATGAAAACGAATAACTAGTAGGAGACGGATTATTTAAAAAAATCCTATGTAACCTTGTTTCTCGGACCGACCATTGAGGTCAAGTTACGCTTCTCCGGAGGTCGGCCCAACAACGAAGGCGACGTGTCGCGAGTGGGTTACGGGTGTGCGTGCTTACACCCCTCTGTCGCCTCGGACGCGCGGACGGAGTGGTGCGAGGAGTGCCCCTACCGTAACCCACTCCTAAAAAAAAAGTGTAGCCTTGTTTGCTAAGGTCACTACCCTAGCAAATTCCAATTTCTCTCTCATTATAATTCATCGCAATTGACAGATGGCGTATGGCAAATGGTATGGTGTTATGGGCTCACAAGAATAATAAAGAATATAAAAATGTTTTCCACGTGGTGACCGAGTAATAATACGGTTCATCGCACCCATTTCTTGACCGTGGGTATCCTAAAAGACGACTAAGGGATATAATATTCATATAGTCTTTATGCAAAAGAAGGAAACCTTGAAATAAAGCCCTGCTAGGCTTTGACGCTCCTCCACAGAAGGAGAGTACTTAATGGATATAGGTCTACATAGGTCAGACGGGTTGGCATGGCATTCTTTTATATAAATTTTTTGCTGCATATTATATCTTTTAAGCATCTGTTACGATACCCACGTGCAATGGGATGGTGAATTGTATTCTTTCTCGATCACCGCACAGATATATACAGATTAGGTATAGAAATTTATATAGGTCATATATAACCAGCTAATTAAAAACATGGTATCAAATAAAACAATTTTTCCTTGGATGAGATCTGGATGAAATAAAAAAAAACTGTAGTTATCAACGTACATACGTACAACACACTTCATAACTACCGAATATTATATTATTGATTTATTTATCAATATAAATTACACACAAAAATTTGTCTAATTTACTACATAAACATGAAATCCATTGTCGTAGCTAAATTAATTTCAAAGCAAAAATAACACTAGGTGTAAAATATAAAACTACATATTAATTTTAATGTGTCGTTTCTCAGCTCTGAAACATATGTATTTAGTATATGTTTTAAGCATTGGGATTCAAATTGCAAGTAGCAAGAACAGGCGGACATGTTTATTGTTTACATATTTTGTCACATAATGAGATTGGAGGAATAAGAGAAAGGTAGTTTTAAAATGCAACCTCATTAACCCACAAAACGAGCTTAACGAAGTCGCCGCGTAGCAGGCGGGCTCCGGTGACAGAAATTGAATCTCAGACGCATGCCGCCAACGTCTACTCACATTTAGTTATGCTTGCATGCCAACCCTCTACCACAAATGTAGCTGTTAATATGGATATGTATTTTACATTGATTGTGCCAGAAAAAATGTTACATCTAATAACAGGTTTCATTCTTGAATGATAAAAGTAGGTTATATTTTAATTCATTCATATATTCATCGGTTGATCGACGTCTATCACTTTAGATTTTTTTATTTGATGGACTATTATCTGACTGCACCTCGCCTAACCTGCTGATTTACCTGGCAAAGTCCTAAACTTTATGCTTGCTACTAATAACGAAAAAATCAAACTACGCTTAAACCTTTGGCATCATAAAATATACCCAACGAAAATCTCACGATCAACCTCAGCAACCTCATGTTTATTAATATGAATGTAAAGTATTTTTGTGATTGCCAAATAGTTGATCTACCTCTAGATTTATGTAGTTATCTATACAGCGATACGATAACAATACTTTGGTCACTTCTCTTTCCCATGATTCTCGTAATTAAGGAATCTTTATTGTTTTTTCGTTATATTGATTAGTAAACTATTATTTCAAAAAGAAAACCTCGAAATGATAGCCAACATGATGGTTATTAGGGGCTAATCACATGGAATTAAATATTCCTAATTGTGAATGCAATTTCAAATCATCAATGTAAGAGGTACCTACATACTACAAGAAAAATTTTGTGACGAACATCGTAGTTTTCTGTGTAGTGACCGTGTAAGAAATACAATTCAGCACTGTAGTATAATACGACCTAGGGATATAATATGCATCTAAAGCAAGAAAAGGAAATTATAAATTAATAAATTAAGACTACAGATTTAACTTTTATTGCAATGCCCGATTGGGTCAGCTGTTGATACCAAAATTTTGTAAACATGCATGTAAAACACGGTTTCTACAATAAATATGTCTTTGAAAACTTGAAATAAAACTTTATACCAATATACCAGCATGATATAGTAGGTCAATTTCCCTCTTATTGGGAAAGAGGCTCAAGCTCAATAGTGGGAAGTATATGAGCTGATACGACTAGAAAATTCTGGAAATTTCACTCGCGTAGTTCCCGTTTCCGTAGATAAAGTATAAAGTTATACGCTCATATAGTCCATGGTTGAAGGAATTTTCAAAATAGATTTAGTGGTTTAGGCGTGAAAGCGTAACAAACATTAGCCAGGATGTGTGAAATTCTTAATGTTATATACTAATATCAAGGTATCATTATCGCCATTTATTAGAAATCTACATCACTTCGTTTACTTTAAACGTAGCTTCATTTAAAATTAAAATCAGAAGTTTCTTAAGATATTCTCTTTAATTTATTAAATATAATTTAAAATAAATTACCCAATTCATTTTATGAATGTACCGTTAAACTCGTTACTTCCTGAAAATTGCTTTTTATCGTTAAAAGTTGACAAAGAGTGATCGTTACTTGGTTTACTGTTAATAAAAAGCATACTTTTTGTACTCGTTTTGGTAGGTACCAATAGTGAATCTAAAAAAATGTAAACAAACTTGTCTAACTTTAAACATTCAGCGTATTGTATACGAAATGCTAGTAGTATTATTCGTTATTTAATGTTTTTTTCGTGACAACGGAACGTTTTCTGTACATTTAGACGTCATTCAACCAATTCACTTCAAAATTTGTTCTGTAAATCATCATCATTCAATTGTAAATCATCATGCCTTCTGTACGTTCAGGCGTTATTCAACCTGAAGGTAAGGTGTATTCACTTTAAAATTTGTTCTGTAAATCATCAGCCTTTCACCATCCACGGCTGGACATAGGCCTCCCTCATGTTTCAGTAAATCAAATGGGAGGATAGTGGCCACGTAATCACCCCACTCAGTACACCGATTGGTGGTCACACTAATTTTTTACACATTTCCCAGGAGAGAATTGCTACTCATTCTCCTGGTCAAACCCTTAGCCAATTTTCACAACTCCCACAGGCAAGCAAAGGTGACGATAATTGTTTTCATAGTCCTTCGATACAAGGGAAATACACTCCCTAAATTCTTTGTAAAAGTAACCGTAAGGAATTATGTTAATCATCTCAGCTCATATACGTCCCACTGCTGGGCGCGAGGCTCCTCCACAATAGGAGAGAAATTGGCCTTTCTATACCATGCTGGTCAGACAGGTTGGTATACAGTTTTGTTTCGAGTTTTCCTTCTCTTGCCTAGATGTTATATGTGTATTATATCTCTTAGTCGTCTTTTACGACATGCACGGGCAAGAGGAGGGGTGAATTATATTGTTATGCTGTCACCACACGGAAATGTTAATATGAAAATTATATTACTGCAGAGATTAAATTGTAGTATTTCTCTAAGCCTCTCATAGTGAGCCTTAAGTTTATGTCTTATCTAAACTGAAGGCTCACCTCCTCTGATATTCAAACTATACTGAAAAAGATAGTCTTATATTTTTCTGCAAGTTTTATTAAAGAGCACCTTAATAACAACAACTGGAATTGTGATCCGCATGTGATAATAGTCTTGTCCTTGTATGAAAAGTTAAACCTTAGAACTGAATAAGCGAGAAAATTCTATCGCTGAGAATATTTGCCAGGTCCTGTCATTTTACCTCTCAAAAACAGAAATATGTAAGAAATCCGTGACAGACATTCGTGTGGTGACGGAGTACGAATACAAATCACCACTCCTTATCTTGCCTGTGGATGTCGTAAAATACGACTAAGGGATATAACACGCATATAATATCTATGCAAGAGAAGGAACACTCGAAATTAAACCCTATACCAACCTGTCTGACCAGCATGGTATAGTAAGGTCAATTTCCTTCCTATTTTGGAGGAGGCTCGAGCCCAACAGTGGGACTTATGTGAGCTGAAATGAATGAATAAATGAATGACATACATTTTGTCATTCGCAAACCTCTATAATTGAGATTGCGAGTTACCTGTACCTCTATAAGCGACAATTAACGTGTTTAACATTTGCTATTTATGACCTGATCTTAAATTTTCGGGATTTTTTGATTCAAAGGACCAAATATACATCGCTTACTAATTACTTGTAGTTTGAGAAATTATTGTATTCAAAAAATGTATTTTGTTTGTATTTGCGTACATGTTTGCAGTATTTTATATAGACCTCTATAAAAGAGACATAACTCTGTAAACTAGAAGTTCTGGTTAGTAAGAAACCTCTGTTAAAAAAAAAACCTCGGTTAAAAAGAAAAAAGTTATGGCGGTCCCTTGAGTTCTCATTTAGTCAGTTACGACTACAGGGTTTTTTATAATACCACTAGGTAATGCTAGTAATTAAGTACTAATACAGTACTTATTTAGTAGCATTACCAGGAAGCTGGTCTGTAGGTAATACAAATAATTACATTTATAGGTATTTATGTTTTCAAATCTTTTTCTAAATGGTAAACAAAGATGTAAATAAACCCACATTTCTACACATAGATTGTAAAATCACGTAATACTAGGTGAACGTATATTGTTACTAGGTTCCACTTCTGAATACCGAGCCGTCTGTTAGGATTTTTTTAAAAACCCAATATTTTTTCTTACTTGACTAGGATCGGGCGATCACAGTAGTATATTTATGCATCTAATCAACAAGCAATCGAAATAATACAATTATGTATAATAAATTATAGTACAACATTAAGTAAACATGACCCAGAGCAGCATGTCCTCGATGATAAACCAGACACAATTACCGTGATCGTCCTGCCCTTGTGCCTGTTGTCGTCGCGTGCTGTCCATCAGAGTACTCAATTACCGACTAAGGTTAAAACTACACATACATGCTCTATGAAAACGTATAGAAATAGATTTTATGTGTACATAATAATTATATAATTATAGTTGGATATCTATGGCTAGCTAATTTGCTACAAATATAATAACCAACTACTTTTATAAAATTTAAAAAATATATTTGCTTAAATATTATATTGCTTATATTTGCTTAAAGTTTATATATTTTGAATTGCATTTATTCTAATGAATCTGATGATTAATATAGTCTAAGTTTCACCGTCAGTAATATTTTAGTTATAGGTTAAAAACTAAGAACTACGGCTGGTATATAACAAAAGCTTTTCCTTTGTAAGTACTTGGTATACAAATGGTTCAAAGACTAATATGCAATTTATGTTCAAAGATAATACCTATAATAAAAAATAAGTTCAAAGACTTATATCCATCTATGAAAAAACGCATTCTAGAAATTATAATATAATATTCAAGAAAACGGTGTTTACAGCCAGTCGTTATTTGTAAAAATATAAAAAAATAATTTAGAAGTTATGACGAAACAGATGAACATTCATACGTACCTCGCTGTCAAACTTCCTGCGTAGTCGGTTAAAATAAAAATTGTAGAGATATGATTACATATACAATATTTAATTCCTTCTAATATTTTAAAACAAATTCAATATCATTAATACTAAATTAATGGATATATCGATCACCATAAATAACTTCTCAAAAAGAAAGCGTGCCGATTGTTCCCAATTCTCGAAAAATAAAACGCTCTTTAGCTAATTATATATTACTACCGGCATTGGTCAGTAAATCAGTGGAAGTCAGCTGGTCAGTGGACTGGTATGGCGCGTGCCGAAGCCCCACGACGCAGGGCTTCGCGTGACGTCAGCGCATCTGCCGGACAGATGGCGCCGCGCCCTTCTCTAGATAATATCACACCGCAGCATATAACACGCACGCACCAATACTTTAAAGCAAATCAAAATCTAGTAAACAACATTCACATATAGAACATTTTCTATAAGATATTCAATAGAATTTCAGGTTTATTATCTCAATATTTATAGCCTACGAGGCGCCTATTGTAACGTGAAGAATACTTCATGTTACAATATTAATTACATGATACATATGATTACATGTTACATTGCTCGTGAGTGTCGTAAAAGACGACTAAGAGCATTACGTAGACCTAGGCCAAATCCATCTGATGTCGTATGGTCAATAATTGCATTCTCAAGGAGGGTCGAGGTCA
The DNA here is from genome assembly GCA_032191425.1 of Lymantria dispar. Taxonomy (NCBI): domain Eukaryota; kingdom Metazoa; phylum Arthropoda; class Insecta; order Lepidoptera; family Erebidae; genus Lymantria; species Lymantria dispar. The sequence continues at coordinate 16,371,439 of CM063446.1, read as the reverse complement.
GACGGGCGGCCGTTCATAAAACTATTGTCAATAACTTTTGCAACGTGTACTATGAAAAAAGAGTACTTACTGGAGTACTTAAAAAAAGAGTACAAAGTATAAAAAAGAGTACTTAATTAGAATAAGAATAAGGTCGATGAGGATGATCATCATTAAAATACTAGCACAAACTAATATATATTTTTTTAATAAATTTATTGATGTAAACTTAAATTGTGTTGTAAAAATAAAAGCCCTTTTTTTAATAATTTCATATTCTAATAATTTAAAATTGTATTGATGCAAGTATTTTTTCATATTCTAATCATTTAAAAACAAATTGATGCACATATATCTTTTGTTAATATTTTAATACATTATTGCAGTTTGGAATTCGCATTATCATAAGTAGCTTTTTTCGTATGAACTTAGTAAAATATTAGAACTAAGAAAATATTTTATATCCGTTCAGATTCCTTATTTGGTTTACGGCTGGCTTGTGATAGAAACCTATGATCGTAATTTCAATCCTTAAGTAGTTTATGACGTATATTTATCTCCTATACATTCCGTGTATCGTTGGAGTAAGAATACAATTCAACACCCTCTTCTTGCCCGTGGGTGTCATAAAAGACGACTAAGGGATTGCATATGCAGATAACGTATGTGCAAGAGAAGGAAAGCTCGAAATGAAACCCTATGCCAATTCGCTTGCCCACCAACCATAGCCCACCCAAAAAAAAAAAAAAAAAAAATGCCAATTCGCTTGGCCCCACACTAGTCATATAGTAGGTTAATTGCTCTCCCATTGTGGGGAGAGGATCGAGCCCAGCAATGGGACGTATATGAGCTGTAATGATGATGATATTTGTACAAATCATATTAATTTTAATATCATCAAAATATTACTTCTGAAATACTAAAGACTACTACAGATTTTCTTATACTGCAATTCTAATCAGTCAATCATATACAAAATGTATTTGCTCTTTAATAAATAGTAAGTATTCTATGGGTAATGCTTCACACAACCCCATTGTTTATACAACCGAATAATACAATAATTACGATGGCATCATCGTAACAATAATTATAAGTGATTTGGCGCTATAGGGAAGCCAATTGCCATATGCTGCAACACGCCATACACATCACTATTGTTTATATGTCATTTTAATAAAGTATAATTTTAATAAAGTAACATTTTAATTTTTATAATTTAGCTTTAGTTATTCTGTTATCTTATAATTTCTCACACTTTTAATAGATACCATAAGAAATATTTACTGTTGGATTTTAATGTTTGTCTTTTAATTTTTAGTCGCAAATAACAATGAGAGACGAATCTATTACCATCCGCATGGTGTAACGATGCTTCTTAAATTCTTCTTTTTTACAGCTTATTCACGCCCCACTGTGGAACATCTGAGATAGAATAAACAAGAAATACAATCTTCAAAATAAAATTAACAAAATTTTAAAATAAAATATGTCAATAAATGTTTTAGTCATAGCTATAGGCCCGCGGATATACTTTTCCTTTGTGACATTGAAAACATTAAATTAGCTGATTTCCGCATTTAACTGACAGAGTTGAGTAATGTTATTTAATTAATTATTAATATAAATTTATCGTGCGAAATTAAATTCGGACTATTATCAAACCTTTAACATAAAAAAAAACCTAGGAGATACATAGTTCAGGATCCATTTATAATAGTTATGCATTTAGATTTTCTTTTGTTTATCAATATTTAAATACATACGTTTAATTAAATGATTAAATAGCGTTTTATATTCCTATATGTAAATTAATCTAAATCCTATAAAATTAAGAAATTCGAGTAAGTTTTTTACATACGAAATATGAGTAAGGTTTTTCCATTTCATGACGACACAATTACAAATTATTACGTTTGGGCGTCTTCTAACACAGGTTTTTATTTAACACAATTTGCAATATAAAATTTTACATACAAAAAAATATTTTTATTTTTATTAGCCTAAATTTTAAAGGAATAATAAAAATAAAATGTTATTTAATTCTATCCATCAATATCCACTTCTGAAGATACACAACTGTATATTGCAGTAAACTTATAAATCATATTATATTAAAAGCCTATGATTTAGTTTTTGCAGAACTATAAGGAAATCGTATCTAGTCTAAATTGGTCACGTATTTAATCAAATGACTACTGGAACAGTCGTATCCTTGAACGGTTTTTCTTTGTTGGATGTTACTAGTTCCTCGTAATTACAAATACAAATAAAATCTATAGTATAGTCTGTGGAACATTACTGCGTATTACATGATAGTCTTTCCATAACAATATGTACTCGTAGATTTAACTTTGTTTCCAAGAATTGATAATTTGTTGAGCGCCATAATTGGTTAATTTAATAGAAAATTAGACGTAATACGTGATAACTGTATAATTGTTCTATTTTACTAGGGCAAGAGATATGTACATCGATATGAATATTGTAATAGTTCTCTTTTAACAGAGGCTATTTATTTATTCTTTCACAGTTATCACGCTTGATAGATGGGTCTACAGTCTCAACTTTAACCAATACATTGTAGTCTTATTATTACTAAAAGACTTGAGATCTAAACGAGTGCCAAGTTTAGTAGATAATCTTATTAAACTTTATTTGTTAGAAGAACGTATAACATTCTTAGGTAAACTTAAAACACAATTTCTTGTTTATTTTGCTACTGCCAAATTATATTTATTTATAAATAATTATTTACGAAAAGCAAATCCCGGCGGGTTACAATTCCGGGTACCATACCCACCGACGTCGCCTTTACGCGGTCAGCCTTTCTATGAGTGATGGACAGTGGCTGTACCTTAAGTGCGCTCGTGCGCTGAACCACCAAATCCAAAGATTTGAAAATTACAAAATGTTACTTCATCTTTATTTTTATTTATTCTTTATATTAATATTTATTCTTTGAACTTACAAAAACATATAACAAATAAAATTTCAAATTATTACGTAACAATTTAAGCGCTTTGCTAAACTATTAAAAATTATTTTCGCTGTAAAAAAAATCTCGTGCGCTTAGGAGAGGGCACGAGGACTGCCCATACAACTTGTATTAGTTATGAGTTAAAACGCCTGGCGCGTGAGACAGAAGATAGTTCATAGAAATTTATTGAAAAAGGAGTTTGATCCCGTGATGATTTGATGATGATTTGATCCCGATTCGTTGATGACGTCTCGTTAATTACAGTAAGTAGGTATATTTTCGATGTACTCGTATCTGTGACGCGTTAAATACGGTTTGTTTACATTGTTTTTTTTTTTATTTTGGTCTTAGTTCTATTTTATACTGCGTATACAGTGTGTGGTGTGAGTGAAAATGAGCATAGATATAAAGTTGATAGAAATTGGCAGGACTTAGTGAGCAAGTAAAGTGCACCACCACTTTGATGACCCACCAGCCGCCACTGGTGATGGACTAATCTGCGACCGTCTAGCCACGATCTCGACTAGGAATGTTTATTCTAATCCTGGGTGAGATTAGTATTTTTCAATTTTTTATTTATAACGCTTTTTTTTATTATGGGTGGGCTATGGTAAGCGCACACGCGGTCCATTCGACGAAAGGACGGCGCGCGGGCCCATAACCCACTCGTACCCACGTCACTTTCGTCGTTGGGCCGACCACCGGAGCAGGGTGACTTGTATGTTTATAACGCTGCCCGCATTGCAAGTATTTATAGGTTTTCCTCTAAAGAAAAATATAATTTCTTAAGTTGGTAATTTACTTTACTACCTTTAATTAGTAAGGGCAAATCTATACTATCCCTGATGTATAAAAAAATATCAACAATCATAAAAAATATTTTATTACTAGGTCTATTGAAATCAGTCATTTTATAACAATCTTAAGCAGGTATGATTGACACTTCGCATAATAAAGACAAATAGGCTTTGTCCTCTCCCGTCGCAAATGAACTGTGTGGTTGCAGCATAAACCCTTATATACGACGGGAGACAAGTAAAGGAAAAACTCACAAATATTGTGCTAATATTTTTTTAAGAGCCGGCTTAGTTAATAGACATTTAAAGAGGTCGCGGCATGCTCTTGCCTGAATATCATTTTATAAATACTTAGTAGAGAATTTCGTAAACGAATATCTTTTCAGCCATTCAAACATTATTGATTTATATGATAATTTAGAAAGCAAAACATTTTTGTCTGATTAATTATTAGATAGGTTTATCAGTTTTTAATCATGAATCATAATGTTAGTCTTACGCAATAAACTATATTCTTTCAAATAGTTCCTTTACTATTTTTTTATTAACATTTTTTACTATCTTAATGTCAGCAATCTAAGTAATTATAGTTGGATGGCGAGATCTTCGTGCCATTTCACCCTTTAAAGATTTTCTTTTTAGAAATCCATATGCATATAGCGACACTACTAATTGTGTCTCTGTCAGCCTGTAAATTAAATTAGAAATTAGGACTAGAATTTTCCCTCTCTTATCCGCTTGTATATTACTTTAGGGCAGCACGTAACAGACCAGCGCCTTTTATTTAAACCAAGCTATCGTAAGCGTTATATAAATCCTTGTGGCACATGGGACTATACAATAAAACATTTCGTCATCTTTTTTTTTACAAAAGACAACGCCCTTAGCTAAGGAAATAATTCTTGGATTTCGGGGGACTTTACAAACATATAATCAACAGACACAAATTACAGCCAGACTCAGAACAACAATTTGTGCATCGCAGAAAGTATTGACCTGCGTGAGGTTCGAACCCGCGACACTCGCACGGTAGGTTGGTATCCTATTAAGCCATCTGTGCAGTCAATCATTCAATTCATTATCTTCGCAATTCATCTTCGTCCCACTGCTGCGTCCACCTAGTGGGGGGCGTCCTACACTACGTCATCCGATACGTGGTCGCCACTCCAGAACCTTTCTTCCCCAGCGGTTGTCGGTTGGTCGAGCGATGTGGCGTGCCCATTGCCACTTCAGCGTGCTAACTGTTCGTGCTATGTCGGTTACACCCGTTTTCCTTCGGATTTTCGTATTCCGGATTCTATCTCGCAGAGAAATCCCGAGCATAGCCCGCTTCATAGCACGCTGAGCGACTTCGAGCTTAGTTATGAGGGCTACATTTAGGGACCACGTTGCCGTGCCGTAAGTCATCACTGGTAACATACAGTGGTCGTAGACCTGTGTTTTAATGCACTGACGTATATTGGACGAGAAGAACCTCTTAAGTTTTCCAAAAGCCTACTCCATAATAGGTGTGAAATTAACTTACTATACCACTCTAGTCAGACGTGTTGGTATAGGGTTTCATTTCGTGTCTGCCATGTCTTACATAAATGTTATATACATATTATATCCACGTAAGACGACATCCACGGGTAAGATATAATGAGGGGCCTCGAGGAAGGAAAAGAAATTGTTTTATTAATAAACTTTTTAGGTTTATCTTACTTTATAATACAAACATTTTTTTCTATGCTTAACCTACCATCTATATTAATTAGCTGACCCAACAGACGCTGTTCTAATCAAAGTAAAAAAAATATATTTGAAATCTATTTCAGCGCCACCTACCAGGTCCAAATATTAATCTAAATCATTCTCAACTCCACTTGAACACACAAAAAATTTCATCAAATTCGGTCCAACAGTTTGGAGAGGAACAGAAGGAGTTCAATTACAAACAGGAACAAGAAGAATGTATAGATTATTGCCACAATCTAAACACTATTATAGCCTTTTTTTATGGGTGGGCTATGGTAAGCGCACACGCGGTCCATTCCATCTGGGGCGACGAAAGGACGGCGCGCGAGCCCATAACCCACCCATACCTACGTAGCATTCGTCGTTGGGCCGACTGCCAGTGCAGAGTTCCTTGTTGTCAGTGGTCGGCCCGACGGAATACCCTTTCGGGTACCCACACCTCTCGACGTCCCTGTCCCGGGACGTCGGTCGCCATCGCGCGGTTAGCCTCTCTGCGGGTGCCGGACTAAAGTCCCCGGTCAGATCACCTGCGGCCTCGGAAACACTGTTATAGCCTAATTTGATTTTTACAATAGAACAATATGAAATATTTTAACAAGATAGGGGGGTGAATTGCATTCTTACTCCGTCACCATACGGGTAATAATACATTTAATCGATGCAAATTACAAATGGGGCAGGAAAGGTTAATAATATATCATACCCTTACTCCATCACCACACTTCAAACACCTACTGTAGCTAAAAAGTAACAATAAGAGTACAACTATCCTTCTTGGCCGAAGCCGTGGGTAGTGGAGCAGCTAATGTAGTGTACCACCACTGATGAAAACCGTCTAAGTGCTATGTCCTAATGATGTGTGTCAAAACGTTGTTTAGTAGACAGATTCCGAAAAGCATAAACCGCCAGACAAGCTATGGAAGTTGAACAGGACTGAACCTTGTTCATCCTAAAGAATACTCTGCAGAGCCATTAAAATGAAAATACCAATATCCTAATATAATAATAATGTATTATCCATATAATAATAATGTATTTTCAATAGACTCAGTAAAACATATATCGGCTTACACGTGTTCATTCATCGATCCATTTGACAGACAGCCGACGCTTCCATTACTTAATTGGTACAGGTCATTTTAATCGCTTTGAGGGTAGACAATTAAATATTAAGCTCTTTAACTTATTAACTGCGGACCACTATAATTGACATAGTTTCTTAATAGAAACTATATTAAAAAATTTATAATATTAAAGATATCTGATGTTTACGCGAGCACTACACATTATAAATAAAACTACTTTTACAGATTATATCGCGTTTGTATTTGATTTATGATTGCCCGACGTTTCGAATACTTTGCAGCATTCATGGTCACGGGCGGACTAAGGTGTCTCACGTCCAACAAGTAATCGTTATTACAGACATTTATAATTATCTACCCGATACAGAAAATTTGTTATTAAATTATCTTTACAATAATACAATCTTTACAACAATAATAATAATAGCTAAAGATAATTTTATAAATCAAAAATCTTTTAGTAAGACAAAGTAAGCCGCATCTAAAATTAAAAATCAATATTAATTTAGCATCATGTCCCCTGAGTTTTCTTGCCGGATCTTTCTCAGTGTGGCCGCGTGCCGATCCGGTGGTAGTACATTAGTTTTGTTAGTTTTAAATCAACAAATTGTAACAATAATTGCTACAAATTTAATAATTAATAATTACTAGCCATTGCTGTGTGGTAGCGGCTTCGAATACTACCAACCCTTGCTTTGCTCGTGGGTGTCGTAAAAGACGACTAAGAGCCCTAGATTGACCCGGACTAACTCCATCTGGTACCATTTGGGTCAACGATTAAATTCCCAAGGAGGGTTGACGTCAGGCAGGCGGCCGGTCATAAAAGTCAATGCCGAAACTTTTTGCAATATGTCAAAACAGATGACATATTGCGTCGACCCCAAGTAATCGGGATAAGAGCAAGATGATGATGATGAATTACTAACCATAAACAATATAATTTTTTCATATAGAATCATTTTCTTCTTACACTGGCATTAAATTTATACTAAAATGTGGGTCACAATTTAATAAATTTATAACTAATTTTCTGTATCGGGTAGATAATTATAAATTTCTGTAATAACGATTACTTGTTGGACGTGAGACACCTTAGTTCGCCCGTGACCATGAATGCTGCAAAGTATTCCAAACGTCGGGCAATCATAAATCAAATACAAACGCGATATAATCTGTAAAAGTAGTTTTATTTACAATTTATAATATTGTTTATATAATTTTAGATTAATTTCAATACATACCTTTCCCTTTCTCTAATAGACCTTTAGAACAAAAATTATATGAATAACATTTCAATCTCGTGACAATCATGATGATTTTAGGGGATTGAATTTTGTGGCAGCGCACGCGCGATTACCTGCGCCTAATGCCGCCCTAGCCGAGGCCGCGGGTGACTGGAACGGGGAGTTAGGCCGTCACCCGCCGATAGGACGACCGCGCGATAAAGACCGACGTCCTCCCCGATGGGGGGCGTCCACCAACATATTGGCATTGCTTAGGTACGAAAGTGATAGAATCTTTTTAAACTGGCTAAAGAAGACCAAAGTACGAACGGTATTTCTATATTCCAATATGCTTGGGAATATAAAAATGCATACACAGTAGGTACTTTGTAGAGACTGATTGCGATAACCGACCTGATTTTTATTTTTCTGGATCATTCATTAACTAAGTAATAACCTATTAAAATTAGTATGGATACAATTGTACTTTAGCGTCAGATATTCCTGCTCAAAATAGTCCATACAGCACAACAACTCATAAAAACATGTTCCCACCATAACATAACCATAACAAGAATAAAAGAAATGCGCATGGTTTTACGTGAAAACAATACACTTTCGCACGGTTGTATCCAGGTTGATTTACTGTAGTTTATTGTTGAATCAAAGCGGAGAAGTTGGTTTGCGGTGGAGTCGTAATTGAATTTGGAGAACAATCCGTTTCCCGCGTCGCGTACGGATACATTCACAACACGCACAAAAACGCACCTGTTCACTATTTTATTAGATAAACAACGTCTAATGTATGGGCCTCGTTAGATAATAAACATTTAATGGATTTCACCTTGCAGTTAAATCACAAATTTATAGAGCTGAAGCATAATAGGATTTTGTAAAGTCTCAGATTAAGAATTAACAAAATAAGTTCTACAAAGATTTATGCCTGGAGTCCTGTACTTATTTTAAAAGAGGCTTTATGTATTGTGATGCAAACGCGAATCATAACATTATTGTTGTCTTCTAATCTTCACATTGGCCAGTTACTTTGTTAATTGCTAACTACAGCGGATTGTACTTTACTGTAGATAAACCGCAACCAAAGTTAATGTACAATACAAAAAAAAACAAACAATGCAATTGAAATCAAACCATCGTATTAGCTCAAAAGGATTTAAGCCATTGGTTCAAAGGAGATGTGTGGAAGCGCTACGTTTATCCCATTGTCAGTTTTTTCACTACTTATCAGAGACATTGCCACAATCTTCGTCAGCCTGTTATACCGTCTAATAAACGGTAACCTGGAGATCTTCTTCAAAAGTGAAGCGTGTAATTAGCGTACTATATTACACTGTTCAGATGATTGTAGGTTTTTTATATTAAACTAGCTGACCCGGCGAACTTCGAAACGACATAATTTTTCCGTAAATATATTTTCTAAATTTCCGAAAATATAGTCTCTAATGGAAGAACCATTACAGCTTTGTCGGGAAAGATTCGGTAGTTTTGGTTGCGTCATTGTTAATGATGATCGAAAGAGAATACAAATTACTTACTCATTATTGATTTCTGACAAAATTATAATTATCAAATTTTCCAACCATACTTAACTATAGACAAAATTTCGTTTAGCTGTCATTTGCATTTTATTGTTACATACCAAATGTGTTTTTTTATACTACGTTTCATAGTTACTTGTATTCTCTTTGACATTTTATGTCACGTCACACGGGAACACGATCGAATAGAATAAAAGAGTTATTGACGAAATCTTGTAAACACCATTAAAAAAGAAACAGGATAAGAAGTATCCTATGCCCGTCTCCTGGTTCTAAGCCATCTCCCCACCAATTTGCAGCCAAATCGGTATAGCTGTTCTTGAGTTATAAATAGTGTAACTAACACGACTTTTTTTTATATATATAGATTTTCATATTTTTTAGACATCTAATAGTATGAAATACTTTTATAGATATTAGATATAAAAATATAGAATATTCTTATAGTGATGTTATTCTATGTAGTAGCGGCTATGATTACTACCAACCCTTACATGGCTCATGGGTGTCGTAAAAGACAACTAAGAGCTTAATATAAAACTGGGCCCATCTCTATCTGATACCGTTTGATTAACAATTGAATTCCCAAGGGAGATTACAGTCAGATCAGACAAGTGACTGGTCATAAAACTATTAACAATAACTTTTGTCATAGGTATATACAATGAAAAAAAACGGGCAACTTAAGAGGATCTTCTCATCCAACATACCTCAGTGTCTAAAAACACAGAGGTATACGACCAGCGTGTGTTACCAGTGATGACGTAAAGCTCGAAAACGTGGCTTCTAAATCTAGGTCTTATAACCAAGCTCAAAGTCACTCAGCGCGCTATGCAGCGAGCTACGAGTAAGCTCGGGATTTCATTGCGAGATAGAATCCGAAATACAGAAATCCGTAGAAGAATGACTACAGTTGTTCTATAGATGGTCGTCAATTACAATCGACATAGCACGAAGAGTTAGCACTCTAAAGTGGCAATAGGCAGCCCACATTACTCAACGGACTATCAACCGAGGACGAAAGGTCCTCCAATGGCGACTACGTATAGTACAACGCACTGTAGGACGAAACTAGGTAGACTGACGAACTGGAGAAAGTTGCTCAACGTTGTTGGATACAGGCGGTACAAGACTACACTACATGTGGAATAAAAAACATCGACATATCGATACATCGATGTTCGAACAAACAAAAAAACTTCTACCTAATTTCTAACTAATGAAATGTTTCGATATATCGATTTTTTGTTCGTTCAATTCTAAGAGTAATAACTTATAATCAATTTTATGCAAGAGTGTTTTTTACATGAAGCACAACATTTGCGTGATGAGCTTTTTTTAAGTTATTTAGAATCAGAATAATTAAACTGTCACGCAGGCTGCTAAATGTACTATACATTTAAAAAAAATCGATGTAAAAACATCATATAAAATAACATCGATACATCCATGTTTTATTGATATATCAATGTTTCAAAAACATCGATGTATCGTTGCATCCCTACACTGGATCACTCTCTGTGGCGAAGCATGATGGAGGCCTACGTTCAGCAATGGAAAGCGATAGGCTGAATGATAATGATGATGATGCTATGAAAAAAGACTATATATTGAGTCGACCCCAATTAATTAGGAGAAGAGCAGGCCGATGATGATATCTATAATATTAACTTACAATATATTTTAATTTTTCTTAAACACCCAACAGGTTTCAAATTTAATTTGACCCAGACCAACCCAAATGGAGTTGGTCCGGGTCAATCTAAGAGCCCTAGATTGACCCGGACCAACTCCATTTGGGTCAACGATTACATTCCCAAGGAGGGTTGACGTCAGGCAGGCGGCCGGTCATAAAAGTCATTGCCGAAACTTTTTGCAATATGTCAAAACAGATGACATATTGCGTCGACCCCAAGTGATTGGGATAAGAGCAAGATGATGATGATGATGATGATGAGGTTTCAAATTTAATAATACTTATTTTTAATATTATATATCATTAATACTTTCACAATTACCCAGTAATACCTATCCACCTCTGAGTGTTCGGTCCTAAAGTAAATTAGTTTTCCGTAAAAAAATACGTAAATAGTTCCTTTTCCTGATGGAGTAAGAATACAATTGGGTCAGAAAAGACGACTAAAATTAATACGCAGATAACATCTATACACAAGAACGAACACTCGAAATACCTAATCCAACCCATCTAATCAGCATGGTGTAGCAAATCAATTCTCTTCCTATCATGAAGGAGACTCGAAGTCAGCAGCAAGATATTTAATGATTTCTGATGAATGAATGAAAAAACACAAAAATTTCAATAGAGAGGATGGCTGGGTGTTACCATCAAGCGGGGATCCTGTTATAAATATTATTAAAAACAAATCCAAAAAGACCACCACAAGACTGCAAGACACCGTGAGCTCATATTGTATAGATTTGACCCACAATAATAACAACTAAAGATAATTTTATAAATTAAAACCTTTTAGTAACATAAAGTAAGCCGCCTTCAAAATTAACTTTAATTTAGCATCATGTTACCTGAGTTTTCTTGCCGGATCTTTCTCAGTGTGACCGTGTTCCGATCCGGTGGTAGTATACTAGATTATTAGTTAGTTTTTAAATATAATTACTATTAATTTTAATGTTTAATTATTACTAACCATAAACAATATAATTTTTTCATATAGAATCATTTTCTTCTTACACTGGCAATAAATTTTGTATCAAAATGTGGGTCAATATTTAATAACTAATTTCTGTATCGGGTAGATAATTATAAATTTTCTGCAGTAACAATGACTTGTTGGACGTGAGACATCTTAGTCCACCCGTGACCATGAACGCTGTAAAGTGTTCGAAATGTCGGGTAAACAAAAATCAAATACAAACGCGATAAAATCCGTAAAGTAGTTTTATTTAAAAAGCAAGATATTTATCAACCTTATTAATAAAAGTGCAAAAATATTTTTTTTATATTTACCACAGACATTACTGTTTTAATTCTTTCTGATTATATCTACCTCTTCAATTACATTTTCGAAAGTTGAATCGTTCGTTCGTTTCGGCTCATATACTTCCCACTGCCTCAAATTGATCAGCATGGTATAGTACCAAGATGATCAGACTTGTTGGTATAGGGTTTTGTTTCAAGTTTTCCTTCTCTTGATATATGCATAATATATCTCTTAGTCGTCTTTTATGACACTCAAAGGCAAAAGAGAGGGTGGTGAATTATATTCTCACTCCGTTACCACACGGCTTAAAAATAAAAAAAGTTGAATAAGTTAAATAACCTGATAATATTATTACTTTTTTTAATGACTTCTGAAGTTTACGCTAGTTAAAATAAAACTGTTGTTATTGATACTACTACTACGCACATTTAAAATAAAACGTTCTTTATGGCTTTATTGCGTTTATACCTACTTGATTTATCAGTGTGATGACGCAGAATACAATTTATCACTCCATATCTTGCCCGTGAATGGCGTAAAAGACAACTAAGGGATATAATATGGATATAATAAATATAAGAATAGAATAATAGAAATAAACCCTCAAATCAATCCGGCTGACCAGCGTGGTGTTGTAAGTCAATTTCCCTCCTATTTTGCAGGAGACTCGAGCACAGCAGTGTATGAGCCGAGATGATAATGATTTGATTTCTAATCTTCCAACGTTTCGGAGACATTTCAGCGTTCATGGCCACGGAAGAACTAAAGTGTCTCATGTCCGAAAGTCATCGTTATTATGGAAAATCTACTCAACAGCAGTTGGTTATTACAGTTTGACCCATATTTTAATATAAATTTATTGTTTTTGTTTATGTGTATTAGTGGTAGGACCAGGTAAGTCTTTTGTTTATCAGTGGTTGGACCACACTGTTGACAGTTGTCTGTCTACAGCCGCGGGCCAGTCCGTTCGTTGTAGTACCACACTCTCGCAGAAATTCGACGTCTGAGTAGTAGCAATTTGTTATTGTGCTTCGTTCGGTGAGCGAGAGAGCCAGAAGCCCAACTTTCTGAGGGTGTTTGCATGTGGTGAATTTTGGTGATGAATTTAGTAACACCGAACCTCATTGCACGCATGCACACTCCCTTCACTTTCTTCACGGTAGACAGCGACCTAGCAAAGGTCCATGAACGGCAGCTACACTTACCATCAGGTGTACTGTTTGCTCGTTTGGCACCGTTTGCAATGAAAAAAAAACAAAGAAAAAAACATATGAATCGTTTTTGGTCAGTTAATATTAAGCATAGGTCGTAATATAAATTCACAATTATTATATGACAGTATTCCGCAAGAAAAATCAGAGGTCCTAATAATAACCTTGACTTTTAAAAGCAAGCCGTCTTTTTCTTATTAAAAAACTTATAAAATAATTTCAACTATTTTTGTGGGTCAAATCTATACAAAATATGATCACAGTGTGCAGTCTTGTAGCGGTGTTCCTAGATTTCTTTCTAATTAGGCTAAGAAGATTATCCCATAGTCGCCCAGGAGATCTCCTCTATTAAAATGTTGGTGTTTTTTAATTTCAATAATCTCGCGAAACATTCTAGGCAAATATTGGTGTACTTTTGGGAGGATTCAGGTTAGGTTCGTTCATTATTTAGGTTCATCAAACCTAATATAATGGTCCAGATTGTACTCAATGATTGTGGGCGGGGTCCCTGACTGTGGGCGGGGTCCCTGACCGTCCGGCTGAGGGCCCTCTTGAGGCGACCACAAAGGGTCATGGCGGTCAGGGCCATACGCGGTTACCGCACGGTGTTGACGGAGGCAGCGTGCCTCCTGGCCGGAACTCCCCCTAGGGACCTGGAGGCGGAGATGCTCGCCGACATTTATCGGCGGGTGTCGGAGACGCGCGCCCGCGGCGGCATGGTCCCCCTGCAGGAGATCACCGCCTGGCGGGTAGACGCCCGCTGAGGAGTCATTGCTCGTTGGGTAGTCCGGCTGGAGAGTCCTCGGTACGGTGTCAGGACCGTCGAGGCCTTCCGGCCGGTGCTGATGGAGTGGTTGGAGCGGACGCACGGGGTGCTTTCCTTCCGACTGGTGCAGGTGTTTACGGGGCACGGGTGTTTTGGGAAGTGCACCTGATACCTGCACAAGATTGTCAGGAGGGAGAGCACACCGTCCTGCCACCACTGCAGTTGCGACGAGGACACGGCGCAGCACACGCTCGAGGAGTGTACTGTATGGGAGGGGGAGCGCCGTGAACTCGTCGCGATTATCGGTGCCGACCTTGCGCTGCCGACCATCGCCAGGGAGATGCTCAACAGCGTCAGGAACTGGGACGCGGTCGCCGCCTTCTGTGAGGCCGTAATCTCCGTGTGCGAGTAGAGCTTCTATCGGCGACACGTTCCGCCGCCGGCGACTCGGGCGGTGCAGGCGCTAGTATCTGCGCCTAATACCGCCCTAGCCGAGGCCACGGGTGATTGGACCGGGGAATTATCCGTCACCCGCAGTGTGGCTAACCGCGCGACGGCGACCGACGTCCCAGGATGTCGAGAGGTGAGGTTACCCGAAAGGGTATTCCGTTGGGCCGACCACTGACGACAAGTCACATCTGCTCCGGTGGTCGCCCCAACAACGAGGTGACATGGGTATGGGTGGGCTATGGGCCCGCGCGCCGTCCATTCATCGCCCCGGACGGACAGGACCGCGCGTGCGCTTACCATAGCCCACCCATAAAAAAAAAAGAAAAAGAAGACTGTGCTCAATGATAGGGACAAGCACACTATACTTGTATGACGCACCTAGCACCTAGTATGACGGCGCGACTATAAACGCTGAAAAGTGTTCAATATGCAGGAAAATTAGATATATTTAATATTTAATTTTCACAAATTCATAAAAATCAGTAACAATATATGCAAACTAGCAGCGCCCTGCGATTTTACCCGCATAGTTCGCCTTCCCGTGGGAATATCGAGATAAATTATAGCCTATATTTTATTCGGATATGTAAGCTATATTATTGCGAAGTTTCATCAAAATCCATTCAGTGGTTATTGCGTGAAAAAGCAACAAACATCTTCACATCCTCACAAATATACTCACAAACTTTCGCGTTTATAATATTAGTAGGATATTTCAATTTTTTTTATTACTACTACGTTAAAAGTCTACAAAATGTGGTTTATAGATGATAGGAAGGTAAAACCTTCTCTACCCATTTATCGATCTAACGACCTCCACTCTTTGAAATAGTTCTCTCATCTATAGTGAAACGTCATTATGGCCGCACTTAGCTGGTGAATTGGCGATTGCAATATTATGAGTTGTCCAGGGGAAAGTTACTGCACAAGTTGTTGCTCGCTCCTATGACGCTTCCTTACCAGTAATGGTCGCCGACATCCGTTAACTTAACCCGTATAAACATTATACGGAGAAAAGCAAAAACGAGCGATTATTTAACTAAAATTATATTCGTTTTTGTAAAATTATATTGAATTTATGCTTGTTTACGCTGGTATGGATTCGAGAAGGAATGTGCAATAATGCATTTAAATTGGACAATTAAATATTTTTTTACGAAATTATGAACTTTTGCCAATCTTGTTCATTTGATGATTAGATCATCCGATACAAAAATTTTTACATCCCCTAAAATGCATCGAAGCATATAACGGCTGGTTGTCTAGAAAATAATGATTTTCAAAATTCAGAAATACATCAACTAAATTATAGTTATCAATGAACCATTTAACCCGCCTCTCAACTTAAACCAAAAAACAAATAATCTTTACCTGAACCTTGAACGCAGTAAAAAGTGACTCTATTAGGCTATGCAATTCCTAAAGCAGTCCAAACTGGGGTCAGTAAGGTAACGAGAGTTTCATATTTGACTTTTCGTTTACCTATCAATATCAGCGTCCTTGTCAAAACTGGGACACGTGACTACTTTTTAACCACGAGAAAAAACAATAAAGCAATCTCTCACAAGTATCGTTTTCACCCGACAATAGGGTACCCCGCGTGATAATTGAACGAGAGGGTCTGACCGACCCCAGACTCACATTAGTGTTACATTTGATTCGCATGTCACAAACACAATAGTGTAATTGTTTTGTATTTTCTGCGAGAATCTGTGACGTGTCACTTGGAGAAAGCTCTATTTTTACACTTTTTGCTCATATATGTGAATTACGTGGTTTAAGTTTGTTGAGTATTATATTACAGACATTGTCTACAAAACAGTACCCATGTTATAGCGTAGCGAATATAAAGTTCTATATATTTAAATTAATACAAGAGAGAAAATTGTAAACATGAAATTAAATATGAATTTTATTCGATGTGCTTAATTATTTTAATCATAATTTGTATTCATGTTTCAAGATTTTAAACTGCATTACAGAGTTATTAAATACAACTTGTATTTAAAAAAGATGATTTTCAAAATAACTTCGCATGCATGGCGTATGTACTAAATTAAGTATTTCTGCACTGAAAACGGAAAGGGGTTTCCGTCTATGTAACTATTAACAACGAACAAGTCAAGAACAATAAACTATTAACAATAAAAGTCGAGAACAATCGTTTGCGTTACATATTCTAGAAAAACATACACCATTTTTAAATTACCAAAACATAATTTTTATATCCACTCCATGGATATCACTTGTTGCAATATATTGCTCATATACGTATAAGTGTCATTATAATAGGACATTGTATGCTCGTTCAGCGTGGCGGTGCCCGCCATGATGTCATTACCAGTCTGGCAGCCTGGACAGAGAGACGAAAGATTCGAACTATGGGAGCCCTCCAGGCGGTGCTGGTGGAATGAATGAATACGTTCTTGGCGATAGATGTAGATTTGTAGGGTCTCAAGGAGGGAGACCACTCTGTCCTGTCATACAATGAAAGTATGTTTTGACCTATACAAGACCGCCACAAATCACATTAATGATGAGTTAGGATTTGTGAGGCAACTTGCGAAGGGAGCTGCTGAAGCAGGAGTACGCTCTGCCGCCATTGTGAGGCGCGGCGCAGACTTAGCACTTACCCTCGATGCAGGCCTAGGTCAAGTTCACGGATGGTTGGCTCCGGCATTAATTTTAACTTTTTCCAGAGAGAAATCGAGCATATTAATATTAGTTAGAAATACATTCTAGCACAAATTTTTTATAAGTTAAAAAATTACGTAATTGAAATGAAAGACTAGGAGTGTTTATTGATCATTGTCATAAAACATGGAGCCCACAAACGGATCTCTCAGCGGGTAGGCACAGTTTGTATTTGCTCTCTCGCAGAGGGGGTCATTACTAAACTTCATTACACTTTTTGTGCCAAGTGTTTTGGTGGTATAACAAGGGTGAAAACGACCCTGCAAAACGAATGACATGCTCTCGCTGTTTTTTATTGTTTGTGAAAGCAGTGTTTATACTAAACTAACTTGTATCTTTGTGTTTTTTTCTATAGTCTTACATCTTTTGAGCGCAATCGGCAAACAGAAGTGAATATACACTTTTTTTTTCTAAAATAGTAGGCAGTCTTTAGAGCTTTATCTTGCTATTGCGAATATCCTGAGAATCTCAACGTAAAACTATAACATTTCTAGAAAATATGTAACGTTTTTTTCTCAACCTCGTACCATAACCCTTTCCTCTTTCTCCACCATCTATGTGTGAAATATCAGCGCGTACAATTTTCAAGCAGGGAATTTGTCGTGTTTATACAGTTATAGTTTCCGCGTGATGACGGAGTAAGAATACAATTCACCACCCCCTATCTTGTCATTGGATGCCATCAATGACGACTATGAGATCGAATATGCAGATAACAGCTACGCAAGAGCAGGAAAATTTGAAAATAAATCCTATACCAACACGTCTGACCAGGGTGGTATTGTAGGTCAATGTCTCTCCTATTGTAGAGGAGGGCCGAACCCAAAAGTCGAACGTCTATGGGCTGAAGTGATGATGATGATACAATTATCTCTATTCTTGTGGTACAACAGTTTTTAAGACTTTTTATTATAAAAACTAAATATTTTAAATGAAACTATTTTACGGCTATTATCGCGTTTGATTTTTGCTGTGTGGTAGCGGCTTCGAATACTACCAAACCTTGCTTTGCTCGTGGGTGTCGTAAAAGACGACTAAGAGCCCTAGATTGACCCGGACCAACTCCATCTGGTACCATTTGGGTCAGCGATTACATTCTCAATGAGGGTTGACGTCAGGCAGGCGGCCGGTCATAAAAGTCATTGCCGAAACTTTTTGCAATATGTCAAAACAGATGACATATTGCGTCGACCCCAAGTAATTGGGATAGGAGCAAGATGATGATGATGATATTGCGTTTGATTTTCAATTGACCGACGTCTCGTACACTTTACAGTGTTCATGGTCACGGGCGATCTAAGATGTCTCACGTCCAACAGTCACTCGTTATTACATTGATCTATATCTACCCGCTACAGAATTAGTTATTAAATTCTGACCCAAATGATAAAAATTTATTGGCAGTAGAAAAAGAAAATTATTCTATATGAAAAGATAATACTGTCGTTAATTACATAGGGCAATCAAAAAAAAAATTAAATATAAACGTGATAAAAACCGTGAATTAATATTATTTATAATGCATAATACTCCCGTAAACATCAGAAGTCATAACTTAATATTTTCCTTAACGTAATGTCATATGGTTTTGAACTGAAGTATAATATGATACCTATCCTTTAGTAATTAAGGTCCCTGATCTTTATCTTACCACTTACAAACTGCACATACAGCTACTGTACTATTCTACAAGATATATTAACTACAGTCTAGTAAACTTTCACCTATAAAGGCTGCATATTACTAGATGAAAGCTAATCATGAAGGTAATTGCGTAGAACTACGTTTATTACCAAGCAGAACTTTCTGAAGCTTAAATAATAAAACAACATAAACCTATTGATTCCAGTGTGGTATTTTAAATGCAACATAACGTCCATGTGTGTTTCGCTGGGAGAATATGAGTATTCTCCTAGGAAATTAATATCGGCCAATTCGATTATTCACCTATCGGTAAAACTTAACGATTATCCCACTTGTGGAGGCTTATGTTCAATAGCAAACATTAAACTCATACTCCTGGTGATCTTAACACTCAGCAGGACTCTTGGGAAGCTGGTAACGTCGTCAACTCATATGCCAAGTGAAGCGGTTAGGCCATTTATTCATCTTGAAGGATGCCTATCCCTATAACTTGACAATGAAAGCTTAATGAATGGATAAAGGAAAAAATATCTGTTAGATTCAACTTTTAACATAACATATACAATCAAGTAACCAGGATTCATTACGTACTAGAAAACTCCCTGATATTATACCTTTCCATTGGTGAAAGAATTTTTGAAATCGGTTTCATGGTTTAAGCATAAAAGCGTAACAAACAAACAAACAAACTTATTTTCGCATTTATAATATTAGTAAGGATATTACAAAATTTCACTTTTAAAACGCTTAACCAGTTTTTAAATATAATAAGTAAGCAATATTTAAATATCCAAGAATCGTAATCACTTTCTTCTTCACTGTTGAAATTTACTTTTATCAAATAAAGACAACATAAAGTTTAAAAGATATGTGTACTTAAACCTGACCTCCTTTAATATTATTTTATTGAGCGAGCGAGGGAATTTACTAAGTGCGATTAAGCTAATGACTTGAAGTGAAAACCAAAGGGGGTTCTATGACCTGCCAACGATCTCGTTTGTGATTACGTCCCGGTGAGAATAATTTAACGAGTCTTTGTGTGACCAGTTAGTCTGTTGAAGATACGACGAAGTTAAGTAATCTTAATTGTATTATATACAATGTATATATCAAACCAGAATATATTCATAATGTATTTAATCATTCATTCAGCTCGTATATGTATCACTGCTGGACACGGATCACCGCCGCAATAAGAGAGAAATTGACTTACTATACTACTTTTTTATTTGGGACTAATCCTACCACACATTCCCACCGCTATAACTCCTAGTCCAACAAAACCAAGATCCTCAATGGTTTCCGGATAGGACACCGAGGTTTGACCCTCAGGAACTCCCGAGAAACGCTTTTAATTGTCTTGGAACCCGCAACAAATTTATTACTATACCACTGGTCAGACAGGTCGGTATAGGAGTATATCTTCTCTTGCATTTTTCTACATATTTTATACTTAAGTCGTCTTTAATGATACCTACGGACAAGAAAGGTAGTAGCGAATTGTATTCTTACCCCACCATCAACCAGCAAATACATAATATATGCCATTCTGGTATTTCTTTTGATGTTCATCAGAATAGTTTGTTATTTTCCATTTAGTTTTATATTATGTACACTAAATATGATTTATAATAAGAAAAATTGATGATATTATATGGTAGGCATAAGAGAAATTTTACATATTCCGTTAATTTTCCATAGTAAGGAGTTATTACGCCTGCAGTTATAAAATTCTTGCCGAGTATTTAAAAATAATAAATACACATTTAACTTTTACCTACAGTTTTACCTACAGACTTTGCTATCCAATTCATGTGCACTTTGTCATATATTTTATTAACACATTTTTATTGACATTAAAAATGACATCAGTGGCCATGAAAATCCCTTAGGAATATACAATAACTATAGCATCTCATTTCTAATAAAATTTCGCAAGCTATTAGACTAAGTGATCACATAACATTTACATGCCCTAATACTTTTGAATGCATAGCGAGAGAAGCGTCATCAATCTTGAAGGGGTGCGGAGTTAGCAAGCAATCGGTAATGCGTTCAACATATGGCGTCATCGTCACTCGTTCCGCACCGCTGGGGTAGAATGGAACTGTTCAAGTGACCCGCACCGACCTTAGACCATATCACATCGATAGATCCGATCTTTACACAAGTGGACACTAGCCTCTGAGCACCTATTGTAATCCCCCTTTTGTTAACTACATTTCAATGACAAATGTTACATTTAAACCATTTCAATAGTTGTAATACATCCATTTGCAAATTACCCGCATGCTAATCCAGTATATGAATGTTATAATAATGCAAACATAAACCTAGAGCAGCGTTATTGGAGTTGAACAGTATTAGATAAATATTATTCGTATATCTTGCTGAAAACGTTCTCTTGCTACGAAAAAAACACGGCAATATTCGACTTTAAGGTTCTCAATGATCATGCCGTCGGTTCATTATGAACACCGGTTTCTCGCCGTTATTCTATATTTCTTAAGTTAGTATTTTCGGTAACTATTCCAATCTTACAAGAACAATATCAGGTTTCATAGTCTGTGACGTTTCTAAATAACTGTTTCTTTTATTTTATTTTATACTAGCTGACCCGGCGAACTTCGTACCGCCATATTTTTTTTCGTAAATATATTTACCAAGTTTCCGAAGATATAGTCTCTAATAGAAGAACCATTGTAGCTTTGTCAGGAAAGATTCAATCGTCTTGGTCGCGGCATTATTAATGATGATTCAAAGAGAATAAAAATTTATGATCATCGATTTAGGACAAAATTATATTTATCAAATTTTCAACCATACTTAACTATAGACAAAATTATATTTAGCTATCATTTGCGTTTTATTATTACATATCAAATGCGTTTTTTTAATTACTTGTTGAACGTGAGACACCTTAGTCCGCCCGTGACCATGAATGCTGCTGCAAAGTGTTCGAAACGTCGGGCAATCATAAATCAAATACAAACGCGATATAATCCGTAAAAGTAGTTTTATTTACAAAATGCGTTTTTGTTATACCACGTTTCATAATGACGTGTATTCTCTTTGACGTTTTATGTCACGTCCCACAGGAACGCAATCAAACGGGATAAAAAGTATCCTATGTCCTTCTCCTGGTGCTAGGCTACCTCCCCATCAATTTTCAGCCAAATCGGTACAGCCTTGAGTCTTGAGTTATAAATAATGTAACTAACCTGACTTTCTTTTATATAATATAAACTAGCTGATCCGGCGAACCAAAATTATAGTCTGTCTATAGCTGTCATTTGCGTTTTGTTATTACATGTCAGATGCATTTTTATTATACCACGTTTTCTTCATAGTGACTTGTATTCTCTTTGACATTTTATGTTACGTCAAAGTACTCTATGTTCGTCTCCTGGATCGAAGCTACCTCCCTACTAATTTTCAGCCAATACGGTACAGCCGTTCTTGAGTTAAAAATTGTGTAACTAACACAACTTATTATATATATATAGATATATAATATTATATATATAGATACCAATCTTGGGCTCGGGCCTCCTCCGCTATAAGACAAAAATTACCAGGTACTATACCACTCTGTCAGACGTGTTGTTATTGAGATTTATGTCAAGTCTCCTTCTATTGCATCTATGTTATATTCAAATCATATGCCTTAGTCGTCTTTTACGACATCCACGTGCAAAAGAAGGGGTGCTTACTCCGTCATCACACGGAACCATATTCGATATATAATAAACTTAAATACATAAAATATAGGATATTTACAATATAATGCCTGTTACGTACCTATTATAAAAAAGTAATATACCGTAAGTTTTGATGAAAAAGGTTACCACGAGAACTATTGTTTTCTTCGTATACAGTAATACCTCGACTTACGCTACCCCTTTTTACGCGAATTCAAAGATACGCGGTTTTCTCTTGGAGTGTTCAGGCCTTATATTTACTTTTTTATTCATAAAATTTCAATTATTTTTTTAATAATATTTTGATCATATTCTTTAAAATTGTTGTCCTCTTTAAACTAATTTCAAAAAACCATATTTTTTTTTGTATTTTTAATATAAGCAAAATTAAATTCCGACTTACGCGAATTCGACTTACGCGGTTATCGCTTGGTCCCGCCTATCGCGGAAGTCCGGGATATTACTGTATTACATTTTATAAATGTCTTCACTAACAGAAAGATTTTTTAAAGACAATACCCTGCACTGCTACTGATCCTCGTAGCGCGGGGTACTTCGCAAACATATAATTAACGGACACAAATTACATCCAGACTCAGAACAATAATTTTGGATCGCATGAAGTGTTGTCCTGCATGGAATTAGAACCCGTGACACTGGCACTGTAGGTCGGTATCTTAACCACGACGCCATCTGTGCAGTCAAGTTGTAATATCTATTTTAGATAGACTGTCGAACTATTAGAGGAAGGCCGAAACTTAGAGTAAACCTGTGGTATACATTAAGTTTATGCAAGTCCTGTTCAACAATCATCATCTTACTTGTAGCCTCCTCAGAAAAGGAAGAGAAAATTGGTAAAGTTTTTCTTTTACGGTGAACAGAATTTTTTTTTCTTTTTTTTTTTGGGTGGCCTATGGTAAGCGCACGCACGGTCCTGCCCGTCCGGGGCGATGACAGGACGGCGCGCAGGCCCATAACCCACCCGTACCCACGTCACCTCGTTGTTTGTTGGGCCGACCGGAGCAGATGTGACTTGTCATCAGTGGTCGGCCCGACGGAATACCCTTTCGGGTAACCTCACGTCTCGACGTACTGGGACGTCGGTCGCCATCGCGCGGTCAGCCTCTCTGCGGGTGACGGACAATTCTCCGGTCCGATCACCCGCGGCCACGGCTAGGACGGCATTAGGCGCAGATACTCGCGCCTGCGCCGCCCCAGTCGCCGGCGGCGGAACGTGTCGCCGAATAAGAGCTCTACTCGCACACGATCCGCCGCCTCCTTCCGTGAGATTACGGCCTCACAGAAGGCGGCGACCGCGTCCCAGTTCCTGACGCTGTCGAGCATCTCCCTGGCGATGGTCGGCAGCGCCAGGTCGGCACCGATAATCGCGACGAGTTCACGGCGCTCACTTTCCCCCGCAACACACTCCTGGAGCGTGTGCTGCGCCGTGTCTTCGTCGCCACTGCAGTGGTGGCAGGACGGTGTGCTCTCCCTCCTGACAATCTTGTGCAGGTACTTCCCAAAACACCCGTGCCCCGTCAGCACCTGCACAAGTCGGAAGGAAAGCACCCCGTGCGTCCGCTCCAACCACTCCATCAGCACCGGCCGGAAGGCCTAGACGGTCCTGACACCGTACCGAGGACTCTCCAGCTGGACTGCCCAACGGGCAATGACTCCTCGGCGGGCGTCGACCCGCCAGGCGGTGATCTCCTGCAAGGAGACCATACCGCCGCGGGCGCGCGTCTCCGACACCCGCCGATAAGTGTCGGCGAGCATCTCCGCCTCCAGGTCCCACGGGAGAGTTCCGGCCAGGAGGCACGCTGCCTCCGTCGCCACGGTGCGGTAACCCCGTATGGCCCTGATCGCCATGACCCTCTGTGGTCGCCACAGGAGGGCCCTAAGACGGACGGTCAGGGACCCCGCCCACACCGGTGCGCCATACAGGGGCATCGACCGGATCACCCCCGTGTACAGCTGTCGGCACGTAGCACTGGGTCCACCCACATTCGGCATCAGCCGCGAAAGGGCGGACGCCGCGCCGACAAGCCGGGAAACAAGTCGATGGAGATGCTCCCGGAACCAAAAATGCCCGTCGAGCACCAGGCCCAAGTACTTCATGTGGGCCTGGATGCTGATGGTGACCGACTTCACGGTGATCGAAGCGCCGGTGAGAGGCCCGGCGGTACGGAGCCTATGGAACAAAAGGGCCTCCGTCTTTTCCAGGGCTACCCTCATACGGTGAACAGATAACACTTTATATCGCTTAGTCATCTTTTCGATGTTAGCCGCAAGCATCGTAGTATAGTAGTAGTAGGCATCGTAGTAGTAAATTATGTTCTTAATCCGTTACCACACGGAAAGTATTATAAATAGTGTTGCCCAAAAAAGTCTTGGTCTTGCGGTCTTGGTCTTGGTCTTGCGAGAAATGCGAGACCGAGACCAAGACCAAGACCGCTTAATTTTTGCAAGACCAAGACCAAGACTGGCCCTGCAAGACTTGAGCAAGACCAAGACTGGGCCTGCAAGAGTCTCGCGGTCTTGCATTTAATTCAAATCACCATTTCAGCTTATATACGGTTGAGCTCGTGTCTTCTACATAACAGGAGGAGAATCGGCCGTGGCCGGAGGGGAATCGCCACAGTGATCGGCCGTGTTGTTACAGGTCATACATGTCAAGTTTTCCTTCTCTTGCACCGATGTTATATATTATAGCCCTTAGTCGTGGGTTCGCAGTCACGGGTAAAATAGGGGGTGATGAATTATATTCTTACTCCGTCACTACACGGCAAGTCAAATCAGTCTTGAGATATCCATCTATTGGCTAATCGATTCCCAATGTTGGTGTTGGCTTTTCAGAATTACTCTTCGGAAAGGCTTAAGGACAAAAATACCGTAATCACGAGAGTGCTCTTGCCCATTATACATATTTATATATCCGTTTATTCATTAGCCCAACGACGTTCACTGTTGGACATAAAAATATGCCTACAATTAATCTATATAAATGTCCATGTAGGGACAGAGTACGATGACCATCAGGCAGTACATGAAGCGTTGCTCCCAGCGCTATTTTGCCTCTGCCACGACTCACCCCAATCCACTAGTGGTTGGGGCGGTAAACTACGTCCCCTCAAAAATATCCGCGGTCCGACGTCCTCGTCATCTTCTTGAAGAAGAAGATGACGCTATTATGATCGCCCAAGAAAGGACCTACACAACTCGCGCAGCGATAACAGATAAAACTCCGCGGTATCGGCCTCGCCGTCAAGGTCGAAAACCGCGCCGCGTAAAAGTCATTAACCTAAACTTGGCCACGCCCACTTTGCTCTCAGCGACGCCCCGAGCCGAGGTCCGTTCCCCACCGGGGGGGAGCCCTCGGACGATGTTCGCTTAACTTACTGGGTTGAGAGCCATCAGCGCTCACCCATTGACCGCGTTAAGCTGTCAAGGTCATCTGCGACCAACAGCTACACACACAAAAAAAAAAGACAGAGTACGAATATAATTCACCACTCTCTTACCCGTGGATGTCGTATCAAATCGGATCGGGCAATGGTGTTAGGAACCCATGAAAAAAAATTGAAATAAAAATATCGATTCGTTAGTGAATTGAGAGACATGTAAGTTCTCAATTTTGTCATCGTTTTTTCGTGTAAATTGATTAAAATGTATAAAGGAATGATACTTAATCTACAACATATTCGTATTTTGTTAAATGTTCATTAGAATTTGAATAAATCAATGATTACGTTTGCATAAGCAAGACAAACTTCGCTTTAACATAAATCAGCTGATCGGCCGATGACCGTTGATGAGTCGCCTTTGTACCTACGTAACCATTGAAAGGTTCGCGCAAATCTAATACCTATTTATACTGTCGAAATTTTACATGCTTACATATATCCTGTCTGTACATACCTACATAATGCATAAAATTTAAGGCATAAACTCTTAGACACATATTTTTGTAATCACTATAACTTTTACGTTATATTGTTTTTGTGTAATATACATTCTAATTATGATCTATGACTGTTGAACTACAACATACATGAACAGTTATCCCATAACCTGATACACCCTGTGTATATAACATATGTGCAAGAGAAGTGAAACTAGAAAGAAAACCCTGTACCAACATGTCTGACCAGCGTGGTATAGTAGATCAATTTTCCTCTTACTGGAAGGAAGCTTAAGCCCAGCAGTGGCACTTTTATGAGCTGTGACGATGACGACGAATATCATACATTTTACAAGTATTAAAACCATAAAATTTTAAATCAGTTTTATATGTTTTTGAATAAATAGTATATTAAGAGCTACATGGATCCAGCGGCCAAAGTATTTATATAGGCAATAGAGCAACAGGTTTTTTCAAGTATCCAGAGTATCAGTAACTAAACTGGAAATACAATAGATACATACCACTTAACTTGAAGGGAAATATAAACAATCGCATTAATTGTAAAATATCGCATTGATTATAAAATGACATAAAATTTATTGTATCAACTGCCTCGTGTGGTGACGTCTTAAGAAAATAGGGTCGAAAGTCCTGTCATAAGAGTAGTAACGCTGTCTAATGGAACACCAGGGGAATAGAAGAGTAATTTTCTCCAGTGGTAAGTATTGTATTCAATACTGAACTATAGGCTAGCAGATGGATAGATAGGATAGGACATTTGATTAATTTAGTTGGATTTTTCATTGCCATGATAAATTACTGTTACGTTATTCTAACTGCAAAACTTTGCAAGACTCTTGCTGCAATACCAAGACTCGGGTGCGCAAGACCAAGACCAAGACCAAGACTCGGGTGCGCAAGACCGAGACCAAGACGAGACCAGGTGTGATGTTGCAAGACCAAGACCAAGACCGGTCCAAGTCTCGTCTTGGTCTTGCATTTGAGCAACACTAATTATAAAACACAAGCCGACCTAACAGACGTTGTTCTGTTTAAATAAAATAAAAGGAATACTCCTTGAAATCGACAGCAGCGCCACCTACCGAGTCCAATTATGAATCTAAACCATTCTCGAATCCCCTTGAACACACACAAAAAATGTCATCAACATCGGTACAGCCGTTTATGAGTTCAGTGACATACACACGTAGACAAGAAATTTATATATAAAGAAGATATAATAACAGTAAATTTCATAAGTCCTTGTACAGAACTTGTAATTCAAGCTTTAACCTGTGAGGCCTATAAAAAGAAGTCTCCGATTAAGTTTATTTAATGATGATAATAAACATTTATGAGTATAGATTTATTACGAAGTGTGTTGTAGGTGTTGTACGGATATGTGAGTAGTACGCTTGAACGAAGAGGGGTGCTAAGTGCCAGGAGGCCACATGTCGCTCTCGTCGTGCTAATCTCGAGGATTTACCATTCGATGTCCCTTGTCATCGTCAGTCTCTTTCACACTAACATTTAAGATATAGGTCTATTTCACGCAGCTCATAGAATATTATTGCTCCGCGGGGATTTTGAAAATATGGAGCCGTTTAGCGAAAGCCGTACATTGTATCCATCCAGTGGAATTATTCATACGCGACTCGTTGCATTTATCACTTAATGGTATTAGCTATTAGACCGTTTAATCGCTCGATTTGGGACTTTATTGTTGAATTTAAGTTATATGTGCAAATAATGTAACTTAATTTATCACCTAAATCTATTTATATGTAAGTATTAACCTGAAACATACATCAAATTTGCAGAAAAACTTATCCTTAAGATACTCATTAAATTTATTTTCTTGTAAAGTTTGCTATGTAATTTTAGTTACACCTAATAGAAGCATGATGTCGTTTATAGCTTAGCCTTCATGGCATGGAAAAATTCTAAGTACACCATCATTACCATCATCAGCTCATATACGTCCAGTGCTTGAGCCTCCTCCATAATGAGAGGAAAATTAACCGAATATAGTTACTACGATGGTCAAACGTGTTGGCGTAGGGTTTTATTTTGAGATTCCTTCATCCAGAGGCGTAACTATACCACCTGGAGCCCATGGCAAATTCTTTGAAGAGGCCCTATCAGTCAGATTCCTAAAAAAAAGCTCATTTACACACAATCCTGCTAAAAACTTACCTCGTATTAAATAGGCTCTATTCACAATCGATTTGATACCGATATCAGTAAGTATCATCGATACTTTTCAATTGATACTGATTGAGTACGGTACGATACGGTATCGATACCTAGACGATATCGATTCATCCCTAGGCATTTTGGGCCGGGGCCCTCTCTGGTCGGGGGGTCCGGGGCCCTCTCGGGTTGGGGCCCGTGGTATTTTGCCAGCCCTGCCACCCTATATTTACGCCACTGCCTTCATCCACGGACATCCATCCACGGACAAGAAATGTGATGGTGAAAGTAAATACAAAAAGCGTTGCAATAATAATGATATCTAATGTTTACGCGAGCACTACACATTGTAAATAAAACTACTTTTACGGATTGTATCGCGTTTGTAGTCAAGCTCGTAACCATGAATGCAGTAAAGTATTCGAAACGTCGGGCAATCATAAATCAAATACAACTAACCAATTTTTCTCACACCCAAACACTAAGTTGGTAAGCGCCAAAGTCTTATGCTAGTATAAACCAATAGACTAGCCGTATAATGATTTCTGATGTTTACGCGAATATTACACATTTTAAATAAAACTACTTTACGGATTTTATCGCGTTTGTATTTGACTTTTGATTGCCCGAACACTTTGCAGCGTTCACGGTCACGGGCGGACTAAGATGCCTCACGTCCAACAAGTCATCGTTGTTGCAGAAAATTTATAATTATCTACCCGATATAGAAATTAGTTATTAAATACTAGCCTAGCTATCCTAGTTATTAAAGACTAGCCGTAACTAAATTTAAATATATCGGAATTAAAGATATATATGTGACGATGATTGCCACGATCTTACTGCAGATATGCTATTTATGTTGAACTATACAAAGTAATTAGAAACAAGATTAATTAATTAATTTCACAATTATTTGAAAAATTTAACAAAAATATCTATCCTACAACTCTATGTGAATAAATAGATAGAAAGAGATCAGAACAGGTTTAACATTCATTGTTTAGGACACGTCACTCCATTAATGAAAGGTCTGTCACTACTTTTAATGCATTGAAATCTATTGAAATAAATCAGTAAAGTCAATGTCTACGAGCATAATAATGATCGCACAGTGCTGTCAGCGCGCCATGCGGTAGCAAAAGCACATGGCGATTTCAGTTTAAACAATAAAACCTGCTCAAGTACATGTATATATCGGCTATATTCCCTTTTAATAAGGTAGATATTTCATTGTTATTATATTCGTTATATACAGTGATACGATGGTTTTATTGAGTGCATTGCGGGGTCTCAGCTTGTCATTGCCTCCCTCGCAACCCTAAAATCATTCCATTCTACCACCGGACGAGTCGACAGGTTAACTTTTGTTATTTTACAAAAGCTCCACATTACAGTCCAATTGTTGGCACAAATGTCGGATATTATAGAGCATTTCGTGTTCCCCAATTATTATTTCGAGTGTAGGTAAATGAAAATGTGATTTATTATCAATTTTGATTATTAATCCACGTGTGCATTGTTGTCTGATGTTTCAATGCTCTGATTATACGTATTTTATAATTAAGTATCAAATACACATTTAATTTGTCTACTGTAGATTATAGAAACCATTTCAAAATAAGACTTAAGTAAGTAGTTGTAGCGTAATAGTATATAGTATAGTAGTAATAGTAGTAGATATACCAGGACAACAATATTAAACAAAAAAATATCAATGTAGAAAATAACTATTGTTTCAAATGAAATACGTAAAAAATAATATATTTAATTTAAAAATATGTGATAGTTATATTTAAACGAGTGTTTATTAAATAACAAAGAAAGACTCACAAAAAAAAAGAGTCTCACAAAACAAGAGTCTCACAAAAATTGCATTTTATTGAAAATTTAAAACTAGAAAGGCCGCACAACTAATTCATTTTACATTTTTGTCAAAGGGATTTTTTTCTTCTGTTTTTTCACAGCCCATATATGTATCGCCCATCTCAGTATTGGGCAAGAATCTCTTTCACTATGGGAGGATAAATGAGCTCTCAATTCGCCTCTTACCTCACTTTTTTATTACTTGCCTTTCCCTACTATACGACGCTGGTTTTCCGTGTGGTGACAGAGTAACAATACAATTTACCACTGCATATCTTGCCCGTGGGTGTCGTAAAAGACGATTAAGGGATTTATAGTGTACACAACTACTATGAAAGAAAGAAGGCAAACTCGAAGTAAAATCCCATAGCACCTCATCTGACCAAGAGTGGTATGGAAGATCAATTTCCCTCATAATGTGGAGGAGGCCCGAGCCCAGCAATGGACGTATATAAGCTGTGATGATGACCACGCTGGTTAGACATACAGCACTTATTTTCGAGAGTAATACTGTCGGACGTTACTTAGTTATCTTTTACGATACCCACAAAGAAAAGTGGTAAATTGTACTTACGATAGTAATCATCGCTGTACGGAAATCACATGAATTATATAGAAGATGAATCATGATTAGAATTTTTTTTATAATAATGTAATGATTTTTTTTCAATTAAAAGGATTTAACCAAAACTATTCAATTTTCAATAAATGATTGATTAAGAATATTGAATTTATTTAGCAACAAAAAGATGCTAAAACATTTCTTTATCAAGCGGTAAGTCAATAGAAGTTTGAGGCATTGCCCTCAACGTGGTTAGAGGTGCGCGGGTGTAATGTGCGGCGGGGGCGGAGGATCGGGGAGGGTTGCACGGTACAGCCTGCGCCTGGGGACGGGGGTACTCTTCTTGATTACAGCACTCCCTCGACCCCTCCCCTCTCTACCTCAATTCTCCCGCTACCTCTGCTCCCCGCCTTGTTGCAATACACATAAGCCTACACAATGACTGTCGTGTATAACTTTCATTGCTCAGGTTACACAAAATATTTAATTTTAACTCACATTCTAAGCGAGGCGTCTATGAATTGAATAACCTATTTACCTTTATTAAAGTATATCAAAACCGTATTTCATTAGGTAACCATTGAGTTGAACATTTCTCGTATATAGATCATATTGCCTATCTGGACGCGAATTCAGGAATCGAATATGGAAGCCATCAATGGCAAGTTAACGAGAAATTTATAAATCCAAATAAAACTTGAACTTTCGTTTCAACCATACAAAAATGAATAAGTTACTGTGCATGGATCGGGACGCTATTGAAGAGGCATTTTAGTTACAAATTGTATATTGGCGTTTGACGAGGGTTATTCAGTAGGCTATAAAATAATATTAGGCTATAATATCTCTGTTGTACTTTTTTTCTTAGGTTTGGCTAGTTTTGGTTTTCTTAGGCTGTGAAAAAAACAAATAAGCAACTATCAAACTAAATCTCCAATATAACACAGATAAATATACAGTTAGTCCATAGTCAGCCGCAGGTGGTAGTTTGGCGAGACTGCTCCGAGATTGTTCGCATCAAACATGCACGAGTCTTGCGCCCTAGCGCTCGTAAAAATGCATATTCAAGCAGAAGGGCGGGTGCTTTTAATACAACGCTGTAATGAGCAGCCGAGGTCGGCAGTCTCCTTAATTTTCTCTTTACCGTCCCATTCAGGTAAATTGTTAGTCTTTATTAATTGCTTTACAACGATAAGACGGGCCCAAATAAAAGTTTATTGTTTGAATATCAAATATGCATGTGACTTTCGAACTAATTATAGACTACAGAATTATAGGTCAGTAAAGATAGTTTATACGAATAGTCGGGTTGTGATTTCGTGCTCAATATTATATTAATTAACTCTCTTCTCCAATGCTTAAATTTAAATTCTCGCGCACATAAAGTGAAGCATTTCAATTGGAGCCT
Organism: Lymantria dispar; assembly: GCA_032191425.1. Taxonomy (NCBI): domain Eukaryota; kingdom Metazoa; phylum Arthropoda; class Insecta; order Lepidoptera; family Erebidae; genus Lymantria; species Lymantria dispar. Next base: position 16,338,723 of record CM063446.1, on the reverse strand, counting down.
AATGGAACTTACGCCGGAACCGTTCCGTAATGTACAAAGTCACTGTACTGCACATACATACGTACGCAACTCTTAAAAAATAAATAGGTAATTATGACGGCTTCTGCATACAAATGGTGTCACAACACATTTGAAAAACATAAAAAGTATATTAACATTACTTTTAAAAATATGACGACGATTTATGTTAATAAAAACAAAATTTGATTTCATAATTTGCATAGTGGTGTGCGTGTGTACGTGTGCACACATGTAATATTGTTTGCTTCATATTTTTGATGGCTTACGTATGGACACTATCCTTCTATACGTTATTATTCTAAGCCTATATATAAATTCAACATAGAAATTAGTCATACACAAAACATTTTTCAATATTGTACTTGGTTGATCCACTTTCAATTTGTAATAAATTGGAATCAAAAAGGCAGCTACCTCATAATTACCACGCAAACTATTGTAATCCCCTTCGCAACGATACCACATGCTGCACCCACATTATTTTAATACCAAAAAAAGGGCAAATAATTTTAATAATGCCCATTACGTTAGCTTGCGCTAACCATAGCTATTTAATATATTACTTATATTTGCCGTGTGATGACGGAGTAAGAATATAATTCATCATCCCTTATCTGGACCGTGGGTGTTGTAAAAAACAACCAAGAGATATAATATGCATATAATATTTATCCAAGTGAAAACTCGAAATAAAACCCTATGCCAACATACCTGATCAGTGTGGCATAGTAGATTAACTTCGCTCCTATTGTGGAGAAGGCTCGAGCCCAGCAGTGGGACGTATATGAGCCGACATGCTAATAATGGTCATGAATCTAGGTTAGTATTATTTAAACGAGTACGATTCCGTAGGCTTTATTCGCTGTTAAGTAATTCTATAAAGCGGATAAAAATGTTGTGAAATTATTACATTGTTAGTATGTATGTCAATGTGGCGAAAATTTTTTTTTTCCTGTAGTATTACATTAATATAATTATAATATAACATGTTATATAAAAAGATTGCGAGTAACTAAGCATAATATAATCTATTGTTTTAGCAAAGGCATGCGTAAATTATTATTCGCAAAGTTGTATTTTTTTTATTTTATAATTGCCCATTATAAAAATATAATGACATTACTTCTTCTGTTCTTACCACTGGAGAAACTCATGCTCAAGTACGAGCCTGCTACATCGTAAGAAAGCGCATTGATTTTACTGACATGATGGGACAGCATACGGTCCTGCTTCTATCTTTCTCTTCGTCATATAAAAACAAAAACCATGAGAAAGGCAAGTGGTAAGTGATAACTCTTTCCTTATTATTTCACCACATCAACAAAGAAAATGGAATATACTAAAAAAAACTATATTCACATTCAATCTTAACCGATATCAAATGTATCGCTAAGCCCTCGGATTCGGTACAGTGGGCGCAGCGTTTCTCTGATTGATTAAAGCTCTAACAAAGGGATAATGCTGATCACTGTAAGCTTTGTGCACGAAGCCCTTTATGTTGAGAATAATCAAAGGATCCCTCTATAATAATCATCTACGAAAATTATAACTTTTCAGAGCTCGCCTTTTGTGCGTTGAATATACTTATAATATACACGCAAGTTATATTAAAATAAATAAAAATAATACTGATTATTACTTTGGATTAGAATTTAAATTGTACTTACTACTAGAACTTTAAGACAAATATTATGCTCTAGCTCTCCCCTAGAGCATAGAGATAGGCATTATTATGATCGTTATCATATTATCAATTGGTCCTTGTTTGCTATTGGTGGCAAACGAATAAACAGCACATCTGATGGTAAGTGATACTGCTACTTATAGACCTTTGTTAAGCTGCTGCCTACCGTGAAAAAAGTGAAGGGACTGTGAATTTATGCAATGAAATTCGGTGCTACTAAATGCATTACCAACATCCATCACACGAAAACGCCCTCAGAAAGTTAGGCTTTCACTCAAAAATCGAAGTGCAGTTACAAATTGCTACAAATTAGACGTCGATTTTTTGCGACAATGTAGTCATCCTGAATATAGCAGTCCACAGCTATAGACAGAGGACTGTCTACAGTGTGGTCCTACATTAAAGCTTGCTCTATTCTAGACTCTATTCTATAGATACCCAATAAGTAAAATTTATTGGAAATTTGTTAACACTGCTTAGTTGATCGAGTGACGTAGAGATACTCCTGAAATCTTAATTTACAAAAATATATTAACGCGTTTATCTCGGCATTTTTTTTATTCTGAAAATATTTATGGCAATATTTACAGCAACAAGCTCGAATTTCGAAACTGTGCCCATCAGTATAATAACCGCGCCCTTTATTATATGAAATTATTTTATTACAATTTTATGTAGACTAGGTAAAGATTGTAAGACAAAATTTGGATTTATTAACGTTGGGATAAAGTCGTTCTAATTGTATGTTGATGGGCAAAATTTATCATATAATTTTTTTTTGTTCTTAGAATAAATCTTTCATCACATTCACGTCTGTATATACGCTTTTGGGAAGCCTCGTCTACGGATGGTTTGTTACCACCTAAATAGCCAACTGCCATCAGTATGTGGTTGATGCATATGAACAATGGAAACCTTCTAATGGCAATGATACTCGTTATCATATTAAAACTAGCTAAAAAAATGTTACTTGTTAAAAACAAGAAAAATACTTTGAAAATTTTGTTTTTAGATATTTACTTTCATATTTTTTTTTATCACAAACGGTGGCAAACGAGAAAACAGTACACCTGATAGTAAGTGTTGCTGCCGCTCATGAACCTTTGCAAGGGCTCTGCCTACCCTGAAGAAAGTGAAGGAAGTGTGAATACGTGCGATGACGTTCGGTGATATTAGTATCACTAAAACCCACCACACGCAAACCCTTAAAAAGTTAGGCTCCCGGCTCTCTCGCTCACCGAACGAGCGCAGTAACAAATTGCTACTACACGGATGTCGATTTTCTGCGAGAGTGTGGTACTACCCCGGACAGACCGGCGCGTGGCAGCAGATAGATAACTATCAACAGTGTGGTCCTACCACTATAAATAAATATAATAAATCATATTAAATAAATATAATATTTAGAAAATTGAGCAATTTATTTTTGTCCAAAAATGTTCCCATTTAAATTTAATCACATAGAAACCAAATTAAATATTTATTTTGGCTATTTTATTTTTATCTGCATATTGTAAGCAGTAATTAAAACACGTAAATTATAGTAAATATAAAAATGGAATTGCAACTCCCAACGGTAGTCGCGTAGTAATCATAGATGATATAAATCAGGTGAATAAAGGTAAGTGAGGGCCAGCAGGCTAGGGGTCGAGGCCCGAGCCCGACAGATGTCGCCCCCCCACCGAGCGGATGATGATCCAGCCCCAACTAAACTATGCACCATAAACTTTTGTTGTTATGAATTATTTTAGAAGCCAATTAGATAGGAAAGAAAAAGTAATTTTGACAACTCTAACCGGTGTTGTTGGTTTAGTGAAATAAACTAAGATTTGGACATACATTACTGAATATAATCATTCTAACCATAAATATTGTTACAATTTTAAAAGATCTGAGCTTAAATTTTTTAAAATAAGGTGTTAAAGAAAACGGAATTACAGTGATTGCCTTGCACACAATGGCTGTGGTGCCGTCAGTTATTTTTACCGTTTTTTTTTTTTTTTTGTGGGTGGGCTGCGGTCGGCGCGCCTCCGCACCACTCCGTCCGGGGCGACAGAGGGGCGTAAGCACGCACACCCGCAACCCACCCGAACACCACGTCGCCTTCGTCATTGGGCCGACCACCGGAGCAGGTTTACTTGTCGTCAGTGGTCGGCCCGACGGAATACCCCCTACGTGGGGTACCCTCCCATCGACCGACGTCCCCCCCTCGGGGAGGACGTCGGTCTTTCCTCACGCGGTCGGCCTCTCGGCGGGTGACGGGCTAATCCCCGGTCACGTCACCCGCGGCCTCGGCTAGGGCGGCATGAGGCGCAGGTAGTTGCGCCTGCGCCACCCCAGTCGCCGGCGGCGGATCTCCTCATCGAGGCTGCGCTCCACGCGCAGACGATCCGCCGCCTCCTTCTGCGAGATCACTGTCTCGCAGAAGGCTGCGACCGCGTCCCAATTCCCGACGCTGTCGAACATCGCCCTAGCGATGGCCGGCAGCGTCAGGTCGGCACCGATGATTGCGACGAGTTCACGGCGCTGCACTGCCCAAGCCGCGCAGGCCTCGAGCGTGTGGCGCGCCGTGTCCTCGTCGCAATCGCAGTGGTGGCAGGACGGTGTACTCTCCCTCCTTACGACCCTGTGCAGGTATTTGGCGAAGCACCCATGCCCCGTCAACACCTGCACTAGTCGGAAGGAGAGCACCCCGTGTCGCCTTTCCAACCACTGCATCAGCACCGGCCGGAAGGCCTCCACGGTTCGCACCCCGAACCGAGGCCTCTCCAGCCGGACTGCCCAACGGGCAATGACGTCTCGGCGGGCGTCGACGCGCCAGGCGGTGAGCTCCCTTAACGAGATCTCACCGCCCTCCGCTCGCACCCCCGTCACCCGCCGATACAATCCGGCGAGCATCTCCGTCTCCAGGTCCCACGGGGGAGTCCCGGCCAATAGGCACGCTGCCTCCGTCGCCACCGTGCGGTATCCGCGGATGGCCCTGACCGCCATGACCCTCTGTGGTCGCCACAGAAGGGCCCTAAGTCGGACGGTCAAGGACCCCGCCCACACCGGTGCGCCGTACAGGGCCATCGACCGGATGACCCCCGTGTATAGCCGTCGGCACGTAACGCTCGTGTACACCGCGGGCTGTGACGAGCGTGTCGTCGACGTAACAAATCACGCCCAGCCCGGGCGGGAGGCTCCCCCGCAACGCCCAATCGTAGCCGATGTTCCACAGGGTGGGTCCGAGGACCGACCCCTGTGGTACACCGCACGTCATGGGCGTTCGCACAACGTCCCCTGCTCGGTTGGTACAGAGGACGCTGCGCCCCACCAAATAGTCTGCCACTAGCCGCCTCAGGTAAGCTGGCACTCCGTGATACCGGAGCGCCTCTCTGATGCAGCTGAATGGCAGACTATTGAATGCGTTGGCGATGTCTAGGGACACCGTCAACAGCACTCCCCCACCGGTGATGGCCTCAGTCGCCACGGCCCTCAGGCGCAACAGAGCCGCGATCGTCGAACGACCCCTCCTAAACCCCAACTGTCCGACAGATCGGGCCCGGTGCCGACGAGGTGCCGCTCGATGCGGGCAGCTACCAACCTCTCCAGTAGCTTGCCCATGTCATCGAGCAGCACGATCGGCGACCCCGGAGACCGTCCCGGCTTCGGCAGGAGCACCAGCCTTCCCTCCTTCCAGCACCCAGGGAACCGTCCGGACGCTAAACACGCGTCGAACAGCTCCCTGAGGCGGGGACTCAGGTGGTCGAGGACCAGGCCCAACACGCGGTTAGGAACACCGTCGGGCCCGGGGGCGGTGGACTTTGCGCACATGCGCGCCACCGCCACTCCCATCTCGGGTTCCATGATGGGCGGAACACTGTCGTCGTCGGCCTCCCGGTCAGTGTCTGGCTGAGCCATGACCGGGGGCGTGTGTTCCGCCCGCCGCGGGAACAGGTCCTCCACGACCCGGGTGAGAAGGCTGGGCTGGAGAGTCTCGGTGAGGGGGGTTATTTTGACCTTGACACTTCATAAGTATCAGTCGTACTTTCATAGATCACAATATCGATAAATAAACATATTCTCTTTCGAAGACCATAAAAGTTCAGGCGCCTGCGTGCTGTTAGAACTCAAAAAGCTGTTAACGTTGTTTTCATACGAAATTCTATGGGAAAATGTCGATACAGAACATAGCCTAAATCGATCCCTACAGTTAAAAGGAGTGGCTGGATTAAAATGGTTGCTATTCCAAAACGTAAGTAGTTTTCACAATTGAAGAGTACTACATGAAGCAAAATGGTATAGTGTAGGCTAAAAAAGTTTAAAGGCAGTAAGCCTTTAGCTCTAAAAAAGTTTCACAAGTCGTCGGCAAAGTGGAACGTGTTCATCTTCCTGCGTTAGTCATGGTTTCCTTATAAAGTTATCAAGGAATGACAAAGTTTCAGTTTTATGAAAAAGAAATGAAAACTTCAGTCAAAGTGTATCAAGAAATTGTTTTAGATCGTTTTAGGAAATTTCTTAGCAATACATTTTTAAAAATGTATCTTGCAATTACCAGCAAAACCTAATGGTCAGGCACGGAATACCCCAGCTTGGCTAAAAGGTAGCGTTTTATAAGAGTTTAAGCCTGACCTTTATCTAGCATACATCTGACCTCTTGGACTACAAATTGTAGGCATGGACCATGGACATCGCCTACTCTGAACGACGGGCCCACATCGAGTTGTTTAAAAAATCTCTAGAACGACGAAATCCATGGAAACAGCGCGTAAATCCATTAATTGAATTTGAACTTTTCATTTATTTCTGAGCCTTCAATAAATACATATAAACTTTATTAAGATTACATTATTTCATAGAACAATAAATGCAGTTGTATTTTTATCAGAATTTGTGGCTAGACTATATCTATATTAGGTTAGGATCTTAGTTATTTCATATGTTGTTTCAACTTGTATGCCTACGGAATGCATTCTATACGGGAACTTTGTTCATCTAAACTAAGAAGTGCATTTTGACGTTTCGCATTTTTTAATACACAATAATTTTGGTCAAACGTGTACACTTGATTGTAAATAATAAATCTTAAATTTTAAAGAACTACATATTAAGTTATTTATATTACGAGGTACATTTTAGGCATGAATATTAATATTTTTATATTTATAATATATTGCAATTCAGATGCAATAAAACTGGCACGAAAAGAATGAAAATATATTTGATACAAAATGAAATTGTAAACATGTCGCTCGTTCAAACTTTCTTCGTTGGCTTCGTTGATATCTTTCACAGAGATCAAGCTATATTTTATGGACTATAGTCAAATTGAGATTGCCATTAGCCGTATATAACGTCATCTGCCGAAGAAGTTCTGGAAATATTTGTTACATTCTTATTTCACGAATAAAGATAAACATGTTGATAGAAATATTCACATTATTTAAATCTATATCAAAATGATACCTTTTTTTGTGCTGAATATACGTATGAAGTGGCAATGGGCAGGCCACATCACTCGAGGAACCGACAACCGCTGGAGAAGAAAGCTTCTCGAGCGGCGACCACGTATCGGACGACGCAGTGTAGAACGCCCTAATCAGGTGGACCGACGACCTGGTGACGACAGGACCGCACTTTGTGGCGTGACATGAGGGAGGCCTACGTCCAGCAGTGGACGGCGATAGGCTGAAATGATGATGATGATATAAAAGAACTGACTATGAATACTACCAACTCTTACTATGCTCGTGTTTGTCTTAGAAGACAAATAAGAGCATTTACGTCGATCTGGGCCAACTCCATCTGATACCGTCTGGTCAACAATTATATTCCCAACGAGGGTCAACGACATACAGAAGACTGATCCTAAAACTATTGCTAAAGATTTTCAAAATATCGATGGAAGATGAATGCATATTGCACCGAACCTAAGTAATTAGGATAAAAGCATATTGAGGATGATGATCATTTTCCCTGTTGTTTAATCACCACGTAATTTTTAATAGATGTAAATTGCATATCCAACACACGTGGTAGCAGGAAACTCGCTGAGGTACCTCGCAGACTTGCTAAGTCCGACAAATTAACACACGTCATGGGCCCCAGTTTATATAATCAGCTGCCAGTACATATTACTGATGCATATAATCTGACAATATTTAAGAATAGATTAAAATCATGGCTTATTGAAAATGCTTTCTATCGCGTTGAGGATTTCGTGCCTAAATTAATATAATTATTATAAACTTTTCAATTCATTTATTATTATAATATTATTAAGTAGTTGAAATCAATTTATTTATTATTATGATTTATTATTATTATTTTTTTTTCAACAATTTACCACAATTAGTTGTAATATACTAGATGTTATATATAATTATCTATTGTAAATGAAACGATTGACTGTGTACGTTTGACTATATATACAGGGTGTATCAGGTTGTGGAGCAACGGGAGCTAGGCAATGGTGGTAGGAACCCATAAAAAAAATTTGAAAGAAAAATATCGATTCGTTAAGAAATTAGAGACATGTAAAGTTTTCAATTTTGTCATCGCTTTTTCGTGTAAATCTGATAGAAATGTATAAAGTCAATGATACTTAATATGCAACATATTCATACTTTGTTAAATATTCATTAGAAATTGAATAAATCAATGATTACGTTCACATAAGCAAGACAAACTTCGCTTTAAAACAGCTGATCGGCCTATGGCCGTTGACCGCTTACTATTGTACCTACATGTCATTGAAGCGTTTGCGCAATTCTAGGTATAAATGAATGAAATTATACTGTCGAAGCTTTACATGCCTACATGTATTCTGTCTGTACATGCCTACATAATACGTAATATTTAAGGCATAGACTCTTAGACACATTTTTTTGAAATCACTATAATTTTTATGTTATATTGTTTTTTGTGTAATGTACATTCTAATTACGATCTATGACCGTTAAACTACAACATACTCGAACTGCCCCATAACCTGATACATCCTGTATATTTGACCTGTAAATAACATTTACCAATAAATTGATTATTCTGATTATTGAACTCTTTTTAAATTTACAAATGAGTTTTATGGGACAACTTATATTTATTAAACAAAAAGTAAACAATGATGGAAGTACTAGCTGAAATAATGCAAAACTAAAACTAATGGATATCATTAAGGCGTGTAGAAATATCTAACAAACGTAGAAGCTACAAGTGATCATGATTGCGATCGCCATTTTATTAACCTTAGATTTCGAAGGGAACTCTTCAAAAACACATGAATAATATACAACACTTCTAACATATATTGATATTTTTATGATTAGAAAAGACATGATACTATTTAGAGTCAATTTATGTTTTAAGTTATAAGTTAGTTCAAAAAATTATTTTCATTTTATATATAACAAGTAACAAAAAAAAAAAAATACTACATTTAAATTAAGTGCCTGTAAAACTAAACCAGAAATATCACACAGAATAAAGAGTGCAGTGCAAACCGGAAGGAGGCGATTCGGCGCGCACACGTCGCCACGTGTCACACTTCCGGTTCTAATGCGTTAATATAATAGGAGACATCTCCGCATCCTACCCTAGTTTAGTCAAAATACTCTATAAATATTTGTACTGTATTTTCTCACACTTTTTAGTAAAATAAATAGGTGCCGTTATATTAACTAAAAAAGTCATGAGCAATCCTAACTTTTTCTTTCTGTCAGCATATATAGGTAAGGTCGGCGAAAAGTTTCTTCGCATTCTACAAGCAAATTCAAGACACTTTTTATTATCAATCAAATATATATCTATATACATACGCCCTTTTGTTCGATAACTGCCATCTTGTAAGTAGTGACACGTACCGTATTGCTGCAGAATTTTGAGTCTTCTGATTAAAAAATCGCGTCGAATAGTTTTAGCTGTCCTCTCTTTATATTAACCTGATACTGTCCAAAAATTCTGAAGAGAACAAAACAGGTGCAAATCTGAAGGTGCAAGGTCTGGACTATTTGGCGGAGGCATTAAATCCTTTGTTCCGTATAGTGACGATGTGATAATATAATTAACCATTATGCCCATGGATGTCCTAAATGACGACTAAGGGATATAATATGCAGATACCATCTATGTAAGGGAAGGAAAACTCGATATAAAACCCCATGCCAACACATCTAACCAGCGTCGTAGGGTTGGTCAATTTTCCTCCCATTTTGGAGGACGTTTGAGTCCAACAGTGAAACTGATAGCCCACATAGGCTGAGATGACGATAATGTTCTACTAAGTTAATTAAATAGATAAACATAAGGTTTTCTATTGAGTCTTCCTTCTCTTGCAAATATGTTACCCCTTAATCGAATAGTATTACATATTACTTTATCACCATAATCATTGGTGGTAGGACCACACTGTAGACAGTCTTTTGTTTGCAGTCGCGGGCCGGTCCGTCCGGGGCAGTACCACACTCTCGCAGAAGATCGACGTTTGAGTAGTAGCAATTTGCTGCTGCACTTCGTTCGGTGAGCGAGAGAGCCGGGAGCCCAACTTTCTGGGTGTGTTTGTGTGTGGCGGGTTTTGGTGAGGCCTGAAACCTGCGGTGGTGAGGTCTTGGTCGGGGTATTGAGCGTGAGGGGCTGGCATGGTGTACAGGGAGACCCGATGGGAATGGTCACCGCCGGCCACCTGCCGGTCAGCAGGGGACCCGAACCCAGGATCATCCTCCCTGGGAGGCTGTCCCACCAACCGGCTAAAATCCCGTTGGGTAGTCGTCGTGCCGGTGTGGGAAACCGGAGTGGACCTCGGCGGCTACACACGGGGGGGCATCGGGAGCCCTTCCGTGCTTCGTGTCAGCTCCTCACAACACTCACTCCTCGACCATGCACTATGCCCTGCCTTTTTTTTTTTGGTATCACCAAACTCCGTTATACACATTCACACTCCCTTCCTCCGCTTCTTAAATTAAAAATCATGGCCAAGAAAGTTAAAAAGAGACGATTTTCTACGGCGGTCCCCTTATCCACATTTGATGTGGATTTTTGCAATATCAGGGGTTTACATAGCAATCTCGACGCCGTCCACCATCACCTCGAGACGGCGCGGCCTGCCTTACTCTTTTTAACGGAGACGCAGATAGGTGCTCCGGATGACATTTCGTACCTAAATTACCCCGGCTACGAGTTGGAGCATACCTTCCGTCGTAAAGCCGGGGTGTGCGTATTCATCCGAGGTGATATCTGCTGTCGCCGCCTTCGGGCCCTCGAACATGGTGACTTGTCAATCCTGTGGCTACGCGTAGACTATGGAGGGCTTACCCGCATCTACGCATGCCTCTACAGGTCCCATGGCAGTGATCCGGGGTCAATTCAATTATTTGAGAACTTCCAAAGGGGGATTGACGAAATATTGGAGCAGTGTCCATCAGCGGAGGTGGTGGTTCTTGGAGACTTCAACGCTCATCATAAAGAGTGGCTGGGGTCCCGAACCACTGACCTCCAGGGTCGACATCTCTTCAATATGGTCTCGGCCTATGATCTCTCACAACTGGTGACACAGCCCACCCGTATCCCAGATATTGAGAGCCATGAGTCTTCTTTACTGGATCTTCTGCTGACTACACACCAGCACGGATATCAGGTAGTGGTTGAAGCGCCTCTTGGATCTTCTGACCACTGCTTGGTCCGTAGCAGTGCCCCTGTTGTAAGGCCTAGTCGTTCTAAGGCGACTGGGACTCGCAGAGTCTGGCAATATAAGTCAGCAGATTGGGATGGACTGCGCGAGTTTTACGCATCCTACCCATGGAAGCGGCTTTGCTTCGCCTCTGGGGACCCTGGCGTCTGTGCGGACTGCGTTACCGAAACGGTTATTACGGGGATGGAATTATTCATCCCCAACACCAAAATACCCGTCGGTGGCCGCAGCCGACCCTGGTTTAACAAAACCTGCAGGACGGCTGCATGCCAGAAACAGTCCGCATATCGGACCTGGAATAGGGCCAAAAAATGCCAGGACCCGAACGCCAAAGAGGTGAAGCGGAAATTTAACGCCGCTTCTAGATCTAGTAAGAAGGCTATTGCCAGAGCCAAGGCGGAACATGTTGCCAGAATTGGCGAGCGATTGCAAAGCTATCCCGCTGGGAGTCGTGCATTCTGGTCGCTCGCCAAGGCTGCACAAGGCAACTTCTGCCAGCCCAATCTCCCACCACTGCAGAAACACGATGGTAGTCTGGCCCACAGCGCAAAGGAGAAGGCCGATCTTCTAGGTCAATTCTTTGCCTGTAACTCGACTTTGGATGCCGGAGCTGCCACACCACCTACTATCCCACGGTGTGAAAGCTCACTGCCCGAAATCCGCATCACGCAGCGAGCGGTTAGGCGGGAGCTGCGGCTTTTAGACGTCCATAAGTCGAGTGGACCGGATGGCATCCCTGCAGTGGTACTAAAGACGTGCGCCCCTGAATTGACTCCCATCCTCACGCGCCTATACCGACTTTCCTACGCTACTAATAGGGTTCCGTCTTCGTGGAAGGTAGCCCATGTCCACCCGATCCCTAAAAAGGGAGACCGGTCTGACCCATCGAATTACAGGCCAATTGCGATAACATCCTTGCTCTCCAAGATAATGGAGAAGGTTATAAACCGCCAGCTTCTGCAGTACCTTGAGGATCGCCAGCTTATCAGTGATCGCCAATACGGCTTTCGTCATGGTCGGTCGGCTGGTGATCTTCTTGTGTACCTCACACACCGTTGGGCAGAGGCCTTGGAGGGCAAGGGTGAGGCGCTGGCGTTCAGCCTAGATATCGCAAAGGCGTTCGATAGGGTCTGGCACAGGGCACTTCTATCGAAGCTACCATCATACGGAATCCCCGAGGGACTCTGTAATTGGATTGCCAGCTTTTTGGATGGTTGGAGTATAAAAGTCGTCGTAGATGGCTCCTGCTCCGATACCATGACCATTAATGCTGGTGTACCACAAGGCTCGGTGCTCTCCCTGACGTTGTTTATCCTGCATATCAATGACATGCTCTCTATCGAGAGTATGCGTTGCTATGCGGATGACAGTACGGGTGATGAGCGGTACACTGAGCAACGGAATATCCCTCGGAGTATTCAGGAAAGAAGGGTTCAACTTGTGTCTGAAGTCGAGCGCTCTCTGGGGCGGGCCTCGGAATGGGGTGAACGGAACCTAGTCCAGTTCAACCCCACAAAGACACAAGTTTGCGCGTTCACTGCAAAGAAGGACCCATTTGTCATGGCGCCTCAGTTCCAAGGAGTAACTCTTCCAATTTCTGAGAGTATTGGGATTCTCGGCGTCAAAATATCGAGCAAAGTCCAGTTTGGGAGTCATTTGGAGGACAAAGCCAAATTGGCAAGCAAAAAGTTGGGCGTCCTGAACAGAGCCAGGCGGTACTTCACACCGAGACAGCGTCTTGTGCTATACAAAGCATAAGTTCGTCCTCATGTGGAGTACTGCTCACATCTCTGGGCAGGTGCGCCCAAATATCAGCTAGACCCACTTGACTCCCTGCAAAGACGGGCTGTTCGAATCGTCGGGGATCCCAATCTTACGGACAGATTGGAGTCGCTGGAGCAGCGGAGAGACTTTGGGTCACTCTGTGTACTCTACCGACTCTTTCACGGGGAGTGCTCCGAGGAACTGTTTGACTTGGTACCACCGTCACCATTCTACCAACGTACCACTCGACATCGCAGCAGTGTTCATCCATTTCACCTGGAAACGTTATGGTCTTCAACTGTACGTTTCCAGCTATCATTTCTCCCACGTACGTGCAGGCTCTGGAATGAACTACCTGCTGCTGTGTTTCCCGAGCGCTATGACATGTCCTTCTTTAAACGAGGTTTAAGAAGAGTATTTCCTTCACGGTAGGCAGCGGCCTGGCTGTGCCCCTGGTATTGCAATGGTCCATGTGCAGCAGTTTCACTTACCATCAGGTGTGCTGCTTGCTCGTTTGCCACCGTTGGCAATAAAAAAAAAAAAATAAAAGAGGCTAATTTTAACTTCAATTATACAGATGGAATACAACTACATTCATATCGTTAAAATTTCGAATTCCAATTGGCAAAAATTTATACTACGATAAAAAAATCTTAATAGCAGCATTGTGTAGACCAGCACATGTATAGTAAATGGAAACAAGCCCATTTCGCAAAAAGTACGCTGAAGCAGAGCTATTTTCAAATTAAATATCATCTATGTATAAACTTTGGTAGTGGTAGAACCACACTGTTGACAGTTGTCTGTCTACAGCCACGGGCCGGTTTGTCCGGGGTATTACCACACTCTTGCAGAAAATCCGTTTGAAATAAAAAAGAAAAAGAACCGGGGTTATTTAAATATTGTCTACATTCTCTCTTAAATTATTCCAATATCTGTCATCGTGATCACAGCTCATATTTATTCCACTACCGGGCTTGAGGTTACACTTTAATGAGAAGGAATATGACCCACTATACCACGCTGATCAAACAGATTGGTACAGAGCGTTACATCGAGTTTTCCTTTTCTTGCATGAATATTATATGCATATTATAATCCCTTAGTAGTCTTTTATAACACCCACTAGCAAGATGGGGGGGGGGGTGGTGAATTGTATTCTTACTCCATAACCACGCGGATGCAATCACTATCACCGGATTGGAACGTGGCTGAAGCTGATAAGATCCGCCAATATACTCGGCTGGCACGCATTTTGTTTTAAATGACTTCGCTCTATATAAAATTGTATATAACATTTTCACTATCTAACTCCAGGGTTTATATTCTTCAAATTAGTATATAATGTCTCCAATATAAAAAAATGGCTGAACCAGTGGGCTTACCCTTGAAATCAATTCTAATTACGAAACCAATTCAATTCCAATGTCACCAAACTTATATTTGGTACTCTTAAAGAAAATCGAGAATGAATTCTTCGCGTTTGCCGTTATTATTTTCACCAAATGTGCAGTATTTTATTACTTTAAATTAATGACGTTACCGAACTCGATCACCACAAAAACGCTATCTTGAAATTGTGCAACATTAACGATTTTAAACTACGTCAAAATCACGTCGGGAGTAGCAAATATTTTTCTTAATCGGCGAGAATCGAAATCAGTTAGTTTAAAAAAATTCCACCGAATCTGATTCCAATCGTGCGCTAGTGTCACTTTCAAGAGCTTAATTAGCTTAAATTCGAGCTGCGATTGGATTTAGGATTGGAATCGAGATTCAAGAGTAGACACACTGATCCTACAAGCGGCACCCGATCACGAGTTAACAACTAGAGTGAGCAGCCATAACTCTCCTCGATTATCTTGAAGGAAGGACCCATTCCACATAGCAAGAAAAAAAAAATGAGAAATATTTTATACCTATGGAAACAGTAATAACTTCTACCTATGGAACATTTTTAAAATATTCCTCCCTGTTTATACCATTTATGACCAGTCCTCATGACATACTCGTACCTACATTAATTTGGCATGTAACAATTAGAGAATGACTTGTTCTAATTCCTTCTTCTTCAGACCATATACATCAATCGCGCTGATGATATTTTTGAAATTTGAACCAATCCATGGTTCCAATTTACCATATCTAGTAGTGAGTAAATTTTGCAATGCCTATAAGGCAGTGACATATTATTGCCTTAATCTATAACTACCTAGCTATACCTAATTTATAAAGTATTTTATAAAAATCAGTGTAAATAAAATAATCTCTTTGTCCCACTACAGGAGATGATCTTTGAACATATTATCTCCATTAATGCCGAATATATAATAATTAGCCGCCGGTTCCCTGCCTCCTGTTACTGATATGTAGTCATAATATATTGCCTCTATCTTAAAACATTTCAAATATGTTCGCAACAATTCAAAATTATTGTAGGGATTAACTTATTTATCGGGAAGTAAAGAGTTTTTAACGATGACTTTTTAATATATTTTTTAAGATTCAAAAAGTTTATAACTGTTCTTTGATACTTTT
Organism: Lymantria dispar; assembly: GCA_032191425.1. Lineage (NCBI taxonomy): Eukaryota > Metazoa > Arthropoda > Insecta > Lepidoptera > Erebidae > Lymantria > Lymantria dispar. The sequence goes on along the minus strand of CM063446.1, from coordinate 16,323,049 downwards.
CATAACAGATTGAGCAAATCTATATATATAAAAGAAAGTCGTGTTAGTTACTATATTTATAACTCAAGAACGGCTGTACAGATTTGGCTGAAAATTGGTGGGGAAGTAGCTTAGAACCAGGAGACGGACATAGGATACTTTTTATCCCGTTCTTCTTCTTCTTAATGGCAATGAGCTACTTTTTATCCCGTTCTATCGCGTTCCCGTGTGACGTGACAAAATATCAAAAAGATTTTTTTTTTGTTTCTGTTTGTCCATTCGGACAGGCAAAGGGATCAAAGCCCATACAGCCAATTGTGATATAATTTTCTTCATATTATTTAACATTTCTATATATAGAATAGCTTATTTATAATCATGTCCGTCAATAAGTCAAGTCTTTACCATTAATTAGGCGCTGAAAACCTAATTAAATGATTTCTCAGGGAATTCCAGTAGAATATAAAAATACATTAGGTGTATTTGCCACTCTTATATCACATTCACCACACTTCAGTACCTTAACTGTTGTATTATTACATTACTGTTGTATTATATTACATAAAATAGCAGTAAAATTATTCAATATAACACTATAAAATACTAAAATAATGAATATAATACAAGAGCTTAACGTGACATTTCCATATTCGCACCGAAACTTACGTCAAAGAGAATACAAGTCACTAAGAAACGTAGGATAAAAAACGCATTTGATATGTAATAACAAAATGCAAATGACAGCTAAACGTAATTTTGTCTATAGTTAAGTATGGTAGAAAATTTGATAATTATAATTTTTTCAGAAATCAATAATAAGTAATTAGTGTTCTCTTTGAATCATCATTAACAATGCCGCGACCAAAGACGATTGAATCTTTCCTGACAAAGCTGTAATGGTTCTTCCGTTAGAGACTATATATTCGGAAATTTAGAAAATATATTTACGAAAAAAATTATGGTGGTACGAAGTTCGCCGGGTCAGCTAGTAATAACTAAAAATACAACCGTTTACTTAAGTCTACCGACAATATTTAAGATAATAATTATTTTTTGCAAAAAAAGAAACCACCTTCAATAATGTAGATAAAGTAGATACATTTTAGATTTTTCAAAAACCGCTTGTCCGATTTCGATATAATTTTCATGGGACCATTTGGGATGTATACCCTTACCAACAAAAAAAGAAGCATCAAAATCGGTTCATAAACGACGAAGTTATCCGCGAACAAACATAAAAAAGCATATATACGGTCGAATTGAGAAACCTCCTCCTTTTTTGAAGTCGGTTAAAAAAGCAAAAGTTCTACATCAAGCCGATTAGACAATATGATATATTAGTACAATTTTAATCTTATTATAAAGCAGAAATGTGGCAGACACCACCTTTAAAACGAAAGAAAGAATTTTTTTATATGGCAATCTGCCGACAGCAGCCATCAGCAACTTTTGCCAGTATCATGTAATGGATGCACATGTGAGCATGCAAGAGAAAAGAAATTTACTAACCAAAAAATACAGAAAATGTCAAATTAGACAATATAAATCTACTTTATTTTATTAGAAAAATAACTTCCTGTAATAACAATAATTTACTAATAGCTGTGTTATCATAACAAAACACCGACCGTCAACTCTTATCTGGTGTTAAAAATCAAAAAAGTCCATCGGCACTCCTCTACGTATACGTGTAAAGAGCACTTAACTTAATTACTTAAAGCCGTATACCATAGACGTGGGTGAAAGTAGTGTAAACCCATAGGAAACAATGAATTCAACGTATAGTACCAAACACCCTACAGTCGTCGCGTGGCTTCGTCCTTCAACAAAATTCAGACACGTGTCATTGGGCTGCAGATTGCAGTCTAAGCATTTGTTACAATTACAAATAACAAAAGCTCCATCGTATTAACTCAACTATTATAAAAACTGATCATATAGAGGAACCATTACGAAAAATAATCGTGCATTCAATCATTAGTGGTCATAGATTTTACTTATATTTTACATTTTTATTAACCAAATTCCACTTTAATATTTTTTTTACTGCATTTTATATATTGTTAATAATGTTATGGTAAGTTAATAAAGTCGTAAAAAGATGTTATTAGAGCATTCACAACGTTATCGCGGGCTGATACAAAATACATCAAATTATTTCAATAATAACAAGTTTAAACCTTGCAGAAAAAATTGCAAAAACGTATTTTAAGTTATCCTTTATAATATATTCGAGACTTGCAGTGAATATATTTCAAGTGGATTTGACTGAGGGTATGGACAAAGCTGGGCTACTCATTTGTAAACTATAAATATAAAATGAAAGTAATTTTTAAAAACATTAAACGCTAAAATTTCCTATATTATTAGTATATAATATATATACGTCGTAATTTAAGCCACACTATAAGCCTTTGGCAATTTTAAAAACGTTTGGCGCAATGTTATCATACCTTCAAGTGCTTTATTTCTCGCCAGTAAAGCCAGCAATACGTCAGGAGGTGGTGGGTCGAGTGGATGCATGGTGTCGAGCGTCGTATCCATAGGAACGTCTCCGCGCCTTGCGCACTCTACCACGTCGCTGAACTCCGCTTCCATTAACCCAAACCGAGTCACTACATCCAGCATACAAACAGCAAATATTCAGTGTTAACTTAACTAACTCTGTTTATCATTCCGCACAATTCACATAAACATCTCACTTAAACCGGTGCATCCCTCCAGTATGGAACTGTACAGGGAGCGCTTGCAACGGGCGTCGCGACGTAACCAAAAGCCGGAGTCACGTGGCGGCGCCGCCCAAACCCGCCCCTCGCTGCCGCACTCGCGCTCCGCGCCGCCCTCCTGCCTCCCATTGAGAAGTCATTTTTTACCCCCTGAATCTGATAAACCCTGGGGCGAGCGGGGTACGCAACGACGGCGAGCGCGGCTCCCCCGCCCCGAACTAATTTGCTGGAGTCGTACGACACACCCCGAGTACTTACATCCATCTACAATATTACTCTATCTACCACGTTATCCCGTTCGCGAAAGGTTTTGCCTCTAGTGATCTAGTCACAGTCAACAAAGAAAATTCTGAAATTATAACCATTGGCACTTATTTGTTATACAATTTTCTGAACAAAAACATTTAGAGAGATTACGCATAAATAAATATTATTTTACTCAGCCACTTATTTTGTATACTATAAAAATAAGTAAGGTTAGAAACTATTATCAAAATAGTTTAATACTCTAGAACAAAAACTCTTTATGATAATGTCTTTTTTAGTGGCGTAACTGGGGTAACGTGAACCAATTTTTAGATTTTTATTTTTATATAACAATTACATTGTAAAATGTATCAAATTTAATCATTTTTTTTTTTCACTTATATTATGATGAAAATGTCAGAATGTACTCGCTATAATCCGGATAATGTTTTTGGAAGATTCAAGCTAATAGAATTTCCAATATCTTTCGTTGGATTATCGACCACTCAAATTATTGACGTTGATATCAATCTAACAAAATCTGCTTATCTCAAAACTTTATGTGAAGGTCGCTTACAAGTAAGTGGATATAATTTAGTAGTTTAAATTTGTTGCTTCTTGGTCCAGTAATATAAATATGTACTTTTGATTGGAGGCCGCAACGATGTGAAAACTTCAATGTGTCAAAAAATTCTCAATAACAAATATAAAACCTCATACTGTGCCAGCAATAAGGAACCCTTCCTTATTATATAGGGACTGAAAATACACTGTTAAGATGTATATGTATATGTGTTACACTTTTGCGTTCAGAAATACGCTGGGTCTGACAATTACAATGAAAAATCAATAATATCTGGTATTTCTACATTAGTTATTTGATTTCAGAAATTTGAAGAAGCGCGTGAAATCTCTGCCTCTCATAGAGCTTTTGAAATTATTCAAGTAAATGAAAATAAATTACAAATAAAATATCTTCCTAAAAATGAATGCATTAGCATTTCAAAACGCAAAAATCTTATTTGCAATAGATTTGTTTTTGATCTACATCTAATGCAAATAAATGAGCCAAGATGTTGTAGTAATGAACTTCATGCAGAAATTGGTAGATTTTATATAAGTGGTGAATATGAGTATTGCAATTTTACACATCATCCTAAAATAATTGACTTTGGTGATATAAATATTAAAGAATTGGTTACAAGATATGTCCGAATGCGCAATGAATCAAAGCTTGTCGCCGCTTTTATTCAATATGATAAAGTAAATAGCATTAGAATTCGCCCGCAAGAATTTATTTTGTTACCTAATTCATCGATTCGATTAGCTATTTCTATCCGACCACCTGCGTTGAAAATTTCAACTACTTTAACCTTCAAAATAAGAAATCGTCATTATAGATTTGATAGCCACATGAAGGCTACTGCTGACGATGAAAACTTTATAACCTATACAATACCAACAAAAATAAATATTTTGTATCCTAAATTAAAGGATGACATAAAAACTGAGTCATTACATAAGTTGTATGATCCTACATCAAAATATACATATTTAGGTGAAGAGTTAGAAATTCACAATAAAAGAAAGACTGCAGCATTAAAATATTTATGCATGTGTAAATGTATTAAATGTACATATCCAAAAAGAAGTAGAACAGAAAAAATAACTATTGGAAAAGACATATGTTATCCAGATTTACTATCAGACATAGGTAAATTGGATGGCAGAGACTTTTGTAAAATTGTCGAGAATAAGATCTCAATATACGATCTGTCTGACATACTATTTCTTCCCCTTTTTATAGACTTTGGAAAAGTTGCCTTAACAACTTATGGTAAACAAGAAGTAACAATATGGAATAAAACTAAGTGTACCATAACTATCAGATTATGCCCTAATGATGGTATTGTATATAGTGAAAAGAAATTGTCTAGTATTTTATTTGAAATAGAATCTTTCACAAAATCTGAAGTTACAGTATTCTGTGTTGGTTTGATTGAAGGAAGATATGAAGGAACATTCGAGTATCTCATAGATGATATTTATAGAGTTAAGCATATGTATGTACTGGTTGTGGCTAATCCTACATTAACGATTATAGAGAAAAGTTTAAAATTCGGTATGGTTACAAATGAAACCTTCATTACCTCTGTTCCGATAAGAATATTTAACCACTTCAATAATGTATCCAACTTCACTTGGGAAAATATACATCACGAAACACCATTTGAAATAATTCCTAAGTCAGGCTGTATACCAGCAAATAGTTGTAGAATATGTGACATTATTTATATTTGTAAACCGACGAAAACAAAAATTCATGAAATTAATTTCATCACGAATAATTTAAAGACAAAGTCTATTCCAATTGAATTAAATATAATTACCCGTAAACTCTCTATAAAGTTCTTGCAGCCTGCTGTAATATTTAAAGATATTCCTTTGAACTTGGAAACTATTGAAAAAGTAAAATTAGAAAATTCGTCAAGAGAGTTAGCTCTATTTCATGTTGTTGAACCCCTGCTTCCAGGTTTTAAGATAAAGCCCATGAGTGGCACCATCTATCCAAAAATGATAATGACATTTGATATTATAGTTAAAGTTCCTTGTATTTTGGAGTTTAACTTTGACATTTTTGTAAAAATAAATTATAAAGAAATGCTATCATTACCTATTAGTGGAATAGTCGTTGAACCAAGAATTATTATACACCCTAAAAATATTTACATGCCTAGAATACCTTGCCACCTTATATCGTTTGTACCAGTAACGTTACAAAATATTAGTTCTCTTAAAACGGAGGTTGACATTCTTGATACAGCAGACGATAATATTTTTGATGTATATACTTTAAATGGAAATGAAAAAGAAAAAGTTTATAATTTCATCGTGGAAGGTGGACAATCTAAAACTGTTTATATTAAAGTAAGTGATACATTTCGTAGAGAATATGAAATGTATATTCCGTTTAAAATTAATGGATTACTTGGACCTCCTAATGGAATAACTGGGTCAACAGAACTCCAATATTATATAAGTGAATATGAACAGTAAGTCATTAATAGATATTTAAAATTTCTTTAGAATTGGTGCAGTGCTGCATATTTATTTTAAATCTTAATTTTTATTCATTTTAGATACTATGAACATAATTCAAAGGTAAAACTTAAAAATGTAAATAAAGACATAAGTTACTGTCGAATAACTGGAGTAATTACCGTGCCATGGGTAACATTCTCAGTTAATAATTTTGAGTTTGATTACAAACCGTGTGGTATAAGTATGATAGAATTTTCGATAACAAATGTATCGAAATATTACTTATTTGTCACGATATTAACAGCTAATTTGGCGCCAAACTTTACATTAAAATTACTCACAATGAATCAGCGAGATACTATAAACGAACAAATAAAATTCGAGCTTGATCGAAGACAAGAAGTATTATTTTCAGTCGAATTTCATCCTAAAGATCATGGTAGATTTATGACAACAGCCACATTGTTTTTGGATAAACATATGACTATACCATATTCAAACTTAACTTTTTTTGGAAAACGAGAGACGCCTGCCATGATTCCCAGTACTTATCGTGTAATATTCCCTGCTTGTAATGTCAGAACGACTATTACGCGAGTTATATCGATAAAATTTGAAGGGGAGTCTGATTTAAATCCATTTTCTTGTATTCCGAAAGAAGGTTCAAATCTTATAGTGAAATTCGTTGACTACAAAACTGAAAATAAAAACAAAAAAGTGCATACAATTTTGAGTGTCGAATTAAGCATTTACTCAGAATCAGCATATATAGGGAATACTAAGCTTCATTTTGAATATAATAATGAATCTAGTTGTGAAATAGATGTTTACTATTGTGTTACTTACTGTCCATTAACACTACACGCAAATTATTTTGTTGATTCGGCAAATAACCCTTACCCCTATTATCCTTTGAGCACTCAGGCTGATCTATTCAATTATTTGGAAGAATGCGTAATTTTTTTAGAGAAATGGATGTTTCAACAAGGTTTTAGAAGGGATCTATATCCAATTATACCAGATACTTTTCATACTATATCTTCACCTTCTTTGTCACAAGTTAGTGCAAAAACTGGAAAAGGAATTAACGTTTCTTATCTTAATTTTGTTCGTCGAATTGCAGGTCCTCTTCTGAAACATGTGCGCAAAATAACGTAATTATTTTTGTAATGTTATTAATTATTCATTCATATAATTATTCACGTCGAAAACTCCCTTTTTTTAGGTGAGGTAAATTATTCTACTGTACTATACTGATCAGACCGGTTAGCATGGGCTATTAATATCTATTTTTCCTTATACTGCCATGATGTTACTATTTTTTTTATAACACCCACATGTCATCGTTCATAGACACAAACGTTATTGTCATCTCGACTCATATAGGTACGTCAGACTATTGAGCTCGAGCCTCCTCCAATGGGAGGGTAATTAACCTTACTATACCATGCTGGTTAGACAGGTTGCTATAGGGTTTTATTTTGAGTTTTCCTTCTCTTGCATAGATGTTATATGCGTATAATATCCCTTAGTCGTCTTTTACGACATTCACGGGCAATATAGGGAGTGGTCAACTGTATTCTTACTCCGTCATCACATCGAAAAACGTTAACCTAAATGATTTTTATATTAAAAAACTCGTTCATAATAATACTAAAAAATTTTCTCAGAGTACACGGGGTTGATAACTCATTTAAATATATACAAGAAGTTCATGAGACCTATAGAAGTATTATTATCTTGCTAAAGTCAAGAGGAGCCAATCTTTGGGTAATACAAGCAAGATTTCTACTTAGCCATGAACAATTTACAATATTTTCAGAAAATGTAACAGCTAAGAGTAACGCTGATATTATACTAACAAAAATCCTTACGAGAGATATTGATTTATTTAATAGATTAAATAAACAAAGCTGGATGGACTTCATTTTGCAAACTTATAAAGTTTTCATTTTGGACAGCTGTTTTTTTGACTGTGTCTGTGTCAGTACTATGCCTAGAGATATCATTAAAATTTTAATTGATTGGTATAATGAGCAAATTCATTCACAACAAACAAGATTGTTAGGTTTAAGTTCAAATAAAACCATCAAATCAATCCAAAATTTAACCACAGATCTTACAGACGGTATTGCTTTGGTATCGGCAATAACTAATTATTGTCCTTTTCTAAATGAACATTTTTCATTCTTTTGTGAGGTAAATGAAGAAAACAAAGAAAGGGATGTAATCAATAACGCATGTCTAATCATAGAAGCAATGAACCAATTAAGATTATATTTTCCCTTATCAAGCAGGGATTTTCTCAAACCAAATTTTTTGCAGATGCTATTTTTGTCTATTCATCTATATGTTGTACTACCAATGTTTAAGCCCAAAGAAACTATCACACTTAATCCCCCTCTTCTAAGAAGTTCCACTCGTCAGATTTCAATATATCCTTCTAGCCAAGAAGCGTTGATGTTCTCATACGTCGTTCTTAATAATAATCGAAACAGCTTTTCTGTTGAAAAAGTACCACCCACTGATAGTGGTAAGAAAATGTTTGTAAGTGTAATGTATAACGCGAATTTTATTGATGACGAAGAGTGCTTATTACTTTTACATGGATACAACAAGACACGTATTTTTGATACTTATATAACATTCATACTCCAAGGACGCATCAGTGCATTAAACCCAGAGAGGAAATGCAAGTTAACTGGACCATTGTACCGACCAATGAAAGTAGATATTATGATTGCTTCGCCTTTTCCAGTCTCGGCATTGTTTAGTATCTCTATTACAGATGTTGAACCTACTCTTCCAGTCCAATTCAATGAATTAAAGAAACCAAGATTTTACATTCGCCGCTTAAATCTTATTGACAAAGATATATATTTAAGCGGGTGCCCGAAAGAAACCACACAGGATCTTCAAGAACATAAAGTATATTTACAAATTATTTGTCTCAGTACTCAAGTAGGGAACTCGTGGATTTGGTTTAGAAGCGATATTGGTCAATTTTTTGTAAGAGTTACGACGCAACCTCGTTGGGATTTAGTGATAGATACGTTACAGACAAAAGTAAACACTTGGCCATTGGATCCCTGTAGTTGCGGAGAGGCTTGCGAGTGCTATAGAACTTGTAGTATTATGATACCACATCGTAATGAGCTTATGCTTAAAGCGCTGCGATACGCTTTGATGGAAAATGCGTCAACTATAATGATGAATGTATTTGATAAACTAGTTGGTATGAATTTATACTATCGTTTTGATTGCTTTATTTGAATATTTACTACTTATTTGCACCCTATTACTACTATTTCTTACCTGAATGAGTGCATTAATATGAGTGCATTAATATGCGTGGTGTACTATAATAGACTTAGAATGCCCTTTGAAGTCCACTGCTGATGATAGGCGTTCTCAAGGACCCAGCAATTGGTGTTTGTTTTTTGTACCACCTGTATTGCCTTTTGCTACATCTGCAGCTATTGAGAAAATGCCCTAGATAAGTTCTTTTTATTACGCGGATATCGCACAATGTCAACGGAGTCAATGTGCCTTTTGGCCGAAATTCCCCCGCGGGTTTAGCCTCGCTTAGCGAGATGGCCGCCTGGCGGGTGACGCCCGCCATGATGTCTTTACCCGTCGGGCAGTCAGGCTGGAGAGGCCTCCGTACGGTGTTCGGACTGTCGAGGCCTTCCGACCAGTACTAACGGAGCGGTTGGATCGGCGGCACGGGCAGGTATTGACGGGACATGGTTGCTTCGCCAAGTATCTGCACAAGCAGGAGGGAGAGCACACCGTCCTGCCACTGCTGCACTTGTGACGAGGACACGGCGCAGCACACCGTCGAGATGTGTGCTGTATGGGCAGATTAGTGCCGTGAACTCGTCGCAATCATCGGTGCCAACCTGATACTGCTGAACATCGCTAAGTAGATGCTCGACAGTGTCAGATACTGGAACGCGGTCGCCGTCTTCTGCGAGGAAGTCGTCTCGCGGAAGGAGGCGGGTATCGTGCGCGGAAGGAATGCCTCTACAGCGACACATACCGCTACCGGTGACTTGGGCGATGCAGGCGCGAGTATCTGCGTCTGATGCCGCCTTAGCCGAGGCCGTGGGTGACTGGACCGAAAAGGGTATCCCAACGGGCTGGCCACGAACGTCAAGGAACTCGGTACCAATGGTCGACCCAATGGCGAAGGACAGGGAATACGGTGGATTGTGAGGCCGTGCGCCGTCCTTTCATCACCCCTGACGGAACGGACGGCGTGCGGCCAGACCTAGTGCATCCAGACCCCGTGACTAGATATATTTATGCCTTAAAGCATCTTTTTTCACAAAGACATATTGATTGTTGAAAGAAACATTGATATGTTAGCTATTTTGGCTATGCTTGTAACTTTCATTTTTATACAAATTTACTTGATTTGGATGTTGTTACAGCCAGGAATCGCAAGCCTTGTCTTCTCTATAGCACACCGTGTTCCTTGTACTCAAAATGACGGGTATCGTAAAAACTGAATTAAAAGTAAATTAATTGTTTATTTCTGTTTTCTGTAATATTTTCATTCATCCATGAACCCATTAACGTCCACTGTTAGATATAGATTTCTCCACAAAGGTTGGATAATGCCATAATCGCAAGCACGGTGAATTTTTACCACTCCCATTGAAATAAAGTGGTGACAACATATTAATATCTTAACCGGCCCTCACATAGAGCATTTCAAAAGTTTACGCGAGTGTAATTTCTTTCGTTTTTATTTCAGAGACAACGACTGGTAAATTAATTATAGATATGTTACTGGAAGAAGGCGGCACAAATATGTCTGAAGTACAACATATTCTTCGGAATGATATCACATATCATATCACATCACGGACTCTATTACCACGCTTAGATCACGTCACACTGACTCAACACACCAATGAAATTTTAGCTCTGCCTGTCACAATACCAACAAATGACAATATGGGAAAATATACAATTACTTTCACTTCGGAATGCGGTATGGATATACGGACTTATCGAATATTCTTTATAGAAGAAACAAATGAATCATCTTAATCTTTGTAATTTATACAATCAACAAATTTCTTTTTACAATGTATTGGCAAAATTATCTACAACCAATTTTATCCTTTTTATAATATTATTTTATCTCATTGTCAAATTAATTTAGATTGTAATAGTTTGTATGTTATACTTATGCATATTATTGTTGATATGTCTAGATTTTTTAAAAACACAGATAAAACATGCTAAATAATATAAGGAAGTATTTCAAATAGACCTATTTTATTTATTTGTATTGTAATATTTGTTATGTTAAAATAAAATAAAAAAATACAAACTTGTTGTTTTTAATTTATGTAATACATAATTTCGCAGTCCTTTTTTTAAATAATATGTCATAAAATGGTGATTATTATTATTATTATGTATCTCCTTTTGGTTTCACGGATATTTTCCTTAGGGAAGATACCCGGTCCTTTGAAAGGCTTACATGGGGATATGGATCCAACACGCAAAGGCCTTTGGAGAAATTTAATCTAAAATGGGGTGGGAAGTCTACCGATGACACTCCATGTCTGCACATAACACACGTGGACTGCCAACGATAGGTGTAAAACTATTGTGTGATGATGGTATATACATGATTATGGGGTTGGAGGTTAGATGGACTGGATTAATGGTAAACTATTGATTTAAAACTGTCGTCTGCCTTCAATACCTTTATCGTCTTGAACTTTGGCAGACGGTGACTCGCCAACTCACTGAATGGGCCCCCCCAAACGGTCGCCACAGACACGCAGGCCATAAGGGCAACAGGGGGACAACATTGGTGCAAGTGGCTTGGGGTGTCGAGCGGTGCGGCGCCGGTTTCACCATCACAGTGGTTTCCCCGTAGTTATGTCCTTGAAAATGACACTTCCACCCCCGAGCATATAGCTCTGGCGACCCCTCTCTGATCAGCCGTTTAAGGCAAGCCAGAGTTGAGAATCCTGCGGGTACTCTTCGGTTTCCACTCCAGCCAGCCAATAAAGGCCAGCTGGATACGAGGCCCTGGCCGACTCTCTGGGGCACTCAGGACCGCAGTGTCGCCACTCACATTCAGCACGCCACAAGCTGCCCCTTTTTTTTTTTTTTTTTTTTTTATTGCCAACGGTGGCAAACGAGCAAGCAGCACACCTGATGGTAAGTGAAACTGCTGCACATGGACCATTGCAATACCAGGGGCACAGCCAGGCCGCTGCCTACCGTGAAGGAAATACTCTTCTTAAACCTCGTTTAAAGAAGGACATGTCATAGCGCTCGGGAAACACAGCAGCAGGTAGTTCATTCCAGAGCTTGCACGTACGTGGGAGAAATGATCGCTAAAAACGTACAGTTGAAGACCATAACGTTTCCAGGTGAAATGGATGAACCCTGCTGCGATGTCGAGTGATACGTTGGTAGAATGGTGACGGTGGTACCAAGTCAAACAGTTCCTCGGAGCACTCCCCGTGAAAGAGTCGGTAGAGTACACAGAGTGACCCAAAGTCTCTCCGCTGCTCCAGCGACTCCAATCTGTCCGTAAGATTGGGATCCCCGACGATTCGAACAGCCCGTCTTTGCAGGGAGTCAAGTGGGTCTAGCTGATATTTGGGCGCACCTGCCCAGAGATGTGAGCAGTACTCCACATGAGGACGAACTTGTGCTTTGTATAGCACAAGACGCTGTCTCGGTGTGAAGTACCGCCTGGCTCTGTTCAGGACGCCCAACTTTTTGCTTGCCAATTTGGCTTTGTCCTCCAAATGACTCCCAAACTGGACTTTGCTCGATATTTTGACGCCGAGAATCCCAATACTCTCAGAAATTGGAAGAGTTACTCCTTGGAACTGAGGCGCCATGACAAATGGGTCCTTCTTTGCAGTGAACGCGCAAACTTGTGTCTTTGTGGGGTTGAACTGGACTAGGTTCCGTTCACCCCATTCCGAGGCCCGCCCCAGAGAGCGCTCGACTTCAGACACAAGTTGAACCCTTCTTTCCTGAATACTCCGAGGGATATTCCGTTGCTCAGTGTACCGCTCATCACCCGTACTGTCATCCGCATAGCAACGCATACTCTCGATAGAGAGCATGTCATTGATATGCAGGATAAACAACGTCAGGGAGAGCACCGAGCCTTGTGGTACACCAGCATTAATGGTCATGGTATCGGAGCAGGAGCCATCTACGACGACTTTTATACTCCGACCATCCAAAAAGCTGGCAATCCAATTACAGAGTCCCTCGGGGATTCCGTATGATGGTAGCTTCGATAGAAGTGCCCTGCGGTTTATTGGCTTTCCTATAAATCTTGTGATACATTTTTTCTTTTATATCAAAAGAATTTAGGGAGCCATATAATGTTCCTCCGAGGTTTGCGTTAGTCTCTCTCTTATTATTATTATTTAGAAGATACTGAGGAATTCTACGGAAATCTTCGGTGATTATCACACTTTATTGTTAGAAGATCAACATACTAGTTTTCATTGACATCCATAGGCAACATGCTGAAATTCTATTGATATAGGTGAATAATTCATAACTACCCTGATCTCCTTTCCAGCACATGTCATACTAAACGTAATCAAACAATCATCATCCTGATCTTATCCCAATTATATTTATAGTGAATTATCTATGTCCCAATTACTCAGGTTCGACAGCTCCGTCCAGAGCGACAGACTTCCTAGATGGACAGATCACCGTTCCTTGTCCTCTGTGGTCGGCCCGATGGAATACCGTGAGGAGTACCCATCATATATATTGCAAAGTTTGGCAATAGTTTTATGACCAGCCTGCTAGACATCAACGATCTTTGGGAATGTAGTAGTTAGATGGAGTTGGCCAAGATCGATATAAAGCCGTCGTCGTTCTCGACACCCACGAGGAATTTAAGAACTGTTAATATTTGCCACAGCAAAATCAAATACTATCATTGCAATGAAACTTGAAATAAGACCGATGTCTATTCACGCAGTTTACGAATACTCTATATTATACTTATGTCAATCTGCTCTCGTTGTGATGTTTATTTTTGTGATTGGGTTGTGATGTGATGTGAGATGTGTATATGGTATACTGAAATCCTAGAGCCAATCATGGACAGAGTTACTTGTAGTTTAAATAATTTTGATTATATAAGATTTTAGGACGGAAACGCACGCTCCAAACGGCTAAGCAATGGAGCGCAAATTAATTGGAAGCGCAGTAGTGTAGTGGCAGGCCGCGACGAGCCCGAGCCGCGCCGCCTCGCCTGCCGCCTTGACCGCGCCGCTCAGCCGGCACCAATTGTTGACTGGTCATGCCACACTATAACGTGATGATAAGGGAAAAATTACTTCTCACGGAATTTCAACTGTAGTATTACAAGTATTCTAGTACCATATATAGTATAATTATTATCATATTTTGAAGTAATAACTTTTTATGGAAGGGTAAACAGCTTCGTTACGTAACGCGTTACGACGCCAGTCTGTCTGGCTTCCCTTTCTTTCACACACACGGTAGGCTCCTCCTCTCTCACTATAAGCCACAGCCCTAGCCGTACTTAAGAATTATTTTTATGATATTAAATTAAGTAATATTATAATAATATTAAACAAACTTATTGTTACTTTTATAGGATTAAATATTGAAACTAAGAATAAAATATATTTTATAATAAATAAAATAATAATTAATAACCTTTCCTTACTTATATAAATATACATAAAATTTAGTAATCATCATCATTCATTTTCATCATTTCAGCCTATCACCGTTCACTGCTGGACGGATACCTCATGTTACGCCACAAAATGTGGTCCTGTGCCGCCTGCATCCAACGACACCCAGCAACTTTAAGCAGGTCGTCAGTCCACCCAGTGTGTGCGTCCTACACTGCGTCGTCCAATACGTGGTCGCCACTCGAGAGCCTTTCTTCCCCAGCGGTTGTCGAATTGTCGAGCTTCAGCGAACTTCAGCGTACTAATTCTTCGTGGTATGTCGGTTACACCCGTTCTTCTGCCATTTCCCTATTTCAGATCCCGCATCCCGAGCATAGCCCGCTCTATAGCACGCTGAGCGACTTTGAGCTTGGTTATGGAGCCTACATTTAGGGACCACGTTTCCGTGCCGTAAGTCATCACTGACGACACACACTGATCGTAAACCTGTGTTTTCAGACACTGAGGTATGTTAGACGAGAAGATCCTCATAAGTTTCCCAAACGCTGCCCGACCGAGATAAAAATTTAGTAATAACCTAAGCTTTTCTCAATTTAAGTAATTTAAATATTAAATAGTTCAACTTAGGTTAGTTTAAGTTATCTCTTCTGGCGGGCGTCCCGAGATGCACACGTTTATATTTTTTAATTATTTCTTTGGTAATGATTTCTGATGTTTACGCGAGTATTATACATTTTAAATAAAACTACACTGACGGACTCATAAACTGCATCAAAGTAAAAAACGACTTGGAAATAAATATTTTAACCCAGCATGCAAACTTTCTACACAGATTTAAATTGAAACGTCTAGATTGGTTCGTTAACTTTAAAACAGCGTAGGGTCATATCCTTAAGTTTAAGTTTGTATACTGGAAAGGACCTTAAAACTTTTTTGAAGAAAAAACAGAAATTTAAACAAAATTGGTTTAATTAAAAAATTGGTTTTAACAATAGACACAAACTTTATGCAAGGGTTTTTTTATGTTTTAATAAGGTGTATTACCTCCACGTGCCCTTATTACAGATTCTAATCGGTTCTGCATAGATTTGATTAGGGTTATTAAAAGATCTTGCGGAATATTGTCCCATTCTTCTGAAAGTGCTGTTCTTAGTTGTGCCACTGTCGTAGGCACAGGATTTCTCGCATATACAGCTCTTTTTAAATTGTCCCAAAGATGCTCAATGGGATTAAGATCCGGGCTGCGTGCTGGCCAATTCATTGTACCTACGTATCCCAACCTCTTCGCAATATTGTCGAACTTGTGCAGCAGCGTGCGGCCGGGCATTATCCTGCATTAAAGTAAAATTTTCGCCTATAAATCCCATGTAAGGCACCACGTGATCTTCTAAGATCTCTGTTATGTAGCGATGTGCAGTCAAACCCTCTCTACTACCGTTTTGACGGACCATGTCTATGAACACAAGTTCTGTTCGCCCGTTCATCGATATGCCACCCCAGACCATCCACGAACCGCCTCCAAAAGGAACACGCTCCTCATTGCAACTTTGAGCATATCGCTCCCCACGTCGACGATAGACTCTTCTGCGACCATCTGCACCATATAAACATGTCCTACACTCGTCTGTGAACAATACGGAGGCCCATTGCTCATCTATCCAATTTAGGTGATCACGCACACATCTTAAGCGAGCTTGTCTGTGAGCTACAGTCAACTTTGGACCATTTGCTGGTCTAAAAGGGGTGATATCGGCTTCCTTTAACCTTCTTCTTATTGTTCGTGCACTAACGTTTACTCCACGTACTTCATTAAGTTCTGTTTTGATGTTAACTGACGTAAGGAAACGATTTCGCAGGGAAGTTGTAACAATAAATCGGTCATCACGACCGGTGGTTGCTCGAATTCTGCCTGTACCACGTCTCCTTTTGTAAGAACCTGTCTCCACAAACCTTCTGTATATTCTAAAAATCGTAGACTGGTTTAAATTTCTACCAATCGTTCGTTGATCCAAGCCCTCCCGCACCAATGCTACAATTTGAGCAGCTTGTTCGCACGAAGTATCCATATTATGGTTCAGAAACTCTCGATGAGTTAAAAAGCTAACCCAACAATTCTGCGGTAACAATAATTCAATTGACAAAAGAATAAAAAATCAATAAGAATCAATTTTAAAACTTTGTTATAAATAACACGCAAATCTGATACTACGAGTAAATTTTCTTTTCCCGGCTATATTCATTTGTTTTACTGCAGTTCTATTTTTAAATATTGCTTTTTTTTTAAGATTAAGGGCCTACTCTCCATATTTATATAATTTAATCTAAAAAGTTTGCATACTTATTAAAAAAATCATTTCAAAGTAATCCTGAAGTTTGATGCAGTTTATGAGTCCGTCAGTATACTTTACGGATTTTATCGCGTTTGTATTTAATTTTTGATTACCCGACGTTTCGAACACTTTACAGCGTTCATGGTCACGGGTGGACTAAGATGTCTCACGTCCAACAAGTCATCGTTATTGCAGAAAATTTATAATTATCTACCCGATACTGAAATTAGTTATTAAATATTGACCCACATTTTGATACAAAATTTATTGCCAGTGTAAGAAGAAAATGATTCTATATGAAAAAAATATATTGTTTATGGTTAGTAATAATTAAACATTAAAATTAATAGTAATTATATTTAAAAACTAACTAATAATCTAGTATACTACCACCGGATCGGAACACGGTCACACTAAGAAAGATCCGGCAAGAAAACTCAGGTGACATGATGCTAAATTAATTTAGCATCATGTCACCTGAGTTTACGCTGTAAAGTGTTCGAAGCTTCGGGTAATCAAAAAGCAAATACAAAGGCGATAAAATCCGTAAAGTAGTTTTATTTAAAATATTTCTTTGGTCTCAAGTCTACCCCCGCATGATAATAGAATAGTTCCATTATCATTATCGTCTCACCTTATTTATTTATTTATTTAAACTTTAGCACACAAAAATAAGGTACATGGCGGACTTAATGCCTTAGGCATTTTCTACCAGTCAACCTCGGGTGGAGCAGAAATCATTTAGGCAGGTGCAATAAATTGTAAGGGGTAGTTTGTAAAAATTTGGTTATCCAAGTATAGCAAATATATTCTGATACACAATACACACAAACAATACACATATATGGATACATATATATACACACATAAATACATACATATAAATTTTATTAAAAGTAGAGGAGAGCATCATTGGTGAGTTGACTCCGTCAGAAAATCTAGGTATAAACGTTTTACCATAGCTTTAAAACCATCACGGCTAGCGGCCATTCGGATCTTTAATGGTAACGCATTCCAGAGAAGAATAGCCTGGATATAAAAAACAAAGAGTGTACCAGATTAGAGGAATAAGAAGGACAGTGAAGAATAAGATTTTTGGAGGAACGAAGATTACGGTCGTGAGTGGTACATAGAAATTGAAAGTGAAGTTTTAAGTAGGGGGGAGCATTAAGAGAGTTTAAAATAGAGTATAGTAAAGAAAGAGTTCGCAAGCTTCGTCTTTGCCTAATAGATAACCGATTAAGCTGAGAGCGAAATGTGGAGACATGGTCGAATTTACGAAGGTTAAAAACGAATCGAATGCAATTATTGAGAAGATGGTCCAGTTTATTGAGTAGATCTGCATTCAGGTCGAGGTAGCACACATCAGCATAATCGATGATAGGAAGGATTAAGGTTTGAACCAGCGCTGTCTTGGTATTTATTGGAAGATAGTTCTTCAAGCGATATAGCGCGCGAAGTATATCTGTACCTTATACACGTCTTACTGCTGGGTTTAAACCTCTTCTGCAATAGGAAAGAATCTGTCTACTACACCATGTTGATCAATATATATCCTGCGCAATTACTCCTATGCGCTAATTAAACGGGCCATTGAAAGCGATTCTTTGAATTCAGCGGCCCGCCCGACGCACGGGTTCGAATACCTACCCATTATCCCCAGTAACCATCACTCTAACAAGGCCGCCTCTTTTTGAAAACCCTAGTTGCCCTGAAGGCACCTGCAGAAATCGAAAGTGTAGCTAATTCTATTCATTCTTTGCAAGTTATGAAACACATTTGTTAAGACACCTGCAGGATTCTTATACTCCCTTTTGCTACGCCTTTTTTTAATTGACCTGATAGTGCCCTAAATGAGCACACTCAAACAATCTAGGTTTATAACATTAAAAAGGCTTTAAATAATCTAGCATCTGAATTAAGTACCGACATTGGTGCAGGCGCGAATGACTGCACCTGATGACCTAGACGAGGTCGTGGCCGATAGAACTATAGATTTTACTATAGGGTCTATTCCATGTAAATAAGCTGTACACGTGAGAGCTACGCCCTGACAATAAATGCTGCCAGAGTATTATAGGAAACAAACAAGGGTAAATCGTACTGATGCCCGCCGAAATCAAGTCACCCAATTGACGGTAAAGAATGATAAAGCTGAATGTAAGACACTACCCTTGCGTCGCTTCGGACGGTTCTAACGGAATATGGCCAGACCATAACCTGTCAATTTTTTTTTCCTTTACTGTAAATTTCCCCTTCTATATTGTGTTCAATATTTCCGTGATTTCCGCTTTTTCACCACTCCCTATCTTGCCCGTGGAAGTCGTATAAAACGACTGAGGGATATAATATGCACATAACATCTTTGCAAGAGAAGGAAAACTCGAAATGAAACCCTATACTAACATGTCTGACCAGCATGGTCTTCTTTGGCGGTATCACTCTTGACAGAGTGGTCGTGGTCATCATTTCAGGTGTTGGTGGCAAGCTTCACAACACGCCGCCACTCCTCTCTGATGGCCGCTTTCCTCGTGCATTCATGTAGCGATGATGAACCATGTACTGCCGCTTTTATCTGGTCAGTCCATCTCATAGGCGACCTTCCCCGTGGCCTGGTACCCTCAACCCTTCCCTGGATCACAAGTCGCTCAATAGCCACCTCACCCCGGCGGCATACGTGACCAAAAAAGGTAAGGATACGGGACTGTACCAAAGATGATAGACGCTGCTTGATGCCGAGTTCTCGAAGTATAGATTCGTTGGTACGGAATTCAGTCCACGATACTCCAAGCATTCTCCTCCAGCACCACATCTCTAGAGCGTCTATCTTCCTTTTCTCCACTTCCCGCAAGGTCCACGTTTCTGCAGCGTACAAAAATATGGGGAATACAAGTGCCCGAACTAGCCGGATTTTTGTGGCTCTATATATGTTACGGTTCCTCCATATTTTCCTCAATTTGTCCATTGCAGACCTGGAAATTGCCATACGCCTCTTCACCTCATCGATACATCCACCGTTGTTCGTAATTAAGGACCCCAGATAAATGTATGATTGCACCACAGCACAATTAGCAATTTCTGAAATTTCTGGAGAATTGTTATACACGCGGTCGACAATCATCATTTTTGTTTTATTCCGGTTTATCTTAAGTCCGAACTCAAGGCTAACGCGTTCCATCTTTCCGAGAAGTTCCTCTATGTGCTGGGTACTGGTGGCGAACAAAGTAGTATCGTCTGCATATCGCAGGTTGCATATCTTCGAGCCACCGATCGATACGCCATCTGTCCAGTCTTCAAGTACAATCCTCATTATGAGCTCTGTGTACACATTGAACAGTAGCGGAGAAACAATACATCCCTGACGAACTCCGGCGCTGGGGTGAAAGTGACTAGATTGGACTTCATCTGCTCGTACTGAGGCTGTGCCATCTTCATAAAGTCTTCGCAGGAGGTGTACCAGGTGTTTTGGAACACCCATCGCCGTCAACGTTTCCCAGAGTTTGGGCCACTTGACAGAATCGAACGCCTTAGAGAAGTCCACAAAGCATATATAGGTGGGCTTGTTGAATTCTCTGGCTTTCTCTATAATTTGTCGAACTGTCAAAATTTGCTCCCGGGTTCCCTTCCCCTTGACAAAACCGGCCTGTTCAGGAGCAATTTCTTTGCATAAGTAGGGCTTTAGACGTTCATTTAGTACGTGTAGTAAAATCTTACTTGCGTGAGTGATAAGAGCAATAAGTCGGTAATTACTGCACGTCCTGGTGGAACCCTTCTTGTGCAAGGGGACAAAAACAGTATGAGCCCATTCTTTCGGCCATTGTCCTGTGAGCCATATCTTATTGCACAGGGTGTGGAAGATTTGGACACCATGTTCGCCCGATGCCTTGATTGTTTCGATCGGTATGGCATCTACCCCTGTGGCTTTGCCGTTCTTTAGATGATTAATAGCGGCTCGTATTTCATCTTTCAGGATATAGGGTTCGAAATCTTCGTTGCCGGGTTCCGTAGGAACATAAAACTCTGATTCCGGGTCTTGAAATAGGGTCTGACAGTATTGTCTCCACGTTTCAGCTATTGCCTCCATGTTTGTCACCGTCTCTCCAGTAGAGTTTTTAATAGCCCAGGTCTTGCAACTTAGGGTTTTTGTGATGGCGCGAATTTTTTGGTGTAGGTCCCTAGATTCATTCTTATTTGCATGGACTTCCACTTCTGCACAAATGTTCCGAAGTTGGTTGTTCTTGTCTCGCCTACAAGCTTCCTGAATTCTAGCAGACTTTTCGTTGAGGGATCTTATATCGGCTCCAGAAGCTTTCATGTTTCGCCTTTCCTCTATAAGATTTAAAGTTGCATCGCTCATCCAATGCTGCTGTTTCCGTTTCCGTACGTTTACACTAGCCTCTTTGACCGAGCTCACAATAATGTTTTTAGCCCGATCCCACAACTGATCTGGAGTCTCTGTGTTGGATTCTACGTTCGTCCACGGTATCATCGCTTGCTTTAGTGCATTCAAAAACTTCGCATTATCAGTCACTTTGAACTTTCGTCCAGTGTCGAGTTTCCTAACTGCTCTTAACTTTAATTGCACTTTCGATATCAGCAATTGATGATCTGATCCGCAGTCTGCTCCCGGTAGAGTATGAGCGTTTTTGATAGATGTTTTCCACCGCGATCTAATCAGAACATAATCAATTTGATTGCGGTGTTTGCCATCTGGCGATATCCAAGTATATAATCTGCGTCGGTGATGTTCAAAGAGTGTGTTGGATATCACCAAGCCGTTATCAGCTGCAAATTGAATGAGTCGATCCCCTCGCTCGTTGCGTTGTCCTAAGCCAAATTTACCTACACAGTGACTCAACTGATGAGCATCTGCTCCCACCTTTGCGTTGAGGTCACCCAAGATGATCAGAACTTCCCTATGGGCGATCTTTACGATGGTATTTTCCAGTTTTGTATAAAAGTTTTCTATCTCATCATCGCTTGCAGCACTAGTCGGTGCATAGACCTGAATAAGGTTAAAATTCACAGGTGTCGCTTTAAGCTTAATTCGTAATATCCTGTCGCTAATAGGTTCATATTCCACTACGCTATTCCTTAGATTTTTTGGGATAAGAAAGGCAACTCCATTTCTACTGTTATTGTTATTTCCAGAGAAGTATATAGCATGAGTCTCTGTGAGAAAATGACCGTTGCTCTTCCAGTGAGTTTCACTAATACCACAGATATTAATACCACACCTCGTTAACTCATTCTCTAGGATCTTTATCTTGCCTGGTTGAAGTAAGCCGCGAACATTCCATGTGCCTATCTTTTGGATATGTCGCATCTTCATGGAGTCTCCAGTAGCATGTTTTCCATACGTTGCCTGGTCTCCTACAAGCGTATGGGCGGTAGCCAATTTCCCACCGACTGCCCCGGACGCAGAACGGCGCCGGTTGCTAAGCGGATCGCATGGCCTCCTCTGTATATTTGACTGTACCTTCATGATGACTTTCTTGGGAAATTGTTATGCAGTGGTTTCCCTTTGCCTTCTGCATTTAAGCCTTTTTGGGGTTATTTAAATCCCAAGGTCGTTTTGGCCTCTTCTAACCGGTTGCCCAGCCAGGTGAATGGTTATCCCGCCATTTGCTCGGTCGCCAGAGCCTCGTCTGTTGTCTAGCAGGGAGCACCACGGGGTAGTAACACGCTACCCCGTCGCCATCCGGCGCGTGCAGGTGAGGTTGACAATAGGGTCGGATAAGGTCTTAGTTCCGTTCGCCCCTTACTCCCCAGCATGGTATAGTAGGTCAATTGCCCTCCCATTACGGAGGAGGCCCGAGCCCAACAGTGGGACGTACGTGGGCTGCGATGACGATGATGATTGTTATTAATGAGATTAATTTGGACTTAAACTATAATGTTTTTAATAAATTATTGATCCGATTAAAAAAAGATAGTAAGAAGATAAATTAGCCGCGAGTACTTTATGCTACATTTTATGCCGACAAAGCTCTTCTTAAAGCTTTTGTTCTTAAAGTAATTTCTTCTTTTTTTATTGCAATCCATGGCAAACGAGTAAAGAGATTATGATACGATGATACTAAAGGCATCGCCAAAACCCACCACACGCAAACACCCCCGGCAAATTGGGCTTCCGGCTCTTTCGCTCACCGAACGAAGCGCTGTAATAAATTGCTACTACTCGGACGTCGATTTTCTGCAAGAGTGTGGTACTACTCCGGACGAACTGGCCCGCGGCTGTAGACAGACAATTGTCAACAATGTGGTCCTATCATCATCATCACCATCATCACAGCTCATATACGACCAACTACTGATCTCAAGCCTCCTCCACAATGAGAGAGGAATTTTTCTATTGTACCACGCTGATCAGACAGGTTAGTATAAGGTTTTATTTCGCGTTTACCTTATCTTGCATAGATATTATCAGCATATTATAATCCCTTAGTCGTCTTTCACGACATCCACGGGCAAAAAGACGGTGGTTACTCCGTCACCAAACAGAAATCATCCATAATAATAGAATTAACCTACTTTAGCGTATTGGATATGAATTGATACACTGTACTTATGTCAATTTTTCTTTCTCTTGCATCAATATTATCTGCACATACATCTTTTAGTCACTTTAAATGATACCCGCGGGCAGGAAAAGGTTTAGTCAATTGTATTCTTACTACACCACCATACGAAAAAGAAACAAAATTCATCATTCAGTTGAACTAGCCTAGTAAGCGGATTAAAAATAATTTTACGTCCGAAAAATTTTTTATGGAACAATTATTTATTGCCGAACTATAGAATATCTGGAAAGTTATTTAACCTGTTCCAAAGTGATATCGCCGTAAATTTACATCAAATCAATTTATAATTTGATTTGATGTATGCCAATATCATGGTCGCGTTACAAGCGAGAACCGTGCCCAATGTAAAAATATATTGTTTGAATAACTTGCGCAGTTTTGATTCAAGTTGACTCGTAGATACCGGTACCATCATTCCAAAAGGGCAACTTAAAAGAAAAGTCTAAACCAATTCAGGACGTGAGTGATATAATTTAAAATTCTGGCAATAACTTCAAGCAAGCTCAACAAAAGGATTATTATAGGTTAAAAGGAAAAAGACATGAAAAATTTTACTTTGTTCTTTTAAAAAAGATAACAGTTCACACTAAGGCAAAACTCCTTCCATTTACAAATTACTACTTATATTGTGGGCACCTTTACAAACGTGCAAATAACGGACGGAAGTTACAGCCAGAACAATAATATATAGATCGTACAAGGTATTTTTCTACATAGGAATCGAACCTAAGATACTGGGAACGGTATCTATGCAGTCTAATAGGTACATATAATACTGACAATACTTCATTGATCTTATTTAACTAGAACTTATTATTAATCACTATCATTCATCAATCATCAAATTAATCATCATCATCACTGCCCATATGCGTCCCACTGCTGGGCTCTCGCCTCCTCCACAATCGGAGGAAAACTGACTTACTATACCATGCAGGTCAAACGGGTTTATTTTGAGTCTTCCTTCTCTTTCATAGATGTTATCTGCAGTAATCCTTCAATCATCTTTTACTACACTCACGGGCAAGAAAGCGGATGGTGAATTGTATTCTTATTTCCAACCCACACAGGATTATATATTTAATAAAACTAGTGGTCGCCGTGTGGTCGAAATTCGGCCATAATTCATTTAAATTAATTTTCTGCTACACGATTTTCTTTTAATTTTATTTATGTATGTACAACTAATATATAAGTACAAATGTCTATTAGACAGGAGTGGTAGGACTACACTGTCGACAGTTATCTGTCTACAGCCGCGGGCCGGTCCGTCCGGGGCAGTACCACACTGTTGCAGAAAATCGACGTCTGAGTAGTAGCGATTTGTTACTGCGCTTCGTTCGGTGAGCGAGAGAGCCGGAAGCCTAACTTTCTGAGGGTGTTTGCATGTGGGGGGTTTTGGTGGTGCCCTTGGTATCGCCGAGCCTCAATGTACGCATTCACACTCCCTTCACTTTCTTCGCGGTTGGCAGCGGCCTTGTAGAGGTCCATGAGCGGCAGCAACACTTACCGTCAGGTGTACTGTTTGCTCGTTTGCCACCGTTTGCAATAAAAAAAAAAAAACATTGTCATCATAATTATGATTGTTTGACATTCAGTTCGACCAGAGATTTTAACCGTAAACAAAAGTGTATAAGCGTGGTGTGTGAATGTCTGTGTAGCGATTGTATGGTGTGTGCATAACGCATTTTTTAATGAATTTAATGTATTTCTAATCCATTTTTATATGAAATTTAATTTTTATGCACTTCTTCTCGTTATATTCTTTAACTGTACCAAATTTCATTCTTGTCCAACCACGTAATTTTTGTAAAAAGGGGTACAAAGTTTTTGCTTCACGTATTTATATATAAATATACGGCATTATATACTTAATAAAATAATATTAACATATAAAAGAACCACGATGATAACAACGAATATATCTAACTGGTCATTTAAAATCGAGTGTAGTTAACGCTTGCATAGTGACCTTCACCTTTAACTAAAGTTCTCTACTCAGGACTATAAGGAAGAAAAAAATACGAAAAATGTACGTTCACTGCATTGCTGTAAATCAAGTTACACGAT
Source organism: Lymantria dispar (assembly GCA_032191425.1). NCBI lineage: Eukaryota > Metazoa > Arthropoda > Insecta > Lepidoptera > Erebidae > Lymantria > Lymantria dispar. The sequence goes on along the minus strand of CM063446.1, from coordinate 16,297,382 downwards.
AATTAAAAAAATATTAAGCATTCGTTTAAAATATAAAAGCGGGCTATATTAGCTGTTACTAGTTGCGCGTAAGTGGGGGTCACCAGTATGTATCAAATGTTGTATTTTTTTATACTTAAAAAAGTCTGTGATGGATAATATTTCATCTAATGGTAAGTGACGATGTTGTCGGATAAATAAAGAACCGTAACATACAGTAATGAGTTAACATGTACCGTAACATAGATCGTTTACTTTCCTTCTTATTCTTTTAGCAATACTCTGAATAACCTTCCTGGAAACTAGTTTTAAAAATTTAAAGTGCTCTTCCATTCACAAATTTAATTATTTTATATTAATTTTTCAATTGTGAATATATAGCTTTTTTAACCAATTTTAACCAAACCCATTTTAACCAATAATGATAATTACGTTTAGGTACCGATAAAATATTGGATAATTTATTTTCATTTAGTAAACAATGAAAAGATCGAGAATCTAATTAAATGCGAATGTTTGGTGAAGAATTAAGAATATGATACGTCCCCCCATCTTTCCCCCTTACCTTTCCCTAGAATTGCTATAAACCAACTGAGGTATTGCAAAGAGAATTGGCTACAGTTCTCTTGGGAAAACCAAAATACCATCTGCAATAGCTGATCCGTTGGCTAAGCTTGGCTGTTATGATATTATTTCACCTTTAGGAAGCCTTATATACAACAGTGGATGTCGATAGACTGATGGAAACATTTAAAAATAAATAAAAACTATAAAAGCCAGAGTAGTACTGTCCTTTTTGGAACATCACTATGATCTAGACTTCATAAAAAACCGCTGCGTTTTATAGAAATACATTGTATGGGTATGTCATGTTTGTAATTCACTAAATCGGTGGTTTCTACAAAAGCTCCACCATTTTGACATGATAAAACAAAGACAAATATATATTGTGATAAAATTCTCAATGAGGTAGACATATTTTTAAACCTTTATTCTATACTAGCAACCGCCCTCGCTTCGCTTCGGTTTCAGTCTTACTCGCGTAGTCCCCGTTCCCGTGGGAATATCGGGATAAAATATAGCCTATGTTACTCCCTGATATTATAGGTTTCCATTAGTGAAAGAATTTTTGAAATCGGTTTGGTGGTTTAAGCGTGAAAGCGTAACAAACAAACAAACAAACAAACATCCTTACTTTCGCATTTATAATATTAGTATGGATATTTATAGTAATACCTTTATATATGTATATTTATAGTAATCAATATTAATAATAAACGATTTTTTGTATTCTATATTATGACTTTAACATGATATTTCCTGGTCATATCAATAAAAAGCACAAATAAAAATTAAATACTATAAAATTAATAGCTATAAACCATTATGAGTTCTGTGTAATGGCCGTGTACAACAAAACTGATTTTACGCATTTTGTCGTGCATAATTTTGATTACCTATATTATACCGATACCGATAACCTAGTTAGTTTAATCGGCTATTCGGTATTAAATAAACTGTACTTGTAACTGTAGTTAGAAGTTCTAGTAATTAACAAGTTCTAGTTTTAATGAGCTTGTTATGTAATATGAAAACGTGGATTGGTCGGTGAGAAGATCATTAAACATTTTTAAAGATGAAAAAGTACAATAGACAATTTACTTAGTTTGAAGGGAAGTCATGGATCGCTAGCGATTCATTTAACCAGTTTAATCCAATTAAATTGGTTGTTTTGATATTATGATGAAACGCAAGGAACATAAAACATCTATTTAAGGACTAAAAATTTCTTCAGTGAGGTAAATTTATGAATTGCTTCTTGCTGTTTGCAACTGCTGATTGCGAGTCGGGTATCATTTTCAAATCAGACATTACTGGGTTTTCCGTTAGAAAATTCCGTTTATTACAAACTCTAGGACCGAACCAATAATAGTTTCATAGCCTATTATATAAAACTTAAAAAGTATTTTTCTTTCTTTTCGGTCCAAATACGTTCCACTACGAGGCTAAGGCCTCCTCCTTAATGACTCTTCCATTAATCATTATCCTGACCTATTTATAGCACACTGGTCAGTTGAATTGTCATATACTTTGATTCATTTCCTGTTATGTTATCTGTATATCACATCCTTTAGTTACACTCCTTAGTGGTCATTGCAAGTCAAAACATATCAAATTATTTATTTATTATTATTTATTCTGTATAAGCCCTATTAGGGCATTCGCATATTGTCAACGCTACATTCTGTTTGAAATTAATCTAATAATTTGCGATCGGATCGAAACGAGGCCACAAGCTGAGAAGATCCGCTAAGAAATTCAGCGGGCTTGTCATTTGTAAATAACTTCTTTTAAATAAAATTGTATCTATACAACATGTTGTAGCTCCGTTTTGTAGATATGGATGCCCTTCGAACTAGGATACATTTTCTTTTCAAAATATAATACCAAAACAAAGAAAAATTCAAACCAGATCTCAGAAGTAACACCCAATCACGAGTTAACTACTAGAGCAGCCATCACTCTCCTCAATCATACCGAAGAAAAGAGAGAGACTCTGGTCTGTTACGACACCCACAGCCAAGAGATAGAGTGGTGCATTTTGTACAATGTAATGTTGCTCCTTCAAAAGTTGCGTGTCGGCAATATGACTGTCTTGCACGTGACCACCCCTTCGGAGGAAAATAGCATGAAACTATCAAAAATAACAAGAAACATGTTATTTTTGTGTAATGCGACCCCATTAAATCTTTAAAAACAAAATTATTACCAATAAAAAAAAATAAAGAAACAAGTTTAAAATTAAGTACAACGAATCAGTGACATTATTAAAATATCAAAGTAAACTGGCACGCTAAGGAATCGAAATTTCAAGTTCAATTTCAAGGAATTTGCGCTGCATGTAAACAAAATCTGTTCTACATTATTAAGTTTAAATTATAAATAAAATGTTAAAACTTGATAATAAATAATAATTTTGATCATGAAAAATTTAATGCCTTGAAATAAAATACAGGTGATTGGTGATTTATTCCAAGAATAAAAATCTTAAAAAAATGGGAATAATTTAAAAAATAAGTTTATCGTACTGGTCGCTGTTTCAGCCTGCCATGTAATTCCCAATAAACGCGAAGCGCGAATGCGCGGTCGCTCGACGGCAGTAGAAAGCTGATCTGTGCCTATAAATCCACCTCTCGCCTGACCGCTCCACCATTGTCTCTCAGCTCGTCTTCATAAGTACAAGTGGCATTTAATCTCCCCTCTTTCTGGAATCGGCTCCCAGCATTGTTATTGAGTTTCAAAATCACACAATAAAAACTAATTACCTTATTATCTGTTCATCTGATCAGAGGGCTACTTTTTATGTATTGTTAAATAGTGACTGTGGTGTAATGGACGCGCAACAATTTCGGGAATTCGGCAGGGCAGCTATCGACCTACTCGCCGATTATGTTGAAAACATAAGAGACCGGTAAGTGTTACTTCAATAAGCTACGAGATGACTAAATCATTATAAAAAAAAAACAAAACGTAATTTTGTGACATTTAAGAAGAAAGTGAAAGACACTGGCAAAATTGCACTACATCCTGTATTAGTATTTAAATGTTTGTCATACCTATTCGTTGATTGCATATATCTCAAAAACTACCAGGGCGTTTGATATAAACTGTCTTTGCTTTCCGTAATGGCAACCTTATCATTAAAAAACGTTGTATATAACACCACGGCTTAATGAAACGAAACAATATAAATAAAAAAAATGTTTTAAAGAATTAACATGTGAAATAATAACTGTTTTATTTAATGATATAGAATGCTTACTCGAGTATACATTATAAATAAAACTATTTTTTCGCGGTGGCATTTGATTTTTGATTTTGCGACGTTGTGAACTTTTATAGAGTTTATGATCACGGCAAGTCCTAAAATAAAAAATCAATTACAAACGCGATAAAATCCGTAAAATAGTTTTATTTACAGTTATGTATTTAACTCTTTGATACTAATGTCATCATTTAAATTTAACGCCTGTGGAACCGCAAGGATAACAGATAAGTACTAAACGATGCCTGTCTTATTGACCTGGCGATATACAAATACGAGTGCCGATCATAAGGTTTCAGGTTAAAAAATTAAGGATATTTACGTCGCCAAATTCTTCTGTCGAAAAGTTTTAACATAAATTCTATAGACGACTATAAGTTTACTTCTTATTATTTTATTAATCCCATAATAATAGATGATTTCTTATATTGCGAGGAAAACATATAAAAGACAAAAATAATATAGTTAATATATAATAATGATATAGCTATTTGTTTACGAGGATTGTTTAGTAGTAACATTTACAATGCATAGTATTGTGAATTCAGTACTGAATTAGATTGATTATACTTTAAAAAAAATCTCAATTTTCTTAATGTTAGCGCAACTTATAAGTAATCATCATTATCATCTCAGCCCATACATCATCACTATTGGGCTCAGGCCTCCTCCACAATAGGAGGGCAATTGACCTGTTATATAGATTTTGAGTTTCATCTCTCTTGCATCGATATTATTTGTTTACGTTACCTCCCTTAATCGTTTATTACGACACCCACGGGCAAGAGAGGGGGGGGGGGTTCTGGTGGGTTAATATATTCTTACTCCGTCACCATATGGAGAAGTACCTAATAAGTAAATAATTTTCACATGCTAGTATTATCTTAGTAATATCCTTCAATTATATTATAAATGCGAAAACTTATGTGGTTGTTTGAGAAACAAACACTCGTAAACCGTTAAACAGATTGATCATTCTCTGGTTACTAGACATAAGATACATTTTATTCTGGTAATGTGTTCCCTTGTGATAATAATAAAATTTTACTTTTTTCAATCAATTATCCATTGAACAAACGATATATTTTCATCTTGGGAATTGAGCGAAGCCACATGCAGGAGCTAGGATAGATATTGTTGTCCTATGGGAGATAATAGCCAAGTCTCATAACACCAAATACAAAATATTATTGTAAATAAAACTAATAAATTGTAAAAGAAAATCAAGTACAAACGCGATAAAATCCGTAAAGTAGTTTTATTTACAATGTGTAATACTCGCATATACATCAGAAGACAAAATATTACTATTCGATAGTATTTTTCTTTTATTCGTCGCCCGTTCAGTCAAACTCTCAATAATGATACTAAATGTTTATTATCGAATTTATTCTTAGAATTATTATTCGAATAACTTCCAATTATTATTCAAAAAAAAACTATTGTCAAATAATCTTATTTCGTTTAGGTTACTTCTTAGTTCATTTATAATAAGTTGATAAAAAATACCTATTATTTAATTTCCTCATCTCAGCCTATAGGCGTCCCTCTCCCATAACTAATGGACTCGGGCCTTCTCCGTTACAGGAGGGAAATTCATCTACTGTACCACGCTGATCAGAAGGCTTTTATTTAGACTTTTCCGTCTCTCGCATGCATATTATATACATCTTATATCTCTTAGTTTCCGTGTGGTCTCTCAGTTTTCCGTGTGGTGACGGAGTGGGAATACAAATCACCACTCCCTATCTTGCCCGTGGATGTCGTAAAAGTCGACTAAGGGATGTAGTATGCATATAACATCTATGCAAGAGAAGGAAAACTCGAAATAAAACCCTATACCAATCTGTCTGACCAGCATGGTATAGTAAGGTCAATTTCTCTCCTATTGTGCAGGAGGCTCGAGCCCAACAGTGGGACGTATATGAGCTGAAATGATGATATCTCTTAGTGTGTTACGACACCCACGGGAAAGAGAGTGGCTGGTGAATTGTACGCTTACTCCGTCACCACACAGAAGGAAATAATACAGACAATCTACAAAATATTAGTTTCTTACTTATCGTTTGATTCAAATATGACATTAAGCAACTCCTACAAAGAAAAATATATCAATTCGTCTATTCGAAGCTAAAAATTATTTGCTATTATAAAAGTTATTCATTTCGCCGGTCAAAATTTACTACAATCATAAACGAAGGCAAGCTGTATAAAACTTCTAAGCGCAATTAGAAGAAGAGTAGAACTACTTGGTTAGGTAATTTTATAATTATTGTATATTCATCACACAACTGGCTGTGATTTGTGTCAGTTTAATTATATCTTTAATCAAATCAAATTGTTCTGCTGATGCCCCTTAAGGGTACTTACATATCATCAAATTTACACATCGTTTGAACGCTATGCAATAAATTACCACCGGATCGGATTGCGGCCACAAGCTGAGAAGATCCGGCAAGAAACTCAGCGGGCTGTCATTTGTTTTTAATCTTTTAAATATATATGATTGTATACATCGTACAACATACGGTATTAGCTCCAGTGTGATGCCTTCGAAAGTGTATACATGTATAAATTTTCAAAATTGGATACACAACAAAAAAAATTAAAGAAAAGAAAGAAAATATGGCTGGACCAAATCTCACAAGCTTGTATATGCTCGTAAATAATCAGTGCAATGCAGTGTTGTCTTCAAAAATCTTTAGAACTTATCATTAATTAAATCAACCTTCGAAAGTTTTGCTGTGTAATCATGGTATTTATGATGTGTGTGTATGTGAAAAGTGAACATAAAAAAACACTTTTAGTTAATTTAAAAATATATATAGGATTCTGAACTTAATCCTATTAGCCGATGATTAGCCAATGTGATCATTACTGCCACACTGTTAGAAAAATAATAGATACCTGTAATCTACTAATTAAAAATAGTAAAACAATTATGATACCACTGGAAGAGCCGAGTGACTAGTTGACTACGCTTGTAGAGGAGTTATTACGTATATATTTGCAATATAGATTTTTAAATTAAATGCCAAATAAAGCACTTTAAAATTTAACTGGTAGGCCCTGAGATTAGCTCGTTCAAGTAAAGAAACGTATCAGCTTTATAATTTTAATCTAGACACGTAAACAATACTAGGCTTACTGTATCTAGCTTACTGTATCGTGAAAGTCGTGAAAATCGTTTGAAAAAATACCAAAGAAGTGGTGTGTATCGTTCTGGAAAACTTTATAATACCAAATGTAATCGCCAATTCAACCGCCAAACGTAGCGCTTGCGATTACCTATCTTTCCCGTCATCTACTTGTACATCTTAACATCGGGATGCCAGTAGGCTAACTACTAAGTTGACGACGTTTCAACCCGAAAGACGAACACAGGTTTCACCATAAAACGTTAAGACGTGAAGTCGTCTGTTGATTTTCAAATTAAATTCTCACATTATAAATATTGTCTGCGTTGATGAGTCCCCTTACCTTCTAAAGCGCGATGATATGTAAACATGTTAATAATATATTTCATAGCATAATAAAAAGGTGTAGTTATTTCAAATCATGTTATAAAAAGTTCTATATTCTTTTATTATTGCTATAAAAAATATCTGCATTTGTTTGTTTTATTTATTTCTTTGTCTACGGCTATCGGGATTGTACTCAAGAGTTTTTTTTTTTGCTAGCTGTAGTGTAATAGATAAAGAGGGTGACATAAGGGCAGCACACGACTCCATAACCTGCCGTATTCCCTTACCAGAGCCGTTCACTGGTACCGAATCCTTAATATCCACGACCAACTCGGCTCCTCAACCTTTTACGAGTGTGTGCGTTATCAGAGTCGCATTACGTTGTACTATTATTTGGAATGGGGATCAATATTGTTTTTTTTTTGCTAAAATATTCATTGACTGCGTAGTTAATCTAGTAATGGATACTTAAGCTCGCGAGTATTCGTGCCATTCCTTCCACCGCCCGTACGGATCGAGCAAGGCGTAACCACACCATAGCCTGTTGCCAATAAGTAATGCTAACGACTATTGATAGAGGTTCAATTATCCTACAAAAATATAAACACTTTTGTAAGATAAATTTTCTTCTGTATACATAATAGTACATAATAACGCACATAATAAATTCGTTCATATTTGCTTAATATATTTTTCCTGCATGGTGTCGTGTTAAAAATATAAAAAGGGGTAGTGACCCTTAATTTCACGTAGCAATTAAGATTGCATTTTAAGAAAAGCGGTTAGAAGCGCACTAGAGCCGTGGCTGCGGCGAAACTATATCACCGACTGCCACTGCCAACCCAACTACCAAGCATTGACTGTGTTTAATGCTCAAAAGCGGACGTCAAAAGACTAATGGATCGAGAGAATAGAGAGAGAGAATAGAGAGAGGAATTCCGTTTATTACATAAAGCGCCTTCCTCATTATAGCTTCTTCAAACACTTGATATTCTAAGAACTGACTGAATCACTTGTAAAATATATGCGAAAATCTTCCTTGTCAATAAAACAAACTCATCAATAATTGTTAATTGCATGAAATTAATTGCCAATGTAAACACGAAACATTCCAGTAATTAAACAATTATTCTAACAATTAAGTAGGTAACAAAAACTTAGCAAGAGGATTATAAACATCACTGTATTCTACTTCCATTGTTTGATTTTTAAATATGAGTTAATGAATCATTAATCCAGAATAATATATTAAATTACGGTTGCATATAATTAACTTTTCTTATTATTCCATCGTTGGGCACGTGTCTCCTTACAGAAGCAATTGATCATTCCCAATGACGTCAATCGTTGTTCAATCGAATAATAATTAACAATCTAGTATTTATTTAGAACGTAACATACTGATAATGTGAAATACTGATAAGGAATGAAAGAAACCTTCTTTTATTAATTATCATTTCATTTACGACACTCAAGTACAAGATATGTGTATGGTGTATTTTAATCGTCTATATGATGACGGAGTAAGATTCCTGCCCCACCTGGCCTGTGGGCGCGTAAAATAATACTAAGAGATATAATCTGTGTGCCTGATGCCCCCCTAATAGAAGCTGCGGGTGACCGGACCGGGGATTTAGACCGGCACCCGCGGAGGGGCTAGCCTCGCGACGGCGATCGGCGATGGGAGTGGGTACTCCCTCGGGATATTCCGTCGGGCCGACCACTGAAGTCAAGGAACTCTGCACCAGTGGTCGGTCCAACAACGAAGGTGGCGTGCTATCGGGTGGGTTACGGGGCCACGGGCCGCCCCTATGTCGCCTCGGACGGAGCCGAGCGGCGGGTGTAATTGTATGTAGGTATGTACATGTGATATGCTGTGTATTATCAAGCCATTTCTTCTATTTATTTTTTTCCTTTCCCACTTGTCAAGTACCCCTCAAGTGTCCCTGGTCATAATAAATTAAAAAAATATGCTAGTTGTCTGGAAGACCCTAATTGCACCAACTTCAATTGTTTTTCCCCTTATGATGTGTAATAAAGATTTATCGTATCGAAACAAAATTTCAAAGACACTTGTTTTGAAAGTAATCTCACAAAATTGAATATACATATTAAATTCTAAATATATTTTGTTTCAGGGATGTGCTGCCGTCTGTTGAACCGGGCTATCTTGTTAACGCACTACCTGAGGATGCGCCGGAACAACCAGAGAATTGGCAAGATATCTTGAAAGATTTCAACCAAGCTATACTTCCTGGTGTAAGTATCTTATAAATATTATATTTTGTAACAATAATTACATAAACAGCAAAAGTATTATCGAAGCAAGCCACAAGCCTCCTTCACAAAAAGGAAAATTGGCATATTGCACCCATTTAGCATACGTATGCAGTAAGGCCATTTTCCTTTTGCGCTGCTGCTGTTTATTTGTGTAAATTACAAAACTTATTGTAACATAGGTTAACATAGAGATTTATTTCAAATATCTCTACTTGCCTGCCTCGTCTCATGTGACTTCTACGGGTGATTCAAACACCAATCTTCTCCCGATCTTCATCTTTTGATAATTAATAATTCTATGCTATAGTAGGTCCAATGTTAGTAATAAATTGTCCTATTTGTCTATTCAGCTGCCTATGTTTGGACCAATCAGCTGCACCATTTTTTCCTTTCTCCGCTCCATAAGCTTGCGAGTCTGGTCTGAAAGTTTACTTGGGTCTATTTGCGCGACGCGCCCTATTGCTTCATTATCGTGCGAGGAATCGCACTTTTCCAGCCATTGGAAACGATTGTGTAATTCGAGTTCGGTTGTGTTCAATTCGAATGTGCAATTCGAATTCCAGTTCAATTCGAGCTCTCGGGTTTCTGTTATTATAAGGTCAGAGCGTAGAATTTATCAAACTAGACGATTTTTGTGCAAAGGATCAATGTGCCTCGTGCCACCCTGTGATCATTGCCAATTTTAATTCTACTGATCACAGAGACATCATTGAATTTTTGACGTTTGTCTGTCGCTCGTCGAACTGATAACCTTTGGAGAAGAAAGGATCTCGAGTAGCGACCACAAATCGAATGATGCCGCGTACGACATCCCCCTATTACAATGAACGTCTACGAACGTCTAAAGAATGGACGTCTACAGGCTGATGGAAATAAGACATCATAGGTACCTAGTATATGATGCTTCTGCATATTATATCTTTTATTCGTCTTTTATGAAAGCCACGAGTAAGATAGTGTGGTAATAGGTGATAGATAGAGTGGTGCATTGTATTCTTACTTAATCACTACACGCCACCATCAGATACCATGTTCTTAAACAATAGGTACATTTTCAAGAACATACATTGTCAGTAACTGTTTATCATTCTATTAATTCTGAGCCAAAGGAGAACATTGAACAAGTTCGCACTACAAAATTATGAAAAGTTATTATGAAAAGCTTAATCTATTAAACTTTGTTTTCCTTACAATTTTGATGATCTTTCCTCCTCAGACAGATGTCACATTCATTTACTACTACTTTACAATATAATCGGCGATTAAAATTATACTGAAACACACTGAAGAGTACCTTAACCTACCTCGAGATAAAAAGTATACGGATATATGTACAAATGTACATAAGGTTAAGTATAGTTACGTAAATTTAGATTAAAATTCATTTAGTGCTTATTAGATGATAATTTAACAAATTAATTCTTTATTCAGAACTTTAGATGTGTATTTTATGTCTAGATCACACACTGGCAATCTCCTCGTTTCCACGCTTTCTATCCGACCGGCACATCTTATGCAAGCATAATAGGTAACATGCTTAGTGATGGTTTAGCTGTTATAGGATTCAGCTGGGTAAGTGTATTTATTACTTAATTTCTTTAGTGTCACTCCTTAACTCCGAATGGACAAACATTACATATTCTTATTACTCGTATTTGTAATTGGATATCTCACTTGGCTAGTTTTCAGAATTACTACTTTCTAAGAATTATACTCAGAACTGGCAACGTTTAAGTATAACAAATTAACTGATCTGTATTTACAGCTATAATTAAAAAAGTGATATTGAATTTGTGACATTGATTAACGCACACATTGTTTCTACCTAACTTGACCCTCAATTCACATTTGCGCGTACCTACTTATATATTGCGTGAATATTATTACTATTACACTATTCTTGCAAGTGAGTGTTAAGAGATTCTTTCTATAAATATAAAGTTCTTAATTCTGTGATTGTAAAAATGCGCATCAACATACAGAATTGCCAATACATTTTATAAATTACATAATTTAATAGGATGAATGATTATGGGCATCAAAATTTTGGAAATAAATTTATATATACTTATGCTATAGATGTCAAGTCCCGCATGCACAGAACTGGAAGTTGTAACCATGAATTGGCTGGGCAAACTTCTTGGATTACCCGAAGAATTTCTCAATAGCTCCAGCGGTCCCGGCGGAGGAGTGATCCAGGTAACTTATCAACTTGACTAAATATTTCATTAATGCACAATTCCATCCAATATTTTTAAAATACCCGTAATCATCCAGCCAATCAACAAGCTATTGGAGACTACCATTGCAAAAACCTCTCCAAATGTCATATACCCTGTTTGCCACACCTGGCAAACATGTTATCGATAGTAGCTGTTACAAGATTCTCAGGATAACGCTCATTCTCATTAATTAGCTGGTTTTTACGATTCCTATGAGCAAGTAAAGCGTAATAACATGAATATTTAATAAACCACATGGCGAAAATCCCTCTGTAATTTTTATTGTCCATATATTTACAGGGCTCAGCAAGCGAAGCTACTCTTGTAGGCTTACTAGTCGCAAAAGACAAAACTGTTCGAACATTAATTAGAAACGACCCAAACCTTGATGAAGATGAAATTAAACCCAAACTTGTCGCCTACACATCCGATCAGTGTAATTCTTCAGTGGAGAAAGCAGGCTTACTGGGATCTATGAAGATGCGACTTCTGAAGGCTGATGCTGACGGAAGACTGCGGGGAGAGACTCTTAAAAGAGCATTTGAAGAGGACAGGCAACAAGGACTTATACCATGTTACGTTATCGCAAATCTCGGCACCACAGGAACCTGCGCATTTGATCCTTTATATGAACTAGGACCAATCTGCAATGAAGCTGATGTTTGGCTGCATGTTGACGCGGCTTATGCTGGTGCCGCGTTTATATGTCCAGAATATAGACATTTGATGAAAGGTGTTGAGTACGCCGACTCATTTGACGTTAATGCCCATAAATGGATGAATGTCAGTTTTGATTGCTCTGCTATGTGGGTTAAGAATGGATACGATCTAATTCGAGCCTTTGATGTGCAGCGAATATATTTGGATGATGTCAAAACAGATATCAAAATCCCAGATTATCGGCATTGGCAGATACCTCTCGGTCGTAGATTTAGAGCTATGAAGTTGTGGACAGTGATGAGAATTTATGGCGCTGAAGGTTTACGGAATCATATCAGAGAACAAATAGATCTTGCTCAGTATTTTGCGAAACTAGTGCGCGCAGATGAAAGATTCGTGGTAGAACCTGAACCGTCTATGGGTCTAGTTTGTTTTAGACTGAAAGGAGGTGATGTTATTACCAAAAAGTTATTGGAAAACTTAACAAAGAAGAAGAAGATCTTTATGGTAGCCGGTACGTACAGAGACAGATATATAATAAGATTTGTCGTTTGTTATAGATTAACAAGAAAGGAAGACATTGAATACAGTTGGAAACAAATAACTGATGAAGCTAATTTGCTTTGTACTGATAAAATGCATATAAAACCACAAATAGCGGCTATTGACACTATCGTCGTAAGAGATGTTTGTGAAAAGTCTAAGTAATATATATGTTAGGTAATATTTTCAATTGTTGGTATTGGTAGTTGAATTTATGTGTACGAATTAATAACAATAATACTTTAAGACGTCGTATTATTACGCACAGATAAAAATACAATAGTAATTTGGAGAATAAAAGTGTAAAAAATAATACGAAATAAAACGCTGGTTTTCAGGGTGATTTAATTTGTGATCTGATATTTGAATAAAATTAACAATTTCACAGATGCTATTGTAATAAAATAAAGTGATAAGTAAACATTGTGTTTTATTTATTGCTCAGAACAATCATCAAGTGCGTCATAGCAATACCTCGAATTAGATGCAACTACAAGTATGACTAACACAAATGCCGTATGTATACCCCTTAGGTATACAATGTTCTTGACAAACAATATCCTCTGTAGCTTCAATAAAATCGCAATGCACACGCCCAGGAATAGTAACTGTTGATTCTGAAATAAAACAATAAAATACATAATAATTAATAAATTTAAAAGAAAATTGCAAGCCTCTGCAAATAATAATCGAATTTCTTCTCTTCTCAGCCCATATATGTCCCACCGATCGGCTCAGGCCTTATCCAAGATGAGAGAGAATTTCACCTACTATTATACCACAGTGGCCAGACGTATTAGCAAAGGGTTTTATATGGCATTTTCCTTCTCTTAGATTGATGTTATCAGCATATTACATCCCTGAGTCTTCTTTTACGACACCCACGGGCAAAAAAGGGATGATGAATTGTATTCTTACTCCGTCACCACACGAAATTTAATTTAGTACATCTATATAAGATATTGATCCCAATTGTAGTAGGATCAGCTTCCTAATCTAACTAGTTTTGGCATAATATTATTTCTTCACGCCTCGACGACCATCTGACCTTCGTAATCCAAAAGTTTATTAAAATTATAAGATTAAACTAGATACTAATTCTTAGAAAGGTGCTAATTGCCGATATAGGTAGAATTCTCCTATAAATCTTACACGGGCAGGTTTTGTAACGAAGTTGTCCTTACTGGTAATTAAGCAATATATGGTTAATTTTTTCGTGTGGTGACAAAGTAAGGATACAATTCACCAACCCCTCTCTTGCCCGTGGGTGTCGTATAAGAGGACTAAGAGATATAATTTGCATACTCCTCGAAACAAAACGCTATGCCAATTCGTCTGACCAGCTGATATCTATAGTAGGTCTATTTTCCTCCCGTAGTGGGAGCAAAACCAACAGTGTGACGTATATGGGCTGAGATGATGACGATGATGGTTTATTAGATACAATACTCGGCAAGTTAAAAATATGTGCTGGATTTGCATCTTAGACCATGCCGTAAACGTCTAATATACACTTCACTAAGGCAAGACTGATAAACTTTCATTAAAATAAATTGTCTATTAAATTACTTTTCCTATTAACTTCTATATACAAGTTGCTAAGTTAATAAGTGATCACCCAATACACTGTCATTGTGTCATTTAGCTCCTATATACCTATAGTTACACTTTAGTTCACATAAAAATAAATCAGTGGCGTATATGTACGAGTATGTGCTACGTATTAACAGTGTTATGAGGTTAATGATAAACACTTATAATGAGTATCTTAACCAAAACAGCTAGCTATAGTTATAGTCCAAATATTACTACGGAAAACATGGCTATTATTAGGTAATAACTCTACGAGTTCTTGTTATTAGCGAAATATGGTTTAAATAATTTGAATGTAACTTATATAGTCAATAATTTTAAATATTAGACAGATAGTACTTACCAGACAAAGTCACTGAAGATTTTTCATGTTGTATTGGAGTGTCAATATCATCAATAACTTGAATCGTCTTGGCAAATGTTGATTGCAAGCAATAGGCAGAAAACGCAATAACTAAAATCACCACGTACGTTTGCTTAGTAGAATACATTTTGTTAAGCTTTATTTTTAACTAGGAACCAACGTTATTATTTTAATACAGCTAATTATGAATAATAAACGTTTGATTTCCTCCACGAAAACAGACGAATGCAAAGTAATGAAAGGTCAGTGAAGCGGCCTTATATACATAAATATATGTAGGTAAACGACTCACCGTTGCAATGACTAATCAGTCCAGTACTTGTATGTACATATTATTATGTACTCTCTATGTACCTACGCTACTACACTTTATTTTGCTACTATATTTTATGGCAACACTTATCAAAGAATCATTATCTAAAATTAATTATTAATACGAAAAATCTTTACATATTAAACATTAATTTTGTTTATTTATTTTCATAAGTAACAAAGTTCATTAAATTAGTTGCTATCAGAATTAATATGAGAGAGAGAAAGAGAGTAACGTATGCTTTTAAGATTTAATCGTGCCTATGTTTAATTATCGTTTAACTAAATTACCTACATAAAACATCTCAACCCATACAGGGCCAGCTCCTGGGCTCGAGCCACTTCCACAATAAGAAACATATTGACCTACTCTACTAAACTGGTAATTCGGGTTGGTATAGGATTTATTTCGAATTTTCCTTAACTTGCATAGATATTATATAAATATATAGATTTAGTCCTCGTTTACGGCATCCAGGGGGTGGTAAATTGTATTCTTACACTGTCACCACGGAGATATTCGGTACCTAACATAAATGACATAGGCAGGTCAAGTTGTGGTATTCACTTTTATGTATTTAATAGATAATATTGTGATTTTTATGAATATGTACGAGTGTTTGTTCCAGTTTCTTTTCAAAGTACTGAACAGATTTTAATGAAAGATAGCAATGCACCTTCAATATCAGAATAGAATACAGAGTTTGTTAAGGTATTTTGTAAAATAATCAAAATATTTTTTTACATAGGTGGCAATATTTGTACCATTATCATCTCCGCTCATATATGTACGATTGTACGTCCCATTGCCGGGTTCGGGCATTCTCCACAATAGGAGGGAAATTGACCTGCTGGTATAGAATATTATTTCGAGTTGTCTATCTCTTGTTCAAATGTTATTTGCATATTACTATATCCCTTACTCAATTGACACCCACGGGCAAGATAGAGAATGGTTAATATTCTTTACTCCGTTACTTACTTTATAAATATCCTTGGTTACTGCTTGCTCCACACGAAAAAATAATATTTAAAAAATTGGTAAATGTGAAAGCAAAATTCTCTAGCAAAAAAAAAACTATTTTATAATGATCAATTATGGTGTAAGGATTTCTGATGTTTACGCGAGTATTACACATTTTTAATAAAACGGATTTTATCGTGTTTGTATCTGATTTTTAATCGCCAAAGGTTAATTTTACAGCGTGCCTGGACTAGTCCACTTGTGACTATGAACGCTGTAGTGTTCGAAAAATAGTTTTATTTATGTACAATTAAAGTATTACAGATTGTAACCACAAACACTAAGGTTTTTCTTTGCTTAGAAAAGATAATTTATACATTCGTGAAATTCTTTCGAATTTTCAAGAAAAAGCTCGCAAGCAAGAGTTCGATTTCTTTAGCTATATTTGGATAAATACAAATATTCATCATCATCATCATCATTTCAGCTCATTTAAGTCCCACTGTTGGGCTCGAGCCGCCTCCACAATAGGAGAGAAATTGACCTTACTATACCATGCTGGTCAGACGGGTTGTTATAGGGTTTTGTTTCGAGTTTTCCTTCTCTTGCATAGATATTGCATGCGTATTATATCCCTAAGTCATCTTTTACGACATCCACGATAGGGAGTGGTGATATGTATTCTTACTCCGTCACCACACGGAAAGAATACAAATATATTCAGCGGTATTCAAATGATTCCGTTCAACAACATTTTATTTACGTATATTCGTGATGTAGTGATTGCGTGACGGCATCTACGTATAATTATATAGTAGGTACAATGAGATTCACGTCTTCGCTATTGTCATTGAAGTTGTATAATATATTTTTATAGTGTATCATAGGTAGATATAGACTTAGGAAAAAAACTACGTCACTAGTAATAAAATTATCTGTAGCCGGCCTCTACTTATGTGTACCTAGTACCTACTATATAGTGGATCCAGGGATGTACTCTTGGGAATCATTGCTCGTGCTAGTGGGCATCGTTCAGCCTTTTACAATCTCCTGCTGGACATAAGCCTTTCTCATTGATAGTCACAAAGCACGGTCCTGTGCTACACGTATATACGACTGCCAGCAATTTTTAAAAATTGTTCGTCTGGTGGGACACAGATTAGTCTACTGTTTATCATTTTTGTGACCTCCCAGATACAGAAGCATCATTACAGCTTATATACGTCCCACTACTGGGCTCGAGCTTCCTCTATATTGGTAGGGAAATTTACCTAGGGCTTTATTTCGAGTTTAGTTTCTCTTGCATACTTATATGCACAAGATATCCCTTAGGCGCCTTATACAACACCCACGGGCAAGAAAGCGTGTGGTAAATTGACTTACTCCATCACCACACGGAGAATACAGAATAGGCTGAAACATTTATGTTTTTAGACATACGGGTGGCAGTATTTTCATTCAAAAATATTAATAAAAACTGGGTACTTATAAAACTGGGTACTCTGGTTAGACTATAAACACGTCTCCGGGTATGGTTTTTTTTTTTGGAGTGGCTTGCGGTCGGCGCACTCCCCGCACCACTCTATACGGGGTGACAGAGGGGCGTATACCCCCTGAGGAGTACCCTCCCATCGACCGACGTCCCCCCCCCTCGAGGAGGACGTCGGTCTTTCCTCGCGCGGTCGGCCTCTCGACGGATGACGGACTAATTCCCCGGTCACGTCACCCGCGGCCTCGACTAGGGCTCCTAGAATGGCTAGGAATGAATCGTTCATTTTACAAGCGGCAATTGGCAGTCTTTTTCTGCTCCTCATGAGAAATAATTTTCAGATTATGATACGCACGATCTTGAAAAATCAGTTCAACAATACTTTCTCAAATAATATAATAATTTTAACAGATAAATAGGTGAAGGCCAAAATAAACAAGATTTTTAAATTATTGTTTATTAAGATAAAGACGACTCCACAGACTTTAACAAATAAAACAATCATTTAACGGCACGCATAATACATCTAGGCTCAAGATCTATGCACCAAAAAGAGTCCAATAGAAGAATTAAACCTAAGACATTCGTTATAGAACATTGCTTCTTGGTCTAAAACGCCATCGGTACAGTCACTATTAGAATTTAAATTGTTAATTTAGTCGAATATATCATCGTAAGTCAGTAATGTACGTTTAGGATCCTTTGGCGAGGGCTGACTACGTGGTGTTTGAGGTGCCGGAGTCCAAGAACCGCTTACGGGCAGAGGTTTATTACGTGCAATTGCCACTCGCCAGTTATCCTCTAATCCATCTAGAGATGATAGAGCGAGTTCAGTGATTTCTGCAGTTTCAAATGTCAAGAAAGCCCTGTAAAATATTATTAGTTTTCAACACCAGTAATAGAAACAATGCGTATGTCTTTCTATTCAATAAGGCATATACTATATCTGTGTAGAATCTGTGCATATGTAGAATGTGATAAAAATTCTCACAACAACACAGGCATATCTTTATCACTTATTCATGTTGATTTTTCGAAGGAATAAGTCATATACTTATTCCTTCGAAAAATCAACATGAGTCAATCATTTTTTTTTTATTGCCAACGGTGGCAAACGAGCAAGCAGCACACCTGATGGTAAGTGACGCTGCTGCACATGGACCTTTGCAATACCAGGGGCACAGCCATGCCGTTGCCTACCGTGAAGGAAATACTCTTCTTAAACCTCGTTTAAAGAAGGACATGTCATAGCGCTCGGGAAACACAGCAGCAGGTAGTTCATTCTAGACCCTGCACGTACGTGGGAAAAATGAACGCTGGAAACGTACAGTTAAAGACCATAACGTTTCCAGGTGAAATGGATGATCCATCCGTACGTTGATAGAATGGTGATGGTGGTACCAAGTCAAACAGTTCCTAGGGCATATCATATACGTCCCACTGCTGGCCATAAGGCTCCTATGCAATGGTAAAAAGATTGTAAGTCGTAGTAATTAGCACGATTAAGAAAACTTGAAACAAGTTTTCTATATCTTGTCGTGATGCTAACTGCTCACACCAATGTAAGCTAAGGCCTCATTTACGGAGACGCGGCGCGTCGCGCGTCGCGATAGGCTGCGCGGCCCGCACTAAATTCAAATGTAGGGCGTTGGATGAGTGCGTTTACGGAGAAGCGATTTTACACGCGTTTGCTTGAAATAGAGCGTGTTCTACGGCAGAGCCCGCGGATGGCATCGTCACGTCTACGCGGCGTTTATGGCGGCGGCGCACGCAGCGGCGATTCTCGATGAAGCGATGCCTGTGGCGGAACCTTCTGCCAGTCTCATTTGCTAATCGTGCAACACAGACGTAGTTACCGTCGCAACGGAGTATGATATGATAGACGTTTTAGAAGAAAATTGTATTTTTAAAAGTGAGTTATTTAATATAAAGAGTGGCCCAGTGTTTATAATAGCGGAACATGAGAAGTTTGGGTCGGATTAACTGAGAACCCCGCGTGCGCCGCAGCGATGCTCGCCGCGTGCTCCGCTACACGCTTGAGAATACGACGCGGGCGCAGCGGCGGACATCGCCACTCTTTCCGCCTCGCGTCTCTATAAACAACATGGCATATTGCTATAAGTCTGTTTACGCGTGCGATGATACGTGCCGCTTCACGCGCCGCGGCTACGTAAACAATAAAAACGTCAGACGCGCCGCGAGACGCCACGCCACACGCGACGCGCGACGCCCCGCGTCTCCGTAAATGAGGCCTAAGTAACCGATATAATTGATTTTTGCTTTCTATATTTCTGAAATGCCTGTAAAGCCTTCTTCTTCTTTTTAAGTTTCTGGTACTTTGCTACAATCAAACAAAGGAAATCATCAACTCTTCTTCAGTTAAGTTGGAGGGAAAGTGTAAATAAACCATTTCTACACTTCATAATACAGAAAAACTATGACACCAATGTATAGTTCAGGAATCGCACTCGCTATGAGCAAGTAAACAATGCGTGCCAGTGCGTAATTTATGGCGGCATATTTAATTAAATGAACATGAAATGTACGCAGATATCATATCGAGCCGCGTTAAAAATCCGTTTACTCATAATAAATACGGAACCAGAAGTCCTTGCAATAGGTAGGCATAAAATATAACTGCTTCAAAAGAAATTAATGATAAATTTTAAACTCGTACCCAATCTAAAGATTAAGTAACGAAATTTGTTAACAAACATCTCTGGTTCGTTCTTACAATAGAACCCATTTACATACTACTATTGGGTAGAAGTCTCCTCCACAAAGGAAATATAATTGGGATCGAATAAACCGCACTTTCAGCTAAGCCTACATACGATTTTATTTCGAATTTTCTTTCTTTTCCTTTTAATCTCATCTTATGTACATTTCTCCAACAGTGGAATCTAGGTAAACACGGATCTCCTCCTGATGACAGCAATCAGTCTACAACACCACGCTGGCTGAATTTATAAATATCGAATTTTCCTTTTTCTTAGCTTGATATTATCCCCATTAATCCCCTCTCACAATACCCGCGGGGAAGGAAAAGATGGTGATTGTATGGTTACTCCAAACACCACATGGATATTTTTCTGACAAATTTCTTTCCTTTAGGGTGGTATTATCTGGCTATTTCGGCAAGTATCAAGTCTCGTCGTACCAGTGGTCGGCCGAATGATGATGGGGAAGGAACACGGTGGGTTAAGAGGCCACGCTGTGGAGCTCGGACCTCCTCCAACATGGAAGGGAAATTGACCTACAATACCGCGCTGTTTAGACGTGTTGGCTTAAGATTTTACGTCGAGTCCTTCTTTTGCATAGATGTTATCTGCATATTCCATACCATAGCCTGCCAAAATGGATGGTATTTTCTGGTTACGTTGGTTGGTCGTCTTTAACATACCTATAGTTTTGATCGTTCCACATATTTTAGGTATATAGTTGATAAAATTGTATTCTATGTCTAAGAAAACCACTCCTGTCTGGCCATCAAGGTCAAGGAATTGGTACTAGTGGCTAGTCCAATGACGTTGGGCACTAAGTAATGGGGCCAACCGACGCGCTTTCGTCGTCTTGGATAAATTGGACTGGGTGTGTCCAGACCACAGCCTACCACAATCCTTAGAGACCTCTGAATTTAAAATAAAATACAAAGATATTATAGTTATTACAAAATAACAAATAAATAACTTTATACATACTTTTCATCTTCTGGTTCTTGTTGAAAAGTGAAGGGTTCATACGATGCCAAACGTCGTCGGATAGTCTCCTCTGAAATACGTACTCCAGTCACAAGAATAACACAACTCTTGCTTTGTGGAATTGGTGCGACTGGAGGAGGTGGAGCAACTGGCTCTACAGGAGCACCAGATGGTACAGGTCCTGCATTATGATGATTACGGGGACTCTTCTCCTCCCTAAAAATAATAGATAACAAATTCTTAAAATAATAATCATCTTATTGATGATTGACAAGATGAAGATTGCCATATGAGTGTCAATTATGATATGCTTAAATTTGACTCTTTGGTCAAGCAATCCAATTTCCATCCATTGCAGCCTATAAAATCCCACTGTTGGGCACCGGCCTCCTCCAATGAGGGTTAGATGTGTAATAAGATGTATATGAACTGTGATTATGATATGCCCTATACAAGTTCCTTGATGCTTAATTTTTTTCTTAACTGTTACACTACTACCAATTTAGCTGATTCTTATTTGGATGCAAAGAGATAACTCATTTTAATAATATTCACTTTGACTTTTGAAATATGTTAACAAATCTTTTTAATCTGTTCTCTGGATAAGCATTCATGCACTATCCCTACCAGTAACAGATGGGCGCTATCTCAGACAGCCCAAGGCATAGATGTTAGCTTCTTTATTTAAAAATAAAATAGTTAAATATAGAATATGTAAGTTCACAGGTGAAGTGCTTAAATGAATAAACATGTGTTTAAATTTAGATACTAAAATATCTGCATATGACATAAATAATACTTATGTATCATCATCATCTTGCTCTTATCCCAATTACTTGGGGTCGACGCAATATGTCATCTGTTTTGACATATTGCAAAAAGTTTCGGCAATGACTTTTATGACCGGCCGCCGGCCTGACGTCAACCCTCCTTGGGAATGTAATCGTTGACCCAAATGGTACCAGATGGAGTTGGTCCGGGTCAATCTAGGGCTCTTAGTCGTCTTTTACGACACCCACGAGCAAAGCAAGGGTTGGTAGTATTCGAAGCCGCTACCACACAGCACCATGTATATTAAAACATATACATAAGGATAATAATAATTGCATAAGGCCTTGGACTTCAAAAATATGTTAGCAACTTTCAAGATTTTTTATTCTTTATTACAAATTGCATTGAATATAAAATATTCATATTTGCAGATCAGATATTTAAATAATAATATAATCATTTGTTTATTGATATGTATTTGATTAAAAAGTGTTATAGATTGCATGATAACATGGAAATCTGTAATTCTATTATGGACATTTCTTCAAACCTGTATTATTAAGAGTAAAAAATGCTCCAAGCATATCAACTTACTTTTCTCTAGCAGTGACAAATGAATCATATAAATATTTGACTCGAGGTGATGCTTTTTCTTCTGGAGGTGGTGGTTCTTGTGAAGCACTGAATGGTTGATAAGAAGCCACACCTCCAGTTGCACCAGCTGACCCACTCAACTTCCTTTCTCTTCCTAAAATACAATTACATGATTTACTAACAATAAACAAGAGAGTTGAAATAGGCTAACTTCTCTTTTTGGACATGGGATTCCTGTGCATACAGAAAAGAAGATATGATGTCCTATGGCTAATAATAGGATGTATGTCATCCTTACTAATATTATAAATGTGAAAGTATGTTTGTTTGTTGTGCATGAACCGATTTAAAAAATTCTTTCACCAATAGAAAGCTTGTCAGGGAGGAACATAAGCTATATTTTATCCCTGTATTCCCACGGGAACGGGTAAAACCCGGGTAAGAAGACTGAAACCGAAGTAAAGCGAGGGCAGGTTGCTAGTATTTGGAAAAATAGCAAAATATTGTAAAAAATTAACAACAAGTACTGATGCTCTATAGTACATAGTATTAGTCTCAATATATTTATGTACCAGCTCTTGGTCGTTTAAAAGATGCGTTTTGAGGTTGCGGTGGAGGACTTTTAATAGCTTGAATGGCTCCACTTTTAATTAGCTTGCGAGCAATTTCACGCGCATCGCGAGCCTCAGTAGGTCTTTTCGGCAATATAGGTTTCTCGGGCTCTTGTTTGGGAGCTTTTAACGCCTGTAAAGCCTTCTTCTTCTTTTTAAGTTTCTGGTACTTTGCTTGTAACATCAACTCTTCTTCAGTTAAGTTCGAGGGAAAGTGTAAATAAACCATTTCTAAAGTTGATATTAGTTTGCTAAGATATGTAAGATTTATTTAATAGTAATCTTTAGCTGAAAATATTGTATGTACCTACTATATCTGAATTTTTATTTTTTTTTTGTTTGGATCGCCCTTACGGGCAGGCTAAAGTCTTTTCGACCATACTGCCTTGTCTTACGTAGCTTACTTCTTTACATATTATTTACTTCTTCATATTGTATAACTTATTTATTGTCATGGTCCGTCAGTAAGTCAAGTCGTTATCATTAATTAGGCGCTGAAAACCTAATTAGATGATTTCTCTGGGAATTCCGGTTGAATATGGAAATACACGTAAACCACTCTTATATCACATTCACCACATTTCAGCACCTTCATTACATTATATTACATAAAATATCAGCAAAATTATTCAATATAACACTATAAAACACTAAAAAAATAAATATAATACAAGAGCTTAACATGACATTTCCAAATTCGCGCCGAAACTCCCTACTATATCTAAAATTCTAAATAAACAATTTGTACCAGTGTTGCCAAGTTTATTTTTTAGAAGATCGTACCACGGACTAAAAAAGATAGTATTTTGCCAAGAATTCAAGAAATATAATAGTACTCAATGGAATTTCATTAAAATTACCGCAAATCAATTAAAAATAGGGATCCAACATCGCTCATAAAAAACATCGATGTTAGGATGAAATAAAATTCTCCGGACAAATTTTGATGAGCTTTTTTTAGGAAGTTTGTCTGATATTTTAACAACAGCGGGATGACATCAATGTTACGACGAAGAAATAAAATGTTTCGGGCAAATTTTGGTGAGATTTTTTTACTCGATCGTACATCGTACAAGAACCAAAAAGGTCGTATGAATACGATTTAAATCGTATGGTTGGCAACACTAATTTGTACACTATTCAATATTACAATTTCATTTGAGGGATGCTCGATGATCATCGATGTTGAAAGCAAAAAATCACTAGGGCTGCTCTACAACAGCTAAATTGTGAGACCTGTTTCACCAGTTTCAGTTTTAGCGAAATAACAGGTTCAGAAAACTGTTCCATATTTATATATATATACATAAATAATAATATTATATTGTATGTAATAATAATATTATATATATACATAAAATAAATACATGCTTAAATATATTAGGCGTGGGTCGTTACGTTATTTTTAAGAAGCGTAACGAAACTAGTGACTTGGTCGACGTCACGTGTTTCAAAACTAGTGATTTTTGTAACGACTTATTTGTATACAGGTACTTTGATTGTTTGCATATTGTATGAATAGCTGCACTAACTATATACAGTTACACGCGAAACGAAAATAAATTTGTAGCTATACAGTTAGATCAATAAATTCTCTTCCTTTCATACTTTTTTACAGGCTGAGGACTGACTGCATTATATGTATTTACGATTGATTAGAGGTTATAATTAAACTATTATTTTAATTACATTTGTATTACTGCAGACGTCTTTAAAAATAAATTGATTATATATACAATGATTATATTTACAGTTTATTTACACTGTTATATGCACTTTATAATGTATGATATTTTTATTAGTAAAACAACAAACTAAACTAATAAATAAATTAAATTCTTTACTTTAAATTCAAATTTCAAAGTAACATTCGCTTCGTTTCCCGCAACGTCAAGCCGTTGAAATTACTTATTAAAAATCACTCTATTTTATTATCAATAAATGCAATTTTACGTATGAAAATTAAAGGTATAAAATGTATTGTTACGCTGTTTGGTCTTTGTTGCATACCATGGTACGTGAGTATTCGGTATTTAGTCGGCTTACTTCGAATAATTGCGTGCCATTCGATCAGCTATCTCGCTCGCTCGCTCGGCCGCGATGCGAAAGAAATGTACTTAGCGTAATCAAGGTTGTGCGGTCGGCTCTTTCTCGCTTGCTCGAATATAATACTGTTATCCCATATCTGTGAGTCGTGTTAAGTATAACGTAGTTACAAAAATAACCTTTTTTACTTGTCGACTCGTAAATAGTGATTGTTACATGTCGCGTAATGGGTTATTGTAACTAATGACGTGAAATAACGCTTATGTCTAAAATATATACATAAATCAGTCCTAAGCATGTAAAGCAGGAAGGATCGTTTTCATTTTAGGAACAAACACTGAAACTAAACATTATTCCTCAAGAATGGTTATTTCCCCTTTTTTCTCGTATTACAGCACAACTAATATATATATATGGAACAGTTTTCTGAACCTGTTATTTCGCTAAAACTGAAACTGGTGAAACAGGTCTCACAATTTAGCTGTTGTAGAGCACCCCTAGTGATTCAGGGCCCTGAATATCGTGTAGTGTAAAGGCGGAAACACATTATTAAAACACGACGCGACCCGATGAAACGCGATGCGTGTTGAGTCGAATCAAATGTATTGTTTTTATAGACCAGAATCACACTATGAACATCCGACGCGACGCCATGCGTGCACATGCCACCCGATCCAGACGTGCCAGGTCGGTGTGTTATCCATGGTTTTTTTTTTTTTTGTGGGTGGGCCGCGGTCGCCGAGCCTCCGCACCACTCCGTCCGGGGCGACAGAGGGGCTTAAGCACGCAACTCCCGCAACCCATCCGAAAACCACGTGTTATCCATGGTGGGGGTAAACATGCCATCCAACGCGTAGTGCGCGGTATGTTTCTAGACAACATCCAACGCCACGGCCCACGCGTCAGTCGTTCGAGAACTGTCACAGAGCATATATGCATTCTTTGACCCCATCCCTATTCTTCAAACTGTCAATCAAAATTTATGCCAATTTAATATTGTTTTTTGCATTAATTTAGCGTTTAGCATTTGAAATGACCGACGACCAGGTAATTGAGTTGGTAAAACGACATCAACTCTTCTTCAAAGTCTTCATCTGACTCGTTATTTATTAAATTCATAGTACATAACCATACACTTGCACTGCTGTTAGCTAACTGTTTTCAGAAATTGCTAGTATGTCGTGGCGTCGCGTGTTAGTAGTGTGCACGGTGCATATCGAGTGTAGACACGTTGCGTCACGGCGCGTTTTAACAATGTGTTTCCGCCTTTATAAGCGCTTCAGTGTGTTGTCCATGGTGGGGGTAAACACGCCATCCGACGCGTAGCGCACGGTATGTTTCTAGACAACACCCAACGCCACGCGTCAGTCGTTCGAGAACTGTCACAGAACATATATGTATTCTTTGACCCCATCCCTATTCTTCAAACTGTTAAACAGAATTTATGCCAATTTAGGTAATATTATTTTTTGCAATTTATTTAGCGTTTGGCATTTGAAATGACCGACGAACAGTTAATTGAGTTGGTAAAACGAAATCAAATCTTCTTTAATAACGAGTCTAAATCTGACTCGTTATTTATTAAATCCATAGTACATAACCATACACTTCCACTGCTGTTAGCTGTTTTCAGAAATTGCTAATATGTCGTGGCGTCACGTGTTGGTAATGTGCACGGTGCATATTGGGGGTCGACACGTTGCGTCACGTCGCGTTTTAACAATGTGTTGCCGCCTTTATCATCGCCAATCTCTAAAACTGATACAATAGGTATAGGTAGCTGAAGCAAAAAATTTAATAACCAATTATACGAATTTGTTGTAACTATATTATACCAATTTCGTTTCTAGCTATACCATCTGGTAGACCTTTTTTTGGATGGGCTATGGTCAGCGCCCACGCCGTTCATTTCGTTTGGTATAACGCAGGGGCGGCGTGCGTATGTGAAGCAGAAGCTACACAAACATACGTAGAGATGCCCTATCGCTACAAAATTTGTTATTAAAAAAGGGGAGACGTCGCTCAAATGGCAGATGTGAAACATCGAAATTATTTTGTACAAGTATATAATTATGCATAAAAAAACGAAGAAGATTACGACAATAACTAATATGGCATAAAGTGTTAATAAAATATTACCATTTGTCTGCCAGAAAATGATGATTTTTATTCAATAAACATTTATTTGCCTTAGTATACACTATAGGTATGCGAGCTAAATCAGTGCGGCGAGAGAGATAGGGCATAGGCGCTTACGCACTACATCGCGTCGATCCGTCTCACTCACACACTACTCGTGAGTACTAGTGTAGACTACATAATATGTACAAGAATAATTAGGCGATAATAATTCAATTCATAAAAGTATACAATTTTCCATCAATGTTTTATTACGTTTTCACGTAAAAATATCGTCCGTAAACCAACTTTGCAAACAGGCAATTTTTATCTTCCTCTTAATTTAAATAATTTGCATTAACACCATCTGACTTTATCCTTTTTTCCTTATTCATATTTTTATAAATACAGTTTCTCGTTATTATGTACACAAATATAAAGACATAAAATTAATATTTATAATTTGTTACCCACAAAAGACGAAGAATCAAAAATTTGACGCTTGTAAATGAGACGTACCAATTCCATTCCATCAGGAGTGCAAAAACTCCTGAAGAATTTCCTTTGATGGGTGTTTCCCTTCAAAGAAAATGTCAGTTAGTAGTCTTCTATTATATTTAATATTTTACTGTTTTACAATCTTATATATAACGATATAGAGCAGGAGTTCCTAAATTTTAAAGATAACGGAACACCAACTGAATTCCTTCTATCCTACGGAACCTCATAAGGTTCCGTAAGATAGATTTGATATGTCAAAGCCATGGAAGTAATAAGTACTTGTACGTAGTACTTATTACTTCCATGGTCAAAGCATAATAAATCTCGACGTTGTGGGGAAGAAATCCGTCGTATATTGTCTTGGGTATAGACCGGGTTTAATTTTTGCTATCTGTCTAGTTACATAAAAGTAATGAGTTCTTCTCATCACTAATTTAGCGCTATTTCTAAATAATATTAGATTTTTGTAACAGTGGTATTATTTCACAGCCAAATTATTAAAATTATAAGCTATTTTATTTTGGCGGAACCCTGATTATTATTCTAGGGAACCCCTAGGTTCCGGGGAACACACTTTGGGAATCCCTGATAAAAAGGCATTTTATGGAATGCAATCCAAAAAATGCTTGTGTAGACACATGCAAACAATAACTTATCGTTTGTTGGCACTTTGGCAGGACAAACTATAAGTAGGGTGGCAGTATTTTATCTGACTTTTATAGTTTGATAGGTACTGACAAGTTTGACAATGACAAATCAGCTGATAACATAGTGGTTTCATGTTCTATACCTGCAGCTAGGATTTATAGCAGAAGTGGAAGTTAAAAATCAGTAGGTTACTTATCAGCTGTATATTATCTAGTAACACATTATTCTATTACATCGATTAAATAGAAAATGTTTCGTTTATCCAAAAATTTTATACCTTCAATTTCGAAAACGCTCCAATGCAAACCACTAACTCAAGGACCAGGCGTCATAATTTTGTTACAAAAACAGAGATCACTTTCAGATTCCGGTAAGTTCGCGAAAACTAATACTTTAAGTATTTTTACTTAGTATTCATTTTATTCATAATTATTATGTATTATCGGTGCAACAACGTAATTAGTGTTTTTACTTGTTTGTTACGACTTTAAACCACTTGACAAAACTTGTCATGCTATATTCAATATATTATAAATATTGATTTAACGGCTGTATATATTATTTTGTAATAAGAAAATGTTCTCAATAACAAAACTTCGTTTTTATTTATTTTGTTTCATGTTTCATTTTTGGTTATTTTAATTTAAATTCTTTCGATATTCATATAAGATTCATTTTTCTATAGTCTCCGGTTGGACACATTTTCTTATTATGTCTTCTCATATATCGAGTAACTACATTATGTTACTATCCAGTTCAATATAATTTAAAGAATTACTTTAAATTATTTTCATATAAAAAATGAATCTAATTAAATATTGTTATCACATAATTCTAATAATAAACTTAATACATATTTGCAGGACAATCTAATAAATTCTCGTTAAAGCATGAAGAATATGGAAGGCCCCTTTACTTTGATGCTCAAGCTACAACTCCAATGGTTAGTATTGTGTCACAGTATAATATTATGAGTCTAGCTTTAATTGTTGCAATTGTAGATACAATTTATTCTCTATATAATGAAGATTTATTCGTATATTTGTTCAGTTTTGAATTTAAAATTGTCTTAGTTGTGTTACAAATAGGTGTTTTGACGAGTGTTGTGTGGTTTAAAAAAGTGTTGACAACAGAATAATCCAATATTAAGCCTGCAACAAGTTGTAAATGCAAGAGATTCTCTCTTTTTAATTAATGTACTATATTATTTAAACTATACATGAGTAGTTGGAAACAAAATGTATTTTTAACAATTCAATAAGTTTTGCATACTTAATTTAAATAATGCAATATGAAACTGTTATTTTAAATGGAGTTTTGATGCAATATTACAGTCACACTAAAGAGACAATGCAATGCAAATGTTTTAAATTTCTTAAGAGACTAATTAAAATCTTATTTTTGATAAATTTGACAGATTCCCACATTTGTTTCTATAGAACTCATATTTAACAATATATAAGTTTTAACATGTGTTTGAGCTAAATATACCTTAAGCTAAATATGGCATGAGCAAAATATATTGCTATATTCTTTCTTCTTTGTTGACATATATTTGAAATATTAAATAAAATATTTAATACTGATATGATTTATCCAGTTTTTTTTTGTTCATGTTAAAGGATCCAAGAGTCCTTGATGCTATGCTGCCATATTTTGTTAATTACCATGGTAATCCACATTCTCGAACACATGCTTATGGATGGGAGAGTGAAGCTGCTGTTGAGAAGGCCAGGGAACAAATTGCAGATTTGATTGGTGCAGATCCAAAGGAAATAATATTTACATCAGGAGCAACTGAATCTAACAATATTTCTGTAAAAGGAGTAGCAAGGTTTTATGCCCCCAGGAAGAAGCATGTTGTTACTACTCAAATTGTAAGTTTTTTAAAGAATTATTTATTATAACTATATTAAAACTTTTCTGATTCATTGTTTAATTATAAATAAGTTTATATTTGAGAAAAATTATGTGATTTTAAGTGGCAATGTAATCTTAACTGATGAGACAAGAGTAGACACTAATTGAATTACTTCTCTTTTTAATAGTTCATTGAAAAAGTAGAACAATATGGTTAGACAACATACCCCACAAAAACACTTACGTTATATATAATAAGAACTATGAAACGATAATTCCAAATTATTTTTTATCTAACACCTCTAGATATAGGTTCCTTTTTCCAGCTTTTGCATTATAATATCTTATAGATCATGATAATTCATTTCAGTCCAAAGACCATATTTATCCTGTTGAAACTGAGAAAAGTGGTAGCAATATTTGTCTTTTAAGACAACACTCTGCACGCACACATGGAATAAGTGGTCACAATTTTTTGCTCTGCATGCACACAAGTAAATAATCCTTGTATTGCAGGGGACTTTACAAACATATAATTAATGGATACAAATTAAATCCAGATTCAGAACAACAATTTGTGGATCGCACATAGTGTTGTCCTGCGTGGGATTCGAACCCACGACACATACGCGGTAGGTCTATATCTTAACCACTACGCCATCTGTGCAATATCATTATCATCAGTTTATCAGATATATAATCAGATAATGGCCTAATCGCCATACACATCAGGTGGATTAGCATTGCGTTTGATGTTATAAATCTCCCAGAAAAATGCTGCTGCCCTTTTGCTGGTGCTCTCTCAGCCGGTATTTACGACGTAAATAATACTATTTTTACTCATTTTCTCGTATTTACATTCGATTTTTGATTGCCCAATATTTTGCTACGTTGATATAACTTTACAGCGTTCATGGTCACGGCCGGGCTGTCCGCGCTATAAATTTCATAGATTTTATAGCGTGGACTAAAATAGTTTTATTTATAACGTGTAACACTCGCGTAAACATCAGAAGACCTATTTCGTCACTAAGTACACAAAATATGATGCAATCGCCTTTAAGTTTACTTAATGTTTTAGGAACACAAATGTGTTCTGGATTCCTGCCGTGCATTGGAAGGGGAAGGCTTCAAAATCACTTACTTACCTGTTAAACAAAATGGAATAATTGATTTGCAACAATTAGAAGAAGCTCTCACTCCGGAAACTAGCTTGGTCTCAATCATGACTATCAATAATGAAATTGGTAATTTTTGTTTATATTAGCTTTTAATGAATCAATCAGAACTATTTTTTAAAGGCAGCAGCTTGCTGTAAGAAACTAATCCCGGTATAGACTTTACAAGCATACAATTAACACACTCAAAACAATAACTTGTTAATTGCATTCTCATTGTGTGAAGGTATTGTTGTGTGTGGGATTCAAACACACAACCGGTACTACCCGTTTTAGGACTTCCCCAAAAAAGTAATGACCTATGATGTTATGTTCTTAAACTGTGACCATCAGGGTACCATTCTATTTCATTACACCAAATAATTTTCCCATTTCTTTTCAAATGAGTTTTACTCTTTAATTTACTTCTTTTTCTTGGGCGTAGGCTATGATATGGAGACATCCCCATAATCTACCGTATGCCCTCCCCATCGACCGACCACTGGTACCGATTCCTTAACTGCCATGGTCGGTCCGGCGGGTAACGCTTTCGGGTACCGGCCCCTTTGAGGCCCCGGCAACAAGACAGTTTTGCCGGAGCGTCGCCCTTATGCGGTTGGCCTCTCTGCGGGTGGCAGACTGATCCCCGATCCGTCCACTCGCGCCTGCGTCTCGACCAACTCGCCGGCAGCGAGCGTGTCGAGATAGAAGAATTCCACCCGGACCCGCTCCGCCGCCTCCTTCTGCGAGGTAGATGTCTCGCTGAAGTCGGCGACCGCGTCCCAGTTTCTAACGCTGTTGGAAATCATTCTAGCGATGGCAGTGTCAGGTGACACTCTTTAATTTACCTACTCACACATGTATAATTAGTTACCATTAAAGTTATCACCAAAAGTGTTTTTTGTCATTATGAAATATCACTCACAATATTGTATTAATTTCAATGATATGCTACTTTGAAATGTATTTTTCTATTGATATTTCGGGTTATGAGGCCTCTGCGCTCACCATTAGTCCACGTAAGGGGTATAACAGCCATCTGCGGCTAACACCCATAATCCAAACAAAAAGCTAGGTTACAATAATATACCTCTAATAATAGTGCCAAATGTTTTTATTATTGCAAATGGTGGCAAACGAGCAAACAGTACACCTATCAGTGTTGCTGCCGCTCATGGACTTATGCTAGGCCATTGCCTATCGTGAAGAAACTGAAAGGAGTGTGAATGCGTACAATGAGGTTCGGTAAAACTAAAGGTATCACCAAAAACCCACCACACGCAAACACCCTTAGAAAGTTGGGCTTCCAGCTCTCTCACTCACCGAACGAAGCGCGGTAACAAATTTCTACTACTCAGACGTCGTTTTTTGCGAGAGTGACCCCCGACGGACCGGCCCACGGCTGTAGACAGACAACTGTCAACAGTGTGGTCCTACCATTAACAAAATGTTCGCACAGGTTTACTAAAAATTTATAATTCTAGTACGACTTCTTATCGTTTAAAAGAATACTGTATTGAATTCTATTTTATTCTAATTATAGGTGTCAAGCAACCAATTGCTGAAATAGGTGCTCTGTGCAAAAGTAAAAAAATATTCTTCCACACTGATGCAGCACAAGCTATTGGTAAAATTCCTATTGATGTCAACAAAATGAATATTGACTTGATGTCAATATCAGGTCACAAAATATATGGCCCTAAAGGAGTCGGTGCTTTATACATAAGGCGCCGTCCTAGAGTGAGGGTTGAGCCTATTCAAAGTGGAGGTGGACAAGAAAGAGGAATGCGCAGTGGCACTGTGCCAACACCCCTTGTTGTCGGAATGGGAGTAGCCTGTGAAATAGCTAAGCATGAAATGGCGTATGATCATGCGTGGATGGAAAAATTATCACAAAGATTTTTAGATAAAATATATTCAAAGCTGACACATGTGATAAGAAATGGAGACCCAGAACAGACATATTCTGGCTGTGTTAATTTGTCATTTGCTTATGTTGAAGGTAAGGAACTGTCTTGATTATTACTTTTTTTAAAGTAGATGTGAAATTGTACTGTCTTGTTATACATACATATTTTCAACATAACACCTGTTCGGTACCAAACATTTTTATATTAGTTTAATAATTAAATCCATGTAGGGTAGTTCTGATTTTTGTGGTTCGCGGTTGGCTCGGAGCCGGCCGCCACTTTCACTTTCACTTTCGCTTGTTGGCGGATCGACTTGCGTTGGAAGTAACGGTCGCGTACGCACATATTTTGTAATTGCTATGTCTTTTGTGGACTAAAGCCGTGAAATCGTGGTATTTGTAATATTGCGCGCCACCCTTTGTTTTGTGTGCCGTTTATGTACGCGAGTTAATTAGAATTAAGTATATATTTGTGAACATTAAATTGTGTGTACGAGTAGCAAGCCTGAGTCCTTGAAGTGTACGAGGCCGTTGTCATCACCGCGCTTTTGGATACAAAGCTAGGTAACCCCTCAGTTAGTTTCTATTTGTCTGGCCAGACCGAACGCTGAGTTAGGTTACGTTATAGCTACCTCCGCGGTATCCACTCGTAAGTGTTAAAATCTGTTCTTGTACTATCATTTAAGAGAACTTAAAACAGCCTTGCGTAATCGCAAGCCAATGTTATTACCCATTTGGTATCCCTCACTGGCCTGGTGTTCCCTTCCACTGCGCATCCTAGGTCAGTAGGGAACGGTAATGAACATACTTTCTGGTAGCAGAGCGTGGTTCTAGTGAATCTAGTAATTTTGTTTGGTATTGATATCTACAAGTGCCCGTGTTGAAAAATAAATCGATATATAATTACTTGAATTTTACGTATTACGGCCCAGTTTAATAAATAGTCTGGTGTATAAAGATACACATTAAATATTTGTGTGATTGATCATTTGTGTACTTATTGTTATTAGTTATTAAAAATATCATATAAATAAGTTCACTGCAACATTTGAAATTTTGAATATCATTGTTTACTTAATGTGCCACAGAGTAATAAAATAATTTGCGTAGTACATTGTGCCACAGAGTAGTGCAGTCTCGTGATTGAATGAACGAATGAATTGAACTATATAGACAATTAGTTAAATATTATTTTTGCGTTTTGTTTATGGTACTTATACAGTAAAATATTAACGTTTCCCTTTGCGCAATAATTTAAATATTGTTCAATTTTGTAATTTGTATTTTTTGATTGTTGTTTCAATTGGTTGATTTATTTAGTTGATTATATATATATTTTTTTTTGTTGGAATTTAATTATTTTATTCGATTATTATGGCTGCCTTTGCTAGCGCTAAGGACTCGGCAGGTAAGCTGCGCTCTGAGTTGAGATGGTTCTCGACTGCAACCGCCTTGGTTGATAGGTCTGATCGAAATGAGTCTCTCCTGGATAGGTACAGCAAATTGGATACGCGCTTACAATTTGTTGATGATGTGTACCGTAACTTCAACACAAAAATTTTAGACATTTCTGATGAAGATTACCCACAAACGTATCGTGACTTGGTACACGCGGATTATGACCAGATCATGGATTATGCAGATCGAATCTCACAGCGTGCTAGGGAAATTTCCGCGTCGAAAAGGGGTGAGTCTCCCGCGTCTAGGGATGTGAAACCTTCTACGTCGGGCTTATTGAGCAAACTGCCCACTTTGGACCTGCCGCGTTTTGATGGTCGTTTGGACCAATGGCTAGGTTTCATAAATTTGTTTGAGAGCTTAGTCCACGGGCGTTCTGACTTAGGTTCCTCTCAAAAATTGGCCTACCTGTTCTCCGTGTTGGAAGGTGAGGCGAGAGGTTTAGTTCAGCACCTGGAGATCAATGATGGAAACTACCTAGTGGCACGTAACCTTCTCATAAAGCGTTACCAAAATAAGCGTTGCCTGGCAGATACACACATTGGTCAGCTCTTGGGTCTGCCAGTGGTATCTAGGGTCTCGGCTTTAAGGTCCGACTTATTGAACCCATTGATGATTGCGATCAACGCACTGGAAAGGTTAGACCTTCCGGTGAGCACTTGGTCATATATGCTGGTGCATATTGTTTTGAAAAAGCTTCCTGCGGAACTTAGGGCTCGTTTCGAGCAAAAATATGGAGGTGATGATGCAACTCACTTGCCTGCTTTTGATGACCTTAAGAAGTTTTTGGAAGACGAGTGTAGGATGGTAGACATGACGGTCGTTGACAGGTCATTTGGTCAACAGTTGCCGCGGTCATCGGCTCCGACCCGCAATCACGCCTTTAGAAGGCCAGAGGTTCGTCACCCACCACGTTTTGCTGCTGTACTGTCGCGACCTGAGTGCACCTATTGCAAGTCCCCGAGTCATAAAGTTGCCAGTTGCTCAGATTTCACTGTGCTGCACGTGGCCTCACGTAGGCGTTTGGCTAAGGCTCGAGGTTGGTGCTTTTCTTGCTTGGGAAACCATTTCCAGCGCGATTGCCCTAATCCTCGCCCATGTACGTACTGCGGAGGCCAGCATTTGAAACTTCTTTGTGCGAATAATAATGGGATTGGTCGTGAACATGAACGTCAAGTCTCACCTACGGGTAGTTATGAGCGAAGGCACCGGTATGAAAACCGCAGTTCGAGACCTAGTCGCTCACCCCCGCGCGTCGTAGATTCTGCCGCAGCGAGGCGCCCACAAGGTCAATGCTCGCCGTCATCGGAAGCCCGTGGTAAGAGTGATAACCACGATTCGCGCCCGTATCGTCACGGGCGGGTACCTACCTTTGATGACGCTTCCCGTGAACATGAGAATCACCCGCTGCCTAGACGACATTAGGAACACGGCGCCTGCCCCCGTTATGCACCACCCCCGTTTGAAACCGTACTCCTACCCACTGCTTCTGTAAGGGTCTGGGGACGGACAGGTGCCTCTGTTGTGGTCCGGGCAATTCTGGACACAGGCTCTCAGGGGTGTATAGCGTCTTCTTGGTTGGTGGGGCAGGTACGCCTAAGTATGCGTGATTTTCCTCATGTCACTAGAGGTGTTGGCAACGCAGTTGTGGCCAATGTTGAAGGCCAAGTATTATGTGCGTTCTCTCCTATAAACTCGTCAAGCCCATTGTTTGAGTGTTCAGCCATTGTTATGAACAATATTTTGGGCACCCATCCGGAGAAGCAGTTGTCTCCGTATGCTATTGGTTTAGCGTCGGGTTTGAACTTGGCAGACCCCAAATTTGGTATACCTGGATCGGTCGATTTGTTGCTAGGCGCCGATGTTCTGGGAAACATATTCTTGGGTAGCATTCAGGTCATGCAACCAGGAGGCATGGTAGCCATCCCGACCATATTTGGCTCTGCACTGATGGGACCAGTCCTCACGGATACCCGTCTTGACATTGGCTTGATGGTAGGCTCTGCTCTCTCTGATGCGGTTCAGAGGTTTTGGGAAGTGGAAGAACCACCACAGGCTCCGCGCACTGATCCGGAGCATGAGGAGTGCGAATTGTTTTACCAAAACAATACGAGTCGCCTACGTACTGGTCAGATTATGACTCGATTGCCGTTTCTCGCCGTACGGCCACCACTTGGCATCTCGCGGCCTGCTGCTGAGAAACGACTATTGGCTATGGAGCGCCGAATGGCTCGAGATGCTCTCCTAAAGGAGAAATACATTGATTTTATGCGTGAATATGAGGAGTTGGGACACATGTCTGTGTCGAAATTAGATTGGCAAACAGTGGATCACTTCTTTCTACCGCATCATGCTGTAATTAAGGCATCAAATGGCAAATTGCGTACAGTATTCGATGGTTCTGCGCAAACTTCAACGCGTGTATCGTTGAACAATTGTTTGTATGCTGGTCCTAAATTGATCAAGGATCTCTGTGACGTCATCACTCGGTTTCGTCGACATCAGGTTGTATTTGTGGCTGACGTAAGGATGATGTTCAGACAGACGATTATTCACCCGGATGACCGTCGGTATCAGTTGATTCTATGGCGTGAAAGCCCCCAGGATCCCATGGTTGTTTATGAGCTCAATACAAACACGTACGGGTTAAAGTCAAGCCCCTATTTGGCTATACGGTCTCTGTGGGAGCTCGCGGACCTGGAGCGCTTAAAGTTTCCTCGCGCAGCCGCGATTTTGAAAGAGGATTTGTATGTCGATGACATTTGTACTGGTGCACCCTCTGAGAAAGAGGCCATCCTTCTACGGGATGAATTGATAGGCATCTTAGCCACCGCGGGCTATGAGTTACGGAAGTGGATATCCAACTCACCTGCGCTTTTGAAGGGACTTCCGGATGAACATCAGCAAGATCCGCATTTGTTCGAGAATATCGAGAACCCTGCTATGATGACTGTTCTCGGCATTCAGTATAAACCAGCCCCAGACATATTCACTTACAATGTTGACTTAGAGTTGCCGCGCATTTGGACTAAGCGTTTGGTGCTTTCCACGGTTGCAAGAACATTTGATCCAAATGGTTGGATATGTCCCGTCATATTTTGGGCTAAATGCTTTTTACAAAGGCTTTGGATGGCAGGACTAGGCTGGGACGAACCTCTTCGGGGAGCTTTGATGGAAGACTGGACCAAATTTGTATCCTCACTTCCTGCGATCAATGAGGTATCGATCCCTCGTTCTATGCTTCCTCCAGGAAAGTACCAGGCAACTCTGCATGGTTTCTCGGACGCCTCTGAACGGGGTTACGCCACTTGTGTATATTTGCGTACGGTGGGTTCTGACAGCCAAGTAAAGATCTCACTGGTCATGGCGAAGAGCAAGGTGGCACCCCTACGGACTGCTTTGACAATCCCTAAACTTGAATTGGCAGGGGCTACTCTGCTTGTGCGTCTTCTTAATCACGTGTCGAATTTGTTGCGTCATACTGTGCACATTAGCACCACTTACGCGTGGACTGACAGCCAAATTGTTTTGTGCTGGTTAAAGGCTTCAGTTCACACCTTAGAGGTATTTGTAGCGAACCGAGTCTCCCAAATTCAGAAATCTGAGACTCCCTTGATTTGGAGGCATGTGCCTGGTGAGCTTAACCCAGCTGATTGTGCATCTCGGGGTTGTACATCCCCCGCCTTGGTAACGCACTCCCTTTGGTGGGGACCGGAATGGTTATTACGCTCAGAGTCTGAATGGCCACTGACGCCGGTTTTGGACGTAGGTCCGTTGCCTGGATTGCGACTGCTCGCTGTTGAGAGGCGTGCTTGTGAATTCGATCCAAATGTCTTATTGAATCGGTATAGCTCCCTCGATAAATTAGTAAGTGTAACAGCTTGGATTAAGCGCTTCTATTACAACTGTAAGCACTTACGGAACAAAAAATTAGAGGCTTTTCTATCACCACAAGAACGACAGGAGGCTTTTTGCCATTGGATACGTGTGGTACAGGATACATATTTTGAAAGGGAGATTGAAATTTTGAAAGCTGGTAAGGCTAAACTAACAGGAGCCTTGCGTATGTTGAGCCCCTTTTTGGACAACACGGGTATCTTACGTGTTGGAGGTCGCCTCAGAAACTCTAGTCTACCCTACGGTAGTCGGCATCCTATATTGTTACCCAAGCAAGGTCATTTTGTGCAATTGTTGGTGACGGACCGTCACATTAGAAATTCTCACGCTGGCTGTAACGCCTTATTAGCCATATTGCAGCGAGAATTTTGGATTTTGTCTGCTCGAAGAACGATTCGCAGTGTGGTATTTCGTTGCATGCCTTGTTACAGGCTGAAGGCTAGTACCATGCAACCTTTGATGGGTGACCTCCCTTCTGATCGTGTCAGAGAATCGAGGCCGTTCGCCGGTGTAGGCACCGACTTTGCAGGTCCTTTTTTGGTTAAGACTTCAACTCTACGAAACAGTAAAACAGTCAAGGCCTATTTGTGTGTCTTCGTATGTCTGTCAACTAAAGCGGCGCACCTTGAATTAGTGTCATCCCTCTCCACCGAGGCATTTGTTGCGACACTTGATAGATTTGTTTCAAGGAGAGGACTGCCTTCTTTGATACGTTCGGACTGTGGCACAAATTTTAAGGGAACCAATAATTATTTGAAAGATGTACATGATTTTTTAGCCAGCAATCACACAAATATTGGTAATAAACTAACCAGTCGTAGTATAACCTGGAAATTTAGTCCGGCAGCATGCCCACATTGGGGTGGTATTTTCGAAGCCGCAGTTAAGGTTGCTAAAGCACATTTGCGACGAGTTATTGGTGAGTCTGTACTCACATTTGAAGAACTCGCAACTGTGTTTTGTAAGATAGAGGCCGTAATGAACTCGCGACCGTTGTGTCCGATCTCTTCAGACCCGAGTGACTTGGAGGTTCTCACACCGGGTCATTTTTTGATTGGTCAGCCACTTAATGCTTTGCCTGAGTACCCCTTTGTTGATGTGAGACCAAGTCGTCTCTCGCGGTTTGAGTTGGTCCAACAGCTTACTCAAAGCTTTTGGAAGCGTTGGAGCTTAGAATATCTTCATGTTCTCCAGCAGCGCGTTAAGTGGACTGACAAGACTAATCCACCTCGAGTTGGTGACCTCGTTTTGATAAAAGATACCAATTTGCCGCCACTGTGCTGGCGTCGCGGCCGAATTTTAAATTTAGTATATGGCGCAGATAATGTGCCTCGTTTTGCTGAGGTTCAGGTGGACGGTTCGGTACTGAAGAGAGCGGTAGCAACATTGTCCCGTTTACCAATTGACTAGCGGCCAGGTAGACCTGTCCGAGGCGGGTAGATGTTCGGTACCAAACATTTTTATATTAGTTTAATAATTAAATCCATGTAGGGTAGTTCTGATTTTTGTGGTTCGCGGTTGGCTCGGAGCCGGCCGCCACTTTCACTTTCACTTTCGCTTGTTGGCGGATCGACTTGCGTTGGAAGTAACGGTCGCGTACGCACATATTTTGTAATTGCTATGTCTTTTGTGGACTAAAGCCGTGAAATCGTGGTATTTGTAATATTGCGCGCCACCCTTTGTTTTGTGTGCCGTTTATGTACGCGAGTTAATTAGAATTAAGTATATATTTGTGAACATTAAATTGTGTGTACGAGTAGCAAGCCTGAGTCCTTGAAGTGTACGAGGCCGTTGTCATCACCGCGCTTTTGGATACAAAGCTAAGTAACCCCTCAGTTAGTTTCTATTTGTCTGGCCAGACCGAACGCTGAGTTAGGTTACGTTATAGCTACCTCCGCGGTATCCACTCGTAAGTGTTAAAATCTGTTCTTGTACTATCATTTAAGAGAACTTAAAACAGCCTTGCGTAATCGCAAGCCAATGTTATTACCCATTTGGTATCCCTCACTGGCCTGGTGTTCCCTTCCACTGCGCATCCTAGGTCAGTAGGGAACGGTAATGAACAACACCATTATACATGCTTACAATACATATAATTAGATTATTTCTGTTATAATGAAACAAACGTTAAAAAAAAAACCTAAAAAGTCTGATGCAGAAAATAACGACTTCAATTGGGTCTCACTGAAATCTTGGCTACGGATATAAAAAAATAGCTAATCTTCTAAGGATAGAACTATTTGCACAGATGCCGTAGTGGTTAAGATATAGTGCCAGTGTCGCGGGTTCGAATCCCACGCAGGACAACACTCTGTGCGATCTAGAAATTGTTGTTCTGAGTCTGGATTTAATGTGTGTCCGTCAATTAAATGTTTGTAAAGTCCTCCGCAATACAAGGATTATTTCCTTACTGCAGTGTGTCGGCAGTCCTTGATGAGTGTGCAAAATTTCTAATATAATCCCATGTTTAGAAGAGAGTGAAAATAACGTTAAATATTCCGTTACATACAAACGAAGTTAATATGAGCGTGTTAATAAATGAATACAATTCATCATCCCGTTCCTATCCATGCATCAGGCTAACGATGCTGTCTGTTGGCTGACAACCGTTCTTCGCCCCGAGGTTTTTAAAATTAGGTTGGTTGCTTGCGTCAATTGCTACAATTTGCTATTGATTAGATCATTATGTTTTTTGCCAATTTATGTCAAACGTCAGGAGGTCACAGATATGATTTTAAGTACAATTAACACTATGATATTTACAAACAATAATGGTAATTACAGTAATTAGTGTCATTGGAGCAGTGATAAATGAACCTATTTTGTAATGAGTTACTTGGTGTTTTCCAGGTGAATCATTGCTAATGGCTCTAAAGGATATTGCTTTATCAAGTGGATCAGCATGCACTTCAGCATCACTAGAGCCATCTTATGTACTAAGAGCCATAGGAACTGACGAAGATTTGGCACACAGCTCAATCAGGTAATAAAAGAAAGAAAAATATCTTTAGCACATTTAAGTTATGTTTAAGTTGGATGTTTTAATACAGTACAAACTCAATGAACCGGCCTAATTATTGTCGTTAGGCATCCGAATAATCGAAAATCCGGATAATCGAATGTATGAAAAACTTCCTTTGGCTTTGTGCATATGTAGTATGTACATAATTTTTTGCGTTTATTAAGATACAAACTCATATCAGAGCGGAGTAACAATTACTAACTAAAACAACGAAACCCGTAGGGCTGCGACCGCGCGGGGCTCGGACGGGACGTTTATGCTTGCATAAATTCGATTTGTTGTTACAATACGTAGGTTGCGGTTGGTAGTCCGGATAATCGGGCAACCGTATAACTGAGGGCGGGATAATCGAGTTTCTACTGTATTAGACAATAACAATGGCATTTCCTCTGATGCTGCAACCGTACTGTAAGTATATTTAAAATTTCGTGCATATAATATTCCAAGAACGTAAAATACAGTATTTAATAAATATACAACATTTTAGGAAATATTGTAATACATCTTACTTCGAATACTTATGAATGATGACGTATAGTAAAATTAGTTTATAGCTGACAATTCTAAGTACAAAGCCTCGAAATGTATGTAATGATTTATGATTATAATGTATGCCGAATTTCGAAAATTGCGGCATGTTTTGACTTCCATTTTGAGATCTTAGATTGGGAGCTTTAACTCGTGTTGGCACTACTTTATCCTACAACAACAGAATTATTGCCTGATAAAAATATATTAATTTCGTTTTCGTTCTTTCAAATGTTTATTATACTAAATTAACGAATGCTTAGTATTTTATTTTTAAAAACTATGTCAGATTTATTGAAACTTGTGTACACTGCTATAGCTTGCAGCATTATATTTTAAAAATTCCTTACATAAATCCGAAACGAATATTTGGCAATATTCTACTTAATATTAGAATATCTTTAAAGGACGAATACTCACGCGCTAAGGTCGGTTACGTACTAGAAGTTAAAACTGCTTTTATTAATAAACTAGCAACCTGCCCTCGCTTTGCTTTCTGTCGTCTTATCCCCGTAGTTTCCGTTCCCGTGGAAATCCCAGCATAAAATATAGCCTAGTTTACTCCCTGATATTATAGCTTTCCATTGGTGAAAGAATTCTTTAAATGGGTCCAGCCGTTTTGAAGATTACCCGGAACAAACAGACAGACAGATAGATAAAAAAATATAAAGTGATTTTTAGGCATATGTATAGTGCAAATAACCGTGTGAGCATGAACAAGGCCTATTATTTTGACATTACAAACAGACACTCCAATTTTATTTATTGGTATAGATTCTGTCCGATTATACTGAGTGTGCAAACATATCAAATAAACTTGAATATTTGTTTACAGATTTGGTTTAGGGAGATTCACAACTATGGACGAAGTAGATTACACAGCTGAAAAGACAATCAGGCATGTGGAACGTTTGAGAGAAATGAGTCCATTATGGGAAATGGTTCAAGAAGGTGTAGATATTAAGACAATTCAGTGGTCGCAACATTAATAAATTTTCTTTAGGCATTGGTTTGTATGCCTCTGAGTAGAGCACACGATACTAGTGATCCGCTCAAAAGGCTTAGAGAGGTTGCCAAGCTGGTTATGGCATCCCACACTAACCTCCTGCTACCCCAGATGGGTGGGCGTGAAGTATGAACCAGCTGAGAAAAAAGTTCTTAGTTTAAATAAATTCCTAAATTCTTTATTTTATAAGTATTTGAGATCTGGTCGTACAGTTTAAGATATAGTTTTGCGCTAACCAGCATTGTCGGGCAACTCTGTAGTATTTAATAAATATTTTAGATTTTTACTATGAAATTGAAAAAAACAGTTCTAATATTGCAATATATTGACATCTACCTATTAAGTATATATGTATATAATGTCATTACATTAGTAATATGTTCAAGTGGTATTTTTTTTTTGTTATTAAATAATAAATATCTCTCATAATACTCCCCGATCGCAGTGAGGTAAATTTGTAATGAAAAATGTTGTGATAAATCATCTAGTAGGTAATATTATGAATTATTAGCAGGGATGATGATCCATGTTAATAATTCACACATGTGTTATTATTTATGTAAAATTCCGAAATTGAATTATAAGGTCATTATGAAAGTATAACATTTATTTTTTTTCAATCTCTCTCATCTTCACATATTATAGAATATTCAGTTAAATACATAATCCAGAAATTTGCACTAGGGAAAAAATTACAACTCTATTTAGTTTTTATTATTTAGAAGAAAACTCAAGATTAGAAATAATTGTTCTGACAACGGAATCATACAACAATTTTACTGCTAAAAAAAACGAGGTTCATTCAGTTGTAAGGCATGAAAATATGCTGATCTAGTGATATAATAGAATATCAAACTAAATTGAATAGAGTTCATTTTGAACAATCATTTTTGTAATCACATGGATTTTAAGTTAATATTTTGAAAATGAAAAGATTGAATTAACTAATATACTACTCTGTCAAGAAAATACCGGGAAAAGATCAATAATACACAAATTTTTTGTTATTCATCCAAATTTATTTTATCACCTTCAAAGTATGCTCCTTCAGAAACGATAGACTTACGCCAACGAATAATGCAATCATCAAAACATTTTTTAAACGCTGTTGCCGGAATTGAGTTCAGTTCTCGCAGCGAATTCTCCCTTATGTCTTCTACCGATTGAAAACAAGTGCCACGAAGTGATAATTTGAATTTAGGAAAAAGAAAAAGTCGTTTGGAG
Organism: Lymantria dispar; assembly: GCA_032191425.1. Taxonomy (NCBI): domain Eukaryota; kingdom Metazoa; phylum Arthropoda; class Insecta; order Lepidoptera; family Erebidae; genus Lymantria; species Lymantria dispar. The sequence goes on along the minus strand of CM063446.1, from coordinate 16,252,635 downwards.
CCATATCTGGTGAATATGGTGGTTGCTCGATGGTATTTGTTGAATGTTTGGACAAAAATTCGCTCAGAATGATGGCCTTGTGCGAAGGCGTATTATCGTGGTGCAAAATCCAAGAATATTCTTTCCACAAATCTGGCCTTTTTCGTCGAATTTGCTCCTTTAAACGCCGCATATCGCTCAAATAATATTCTTTATTTACTGTTTGACCTTCTGGCAAGAATTCCGAGTGCACAACACCGTGATAGTCAAAGAAAACAGTCAGCATGACTTCGACTTTTGATCGACTTTGGCGTGGTTTTATCGGTTTCGGTTCAGTTGGAAGTCCCCACGCCGAACCTTGTGGACTAGTATGCATGTCAAATTCGTAAATCCACGTCTCGTTACCAGTAACAACGCGTTTCAATGAATGTTGGGTCAGAATTGACTTGTTCTAGCATGTCCTCAGCTACTCATGCGATTGAATTTTTGGAGACAATTCAGGTCTTTTGGAACTAGCCGAGCGGAAACATGTTCCATACCCAAGTGATTATTTAAAATGGTACGAATCAACTCGTGAGACACAGAAAGTTCGGCGGCTATCTCTCTCAAAGTTGAAGGAGGATTTTCAGTCACTATTTGTTAACTTCAGTTGCAGATGTTGATGGCCTACCAGAGCGAGGCAAATCTTCCACCACATCTGGACCGCTTTTGAACGCTTTGTACCACTCATATGCACGTGTTTTTGATAACGTCGATTCACTGTAAGCATTCTGTAACATTTTTAGTGACTCCGAAAACGAAATTCCATTGGTGATGCAAAATTTAAGACAAACTCTTTGTTCTATGCTTTTGTCCATTATGAAATTCGCAATACACACTAGATACATATTATCTAAAAAGAGCACGGTATGTAATATAAATAACAGATGCAACTCAAACTCCGCGCCAAAATGGAAAACAGTTGTGCAATCTAACAACAAAAAAAAAACAAGAATTTGAATTTGGAACCATAAACAAATCATCCATTTCCAATTCTTTCTTGACCGAATGTATATTTTATGCTTGTCATCATCATTTCAGCTCACATACTTTCCACTGCTGGTCAGAAATCTCTTCCCTAATGGAAGCGAAACTGATTTACCATGCCACACTGGTTAGACAGGTTGGTATAGGTTTATTTCAAGGTTACTTCTTTTGGATAAACATTATCTGCATAATTTATAACTTTGACTTTTACGGCGTATTCCTACTTCAATATAATTTAAACCTTTTGACTTTTACGACATATTCCTACTCTATCACCACAAGGAAATATATTCACTGTTCAATAATTAATATATTCATTATTCAATGTTATAACCAAATGGATTCATTATAAATTCTAAAATAATAAAATGGAGGTTGACCTAGTTTTAGGTAATAGACCTTGTAGCAGATATGTATCTATTGTTTTGCATGAAGGAAATGTATCATCAAAACAATGTACATTGTGAATAATTTTGTCAATGATAATAAAAATGCAATAAAAATTTGGTTTACTTTTTTATTTACAAGGTATGTTTAAAGTTTATGGAATATAAGAATACCAAGTTTAGATTTTCCATGAAATATATATACATATATATACCAGCAGACCCAACAGACATGTTCTGTTCAAATAATAGAAATTCTCCTTGAAATCGATTGCAGCGCCACCTATCAGGTCCATCTGTGAATCTAAACCATTCTCGAATCCTCTTGAACACACAAAAAATTTTATCAACATTAGTCCTTCCATTTAGGAGTTCAGTGACATACACAAGTACACAAGAAATATGTAAAGATAAGATGCTACAGAATTGGTAATCAGACTTGTGTAGCATTACCAATTGGTAATTATTTCAATTAATACATTTTAATACTGTTAGGCCGTTTTATTTCATATACTGATTATTTGATAAAGTATAACACAGAAAACTTTTTCTGTATAAAATAAAAATAACATTTTGAGCAGCACACTTTGAATAATGTTTCAATTTATAATATACTAAATATTGAGATTCTTAAAATGTCCATTTATATTATGTATTTTAATATTTTGCTCTATATAAACTATTTAATGCTTAGCAAAATATTAATTCTGATTGTTTTAAAGCGATTATAATATTAGTTTAACAACTACATGATGGCTCTTCTACTGGATCTGGATTCGATATCTTAAAACTATCATGATCTAATGTTTGAAGCTCAATTCTAGATCGGTTTGACTCAACAAGTTGCATAGCAATATCGATAAACATTTCCTCTACGCCTTTGCCAGTTTTACATGAAGTTTTATAAGTAGTACTTATAAGATTGTGACACTGCTCACTGAAAAAATAATTACATCATTAAAATCAACTCAAAAATATAATTTAAGAGAGACTTATATTAATTTGTTAATCTAATTTTGACACACTTACCAGAATGTTTCGATATCTGCATCTGTAACTTGAGGTGAAGCCCCTTCCAAATCTGATTTATTTCCACACAAAAATATTTTAGCATTCTCAGCATATGTCACTATATCTAATAAATGTTGACTGAGGATATGAAATGAAGATGCATTGTCTAGTGAAAACACTAGTATTGCTGCTTCCGCAAATTTATAATAACTTGATGTTACTGAGGCAATCCTTTCCATACCTCCAGTATCCCAAAGCTGCAGCTAAAATGAAACGCAAATAATTAGTCTCACGTGACAGCAAATCCAATAATGACTTTATTGGGGTGATACCATAGGACCTTTTAATCCCTATTCGATTAAAGGATAATGATTTAAGCAATCACCTTAATATCTTTGTCCGTGAGTTCATATAATTTTTCAAAATGATCTAATCCTAAAGTTGACCTCCTGTCGCAGTTTGGAACGAAGGTATTGTTAATAAATCGTCGGAAAAGAGAACTTTTCCCTACTCCATATTCACCACATAAAATCACCTTTAGCACTGGAGTCTTAACAATAGCCATTGTTTTGTTTAGACGTTAACTTATAAAACAGATATTCTTTTTATTATGTTCATGTAGAACTGCAAATAAAAACTAAAGCGCGGAATATGGAGTAACAACTATAACAAAATCGACAATTGCTACACACAATACGATGTGACAGAATCACAACAAAAGTGACAGCAAGTAGTCAAGAACACAGACACACCCATCCAACTAAAAAAAAAATAGTAATACTTATTCGTTCATGACTATGTATACAAAGGCCAAATTATGCTGGAAAATGGCACACTTAACGCTTTGTTGCACAAATTGTATTTTATAATTTTAATATGTAAAGAGTGCCCAAATTTTATTATAGACATACATATTATAAGCGCAAAATGATGAGCTTAGACCCTTCTTCAATCCAGTAAATTAAAACTAAAGTATTGTTATATCACATTTTTTTAATACTAATTAAAAACCTTTTTTTTTGCAAAAGCTTTATTCAAATATTAATATTTAATTTTATTAATTACTTTCTACATCTTTTTCATAAATCGTGTCAGCAACACTGATCTTTGGTTAGTTAGATAATACGATTATTTCAAGAATCGATGAATTAATCATGAATTTAAAAATAATTGGATTGCATCGATGATTAATGATAATTTAATCGGTTAAGCCCAATCGGCATCTGAGGATTGTTTCAGAATATTCTTTCAGCGAACCCAATAGGTCCAACTCTTCTTACATTGTGTTATCAAGTAGTACTTACGGCCTCACATATACGCCTAATTCAGATACATCTTAATTACTACCCGACTTGATTATCGTTTTATAATTTAATTGGTAATTTTGTGATTGAGTAATTAGTTGATTTTTTTTTCTCTCTTTATTTTAAGAGCTTATTCGCTATGGCGAATATGCTCTTTATTTTAAGAGCTTATTCGCTATGGCGAATATGTCACTCTGTAAATTAAATACATAAAATACAACTACTTCTATCCAAATGAAATAACAACATGTTTACCTATCTTTTTTTCAGGGCAGTCTTAACCATTTTTAGTATGTCCGAAATCTTGTCAGATGAAGGATCAGATAAATCTATATTATGTATTCCTATTGATTTTCTCATGTTTTCGTTGCGTTTACATCTCATCAAAATATGATATATCTTCATCATCATCACATATGTTGCATTTCGACGACGCGGATTTTTGCATTAAATGTGCGAATTTATTTAATGGCATATGACCAGAACGTAGGCGTAGCAAAATGGTTAAGTCTTCCCTAGAGTGTAGACATTTATCAATCCAAGGTACGTGTTTAGGTTGTGGTTGGATTGTTTTAAACCATATACCCTTCTCTCTTGATCTTAAATCAAAGTATTCCTTCCATTTTTGCAAACAAGTCTCTTTAACATAGGGCAAATAGTCTAAATAAAACGGCAAAACGGTGTAATTTATCCCATCTGAACACGCTTGCTTAGCTAATTTATCCACTTTTTCATTGCCATCAATACCTATATGTGACGGAATCCACTGTATTCTAACTATTTTACATTTTGACACTAAATTAATAATAGATTTAATAATTGCATACGCTAATGGTCTGCCCCGCACAGTTGTGGTGCAGCGTGCTAGATGCTGGATGGCTGATTTTGAGTCAGTAAAAATCACGAATTTATCATAGTTAAGTGACTCCACATACGACAATGTCTCGGCCATCGCGATAAGCTCAACATACATAATTGGTATATTGGAGGATATTTTAAACTTCACACACGTTTCTGAGCACTCGTCATAGAAAGCGCTCCCAATTTGGTTACCTACAATAGATCCGTCAGTATATAATTTGTAAAATTCTTTGTATTGGTTTAAAGCACGTGACACAATATGTCTTAATTCAGAACTATTATACATATGTTTTGGTTTCATCATCATCATCATCTTGCTCTTATCCCAATTACTTGGGGTCGACGTAATATGTCATCTGTTTTGACATATTGCAAAAAGTTTCGGCAATGACTTTTATGACCGGCCGCCTGCCTGACGTCAACCCTCCTTGGGAATGTAATCGTTGACCCAAATAGTACCAGATGGAGTTGGTCCGGGTCAATCTAGGGCTCTTAGTCGTCTTTTACGACACCCACGAGCAAAGCAAGGGTTGGTAGTATTCGAAGCCGCTACCACACAGTCATGTGTTTTGGTTTATTAATATTATTTAGATTTGGTTTTAAAATATCGGTAAGATCTATATTGTTCACCCATGTGTGAAAATTAAACATTTCTAATTGTCTAATCGTGTCTAGTGGACATGTCTTTAACTGTTCATGTTTTTCAATTAAAAGTGGTTTTCTTCTATTTTGTAGCCTAGTATTGCAATAATGTATATGTAATTTTTCTAAATTTGATATTAAATTATTTGATTCAAAAGATTTTGATTTTAGCCAAAATTTGCTTGCTAGGTAGGATCTCCTAATTTCTAATGGTGGAATGCTAAGGTCGCACTCCATTACATGAATGGGTGTCGTTTTAATATATCCTCCAATAATCCGTAGACACTGATTTTCAAGCCTATCTAATTTTGATAAATATTTCTTTGCGCAATTTGCATATAGAAAAGAAGCATAGTCCAGACGGCTTCAAATGACTGCTATATATAGTGTTCGTAAGTGTTTTTGGTGTACCCCCCATCCTGAACCCGCCAAGACTTTAAGGATGTTAGTAAACTTAAGAACCTTTTCAGAGATTTCATTGATATGTTGAACCCATTTTAATGAACAATCCAACCGCAATCCTAAATGTTTAACATTATCCACTAACGGTAAGTTTTTGTTATTAATTTTGATATCAATTGAAACACCATTATATTTTCGACAATTTGAAAATAAGCATACTTTGCTTTTTGTACCTGATATATCTAAACCTAAGTTACTTAATAATGTAGTGATTCTATCTAGCACAAATTGAATATTAGGTACAGCTGTAATTATATCATTACTAGTTATATAAAGAGCTATGTCGTCCGCATATTGAGATATTCTTACATTATTATGGGTTTGTTTACATATATTGTAAGTAGCAATGTTAAATAAAAGTGGTGACAAAGGATCGCCCTGGGCTAATCCTATCGCCGTATTTCTCTGTATTAAAGCAGTTCCAATTTCAATCTGTAATGTCCTTTCTTTGAAATAATTTAAAAGATATGTGCATATATTTGAACCAATTCCGAATTTATCAAGCATTAATAAGAAGCTGTGGATATCAATATTGTTATAAGCGTTATTGATATCTATAAAACAACTTAACGTAAAGTACTTTTTGGTAAAACCCTCTTGTATTTCGGTAATTAAATTACTCAAACTATCAAGGCATGAACGTGTTTTTCTGAAGCCATACATATTATTAGAGAATATATTATGTTTTTCAAAATACCATTCCAGGCGTTTAGTAATAATTGAATGTAATGTCTTACAAATGCACGATATTAAAGAAATTGGTCGAAAAGAATTAATTGAGTTAGGATCTCGACCAGGTTTTGAAATTGGAAATATGCGGACATTACGCCACTGTTTTGGTACAAAACCGTTTTTCAAAAAATGGTTAAACAATGTTATTAGTATACATTTTCCGTTGTCAGGTAAATTCTTTAACATAGAAAAAGATATTTGGTCACACCCCGGAGCCGTATCTGAAGCTTTAATGTTCTTCTCTAACTCGTATATCGATATGCCTTTCAAGATCTTCATTATTGGAGGAGAAGGACGGTTGATCGTTGATTGCATAATCAGGAGTTAAACTTTTTATCAATTTCATAGCTTGACTTTCACTAACATAATCCCGATGTTTATTATACCCCTTGAGCCATTTCATTTTTGACCACATATCTGATGAGGTAGAAACGTTATCTATCGATGAACAAAATTCGTACCAAGATGCACTTTTAGCTCTTCTAATTTCTCTTTGGGCACTTCGGATTTTTGTTTTTAGAATTTCTAAGTTATTAGGAGTGGGATTTTTTCTGAAGCAATTAAGGGCTAGCCGTCGCTCGGCTACTAATTTGGATAATTCCATGTTCCAATATTTTTTTGGTTTGAATACGCTATAAGGGTTTTCATTAATTTTTGATATAGGGATGTATAATTCAGCTGCTTTGTTTAATATTTCTAAAAAGCTGTCATATGATTGTTGTAAATTCGAATTGATGCTAAATTTATCAAATGACTCCTTAAGGAACGCACGGTACTTCTCCCAGTTCGCCTTGGTAAAATTTCTTTTTCTAACACTTTGATTATATGCTGATATTTCAGTCGAAATTTTTATAACTAAGTGATCGCTTCCTAGGGTTATAAGACCAGTTATAATCAATGGCAATGTCTGACGATACCATAGAGATGTCTGGGGATGATTCTTGTAGTTTATTGTTTACTAGTTTTATACGTGTTGTACCACCGTTGTTCATTGTTGCCAGACTGTAATTTAATAGAGAGTCAGCTATTTGTTGTCCCCTAGTGTCGATTTTGTATGACCAACAAGTATGGTGAGCATTGAAATCGCCCAGTATTAGACTTTTTTCCTCACACATAGAAAATATATAGTCCCAATCTTGAACATGAGTTTGAATAGCAGGCGGACAGTAGACAGTTATGATATTCTTTAAGTTTGAACAACCAAATATTTTAACTTTTAGGATTTCAATGCTAGGGTTGGGATGTAGTAATTGGATGGCCTGTGATTTAAGAGAGTAGTGAATAATGATGGCAACACCTCCATTCCATCATATCTGTCCTTGCGAAAAATGTTATAGCCGCTTAATCTCACGTTGCTCTCTGGCTTTAACCAGGTTTCACTTAACGCTGCTATGTGTATTTTTTCTTGATTAAGTAGTAATTCCAATGCCGATATTTTGTTTCTCAAACTTTGGCAATTCCACTGTATGATATTCATTATATATTTATTATTACGTACCAGATTGATGTCCAGAGAATATTTGTAAACAAGGCAAGTCGCAAATATTATTCCAACATGTATTTATAATCCATTCTAAAACTGTTTGAGCACATATCTTAATTTTGTTAACTATTGAGCATTTTTTTTTTAATATAATTATCTTTAATTTTTCTATTAATTTCTGAATGTTTTCCGGCATACTAAATGTTTGCTTTTCATCAGTATTGTTGTCCACGGGATCTTCACTCGCCTTTGAGTTACAATCGCTATCTGAACACATACACTCCCAGTCGAATGATATATCATTTATTTTTTCACGGTGCTGCTTTCGTGGTTTTTGTTGCTTAGACTTCTTGTTTTTATTAGCTTCTGTTGTGGGTTTTCGAGCACACACTGCCGCATAAGAAGTAGATGGTTGAACAGTATTTGAATCTGGTAAATTAGGTTGTAATAATTGTTGTGGTTCTGCATTTTGAGGTGTGTTCCAATTTACTTGATGGTCAGGTACAGGTGTAGATGTTGGAACGTACATGGTCAGTGCTCTCTTATACGTGCAGTTGAATTCAGCCATTATGTTCCTAATTTTTTTTTCTTTTATGTATGTAGGACAATTTTTGTTGATTGCCATATGATCTCCAGTACAATTAACACATTTGTAATGTACTGTGTCACAATTTCATCATCATCATTTCATCATCATCATTTCATCATCATGGTGACTACCACACTTAGGGCATACTATCTTTTTTCTCGGCCAAACCTTTCTTATATGTCCAAATTTCCAACAATGGGAGCATTGAGTTACTGGAAAAACATAAGGTTCCACATTCACTTTTACACCGTATATACGTATATACGCCGGTAAAGAGGATCCCTTAAAACACAATCTTATTGACTCACTTTCGACCCAACCATCGCCATCCCTTTTTCTACTACTCAGCCTTTTTATTGCTATTATATCCGCATCACAGGTTATACTTTCCCGTATCTCTTCTTCTTTACATTCCACCTCGACATTTCTTATTACTCCATATGAAACTCCAACTTCCATAGGCTTTTGAATGTTCCATCCCATATCCTTAAATGTTGTACAGTTAATTAATTTTTGTAAATTCGATTCGTCTTCAAACTCCATGGTAACTTTATACGGGTTTATGTATTTAATTCTTAATATATTCTCAATATTATTTATTTTTAGTAATTGTGCAAATTTAAACTGTTTTGGTAGGGTCGCTTTACTAAAGATTGTAACTGCTATCTTTTCTTCGGGTATTTTAATATTTGAATCATGATCTACGTTACGGGCATATCTTTTACCTGATTTAGAAATAATAGTCCAAAGTTCATTTTCGTCTACTTCTCGTGCTCTTTTATTATTCATGTTTTGCGTTACAGTGTGTAATATTTGATGGTCACTATTCGCAGTTACCACCGTATTATCTATTTGTGTAATATCTTCACTTTGCATATTTAACTCCATAATAGTGTTCACATTATTATCTAATGAATCACAACTCGACATTATTGCAACATTGTACGCGATCGCGCAGGTAGTCACCGGCCGGTGGCCGCGGACCCGAGCTGCTCGGCGTAAACAATAGGTTAACGATAAGACATAGAATTATAGTAAATATACGTCTCAATCACTGTGTGGTCGACGCACGAATGTAATTAGTTGATTCATATCTCTATTATTTGACATAGTTCTTCATACAATTGGTGCCTACCGCTTGTCAGCTTCCGGCCCGATTACTAAATAGTGCTTATTGTTGTAAGCCTCAATACCCTCTTACATTATGTCGATCAATCATAAAATCATTATTTTTTAGTACATACACTAGCAACCCGCCCTCGCTTCGCTTCGGTTTCAGTCGCCTTACGCGCGTAGTTGCCAATCCCGTGGGAATACAGGGATAAAATATAGCATATGTTACTCCCTGATATTATAGCTTTCCAATGGTGAAAGAATTTTGAAATCGGTCCAGCAGTTTCTGAGCCTCTTCAATACAAACAAATCTTTCCTCTTTATAATTTTAATAAAGAAAATAAACCAAAAGTATAAATTAAATGATAATCATTACTATTATCATACACAAATCCTGAAAAAAAACACATAATTTTAATAATGCAAGTTGTGAGACGTCTGTCAGCATTGCCCGCTCGCGCGTTCAGAGCCCGCACGAGATGAAACTTTTGTGATATAAAGCTGCGTACAGATATCGCGAGGCGTGCGTCGCGAATGGTTCGTCTCGCATACCTCGGGCTGTGTGGACGTGTGCGCTCACAGTGAGCATTCGCGTCATACGATCGTTGCTAACGTTTCCACCATCGTCTTTTCTACTTTTCTCTTTTTTTAAATATTGTATGAATCACTATATAGGCCGCAGCTGCAATCTGCACGTCTCGCCTTGTCGGAGCCATTTTCCTACTGACGAACACTGTGCGTGGTGGTTTGTGTGATCAGCTTGAGCATGTATCGTTCAGGACGCATGCATAAATGTACCATTGTATGCCTCAGGTTGAGGCATGCGAGACGAACCATTGGCGACGCACGCCTCGCGATGTCTGTACGCGGCTTTAAACTCGTGCGAGTGGAAAGCAGTGCGAGGGGCACTGCGCATCCCGTCCGCCGCGTACAGACGACAGTCTGTAGTGCGCGCCCAAATAGCTCTCAGAGGTCAACTGTTTGACAGACTTATTATTTTTTATTTATTTATTTAAGACAACACCCTGCACTAAGGCAATAATCCTTGTATTGCGGGGGACTTTACAAACATAATTAACGGACACAAATTACATCCAGGCTCAGAACAACAATTTGTGGATCGCGCAAAGTGTTGTCCCGCGTGGGATTCGAACCCTCGACACTGGCGCTGTAGGTCGCTATCTTAACCACTACGCCATCTGTGCAGTCGATATTAGATATAGTGTCTTCCCACTGTTTCACCCGCGTAGTCAATATAGCCTAGTTTACGCCCTGATAACATACCTTTCTATAGATGAAAGAATTTTTATAATCGGTCCACCCGTTTTCAAGAATACCCAGAACAAACATAGACAGACAGACTGACAGACAAAAAATATATAAAGAGATTTATAGGCATATGTATAGTGCAAATAATCGTGTGAGCATGAAAAAGGCATATTTTGACATTACAAATAGACACTCCAATTTTATTTATTGGTATAGATCAGATTCTTATTTTACTGATGATCTTGATGATGATTTCATCATGCTGATACCTGAGTTTTAAGTTTCGTTTAATGCTACATCCATTTAATATTACATAATCCTGTATCTATTTATTTTTTCTTATTGTTGCTATAAATCTATAGAATATGAAACCTTTAATCCCACCAAATATGTCATTAACTACAACATATCACAAGCGTATTTTTCTATGTATCTATTAAAGAGAGACTATTAATAATAGTTAACTCAGAGTTACAAAGTTGTACGTTAACAAAGTGTTTTTTTTTTTTTTTTTTTGTGTGTGTACAGCTGTTGGCCGCAGATGGCCTTGACAGCTTGACGCGGACTATGGGTGAGCGCTGAGGGCTCTCAACCCGGAGAAAAGTATGCTAAGCGACATCGCCCAAGGGCTCCCCCTGTGGGGAACGGACCTCGGCTTGGGGCGTCGCTGGAGGCAAAGTGGGCGTGCCCACGTTTTTGGTAGTGACTTTTGCGCGGCGCGGTTTCGCACCTCGACGGCGAGGGCGGAACCGCGGATATTTATTTGTTAAGGCCTCGCGGGCCGTGTAGGCTCTTTGTTGAGCGAGTGTGATAATGTCGTCCTCTTCGTCGAGGACGTGACGAGGACGTCGGATGGAGGAGATTTTGGAGGGTCTATAGGAAGCCGCCCCAACCACTAGTTGGTTGGGGTGTGTCATGGCAGAGTCAAAGTAGCTCTGAGAGCACCGTTTCATAAACTGCTTGATGGTCGGCAGTTCGAGGTCGATGTGGAGATCGACGTTTCGTATGAACCACGGTGCTCCCGTAGCTCGGCGCATGAAACGATTTTGTAGTGTCTGTAGCCTGTGGATCCTGTGTGGCTTAACATGCGCGAAAACCACGCTGGCATAGGTCATGATAGGCCGTATGCAGGTGGTGTAAAGTCGGACTTTGCTACTCAGGGGCATACGCGACCTAGAGTTGAGTAGACAGTGGAGACGGCCCATCACAAAGGCTGCCCGTGCGCGGACTTTCTTTATGTGAGGGGCGAAGCTGAGTCGATCGTCAAGGGTCACACCCAAGTATTTGGCCTGCCTGGTCCAAGTGACCGGCTTGTTGAAAATTTTAAGGGGGGGAATGCTATCGATAGAGTAGGAACGGGCAGTTCGTCTAGTGAACATGACCGCCTGACTCTTCTCGGGGTTGATTTCTAATCTCCATTTCCTAAACCAATTGGCTAGGGCGGTAACCGCTGTTTGGAGAGTCTTGGCTACTGTTGTCGGGGATCTACCAGCACAAAAGAGTGCGGTGTCATCAGCGTAAAGCGCTTTATGTACCCGGTTGAATTTGGGCATATCGCTAGTGTATAGCGTGAAGAGAAATGGGGAGAGGACCGACCCCTGAGGGACGCCGGCCTTGATAGGGTGGGAGGTCGACAACGTCCCTTCCACCCTGTAGCGAAAGCTGCGATGACTTAAGTAGTCATGTATAATGTGAATTAAGTAGTGAGGGATCTTGAGGAGATAGAGTTTGTAGATTAGGCCTTCATGCCAAACCTTGTCGAATGCTTTCGCTACGTCTAGGAATAATACACCCGTATATCTGTTCATGATGAACTGACAACTTGTGTATTCTACCAAACGGTGAACTTGTTGTACGCAGCTGTGTTTAGCTCGGAAGCCAAACTGTGCGTCGGGAACGAGGTTGTTAGCCTCGGCGAATGTACGTAGTCTACTGAGAACTATTCGTTCGTAGATCTTACCTAGACCTCTTAGTAGACTAATCGGGCGGTAACTACTAGGTTCGGTACGGCGCTTGCCGGGTTTGTGGATTCCTATTACCACGGCCTCTTTCCATTGCGCGGGAAAGATGTTATTATTTAGTGCTGCATTGAAGATGCAGCACAACAGGATTATCAAGTGGGCGGGGAATAATTTAATGACTCTATTTGAGATTCCGTCCGAACCTGGGGCTTTCCTGGTTTTGAGACCCCTGACTAACGATTCGACCTCATCGGTGGTCACTGCTGGGATTGGCTGATCGGGGCTGTCGTTTCCTAACGAGCGCGAGAGAGTGTTACGACGTTCCACTTCGTCGGCGATGAAGCGGTGATTCGCGGCGTCGGGGTGTAGTGTACTCGGCGTACACTGAAGCTCTAAGCAGTCGGCCAGGCATTCTGACTTTTCATCGTCCATGAATGCCGGAGGCTGGTTGGGTCTGGTGAGAGGAGGGAGAGTGGACACGATGTCTTTTTTGAGTGAGCGGGAAAGCTGCCAAAAGGCTGTGTGAGAGGGTTCTAGCTCCTCGATCATGGCGTCCCATTTGCTCTGTCTCAATTTTTTAATTGCTTGTTTAACCTCCCTCTGGAGTGACCGTAGGCGGGTACGGTTGTCCTCCGTAGGGTAGCGGTCGTAAGCGCGTGTCGCGGCGTTTTTCCGTCTCAACAAGTCACGGACGTCGTCTGGCAGGCGCCATTTACGATCGCTCGTATCTGGTACCGGCCGCGAGCAGTCGTCCATTATCGACTGCACGTGACTTGTGAGCGAGTCGATCGCCTGAGAGGTATCTTCCTTAGACGTAATGTCTTTGGGAATTTGATCAAGGTGGACCGACGAGGTTGACTTGAGATTTTTCTCTAGCCGTGCCCAGTCAGTCGCTATCTTGGTCCTTTCGTTGTTGTGGCCTGAGGGGCCGGGGGTGCGGGAGGCTAATTCCAGAGTCACCGGGCGGTGATCTGAGTCTAACTCGTGTTGAACTTCTATTGAACATAAACGAAGGTTTATGTTTTTGAGAAGAAAGATATCGAGTATGTCCGGCCTGTGCGAAACGTTAAAGGGGAAGTGTGTCGGCTCTATGGGCGCTATGACATCAAATCCCAGTCTGTCAGCGAATAGCTCTAAAGTCTTGCCCCTCTTATTGGAACTTTGACAGCTCCAAGAGGTGTTCTTGGCGTTAAGGTCACCGCCAATGATGACGGCGCCTCCCAATTCTAGCAAGGCTTTTAGATCTTTTTCAACCAACTGTTTCGAATGTTCTCTATTGGGAGAGAGATATGCGGATACAAGGGTGATAGGCTGATGGCCTGAGAGGGCTAGCCTGCAAATTGAAGCTTCAATGTACATCAGAGGGGGCGGATCCACAGGTGTGCAATGCAGCGACCTTTTGTAGTAGATAAGCGTTCCGCCCATTGGTGAGGTTGTCCTATCGTTGCGAACTATATTATAGTTGGCGACTCTAGGGTCCTTGTTAAATGGTTTAAGGAACGTCTCTTGTACTAGCAAGATGTCGAGCTGGTGTTCCCGAAGGAATGTGCCTACTTCATCCTTCTGTTGGGTTAGGCTATTGGCATTGAATGTCCCTATTTTGAGGTGTCTGGGTTTAACTCTGCCTGGAGTGTACCTATCCATTTTATTTGAATTTAAGCGAGCCTAGACGCTCTAACGTGGGGGAAAATTTAATTGCGGTATTAAGGAGGGCGAGGTTGTTTCCCTCGTTCCTTCTTAATTCGGCTGCAATTTCGCGGATTTCCGTGAAATTGATTTGAGCTGCGAAGTTGGCCACCAGGGCTAGATCTGGATCTAGTCCTTGGGGGGCTTTTGGGGGCGCGCTTTTAGCGACGACGATAGGAATAGGGGCGCCCTGAGGGGGCTTGGGATTACCACCAGTGGGCTGGTTTGGCCCGGTTGTTGGTGGTTTGAGTTGAGATGTTGCGGGTGGGGCAGCGGGCTGCCTGTTGGGCAGGGTTGGGAAAGCCTCCTTGCTGTTTAGCAGGGGGCGAGCCCACGCATTGTGGGTTGGTAAGGGGGCTGGGACGAAGGTCTTGTTATAGTACAAGGCCTTGCCGTTTGTGTTGGGCTGGCGGACTAACCTCCTCGGCGCTCTTGGGCAGCCGCGGTAGTTAGCCGGGTGTCCGTATTCTCCACAGAGAACACACGCTGGTGGCTCTTTGCAGAGTGAGATGTCCTTTGGCCGTTCACACTGAGAGGTGTGATGGTCACCTAGGCACTTAACGCACCTAGGACGGGCAAAGCAGTTTTTGGACGAGTGTCCATACAGTTGGCACTTGTGGCATTGTGCCAGGTTGCCATTTTTGTGTGGGGGCTCAACCGAGACCCCAGATAGACCGCAGATGGTCTTAATTTTAAAAATGCCTTTACCCTCTGCGTTATTTGTAAGGCAGACGAGTATCATGTTGAGGGGATAACGACCCCTACCCCGGATCATCCGGTGTACTTCTACAACCGGTAGATCCTGGGTTTTAAGAGATTCTAGAATCTCTTTGGTCTCTATTTCCCTCGGTACGTTGCGTATTACAGCACGCAGAAGTTTGGCTTCAGGGAGGGTGTACGTATGGTAGGGAATCTGTTGATTCCCTAGCATTTTTGATACAGAACGGTGGTCGGCTGACGAGTGAAGGTCCACTCGTATACCTTGGGGGGTGGATTTCGCAGATTTATACGAAATCCTGTTAGTGTTTAGCCATGCGGAGATGGCTAGCCACTTCTCCTTGTCCCTAATATATAGGGGCGGCGGAGCGAGTGATTTTTTGACCGTCGGTGGGGCGACGGTGTTGCTGTCCGTAGGTGGTGGGGCAGCGATTAGGGCTGCCTGTGAGACGACTGGGGGGGCCGGAGCGGCCGTGGCGGTCGTTGCAGGCGGGGCTGCGGCAGAGGTTGTTGCAGAGTCAGTCTGCTTGATTTTTGGGGTCTTAGAGGGGGCCTCTTTGATGTTTTTGGTCCTTTTGCTCCGTTTGCGAGAGCGGACCTCAATGAATGAACCCTCATTGGGCGAATCTTCCGACTCGGAGGAGGAGGAAGACGAGTTTGAGGAGGAAAAAGCAGATTCTGTTTCCATCGCCGTACCGACGGCCGGTAGTTCCGGTTCGAGCGGCTGGGCGGTGGATCGAGCAGGTTTCGGTTGCGGAGGGAGGATTGTTATCGCTCCGAAATGTTGAGCGATATATGCTTTGATTTCTGGAATTGCCAGAAGGGCGTCAATCGTAATGGTTTTTTCCGCCATCGTGGGCCAACGGAAAAAACAGAAAACGATAATTAGGAGGGGGTGTAGAAACCTAGCGCCCTGGGTGGGGTACCCTGGGTTGTGTGTGGTGCGTGTCCCTCCCAACCGGGTGCAGGTCGGGAGGATGAGTACTTAATTAGTGTGCCCTAAGCTTGTAATCCTTCGCCAGTCTTAATGTGCGATAGGTTCCTAGCTGCTCGGGCCGTTAGGCCTTCGCAGAAAAATGTTGAAAAGCCGTAGATTAGGTCCGACTAGGAGATCCCCCAAGGCCGGATGCTCTAACCCCTTCCGATTGTTAGCTCTGCCCTGAAGGGGCTCGGCAGGCAAATCGGGGCCTTGCCTCACCCGGCTTCGTTGACACCGTGAGGTTTCCGCCGGGGACCAAACAATATGGTTTTCTGCCCTGAGGGAGCCAAAATAGGTTGACTTTTTATCTACCAACGGTAGAAATCTGCACTCGACGTCTTGAGAAAGTCGACTCGTGCAGTTGGGATCCGGCAACACCTGCGTCCAAACAGCGAAACTGCCACAGACAACCGTATACACGGCCACCCGGAGCGGGCCACTGAACGGCCACAGACGTTGAACAAGATGGCGGCTTGACGCGACGCGTGGTTCGCTGCGAGAGCGAGCGAGACGGAGCGAGAACGCACGACCGCAGGGGGCGGGTGCGGGGTGAGCGCGGCGAAATGGAGAGCAGCGAGACGCACGTCCGTGCGCTACGAGTCTCCGACGCGGAATCGTTAACAAAGTGTGGCAATGTGGTAGACTTTATAGTCGCCACATAGAAACTCTTTGGAGTTTCATATTCTTTTAATTATTTAAAGTACTGTCATTATTATACCATTATATGTATCAATTTTGAGTTGAATAAATTGTTATTAAATAACAATAATATTCATGACCAATTGTGTCCAATTCGTCCAGTTGTGTGACGAAGGATAGAGATCTACTCGATCCTTCGTCACCAACGGCATCTCATGAGTGGACTCATTGGCTCTCTACATTTAATAATTTTTTATTTGCCAATGATACCGGAGAAAAGGTCAGTAATACAATAAAAATGCAACAACCATTTCATAGTGGTACGACCACACTGTCGACAGTTATCTGTCTACAGCCGCGGGCCGGTCCGTTCGGGGTGGTACCATGCTCTCGCAGAAAATCGACGTCTGAGTACTAGCAATTTGTTACTGTGCTTCGTTCGGTGAGCGAGAGAGCCGGAAGCCTAACTTTCTGAGGGTATTTGCGTGTGGAGGGTTATGGTAGTGCCTTTGGTATCACCGAGACTCAATGCACGCATTCACACTCCCTTCACTTTCTTCGCAGTAGGCAGCGGCCTTGTAAAGGTACATGAGCGGCAGCAACACTTACCATCAGGTGTACTGTTTGATCGTTTGCCACTGCTTGCAATAAAAAAAAAACTTATTATTAATCACGTGTCACCAAAAGTATATGAATTTATAAATTAATGTACTGTTATGTATGTATAAATGTATTCTTATGTAAAGCCTATAGAACGGTTAGTACCGAGGCCTTACCAGTACTCGCGGGTGTACTTCCGGTTGATTTGGAGATTCAGAGACGAGCGTCAATGTATTACACCACAAAGGAAACTATGAATACAGATTTCCTTCTACCGCGCGACCGAAATAAAATTGCTAGATTGTTTGCACCACAATCCATTGTTTATGAGTAACTTTTAACTGAATGGCAAGAAAGATGGGATTCATCATCGAAAGGTCGTCATCTTTATCTAATTTTTCCATGGATCCGGGAGCGCCTGGAGAAGGTGTGGCTGGAGGTTGACCACTTCGTGGCCCAATTTTTAACTGGCCATGGCAACTTTAAAAGTAAATTATTTTCTTTTAAACTCGTACCATCACCATTATGTCAATGTTCCACGTCTGACCACGAGTATGAACAATCAGCACATCACATTCTCTGGGAGTGCGATCTCTGGCGAAACGAGCGTAACCTTATGTTAAACAGTTTGCAAGTCACCTGTGGGGTAGTATACTATACGGACCTTGTAGCAACTCGAGAAAATTTCCGTGCGTTCATGCGTTTCTGCCATACCTACTGTAGCAATCAATCTTAAAGCTCACATATAGGCCCCGTTAAGCTCTTCCGTATCCGTGGTGCCGTACTGCTGCGCTATCGTAGCTGTACTCCTGTTTACTTATTGGCTGACTAGTCATTTTGTTTTCCTGTCTCCCGCTTTGCCTAGGAGGGAAGTGGAATCTCTCTTTCCAACTCCTCCTTTTTAATCTTTTCTAATTAAATTTGTTGCGGGTCCCAAGACAATTAAAATCATATCCCGGGACTGCCTGAGGGTCAAACCTCGGTGTCATTTATGTAGACCATTGTGGATCCTGGCTTACAGGAGTTACAATGGTGGGAATGTCTGGTGGGATTAGTCCCAAATAAAAAAAAATTAATGTACTGCTTATGAAATTGCTCTAAGCACAATAAACCAAAAAATGAGATTTTTGCTCGACATATATTAGCGTCACGAAAACAGCAGCAACATGAAAATATACAACAATATATACAACAATTAAAAATTCTCAGCAAGGATTGTCAATTTAAAGATGTCAATGCAGAAAATAATAGGAATGATTTCATTCGAGATTCCTTTATTGCTAGCATTAATTCTAATAAAATTCGTAAGCGATTACTTGAAAATTTTAGCTTAACTTTGGATGAAGCAGTTAGCCAAGCACAAGCAATTGAGACAGCTGAACATAATGCGCAAAAATTTAATAATGTTATTGATAATGATCTGATCATGGCTTTGCCTAATATAACAAAACAAGAGAGAAAGAAATCTCCTATTCAAAGTCGTCCACTGAGACAGTGCTTCTTCTGTGGGGGTGAAATTCATCGGCGCTCAAATTGCCCTGCTTTAAACGTTAACTGCCAAAATTGCCAGAAAAGGGAGCATTATGCAAATGTTTGTAGAAATCCTAAAACAAATCTTAATGGCATTACAAACGAAATGAACACATTTAACGTTATTGCTCTCGCTGCCCCAATGAGCCTTCAGAAGTCTTTTGTCACAATTAAAGTTAATGATAAACAAGCTAGTGCCTTAATTGACTCCGGAAGCATTAAAAGCTTCATCAATTACGATTTCTTCATGAAATCTTCTATTAAGAAAATAGAATCTACAGAATCTCTAACGATGGCGCAGACAATCCATACAATTAATTGCGATGGACTCCTTCTGGCAACAATCATTCTAGATGATAATATATACAAAAATGCTCCACTTCTTATTGTAAAATATCTTTGTGCTGATATTATTATAGGACATGATATATTGAAAAAATATTCAAAACTTGAAATAGATTTTGACGGACCTCGGAATCCACTTCAAATATGTAGTGTACTAGCTCCATCTTTACCACCAGTGTCCTTATTCTCAAATTTAAATAGCAACTGCACTCCAATTGCAATAAAATCTAGGAAATACAATATTGATGATTTGAAACTCATCGAAAATGAAATAAAACAACTTTTATGTGACGGTGTTATTGATGAAAGTAGATCGCCATGGCGCGCCGAAGTTCTTATTACTAAAAATGAAAATCACTGCAAAAGATTAGTTATATATTATTCTCAAACCATCAATAAATATACGGATTTGGACGCATATCCCTTACCATATATGGAAAAGATGGTGAATGATATCTCTAAATACGAATATTTCTCTAAAATAGATTTAAAAAGCGCTTATTCCAAATTTTAATATTAGAATCTGAAAAACAATATACAGCCTTCGAAGCATGTGGTAAGCTTTATCAATTTTGTAGAATACCGTTTGGTGTGACAAATGGAGTAAGTGCTTTTCAAAGGGTTATGGACTGGCTGATTAAAGAAGAACGTTTAACAGATACATTTGCTTATCTAGATGATGTGACGATATGTGGCATAGATAAATCAAGTCATGTCATGATAAAAATTCACAAAAATTCATGAATGCTGTAGATAAATATAAGTTAACTGTAAACAACGGTAAATCTATGTTCTCACTAACTTCGATAAATCTTCTAGGATATAATATATCGAATATGTCTATTAAACCAGATCCAGATAGACTCGAACCGCTTATCAGCATGCCGCCTCCGAAAGATAATTGTTCACTAAAACGAGTTTTAGGTATGTTTTCACATTATTCTAAATGGATACCACGGTTCTCTGAAAGAGTGCACGATCTCGTGAATCTAGTATTTCCTTTAAATGATAAGATTATATCAGCCTTCGAAGACATAAAAACTTGCATTGCAAAAGCCATTATTGGTATTTCATAACAATGGCTTAATTTTTCAGTAAAGGCAATCCGTAACACTTCTAAAAATGTGTTTAAGTGCAGCTAACGTTATATATAATATGCCTGCGACAGAACTACCCATCCCATACCCATATGCTCCATCAAAAATAAAAACTACGGCATCTCTAGAATTGTAAATTTACTTTTAAAAGTAAAAGCCAAGTCAAAGCCAATCTTGCCTCTGTTAGAGAAATTTTGTAAGCTTACTTTAAAATTTTCCTGCAAATATTTCGATATTTACTAAATTGTGGATGTTGAAAGTATGTAAAATACTATAAATATTTTGTACGGATGATCATGAAAAAATCAGTTGCTGCTGGCATCCCATGCACTAAGATACAATATATGTGTCCTGGAAAAGTCGTGTTTGACACACATATTTAAGTTTATTTCTGGACGATATTTGAGTTTAGCAAGTGTTGAATATGGTGCACATATAAGAAATAAAGGTAACTTTTTTTCTTGTTAAAGAAAGGCGAAGTGAACTAAGCCCACAGCCATCTCAGGTTTTTGACTTTTGAATTAAGTGGAAAATAGTTTTTCTTTACATGTGTCGAGTCATTATCTTTATCACGTAGCTTTTTCCACTGATGGTCGTATACCTCATAGAATGCCATAAGATGCGGTTCTATGTCACCGCATCCAATGACTCCCAGCAACCTTTGGTAAAGGTCGGGCCACCTTGTGAATGGGGCATCCTACACTACGTCATCCGATATGTGGTTACCACTTAAAAGTTTTCTTTGCCAGTGGTAATCATGTGGTATTCTATTTCCATTTAGCCTCCAAATTTTGATGTCAAACATCTATAGGCGAGGGTGAACCTGATCATTGGCGTGGCGTAAATAGCTCGCAGTGTTACGACGTCACGCTATATGACGGAATATGTGGGGTGAACCTGATTGTTGTAGCGTAGCGTTAACACCACTCTATATATACTCGCATGTACATTCGTAGTCTATACGTAGTAGCCGTACGATGCGATGTTGTGCGCAAACACCTGTGCGCTATCTGTCTCGCCACACTGAGCTCGCTTACCTGTAGTGTATACTAAAGAAAAGAAATGTTTATTGAATAAAAATCACCATTTACTGGACAAAAATCGTAATATTTTAATAATACTTAATAATATACCATATTAGTTCGTGTCGTAATCTGTTATTTTATGCATATATACTTGTATAAAATAATTTCGATGTTTCACATTTCTCAGGACACCTGGTTCTGAGTAACGACTTCCTTTTTTCGTACTGCATATGTGGTTATACCCATTCTTTTATACATTTTCGTATTCAGGATCCAATCTCGCAGAGAAATCCCGATCATAACCCGCTACATAACAAGCTGAGCAACTTTAGGCTTATATTTAGAGATCACCTTTGCATGCACCATAAGTCATTACTCGTAACACCCGCTGGTCAAAGATCTGCTGTTTTTAAACATTGAGGTGTATTGGATGAGAATTCTCCTAAGTTTCTCAAACCCTATCCTGGAAAGTTGAATTCGTGGATGTGTTGAATACGACGGAGAATAGAGTACATTTGTAAGTATAAGTAACACCGACGGGGCACTTGTTTTGTATCAACGCATGGTAATAGACTCTTTAAAGCACGGCCCACGTCCATGTAGGCCGTGCTTTATAAGACTAGCTATATATATATATGGACGCACACCGTCCTTCATATTAATTAAAAGAATATATGTTTTCCTTGCGAAAAATCGATTCTTAGATTAATCGATTTCAGATCGTTATCTCTATAGCGGCTTATTTCATTATTCTGTGGAGGCTGTAGTATCCTTTAGGGATGAGCGATATTACTGAAATATCGATATTGATATCGATAGCCAAATATCGATAAGTCGATTTTATCGGACACAAAATATCGATATTTTGTAATATCGATATTTTATAATATCGAAAGTAAAGGAAAGAAAATTCTGCGGACAAATTTTGATGAGCTTTTTTTTTTTTAGGAAATTTGTCTGGATGTATTAAGATACAGCGGGACTTACGAACCTCCGGACAAATTTTGATGAGCTTTTTTTTTTAGGAAATTTGTCTGGTAGCCTAGGAATCACACATTTTATCAAAATTATGTTATTAATAATGTTTCATTTCATTACAAAAGC
The DNA here is from genome assembly GCA_032191425.1 of Lymantria dispar. Lineage (NCBI taxonomy): Eukaryota > Metazoa > Arthropoda > Insecta > Lepidoptera > Erebidae > Lymantria > Lymantria dispar. The sequence continues at coordinate 16,230,095 of CM063446.1, read as the reverse complement.
GATATCGTGTTAATAATATCGATATCGTGTTCATAATATTGATATCGCCATATTTCAAAGTTATAAATATCGATATTGAAATATCGATATTTCGGAGGCTAATATCGATATTTCGGGGGCTAATATCGATATTTCAGCAATATCGATAAATATCGCCCATCCCTAGTAGCCTTTAATCTGTGGAGTCTGTGGTGTAATTTGTTTAATTGTTTGTGTTTGTTGTGAATTTAGTATTCTAAAATATTTCATTTCATAGCGAAATTGAATTATGAATCTACTGAATATGTATAAACTAGCTTGATAAGTAATTTATTGTAGTCCTTACATTCCTATTAGTATATTATTATTATGGATCTGGAAACGTCACATTTGGCTGCGGCCTTAATGTCTGGCCCAATATACAGTAATGCAGCACCTGAAGCCACTATAACAGCACCACCTAGTTGCTTAAATGAAGATCTTAAGAATGAGCCTCCGGAAACACAAACGGAGCAACCTAGTGAAGAAAAAGGAGAAGCAGCGAGTGGAGAAGAATTTACTGATGAGGTGAGAACAAATTATAAATATTGGGAGTCTTAAAGCTAATGGCTGTCATGCAATACATATTCCTTTTTCTGTTGACATGAGATTTATATAATACAGCGAAATAAAATTAAAATAACAAATATTCCTGGATGCACTAAGTTGGCAAAAAGTTTATAATGTTGTTATTTCCACTTACCATATTATGTAAAATATCATCAGGTTGTTATTATATATTTTGCATTTACATCTTTTTAGCTGTATGTATGTGAAGTTTGCTAACTAATATCTAAAAAAGATAACATTATTTAAGTGAATCCTTGAAAAATTTAAAAATTAGGGAATCCTATTGTTTATCCTCGTAAGTCCTGTTTTATTAACTTCAGTAGTAATATCTGCTGGCTGTACTATACCAAGTACAAACTAAGAATAATGCTTCAGACCGAGACAAAAATATGTCAATATGTTGAGGGACCATGGTATGTATTTTTTTACGCTGTGTTTGTGATGTATAGTATGTTATTAAGAAGGAAATAATTAAAAATATTTTGTACTTGTGTGAGTACACTAGGTTTTAAAACAGTATAATAAAACAATATAAAAAAGTTATATACACAACTAGCTGACCCAACAGACGTTATTCTGTTCAAATCTGTAAAAAAATAGAAAATTTAATTCTTGAAATTGATCGCAGCGCCGCCTACCGGTTCCAATTATTAATCTAAACCGAATGGTTTGGATGTTCCGCTATTCCGATGGATATGAGAATTGATATCCATCAGAATGGCCACAAAAAACATCAAAATTGGTCCAGCCGTTTAGAAGGAGTTCAATTACAACCACATGAATAGAAGATAGAAAAGTTTATATAGTCGAAAATAAGTTACATTAGAAAAGCATATATAAAAGTTAGGTTGTCTTAAATTTTCAAATTTTCTGCGCAATTTTCTTATTTTTTTTCCATAAAGGCCTTTTTTGAAATATTAGAAAACTTAGAAAAAAAGATGGACGAAATTGGTAAAGTCGTTATCAAGTTATGTTATTGACCTGCCTGAACAGCGCCACCTACCGGGTCCAATTGTGAATCTAAACCATCCTCGAATCCCCTTGAATACACAGAAAAAATTTCGTCAACATCGGTCCAGCCGTTTAGGAGTTCAGTGACATACACATGTACACTAGAAATTTATATATAAGATATAAAAAGGGCAATCGAAAATTTGTACTTGGGTAAGTACATTACGTAGTTACTCCATCTATGTAGTCCAAATCTCAGGTCTGAACTGCTATCTTTAATTTGTACTTGTATAAGTACATGGGGACTTATGAGGTTAAAGTTTGTGTAAATATTATTTTATCACAGAATCCTTGTTAAAGCTATAAAAGCATAGCTGGGACATCTAATCTGTAGAGAATCTATTTAACGAGTTATATCACTTTAAGACAAAAAGTTGTCCTATTGTTCAATTAGGGATGCCCTGTCCTGTAAGAAATTTAAATTAAATAATTACAATGGAGACTTGTTATTTATTCAGACCTCAGTTTCTAAGATTTGCAATTATCTGGATTGCTTAATTAAATAGAACAAAAATATGGATAAATTAATTTACTAAAATACATCATTCACATACATATTTTGATGTATATATGTCAAATGGACTTACAAACATTAGTGATTTTAAAAGAAAAACATATATCATTCCTTAAATCTGGTTTGCTTGTAGATTACACATCAAAAGTAAGTTTTTGATATATGTACATTACATGTATTGGTTTCCATGTGGTGCCGGATTAAGAATACAATTCATTATCCCCTTTTCTTGCCCACGGGTGTTGTAAAAGACGACTAAGGGACTATAAATAAAATTACAAGAGAAGGAAAACTTAAAATGAAACCCCGTACCAATTCCTCTGACCAGCATAGTAGACCAATTTTACCGCTACTGCGTAGAAGACATAGATGAGGAAGATAATGAGTTTTAGGAGACCTTTTGAAAATTTATAAATTAGCTACTCCTAATAAAATTTCTATATCTGGTAACTTAAAATAAAACCTTATACCAATTATTATTTACAGACCCACACAACTGTAATAATTTATAGTACTGTATTCATAAACATAGATTATATTTTATTTTAGGAAAATGAAGCACAACCTGGTAATAAATCCATGCCAGGCCGAGGAGTTACTTTACAAATGCTGTTGGAGGAGAAAATGTTGGAACCTGGAACAGCAGCTATGACAATTGAATACCTAGTTAGTACTATTTTGTCTTCTAAGATCATAATTTACAATTTGTCTTGTAGTTACACTTCATAGTATTTCAGTTCTTATCCAAGGCATAATAGGTCAAATGACTGTTCTTACAACACTCCTACATTAATACCATTTAACCAATGTGACATATACAATACAGTTTTTTTTTTAAACAAATAAATATATTTTTGTTGTATGTGGTTCTGGAGTAAGAATACAATGCAACATCCCTTCTCTTGCTCATGAGAGTCACAAAAGACAGCCAAAGCATTGATTGTAGTTGGTACTATCGATATATCGGTATGTCTAGTCGATTCTTAATTATTATTTTAATTTTAGGGGCAAAAGTTTGTTGGAGATTTGCAGGCAGATGGAAAAATAAAGTCTCATGAAACTGAAACCATATTTTGCTCGCCATCAGCTTGGGCTATACACTGTAAGAGAATTATAAACCCTGATAAAAGATCAGGATGTGGCTGGGCCTCTGTAAAATATCGAGGGAAGAAACTGGATACAATAAAAGCTACATATCTTCGTAAAAAACAACTGCAACGAGAGAATATGCATTCTGATGGTATTTTATTTGTTTTATACATTTATTATCATAGATTTATTGGCATTATTACTATGTTTTTGGAGTGCTGACAATAGTGATAATGAAATTCTATTAATAAGTTTGACCCATCATACTAGTACACTATCGCGTTGTAATAATTAGTCCCTCCGTGACCAGGAGTACTGAAAAATGTTCGAAATATCGCGCAGTCAAAAATTTAATACAAACGCAAGTGTTTCACATTGTAAATAAAATTATTTTACCGGTTTTGTTACGTTTGTATTTGATTTTTTATTGCCCGACGTTTTGAACACTTTACAGTTACGTTAATGGTCACGGGCGGACTAGACTGAAAATGCCATAAAATATGGAAAATAGTTTTATTTATAATGTGTGTTACTCGCATTAACATCATAGTGTTAAATCATACAAGATGATATAGAATTGTAACATCAAGTATATTAAAATATTACAGAGGAAGTAGAAATGGAAGTAGAAAATCCTCCTGAACCTCCACCACAGAGGATAGTAATGAAACACAACACAGTGCCCAATAGAATGATGCAGCAGTGAGTATTTTGAAATAGAATACTTAAGATTTTTTATAGACATCAAGAATAAAATATTAATTAAAAAAGCTTTTATTTAAATGCTTCTTGTCAAGACTATTCAAACGAGTCCAAACTCGACAGTTTTGTCTTGTTTAATTTAGGAGTTCCTATGGCCACCTTCCGATGCCATCTTGAGATCAGCTTCATGGTACCATATTATTGCATTGTTATCGGAGTTACGTAAGTAAACCAAATTTCAACCTTAGATTAGATTTTACTACTTTTATTACGACTGAAAGTGGTTCTAATTTAACTCGCAAGATTTATCCCATACTAACATACTAACTGGGCAAGTTAAATAAAAGCTTTTAAAAAATAATATAAAACAAATTATACCCAGATGCAGGAAAATCATTTATTGATAAAGAACTGTCCCATGTGGGGAACAAACACATAACACTTAGCATTAGAAGTTGGTACTTGGACCATTCTGCCATTAATAACTAAAGTTAATTAATGGCAGTTAATGGCTAAAAATATTAATTTTCTTCTCAGCTCCTATATGTTCCATTGCTAGGCTCGAACCTCCTCCATAACAGACAGGTTTTATTTTGAGCTTATCATCTAATGTAGAGATGTTATATGCATATCCTTTAGTCGTCTTTTAGAACACCCATGGGTGAGAAAAGGGGATGGTGAACCATATTCTTCCTTCATCGCCACACAGAAATAACAATATTAAACATGTTACGAATTATAAAATTACAAATAGGATTACTATTTACAATCAAATAAAATCATTTATTATGCATAAGCACCTTAGAGGCACTTGCATATTGCCAAATTTACACGTCCTTTGAGACAATCTAATAATCTACCACCAAATGAAACCATAGTCACTGAGCTGAGAAGATCCAGTAAGAAACACAATGGGCTACCATTTTTTAATAATTTCGCCCCGTCTAGCCAGGTAGTCACGTAACAATGCATAGTATGGTATCCTATTCGGTTCATGTAGAGTATGTTGTATCGCTCCAAATAGTCTGCCACTAGCCGCATCAAGTATAGAGGACCCCCGTGATAACGGAGCGTCTCTTAGTTGCAGCTGAATGGCAGACAAGAGAATGGGGTGGTGCATTCTTACTCCATCGACATACAAATTATTTGTGATATTTTAAAATTCCAGTGACGCCAACATGTTGATAGAAGCTGTATCATTTTCATCAGCTGGTAAAGTCCAGCCATTCCTTGTATCAGTAAGTTCTAATGCCAGTCTTGTATTAGATATACATTGTCATTTGAAAAAGGAAGAAGTATATGGATATTTAGCTGGAACATGGGATTTAAATAATCATAGTAAGTGACTAATTTACTATTTATAATATTTTAATTATTACCAGTTCATAAATGTTGCAACCGTGACCTACTTCAGTAATGAGAACCGATTCTATTTCTTTCTGTACCATGGTGGCCAGATGGGTTGTTGTGGGATTTTGTCTTAAATTTTTGTGTTGCTCTAAAATAATAATATAATTATTTCCTCCTTCTGTCCGTTTTTCTCATATGACATTCAGTCACGGCTGCCCGCCTAAAATTGGCTTGACAGGTTTTGGGGTTGCACGGCGTCCTTTCCATCGATTCGTGTGGTTTGGGACCAGGATTTCCAAAAAGTGTGAGTTACAATGTCTTAGGTAAAAATTTTGTTGATATTGTTGTAATTTGAATAGTAATCTGACCTTATTCCGTCTTTGATTTCCCTTTGCATTTCAATGTTATGGTCTTTTATATATTATCCATTACGAGTCGTCCCTTTTGACTTTTGACGCTTCAGGAATTAATTTGCGTACCGTACAGTAAGACTACAACGGAATAGATTTTCCTTAAACTATTTAACAGTAAAATAGGCATAATTTTATTTTGTGTATGGTACAGTATTACGCCATTTTTTTTGGGGATGGCCTTATAGTTCGTTCAAACCCTGCCTGATCCGTCCGGGACGGCGGAGATGCTTTATCGCTATGTGGCGGGCCCACGGTTACCCAGTCCAGGTTATCAGTGGCTCGTAAGGCGAGGACAGCATTGCGTCAAAAGGCAAAAAGGAATAATCCTCTGTTAGTACAGTCATGAAAAATAGAGGTTACCTGGAAAGTTTTCCAGGAGTTTTGAAAATTGGCAATTTTATAGATTTTGACGTGCTCTTTCCAAATTTCAATTTTGCCATCTCGTATCTTTGCCGCTCGCGCCGCCATATTGGAAAAATGCCGCATAAAAGCAGTTTTTTATAATAACTCCTTGCCCACACATTTTACAGGAAAACATATTTATACAAAATAATTGTAGAGGAAATTTCCTACAATTTATGTCTTACCCTCTTTTTTCCTAAAATCAATAGTTTCGGCGTACGTAAGGTGTTCCTAATTTCTTAAACTCGAAAGCTTAGAATAATAACATATAGAAGGTAAGTTCGTGCACAAAAAGTGAAGCATTTCAATTGTAGCCTAATGGAGCTTACGCCGGAATCGTTCCGTAATGTGCAAGTCATTGTACTGCACGTACGTACGCAACTCTTAAAAAATAAATAGGTAAATATGACGGTTTGTGCATTCAAATGGTGTCATAACACATTTGTAAAACTTAAAAAGGTTTTTAACGTCACTTTTAAAAGTATTTGGACGATTTATGTTAATAAAAACAAAATTTGATTTCATAATTTGTATAGTGGTGTACGTGTGTAATCGTCTGCGCGCCATTAGTGTTTTTAGATTCAAATTTCGAACCTTCGAAGTATTGACACTATCCTTCTATACGTTATTATTCTAAGCTCGAAAGTTTATTAATGGATTCAAACTTATCAATGTTTTTGTTGGTAGTTTATTGTCTTAGTAATTAGGTTATCATTGCACCACATTAAAATCAATATACTGCATTTTACAGATGTAATGATTACTCACACTTTTCCTTGTCGTATCAGTAAAAACGATAACAGACCAAGAGTTCTAGTGGAACTAGAAATTCAAATGGAAATAGAAAAATTGGGCCTTTCACTACTCGGATGGTATCATTCTCATCCCACTAATCCTGCCATGCCAAGTCTCAGAGATTGTGACAATCAACTGGAATATCAGATCAAGATGCGAGGACCAACCGAAATATCATATATACCATGTATAGGAGTAATTTGCTGTAAGTTTTTTTATATATCCTTTCTATTCTGTGGGGATTAAATTCGACCAGAAATAAGCCAATATTATTAGTTTGTCCACTTTATCAATTTCCATATTAATCAAAAGTGTGATTGACATGAAGAAGTGGTTGACATAATGGGAGCAGGATTTAACACAAGGGTGCTGAATTACGACTGCAAAACAGTTATTCAATATTTGCATTACAGTTAACTGATTTGTTTTCCAACAGGCTATCCTAATTTATATGGGATATAACATGTCTTTTTCGTCTAATATACGTAGAAGATTTAAGATCCAGGCAGATGGCGTCAATTCTACTTGGGAACACAATATTTAATGACGAATCTCTAAGTAGATTTAGCATAGGTCCATGAAGATTTCTCGGTGTTTGAAACACATGGCACATGAACAATGGTCTAGCTGGTAGTATTTATGGCCACACAGCATAAAATGACTTACAAAAAATTGTAAAGTTTGTTCTGTATCGTCACTTATCATCGTATTGCTGATATAAGTATGCAAATTCCAATCCTGAAATCATTATTTCCAATTCTTGAGTTTTTTTTTTGCCATGTAATTGTTAATATCAATACTGAGGCATTGGAGTTCCTTCTCGATACGTACCTTAGTATTGGTATTTAACCTAAGACCTTCTTGTGTACAAGTCACTTATGCGATGGAAATTGATGTACTATGCCAGGTTAGTCCGATTGCTCAGTATAGAAATTTATATAAGAAGTTCTCTTCTCTTGTGTAACATTTTCTGTTAATATCCTTTAATCGTCTTCACCGACAACCATATGAAATGAAGAAGTGGTGAATTGTAATTTGAAACCGTGCCATTGATTATAATACACGTAATAATACATTTGTTTCAGCTCCTTACAATCCAGAGAGCCCTGTTCTGGAATCGTCGTTGACGTTCTTCTGGGTGATGCCGCCTCCGGAGCAACGGCCCACAGAATATCCTCGACCTTTAATGTTACAATATAATATGCTACATGATAGTCACTTATCATCACATGCTATGGAACAAATACGAAAAAGCATAAAGTACTATTTATCTTTCCCGGACGATACGCTAGTCAATTTTAAAGAAAATTTCAAACCAGATATCACATATCTCGATAAATTGAAATGCACATTGACTGCAAAGTTTCCAAGAGAGCAAAGTGATGGTTTACTATGGCATTTTATAAGGGAAGAATTAGGTTGCTCCTCTGAACATGATGACAAAATGGATTTAGATGCTTTATTGGCAGTACCACAACCTATACCCGTGTCAAAACCTACTCAACCAACGGCCGGACCTAGTTTTCCATCAGTTAGTACTTTACAGCAGATGGTCAGTCGGCCGGCTGGCGTCCCACCAATAAATGTCTCTTCAGGCATTGGATCAGGCTCTCCACATAAATTCGAGACACCTCAATTAAATATACCGGTTCTACCAGCAAGTTCAAAATCATCCTCTAAATCAGCTCCGCCGCCCGTTCCTTCAACATACCCAACTGGATTAGACATGTTGACAAGTATGGCTCTAGGATTAGGTTCGCCTAATATACCATTGCCTATGGGTAGTTCTAGTTTGGAAAGTTTAGCGGCAGCAAATAGCATGCTTACAGGTATCGCTCCGGGAATACCGTCTACTCTAACCGCTAGTTTATCAAGCAGCAAACTCCCTGACCCTCCATCTTATGCTGCGTCTTTGCAAAATTTAACCAGCAGTATTAGCAGTTATGATAAAACTCCAAGTAGTACTTCTACAAGTACTGGCTCTAACACTCCTATACCAGCGAATCTTGCTTCGAATCTCATGATGAGTTCAGCAGACATTGCTAATGCGTTATTTTCGGCTAGTAAGTACTCCAGCGCTGGTATATTAGGTATACCAGATCCAATGTCTAAATCGACTCTGGCTGCGAATAATATGTTCCTATCGCCTTCATTAATTAAAATGCAAGAATCTCTAATGAAACCGCTCTCCACCAGTAGCCCGATATCCACTAAAGCTGGATTAGATCAGAATATTTTGATGAAATCTCCTCATGATTTACTTAAAAACAGCAGCAAAGATTATTTACCACCGGATTTTGGCAGCATAGGAAAAGGGAAACCCGATAACACTTTAGATTCTATGAAAATGAACGAATCCTGCAGTTCTTCTAAGATAGAAACCGCTAAATCCGACAGCATGGATAGTGCCACAGACTTTAGTATGCCTTCACGAGTCGGTGGAGAGTCATTCTTGAATCAAATGCTAGAACTTACAAAGAAGACTACCATGCCTGACTATTTATCTGATTATAATCAATCTTTAAAATTAACGAAACCAGATGATCTTGTGGCACCAATGCCACCGTCAAGCCATTCTTATATGAATACGTCGAGTATTGTGGATACAATTGCGCAAGTTGCCATGGGAAACTTTTCAAAGCACGATGAACCAAAAGATTATGCGAAAGATATTCAAGATTTTAGTTCCAGTAAAGTGACAAGCAATGACAATGAAAATTAATTTATATTATTATTAAATTTAGACTACTATTATTTATAAGTACGTTTACCCTTCGAAGGGTAAGCAGAAACTCCTCGAATATCGAAGGAAGATTAGGATTATATTATCATTGGGTCTCGGCTGTCGTAAAAATCTATGAGTCGATACGAACTACTTATTATGGTTAATACAAAATACTACCTACGAAACTAACAAAATACATAAGGGGGCGTTCATAAAATACGTGAGATGTTTAAGGGAGGGGAGTTGGTCGAGTCAAATCTCATCTAATCTTACATTGGAGAGAGGGGGGGTCTCGGCAAATATCACACAGTTTTTTTTTCTAATTGAAACTAAAAAAAAAATATACTATTTTGGTCCATTTAATCCAGATTGTACATGCTTAAGATTTAATCTTAAGCGTAATCGTATTACGATTAAGATCATTCACTAATTCGTTCGAAAGAAAATAATTTCATCCATACTTCGACGTTATACCATTAGTGATGTAACGAATGTTAGGATTGAGACATTCGCGAATGCGAATGTGAGTGCGAATATTTATCTCCAACATTCGCGAATGCGAATAAGAATGTTGACTTTCAAATAAAGCGCGTACAAAATATCATACGGGTTTAACATTTCGTACCAGCCATGTTTAAGCCAAATATAGCCAAGGTTAACCGTTACAAGTTGAACGAATGAAACTAATCAGATTCGTTCGAAAATATTCGTTGTAATTTGAGATTAGTTTATTATTATTATTGTATTTGTCAAATTTACAAACATGAGTAAAGCACATGTTACTGAAGTGTGGAGTTATTTCACAATTTGTGACGCTGAGAGTGTTAAATGCATGGTATGTCACAAAATTTAATAATTACTTAACAAAAACAATGTATTTTTTTCATATAGAATCATGTTCTTTTTTATTGGCAAAACTCATTATTCATTCACACAAAAAACAAATATAAATTCCGGATAAGTATTCACCAACATATCATATACTAAATCTTTCTCCGAAACATGCTGCATCTTATGATATAAATATTATTCTGATCGTTCAGTGGTTTTCGCAGTATAACCGAACAAAAAACCGGCTCCCCATTCATTAGTTTATATTAGACTGAGAAAAATAAGAGAGACAGTATTTCTAATTTAGTTGCCGACCTGAGTGTTCCATAATATTGTTTTATTCAAATATTATGAGTAAATAAAAATAATAAATATTATCATATCATTACACAATTACATATATAATTTCCTTTTAGTTTGTCCAATATATTCGCCAAACATTTGCATCGTTCCTTTCGAATGCGATTGCGTATGTCAAAAACATATGCGAATATTCGCGATGCGAATATTCGTTACATCACTATATACCATAGATAATTCACTATAAAATAAGATAGATGTGCAACTGAGGTTTTAAATTTATAATCTGAGTACCTACCCACATTTTGAAAAATCTCACGTGAGATTGGGGAATGGGGGAGGGGTTGAATAAAATCTCACGACATCTCACCAGGGGGGGAGGGAGTAACAGATAATTTAAAAAACACCTCACGTAATTTATGGACACCCCTAAGTGGCCAGTATGTTTGACCAGTCCCATCTATTATATTTTTACCTACTATATCTACCTATTATCTATAACAATTTAATAATTTTGACGGGTTATATCTGAATTTGGGGTCTGTTCACTACCCTCAAAATTTTGTCTACATTAGGTAAAACCACTAAAAAGCAATTATGGAGGGGAAAAATAGATCTGGATGACTCTGACCAGAGGCACGGGACATTCAGATGGTTCTCTTGCCCACTGTTACCACATGGAGGTGTCCTGGTTAAAGGCAGAAATGGTCAACGATTATGATTTGCGTAGTGTAGGGTGTTTAAAAATATGATGAGTTGCGATCTCCATATTTTTTCTCTCCTGTATACGTATATTTATAGTGCAATTTCACTTTTTCGATTTTTTGCCATTTACTCAACTTTTAGTGGGTACACGGGCCAAATATAGTTTGACGTTTTTGCAATATTTATCGTTTTTACGTAATTTACGGCAGCCAAATGATATAGATTCGGATTCAGGGCGTAGTAAAACATGTAGAAAGATTGGACTAAATACAAGCACCTTTTTTATTTTTCGGTGTAAACGCAATCAACAAAATTCCGTCCTACCATTTCTGTTAGGCAATCATTGTATCCGTGTGGTGACGGAATAAGAGTACAATTGACCACCCCCTCGTCCCGGAGGTGTCGTAAAAGACGACTACGGAGGTGGTCTAATAAGGAGAAAGGTGCATGCAACATTTATACAAGAGAAGGATTACTCTCAATAAAACCTTATCTCAACACGTTTGACCAACGCGGCATAGTAAGTCAATTCTCTACCTATTGCGGAGCAGGCCTGAGCCCAATAATGGGACTTGTGTGGGTTGGGATGAATGGTAAAATGAAGATGATTATATTTCTCCATAATAGTTAGGATTTTTTTTGTGTGACTGTGATGTTCCTTTGACAGTCCACTTTGGAATTAATATAAATTACTTCCAACCATCGCATCGGTCTGGCATCATCCACTTTTGGATAGAAGCGTACCCAGTGGGCGAATAATTATACTGTAACCGACACGCTCGGTAGGTGATTAGTGATCTTAGTTGATATATTCATCCTCATTAGTCTGCTTTCTTTCCGGAATTTTACGAAGTTCAGGGGAAATTAATGCATTGCGCCACATTGTATTCTTATTTCATCACCACAAGACGTCATCACACAACACTGCTAGTATAAAAACGGGGTGTCATGATTAGCAGTCGCATATTTTTGGCATTAGATATATAATGAATCAATTTACATTTCTGTTTAAAATATTTTAAATGGGAACATGATTCGGTAGCCGAATATGCTTAATTTTCCCATTTATACTAATACTAGCCGACTTCGCAAATTTCGTACCGCCATATTATTTTGTGAATATTTTCTAAATTTCCGAAAATGGGTCGCTCAACTGGCGTTCTTGGCCTTGGCGTGACGGAGGGCCAGTCTTTTATTTATATGTCGAAGCGACCATTGAGGACAAGGAACTCGGCATCGGTGGTCGTCCCAACGACGAAGGCGACATGCTACGGTTGGGTTATGGGGCCGCGCGCCGCCCCCCCTGCCGTCCCGGACGGAGCCGGGCGGCGGGTGCTCTAACCATAGTCCACCCCAATGAAAAAGGTCTTTTCTTTATATAGAACATAGATTATAAAGCTGAATAGTTTTTTAGTTAAACGCGTTAATCGCAGGAACCAGTAGGGTTCCTATTGAAAAGTTCTTTTAGTTTTAAATAGCTCATTTGTTGAAGGAGGCTACTTAAACATAGGCATATTATCACGCTACGATTGATGGGAACAGAGCATTGAAACATTTTACAAGAACGGGAAAGAATTTCCTTTTGAGAGATTCCATTGTGTGCGTTGTGCTTTATTGCATATTAGCAACGCCCCTCCTCGCTTCGCTTCGGTTTCAATCGTCTTACCCGCATAGTTCGTGGGAATACGGGGATAAGATATAGCCTGAGTTACTCCTTATATAGACAGCTACCTGGTAGTAAAATATTATCAAACTCGGTCCAGCCGTTTTGAAGCTTACCTCAAACAAACAGACAGACAAAAAATTTTTAAACTGATTTTTAAGCATAGGTTTCGTGCAAGTGTGAGCATGAAAGAAGTCCAGTATTTTGACATTACAAACGGACAATTCAATTTTATTTATTTGTATAGACGACACACTCGTTCTCTTTCACGTTCACCCTCCCTCCCTTATATGTCGCTGATGAAGTTGCTTGGGTCAAATAGTTATAACGGCATTGATATAAAAAGTTTATGAATGCGGTTGCCTGCCTATCTTCGCGTACAAAAGCGCGAGTCTTCAATAAAAATATTAATATTTTAATTATCTATGATATTTATCATCATATTTATCTATCGTGATGCCAAATTTGACAAGCATGGCCATATCTTGGTAATTGTAATAATTATACGTTATTTTTAAACTGTTCATAATAACAATGGGTATGTTGATAAAATACCGTGTTAAACGATAAGATTTCATTTATCATGGTAATCAATGTATATTTTTTTAATGACGCATCGGAAGTATTTGTGATTCTGTTTTGTAGAATTCTTCGAATTAAATTAATATATGGATACCATAATGTTGAAATAAAACGTATTTTTACTTATATTTTATCGCGTTTGTACTTGACATTTAATTGTCCGACGTGTTGAACTCTTTTCAGCGTTCATGGTCACCGGAGGACAGTCTGTTCAATTTGTAAAATAAGTTTTATTTCAAATGTATAATAATCAAAGATCATATGTGTATTACAAGCCTGATGATTGCCGAGAACCATTTATATATGTATAAGAATGAAGCGAGAAATTGCTTTATCTTATATATCACTGTGTATCTCATTGTTTAACGTAATTTATTAAATTGGGCGACACAAACCATAATTACTTTGAAAGAATAAGAAGGGAAACTCCCCAAATATAACGCTTATGTTAACCAGTCTATGACCGAGACCACGACTTGCTCACTGTCGAAATACGCGTAGAAGTAGGTCAGCATTTTGCGGAACATAGCATGATCAGCTTTGAGAGTGTGTTGTATGAGAATATTTCCTTTCCTAACTTCCTATTAAACTGTCCTGTACTCTATCTTTTTACAAGCATGTAGTACTATTTGTTTTTCTATGATTTAGACTAGTTTAATGTAATTTAGTTGGAATTTTTATTCTGCTGCTAGCCGACTGTTAATTTTAACCGTAATTATACTAATTTAAGTATTTACTTGCAGTATTCGAATTTAATGTATTTATTTGGTACGTAATAAATTTTTGGGAAATTACATTGGTTTTTAATTTCTGCAGATATGTATTTTGTTATCGGTTTCAATTCTAAGAATTATCTACGAAATTGTGCAATGAAAATTCAAGTATGAATATTGAACATGCATGCGGCTCCAATAACAATATTAATAAATATAGTTAAAAAAAACTAAAAAACACGCTTTCATAGCATATTGTAAAAAACACGCTTTCATTGCATAGCGCTTTGTGCCATATTTTCGTAAGTAGAGCACCCCACGCTTTTTTCACAATAATATTAATATATTTCGTTCAGTATTATTTTCTGCCTATATTGAAAATTATTTTACACTTTTTAGTTTGATATGCTATGAAAGCGTGTTTTTTAAATTTTTACACTAGGTTTAACTTTTTAGTGCGCCGACCGTAACCTACGCAAAAAAGGGGATTATTGCATTGTCACCGGCTTTGATAGATGTGCAAAGTTTAAAGAAAGTCCGATCGCTCAAAGTAGGGCAAAATCGAGCTCAAAGGTGGACGTTACAAACAAACATACAGGTGAAGCTAATAAAAGCGTGTTAAAAATAGATGGACATTGTTATATTAAAATAGGAAAATACGTTAAGCTTTAATAATATCAACGTGAGGGCGAGAGGGGCGTCGGCGAGGGACGGTAAGGGAATCCCACCGGGCCGCCCACGGACGTCAAGGAACTCGATACCAGTGGATGGCCCAATGGCGAAGGGGAAGGAATACGGTGGGTTATGGGGCCTCGTGCCACCCTTACGTCACGCCGGACTGAGCGGACGGTGTTTACTGACCATAACACACCTAAAAAAATGTAATATCATACACTTAACCTCCGCTAATCTATCAGTAATTCATCCTTGTAGTGGTTTTTAACTAGAAGTGCCGCTAAGAGTACTCCATTCAATAGTAGCGAATTTAACTTTGTAGAGATAAACAATAAAGAGATATAATAGAGATAAAAAAAAGTGAAAACTAGACGAGAATACGTGTGACTTGAGCAAAATATTATTCGGTCAATCCCCGAGTGTCCCACATCATACGAATACTATGTTATCATTTGCGGGTATCATAATTCTATGTTAGGAAATTATATTTTTACGTCTTAAATGTGTTTATACATACTTGTAATTTATGTTGATGTTTGTTCGGGCAATGAGTGATTCTAGGCATGCCTTTTAAGTTCTGTCGTTTCCACATTGCCCGGCAATTTTGAATTTGGAACTGTTCTATATTCGAATGTGTTTAAATTTTGAATCTCAAAACAGTTGAAAGTATTAGGATTAATGCTATTGTTTAAGCACAGCGTCGATTGGAATCTGTCAGGTTACGTACGAAAACGAATCTTTCTAAGAAAAATGTTCGTGCAATAATTTTCTACAACTTCAGAAGAGGCCTGACACGGCTTCAGTGTTTTGAAGAGCTAACCTCTGTGTTCAGTGATGAAGCCCCATGTCTGTGGACTGTCGAACGCTGGTATTTAGAATTCCAGCGTGGCCATACTAGTGTTAGTGACAAATCTCGCGAAGGACGCCCAAGATCCACCTTCACTGAAGATAACATCATTGCTGTGAGACAACTAATCCTCGAAGATCGTCATGTGACGTATCGGGAGATAGAGGATCGTCATGTGACGTATCGGGAGATAGAGGCTCTATTAGGCATCTCAGGGACAATCATCCAGAAGATCTTGCATGAAGCGCTTGGTGTGAGAAAGCTAGTTTGCCGTTAGATACCGCATCTGCTTTCCGACGATCACAAGGCGGCCCGCGTCAGATGGTGTAAGAAAATTCTGCAAAGGTTCAACCGAGGAGAGTCAAATCACGTCTACGACATCATCAGTGGTGACGAATCTTGGATCTATGCCTACGATCCTGATTCCAAACAACAATCTACAATCTGGGTCTTTCAAGACGAGCCAAAGCCGACCAAAGTGGTTCGTTCTCGAAGCACTTCAAAAAAGATGGTGGCCACGTTCGTTGGAAAAACCGGCCATGTTGCGACTATTGCACTTGAAGATCGTAGAGCGGTTAACGCAGAGTGGTATACCACAGTTTGTTTACCACAAGTCATCGCCGAAATTCGAAAATCTAACTCAAAGCGACGCATCATCCTGCACCACGACAACGCAAGCTCAGCGCTCGTCAAACGATTGAGTATTTGAAGCAGATTTTCGAATTTCGGCGATGACTTGTGGTAAACAATACCACAATCACATCGCCGAAATTCGAAAATCTAACTCAAAGCGACGCAGCATCCTGCACCACGACAACGCAAGCTCAGCGCTCGTCAAACGATTGAGTATTTGAAGCAGGAAAACGTAGAAATACCTGACCATCCTACATACAGTCCTGACCTAAGCCCTAACGATTTCTTTACATTTCCTAAAATTAAGAAAAGTCTTCGTGGTCAAAGGTGGAATAAATGTTATAATAACTGGTTTGAGCGAATGGAAAAGTGTATTAAGCTACGTGATGAATACTTTGAAAAACAATAAAAAGTACTATGAGGTTCTAGGTGTGTTTTTTTCTTCAAACGACAAAACTTAAAAGGCATGCCTCGTATATCGAATAACAGAATGTCCGGATTATGTGACAGGAAATACGATCAACTGTGGTCTCAAGCCGAGAGCTCTCTGGGGCAGGCCTCGACACTATGTGGGCGGCACTTTTTTCAACTCGCCGTCGAACTGTCGAGCATCCATTTGGGGTCTATTTGAGGGACAAAGCTAAATTGACTTGAACGGAACCAAGTGGTACTACACGCCGAGACACTGTCTAGTGTTATATAAAGCATAAATTCATCTTCAGGTGGGCGTACCATGGTACGCCCGTAGCAATGCCGATCTCCACATCGACTTGCACTTGCCGACCATCAGGCAATATACTTATGAAACAGTGTGCCCGTAGATATTTTGATTCTGCCACAACACACCCCAACCCCTTAGTTGTCGCTGCGACCAACTGTCCCGTCCCGGATCTCGAAAGTCCCTCGGTCGAGACTCGACGAGCCCGATGACGAGATCACAAGAGTACAACGTACAGCCTACATGGCCCGCGACCAATAAAAACGGTTCCGCTCTCGTCGTCAAGGTGAGAAATTGTGCCGCGTAAAAATAAATAAAACTAACGTGGGAACTCCCACATTGCTCTCAGCAACGCCCCAAGCCGAGGTACGTACCCCTTGGCCCCGTTGCTTAAATATTTGAGTTGAGAGCCCTCAGCGCTTACCACTAGACCGTGTAAGGGTGTAACAGTCAGCTGAGGTTAACACTCCTGGTCCAAATAAAATAAAAAACTCAGTTGGAATCTCTCCTCCCATGTCTTGGGCACACCTACAGCTAGACCTATTGGACTGCCTGCCTCCCTGAAGACATGCTGTTAGAATTGTCGGTGATCCCAATCTCACGTACAGACGAGTAGCTGGAGCGGCAGTGACATTTTGGGTCACTCTTGTGTACCTACTCCTATCGACTCTTTTACGGGGAGTGCTTTGCGGAACTGGTTGATTCGGTACCAATACAACTTTTTTACCACTTTACCATTCAACACCGTAGCAGCACCATCCATTACACTGGACATGTTATGGTCCTCGATTGTACATTATCAGCGATTGTATATTGTCACTGTACGTAAATCCGTAGCATTTTTTAGGCAGTTGCATTTATCATTTTCATGACTTACTGTTGTTAAATTAACTATCTATATGTATAGCTTAGAATAATATAGTAACGATGTAGAATGTCTTTTTTTATGGTTGGACTATAGTAAGCGCCCACGCGGTCCATTCCATCCGGGACGACGAAAGGCCGGCGCGTGGGCCCATAATCCACCCGTACTTACGTCGCCTTCGTCCTTGGGCCTACCACCTGTGCCGAGTTCCTTGTCCTCGGTGGTCGGAATACCCTTTCGGGTACCCTCACCTCTCGACGTCCCTGTCTCGGGACGTCGGTCACCATCGCGCGGTCAGCCCCTCTGTGGGTGCCGGACTAAAGTCCCCGGTCCGGTCACTCGCGGTCTCGGCTAGGGCAGTATCAGGCGCAGGTACTCGCGCCTGCGCCGTCCGAGTCGTCGGCGGCAAAACGTGTCACCGAAGAGGAGTTCCTCTCGCGAACGATCCGCCGCCTTCTTCCGTGAGATGACGGGCTCACAGAAGGCGGCGACCGCGTCCCAGTTCCTGACACTGCTGAGCATCTCCCTAGCGATGGTCGGCAGCGTCAGGTCGGCACCGATGATTGCGACGAGTTCACGGCGCTCCCCCGCCCACGCGGCACACACCTCGAGCATGTGCTGCGCCGTGTCCTCGTCGCAATCGCAGTGGTGGCAGGACGGTGTGCTCTCCCTCCTGACGATCTTGTGCAGGTACTTGGTGAAGCTAACATGCCCCATCAATACCTGCACCAGTTGGAAGGAAAACACCCCGTGCGTCCGCTCCAACCACTCTACCAGCACCGGCTGGAAGGCCTCGACGGTCCTGATACCGTACCGAGGCCTCTCCAGCCCGACTGCCCAATGGGCAATGACGTCTCGGCGGCAGTCGACCCGCCAGGTGGCAATCTCCTTGATGGAGACTATGCCACCTTCATCTCGCGTCTCCGACACCCGGTTAAGCTCGGCGAGCATCTCTGCCTCCAGGTCCCACGGGGGAGTTTCGGCTAAGAGACGCTGCCTCCGTCGCCACCGTGCGGAACGATGTCGAATGTCATCTAGCGTTGCGTAATTCGAATCATTTAATTCGAATAACTCGAATAAGACTATTGATTCGTTCATTCGAATCGCCGTTGACCGAAACCGAATCAATTCGTTTACTCGTGTCGTACTTAGGCCACATTTACGGAGACGCGGCGCGTCGCGCGTCGCGATAGGCTGCGCGGCCCGCACTAAATTCAAATGTAGGGCGTTGGATGAGTGCGTTTACGGAGAAGCGATTTTACACGCGTTTGCTTGAAATAGAGCGTGTTCTACGGCCGAGCCCGCGGATGGCATCGTCACGTCTCACGCGGCGTTTATCGCGGCGGCGCACGCAGCGGCGATACTCGATGAAGCGATGCCTGTGGCGGAACCTTCTGCCAGTCTCATTTGCTAATCGTGCAACACAGACGTAGTTACCGTCGCAACGGAGTATGATATGATAGACTTTTTAGAAGAAAATTGTATTGAGTGTAGGTATATATAATTGTAAAAGTGAGTTATTTAATATAAAGAGTGGCACAGTGTTTATAATAGCGGAACATGAGAAGTTTGGGTCGGATTAACTGAGAATCCCGCGTGCGCCGCAGCGATGCTCGCCGCGTGCTCCGCTCCACGCTTGAGAATACGACGCGGGCGCAGCGGCGGGCATCGCCACTCTTCCCGCCTCGCGTCTCTATAAACAACATCGCATATTGCTATAAGTCTGTGTTTACGCGTGCGATGATACGTGCCGCTTCACGCGCCGCCGCTACGTAAACAATAAAAACGTCCGACGCGCCGCGAGACGCCACGCCACACGCAACGCGCGACGCCCCGCGTCTCCGTAAATGAGGCCTTAGGCAGGTAGGTACTCGTAGCGCGGGCGGCTGTGGCGGCGCGACGCGGCCTTCAGTCGACTCGGTTTGATAGGACATTCGTTGATTCGTTTTCTGTTCCTCGCGCGATTTAATGTTTTCTTGCTTTTGTTGACTGCTCATTTACGTAATTAAAAATACTAGTTATTAATTATGAGTATACCTGAGACGTATAAAAACGTATTTTTTTTAAAGTTGATTTTCGGGTAATTATTAATTAGAATCAGACTATATTTAAAAAATAAGTATTTTTTTGTATATGATTTTATTATTACTTTTTGTTATTTAGTATGCTGATTTTAATCATAAAAGAGTATTGTCATTATCTACGTGTTTAAAAGTCAATATACCTATAAGTCCCCTTTCCGTAACCAAATACCGAGCACACTGCTGTAACTCAAAATCTCGAATCATTCGTAATGCAAACCGATTCGCAAAAAAAACTCGCTCGTATAATAATGTTAACGAATTATAATTCGATAACATTATTATTCGAGCGAGTTTTAACTCGTCAACTCGGCTTCAGAGGCGGATGACTTGACATACGAGTACGAATTTGACTATAATGCTGACGTGACGAATGTGACGATTCGAATCAATTCGAATTGCGATTCGAATCAATAGTAATTTTAATTCGATTGATTGGAATTGAAAAAAAAAGCAATTCGTCTCATCGCTAATGTCATCCATCCACATTCCATCCATCATGCCATCCATCTTCATATCGACGTCCACTGTTGGATATGACCTCCCCAAAGAAGTATACTTACTGTTCTAATTGCCATACTTTAAAATATACGCGAACGTAGATATCTAGACTGATGATGTATAAGAAATTTTAACTATTGCGTTATTTAAGCAGACTATTCCGCATCGGTGTCATATCGTTGCCAAAAACAGTTTTTAAAATGATCGTATCTGTAATTAAATTTTGTATGTAGTTAGCCTAATATACCTATGAATTTACAACACCAATTTGTACCTACCCTTTAATTCGTTGTCATCAGTTGCCTAAATTACCTACTCCCTATTTTGTTCTTTACGCTGTGGAAATGCGTTTACGCACTGTTCTCTGCGCGTGACAGACGGAGGAGTGTGTGGGTCTCGCCGGCAAACTTCCGCTAATGCCTCAGCCACAAGTGGTCAAGGTGGGTCGCCTGCTAGTAGCGTCACCGTAGTCCAGGACACTTTACGATAACCCTTAATAGCCCGAATAAGGGACTCCGACCAGAAATGGGCACCGTACGGCGCCGTGAACCACAAGATTCCGGTGTGCAGACGTCGACAAGACGACCCAAGGTCGCCTGAATTATGCTTATTGTGGTAGAAATTTCAAAGATATATGCATGTCAATATACATATATCCTGATTGTATTCAGGATAACGGACGCAAACTTAAATCACAATGCGATTGATCTGTGATTATAGATAAAATATATAATCTACCTCAATATCGCTATGACGGTCATTTGATATGAGGATTATATTCAACCGGGCCATTACCTACCTAGTTTGTATCGTGAAGTCATTTGCTTTAGCAAGTTTCCGGTGATAACATAAATTCACTGTTATTGTTTGTAGAAATAGAATAGTGTGTGAAATAAGTGCAATAAAAGTGTAATTATGAGCGTTCCCAGGAATTTTCTTTGATAAAAGTAAGATTTGCTGTATTTAATATAGAAAATCGGGATCTTGACGATGGGTGGCAGATTAGGGCCGTCCTGGGCATTGATGAGTCTATCGGTTAACTTCAACTTTTGAAAAGAAAACCTCCAATCAGGCACCCCATCAGGGCAGATAACTCTAATTCAATTTAAATCTTAAAAAACTTGAAACTTTCAGTTTAAGCGATTTATAATGTACCTATTCCATTTTTTTGTTATTGTGATAGTACTTATGTACGTTTTTATATTGTGTGGTAGCGAGTGGCCTTCTTGTGTGGTAGCGACTACGAGTACTATCAACTCTTACATTGTTCGTGGATGACTAACTTAAATTTACATCGACCTGTATCAACACTGGTTAACAATTACATTCCAAAAAAAGGTTGACATTATACAGGTGTCCGATTATAAAACTATTACCAATAACTTTTGCAATAGTTACGAAGGAAGAAGAGTAAGTAAAGTTACCTAAATATAGTGTCGACACCAAGTCTTTGAGATAAGAGCAGGATGATGAGAATTTACGTATATTTATGTCGTGATGGAATAAGACATAACGATACAATGCTGTATCATTCCCCACCCCTTGAGGTGTGTATTATACGAGAGTATTAAAGAGATGCTAGTTGAAAATATTATTCTAAAAAAGCAAACATCAATTTACTGACTTAAATTTAACTGTTTGGACACCTGATAAGACTTGTTAATTTCCCTTCCGTTATGGAGAAGGTGAATGTAGAATAGTAGAACTTAAGTACATTAACTTAAGTACATTAACTTAAGTACTGAGTTGAAAAAGAATTCTCAGTCTCTTTAAATTTGTTACAGAGCGTTGAAATCGTATATAATGGCGACAAGGCGCAAAACATCAAGTTTTCAGGATATAGGCAATGACAGTGATTCCGATCTCGAATACACGCCGTTGTATGATGACGCCGATGAACTAGAGTAAATATCCTGTTTTTCTTTTGACTATCTCTCAGCTCGTTTTATCTTTATAGCTATTATAGACGAGGAAAGTCCTTATGAATGTATAACATTGGGTATTATAGATTTTTTAATATTTCTAAATATTATAAAGTCCGTTATCCGTGTGGTTACGGCGTAGGAATACAGTTAACCACCCCCTCTCTTGCCGTGGGTGTTATAAAAGAAGACTAAGGGACATATTTAGGTAATATCGATGCAAGGGAACTTGACATAAAGACACAACACACATCTAACCAGTGTGAAATAGGTCAACAGCCCTCGCATTGTGGAGGCGGCCTGAACCCAGGAGTTCGTCGATGTACCCATGTAACAGGTACGCAATATTAATGACCTAAGACGGTAAGTATATAGATAATAACGTTTCTCTGTGAAACAATGCAAATATTAGTTATATTTGCCAGTGGTTATCTACTTGCCGACCACTGATGACAAGTAACCCTGCTCCGGTGGTCGGTCCAACGACGAAGGCGACGTGGTGTTCGGGTGGGTTGCGGGTGTTGCGTGCTTAAGGCCCTCTGTCGCCCCGGACAGAAAAAAAAAGTGGTTATCTACTATCCAATTCTTCATGACAGTGTGGATGACACACACTACGCAAATTACTGTCTCAGAACGGTTCTTTATCGAGAATGAAGGGCTGTAGTATTACTTGTTAATTCGTTCCATCTTCTACAAAATACGAGTATGACGACGCTCACAAAAAAGGGACTACCCGCATCCATTCTCGGTATTTCCTTCGATTCGTTTTTCTTTAGAAGTGGTCGATCCTATTAGAAATAAGTGTCCAATTTTAATTTTTCATGGACACAATAATAGCGATAATAAAATAATAAATAAATGACATGAAATGTACACCTAATATTTTATAAGAAACATTATATTCATCCGTGTGATGACGGAGTAAGAATACAATTCACCACCCCCTATCTTACCCGTGGGCGATCGTACGAGACGACTAAGGGATATAAAACGTCCTCACCACACTTAAAGTAGGTATATCTAAGATTATAAAAATGTTCATAGAGAAAGAGATAAAAGTTTGTGTTTAGAATAGCACGTAAGACAACAGAAGCCCAAGCTATCAAGATTAGTCCTACAAGCTTTTGTTAAATAACTAATTTTTAACAAAAAAACAATCGACTTCAAGCAGTAAACTAAAAAGCAAAAAACTTTACGAAGTATAAGAAAAAAGTTAAAATTGCCTATAAAAATTTAAGAATTCCACAAATTTCTCAAAGATACCATCATCAGATCCTGACCTGATGCAAATCGGTCCAGGCGTCTTTGAGTAATCGGTGAACATACATAAAAAAAAATATTCCGACGAATTGAGAACCTCCTCCTTTTCTGAAGTCGGTTACAAATATGTTCTATTGAATGGGGTTAAACTTTAAATTCGAACACAAAAGAATTAGGAATAATAAAATCTAGAAGGATGATAATATTCTTATCCTTTTTATAGTCAAAGAACTGCTCAAGAGACTAAAGGATGGAATCTGTTCCGAGAACATCCGGTGAAGAAAGAAGGAGGGTCCATGGCATCTACTGCCTGCATAGACCTCAGTGTAAAGATACTAAAGCTGTTTTCGTACATATTTATATTTTGTATTGTACTCGGCTCCGCTGTCGTAGCGAAAGGAACATTGCTTTTCATTACGTCGCAATTGAAAAAAGATAAGCAAATTATTCACTGCAATTTACAATTGGGTATGTTGATATTATTATATTTAGACGGAATTGAGGTATGAATATTTTTTTAAAAAATTTTCGTTACGATTTATTCGATCTACTTTTATTCAATAGAGTTAGATCAACAGTTCATAACGATCCATTCACTAGAAGAGCGAATTACATGGCTGTGGGCTGCTTTAATAGCGTTCAGTTTGCCTGAACTGGGGGTGTTTTTAAGATCGACTAGGATTTGCTTCTTCAAAAGTTACAAAAAACCATCTTCATCGCAGTTTTTGTTGGTAAGTACTTTACAAATTCTATCAAGTAGTTACTAGTTAGTAATTAGGTACTAGTAGTAATGTCAAAATAATATCTTTTCTTCATGATCACACAGTTATTTACTCTCAGAGACCAATACCAAACTACAATGAACGACGACGATGTAATAGCTGTATTTGGCTTAACATTTGTTCTGCAGAACAGAGCAAAAAGAGATGGCACTGAATGGTCTAAACGCTGGTTATTGAAAAGAAAGCAATTCTCCCATGTAGATTTGATAAATGAATTGAGATTTACACCAACAGATTACAACAATTATTTACTAATGTATGAGAACTGTGGCATGCTAGCTCGCCGGACGCCACACACGCTCGGTTATGCTCGCGCTCGAGCATAAAATAGAGGCATAAAATATCAATTTTCATATTTGCTCGGTTGCATTAATTACATTAATTAATCACATACACGCTAGGGCTTGCCTGTCAGTTATGCATGCCTGTGCATGCATAACCGACGCAAAACCATCATGCAAAACCTAGCGTGTATGGCCTCCATAAGGAGTTACTTAGGTTATATTTTAACGGGGTTGTAAGAGTAAAAGTGCGAGACATTGCTAGTATCAATTAAATTGCTATTCAAAATATATCTTTATTTCCAATTCATATTGAACATTCCCGTCATCAACCTCATTCAGAACGTTGCCGTCCACTACTGGATGTAGCCTTCCTCATATTTTGACATAAAGAGTGGTCACGAGCCGCCTGCATCCAACGTATTCGTTCGTATTCGTAGTATATTTAGTGTTCTACAATAACCAAATTTTACGTTTATTGCATCAATGTCATATTCATTAGCATGTAAACCATCTCTGATGTTCTGGCCGATGAGAATGTTTATGCAATTGTTAAATTTTGTCATTGTTTTGTACTTTTACTAAGTATTACTGAAAATAATAATATAATAATAATTGCTGTTTGTGGCAAACGAGCAAACAGTACACCTGATGGTAAGTATTACTGCCGCTCATGGACCTTTGCTAGATCGCTGCATACCTTGAAGAAAGTAAAGGGAGTGTGGAGGCGTGCAATGAAGTTCGTTGATATTAAAAACATCACGAAAATCCACCCCACGCAAACACCCTCAGAAAGTTGGGCTTCCGGATCTTTTGCTCACCGAACAAAGTGCAGTAACAAATTGCTACTTTGACGCCAATTTTCTGCGAGAGTGTGGTACTACTCCGGGGGGGACCGGCCTGCAGCTGTAGACAAACGACTGTCGACAGTGTGATCCTACCACCGATGATTATATAGTGTTATTTCATCATCATCATCGGCTCATTTATGTCACACTGCTGGACTAGAGCCTCCTCCACAATCGGAGGGAAATTGACCTTACTATATCATGCTGGTCAAACAAGTTGGTATAGGCTTGTATTTCGAGTTTTCCATCTCTTGCATAGATGTTATATACGTATTATATCTTTTAGTCGTCTTTTACGACATCCACGGGCAAGATAGGGAGTGGTAAATTATATATTCTTATTTTATGAAAATTATTATTATTATTTCAGGCTTTTACAATAGAAACACTGCAAACCATCGGTACAGCAATGCTTGTCCTTATAATTCTACCAGAACTTGATGTTGTTAAAGGTGCTATGTTAATGAATGCTGTATGCATAATACCTGGTATACTGAATGCCATATCCAGAGATCGTACGGATCCTCGTTACTCAGTGAAAATTGTTATAGATGTATTTGCTGCATCCGCTCAAGCCACTGCATTTGTTCTTTGGCCGTTGTTGACTGGAAACAATATTTTGTGGTTTATTCCTGCAGCATGCCTTTTGATATCCTTAGGCTGGTGGGAAAATTACGTGGGATGTTTGGGAAGGTATTCCCCAGGTAATGTTATTACATATTTTGTTAATTAAAATGGCAGTAGTGCAACTGCTATACTGTAGCTCGTAGTGCCTATTATCTTTTGACATTCTTACTAATATTATAAATGCGAAAGTAAGTTTGTTTGTTTATTTGTTTGTTTGTTATGCTTTCACGCTTAAACCACCGTCCCGATTTCAAAAATTCATTCACGAATGGAGAACTATAATATCAGGGAGTATTATACATAGGCTATATTATATCTCGGTATTCCCACGGGAACGGGAACAATGCAATGATGTAAGGCGACTGAAACCGAAGCAAAGCGAGGACGGATTACTAGTACTTAATAGTACTCGAAATGACATATTTTAGTTACACTACCGTGGCATGAAAACCGCAGGCTACCCGCCCTTAATATCGGGCTAGGCTCGCTTTTGGTGTCAGAACTTAACCAAATAGCTACCCAAAAGTTGTTAGTTGCTATATTTTAACAGGAATTTGCTTATACTAGTGGTCGCTGTGTGGTCGAAATTCGGCCATAATTCATTTACTTTAATTTTTCTGCTACACAAGTTTCTTTAATTTTATTTACATATATATAATTGTAAATTGAGCAAGCTGTATTTCTCTAATAACTAATATATATGTATATATAAGCACAAATCTCTATTAGACATGTCATCATAATTATGATTGTTTGACATTCAGTTCGACCAGAGATTTTAACCGTTAACAAAAGTGTATAAGCGTTGCTACGCAACACACTCACACAAACGTGTGTGTGTGTGTGTGTGTGTGTGTGTAGCGATTGCGTTGTAGTGTGCGTAATGCCTTTTTTAATGAATTTAATGTATTTCTAATCCATTATTATATGAAATTTCAGTTTTATGCACTTCTCCTCATTATATACTTCAACTGTGCCAAATTTCATACTTGTACATCCACGTAATTTTCGTAAAAAGGGGTACAAAATTTTTGCTTCACGTATTTATATATAGATACTAGCAACCCGCCCTCGCTTCGCTTCGGTTATAGGTTATAGTCGTTTTACCCACGTAGTTCCCGTTCCCGTAGGAATACCGGGATAAAATATAGCCTAGTTTACTTCCTGATATTATAGCTTTCCATTGGTGAAAGAATTTTTGAAATCGGTCCAGCCGTTTTGAAGATTACCCGGAACAAACAGACAGAAAGACAGACAAAAATTTTTTAATCTGTATTTTAGGCATAGGTGTCGTGCAAATAACCGTGTACACGTGTGCATGAAAAAAGCCTATTATTTTGACATTACAAACAGACACTCCAATTTTATTTATTGGTATAGATACCAAGTAGTCAGGGCTTCACCAAATAAAGTAGACTAAAAGTAAGTTAATCGGGCGCCAGATGAAGCTGACAAGAATCATTGAACTTTAACTTCTCGGAAGGGTCCAAAGGGGACAGTAAAAAAAGCAACATGAGCCTTCCTGAACTTTATTTTCCTTTTGAGAGCAATTATGATACACTTGAAATTTAATAAAGTAATCTAATACATACTTATTTATAAAAGTTTAAATAACTCTAATGATCATGTCTGCAATATGAGAGAAAATAATAAAATTAATTGAATACCTTTTATGCTGTAAAACCATTAATTAAATTCACCAATACCATGCGGCGTCAACTACGGCTTCCAAGTGGTCTATTTCAGCAAGCATTTAACGCTTTAACATTCGGCATCGCAAATGGCAGTTCCATGAATGTCAGTCGACATAAAAGCGAAAGAAGATTTTATAAACCACTGATCCATGGAATAATACATGAAACGAAGAAATATCCAAAATAAGAAAAGAAAGGAAGAAAAAGAAACCGCTTTCTATAGCTGTAAAAGAAAAACTAAGTTTTAGTATTGGGCAAATACAAGCCACGACATTATCACATTTAACCGACAATCTTACCGGTTTCTTAAAAAATATGGCTTCACCCATAAGGTGTATAAGCCCGTCCATAAATAAGTAACAATTTTTTGTATAAGGAACGAAGATTGAACCGTGATAATGCAGTTTTAACAAAATTACGCCTCCGACATAGTCGAGGTTGGATCGAAAAGTAAGACATCTTTGCTAAGTGTCAAATGTCATTTTTGACATAGGCACAGGTAACCGCATACAGCCTAAAACATAATGCATACTGTGACGAGACCGAAAGTCCAACGTCACAAGACAGACAGACAAAATTTTTTAATCGCTATTTTGGGCATAGGTGTGAGCATGAAAAAAGCCTATTATTTTGACATTACAAACAGACACTCCAATTTTATTTATTGGTATAGATTTCACACCTTTACTAACACTTTCCTCTATAATGACATTGAACATATTTTGCTACATGTGCCTACTACTACTAACATGTAACCTACTACTGTACTGTAACGTGTACTACTACTAACTAGCGTTAGTTACTTTGATATAGGTTTAGTTTTATTTCGAGTTCTCTTGCAGTGAAGTTATCTACTTATGTCATTTAGTTGCCTTTTATGCCGTCGTCTTTTTGAATACTTTTTTAAGGAAATGGTCAGTGCATTGTATTCTTTGTTCGTTACCTCACGAAAAAGAAC
Organism: Lymantria dispar; assembly: GCA_032191425.1. Lineage (NCBI taxonomy): Eukaryota > Metazoa > Arthropoda > Insecta > Lepidoptera > Erebidae > Lymantria > Lymantria dispar. Next base: position 16,201,020 of record CM063446.1, on the reverse strand, counting down.
TGATTATTATATTGGCAGTGACGTAGTAGCTATGGGCTTTTTTGTAGTTAGTTTAGTTATTCTACTTTTTGTTCGAACCGATGATTTTATATTTACTACTCGGTTTATGTCATTAATTATACAGAAATTGAACATATCAAAACTTTAACTTCAGTAGGGTTTCAGTAGGTTTTTTGGGCATGGGAAGTTTAAAATCTTTTTCCATTAAAATTATATAGCTAATAATTTTTATATTTCAGGATTGCAATATTTGCAAGAACTACGTAAAAATCTAAAGAAAACAAGATATTATACTCAGAGATTGCTTTCTTTGTGGAAGATAATTGTATTCATGTGTTGCATTCTGATCTTTATGCATGCACAAGATGATAGTCCTTTCGCTTTCTTTACCGAAGTGCAAAATGCTTTCGGTGACCGTTACTACAACGTTTTTGAGGTAAGTGATAAAATACGTACAGACTATTTAGGTATATTATAGCAGTGTGACTCGACACTCGCGCCTTATATGGTTAGAGGTAAGTATTTGATATTTCAAATATTGGAAAAACATATTCATGGTTTAGATCGATTACATCGGTCTGCGTTTTTCCAGGATATCCAATTTTCAACATCGCATGCTCTACTAACTCTATATTTGACCTGATAATAAGACCGGATATATGTACTCGAAAATTAAAGTGACGTAATCAATCTTAAACGTGAGCGATTTGCCGATTATCTTATATATATAATAGCACGTTTTTAACGATCATTTAATTTTTTTTATGTTAGGGCTTTCATATTTATAATACGATTAATTTTTCGTTATAGTGGTCCACGAAAAACTAATAGATGATAATAGGATATATGGTATACAACAGCAATAATTAATATTCTGGTTCCCTATCCTTTTCTGAGTTCAACAAATTGGTTTATATAACCGAGATTATAAATTCCATTGCTATATGAAATAAATCAGAATTAAGTTGTAATCCCAATAAACGCACGGCCTTCTAAAGTTTAATAAATTAACGAAAAAAAGACCTTTTTCAAAACAAGCTTTTATTATTTGTTAATAAAACGAACTAAATAGTTAAAAATCCAGGTCCATCATCAGACCCTGGTTACCATATAGTATGAAAGTACTAGTCAAAATGAATCAAATAATCCAAAACTCGATGGGGTTGCGTCGTTTAGATAATTACGGAGTTCCTATGGCTAGCTGACAGGTTCATCATCAGGTCAGCTCTATGTCACAATATGTATTGTCATCCGATTTATACACGCATGCATAATTTCAGCTCAATCAGAAACCGGGAAGCAGATCAAATTTAACTTACAAGATTTGATTACAGACAACGGAACAGGTGAAACTAAATAAAAGCTTGTAAAAATGATATCTTTTATATATATTATTTTCAAGAAATGGCTTAACAAGAAGTATTTCATAATGATTTCTAATGTTTATGCAAGTATACGTTATACTTTTTAGTGTTCATAGTCACAGGAGTTAAGGTCCTTTCGTGCGTTAAAAGGAACGCTGAAAACTATTCAAAACGACGGTAAATCAAAAATCAAATAGAAACGCGATAAAAGGCGTAAAATAACTTTATTTATAATAAGAAGTATTTTAGTAGTATTTTCCTTCTTCATATTTTCTCCCATTTTGAAGGAGGCTCGTGCCCAAGTGTGGGACGTATATTACCTAGATGATGACAATATTGATGATGAATGACGAATGATGATAATATGACATAAAACACCTTAGACGTTGTAAAGTATCCAAAATAGGTTTTCGGCGAAATCTTGTGACAAAAATATTCAAATCGAATGCAAATCAATTTTATTGATAGAAATATCTTTGTTAAAGGTCCAAATAATTCAAGACACATTCGAAGGTTTACTGGGTCATGATCTAATTGGAGCCAGCATACCAATCCCAGTATCATGGGCAACACCAATATGGGTAGTTATAATTCAAGTTCTGGCGGCATATGTTTGTTTTGCCGCTGGAAAAGCCGCATGCAAGATCCTTATACAAAGTTTCAGCTTTACATTCGCCCTCTCGCTTGTTGGGCCAATCACTATATGCCTTCTCATTGTATTCTGTGGCATTAGGAATGCAAATCCATGCGCATTTCATGGCACTATACCAGATTATTTATTCTTCGAGATTCCGCCTGGTAAGTGTGTCTATTTAAATATTAGTAAAGTAGTTGAAAGAATTCTTCTCTGGGACTATAGTTACAGTAACGTATTTGATGATAGATAGCATATGTTTTTATGAGATGGTATTTATGCTATGTCAAATCAAAGTTGGTAAACAATTAAATAATATTCATCGCCTTTCCAATTCTGCGGATACCGTAAGAGATGAATGAGACACTTAACACTGCAAGAGAAACGGAACTCGGAATACTATCTTATGCTAATTCATCTGATCAGCGTCTTGTAATGGCCAACTTTCTTTATTATTATGGAGTATATTGTTGTCCAATTATATAAACGTATCTAGGCTACAGAAGAAGACTATAACTATGATAAGAAAAACCATATTCCTTAGGTAGTTTTACGACTGCCACGGGAAGGTAAGGGTTAGTGATACATTCTGAACTCGTGATCACAAAGTCTTGCACACTAGAGCATATTAGTGTACCTGATCTGGGATTCGGATCTCACTGTTGACAGCCGAATGCTATGCCTTTGGATATTATAGGTATTTTGATTGTTCGTTTGGAAATATCCCGCAGTGGCAACAGATTTAAACTAAGTGTCATCGTTCACTATGTTATTGGAGTAATAACTGACTAAAGTTTACCAGGAGAATGAGGGTAACACTTCCAACACATAACTGTAATTGTCAATCTACCTAGCCATTTCAGCTTATATACGTCCCATTGTTGGGCTCGAGCCTCTTCCACAATAGGAGGGAAACTGAGCTCACTATACCACGCTGGTCAGATGTGTTGGTATAGTGTTTTATTTCGAGTTTACCCTCTTGATGTTATATGCGTATTATATCTCTCAGTAGTCTTCTACGACACCCACGGGCAAGATAGGGAGTGGTGATTTGTATTCTTACTCTGTCACCACACGGAAAAATCTACCTACTGTGTCGATTAAACCATTATCACTCCTTGGAGAGGCATGTGAACGTCGTTATGGTAACGAATAGATTTGTGAATGTAATCCCGAATTTTTTTTGTTCTTTTAGTATACTTTTTACGGGAATACGTCGGTCGTGAAATGACGTGGGTCTGGCTTTTATGGCTATTATCTCAGGCGTGGATTACTTTCCACAATTGGCAACCGCAGTGTGAGCGTTTGGCAGCTACGGATAAACTCTTCGCTAAACCTTGGTATAATGGTATTCTGATAGACCAGTGCTTACTGCTTAACAGAACTAAGGATGAAGAAAACAATCTTTATTATCTGGTAAATATGTATTTTTCTATGTCATAACCGTGTTGGTTAAACCACCACTTACGTTTTCGCGGGCATAATAAAGGACTGTATAGAAATAACGTCACTTCAAGAGAATGAAAACTGGAGGCCAAACTCTATATTCAATATCAATTCTATGTTCCGAGCCTTTGTTGGCTTCTTTGTTGGCTGGCTATGGTGTGGGCATACATCATTCCGTCCAGGGCAACGAAAGGACGCCGTGTGTCCTCATAACCCATCGTATTGCCTCCTCATCGCCAGTGGGTTGACCACTAATAATGAGACTTGATGTCCATGGTCAACCAATGTTCTGAGTCTGCTTGTAATTTGCATTTGTTATTTATATTAGATATGATTAGGGCAATATTAATTCTGGAGAGGGTGGTAGCTGCCCGCATCGAGCGGCACCTCGTCGGCACGGGGCCCGATCTGTCGGACGCCCAGTTTGGGTTTAGGAGGGGTCGTTCGACGATCGCGGCTCTGTTGCGCCTGAGGGCCGTGGTGACTGAGGCCGTCACTGGTGGGGGAGTGCTGTTGGCGGTGTCCCTAGACATCGCCAACGCATTCAATAGTCTGCCATTCAGCTGCATCAGGGAGGCGCTCCGGTATCACGGAGTGCCAGCTTACCTGAGGCGGCTAGTGGCAGACTATTTGGTGGGGCGCAGCGTCCTCTGTACCAACCGAGCAGGGGACGTTGTGCGAACGCCCATGACGTGCGGTGTCCCACAGGGGTCGGTCCTCGGACCCACCCTGTGGAACATCGGCTACGACTGGGCGTTGCGGGGGAGCCTCCCGCCCGGGCTGGGCGTGATTTGTTACGCCGACGACACGCTCGTCACAGCCCGCGGTGGGACGCTAGAAGAGACCGCCTCTTCTGCCTTGAGCCTGGCGACCTATGGCACCGAAGAGGTCGTCAGGCGGATCGAGGCGCTAGGGTTGAGGGTCGCCCTGGACAAGACGGAGGCCCTCTTGTTCCATGGGCGGCTTATGAGCCCTCCCATCGGCGTCTCGATCACCGTCCGATCGGTTGACATCAGCATCCAGGCCCATATGAGGTACTTGGGCCTGGTGCTCCACGGGCAATGGTGGTTCCGGGAGCATTTCCGCAGGCTCGCTCCGCGGCTCGTCGGCGCGGCGTCCGCCCTATCGTGGCTTATGCCGAACGTGGGCGGACCGAGCGCTACGTGCCGACGGCTGTACACGGGGGTCATCCGGTCGATGGCCCTGTACGGCGCACCGGTGTGGGCGGGGTTCTTGACCGTCCGACTTAGGGCCCTTCTGTGACGACCACAGAGGGTCATGGCGGTCAGGGCCATCCGCGGATACCGCACGGTGGCGACGGAGGCAGCGTGCCTATTGGCCGGGACTCCCCCGTGGGACCTGGAGGCGGAGGTGCTCGCCGGATTGTATCGCCGGGTGACGGGGGTGCGAGCGGAGGGCGGTGAGATCTCGTTAAGGGAGCTCACCGCCTAGCGCGTCGACGCCCGCCGAGACGTCATTGCCCATTGGGCAGTCCGGCTGGAGAGGCCTCGGTTCGGGGTGCGAACCGTGGAGGCCTTCCGGCCGGTGCTGATGCAGTGGTTAGAAAGGCGGCACGGGGTGCTCTCCTTCCGACTAGTGCAGGTGTTGACGGGGCACGGGAGCTTCGCCAAATACCTGCTACAAGGTCGTAAGGAGGGAGAGTACACCGTCCTGCCACCACTGCAATTGCGACGAGGACACGGCGCGCCACACGCTCGAGGCCTGCGCGGCTTGGGCAGTGCAGCGTCGTGAACTCGTCGCAATTATCGGTGCCGACCTGACGCTGCCGGCCATCGCTAGGGCGATGGTCGACAGCGTCGGGAATTGGGACGCGGTCGCAGCCTTCTGCGAGACAGTGATCTCGCAGAAGGAGGCGGCGGATCGTCTGCGCGTGGAGCGCAGCCTCGATGAGGAGATCCGCCGCCGGCGACTGGGGCGGCGTAGGCGCAACTACCTGCGCCTCATGCCGCCCTAGCCGAGGCCGCGGGTGACGTGACCGGGGATTAGTCCGTCACCCGCCGAGAGGCCGACCGCGTGAGGAAAGACCGACGTCCTCCCCGAGGGGGGGACGTCGGTCGATGGGAGGGTACCCCACGTAGGGGGTATTCCGTCGGGCCGACCACTGACGACAAGTAAACCTGCTCCGGTGGTCGGCCCAATGACGAAAGCGAGGTGGTTTTCGGGTGGGTTGCGGGAGTTGCGTGCTTAAGCCCCTCTGTCGCCCCGGACGGAGTGGTGCGGAGGCGCGCCGACCGCAGCCCACCCACAAAAAAGAAAAAAGGGCAATATTAATTAATTAATTATATTAGATTAGGGGTATTATTATTCTTAATAAGGTCTTATAGATAAACCACAGATAGAAGTGCTTAAAAAATAATGCGATAAACGAAATTTACGATCTACCAAAAACATTTTTAACTATTGTGGCGATGAATAAGGATGGAGTGTTATGCATTTCACTTAACCGCTGTATAATGCATGTATATTATCGTTTTTTACCCATCACAGAGAGAAATCCCAAACAAAAACGTAAACTATTTATTTTCTCTACTTTTTAAAAAATAATTAGAACTTTATATTTAGGATCATAGTTCTCCAGATGACGATGAAATCTCCATTACGAGTGCCGATAAAATATCTAAAGATATCAAACCAGCCGATAGCATAACAAGGTAAAGTATTTTATAATTATTTTTAGTAAATTAAATACACAAAATATTTGTAATTAAAATTTACAAGATTTAATGTTATTATATTTTCCGTGTGGTGACGGAGTAAGAATACAAATTACCACCACCTCTCTTGCCCGTGGGTGTCGTTAAAGACGACTAAGGGATATCTTGTGCATATAACTACAATGCAAGAAAGGGAAAACTCGAAATAAATCAAAGTCCCAATATGGAGGAGGCCCAGTAGTGAACGTGAGTTATGAACTGTAAAGAAGGTTGTTTTTTGATCTTGCTTAAAATTTCTTACGGTAATTATTACCCTAGATAGCCTATAGATGCCTATTTGTTTGTTTAAAATTATTACAAATCAATTAAATCACTGTAATATCATTGGATTAAGTTCCACACAACTTGTGTGGAACTTACACACACGACAATTAAATGTTTGATCAACATATTAAAATTACCTACTGTCGTGTGCTGACAGAGTAAGAATGCAATACCGTCAAGATAAGGCCTCCCCTATGGGTGAATCCCCATTGTTATCGTAATGATATGCCGATAATGTTTGTGCAAGACAAAGGAAACTCGAAACATAACCCTATACCAACTCGTTTGACCAGCGTGGTATAATAGGTCAATTTTCTCTTATTGCGGAGGAGGCTTTAGGCCAGCAGTGGGGTGTATTTGAGTTGAGCTGATATGATGATGAGACGTCAAGAATAAAATATGTTACCCCTTACTTGCCCGTCATCTTCATGATCATTCAGCTTTTTGCCGTCCACAGCTGGGTGTAAACTTGCCATGTTTCATCACAAAGTGTCGTCCGTGCCGTCCGCAACCAACGTAAAATATCACTTAAGGTATCACATCATTTTAGACGAATGAATTACTAATTTTGAATAAAGGAAAAACCAATTAAAAGCAATCAATAGGGAACTCATTAATTTTCTTTTCAGTTTATAATTTGCAATTGGGCCCCGCCTGTTTAATGCGCGTATTTAGCTCTTAACATGGGCTGTTAAACCAAATTTATCGTTTAATGTTTTAATAATAATTTTAATACTGTTTTCTATTCTCCATCTTGTTTTAGTATTTTTAGTGCATTACTTTTAAATAGATTTTCTTTATTCTTTTTAATTATTTATTTTACATATTTACTATTATAACGTCAGTAGACCGCACTGGTCTTCAAGTCCTTATATACGTTGTTGATTAGTCATCATCATCATTTCAGCTCATATACGTCCCACTGTTGGGTTTCAGTTTCCTCTACTACCCCTCCTATTGGAGGGAAATTGACCTTACTATACCACCATGCTGCTCAGACACGTTGGTATAAGGTTTTATTTCGAATTTTCCTTCTCTTGCATAGTTGTTTTATGCGTATGATATCCCTTAATCGTCTTTTATGTTTCTTTGATTAGTACGAACCAAATACAATTTTAAAACATGTAATTTATACTGTATTAAATAAATCTAGTTAATTTTTATCCCAGAATTTATATATGTGCAACAATGTGGCACGAAACTAAAGAGGAGATGATGGAGTTCCTGAAATCTGTATTGCGGTTGGACGAAGATCAAAGTGCGCGACGTGTTGCACAAAAATATTTGGGAGTGGTTGATCCTGATTATTATGAATTAGAAGGTGAGATCACAAAACAATATCAGACGTAGTAGTGATGACGTCGAAGTTAAAATTCGAGTGAAATAAATAACCCAATTTTGTGAAATATGATTTGGTTTCACACCCAGGTGAGAGTAGGGTAGCACGGGTTAATCCCTAGCTTGGCGTATGACCTACATATACAGTTATTTTGATCGTAACACAGGTGTTGTGGTCTTCAGTAATCCGTGCGAGGGTAGTCTTTTCTGGTAAAATTACTACATGCCCTGCTGGCAAGTCTTACGTGTAACAAAACAATCTTACCTATCAAACAATAGTCTTATGCATTAGAAATAGTTTTGACTGTGATAACGTTCATGGCCCTGCTACTTATTTATCTATACCAATAAATAAAATTGGAGTGTCTGTTTGTAATGTCAAAATAATCGGCTTTTTTCATGCTCACACGGTTATTTGCACGACACCTACGCCTAAAATAGCAATTAAAAAATTTTTGTCTGTCTGTCTGTCTGTCTGTTTGTTCCGGGTAATCTTCAAAATGGCTGGACCGATTTAAAAAATTCTTTCACCAATGGAAATCTATAATATCAGGGCGTAAACTAGGCTATATTTTATCCCGGTATTCCCACGGGAACGGGAACTACGCGGGTAAAACGACTATAACCTATAACCGAAGCGAAGCGAGGGCGCGTTGCTAGTATACACATATTTTTAGACAAGCTATGCTCTAGTTGTACCCCGTCTAAACCGTTCGGGGTGATAAAAGGGCGCTGTGGAGTACAATATATATTTATATATCTAAATGTAAATTTAATACTAAAATCTCTTATTTATTAGCATTAAATTGCGAATTTCTATCTGAAGTTTTATTCAAATATATGCGTAAATTATGCGGCGTACTTTAGATTGTCTAACGTAAATCAAGGGCTCCTTCCTTTCAAATTCTTTTTACTATTCATCCTATTTACTGAATGTTGATTATTGAATGTTATAGTAAGATTTGAGGATCGGCTATAATTTACTGTAATATTTTCAGCTCATATTTTTATGGATGACGCTTTTGAAGTATCAGATCATAGCGCCGAAGATTCACAAGTGAATCGATTTGTTAAAGTATTAGTGGATACGATTAACGACGCTGCCTCTGAGGTGCACCTGACGAATCTTAGACTACGACCTCCTAAAAAATATCCCACTCCGTATGGAGGTCGATTGGAGTGGGTTTTACCTGGAAAGAATAAATTGATATGCCATCTTAAAGACAAATCCAAAATCAGGCACAGGAAACGATGGTCACAGGTAAATACAAATTTATATTATGTAGACCATAATTAGGAGACTAACAAGGAGAATTTATAAGGCGAATGTGAACGGAAGTGTTGGAAGGGGAAGACTGAGGCGGACGTTCCACAATCAAATCGGGGACGTTCTTAAGAAAGGCCAGGTTAGGAGTACCCTGAACCGAAGAACATGTATGAGGAGATTAATGAATGTGGACGAGGCGAAAGTGGTATGTCAAGATCGTAGCAAGTGGAAGGAAGTGGTCTCTGCCTACCCCTATGGGAAAGAGGCGTGATTATATGTAAGACCATAAATAATATTATTGGCATTTTGAAACTTAGATTATTTACACTTCTTGACCTTTACTATTTCTAATCATACTGGGGTTTCGAAATAACTCCCATTATATATTTTCTCCCAAATAATCATATGATCTATGCAACCTGTGCAAACCACACTCTGTGTACTATACCGACTCTTTCACGGGGAGTGCTCCGAGGAACTGTTTGACTTGTTACCACCGTCACCATTCTACCAACGTATCACTCGACATCGTAGCAGCGTTCATCCATTTCACCTGGAAACGTTATGGTCTTCAACTGTACGTTTCCAGCGATCATTTCTCCCGCGTACGCAAGCTCTGGAATGATAGTTCATTGCCTTAGGGATGTGACTTGGAGGGAAAATAATCGATTTTTTAAATAATCGATTATTTGTTCTTTAAAATAAATCGCTTATAAAATAATCGATTAATTAAAAATAAATAATCGCTTATAAAATAATCGATTTTGTCTCCTAACTGGATTATGATGACCTTTTTTTTTTAGGAAATGTGAGTTTTATTTTCTAATATAGTATGAAACACTGCACGCAGTATCGTGATGACCTTTTTTTTAGGAAATCTGGCAGTGAAATAATCGATTAATTTCGATCGAATTTCGAATAATAAAAATCGATTAATAATCGATTTTTTATTATTTTGATAATCGATTGTAGAAATCTATTATTATAAAATCGACTATTTTTTCACATCCCTACATTGCCTGCTGCTGTGTTTCCCGAGCGCTATGACATGTCCTTCTTTAAACGAGGTTTAAAAAGAATATTTTCTTCACGTTAGACAACGCCCTGGCTGTGCCCTGGTATTGCAAAGGTCCATGTGCGCCAGTATCACTTATCATCACGTGTGCAGCTTGCTTGTTTGCCACCATTGGCAATAAAAAAATCCCTCCACATCGCCATTGGGTTGACTACTGGTGCCATTCTTTGATATCCGTGGCCGACCCAGCGGATTACCCTTTCGGGTACCATCACCTATGCAGGGTTAATAATATCAAAAGATTAAACCAGATATAATTTCAGGATTCCTTCCAAATAATATCTTCATACCAAATTTCTTAATTCGAAATACTATATTCATATGATAGCCTGAATCGAAAGCATAACGTGCTTTCTGAGACACGGATTTGGTACACCTGCGATTTTTTTTTAATGATACTGTCATTGAAGTTTTCTTACGATGTTTCGTTTTATATCTAACGTTGAAAAGCAATTTACTCTGTTTGTAAAGTTAGGATTGTTACATATTAGAACAAAACGCTTTAACAACAAAATATTTGTTTCAGGTAATGTATATGTATTACTTTTTGGGCCATCGTCTTATGGATTTACCAATTTCTGTAGATCGTAAAGAAATAATGGCTGAAAACACATACTTGCTTGCTTTGGATGGTGATATCGATTTTAAACCAACAGCTGTTACATTACTGATTGATCTTATGAAAAAGAACAAGAACTTAGGTGCAGCATGCGGACGTATCCATCCTGTGGGCGCTGGTGAGAACTACTTTTAGTTTATAGATTCTATGGCTTTGAAGAAGATGGCTATTCTAAAATTATAAACTTTTGAAACTTTAATGTTTAAACTAATTAACCTTTGAAACAATTGACCTGTTTTCAAAACTCTTTTAATAACGTTAGTATCTAGTATTACTTGTGTAATAACGGCTAAGATGGATTCTTAAGCCGTCATCACAAGTATCGTAAAAATATAAATGTATCGCGAGTATAAGTACAGAAAGTATTATCGCCCCTTACTTTTTGCCATGATCATCATCATTATCAGCCTCTTATTATTCACTATTAACCATAGGTTTCTTCATAAGAGGATTAATACCATTACCACCACGCTTAGCAGGCGGATTGGCGATCGCATTTTGGGTTTCCCAGGAGAGCATTGATTCGCATTCACCTGGTGATTCCTTAGCCGTATAACAGCTCCCACACCCAAGTAATACGTTATAATACGGTACGGTTGGTAATACGTTATATTCTAACACATCATCAAACGGGTAAACGTGACCATTTAAGAGCTTAAATAGTAAACTATATCTCGTTCTTTCTGGTTCATGCCTAAAAATGACTTCAATAATTTAGTAGCTTGAGTTTATTATCTCACTTTTTTAAAGACAAAGGAACAAATCTTTGACTCACAGGGGACTTTACTATTATACAAATAATCTTTAAACTTAACGTGGTCTTAAATAATAAACTATACCTGGTTTTTTCTGGTTCATGCCTAAATATGACTTCAATAATTTGGTGGCTTGAATTTATTTTGTAATTTTTTTAAAGACGAATGAATAAATTTTTGAGTCCCAGGGGACTTTACAAATACGCAAATAACCTTCAAACTTAAAACAGTCATGGAAATGATGATATTTAACATGGCAGATTATAACATTATCCATGTTATATTACCACCCATACCATATATGTGTGATGCATTGGACTAAGTTTGATACCATGCAAACATTTTATTATTAGTTACATGAATATTAGACACGTTTGAGGACACCTTAAATATTATAAATAATTTTTATTTTAGGCTTTATGGCTTGGTATCAGACGTTCGAGTATGCGATCGGACATTGGATGCAAAAGGCAACAGAACACATGATTGGCTGCGTACTCTGTAGTCCTGGATGCTTTTCATTATTCAGAGCTAAAGGTTTAATGGACGACAACGTTATGAAGAAATATACGCTGACATCGCATGAGGCTAGACATTACGTCCAATACGATCAAGGTGAAGTTTTGTCTTGAATCACTTTGCCTCAGTTTATCAAATTTAATGAAGGTCTTTAAGGCAGTTTTTAGTTTCAGCCTTGTTCATTAGAAAGCGTTATATTGGTATCAATTAAATAGGTACTTTGGTTTATTAAATAATGACAGTTTTTAAAAATATGAATTTTATAGCATTTCGGGTGCAGTAATAGTAGAAATTACAGTAGTCATTGTTCTATTATAAATTTATTGTTATTATAAGTATATAGTAATATTGTAAATATAGTAATCTATGATAAAAAAATGATTATGTTAATCTATAATCCAATTGATTTCATTGCTTGTTTACAAGATGCGGGTTCTTGTTTTCTTGCTTTATCACCATCTCAGCCCATATCAATTTCACTGTTGGCCTTGGCCGTCTCTACAAGATAAGGGTAAATAACCTACCTCAATAACCTACTACTACGACCCTGGTCAGACGTGTTGGGATAAGCTTTTAAGTCGGCGCACTCCTCGCACCACTCCGTCCGGGGCGACAGAGGGGCGTATGCACGCACACCCACGACCCACCCGAACACCACGTCGCCTTCGTCGTTGGACCGACCACCGGAACAGGGTTACATATCGTCAGTGGTCGGCCCGATGGAATACCCCCTGAGGAGTACCCTCCCATCGACCGACGTCCCCCCTCGGGGAAAACGTCGGTCTTTCCTCGCGCGGTCGGCCTCGATAGACTAATTCCTCGGTCACGTCACCCGCGGCCTCGGCTAGGGCGGTATAAGGCGCAGGTAGTCGCGCCTTCGCCGCCCCAGAAAGAAATAAGGCTGGTTGAATCCCTAGAAATCTTTAAAAAAATGGTGAAGAGACACTGGGACTTTAATATTTACACTACTAGTCACTGACTACTTAAGATTCTATATATTATTGTCTCTATTATTAAGTAAGTCTATATCATCATCATCATCGCAAGCCACATACGTCCCACTGTTGGGCTCGGGCCTCCTCCACAATGGGAGGGATTTTGACCTAATATACCATGCGACTTATGATTTTATCTTTTTTGTTTTGATTTTTTAAGCGGCTTTTCTGTGGAGTAAAAATATAATGTACCACACGGGAAATGTATATTTTTTAGAAATAGATTAATTTGCTACTATTATCTTATGCAGATCGTCAGTGAAGTTCTAACAGTGCGACTTACGCACTGTTAGAAATTTTTAGACGGTTTAAATATGTTGATGAATTTGATGCCATTCGACGAAGAAAGATTGCATGCTTTTTTCGACTAATCAGAAACGAGATAACTAGCCAATAGCGCTGTATTATTTCGATAAAACTGGCGGTGTCAGTTTTAGCATGCATCTTTCTTCGTCGAATGGCATCAAAATGTTTAAAGACTTACGCACTGTTAGAACTTCACTGACGATATCGGTTAATTTTAATTATGTTCTTTTTTAGGCGAAGACCGTTGGTTATGCACGTTACTACTTCAACGTGGTTACCGAGTTGAATATTCTGCTGCTTCCGATTCGTTCACTCACTGTCCAGAAAGATTCGATGAGTTCTTTAACCAACGAAGAAGATGGGTCCCATCTACTATGGCTAACATATTTGATTTATTAGCTGATTCTAAAAGAACTGTGAAAATGAATGATAATATATCTACGCTTTACATTGTATATCAGGTAATCTTCTTTTGATTTTTTTTTTTGTTTTGAGTTCGACTTTTGATTTTATCTTTTTTGTTTTGATTTTTTAAAAGGCTTTTCGTATGGAGTAAAAATATAATTTACCACCGTCTATCTTGTTGTGGGTGTCGTAAAAGATGACTAACATATATGCAAGAGCCTTCTTTTGCTTAAACACCGAACCGGCACAAAACTTTAACCTAACCAACTCGTTTGACCAGCGTGACATCGATTTCCTTTCTATTATGGAGGAGACTGTGAAGGAGGCTCGAGCTCAGTATCCGGTGGGTTGTATATAAACTGAAATGATAAAGATGAAAGAGAATATATATTATACTAGCTAACCCAACAGACGTTGTTCTGATCAAATAAGCGTCACCTACTGGATCCAATTATGAATCTAAACCATTCTCGAATCCCCTTGAATATGCACAAAAAATTTCATCAACATCGGTCCAGCCGTTTAGGAGGAGTTCAGTGACATACACACGTACACAAGAAATTAATATATAACAGATATTTAAATTTTTTTCGTGTGGTGGCGGACTTTTTTTTTTTTTTTTTTTTTTTTTATGGGTGGGCTATGGTAAGCGCACGCGCGGTCCAATCCATCCGGGGCGATGAAAGGACGGCGCGCGGGCCCATAACCCACCCGTACCCACCTCGTTGTTGGGCCGACCACCGGAGCAGATGTGACTTGTCGTCAGTGGTCGGCCCGACGGAATACCCTTTCGGGTATCCTCACCTCTCGACGTACTGGGACGTCGGTCGCCGTCGCGCGGTCAGCCTCTCCGCGGGTGACGGACAATTCCCCGGTCCGATCACCCGCGGCCTCGGCTAGGGCGGCATTAGGCGCAGATACTCGCGCCTGCGCCGCCCGAGTCGCCGGCGGCGGAACGTGTCGCCGAATAGGAGCTCTACTCGCACACGATCCGCCGCCTCCTTCCGTGAGATTACGGCCTCACAGAAGGCGGCGACCGCGTCCCAGTTCCTGACGCTGACGAGCATCTCCCTGGCGATGGTCGGCAGCGCCAGGTCGGCACCGATAATTGCGACGAGTTCACGGCGATCCCCCTCCCATGCAGCACACTCCTCGAGCGTGTGCTGCGCCGTGTCCTCGTCGCAACTGCAGTGGTGGCAGGACGGTGTGCTCTCCCTCCTGACAATCTTGTGCAGGTACTTCCCGAAGCAACCGTGCCCCGTCAGCACCTGCACCAGTCGGAAGGAAAGCACCCCGTGCGTCCGCTCCAACCACTCCATCAGCACCGGCCGGAGGGCCTCGACAGTCCTGACACCGTACCGAGGACTCTCCAGCCGGACTGCCCAACGGGCAATTACTTCTCGGCGGGCGTCGACCCGCCAGGCGGTGATCTCATTGATGGAGACCATGCTGCCGCGGGCGCGCGTCTCCGACACCCGCCGATAAATGTCGGCGAGCATCTCCGCCTCCAGGTCCCACGGGGGGGTTCCGGCCAGGAGGCACGCTGCCTCCGTCGCCACCGTGCGGTAACCCCGTATGGCCCTGATCGCCATGACCCTCTGTGGTCGCCACAGGAGGGCCCTAAGACGGACGGTCAGGGACCCCGCCCACACCGGTGCGCCGTACAGGGCCATCGACCGGATCACCCCCACGTACAGCTGTCGGCACGTAGCACTGGGTCCACCCACATTCGGCATCAGCCGCGAAAGGGCGGACGCCGCGCCGACAAGCCGGGGAACAAGTCGATGGAGATGCTCCCGGAACCAAAAATGGTGTGGTGGCGGACTAAGAATACAATTCACCAATCCCTATCTTGCCCGTGGATTTCGTAACAGACAACTGAGGTATATAATACGCATATAATATTATGCAAGAGAAGCAAAACTTGAAACTCGAAACCAACCTGTCTGACCAGCATGATATCATCATTTCAGCCTATTGCCGTCCACTGCTGGACGTAGGCCTCCCTCATATTGCGCCACAATGTGCGGTCCTGTGCCGCCTGCATCCAATGACGCCCAGCAACTTTCACTAGGTCGTCGGTCCACCTAGTGGGGGGGCGTCCTACACTGCGTCGTCCGATGCGTGGTCGCCACTCGAGAACCTTTCTTCCCCAGCGGTTGTCGGTTCGTCGAGCGATGTGGCCTGCCCATTGCCACTTCAGCGTGCTAATTCTTCGTGCTATGTCGGTTACACCCGTTCTTCTGCGGATTTCTGTATTCCGGATTCTATCTCGCAGAGAAATCCCGAGCATAGCCCGTTCCATAGCACGCTGAGCGACTTTGAGCCTTGATATGAGGCCTACATTTAGGGACCACGTTTCCGTGCCGTAAGTCATCACTGGTAACACACACTGGTCGTAGACCTGTGTTTTCAGACACTGAGGTATGTTGGACGAGAAGATCCTCTTAAGTTTCCCGAACGCTGCCCAACCGAGTTGGATTCGTCGGCTGATCTCTTTCTCGAAATTGGATCTACCTAACTGGACTGTTTGTCCTAGGTAAACATAGTGATTGACAACTTCGAGAATCGCATTGCCAACTAGGACCGGTACAGGAATGACATGGGTATTTGACATGACTTTCGTCTTGTCCATGTTCATTCGTAGACCCATTAGTTGGGATACCCTGCTGAGATCATTGAGCATAGTGCCAAGGTCCTCCATGGATTCTGCCATAACGACGATATCGTCTGCGAATCGAAGGTGAGTGATGTATTCGCCGTTAATGTTGATGCCGAGTCCAGTCCAGTCTAAGAGCTTGAAGACATCTTCCAGTGCAGTGGTGAACAGTTTCGGAGAGATGACATCTCCCTGTCTCACGCCTTTCTGCAACTGGATCGGTTTCGTACTCTTATCCCGGATACGGACTGACATTGTGGCGTTCCTATACAAACACTTCAGCACTTCGATATAGCGATGGTCGATTTGGCACCGCTGAAGGGACTGCAGCACCGCCCAAGTTTCGACTGAATCAAAGGCTTTCTCATAGTCCACAAACGCTAAGCACAGGGGCCGATTATACTCCTCGGTCTTTTGTATAATCTGCCGAAGCGTGAGGATATGGTCTATGGTGCTATAGCCTTTTCGGAAGCCGGCTTGTTCGGGCGGCTGGAAGTCATCGAGCTTGCGCGTGAGTCGATTGGTAATGACCCTCGAAAACAACTTATAAACATGGCTCAGGAGTGAGATGGGTCTGTAGTTCTTTAAAAGAGCTTTGTCACCCTTCTTGAAGAACAGCACCACCACACTCCTGGTCCACGACTCTGGAACGTCGCCCCCGAGGATAACGGAATTAAATAGCTTCTGAAGGGCTATTAATACCGGCTTGCCGCCCGCCTTCAAAAGCTCTGCCGTAATTCCGTCATCTCCCGGTGCCTTACCGTTACGTAGTTGTTTGAGAGCCATTCTGATCTCGTACAAGCTGATGTCCGGGATTTCTTCGGTATAGTGCCGAGTTAGCTTGGATCTGGGATCTTGGACCAAGCCGACAACAGGATTTCGGGATGATTTGTATAACTGTCCATAGAACCTTTCGACCTCTCCCAAGATCTCACTTTGGGATGAAATGACAGTGCCGTCATCGGTCTTCAGCTTAGTCATTTGGCTTTTCCCAATAGACAGATCTTGTGCGAACACTTTCGAGCCACGATTCCGCTCTATCGCTTCTTTAATACGGAACGTATTAAATCGGCGAATATCGCGACGCACAGACCTGGAGATCTGTCTATTTAGCTGCCTATGTTTGGACCAATCGGCTGCAGACTGCACCGTCATCTCTTTTCTCCTCTCCATGAGCTCGAGAGTCTGGTCAGAAAGTTTTTTAGGTCTATTAACGCGGTGAGCCTTGAAAAATTTCGACCCAACCGCGTGGACAGTTTCCACGAACCTGTTGTTCATATCGTTCGGAGATTCGCACTCGTCCAGACATTGGAAGCGATTATGTAGTTCGAGTTGAAAGTTTTCGAGGTTCTGGTATTGGACAGATGTAGGTCGGAGTGTAGACTTCATCAAGCGTGACCGCTCGACTTTTGTATGGATATTCAATGTGCCTCGTACCATCCGGTGATCGCTCCCAGTTTTAATTCTGCTGATCACTGAGACATCATTGAATATCTGTCGTTTGTCTGACAAGATGAAGTCTATCTCGTTTTTTGTTGAACCATCGGGGCTAATCCAGGTCCATTTCCTTTGTGGCTGCTTCCTGAAGAAGGAATTCATCATAAAGAGGCTTTCCTTCTCCAGAAAATCAACCAGTTTCTGGCCCCTCTGGTTTCTCCGTCCATATCCATGTTTCCCCACTCTCAACTCATCATCACTCCCTTTGCCTAGTTTCGCGTTAAAGTCTCCCATAACCACCGTGAAGTGGGTTTTGGACGCGTGTATGGCTTTCGAGATGTCCTCGTAAAATGCCTCCACCTCGTCGTCGGAGTATGTCGAGGTCGGTGCGTATACCTGTATAACCTTCAGCGAATACCTCTTGGTAATTCTGAGTATAAGGTACGCTACCCTTGTCGACACACTCTCGATCCTCTCCACGTTGTCTATGAGAGACTTACGAACGATAAACCCTATACCACCTTGGGACGGGTGATCGCCCTCCCGGTAGAAGAGCAAGTTTCCAGACTGGAGGATTATCGTGCCCTCGCCCTCTCTTCGCACTTCTGATAATCCTACAATGTCCCAGCGGATTTTGCTCAATTCCTCTTCCAGCTCGATGACCCTCTCGTCAGTCCTGAGTGTCCGAATGTTGTGTGTTACCAGGGCCAAGGGTCGTTTTTGTTGGTAGCCGGATCGCTGCCGGAGATTCCTCGCACCCCCCGCTCCACCACTACTGGGCCCGCCACCAAAATGAGCCCGTAGGGTACCGGAGCCGCCGTGACTGGGGGCCATTTTTTTGTTGTACGCCATTTTTAAAAAGGGGATATTGCCGTAATCGCCACGCTTGGCAGGCGGGTTGGCGATCGCAGTATGGATGTTTTACGTTTCCCAGGAGAGAGCTGCTGCCCACTCTCCTGGTGAACCCTCAGCCGATTTTTACGACTCCCACGGGCAAGTAAGGGGTGGCGACACATGTATTCTCAAACCGTCGCCACACGGCATATATAGTAAGGTGTATAGTAGCATGATATAGTAAGGTGAATTTTGCCGCTTATTGTGGAGGAGGCTCGAGCCCAGTAGTGGGACGTATAAAAGCCGAGAGTATGATGATTTAAATTTTTATTGTCATTTCAGAGTATGTTAATGGTCGGCACAATACTTGGTCCTGGTACAATTTTCTTGATGATGATCGGTGCATTGAATGCAATCACACAAATGAGCAACTTTAACGCACTTATATTAAACCTCGTGCCTATTGTTATATTCATTATTGTTTGTATGACTTGCGAATCTAAAACACAGGTAATTTTAAACAATTTAATTACTATGTTTTTTTAATTATGTCACTCATTAGCTTCTGCTCGCGACTTCGTCCGCGTCGTATAAATACTTTGGGTTAACTTTAACCTAAGATTTTGTTTATGTAGAAGTTGAAAATATTTTTCAACAATACGATTCTGTCATTAATTATGTCGATTTTTGCGCAAATTTAGTCGTTTACCCAACGGAAGCTCTCAAAAGGAAAAAAAAACAAATTTGAAACATTTTTCATTGGTGCTCCGCTCCTGTTGATCTTAGCGTGATGATATACAGTCTATAGCCTTCCTCGATAACTGGGCTATCTCACACTGATAGAACTGTTCAAATTGGACTAGTAGTTCCTGAGATTAGCGCGTTCGAACAAACAAACTCTTCAGCTTTTATATATTAGTATAGATTTCAGTTATAATAATAATATTATGTGAATTGGTGAGTTATCGTCTGCCTCCTTTCAATACAATGCAAGGGATAGAAGGCAGACAACAGATTAAAATGCAATAGTTATAAGTAAAACAGTCCATAAAACCTCGCAACCCTATAGTCAGATTTTAGATATCATCGTTACACAATAGTTTTACACCTATCATTGGCAATCCAAGATCGTCATGTGAAAGAGTGGCGTGACATCGGTAAACGTCCCCGTCCCAATCACAGTTAGACTTTTTTTTTTTGTTTTTGTGCATAATTAATGATTAAACGCAATGCAATATTTAGTAAACTATAATCGATTTTATGACAATTTGTATCTCTATAATGGCAGAACATGTAGAATAGGATCTTACCTATACAGGTTTCCACAAATAAAAAAGATAATAGAATTCAAAAAAGCAATGTTATTTGAAATATGCTATAACAATGTATAATTTTATATAATGACTCTCGTTGGTAATTTCATAATATCCTATTTTAGCATAGATTATAGGATTTTAGAATATAATTTTTAACTTATGTGCGGTATAAAAATGTATAAATTAATATTATTTATGTAATTATTATGTTGACATTAACAGACATGACTTTCCGTGTGGCGACGGAGTAAGAATACAATTCACCACTCACTATCTTATCCGTGGATGTCGTAAAAGACGACTAAGGGATATAATATGCATATAACATCTATGCAAAAGAAGGAAAACCCGAAAAAACCCTATACCAACCTGTCTGACCAGCATGGTATAGGTAAGGTCAATTTTCCTCATCAAATCAAATCAAATCAAAATAATTTATTTGTCAGAATATTGTCATATTAGTTAGTGTTATCTTAGATAAAGTTTCAAATATTCTACCGTTTCCGGTGTACAAATACTACAAGTTGTTAAGTAGATAAATCGAAATAGTCAAACAAACAGAAATAATAATAATTTGAAATACAAAGTCATGGGTTGCGATAAAATAGAAATCAATTGATATGTCAAAGTAATAATATATAAAAACATTTTTAAATAACATTATTAATGTTTGTCGTCCATAAATTCGTTAATTGAGTAATAACACTTATTCATTAAGAAATCAAAAATTGCACATTTAAATTTGCTTAAACACAGGTCTTTAAAAGAGTCTGGCAGTTTATTATATACGTGTATTGCCATACAGTAGACATTCTCACTAAATAAATTTATTCTTTGTTTAGGGACATACAGCTTATTTTTATGGCGACTTTTTCTACATACGACGTCATTACGTAATTCGAAGTGATTGCGATGTTTATAGACAAAAAGGCACATTTCATGTATATATAAACTGGGTAAGGGCAAAACTTCGAGTTTTCTGAAAAGTGGCTTACAACTGACCAGGTAACCAGCACCACAGATCGTCCTAATGCATTTCTTTTGTACTCTAAATATTCTCATTAAGTCAACAGAGTTACCCCATATGATCAGGCCATACCGTAACAGTGAGGAAACATAACCGTGGTATGCAGTTAGCGACGATTCTATTGTGGGAACATGTCTTAATCGGCTTAAGACATATACATATCGATCTAACTTAACGCAGAGTTTCTCGATATGTTTTTTCCAATTACAATGTTTGTCAATTACTAAACCTAAGAAAATAGAAGTTTCCGCTAATTCTAATTTGTTTTCATTATATCTGATATTTAATTTAATGGGATGGCTGTTATATGTCTGGAATTGTACCATGCTAGTCTTATTGATATTTACATTGAGATTATTACATTTAAACCAGTCAATAACAGAGATCAAAGCATTATTAATGTCAATTTCAAAATTATTTATATCATGTCCCTCAATCAACAGAGTAGTATCGTCAGCATACAAAAAGCATTTATGTGCGGTCACATCAGGGAGATCATTAACATATAATAAAAAGAGAAGAGGACCTAGGATACTGCCCTGCGGTACTCCACGTTTATTGAATTTGAACGTAGAACGGTGCAATAGTTTATTATGTCCTACATATGTTGGGATTTATACACATTGCAACCGGTCATTTAGATAGCTCGTCAGCCATTCCAAAGCTTTACCCCTGATCCCGTACTTTTCTATTTTATATAATAGAAGTTTGTGTTGGACGAAATCGAAGGCTTTAGACATATCTAGAAAAATAGTTACTATTGGATTTTTTTTATTAAGACATTCAGTCTTTATGAGTGGTCTTTATGAGTGAGAAGCAGGCTAAAGTCGTTGACATATTCTTCCTAAAACCAAATTGTTCAGATTTAAGGATGTTATGCTTTGACAGAAAATTCATTATTTTCGAATACATTGCTTTCTCAAAGACTTTAGAGATAACGGGAATGAGTGTTATGGGAAGATAATTGTTCATATCATGAGTACTATCTTTCTTGTGTAAAGGTTTTACAATCGAATATTTAAGTCGAGTTGGATATATACCGTCAATAAAGGAGAGGTTAACAATATGGCTAATGGGACCTGCCAAAGCTTTTGAACAGATCTTTAACATTTTTGTATTGATGTCGTCTATGCCTGTAGAATTTGTGTTATTTAGGGAAATTATAATCTTATATATGTCAAAATCATCTACTGGAGTCAAAAATATTGAATTAGGATTACTAAAAATGTCATAAGGATAATTAAAGTCAGTATAGTTTGGGTCGTCTTTTTTAGTTATAAGGTCAATAAAAAAGTCATTAAATAATTTAGCGATTTGTTCAGGTTTAGTAATTTTTTTATATCCTACCTGTATTAGATCAATTCTTTTACTTTGATTTATTTCACCAACATTACTTATGATTATATTCCAAGCTGCTTTGCAACGATTTTTTGAGCATAGTATAAATTTACTATTATTATTTTTTTGAGCTGCATTTATACACTTTTTAAATATCTTACTATAGCTGTTATATACTTCTCTATTAAGATTCTTATGGGACTTTGTTGACTGATATGTTAGATTTAAATAGCGTTTCTTTATTGAGGATCTTTTCAGACCTCTCGTAATCCATTTGTTCTTAATCGGCTTATTTGTAATTTTAATACGGACTAAAGGGAAGCATAGATTATAAAATAATGTTAAAATGTCATGGAGAATATTAAATGCTTCATTTGTATTTTCCGATTCATAAACATCAATAAAGGACAAAGATGACAAACTGTTTACGAATTTTTGGATGTTGTCGTCAGCGAAGTCTCTCCTACTTTCAAACCAGAAAGCGCTTTTTAGCCAAAAGTGGGTTAGTTTGGACAGTCTCTAATTGGAAAGTCAAAGTTTGGCCCGTTTCATGGTCTGATAGTGCTAAATAGTGTATATTTGATTTGCAATCTCTTAAGTTACTAGCTATTAAATCAATGCAAGAGCATTTACGTGTAGGTTTGGATATATGGTTTGTCAGGTTGTAGTTACTCAATATGGAAATTAAATCTTTAGAGGATTTGTTGTTAGCAAGAATATCAATATTCCAGTCACCGCAAATTATTAGATTCTTGTTATCTCTGTTCAAGAGCTTTTTGAGAAGTAGATCTAATTTTTCCAAAAAGTTTGTTACATTTGCGTTAGGAATTCTATATATACAAACAATATATAGTCTTAAAGTAGTAATTTTTATCGCGCTGTATTCAAAAATATACGGTACTGGACAAATTATATGAAGGGACTCGACATCGAAGTCAAAATTTTATTCGTTAAGATACATGTACCTCCTCTTCTTTGATTTTGTCTAGAGAAGAAGGACACCAGTTTGTAATCATTAAGTATGATATTCGATTCGGTACCGCTTTTTACAAAGGTTTCAGTTAAGCAGATAAAATCTATTCGTGTGTTGTTACTTTTCAATTGTTCTAATGTAATTTCTAAAATATCCTTTTTATTCAAAAGACCAGCAATATTCTGGTGAAGCAATGTATATGAAATTTTGTCATTATTAGCAACGAAAAATGTTTGGCGTACATGGATTTGGACTCGTATTTTTATTGTGCTTTAGGATTGTCCTCCTATTATGGAGGAGGCTCGAGCCCAACAGTGGGACGTATATGAGCTGAAATGATGATGAATGATTAACATATAATGTTATAAATGGTTTATGTTGACTTACGCTATTGCATCGGGGAAACCTGTAATAATAGATTTAATTGGTAATTTTATAAATAAATAACACAGGTCAACAAAAAAAAAATATTTTTGGTTTCTGTTCTAATGATTGAATTCTGATTCCAAACGTCGAAAAACACTCGGATATCTATTTTTAACTCTTAAAGTTTGCTTTTGTCTGATATATGTTGATAAGTACAATTTGAAGATTTTAATTGATTTTTATGAGCAATAGGTGGTAGCACTTTGATTATCTTAATTGCAAATTGTGCATTCTTTCTGAAGGTCACTAGTGAGTGTTTACTTGTATATTACTAATACAAAAACGTCCAAAACAGAAGAAAATGTCAACAGGACTGGAAAAGTCAAAATATACAGAATATACTTAATAGGCCAGTAATAGGTGATTTCAAAATTCTACAAAAGCAAACTTTGATCGGAACAGATATTTTTTTATTTATTTGTAACATAAGAGAAACCAAAATTTTACATTCAGGAGCCAAACCCAGAAATCGTGTTGACCGGTGTAATAAATAAATTAATAATGTAATAATTCATTATTATGTTGCAGTTACTCCTCGCCAATATAATAACTTGCGCCTATGCTATGATCATGATGATAGTGATAATCGGTATTGTATTACAAATCGTTGAAGACGGCTGGATGGCACCTTCAAGCATGTTTACAGTAGCAACATTTGGTATTTTCTTTGTAAGCGCTGCGCTACATCCTCAAGAAATATCATGCTTGTTATATATAACTATTTATTACATAACTATTCCAAGTATGTATATGTTGTTGATTATATACTCTTTGTGTAATCTCAACAATGTTACATGGGGGACTAGGGAGGTGGCACAGAAAAAGACTCTAAAGGTATGTTTAAAGAATTTAAATAATTCATTTTGTAACCCATATACATCCATCTATATACATATGTATGATGTAATGTATTTTGATATTCAATCGAATAATAGATTTTTGAATTGAAACTTCTTTAGAATCGTTGTGATTTCAAACTCAATGAAACGAAAAAGCGAGTCCATAGACACACAAACACGTAAATGTATAGAATTCAGGCGGAGAGAGAATGAGATAAAGGATAGAGGATAAAGAATCAAGGATAATGGATGAAGGATAATGGATAAAGGAAATTCACTTCTGATTTGTACACACACTCTTGTATTTTTTTTTTTGGGATTAATCCCACCACATATTCCCACCACTGTAATTTCTGTAAGCCAGGATCCACAATGGTCTCCGTATAAGACACCGAGGTTTGACCCTCAGGAAGTCCCCGGAAACGTTTTAGCGCGCGTCTTGGGACCCGCATCAAATTTAATTAGAAAAGAAAAACAGGAGGAGTTGGAAAGATTTCACTTCTCTCCTACGGAAAACGGGCGACATGAAGCAAAGTTGGCTAATAAGTCAGTAAATAAGACTAATAATAATAATAGACATCCGAATAATAGATATATGAAAAGAAATGATATAATATTAGGATTTTGTTTTATTATTTCTACTGGCAGGCTATAGTATAAACACATACTGACCAATCCGTCCGGGGCGACGGTCCGGGCCCATAATCTACCGTATTCTCTTCTCCATTAGGCTCACCACTAGTACCGATTTCTTGACCTCAGTGGCGATTTTTTTTACCATAACGCAGATACACTGCCGGAATTGTGACAGTACAATATGTTGACATCTTTTAAATTCCTGTGCAAGTTGAAAAACCTCTCACCATGAAATCGCCAGCAGTAATCTCTGGGAAACTAATAACCACTTCAATCGATAAGTGTTGGCGATTAAAGAAATTATCTACTTTTGGAGAGGTCTACGTCTAATAGTGGCACTTCGATAGACGTTGATAATGACGGCTGCGAATGCTACCAACGACTACGAGCTTTTTTATGTCGACCTGGGTCAACTTCGTCTAGTGCCGTCTGGTCAACAATTCGAGAATTGACGTCAGGCAGTCGGCCGATAAAACAATGATTGTCAAAATTTTATGAAGAAAGAGTACATCTACCGGCGCGTGACAATGAATCCTATAAAGTGTTCGAAACGTCGGACAATCCAAAAACAAGTACAAATGCGATACAATTCGAAAAAATAGTTTTACAGTACATATTCCGCCAACCCCAATTAATTGGGGTTGGCGGAATGCAGGCAGGATATATATCAAAAGTTTTGTTCTAACTCTGTCGATTAAGTTTATGTTTTTAAAGTGACCTGTGATTTAAGAATTTATTTTTAGTGGCCTTTAAAAATAAATTCATTCGTAGGAAATGGAAATGGAACACAAAGAAGCCGAGGAAGCCAAGAAGAATATGAATAATCAGACCATCAAGAAGTGGTTTGGCAGTTCAAAGATGCCAACTGGTTCAACAGAATTTGGTATGGCTGGCTTATTCCGGTGCGTTTGTTGTGTAAATCCCGAGGATCATAAAGACGATCTGCATTTACTGCAGATAGCTACTGCGATGGAGAAAATTGAAAAGAGATTAGAAGCTCTGTAAGTTCTGTTTAACTTGTAATAGTGATTACGCTTATATAGAATCTATACGTAGTGTTTTTTTAAAGGTGACGTAGAAGCATTAAGAGAATAATCTTTGTATTGTGGGGGACTTTCAGCATCATTATAGCATAGGAGGGCAATTGACCTTACTATACCGTGCTAGCCAGACAGGTTGGTATAGGGTTTAATTTTGAATTTTCCTTCTCTTGCATAAAGGTTATATGCGTATGATATCCCTTAGTCGTCTTTTACGACATGCAGGGGCAAGCTAGAGAGTGGTGAATTGTATTCTTACTCCGTCACCACACATGGGACTTTACAAACGTATAATTTAACAGATATATGCCACACCTAGACTCAGAACACCAATTTATGGATCGCACAAAATATTGTCCTGCACGGAGACCCAACCCGCGTCACTTAGCACGGAATGTCGGTAACTTTAACCACCACGCCATCTGTGTACCCACCACCCATTTAACTACTATTTTTAATCGACTTCATAAGAAGAGGATGTTTAATGTTCTACTCTATGTATTTTTTTTTCTGTATGGTCTTCGATATAACTGTCAATTGAAAACTGATTTAGAAAATTCTTTTTTCATTCCAAAGAGTATATTTTTGAGGTGGTCCCATTGTCAATAAGTCAGGATCTAATGATAAGCAGCTAGAACAAATCGATGGCAACCCTCAAATTTTATAGGCACTTGTTGCATTTTTCATATATTTACTAAAGCTATTCAAGTATTTGCAGCAGGCAGTGGTCATTTCATGTTGGTGAGTTGGTAATAAAAGGTATATCTCCTTAGGGGTTAGGAGTTGAGGAATAATTCTTTGAATATCATATGCACTTGTAGGCCTTGAGTTTTATTTATCTAAGTTATTCAAGTAAGATGCTAATGGAAGGTACAACTCCATAACGATTTGGAGTTTGGTAATATGTTAACTTGTCGATAAACAAAGTGAGGAGAAAGTATGGAAACCCCTACTGATCTTAGAGAGAGAGACGAATACTTTAAGATTTACAATTAGGAATCTCATGATGCCTTTAGATTTGATCTTGAACTCGCCTTGAACTTGAAAAGCTTTATTGATAGAGTTTCAAAATATATTTTAACCTTTGATGGGTTACAACGTTATGTTAAAAATGCGTCACTGTTATTAACAATTTATTTTTATAAATAAAATTATTAGATTTTTGATAGTCCGACATTTTGAACTCTCTCCAATGTTAATGGTTACGGGCGGATTAAGTTTTCTCATGTCCAACAAGTCGTCGCTATTATAGAGATTTATATCCACCCGGTACAGATTTAGTTATTAAATTTTGGACCATATTTTGATACAAATTTATTGCCCGTACAAAAAGATAATGATTATTGTTATTATTTTAAATTACATTTATTCACATATGTCCTCTAATTTTGTTTAGCGGTGCTCCTGAATTAATGGAGCCCTCTGGTCGTCGGCGAACCGCCTCAGTTCTTCCACATCATTCCGTGGACCCCTTAACTATGTTACCGGAATACACCGACAGCGAAATTTCTACTGATATACCTAGGGTGCGTATTATATTTTTAAGTTTTTGTGTATTGACGGAGTAAGAATACAATTCATCACCTCCGCTCTTGCCTGTGGTTGTCGCAAAAGACGACTAAGACATATATTATACAGATAACAAGTGAAGGAAAATTTGAAATAAAATTCTATCCCAATAAATCCAACAAGTCACTTCCCACAATAGAGCAGGCCTGTCCCCAACAGTGAGACCTATATAGGCACAGATGATGATGATATTTTTAAAGTTAATGTGAATGAATGGGTGAGGTATACCTAATTCTTGTTGTAATGAGTCAATAAACAATATACAGTCCGAAGTATTAATAATGTTATATAATCTTTTTTTAACAATATTTTATAACAACATATCAGTCTATAGACGTTCCACTGCTGGGCTCGCGACTTACCCACTATCTAAGGGGCATTAATCTACTATGCCACGCTGGTCGGAATTGTTGGCATAGGGTTTTATTTCAAAGTTTCCTTTTCTTATTTTTTATATCCATCCATCCATCAGCCTACAGACGTCCACTGCTGGACATAGGCCTGCCCATGAGAATGCAACTCGGAACGTTCCTGTGCCACTCGCATCCAACGGTTCCCTGCGACTTTGAAAATGATGTCAGTCCACCTAGTAAGGGATCGTCCTACACTGCGTCATCCGATTCATGGTCGCCACTCAACAACCTTTATTCCTTAGCGGTTGTTGGTTCAACGAGCGATGTGACCTGCCCATTGCCATTTCAACGTGCTAATTCTGCGGGCTATGTCGATTACACCCGTTCTTCAACGGATTGCCGTGTACCGGATTTTATTACGTAAAGAAATACCGAGCATAGCCCGAGCATATGGAGAACCATAGCATGTTGAGCGACTTTGAGCCTTTTTATGAGGGCGACATTTAGAGACAACGTTTCAGTGGCCTATGTCATTGCCGGTAACACATACTTATATTGTGATAATTAATTTTCTGATATACCTATGTATGTAAG
The DNA here is from genome assembly GCA_032191425.1 of Lymantria dispar. Taxonomy (NCBI): domain Eukaryota; kingdom Metazoa; phylum Arthropoda; class Insecta; order Lepidoptera; family Erebidae; genus Lymantria; species Lymantria dispar. The sequence goes on along the minus strand of CM063446.1, from coordinate 16,172,257 downwards.
TGCCAGTAAAAATGTATAGCGCAGTAAAATTGTATGTACCTAGAGGTTGTATATGCAAAAATTTTTTTCCAACAATGATCCCCTTCGGTGTAGTGACGGAATAAGTACACAATTAACGTCATCTTTACTTTGGCCGTGATTGACGTAAAAGACTAATCTCATAACTAAACTATGCATATAATATCATCATCATCACAGCTCCTATACGTCCTACTGTTGAACTCGCGCCTCCTCCACTATAGGAGGAAAAAAAAAATTGCTGTATTTCGCTGGTCAGACTATGTTGATATAGGGTTTCATTTCAAGTTTTCCTTCTCTTGCATAAATATTATATGCATATTAAACTGTATACTTACTCCGTCATCACACAGAAAATGCATATAACAAGGGAAGGCAAACTCGTATTAAAACTCTGTACCAACCCGTCTGTCTAATGTGGTATTGTAGGTCAACAATTCTCTTTTGTGGAGGAGGGCCGTGCCAAGCGGTGGAACGTATTTTAAGATCAAAGAAAAATACCAACAAGTTTCAAATTTAATCTATGTTGGACGCATCATTGTATACTTACAGCATATGTAAGTGTGAATAGTTCAGCGTTATCGCTGAGAGATTTTGGTCCTTCAGACAAGGCTTTAAACGCCTCGTGCGCTTTGGCAGTCACCTTCTATTTCACCCCTTTTTTTGGATGGGCTATGATCAGCTCACACGCTATCCAATTAGTCCGGAGTAACGAAAGAGCAGCGCGCGGCCCCATAACCCATCGTAATCCCTCGTGACGGTCTAATCCCCGGGCCAGCTACCCGCGGCCTCGGCTAGGGCGGTATCAGGTACAGGTAGTCGCGTCTGCGCCGCCCGAGTGATCGTGTCGCCGTTCCTCCCGCGCACGATCCGCCGCCTTCTTCCGTGAGATGATTGCTTCACAGTAGGCGGCGACCGCGTCACCTTCTATTTCACCCTGTACTGCCTCCTTTGGGCCCTTATGTATTCAACGAGAAGGGATTACTTTTTAAAAGACAACACCTTGCAGTAATAAAATACTCTTTGTATTGCAAAAATATAATTTAATGGACACATAATAATAATAATAGTTTATTGGTTAGATAAGTAATTACCAGACATATAACTTTTCTGGCCCCTAAACTAGCATTTTTATGCTGTATTTCAGAGACCAGTATCCTCACTTATACTACAATACAAAGTTAAATCTTACAATTTACAACTAATTAATTATAATAATATTATTAATAAATAAAGATAAATTGGATATACATTTAGTTAATAAAAATTAATACATATTACACTCAGATTCCAAATAACAATTTGTGGATCGTACAAAGTATCGTCCTGTATGGGAATTGAATCCATGACACTGGTAGGTCGGTATCTTAACTACTGCATTATCTGTGCAGTCAAATTTATCTTCCTAGTAGTAGGTAGGAATAGATCAAATATAATATTTACACAGTCTTAGGCGGTTTTGCGCACTCTGGAAACGATTAAGGCAATATGACAGACTGAGACTATTATAATTATTTTGATTAATTATGATATAATTTATATTATGATAGGAAGAACGAGATGACCTGACCAATCCGTATTGGATTGAAGATCCGGACCTCAGAAAAGGTGAAGTAGATTTCCTTACGACGGCTGAAACGGAATTCTGGAAGGATTTAATCGACGTCTATCTACGTCCTATTGACGAGAATAAAGAAGAGCAAGTAAGATTTATGTATATGTGATTTTCGTATGATGATGATTCTTAATGTAAGAATATACAATACCAATATGAATATACAATACAATACAAATATGCAATATACCGCTCTATTTCTTGCCCATGGTTGTCGTAAAATATCACCACCGGATAGATAGAGATAAGATATACTAGAGAAGGAAAACTCGCCATGAAACCATAACCGTCTGATCAACATGAGAAGTTAACTTGACTCTTATTACGGAGGAAACCTGAGTCGAAAAAAACAAAGTGCCGCACCATCTTACTCTAATTACAATATACTGGATAGATGGATCATTATTTCATTCTTTTCCGATGTATACAAGTCATGATCGAATATATACAGATTACTTATATGGAGGTTGGCGGGCACTAGGTGGTCTGTGTTCCTTTTTTAGGGTTCCATACCCAAAAGGTAAAAACGGGACCCTATTACTAAGACTTCGCTGTCTGTCCGTCCGTCTGTCTGTCACCAGGCTGTACCTCAAGAACAGCGATAGCTAGAAAGTTGAAATTGTTACAAATTATGTATTTCTGTTGCCGCTATAACAACAAATTTTATAAACAAAATAAAATAAATATTTAAGGGTGGCTCCCAAACAACAAACGCGATTTTTATAGATAATGGTACGGAACCCTACGTGCGCGACTCCCGACTCACTCTTAGCCGGTTTTTTTTAATCCAAGAAGTGTCTGAAAAAATCAAACACAATGGTAATTGGGAATGCTGTCCATGCTGTGTGTCGTCCAGGATGGATAGTACCTGAAAGGGTACCCGGCGGGTAGATGTCAAAGATTCGATACCGGCCCAATGGCGAAGGAATACTTGGGTTATCGGGCCGGGGAAAGAGTACTCCCGCCATGCACCCGCTCAGTTTTTTGATCGCAGTTTGCACTTACTTTTGTAAAATACTTTAAAAATATTCAATTTGTTATTCCTAGGAACGTATCAGAGTTGATTTGAAGAATTTACGTGACACTATGGTGTTTGCTTTCGTGATGTTGAATGCTCTTTTTGTTATGGTAATTTTCCTACTACAATTGAATCAAGATCAATTGCACTTCAAGTGGCCATTTGGACAGAAAGTCAGTATTAACTTTGACGATGATTCGAATTTGGTAAGTACTTTATTAATATAGTTTTACGTAACTACCGTATAATATTATTTTTATAAAATAATTTCTGAACAAATTGTAAATAATATATTTTTATAATTTTTTTAATTTTTTTATAATTGTAAATAATATTCTTGTTACAAATTGTAAATAATGAGACAAAAAGTCAACGTTGTCAAGAAATTTGAATACACAATTGTTATCATCATAATCTCAGCCTATAAGTATATGGCTTACTGTTGGGCTGTACCTCCACCATAATGGGAGGGGAATTGACCTACTATTTCACACTGGTCAGACATGTTGCTATAGGGTTTTGTTTCGAGTTTTCCTTCTCTTGCATAGATGTTACATGCTTATTATTGCCCTTAGTCGTCCTTTACGGCATTCACTGGTAAGATAGGGTGTGGTGAATTGTATTCTTACTCCATCAGCATGCGGAACACACAACTTATGTAATTATAATTCGACATTTTCAACTCATTTCATTCCTTAACCCATTCGGTTAACTGTCAGAAATCTGCACGATACATGTAAAAACTATTCTAAGTTTCAACATACTGATAGATGTTACAAAGGACGTCTTTGTTATTCATTCAAGTAAATTGTAGTGTAACTTTAATTACATACATATTTTTATATCAATAGAGAAGACATATGAAGACTAATTAAGAATGAAAATATAAAAAAATAATAAAATACGCGTGAAAGTGAAAGGTGATTTACAAATAAAAACTGGCATTATTTTTGCAATCGTATCACGGTTTGTAATATCGTGTTTTACATATCGTGTAGTTATGTACTATTAAAATAGACCATGTAATGCATTAATAATTCAAAGTTTGAGGCCTATCCAATTGCCGGTATAAGCGAAAGTGTATCACGGTTCCAACTATTGCGTGAATATCTTGAATCACAATGATTTACATATACAGTAATCAATAATCTCATTAGGGATTTTTTTAGCTTGATTTAGCCGCAAAAGCAGTGATTTTAGAATATTTGCATCTATATGCCTTTTTCTTACAGTGTTTTTAACCTAATTTTAAAATAAAACTATCTTTACAGGTTGCTTGTTATTGATTTTTAATTTGCCGACGTTTCGAAAACTTGTCAGCGTTCATGTTGGCGGGAGGACTGTGTTGTCTCACGTTTAAAAGTTATCATTATTACAGAGACTTTTATCTACCCGATATGGTACTTATTAGTAATGAATTTATAATTTTTTTTTGTACTGGCAATACTCTCATAACCATGGACGCTGGAAAGAGAAATCCATAAAAATGTTTTATTTTAAATCAATACAGATTTTCGTACTTGCGTAATTATCAGAATTAGCATTTAAGTTTTGAATTTTTTTTTAATAACATAATATCTGTAAACCTTGGTTATTCAATGTAGCATTATATGTAGAATTATATTCTTTACGAATATAGCTGACACACGCTAATGATATACCTATATTAACTTAACCCACTCAAATTTTTCTAACTTGGAGATTTGTGTGCAAAATGATTTATTAGGCGTATAGAAGAAGAGTTTATACATAACTTTATTTTGATTATAATCAATGATGTTATGATAATTATCATCATCACAGCTCATCATCTCACTGTTAGGCTCGTGCCTTCTTCACAATGGGAGCAAAATAGACCTACTATATAAGGTTTATATTATCATAACATATTATCAATTTAATATTTTATCTTAAATTTATTCAATACTCTACTGCTGGATCGAAATGCGAACACCACTGAGAAAACTTGGCAAGAAACTTAGCAAATTTGTCATTGTTTATTTTTTTATAAAACTTTAACTTATTTTTATATAAAACTAGCAACCCGCCCTCGCTTCGTTTCGGTTTCAGTCGCTTTACCCGCGGTATAGTTCCCGTTCCTGTGGGAATACCGGGATAAAATACAGCCTATGTTACTCCCTGATATTATAGCTTTCTATTGGTGAAAGAATTTTTGAAATCGGTTCGGTACTTTAAGCGTGAAAGCATTACAAACAAACAAACAAACATCCTTACTTTCGCATTTATAATATTAGTATGGATTATGTATATACAATACTAGCTGACCCAACAGACGCTGTTCTATTCCAACAAAATAAAAGAAATTGTTCTTGAAATCGATTGTAGCCTCACCAATCACAGACCAAGCAGAAAACAGTCCAATTATTATCAGAAAGTTAAACCATTTTCAAATCCACTGCAACACATACAAAAAATTTCATCAAAATAGGTCCAACCGCTTATGGCTGCACCAAATGCGACAAGTCTTATCCGATCACGAGTTGTATGGAGATTGATATAATCCAAGTTATACGAGAAAACTTAGCAATAATTATTTTTATTAAAGAATAACACTCGCGCTACATTTAATACATTATCAACAGCAGTCACTTAATCACTTAATTTGTATTATTCATATTATTGCTTATATAATAACTGTATGCATGTAGCATTTGATAAATATATAGTATAAAGCGTCTATTTTGTCGTGTGGTGTCGGGCTAAGCAATGCAAATCACTATCACTTGACAAATTGCCCGTGGGTGCCGTAAAAGACGTCTAAGGGATATAAATATGTATATAATATGCAAGAGAAAAAAACTCCAAATAAAACCCTGTACCAAATCGTCTGACCAGCGTAGAGTAAGTTAATTTCCCTTCTATTATAGGGGAGGCTTGAGTTCAATAGTGGTACGTATGTGAGCTGTGATGATAATGAAGAAAGCGTCTATTAAATAAACTTGATTGTGTATGAACGTTTGTTAAGTGACAATAATAGTGAAGAGTTTTTAGTAAGTTAATAGTAAAATGACGATGTCAGACCAGAATTAACATGGCAACGGTTTTTTTTAGATTACAATAACTCAAGACTACTTAACCTTGGAGCCGATCGGGTCAGTTTTCTTGATATTCTTCGGTTCCGTGATGATAATTCAGTTCACAGCTATGTTATTCCATCGCCTTGGGACCCTTTCTCATATTCTATCTACTGCTTCGCTCAACTGGTACTTTACTAAAAAAGTGAGTATTGCACATATATAAATGTTTTTGAGAATTGCTATCAGATCTAGGTTATTTTACCATCAAATGAGAATATACTTTTTCATATTGTTTAATGAAGTGGATGCATGTAAAAATATAGTGGGCCTGACTATCTTTCATTCATGTCATAGCGGTTAAAATACCGATCTATCCTTTCAGTATCTTGGGTTCGATTCTCACGCAGGACGATGCTTTGTAACCCACAAATAGTTCTTTTGAATGTGGGTTTAATCTGTCCTTTAATTGTATGCTTCTAAAATCATTCGTACTACAAGGTTTATATCTTTAGTATTGGTTGTTGTCTTCTTATAAAAATTAGACTCGACTGTTTCTTAAATTTTTTTTTATTCCTCTTGGTTGCAAACGAGCAAACAGCATACCCGATGACAAGTGATACTGACTCAAAGACCTCTACTAGACCGCTTTCCTACCGTGAAGAAAGTGATGGGGCAAAACCTCTTCAGATTTCACATAAATGCGAATTCAAAACTCATTTATGATAGTCTCCTTTTCCGCTTCCTACCTTCATATTTTAGTATCTATTTTGAATAACGTTTTTTTTTTACGTCTTTGCTACAGCCCGGTGATATGTCAGAAGAAGCGCTTCTAGAAAAGCATGCAATAGAAATTGCCAAGGAACTGCAACGGTTAAACACGGACGATTTGGATCAGGCTGTGCCAAAAGATGATCACGTCTCACGCAGAAAGACTATACATCAATTAGAAATGGCTAAAGAGGCAAAGCATAATGTGGCAAATCTTGACGCCAACTTCAAGAGGAGGCTTACTATATTGCAGAAGAATAGCAACTCTGGTAAGTGAGTTGTAAATTATCTCAGAATGTTAAATGAATATAGTATAATGAAGAGGTGTACTATCTACGAACGATCTAACGAATACGAGTTGCTTGTCACACAATTGTCCATCCTGGTCTACTCCGTAGAACGATTGAAATGGATTACTAATAGGTATAAGTTAGTAGGTATAACTCCCTCGTCTGCCAATAATTTTACGCTTGCAAACAGGTTTTGTAAATAACTTAGTATATTAAATGCTAAATCTCCATAATTTGAATGAGGAAATTTTAATCTATATAAACATATATAATCAACATTGAAATACCTCCATTTGATATTACTTTGTAAGTATTTTATATATGTGGTTGTTGGGCGATGGTATATAAAAATATTATTTATATAATGCGATTTTTGAAACTTTGTTTCTTGATTAATTTAACATACTACAGTTTGTTAAATTTCCTCTAGCTCAAAACTACGAAATGGCACTGCAAAATAACGTCACCTACCACAGAAACGTGACCCACTTAAGCTCGATCACTTAGTGCTTTAATTATAACGTAGTTATCAAACTGTATTGTGTTTAATTCAATGTGTGTTTTATCTTATTGCGCTTTTAAATTTTTGTTTCGAATTATTGTTTAGATTTAAATAAGTTATGTAGAAGAAAGGGAATCTCGAAAAGAACTTCTACGAATCATTAGACCTATCCTATGGCTTCCCTCTATTATTTCTTATGGCATTAGCGTTGGCTTTTTAGTTGTTATTAGTCATTATTCGTCATTGTTTTATGGGACAATGTCCCCTGGCCTACGTAACACAGGATTAAACCACTTATTCTACAAAATTTCTACATAATCTGTATTATTGAACAGAGGTGGCAGCACGTCTTTCGTCGCTGGGAGTAGATACAGCCACTCGGCGAGCAACTCTACGCGCTATACAGACCAGACGTGATTCTATCGTAGCAGAGCGCCGTCGATCTCAAATGCAGGCGCGAAATTCAACGAAAGATTTTCTTTTCAATTCACCTGATCATATATCGGTAACAAAACTTGTTTTTATTATATTTTAATTGTTTATATTTTAAAGAACAGTATCCATAATGATGAAAAAATCTTTGACTTGTGGACGATTTGACAATCATACAATTATTACTCCGTGTGGTGACGGAGTAATAAAATTCAGCACCCTTATCTTCCCCGTAAGTATCGTAAAAGGCAACTAAGGGATTTAATATACATATAATACCTATGCAATAGCGTATTTTACTGCTAGTTGAAAGACTTATTTAAAGCCGATAAGTATTAGCTAAAACGTTCTTTATTTCTGCACAGTTAAATGATTTGGATGGACGCCCATCTGCTTCGGGAGCTTTCATGAACCGCGGCTACGAACCTGCATTCGATAGTGAAGATGAATCACCACTACCACGACGAAGTACTGTACGCTTCAGGGACCACTATTCTTCGGCAACGTAATTTCGTATATAATCTTATAAAGTGAAAAGAGCTGAGCCACGTTTGACTGAATTTTTTTAGGAACAACACTACACTCAATGTTTAATATAGTCTGCAAAGTTTTATTAAAAGAATTTACTTATTAAAGAGATGTTAATTATAATAAATTCCATGTATGTTAGTAGATGTTAGTAGGTGCTTTATAGTAAGAGTTTCTATTACTATCATCATATCTGTTCTTACTACTGGGTTCGAGTCTCCTCCACGGTGGAAAGGTTGGCCACGGAATTCAAGAATTCGGTATCAGTAGTTGGCCCAATGACGAAGAGGAGGGAATGCGGTGGGTTATTGGTTATTGGGTCACGCGCCGCCATCTTGTCACCCCAAATGGGACGGAAGGCGTGCTCATACCACAGCCTGCCTAAAAAAACGGTGAAAATGATATAAGGTTTCATTTTGAGTTTTTCTTTGCTTACACTGATATTGTCTGCATATTATATTCTTTAAATTTTAAGACACCGACGAGTGGTGAATTATATTCATAGAACGTTATCACATGAAAAAGGGTAAGAGTTTTAATACGATATTACCCAGTATAATAAAACATTAAATTGTAATTATATCTTCTTATATTTTGCTTCGTTTTACATAAAACTTAGTATTCCCAGGCACGGAGAAACACTGCCTACAAGATTTTAGTCAGAGGCTCTATTCTCACATCTTTCCTTTGAATCCCATGGACTGTTTCAACAAATATATAATGGAAGATAGCCTTATAAATGAGTTTTAAATATTTACAAAACTTCTAAATATAGATACGTAAATCAAAATATTTTTAGTGTTGTATTATTTTTTTATTATTATTGTGATAATGCTCTATTCATCCAAAAAGGTAGCGATATTATATTGTGTAAAAGAATCATAACTGTTTATAAACGTATTATATGCTATTTATAACTACATATGTTATTTAATAAATACATGAAGTTTTTAAATGTTTTTTTGTTATGTATAAGTCTCACTGTTGGACGTCTCCATTGATTTATTTATATAGATTGTAGCCTATCCACGTCCACTATTGAATATAGACCTTTTTTTTTTGTGGGTGGGCTGCGGTCGGTGCGCCTCCGCACCACTCCGTCCGGGGCGACAGAGGGGCTTAAGCACGCAACTCCCGCAACCCACCCGAAAACCACCTCGCCTTCGTCATTGAGCCGACCACCGGAGCAGGTTTACTTGTCGTCAGTGGTCGGCCCGACGGAATATCCCCTACGTGGGGTACCCTCCTATCGACCGACGTCCCCCCCTCGGGGAGGACGTCGGTCTTTCCTCACGCGGTCGGCCTCTCGGTGGGTGACGGACTAATCCCCAGTCACGTCACCCGCGGCCTGGCTAGGGCGGCATGAGGCACAGATAGTTGCGCCTGCGCCGCCCCATTCGCCGGCGGCGGATCTCCTCATCGAGGCTGCGCTCCTCGCGCAGGCGATCCGCCACCTCCTTCTGCGAGATCACTGTCTCGCAGAAGGCTACGACCGCGTCCCAATTTCTGCGATGGCCGGCAGCGTCAGCTCGGCACCAATGATTGCGACGAGTTCACGGCGCTGCGTGGCCCAAGTGGCGCAGGGAATATAGACCTTCTACGGGGCAGTAACCTTGAAATCGCTACGCTTGGAAGGTGGGTTGACGATCGCAGTTTATACTATTAATTTACCAGGAAAGGAAAATGAAATTATGTTCGTGTGCTGTCTGTGTAAGAATACAATGGTCACCACCTCTGTCTTTCAATTGTGTATAGCAAAACTCAATCGGGTGGAACGTAAACTATGATATAAATAAACTATTTTCTTGATTTTGAGACGTTTTTGTTTCTAATATCTTGTTAAATTGTCTCCAAATCCTATTTAAACGTTAAAACAATATTTTTGTGTTTCAGTCATCATCATCATTTCAGCTCATATCTCCTGTACAACACGAGGGAAAATGGCCTTGCTATACCATGCTGGTCAGACAGGTTTATTTCGAGTTTCCCTGCTCTTGCATAGATGTTATATGCGTAATATATCCCTCAGTCGTCTTTTACGACATCCACGGGCAAGATAGGGAGTGGTAATCAGTATTCTTACTCCGTCACCACACGGATTATGTATTTCAGTACACCGATAATATTATTAGTCATCATCATCATCATCTCAGCCCATAAACGTCCCACTGTAGGGCTCGGGCCTCCTCCATAATGGAAGGGTAATTGACCTACTATACCACGCTGGTCAGACGTGTTGGTATATGGTTTTATTTCGAGTTTTCCTTCTCTCGCATAGATGTTATATGCGTTTTATATCCCTTAGTCGTCTGGTACGATTACCCACGGTTAAGATAGGGGGTGGTGAATTGTATTCTTACTCCGTCACCACACGGAAATATTATTAGTAGTAAGAGATTTTAAAATTGAATTTTTTTATTAAGCTTTTTAAAGAAAATATATTTTCAATCTTTGTATTTGCAACGAATAACCAAGTTAAATGATAAAATTGAAAAAAGCTGTGTACAAAAATACGAAAAAAAGTAAAACTAGAATAAATAAGAAACTGGTATAAAATTTAGGCATATTCTTCCGCATTGCCATCAACGAATCACTCAGAAACCTCGCAGCCTTGTTAAGTTCAATGGCAATGCTGATTTTCCGTACCAAGTATAGGCTCTTAGAAAAAGGTAGATTCAATCGAGAGCTTTCTTGCCATAGTATATTAATGTAAGGTGTATCAGGGAGGATCTCGAAGACCATAACTGATAAATTAAAAAGGATAATCTATGTTTCAACTAGTCCAGATCCAGATTATGAAATTGTTGCCTTAGATACCGGAGTATTGTATTTTTTTAAAAGAGAAAGGACTTTGATTGTTCTTTTGAAAAAAAAAAGTCTTAGAACGAGAGTGTTAGCTACCAATAAAAATCTCGTTACCGTATTTTAGGAATCAGTAAGAGATTGAAACAACTGTTTTAACTGTGAAGTCGAGGTTTTGTTTGCCTAAAGCCTTCATTTAGGGCTATCACGCATGAGGCAGTGAATGGTAGCGGTGGCAACGCTTTCCGCTAAGGCGTTATGACAAGCGCCAGTCCCTGCGAGGTGCGCACAATGCGCGCACGCCACTCGTTCCCTCCCGCGAGTGCACTCCACGCATTACCTATACGTTGTGAAGTGACATTATATACATAAAGGATTATACGCCGAACGAATCCCTAGGATACAACTTATTCAACGGTATGTGCTATTAAAATAATTATAAGATCGTCAAATCAAAATATGACCTTTTACGAACCCCGAGGTTATTGTATTGTTCATGATCAGCTACGAAAATATGCAAGGGTGATTGTCGGATTCTAAAATAATGTCCAGTATAAATGTATTCAATGGTAAAAGTTTAGAAATCTTTTAAAATTCACAAATTTCGTTAGCAATATGTTTCTTTGATCACTGCCGTGTGACTCTACATTTGGTTTCTCTTTCGAAAGTTTCGTAACTATATCTATGTAAAGTATATTTTAACTGTTTATTCATAGCTTATATATTTCCTAATAATATCATAAATGTGAAATTATGTATATTTATTCTTTTCCACTAATACCTTTATGAATTTAAGTGAAATTTGAAGAGATAACTTATTTAATTTACTTTTTATCTATGTCATTTGAAAGGTCCTATTGCATTTTAATATAATATTCTATAAGAAAAAAACAAGGTGCACTAGTAGCAGTGCAATTTTATTTTTAAATTTACTATTCAAAATCGCAATTAGTAATCGCGAAACTCTTCCTTACTCCTACAATTTTTAACACAAATCTCCAGAATGTGGGGTAAGGTGACCTACTATCCCACACTGTCTAATTCGATAAGCAGAGTGTTTTGTTCGATTTTTCTTCTATGCTAATCTTATACACTTACATCTTTTTATAGTATTTGACAACATCCGTGAGAAAAGAAGGTTAGTGAATTGTATTCTTACTCCGTAACCACGCATCGCAAAAACTGCTAGGTCGGCATTGTAAACAAAAGTGAACGTGGGCAGTACCTTATGGCATAAAGAATGGGAAGTATCAGTGTCATTTCCTTTACTACGTTAATTGACCTCAAAAATAAGCATGATAATATTCTGATATAGAACAATTAATCTTTAATAATTATATAACTAAGAAGTTTTAATCATTGAGTAACGACTTGCATAAGAACGCACATTTACAATATTCGTGAATCATTTGTTTCACATTATGTTCATAACATAACGAGTTCTGTTATGAATCTTATTGATATATTTTAAAATGAATAATTTGACCTATTAAATATAAATATAATTGGTTCACTAATTTATGACATTAGAAATGAAGTGTATATACAACTGTGGCTCGGACCTCACTCGCATCCGGTAGTGGAGGGTCGTTCTCACTGGAATAAGAACAATTTGATAGTTTCCGCAATAGTCGAGTTAGGTAAATGCAATTAACTAATTAATAATAATTTGCGTTGCGCAGTCACCTTGCGTATAGTTTTAAACGAAATAAAAAGTATAATTCAAGGTGTTTTTGCATATTGATAGACGTTTATATACTAGTTATGTTTAAAGAGAATGAAAATAGAAGAAAGGTCTTACAAAAAATATTCTGAAATGTGGCTTATGAATATATAACTCTCCATCTCTTAAATGAGTTGGCAGAATCATCACAACTGATATAATGTCCTTATAATTATGTATATATACTGTGTATGTATATATTTATATATCTTAATATATATCATATCTATATTTGTATTTGGGTATGTATGTATCTTTGGTATGTATTATATATTTTCGTATATACCTATTTATCTATGTAAAATATATTTTCTTTTTCATTTTATAATAATATAGCTATCTCGGAACATGCACCTACCTTTTTTTCGTCTCTGCATCACCTATGGTTGACTGGTAGAGAATGCCTTTGGCATTAAGTCCGCCATTGCATTGTTGCATGAAGTTTAATAAATAATAAATAAATAAATATAGTCTTTGAATGCACAGACTATGTTATTCCTACATCACGTATTACGTTTAGTGGGCGATGGCCACACAGGATGATTGTTAGCACGATCTTCGCATAGTTATTCTGAGGCTGCGTCCAATTTTATCTATTGACTAGCAATCCGCCCTCGCTTCGCTTCGGATTCAGTCGCCTTACGCGCGTAGTTCCCGTTCCCGTGGGAATACCGGGATAAAATATAGCCTATGTTACTCCCTGATATTATAGCTTTCCAATGGTGAAAGAATTTTTAAAATCGGTCCAGTACTTTTTGAGTTTATTCGTTACATACAAACTTACAAATTTTACCTCTTTATAATATTAGTATAGATAGTGTGTTAATGGCTCTGTATTACAAGAATTTTACTAGTATCAGATGTTATCATTACAAAAAATTACTTATAATTAAATAGTTGGTAATATGTTGTTAGAAGGCAAGTTAGTTTAATAATACTGGCTCTTTGCTATCTAGAGTGGAAGTAGCTTATTTACTTACAAATATTATCATCATCATCTTGCTCTTATCCCAATTACTTGGGGTCGATGCAATATGTCATCTGTTTTGACATATTGCAAAAAGTTTCGGCAATGACTTTTATGACCGGCCGCCTGCCTGACGTTAACCCTCCTTGGGAATGTAATCGTTGACCCAAATGGTACCAGATGGAGTTGGTCCGGGTCAATCTAGGGCTCTTAGTCGTCTTTTACGACACCCACGAGCAAAGCAAGGGTTGGTGGTATTCGAAGCCGCTACCACACAGCATATATATACTTACAAATATTATATTCAGGTGAATTGCCAAGGAATGCCTTTTTTGTACCAAATATTTGAATTTTATTATGCTATTATGCTTCCTACATCGACTTCCTTATCTTCGTAGATTATACTTATCTGTTTTGCAATACTACGAGATTGCTTATAAGTTAGAGCCTATATCTATATCCCCTCCGTGACGGAGTAAGAATATAATTCACCATTCCATTTCTAGCCCGTGGGTGTCGCTATAGACGACCAGGGAATTATAATACGCAGATAACATCTATGCAAGAGAAGGAAAACTCGGAATACAATCCTATATCAATTCGTTTCACCAGCGTTGTTATAGTAGATCAATTTTCCTCTTATTATGGAAGAGGCAAGAGCCCAGCAGTGGTACATATATGATGATTATGATGAGCCTATTTATAACTTTAGTAATTTATTTATAAGTTTTAGAAACAATTTTCTGTGTGATGTGAAGTAAGAATACAATTCACCACCCCAAACTTTGTCTGTGGGTGTCGTAAACGACGAGGAAGGGATATAAGATGCAAATAATATTTCAGACAAGGATAATTTGAAATAAAACTCCTGTAGCATGTCTGATCAGCATATGATATTAGATCATTTTCCCTTCTATAATGTGGAGGAGGTTCAGGCCCCGGAATGAGATATACAGATATAACAAAAATAAATATATATTTATATTAGTATTAGAGTTGAATATCAAACGAGTTTGAAATAAAATGAACATTGAATTAATATTAATTCATACAAAGGTATATTACAATATGCTTAAGGAGGTTGCAAAATAAAAATGTACAACATTGCAACATTTTCTGCCTTATAATGGCACTACGAGCTTTATAAAGTTTTATGATTACAAAATTATTTCTTGCATGAAATAAACAGTCATCTTTTGATATAAATTGTTGTTTTTCTATCTTATAAATTATTCATAGTATTATATTAAGGAACCAATAGAATCATGTTACTTTCGTCCAATGTCCTTATATGAATTTCCGCATCTTAATATAACGTATCCGGTATATTTGTAACATACTTCCTTAATCCCAACGGTAAGCTTATTTATGAAATTTATCAACTCGTACTTGTCTTTGTACATTTTCATTGCAGGTTTTCCATAAATATCCTATCCTCCGGGAGTTTTTTCTGCGTAACAGATAACTATTCTATAACCCTCTCTGTATCCCTGACAAGAGGTTTATGAAATTTTGAAAATGTGTGGTTTAGTAGTTGCGCGTGAAAGCACAACACACGCGTATTGAAATTTATAACACACTCACATTTCGCCACAACTTTTAGTTATATGTAATATGTCACATAACTCTTAGTAATATGCAATAGGAGGGTGAATTTCTTGTGGTTAGTCGGAATCACCATAAAATTTTAACCTCCAAATCTGGGAATATCCCGGCTATTGAAAAATTTAACTTTGTATTATATATCAGGCCCTGAACATGTATCTAAGACTTAAAAAGTAGTAATAGCTACATGACTATACTTTTGCAGAATAAATCACTTGTGTATAAATATAACGGACGGAGTAAGTATACAATTCACCACTCCCTTATCTTGTCCGTGGATATCGGAGAAGACGACTAAGGGATACAATACTCATATATCATCTATGCAAGAGAAGGAAAACTCAAATCCTATACCAACCTATCTGACCAGCATGGTATCGTAAAATTAATTGCCCTCCCTATTGTAAATGAGGTTGGAGCCCTGCAGTGGGATGACGATGAGCCAAGATGAAATGTAAAAGTAAATTATTAATACACTTTTTGGGTTGAAATCGTTATCTAAGTTCATACATGTACGTTTTCAGGTCCTAAGCCTCTTTCAAATTAAGAGGGAAATTAATCTACTATAACTATATACTGGTCAGACAAGTTGATAAAGTTGTTTTTTTTTAAGTCGTAGATGTTATTTGATATGCAAATGTCTCTTAGTTGTCTTTTACGTAGGCATCCACAGCCAAGAAATGGAGACGTGAATAATATTCTTACTTTGTCACTATACGGGAATGTAAGAATTAATATTCAAGCACAGCGTTTTCCTTCACTTAAAATGATTTATATTTTTCTTTATAAAAGATGTATAACGTTTAACATTGAAGAGGCTACACACGGAGTATGATCATTACACTATTTGCCATTTTACAAGACAAGGAAACCCAGTAATAAAAAAATTATGTCAATCAGTTTGGCCGGTATAGTTAATGTGCTGATAATGTCCCTTCCAAACTTAAGCAACCTCGGGACCAATGATGAGACGTACTATATGGCCAATGATGATTATCTTTTCCATCATAAGCTATGAATCAATTCCAATTGATTGAGGTCGAATTAATATGCACTTTTCTTTCATAGAATATATTACAAAAGTTATTGGCAATAGCTTTATGACCAGCCGCCTACCTGACGTCAGCTTTTCTTGGGAATGTAATTCTTGACCAGAGGCCATCATATGGAGTTGGCCTTAGTCTATATAATACCCTTAGTCATCTTTTGCGACACCCATGAGTAATGTAAGCGTTGGTATTATTCGCAGCTTCTACCACGTAACATCAATTGCTAAATATATATATACATATATATATATATATATATATATATATTCTCGAATTAAAATGGAAACTATTTGTAATTACAAACGATTATGATGATAGCCATTTTTTTGGGAGTGGGCTATATTCAGCGCACCCTGCGTCTGTTCTCTGCTACTGCACGCCACCCCTCCGTCCGGGGCGACGGGGGGGCGGCACGCGTTCCCATAATCCACCACAGCTCGTCGCCTTCGTCGTTGGGCCGATCGCCGGTATCGAGTTTCTTGTCCTCCATGGTCGGCCCGATGACGACAGCCATGACGGATATCGCCATGATCTATTCAGGCTGGACCCGGAGTAAAAAAAAAATATCACGGATATACAGTTCTCGGACATGCTCACAATGTTTTATATTGGTTGTGCTTGTGCTACAAGTATAAATAAGATCTGAAACATGCATGGAATATTTAAACACTTTTCTTAAACTCTCCGTTACCTTATTGCATTAGATTCAAACTCAATGATCAGTAGTCCATCACAGTTACCACCTTACATTTCTTCAACTAATTTCTGTTTCACTTTTGGGAATAATTTTGCTTTACAATGGAAGGGAAATTAATTTACTATTCCGTGCTCGTCAGATAAGTTGGAGCAGGCTTTTATTTCAAGGTTTTCCTCTCTTGCATTTGTGTTATCAACCTATGGATCTCCACCTTTGGACATAGGCCTCAACAGAAAGGAAAAAAAAAAAATGCCGTGATCGTTACTCTCGGCAGGCGGGTTGACGATTGTAGATGGCGTTTTGATTTCTCAGGAACATTACTGTTGACACCCTTGCTCTCTTAGCTGATTTTTAAGGTTACCATTAGAAAGTAAGGAATGGTGATACATGTATTCTTAATCCATTAGCGCGTGGAGATATTATTATCATCATCTCAGCTTATATTTGTGTCGCTGCTGGGCTCGAGCTTCTTCCATAATAGGAGGGAAATTGACCTACTATAATACGTTGATCAGATAGGTTGCTATAGGGTTTTGCTTCGGGTTTTCTTTCTCCTGCATAGTTGTTTAGGCATATCATATCACATAATCGTCTTTTATGATACTTACGAATCTCCATCTAGCTCTTGGGTATCGTGGTGAATTGTCTTCCGTGGTGGTTTTCACTCCATCACCACACGGAGGATTAATACCCAAAATAGTAATAATCGTTTGTAAAATACACAATATTGTCTTGTATTAGGCTCTGTACAACATTCTGCATGGTCATATATTATATCTATCATCAAGGTTACTTACAATACTAATTAAATACGTATACTTTCATTAACCATTTAATCGACCAACTTGTATAGATTGGACCTTGACTGCTTCGGACGGAAGAAAGTAGAGTGCGATTAGCATGTCACTTGCGTACGAGAACGGTTTATTTATACCTATGTAAGTACCTACATAACGGTAGATGAATACGTGAAATAGACGTTCTATGTCACCATTTTTTTTATCTTAGAAAACTAAGTTTAAATAAAAAATAGTTTTAAAACAATATTTCCTTATTGCCTATTTGTCCTGAAAATTTTTTGTCGCTCATAATAGAGGACCAGCGTAGCATGTTACCGAAAACCAGACATATTATGTTAAAATTAATAGGTACGCTATTAATTTGAACATAATATTATATATAAATTTAGTATGTACGCCCTATGTAATTTAATTTTCTTCAAAACTATTTGCACAGATCGATAGTATATCCTCTAACGCCAAGAAGTGTGAATTCGATGCACACGAAGATTAATGATTGTTCTAATTTTAAGTGTCATTTGTGTTCCTTAAAATTATGTGTTCGTATAATGCCCGATAGGAAAATAAGTATTAAAAAAATCATTTGTATGGAATTTTCTTTAATTAAAAAATTTATAATTAAAAGTCAATATGTAATTTTACACATTATTTAATTTGTGTCACAGGATAAAATTACTAATAATTACACCGGCACACAAAAAAAAAAGTGGAATGTACTTTGGACTGGATCTACCTACCGACATGTTTTTCGACCCGCTGAATCTGAATTTCAAGTCCGTTTGGCCCGGTCACCCTCCAGTTTTGAGTAAAATGCAAAAAAACCTCAAAAAAAGGCCAAAAATTGCAGTCACAGCAATGAAAAAATTTTTGTGGACCCGGATCACGTATGATTTTTGTATATTTCAAATAACTAATCTAAATCTAAAAGTTAATTAGCTCGGTGAGCCGTCCAAATTTGCAAAAAAACGAAAAACCCAAAAAAATGGCAATAAATCATGAAAAATTTAATTTTCAAAATAAAATTTTTTTTGGACTCGGGTTGAGTATGATTTTCATGTATTTTGTTCCGCTGAGTTTAAATCTGAAGTTATCTTGCCCCGTTAACGTTTTAAAATTAAAAAAATCTCATAAAACCAAAAAATCGGGCAATTTGCAATTAAAATTATGAAAAAAAAATGAAAAAAAAAAAAAATTTTTTTGCGCATAAAATACAAGTTAAGAAATTAAGAATATAAAAAATTGTAATATCTATAAAAAATGACGTATAACTAGTATAAAGAGAACGATTTTCTCGAATTACAAACTGTTCTTCGTTGGTATCGAACTCTTTCGTTCTCAAACGATCTACGCAGTGGATTTTTCTTCTGTCTGTTATTATCTCTTAGTGTATCCCTTTTAAGTGTCCAGTTTCCTTGATATCTAGTCTCCATTTCACTTATGTCTTGATGGAATCGTTCTCCCTGTTCTTTGCAATTTTTGGCCTTTTATTGAGGTTTTTTGCATTTTACTCAAAACTGGAGGGTGACCGGGCCAAACGGACTTGAAATTCAGATTCAGCGGGTTGAAAAACATGTCAGTAGGTAGGTCCGGTCCAAAGTACATTCCACTTTTTTTTTGTGTGCCGGTGTTATTATTTCAAGATACATAATAATTTATTACATTCATACCGGCATAATGGAAATACGATATAAATAATGCCAAGTGAACGCAGTATCTACTAGTAGTTATGTAGTTTAGCCCTTACTCAATCAGAATTAATCTACTAATTGATCTAACGTACTTGACTGTTTAATGAGTAATAATAAAAATATGTGGCCATTACAAAATGCATTACATATCTACCATACAAAAGACATCAACGCGCACGCCGATCGCTTTATTAAATCACCATCGAAACAATTGAAATATATCATGAAAAAATTAAGAGTCACTGAATCTATGAGGTTATGGACTCGGTGACTATTACAGTCCACTACGAAATTAAAAAGTAAAGTATCGGATCGAAGCAAATATACAACGGTTAACGTTCACAAATCTACCACTGAATCATTTCAGTTACTATGCTTTTTCTTACGGATAGCTAGTTAATCGTTCGAATAAATGCCATAAGCTAACATAGCAAATGGCAAGCGTAAGCGGAAAAGCGGGGACATTATATAATTCAAGGATGTGAAATAGGAGTAAATTAACTAAAATATTTTCTGTGTGGTGACGGAGTAAGAATACAATTCACCACTCCCTATCTTGTCCGTGGATGTCGGAAAAAACGACTAAGGGACATAATAAGCATATAAAATTTATGCAAGAGAAAAAAAACTCGAAACAAAACCCTATTCCAATACGTCGGACCAGCGTGGAATAGTAGGTCAATTCCCCTCCCATTATGGAGGGGGTCTGATTCCAACAGTGGGACATATATGGGCTGAGCTGATGAGAATATGAACTAAAATATCCTCAAAGGATGGATACCAACACCATCACTCTAACGGAGTATTACAAAATAATTTTATATTATATTCATCATACCAATAAGATTTATTTAAAATAATAATTTTATTTGTACAACATAAACGTAAATATTCTGTTAAGAATACAATGTGACGCCACTCTCTACTACCTGTAAGAGTCGTTATAAGAGTTGTGGGAGTCGTTATAACCAGTTAAACGAGCGCCAAGAAACTGACCAACAGCAATCTTCTAGAAAAATTAAAACTATGAACTTCAATCTACTTGTCATGCGTGGCTATTATAATATCTCCATTATCATGAACCAATCCAACAGTAACCCATGTTGAATACGCCGCGTGGAAACACAATAAGAATACAGTTCTGACCACCTCTGACTTGGCCATAAAATTCAGAACAATAGGCAATGAATTGCATGAAAGAAAAAGGAAACCAAGAAAATAGCCAGCAGTATTCTCTTAAATCATACATTACTACAATCACCAATGGTTGTTAATTGTGGCGATTCTGGCTAGCATCTTTTTAATAAATTGCCACATCATATAGAATCTTATGGGGGATGTCTAGGTTCAGCAGTGGACAGCGAAAACCTAATGATTCTGAAGAAGTTCATTTGTGGATGACAATAGGCTGTAGTCAATCGGATGGATAGATAGACGGAATATCAGAGATAATGGCTTACTGATAGTATCGTGTAATTTACACGCTGTTAAATAAAACCATTCATGTCTTGCTATAAACTAATTTGTAACAAATGACCATTACTTTGCCAGTTCACGAGTATTGTCGTTAAATAGCTTATAATTATGCGGTGACATTTGATACAATGAACCTTAAGTTGTTTGTCTCGTCCTCATAGTAAATACCTGGTCATATAAATTTATCTGGTCCTCCCACGCTTTTAAATCTTTGTTGTACTTTGTTGTAGTTTTATACGTATGGATATTTCATATCTGCCTATATGTTCAACATAAAATATTTATCTACAAACAGATTCAGTTTCTATTTTTGGATATAATGTAATTAAATTTTCGTCGAAAAGTCTGTATATTAAAAATAAACCTCTACTATTATGTTAGCTAAATTAACTTAATTTACTACATTGGGCGAGCGAATAGGTATATATATCGATGTTTTCTTGGAGTGAAGGGATAGAAAAGTTATATCTCTTTTGTGACACCCACAGGCAAGAAGAGAGAAAGGTGAGGAGAGTACCTTTTTTTTCGGTACCTTAAGCGTAGCAAAAAGTATTATTTTATGATGTAAAATATGTAGGTTATAGTTAAAATATTATCTACTACTATATTGTTGTATATACACACCTTCTATATCTGTAGAAAGAATTTAGGCACAAGACTGAATTCTTTCTGATGAGGTGGATTTTGAGAGAAAATATAGATCTTTAAATGGTTTGTAATCACAATTGAGTGAATATAACAGTTAGTGGTTATAATAAATAAATAACCATGGTTTATTTCATAGATGCATAAATTTAAGTCAAGCTAACTCCCCCTTCTTTGCTTGCTGATGTCATAAGAGACAACTGAAGAATAGAACAAGAGTAAAAACACCGAGAAAAACTATATGCCAAAAATGTAAAATAAGCCAATTTGCCTTGAGACTGTTTTATTTTGTTTCCAGTGGAATTTATTTGCAAAATAATGATTCAAACTAAATCAGTCCATTAGCTTATAAGATACATAATAACTTAAATGTCTTCTTATTTTTAATAATTAAAAACAAGTATTTCAATGAACAAAACAATTCCACAAATATTTACATGTTTAACCTCGATTAGTTGCAGCCGCAGGTAGAAGTCAACGTAAACAAAGTCTTGAGAAGACAAGTTGGCAGCTCACGACGTAATAACAATTGCGCTAATAAGCCACTTTCTCTTTTTTGTAAACAATTTCTAGTCTACAAGATATGTACGTATATCAATATATGAATGATTCTTATCTTTATTTATACCTGTTATACGTTTCATTGTTGGTTATGAAATTTCTCCACGATAGCTGAACATATTGGCAAAGAATTCTTGAATGTAACTTATTTAAACGAGACATGAGTGGCAAAAAAAATTAGCGTTAATAATTTTGTGTTATGAACGGTTAGGTACATTGGGCAATTATTTTACAATAATATTACTACTACTATCTATAGGTGAAGAATATATCTATGTGTTTGTATTTCATGAGTATGGTTAATTTATCAGTACATCTGTTGTATGTTTCTCTTTTTCTAAGTATCCATAACCTATAAAAGAATCACTACTTGCGCGTGTATACATTGATACATTATCATCTTTATCTCAGCTCATGTACGTCACACAGCTGAGTTCGAGCCTCCTACATAATAGGAAGGAAATGACCTACTATACCACGCTAATCAGCCGAGTAATAAGGTTTTATTTCGGCTTTTTCTTCTCTTGTGTAGATTTTATATACATTTTAATCCCTTAGTGGTTGCGACATCTACGGAAAAGATAGTGTGTGGTGAATGCCTTCGTTTATTTTAAATTTTCTTTCTTTGAAGTAATAACGATGATATACTAAAGTTCTTTTGCGATATTTTATAAGATCCATCGAAAATTAAGTATAAGATACAGTAAAAGCCGTTTAAGACGATTTCGTAGGGATCCGACCAAAAACGCGTCTTAGGCGGGAAAGCGTATTATGCGGGAAAGGGAAAAACGTGCCATTATTATTTATTATATTCTATTATTATTTTGAATACCTACGTATTGAATTTAACATTTAAAAATTACCTAAATAAAATGTTGTTTATTTTCTTTATTTAATAAGTATACTTACTACTAGATACATTTTTAATATTTAAAAATATAAAAAAAATGTTGTTTATTATTATTACGTTACTTAAAGTAATCACTTATTTTAGTTTGACAAAAAGATTTTGAGGCATTATCAATCATAAGATTTTCAACGTAATTTAATTTTCGCAGTGCGTCTTTGCTTTGATTCAAAGAAGTTACATAACGTCTTAAATCATTAACTGGTGATAATGCCTGGGCGTGTATCAAAATCGGAGTTCTTCTTGGTCATTATTTCTTAGGGTCGCTCGGCAGTCGCCACTTCGTCAGTCGCTGGTCGCTGCCGCAAGGGGTAATATGTGTATTTGAGTAGCAAGTATTGGCGTATTAAACGGGATGACGATCGTATTAAGCATTAAGAAATGTATGAAAATATGTCTCAAGTTGCTAGGACTGATGCAAAATGCCGTACTATGCGGGCAATCGTATTAAACGTGATCGTATTAAACGGGTTCTACTGTATAAGTAATCATAATACAAAGTTATACGTATAGTATAAAGCAAGAGTGATGTATTGTATTTTCACTCTGTGGCCACGTGGAACAGATATATACACGTAACAGTTCTTCTATAAGAAACGTTATAATGTAATCAATACATAATAATATTGGTTGCACGCAGATTCATGTACACGAAATATCTATAAACATAATTTTAATGAAACAAATGAATGGCAATTAAGCATTACTCTTTAATACATTATTTATTGTTACTCTTTAGTAACGTTAAGATATAAAATTGTGCCAGTCACAATATTAGTTGAAATTTAAATATGAAGATTAGCAGCTTATAATAAAGTGCGCTTTAAGCTATATACCTACTCCTTTAGCGTATAACATTCTTTTTATTGAGTGAGGAAATCTTTTATGGTTATGCAAGCAATAGGCTGTTAGAGGGTTTATACTGGATTGACAGTGCAAAACACTGAATACAGAATTACGAAATGTGAAAAATAAGACTGCATAGGTAGTTACCTATTATGCCAACTCTCACGCAGGACAATATTTTGTCCGACCACTGACGACAAATCACCCTGCTCCGGTGGTCAGCCTAACGACAGTGACGTGTCACGGGTGGGTTACGGGTGTGCGTGCTTACGCCCCTCTGTCGCCCCGGACAGAGCCGTACGAGGAGTGCGCCGACCGTCATCCACCATAAAAAACAATGATGTGAACAGATGTTATATACATATATTACTAGCTGATCCAACAGACACTGTTCTGTTCAAATTAAAAAGCATTCTCTTTAAAATCGATCGCAACGCCATCTACCGGGTCCAAATATTAATCTAAACCATTCTCAAATCCCCTTGAACACACACAGGTCCAGCCATTTAGAAGGAGTTTAATTACAAACACACGAACAGAAGATCTATATACATATGTAAATAAAGATATCCCTCAGTCATCTATTTCGATAGCTACAAGAAAGATGTGAGGTGAATTGTATTCTTACTACGTCATCACACGGAAAACCCATAAGGCTATAATGTCGTAATCGCTGCGTTTCACAATCTGGCGATTGTAGTAGGTGTTATGGGTTATCCAGAGGAGCATTACTGACTGTTTGTATGACTACAGCGGTAAAATACGGGGTTCGAAATGCAATGATTACCATTGCATTTCGAACCTTACTTACGTCACTCAGTTATTTTTAACAAGAATTGTGTGGTCACGAATACTAACTACCCCTACATTGCTCGTGGGTGTCGTAAAAGACGATTAAGATCTTTACATTAATGATGCTGATCTGGTCAAATATAGAGTTTCCAAAGAGAGTTGACGACGACGAGGCAGGCATCCAGTCCTAAAATTATTGCCAATAACTTTTGCAATAAAGACTTACAACTATAACTTAGTCACCTCTTACAACACGAGCGGGAACGAATCAAGGAATGAATCATGAACCGATAAATGTTACCACATACATAATATGATAATGTAATAATAACCTCAATTTTTAGCCTTAAAACACCTATGCGAAATCCGGTTGAAATACTAAGGCAGCCAATAATTTGTTATAATACTGTGCATATTATGTACCTGGTTTCAAATATTTTTATTCGAACAAGTGGAATGTTTACGAGACAGAGAGACAAAGAATTATTGAAGCTTTTGTTTACTTACAATTACAGTTATTATATTTCATCATCATCATTTCAGTTCATATACATCCCACTGTTAGGCCCCCACAATAGGAAGGAAATTGACCTTACTATACCATTCTGGTCAGACAGGTTGGCATTTTCTTTTTTCTTTATGGGTGGACTATGGTAAGCGCGTACGCGGTCCATTCCGTCCGGGGCGACGAATACCCTATATCATATAAGAACATAACCCACCCGTACCCACTTCGCCTTCGTCGTTGGGCCGGCCACCGGAGCAGGATGACTTGTCGTCAGTGGTCGGCCCGACGGAAGACAGATTGGCATAGGGTTTCATTTTGACTTTTCCTTCTCTTGCATAGATTGTATATGCATATTATATCCCTACACATGCCTGAAATAACTCCGTCCGATGCCGTCTAGTCAACAATTATATTCCCAAGGAGCGTCAGCCAAACCGCCGGTATCAAAACTATTGCCAATAATTTTTGCGATGAAGAAGACGATTTTTGAGAGGGTATGATGACTTAGTCTCTCACAACATTCGCGGGAATGAATCAAGGAATGAATCATGAACCAATAAATGTCATTAATTTTTAGCTTTAAAATACCTATACTATGCGAAATCCGATTGAAATACTAAAGCAGCCATAATATATACATTATTAAAATACTGTGCATATTATGAAAGTCGTTGCAAATATTTTTATTCGAACAAATGGATTGTTCATGATTGAACAGAAAGACGAAGAAGCACAGACCCAGAAGCTTTTATTTACTTACAATTACAGTTATTATATTTAATTATGTGTTAGCATGATTACTACCAACCTTTACATTGCTTGTAAGTGTTGTAAGTAACAGACGACTAAGGACTTGTATTTTTGATGTGAAACATCTATAGGTGAGGGTGACCGCGATCGTCGCGTGGCGTTTAACGCCACACCTCGCGGTCCGCTCTTAATTAACTATAAATTTTTTTGTTGTTGTGTGTGTAGCTGTTGGTCGCAGATGACCTTGACAGCTTAACGCGGTCAATGGGCGAGCGGAAGGCTCTCAACCCGAATTAACTACAAATTTTTATTTTTTTTGTGTGTGACTTAGCTGTTAGCCTCAGATGGCTGTGACAACTTTACCCGGACTGGTGGGTGAGCGCTGAGGGCTCTCAACCCGTAACTACAAAATAAATATCTGGACACATATCTACATTTTTGTAACGAAACCATGGTGCGATTTAAAATTTTGTACAACGCCATCTAGTGAACTCAAAGTAAATTGTTCCCTATAATGTATTCTAATGAAAATAAATGTTTATTGAATAAAAAACATCATTTTCTGGAAAAGAATCGTAACTTTATTTTTCTTAATACTTTATGCTATATTAATACCTGTCGTAATATGTTCTTTTATGTGTATGTACTTGTTCTATAAAATAATGTATAATTTTCTAACTTCCTAACTTCCTAACATAAGTATACCATACCTACCTTATTTTCACGTACGAAAACTGGACAACCGCTTTTTATATTAGTTTCAGCTGTATATTTATTTGTTTATATGTTACCGACTCCTAGGAATTGTATTTTGACCCACTTTAAAGAGTTAGATTTCATTTAAAATTTGTAGACTTAACGAGGTACCCAATGACGATAAAATAATTTAGATAGCTTGTCTTATCATCATAGGATTAGAGATTTCTTTATAAAATATATTTTGTAGTTGACATTTAGGCTTGGCTCGATAGATGTCGCTAATTCGATCTTCTAATTTCTACATGGCACTTTTTCATGTATTTGACCCATTTGAACTCAATTTTTACCCAATCGGTTAGATTTCATTCAAACGCTATAGACTTGTCAAGTAGACATGCACGAAACAGTGCTTCGCGAAGTAATGTGATATGGCATTATATTCCTGCCGAGTAATTTTACATTTTACCATCACTTCAAACATTACACTTATAGTTCTTTATAGTTCCTCCCAGACTTGGTAAAAAAAGCTCATCCCAAACAATCTCGCAATCGCAATCTGATAGGCTCTATGACAAGTACTCGATGCTTCGAAAACGATTCAATATCAGTAAAGATCGTTACTTTTCAATTGATACCGATATTGTTCATGCGATACTAGTACTCATTATGGAATGTTACTTTCTCTCAAACTTACAAAAAAAAAACGCTCATCACAAACAATCCCGTCAAGAACGTATCCGATAGGCTCTATGAAAAGTACTCAATGCTTTCAAAACGATTCGATTGTTAAGTATCGATACTATTCAATTGATACTGATTATTGTCCTTCGATACTAGTACTTAGTGGCTCGATAGCTGTCGCGATTTTTATTTCCTAGATCACACTTTCTTAGCCGATCCCTTTGAACTACGTACAAGTGTGTGAGGGAGAAGGAGCAAAGCGGCTCTGCGGCGGATTAATTTTATTGCTGTGTAATATTTCGAATAATAATCGAAATCTTATTATTTTATTCAATACTTCTTGCCATATTAGTTCTGTCGTAATCTATTCTTTTATGCATATATATACTTGTACAAATAATTTCGATGTTTCACATCTGCCAGGCGTCCTGAGCGACGGCTCACTTTTTTTTTTATTGGAGTGGGCTATGGTCAGCGCACACGCCGTCCGCTCCATCCGGGGTGACGAAAGGGCGGCGCGCGGCCCCAGAGCCCATCGTATCGCCTCTCCTTTGCCATTGGCCCGACCGGTACCGAGTTCCTTGTACTCAGTGGCCGGCCCGGCAATTTAGCATAGACCTGGACTCCATCGGTAGTAATCTGATCAATTATTATATTCCCAGGTAGGGTTGACGTCAGGCATGCGGCCGATCATAAAACTATTGCCAATAACTTTTGCAATGTATACGATGGGGGAAGGGTACATATTACGTTAATTCCAAGTAATCAGGATAAGAGCAGGATGACTTAGTCACCTCTTAAATGTCACCATGTTCATATCATTTTAAACTTGATTTTTATTACTGATCGTATTATGAAAGTTGTTACAAATATTTTTATTCGAAAAATGCTCGCAAATGGACAAAGCCAAAGAAGTAAAGAAGCTTTTGTTTACTTACAATTACAGTTTATTTTTATTATTTTAGTGTTTCAATGTAGTGACGTTGTAAGAATACAGTTCACCACCCTTTATCTTACCCATGGGTGTCGTAAAAGACAACTAAGGGATATGATATGGAGATTCTATCTATGCAAGAGAGAGAAAACTGGACATAAAACCTTATATCAATACGTCTGACCAGCGTGGTATACTACGTCGATTACCCTGCTATTGTGCAGAAGGCTCGAGCACAACAGTAGGTAGCACAACTTATTTGGGTTGAGATGATTATTATTTGTTTAGTTATGATATCTGAGTGGCATCGATATGTTTATTATGAAATTTTGATATTTTATTTTTTTATTTGTACTAAGAATATATCATGAGATCATGTGTTATTGGCGTGAAATTTACGATGTAGAGTCTCAAGGCTCTGACCTGAATCATAGCAACGCGTATCCGGCTTGGTATAATGTTGCATTTTTCTAGAAACATGTCAATACATTTCTTATATGATAAATCCTTAAAGTATTCATAATTCTGAGACGAAGCTAAGCTGTAGAGGTCGACGCCATCCAGTCGTCATCCACACATATTAGTGTTCAAGCTCTACGCTCCAACAACTATTTATTAATATACAAACAAATAAATAAAATTAAGAAATGTATCTATACGTATATATTGACTTTAAATTCTTTTTGTAACTTTGTTAAGTACGTTTGGACGTGTTAAGAGTTATACTTATATTATAATTGGTCTAAAATTCTTAATACGTTTAGATATTCTGACGGTCGCGCGAAGAATTTACAATAAGTATATGAAATAAAACTGGTTGCTGATAAGCGATAATATGTTAACCCTCACAAACTTCGTTTTGAGAAAATGGCGTTTAAAGATTTCAAACCAATTCTTAATAAGTTTGTTTGAAAAAATACACATCCACCGATTCTTTCTCTATCTAATAAAAATAATTATGGATTAGAAATAGATTGGCAACATAAAAAGAAAAGAAGTTAGTATTTTTATCCATAAAAATAAGATTTTTGCTTATTACAAAATATGGAACACACTAAAATAATCCATACATGAACTTAAGGAACTTAACACTAGTTTACTAAATGCGTGCACTAGTATTTAGTGACACTAAATGCACATTGAGGAACATAAATGAATATTGATAAACATATGTTATCACTTATAAAGTGTAAAATGTTTAAGTAGAACTATTAAGATATGATTTTTTTTTATTTTATTATTATTAAATATATATATTATATATTATTTGATAAATCCAAAAAAGCCTAAACTATTTCTACACAAATTGTCTATCTAATGTTACAAAAAACGTGGTTGACGCTGCGTAGAATAACTGAATGTGATTTAAGCAATACAGTATCAAGCCTCATAACACATTGGTCGTCACGATAGATGGCACATTTCGAATTTCAACTACGTTAAGAAACTTGAAAGATTATTGAAAAATATTGTATATGTGATTCCCGATTTGTTTTATGATATTTATCAATTTTTTTCATACTTAACTCTTTTAAATAACCTGGAACTCTTTTCCAGAATATTAAATACGTGATGTACTATCAAAATATATCAAAATCTTTGATTTTGACTTTTTGTGAGTTGACACATTATTGCTTATCAGTATCCAACTGTTTGTTTTATGGATTGTCGCGTTTTTGAATTTAACTTTTCCGATGTTTTTGGCTACAGCTGAAAAAACTCTAGCAACAAGAAGGTGTGCAATATTCGCGTTAATATCAGAAAATATTAAACTTCCGTTAACATCGAAAATGAACATTATACATACTATTGAGGTTTAATTTCTTAGTTCCCATGTGGTGACGGGTTAGGAATACAATGTGACACCACCTGCTCCCTTCTTGTGGAAGTCATAAAGCTGGCTAAGGGAGCACCATAAGACTGGAAAGAGGCGCTCTACTGGGCATTTTTTTAATACCAAGTGTGTTGGCCAAACCGCCCACCAAGCGTAACAATTATGGCATCACCAATGGACATCGATAGGCTAATGTATAAAGTAATCTGTGTTTAAAATAATACAGAGAAATTTATTTAAAATGCGCTAAAGATTGATATGTAACACTTTTTAAGTTAAAATAATGTAGAGATATTTATTTAAAATGCGCTAAAGATGGATATTTAATACTTTTTAAGTTTAAATATGTAATTTAGAGATATTTATTTAAAACTAGCAACCCGTCCTCGCTTCGTTTCGGTTTTAGTCGTTTTACCCGCGTAGTTCCCGTTCCCGTAGGAATACCGGGATAAAATATAGCCTAGTTTACTTCCTGATATTATAGCTTTCCATTGGTGAAAGAATTTTTGAAATCGGTCCAGCCGTTTGAAGATTACCCGGAACAAACAGACAGACAGACAGACAAAAATTTTTTAATCTGTATTTTAGGCATAGGTTTCGTGCAAATAACCGTGTGAGCATGAAAAAAACCTATTATTTTGACATTAAAAACAGACACTCCAATTTTATTTGTTGGTATAGATGCGCCAAAGGCCGATATCTAATACTTTTTAAGATAAAGTAAATAAAATTAGCGGTTTTTATTTGAAATGCGCTGAATTCTAAGATCGAATTTTGATACCTTTTATGGTAAAATAATGAAGAGATATTTAAAATATGATAAATACTAAAGAATAAATTTTAATACCTTATAAGTGGTTGTTGTATTAAAGTAAGACAATAAACTAAGGTATATTGTATATTGAATTCAGATTTGAGGTTAACTCTTTTTCTCATAGCCCGTTATATACTAGTCACAAGCTTATTTCAAATTAAGAAAATTAGCCTAATATCTAGACACAGTTTTGAGTTTTATTTCTAGCTTTCCTATTAATCCTGTGATATTATTACTAAATATATATTTTATATCTGTTATATGATTCAGGTAACACCTATAAGAAAGCCACCAGATTTGAGATTCAAGTCCTAATTCAATGATAAAGAATTATTCTAAAACGTGGCGTGTTTCTCATCATCATTCTTACTACGTCACCATGTAGATAAACTTATTTAGAAGTAACAAATTAATTAGAAGGTTAAACACACGAAGACCGTATGGGCCTGTGAATTAGGTTTGGATTAAGTAAAATATTTCTATTAATTAAGTTATCAGTCTTATGTAAGTAATATGTACTAGCAACACTGTACAAAGCTGCGAATTTAAGGTAGTGTTGCGTAGTGTTGGCGGAGGACGTAGGAGTGGTGAAGTACGAAGAGGAGGAGGGGAGGTTGCCAGCTGGCGGCCTCTAGCAGTGAAAGTAAACCTGCACCGACCCTCGCCACTAGTTACAATATACTTAATGCTTATAATACGATTTAAGTTATGATTCACTATTACTAAGTTTTGTCATATATATAATAAAAATTCTATTGTAAAAAGAATACCTAATCTTTTTCTTCTTCTCAGTATAAATACGTCTTATTGTTAAATTCAAGCCTCCTCTATAATAGAAGGTACACTTACATACAAATTTGGTTATACACGTTGATATAGGGTTTTATTTCGAGGTTTTTTCTCTTACAGTCCTTATTATCGGATCCATGAGTAAGGCAGAGGTGGTACATTTTTACTCCATCTTGTTGCCTTTTTAATCAATATGATAGTGACGGCAAAGATAGGGTCATGCTCTAAATAACGACTTCACGTATCATATATCATTGGTATAATTCTCACGTAAATCGACAGATATGTTCACATATTTCTTGTTATACGTTAATTGTATTTTCGTAAAGTCCCCGCGATACAAGGATTTATCTTTAGCGCGCTATGGTTCTGTTTAAAAAATGTGTTAGTGGATTGTTTCAAGTGCAGTTTTCATGTATTGTCAATAACCATTACATGTTTGAAAAAAAAATAAAAGAGAATACTCTATGCTTATATGTTTGTTATTAAAAGAATATCACATTGGAACATTTAAATCTATTAAATGGCCATTCCGACGACATTTGTTTTCGTAACTTGGTTATTAACCTTATTTTAAGCAGACGAGCAGTAGATACATGACGTCAGATAATTTCCGGTAATAAAGCATTACATAAGTGGGATTGTTGGGCGAAATTTTCTATAGTGTACAAATATGAAAATGTTTGTTCATCATTAAAGATGTGCAAACTTGAGTAGATATAACCTTAGTGGCCTAGAATTATAATAATAGTTTTTTTTTGCGATGTGGAAAATGGTTTTACGTATACCATTACAAGTAACGGTAAGGGGTAGGACTCACTGACGTATAATAGTAAGGTTTTTATCATCATCATCATCTCAGCCCATATAAGTTCCTCTTAGATTACCTCCCTTAGTCGTCTCTTACAACACCCGCGGACAAGAGAGGGGGTAGTGAATTGTATTCTTACTCTGTCACCACACGGAAAAAATTTTCATAATCTCTAGAATTTTAACTGCAAGAAAATTGATATATGTATCTTAGGTGGATATTGTTTATATATATTTTTTAAATACAACTCCCCATACTAGGGAACATATCCAGTGTTACGGGCAATTTACAAACGTCAATTAAGGAACTCGAATTGCTTCCAAACTCAGAAATATCTTTTTGGTCGTAAAGGATTATCCTAAGTGGCGGTAAGATATTTAGATCACTATTCGTAATTCATCTTGCCAATACTGTAAAATATGCCATTATTATTTAAAACTAGCAACCCGCCCTCGCTTCGCTTCGGTTTCTGTCGCCTTATCCCCGTAGTTCCCGTTCCCGTGGGAATACCGGGATAAAATATAGCCTAGTTTACTCTCTGATATTATAGCTTTCCATTGGTGAAAGAATTTTTTAAATCAGTCCAGCCGTTTTGAGGATTACCCGGAACAAACAGACAGACAGACAAAAAAAATATAAAGTGATTTTTAGGCATATGTATAGTGCAAATGGTTATTTTTTCATGCTCTATTATTTTGACATTACAAACAGACACTCCAATTTTATTTATTGGTATGATAAAAATTCCATATTTATACTTTCATTAGATTTGTCATTATATATCAAGGAAAAACAAATATAAATAAGAGAATATAATTTAAAACAATAAATGTCACTGTATTTGGAGATAATATTAAATTTTAATACAGATGTTAAATTAGGCAACATTCATTTTTTCTATAGAAGTAATAAGTAGTCATAGGTATTGTCTTTAAAAATGAAATAAGTAGGGAATTATACACATCGTACTATAGATAAAATATTAATGATTGATTAATGAACCATTCAACATGTAACATTGATGTTTAAATTGCGTTATGCATTCTTAAAATCCAAGTATCGATAGTGGAAACTTAGGGTTCGAAGGGCATCACACTTGACAGTACTTATAAGACATGCTGTTTTATATAAAAGAAGATAGTAAGAAAAAAGAATAATAGACAAGCCCCTTGAGTTTCTTGCCGGATACTCTCAGTAGCTATCGCATTTTGACCTGGTGGTAATTTATTGGATTAATTTAAATTCAATATATTGCAATTGACAATATGTAAGTGCCCACTCGGGGTTTATGCATATTAAAAGGCTGTAAAAAGTACAAATTTTTAAATTAATACACGACACATTCTTCTTATCTATCTTATTAGTCCA
This sequence comes from Lymantria dispar, assembly GCA_032191425.1. Classification (NCBI taxonomy): domain Eukaryota; kingdom Metazoa; phylum Arthropoda; class Insecta; order Lepidoptera; family Erebidae; genus Lymantria; species Lymantria dispar. The sequence continues at coordinate 16,138,302 of CM063446.1, read as the reverse complement.
CGTTTGGAATACAAGTCTTCTATTAAAATAAACGTGTCTAACTACTACTAAGATTATCATACTGTCTGAGATTATCATCATTCTGTCCCTCAACGTCCACTATTGTGGATGTATGTCTCCACAAATGAAGGAATATTGCCGTAATCGTCACACTTGATCAGCAGGTTAGCGATCGCGCTGATGGGTTTGTTATACATTTCACAGGTGAGAGCTACTGTCTACTCTTCTGATAAGAGTCCTTCTCTGATTTTTACGATTCCCACGTGAAAGTGAGGAGTGATGATAATTCTATTCTCCTACCGTCGCCGCATGGAGTAAGAATATAATTGTCGCAACTCAAAGTTCACTAAATTTTTTTAGACATGCAAATATTAATAATCTTTATATACTTTATACATTATTGTATTATATAATATCAAACAATACACAGAACTCGGCACATATTCGCTCATATAACAATTTCAAGGTATGTGTACAAAGAAGCCATAAAGATAGGCTGAATGTAGTATTGTGCAGGCAAACATATCAGATCAGAACGTTTATGGGCAGGATTGCGACTGTTACACCGGTGAAGGTCAGCGACTTCCACGGACCTAGTCGGATAGTAAACCCTACCCTCAATGCTATATTGAGCAAATAGCAATGCAATGCAGTTGCGATACAAGATTTAGTATAAATTACATTCGAAATACGTTAGGTTGCTTTATATACCAATAGTGTTAAAAATATTCAAATCAGATTTAATACTGGGTATATAAAAATAGATAGATAAAGGTATATAAATAAATGAGATCATTTATTTACTGATCTATCTGATGAACTGATGATTTTGTATTTCATAATTTGGGCAATCCAGAGAACTTAACCACGAAGATAGTTCTCAATAAATGACTGAAATTTTATAGAGGAGACAAAGACGGCAATGGCGTTTTATAAGTCTCGATGTAGTTAGTCTATAATATAAGTCTCAATGTAGCTAGTGTAAGAAGATAATTGTATCACTTTTTCAAAGAAATCCCATGATTTCTAACAATTTGCCTAGTTTACCAAAGATTAACACACGGCATTGTAAATTTATAATATAGATACTTATTTTTTATTCTCAACCAATAAATTATATATGGCACTGAAACGCAGTGTTTAAATGTTGGCCTTGTGAAAAGGCTCAAAATCGCTCAACGAGGTATGGAGAGGCTATGCTCAGTACTCGATCGACTCGACTCCTACTAGGTGGATTGATGAGATTATGAAAGTCGCATAAAGTTCTTAGATGCCAGTGGCAAAAGACTTTTCTAAGTGGCATTCTCGTGGAAGTCTATGTTCAATAGTGAACGTCTACGGGCTGACAGAGAGTAGGATGAAACCAAATATTTACTGACTATAATGAATAGAATGCGAAATGTTCAAGGTTTGAAGGTTCACCTATATTCTTGGCAGTTATGTGTGTATAAATTGATAAACTAAATTCTTTCGATTAATCAGTGTACAATACTCCTATACTGATAGTTCTTAAGGCTTTTAATGAACGCCTATGTTAGTTGTTATGATTCACTTTTAAAATCAACTGGTTAAAAGATAGTTAATATTATAGTTCTATTACTAAAGATCAATTCTTATTCATTATAGTTATGATTTAATATAAATTATAATGCCACATATGCGCATTAATTATTAACATATTAAATTGTTGATATTTTATTGTTACTAATTAATTAATAATAGTAAAACAGATTCAGTTAATTCGAGCTAGTGACCTTTAGATAGGAATGCGTTCTTCAGATTATCTACACAAGAATTATGTAGTTAGGTACATATCGATGAGCAATAAATCTCTTGCAAAGGTACGTAACTCCGCGGGGGATGAATGACCGCCAAGGCTTCGCATGGAATGTGGGATTTTTGTACTCACCGTTTTCAATAAATAACTCAATAAATTCTTTAGTATAAAGAAAGTTATCAAGTATTGTGAAACATTATAGTGAAACTAAATAATATTATGTATGTCATTATAATAAATTTATTTATATAATCTCTCCGTGTAAATAATGATATTCTGCCAAATCCGGTTTGGTAGTTTTGGTAGTTGAATTCAACACAATTAGGAATCATAAAAGCCAGTATGAAAGTGGCGATAATGAAAGAAATTAACAAGACTAATTGAATGCTACATAGGTACTAATTGTAAAATATAACCAGTAAAAATAAAATTGCACTCCTTTCAAATACATGACCTGCTGAATAGTTGTTCTAAGATGAACATAACATATAGTTAATTTAGATTTTTTCCTCCGTGTGGTGACGGAGTAAGAATACAATTCACCACTCCCTATCTTGCCCTCATGGATGTCGTAAAAGACGACTAAGGGATTTGATATGCATATAACATCTGTGTAAGAGAAGGAAAACTCTGAATGAAATCCTAATACCGACATGTCTCACCAGCATGGTATAGTAGGTCAAATTTTCTCCCATTGTGGAAAAGCCCCGAGCCCAACAGTGGGACGTATGTGGGCTGCGATGGTGATGATGAATTTAGATTTAAAATTACACTCCTTTTTTATTTTGAAAATACTTCAATGATGTTCAATATTCTTGTAGTAGTACCTAATAGTTATTACCTTTAATGTCAAATGGTAACATTAAAGGTTAAATGCGCGCTTATTTGATTGCCACAATAAAGTAGGATTAGTAGGATATATTTATAGTTCATTTGAACGGTAAGCCCGAGTAGTTTCTTACCTTGAAAGGAATTTTGCTAAAGAATGCTTGTTAAAATATTTAAAATATTAAGCTATTTTTAAACTGCAATATTTATCGAAATTTGCCTAAAACAAGTTCATTGTAAATAAAACTATTTTAACGGATAATATCGCGTTTGTAATTGATTTTTGATTGCCCAATGTTTCGAACACTTTACAGCGTCTATGGTTACGGGTGGACAAGTTGACTTCGTATCGTGGGCGATGCTAGAATTACATAGATTACCTACTTGACTCAGTGTGTATGCTGTATGGTACCGACTACGAATACTTACTTTGACCATGAGTATAGTAAAGGTCGACTAAAATCTTCAGTTGTATTACTCGATAACCGCACATAAATAATCATAGAATCAATTGAAAATATAATAAAATATTTCTATATCGTAAAAGAAAAAAACATTTTGTTTCAATAGTTATAGTATAAATATTTTTGTTTATACTCAATAATATCTATCGCATCCAAAATAAAGATTCTGATAAGATTGTTGACATTTAAAATTTAACAGTTAAACGAATTCACGAGTTTAAACTGTCCTCATGACTTGGTAAAAGCGTAACTATCGACATTGGCAAAGTGGAAAGTTGTTTTGTCGAACTATCTGCAACAGTTTGTGTAACGCCGAAAATAAACTATTTAATTTAGGTTCAATTAATTTACTATCCATCTAACAGCTTATTCGATAACATATTATTGTACTCGGTAGGCCTCCCAAAGTGGTCATAGAAGTTACAGTTTCCAGACTTGGCATTAGACAACGTAGTTGGCGATATATTAGTAACTTTATGTGGTAGGACCATACAGCTGACAGTCGTCTGTTTAGAGCCGAGACCGGTCAGTCTGGGAAAGTACCACACTCATAGAAAAACGACGTCTGGCTAGTAACAATTTGTTACTGCACTTCGTTCGGTGAGCGAAAGAGCCGGCAGCCGAGGGTGTTTCGCGTGTGGTGGGCTTTGGTGATGCCTTTAGTATGACTGAACCCTATTGTACGCATTCACTCTCTTTTCACTTTCTTCACGGTAGGCAGTAGCATAGTATAGGCCCATTAGCGGCAGTATTACTTACCATCAAGTTTGCTCTTTGCTCATTTGCCACCAAGCGCAATAAAAAGTGCTGGCGCCCATTCCTTTAGTAACTGCTCGGTCGGTTGGTACGACTTCTACGAGAAAATATGGGATAGTAACACATTACATTGTTAATACTTCACCACACGCAACTATTTTGCCAAATTACAAAAAACCTAGGCTAGGTTACGTTATATTTCGTTTTTTCATTTGACCTTTAATATAATAATGGGCGTGCAATTGTAGTTACTGGGCTATAAAATGTTAATTGTATTTAAACTTGCGTTTTATACGTTATATACTCATAAGGTTTTCTAAGCAGACCGCATAACTAACTTCTCTAATAGAATAGTTAAGCGAAGACTTGTATAGAATTAGAGACTGAATGAAAAACAAAATATTTTTGTTACATAATTTATAATGTAACATAAATATTCATAAACATTGTTACAAGATATTTATTTTATGAAGCGTGAAAGTGTTACGTTTGTATAATTACATAGTGATTCTGTATCAATAAGTATGTACATCATTCGTCTGTGTGGTGACGGAGTAAAAATACTATTCTATCTTGTCTGTGACCACGAAGGGATATGATATGCACATAACATCTATGCAAGAGAAGAAAAACACGAGATAAACCCTGTTTATGTTACATGTCTGACCAGCATGGTATAGTTCAATTTGTCTTCTAATGAGGTGGAGGTTTGAGCCCAGCAGTGGGACGTGTATGAGCTGAGACGACGACGCCAACGAGAAAATTGTAGTATAAATTAAAAAAATCTCTGAGCAAGATGAGCACGTGACGTTTTTACCGCGAGATAATCATTTGAACCTTTAATTTTATTGACATACTGCATTTAACAATGTGAATTTCGTTTTCACCGTAATTAAAATGTACTTACTTAATTTTAAACAGAAAGTAATAAGTAACTTGAGATCATTTGAAGGCCTTCTAACATTTTCCATTGTCAGTTACATTTTTAAAAACAAAACGAAATGAGAAATCAATGGACGTCACCTTTACGACAGAACTATGAATAGCTTTTATTAGTGTTGCCCAAAAAAGTCTTGGTCTTGGTCTTGCGAGAAATGCGAGACCGAGACCAAGACCAAGACCGCTTAATTTTTGCAAGACCAAGACCAAGACTGGCCCTGCAAGACTTGAGCAAGTCCAAGACTGAGCCTGCAAGAGTCTCGCGGTCTTGCATTTAATTCAAATCACCATTCCAGCTTATATACGGTGGAGCTCGTGTCTTCTACATAATAGGAGGGAAATCGGCCGTGGCTGGAGAGGAATGGCCACGGTGATCGGCCGTGTTGTTACAGGGTTTCATGTCAAGTTTGCCTTCTCTTGCACGGATGTTATATATTATAGCCCTTAGTCGTGGGTTCGCACTCCCGGGTAAAATAGGGGGGTGATGAATTGTATTCTTACTCCGTCACTACACGGTAAGTCAAATCAGTTTTGAGATATCCATCTATTGGCCAATCGATTCCCAATGTTGGTGTTGGCTTTTCAGAATTACTCTTCGGAAAGGCTTAAGGACACAAATACCGTAATCACGAGAGTGCTCTTGCCCATTATACATATTTATATATCCGTTTATTCATTAGCCCAACGACGTTCACTGTTGGACATAGAAATATGCCTACAATTAATCTACATAAATGTCCGTGTAGGGACAGAGTACGGATACAATTCACCACTCTCTTACTCGTAGATGTCGTATCAAATCGGACCGAGGCAATGGTGTTAGGAAGCCATTATTTTTTTATGGGTGGGCTATGGTACACACGCGCGGTCTATTCCGGCCGACCACCGGAGCAGATGTGACTTGTCATCAGTGGTCGGCCCGACGGAATACCCTTTCAGGTAACCTCTCACCTCTCGACGTACTGGGACGTCGGTCGCCATCGCGCGGTCAGCCTCTCTGCGAGTGACAGACAATTCCCCGGTCCGATCACCCGCGGCCTCGGCTAGGGCGGCATTAGGCGCAGATACTCGCGCCTGCGCCGCCCGAGTCGCCGGCGGCGAAACGTGTCGCCGAATAGGAGCTCTACTCGCACACGATCCGCCGCCTCCTTCCGTGAGATTACGGCCTCAAAGAAGGCGGCGACCGCGTCCCAGTTCCTGACGCTGATGAGCATCTCCCTGGCGATGGTCGGCAGCGCCAGGTCGGCACCGATAATCGCGACGAGTTCACGGCGCTCCCCCTCCCATGCAGCACATTCCTCGAGCGTGTGCTGCGCCGATGGATAGATAGGATAGGGTGATATTTAATTAATTTAGTTGGATTTTTCATTGCCATGATAAATGACTGTTACGTTATTCCAACTGCAAGACTTGCAAGACTTTGCAAGACTCTTGCTGCAATACCAAGACCAAGACCAAGACTTGAGTGTTTAATACCAAGACCAAGACGAGACCAGGTGTGCTGTTGCAAGGCCAAGACTGGTCCAAGTCTCGCCTTGGTCTTGCATTTGGGCAACACTAGCTTTTATATTAGTATTTTATTCATTTTTTGTTAAAGAATACAGTTTGTGCAAGACTAAATATTTTTTGTGTCGCTATGGACTTTACAAACGTAGAATAAACAAACACAACCAGAACAAATCTTTCAAGAATCGTGCATAGAATTTTTTGTACAGGAATTAAACCTAGAATAGTCACTGCGAGACCTATAACTCTATTTAGAATATTAAGTTATTTATACAGTCAACATAAGTTGATGACATAATGCTATTTTAATTTCGATCACAGGAACTAAAATATGGCGACCTCGGGAGGGAAACGGCGTGAGGAAGCCGCCAGTGATAATTCCGACGACGAGCTTACACCGCTCGCTAACGACATCTATGGTGGCAGGTAAATATTTAAGAACTATATTTTTCTTTTCTATTTATTTGTGAGATAAATAATATCTTACATAACATTTTTAACCAATTTTAAAACATAATGTATGATAAATTAATACAGGGTTTTCCAATAAGGACTTGACAACTTTTTTTCAAAATAAAATGCAAGCCATTTGAGATATTTCAAAAACTTTATTATGGGGTTGAAGTACAATAAAAACATTTACGAATGGAACTCGACTTCTTTCATATGGCCATCGTGGGCACGTTTGCAACGGTCGATTCGTTGGACCCAATTTTCCATGACTCGGCCACACATTTCAGCTGAAACGGCTGCTATTTCGCGTTCAATGTTGGCTCTGAGCTCTTCCAACATCGTAGGCTTGTTAGCATAGACCAATGACTTGATGTAGCCCCAAAGAAAAAAGTCTAGAGGGCTGCCTGTCTACTAGGGCGAGAATTACGACCGAAAATCGGAGTTAACGCTCTTAAAGTAGCGGTCACCGACTCCGAATTTCGGTAGTAAATTATAATTTGCAGACGTTGTTCGTTCGTGCACTTTACTATGATGAAAATGTTAAGTTTATTGAATAAAATGACAGTAACAGTTCGATGATTAGTGGAAGAGTTCGTTCACAAATTGAATTCAAAGCTGTCAAGTTCCTATTGGAAAATCCCATATAATTCTTTTTATCCAATGATTGTTAATAAAAAGAGGTCGGCTTGCCCAATGTTGCCTTATAACTTATTATAAATTTTAAACCTTAGTTATTATTATTAATAATTTTATTATTATAAATAAAAAAAGGCACTACAAAAATAATATTCTTATGCATTCTATATGCAAAAGAATAATAAATATGAGCCACTATCTATATTGGCTATTTTTGAGATTGTAAAATGAGAAATTTAATTTAGAATGTAAATATTATGCATACTTGCCCTGTTCTATTATCTTATCTCAGATACGGCCCATTGTTGGGTTCGAGCTTCCTCTATAGTGAAAGGGAAATTGATTTACTACACTGCTCTGGTCAGACAGGTTGCTTTATGGTTTATCTTGTTCACGATTGATTTATAACGTGGCAAAAGAAAAATTTAAATCCAAATTATTTCTAGTATTATCTACTTCTTTATATTTTGAAGTACATATATTTTGACTATTTACTGCCCACTAATCAATGGCAGACGATAATCGTATTTATTCTTGGTACATATTCTGAACATAGATTTTCTGGTGGGTCGTAGATTGTGCTTATTACCTTTATCTACTAATGAGTCCATTGATAGCGATGGATAAAATTCTGATGCTTGATCACAGTTCACATAGGTGTTTAAATTAGATCCACGAACGACAAGGCACTCATTGGTAGGCCCAATGGCGAAGGAGAAGGAATACCGTGGGTTATAGGTTCGCGCACCGCCTTTTCGTCAACCCCGGGTGGACCAGACAGTGCGTCAACATCGAATGAGGTGTGATGGTTGGCTTGATCCAGCCATGACAAGTTCATAGTCATGGTACTTGCAGTATGATTTACCAACCAACTTGACCAGCTATTTTTTGAAGAGAAAGTGAAAATTATGCATAAAGATTCATTATAGTATCGTATTTCTTAATAAATTCATTAGTAAAAATTTTGCTACAAAAATATTAAAATTTTGATAATACTAATCATTAAGTCGAGCTAGTTTTTAATTTATTATCATCGGACAATCTTGCCCGAAAAGGTCGTCTATGTTGTGAAGTAATTCTTTGTACTATGTCGGTTACACCCGTTCTTCTGCGGATTACCGTATTTCGGATTCTATTTCGCAGCGAAATCCCGAGCATAGCCCGCTGAGTGATTTAAGGATTTTTGATAATAAGCCATCCGAAAAAAAAAACTGCGTATATTAGATAGACGGATTTCCTCGTGTAATTAAGCAATGACCTACTTATTAGTTGCTATTTAACGTTATTCACTTTTTAAGATTTTTATATTCCTAGTACTATATGGATATTTTCGTGCTCTAGTTCATTCCTTATAGATTCTCAATTTCTCTCTTGTAGGCTTTTTAGTCAGTTCTAAGAAAATTAGGAGCCATTGAGATTTCTCAATACACTTCTTTCAGTGATCAGAAAACAAAATATCCTCAAGGTTAATCACGTTTATAACGAGCATGGAATTTGCAAATTATTAAATCTTTAGGCAAGCAAAAGATAAAGATTATGTATTTTTACTGCACCAATAAATATATGCCATATATATATATGATTTTAAAAATAAATAAACTGATCGTTATTGATATGAAATCTCTGACTCACTGATTTTATTTTGTTACATACGTAAATTCAAGCTACGGTATGTTTGAATGTGGATGCATTCGTACTGCATTATTATGCATTATTATTTTGTAGCCTATAAAGGCTGGTGTCGTTTTAAAAGTAAAAAAGAAATGGGTCGTGGAACCTTTCATCTACATCTATAAAAATATAGAGTCACTAAGTTCGTTCAAGTTAATATTAAATATATATTAACTCTAATGTAAAATTTTCTAAATATTTAACCTGGTCTAATTTAAGATATAGAATTATCTAATAACAACCGTGTAAAACTAATCCACGCTGCCAATATTTATTTATTCATGTTCGGCTCATTTACGTCTCACTGCAGGGCACGAGCCTCCTCCACAATAGGGGGGTTTTTTTTTTTTTTTTTTTTTTTGGGTGGGCTGCGGTCGGCGCGCCTACGCACCACTCCGTCCGGGGCGACAGAGGGGCTCAAGCCCGCAACTCCCGCAACCCACCCGAACACCACGTCGCCCTCGTCGCTGGGCCGACCACTGGAGCAGGGTTACTTGTCATCAGTGGTCAGCCCGACGAAATACCCTCTACCCGGGGTACCCTCCCATCGACCGACGTCCCCCCCTCGGGGAGGACGTCGGTCTTTCCTCACGCGGTCGGCCTCTCGGCGGGTGACGGACTAATCCCCGGTCACGTCACCCGCGGCCTCGGCTAGGGCGGCATTGCACGCAGGTACTCCCGCCTGCGTCGCCCCAGTCGCCGACGGCGGGTCGCATCATCGAGGCTGTGCTCCTCGCGCTCGCGACCCGCCGCCTCCTTCTGCGAGATAACTGCCTCGCAGAAGGCTGCGACCGCGTCCCAATTCCTGATGCTGCCGAGCATCTCCCTAGCGATGGTCGGCAGCGTCAGGTCTGCACCGATGATTGCGACGAGTTCACGACGCGGCTCTGCCCAAGCGGCACAGACCTCGAGCGTGTGCTGCGCCGTGTCTTCGTCGCAATCGCAGTGGTGGCAGGACGGAGTTCTCTCCCTCCTAGCGACCCTGTACAGGTACTTGCCGAAGCATCCATGCCCCGTCAAGACCTGCACGAGTCGGAAGGAGAGCACCCCGTGCCGCCTTTCTAACCACTGCATCAGCACCGGCCGGAAGGCCTCCACGGTCCAAACACCGTATCGAGGCCTCTCCAGCCGGTCTGCCCAACGGGCGATGACGTCCCGGCGGGCGTCGACGCGCCAGGCGGTGAGCTCCTTCAAGGAAACAACACCACCCCCCCCGCGCACCCCCGACACCCGCCGATACAAGTCGGCGAGCATTTCCGCCTCCAGGTCCCACGGGGGAGTCCCGGCCAATAGGCACGCCGCCTCCGTCGCCACCGTGCGGTACCCGCGGATGATCCTGACCGCCATGACCTTCTGTGGACGCCACAGAAGGGCCCTAAGTCGGGCGGTCATGGATCCCGCCCACACCGGTGCGCCGTACAGGGCCATCGACCGGATGACCCCCGCGTACAGCTGTCGACATGCCGCGCTCGGTCCGCCCACATTCGGCATCAGCCATTGTAGGGCGGACGCCACGCCGACGAGCCGCGGGACGAGCCTGCGGAAATGCTCCCGAAACCACCATCGCCCGTCGAGCACCAGGCCCAAGTACTTCATATGGGCCTGGATGCTGATCCCAACCGAATTGACGGTGATCGAGACGCCGATGGGAGGGTCCATACGGGGCCCATGGAACAAGAGGGCCTCCGTCTTGTCCAGGGCCACCCTCAACCCCAGCGCCTCGATCCGCCTGACGATCTCTTCGGTGCCTGAGGTCGCCAGGCTTACCGCCTCTTGTAGCGTCCCACCGCGGGCTGTGACGAGCGTGTCGTCGGCGTAACAAATCACGCCCAGCCCGCGTGGGAGGCTCCCCCGCAACGCCCAGTCGTAGCCGATGTTCCACAGGGTGGGTCCGAGGACCGACCCCTGTGGAACACCGCACGTCATGGGCGTTCGCACAACGTCCCCTACTCGGTTGGCGTAGAGGACGCTGCGCTCCTCTAAATAGTCTGCCACCAGCCGCCTCAGGTAAGCTGGCACTTCGTGGTAACGGAGCGCCTCCCTGACGCAGCTGAATGGCAGACTATTGAATGCGTTGGCGATGTCTAGGGACACCACCAACAGCACTCCCCCGCCGGTGACGGCCTCAGTCGCCACGGCCCTTAGGCGCAACAGGGCCTCGATCGTCGAACGACCTCTCCTAAACCCAAACTGGGCGTCCGACAGATCGGGCCCCGTGCCGACAAGGTGCCGCTCGATGCGGGCAGCTACTATCCTCTCCAGTAGCTTGCCCATATCATCGAGCAGCACGATAGGCCTGTAGGCCGATGGCGACTCCGGAGGCCGTCCCGGCTTCGGCAGGAGAACCAGCCTCCCCTCCTTCCAACACCCAGGGAACCGCCCGGACGCTAAACACGCGTCGAACAGCTCCCTGAGGCGGGGACCCAGATGGTCGAGGACCAGGGCCAACACACGGTTTGGAATACCGTCGGGCCCGGGGGCGGTGGATTTACCGCGCATGCGCGCCACCGACGCCCTCATCTCCGGTTCCGTGATGAGCGGAACACTGCCACCATCGCCCTCCCGATCATTGTCTGGCGGCGCCATGACCGGGGGCGTGTGTTCCGCCCGTCGTGGGAACAGGTCCTCGACGACCCGGGTAAGGAGGCTGGGTTGGAGAGTCTCGGTGAGGGGCGGGCCCCGTGCGCGCGAGACCAAGACCAAGACCGCTTAATTTTTGCAAGACCAAGACCAAGACTGGCCCTGCAAGACTTGAGCAAGTCCAAGACTGAGCCTGCAAGAGTCTCGCGGTCTTGCATTTAATTCAAATCACCATTCCAGCTTATATACGGTGGAGCTCGTGTCTTCTACATAATAGGAGGGAAATCGGCCGTGGCTGGAGAGGAATGGCCACGGTGATCGGCCGTGTTGTTACAGGGTTTCATGTCAAGTTTGCCTTCTCTTGCACGGATGTTATATATTATAGCCCTTAGTCGTCCACAATAGGGGGGTAATTGACTTTAGCATACATTGCTGGACAGACAGGCTGGAATAGAGATTTATTTCGAGTTTTTCTTCTCTTACATAGATGTTATATGAATATTATGCCCCTCTTTCGTCTTTTACGACATCCACGGGCAAGCTAGGGAGTAGTGAATTGTATTCTTACTCCGTCACCTCACGGACATATATAATTACGGATATAGTATATTTATAATTAACATTAAATAAACTCAATTAGCTATTTAAAATAGACATCCATTTTGATTCTTTTTTAGCTTATGGAATTGTTATAAAATACTTTGAAAGTGGGAGTTATGTTCAATTATTAACCAAAAAAGCTAGATTACTACTAATTAAATGTGTAAATCAATGGTGTTTTTTAAATTAGTAGTTATATGAGATGAAAAATAAATAGAACGGAGCAAACGAAATATATAGGCAAACATAGTGAAGGCTGATTTTGAATATCGTAATGCCTTATATTTAGCTATTAGGCACTAAAACCAGAACAACATTATTTTATGATTTATTTATTAGATTAAGATAAAAAGATAAAAAAGCACTTATCATTAGAAGTTTATTAGTCTTAATAGTATTTTTATCTAAAATAATACAGTAACATTCCAATGAGTAAATTTAATACCATTATAATGAAAGGATATGAAAACTAATGAAGTAAATAGCTTAGGATGCCTTCACAAAGCTACTGAGAAAACGGAATCGTTACCGGTGGCCACCCAAAGGCTATAGAGGGTACTAACTCAACGTACACTAGTACGGCAGATTCTGAGGTTGTACGCTTTGTCATCCGCTGCCCCAGGTGGTTTGCGTCACAATCCAGTACGGTCATAACCTGCCCCTAAGAAAGCTTGCCATGTTGGTCCTTGTCACATCGCGATTTATGTACCTCATAAATCTGCGACTTAAACGCCAAATATTTGATGCGATCCGGCTATGGTGATCAGTTTTCTTCAGTACACTAAGCATTTTTACTTAAAAGATAACGGTTTACAGCTTCAATCATTGAATTTACTCAATTCAGGAATAATCATTCCTTGAGATAAAACAATTGCAAGGTATAGTTAAAAAAACTTCTGGAGTCCCGTTCATTAAATCATTTTGAGACAGGTATAGGATATGTTTTATGCGGGTTTTAGTTCTTTCAAACTGAGTTTAGTTATTACTAAATACTTCTACATCAGAAACGGTGTTGGAAAATTCACTCTATAAATTTTGACTCTCACAATTTCTTTATTATGATAATTCAGAATAATACATGTATTCAGAAGTTTCTGTCTGTTCATTTATTTTTCTTGATGCTTATTGTATATTAAACATTACAATGGCATTTAAAGACGCGTGCGGTACCATTATTAAAACTTGAACAGATGGTTTGCGTCATATCGTACAATGCCGGCGAAATTTTCTGCGTTGTGTTATGTCGCCATATCGTATATGGTGCAAATGCCGCATTACAATTGCTGAAGTAGATTTTTTTGATACATTAGAAAATGCTATATTGCATACAGGCAAATGTAAGGGTTTATATAAACTTATGCCGTGTATTTTAAATAAAACTACTTTACGGATTTTATCGCGTTTGTATTTGATTTTTGATTACCCGATGTTTCGAACACTTTACAGCGTTCATGGTCATGGGTGGACTAAGATGTCTCACGTCCAACAAGTCATCGTTACTGCAGAAAATTGCATCGAGCGGCACCTCGTCGGCACGGGGCCCGATCTGTCGGACGCCCAGTTTGGGTTTAGGAGGGGTCGTTCGACGATCGCGGCTCTGTTGCGCCTGAGGGCCGTGGCGACTGAGGCCGTCACCGGCGGGGGAGTGCTGTTGGTGATGTCCCTAGACATCGCCAACGCATTCAATAGTCTGCCATTCAGCTGCATCAGAGAGGCGCTCCGGTATCACGGGGTGCCAGTTTACCTGAGGCGGTTAGTGGCAGACTATTTGGAGGGGCGCAGCGTCCTTTGCACCGACCGAGCAGGGGACGTTGTGCGAACGCCCATGACGTGCGGTGTCCCACAGGGGTCGGTCCTCGGACCCATCCTGTGGAACATCGGCTACGACTGGGCGTTGAGAGGGAGCCTCCCGCCCGGGCTGGGCGTGATTTGTTACGCTGACGACACGCTCGTCACAGCCCGCGGTGGGACGCTAGAAGAGGCGGTAAGCCTGGCGACCTCTGGTACCGAGGAGCTCGTCAGGCGGATCGAGGCGCTGGGGTTGAGGGTCGCCCTGGACAAGACGGAGGCCCTCTTGTTCCATGGGCACCATATGAGCCCTCCCATCGGCATCTCGATCACCGTCCACTCGGTCGACATCAGCATCCGGGCCCATATGAGGTACTTGGGCCTGGTGCTCGACGGGCGATGGTGGTTCCGGGAGCATTTCCGCAGGCTCGCTCCACGGCTCGTCGGCGCGGCGTCCGCAATATCGTGGCTTATGCTGAACGTGGGCGGACCGAGCGCTGCGTGCCGACGGCTGTACGCGGGGGTCATCCGGTCGATGGCCCTGTACGGCGCACCGGTGTGGGCGGGGTCCATGACCGTCCGACTTAGGGCCCTTCTGTGGCGACCACAGAGGGTCATAGCGGTGAGGGCCATCCGCGGATACCGCACGGTGGCAACGGAGGCAGCGTGCCTATTGGCCGGGACTCCCCCGTGGGACCTGGAATCGGAGATGCTCGCCGGATTATATCGGCGGGTGACGAGGGTGCGAGCGGGGGGCGGTGTGGTCTCGTTAAGGGATCTCACCGCCTGGCGCGTCGACGCCCGCCGAGATGTCATTGCCCGTTGGGCAGTCCGGCTGGAGAGGCCTCGGTTCGGGGTGCGAACCGTGGAGGCCTTCCGGCCGGTGCTGATGCAGTGGTTGGAGAGGCGGCACGGGGTGCTCTCCTTCCGACTGGTGCAGGTTTTTACGGGGCATGGGTGCTTCGCCAAGTACCTGCACAAGGTCGTTAGGAGGGAGAGTACACCGTCCTGCCACCACTGCGATTGCGACGAGGACACGGCGCGCCATACGCTCGAGGCCTGCGCGGCTTGGGCAGTGCAGCGCTGTGAACTCGTCGCAATCATCGGTACGGACCTGACGCTGCCGGCTATCTCTAGGGCGATGGTCGACAGCGTCGACAATTGGGACGCGGTCGCAGCCTTCTGCGAGACAGTGATCTCGCGGAAGGAGGCGGCGGATCACCTGCGCGAGGAGCGCAGCCTCGATGAGGAGATCCGCCGCCGGCGACTGGGGCGGCGTAGGCGCAACTACCTGCGCCTCATGCCGCTCTAGCCGAGGCCGCGGGTGACGTGACCGGGGATTAGGCCGTCACCCGCCGAGAGGCCGACCGCGTGAGGAAAGACCGACGTCCTCCCCGAGGGGGGGACGTCGGTCGATGGGAGGGTACCCCAATAGGGGGTATTCCGTCGGGCCGACCACTGACGACAAGTTAACGCTGCTCCAGTGGTCGGCCCAATGACGAAGGCGACGTGGTTTTTAGGTGGGTCGCGGGAGTTGCGTGCTTAAGCCCCTCTGTCGCCCCGGACGGAATGGTGCGGAGACGCGACGACCGCGACCCACCCTCAAAAAAAAAAAATGCAGAAAATTTATAATTATCTACCCGATACATTATATATTTGACCCACAATAATAATAACTAAAGATAATTTTATAAATTTAAACCTTTTAGTAACATAAAGTAAGCCGCCTTCAAAATTAACATTAATTTTGCATCATGTCACCTGAGTTTTCCTGCCGGATCTTTCTCAGTGTGACATTGTTCCGATTCGGTGGTAGTATACTAGACTATTAGTTAGTTTTTTAAATATAATTACTATTAATTTTAATGTTTAATTATTACTAACCATAAACAATATAATTTTTTCACATAGAATCATTTTCTTCTTACACTGGCAATAAATTTTGTATCAAAATGTAGGTCAATATTTAATAACTAAGTTCTGTATCGGGTAGATAATTATAAATTTTCTGCAGTAACGATGACTTGTTGGACGTGAGACATCTTATTCCACCCGTGCCCATGAGCGCTGTAAAGTGTTCGAAATGTCGGGTAATCAAAAATCAAATACAAACGCGATAAAATCCGTAAAGTAGTTTTATTTAAAATGTATAATACTCGCGTAAACATCAGAAATCATTATTCCGTGTAGTGACGGAGTAAGAATACCATTCACCACCTCCTATCTTACCCGTGGGTATCGTAAAAGGCGAGCAAGGGATATAATGCGCATATAAAATCTATGCAGGAGAAGGAAAACACCTCTTTTTGTGGAGAAGGCTCGAGCGCAATAGTGGGACCTATATGAGCTAAGATGGTGATGAGTTGAGATGATGATTAGCTAAGATGATATATGTAGAACTTGCTACCACAAGGATTAGCATTTACATCAGAACAATCAATTAAAAACCTATAACGGACTCATGTTGCCGTAAACTGTGAGGTACAAAAGGCTCAAATTTTAGGCATGCGACTCTTAAAACTTATGTTGACTCATATTTACTATGTGGTACACTTTTTAGAGTTTGATTCATAGAATCTATTAGCCATATCATTATCATGTTCGTACTCTTATTTATTTTGATATTTTCAATTTGTGTTAGAGGAAGAAGTCATGCTAAGCCGACTCTTGTAAATTGGCATAAAGTCAGTACATGGTGGTATAATGTTATGCCTCCGCACTTTTCTTTTCAACCTAGTAATGCAAAGTAGGAAATAAAATTAAACATTTTATATCTTCGTGATTATCATTTCAACGAGAAGATTCTGTAACAAAGTTATTAGCCTAGATAGCGTGTTTTAGAACGCGCCACAATGACGAATAATGTTTTTAATTATATTTTTATAAAATGGACGTATGAATAATTTCATGTTCATAAAAATATATTCGTATAGTTATCGGCTTATGAGTGATTCATGACACCAATTTTGTGAAGGCTATTTCTGTTAAGTAACAGGTTGACAGCGCATTCGAGAGGTCAGAATTGATTATTTATTACAATAATAGAGCTCAAGAGGTTGTTTTGATATCTGATTACACTAATAGCAGAAATTACCACTCCGAATTTTAAGTGTTACGTTTTTATCGTGAAAAATTATAAGGCCTAAAACATTATACTGCGATACGAGAAGTGAATTGTAAAGATTATTACATAATTATAACGATTAAATGTCCCTAACTATTCTCCATAAAGTGAAATTAACGTATGTGGAATTTGTAGTAAGTATATTAATAAGTGTTTAAACATACGACGGTACGATACAACCTAGATTGCAATTACAATAGATGACATTTGCAAACGCAAGGTTATCATAAATAGTAATATTTTAAACAGTTCATTGTGAAACATTTTAATTATTTTTAATGTTTTTTTGGGGTAATGGTATTACTAAATACGTGATTTAAATGTTATATATTAAAAAACAATGTCATTAATTATTGCTGTAACAATTAGTGGTAGATGGAAGGCATAATTTTCAATGATTCTATTGCGGTTAGGGTCACGTCATAGTCGTTACATTTTATAACATAATTCTCGTTTTTCTCTATTTATGTGAATTCCTTCGCGATATGAGAATTTATTCCTTAGGCTGGGGTGTTAATAAGTATACATGTATACTCAGATGGTGTCGTAGTCTGGGCACCGACGTACATTGCTAAGTGTCGCGGGTTTGATCACCGTGAAGGACAATACTTTGTGCGATCTACAAATTGTTGTTCATAGTACTAGTTTAATTTGCGTACGTTAAATTATATATATTTATACAGTCTCCTGTAGTACAAGGATCGTTGCCTTAGTGCAAAAAACATTGCATAGAAGTGTTAAAATTAAAAGTTATTAATTATAACGCAAACGAAAAAAATCAAAAAAAAAATCTACTTGATTTGGGCAGGTATGGTGAGATGTAATAAATGATATTTGTTTTGGAAATACGTGATTTAAATGGTATATGTCATGAATTTATCGCTGCAACAATTAGTGGTAGATAGAAGGCATAATTTTTAATAATTATATTGCGGATAGGGCCACTTTATAACATTGTTTTTGTTTTTTTTCTGTGAATGTAAAGCGAAACAAGGATTTATTCCTAAGGCTAGGGTGTTGTGTTGTAGTGACCTAGGTACCGACTTATCCTGCCAAGTGTCACAGGTTCGATCACCGCGCAGGACAACACTTTGTCACGGCGGAGCGCGCGCGGGAGGAACGCCTCCACAACGACGCGCTCCGCGGCCGGCGACTCAGGCGGCGCAGGCGCGAGTACCTGCGCCTGATGCCACCCTAGCCGAGGCCGCGGGTGACTGGACCGGGTAATTTAGTCCGTCCGTCCGAGAGGCTGACTGTACGAACGTCCCGCAGGGTGGACGTCGAGAGGAGCGGGTACCGAGTATTCGGGGCATTCCTTCGGGCTGACCACTGACGACAAGGAACTCTGCACCGGTGGTCGGCCGATCGAAGAAGGCGACGTGCTACGGGTGGGTTATGGGACCGCCTCTCTGTCGCCCCGCACGGAGCCGGGCGGCGGGTGCGCCGACCATAGTCCACGCCCCCAAAAAAAAAGGACAATACTTTGACGATCTACAAATTGTTGTTCAGTCTGGGTGTAATTTGTATCCGTTAAATAAAATATTTATAAAATCCCTCGCAATACAAGGATTTCTGTCTTAGTGCAAAAAAATGCATAGAAATGTTAAAATAACAAGTTTTTATATATAAGTTTTTAATATAATGCAAACGAAGTTTAAATGATAGATTTGGGCGGGTATGGTGAGATGTAATAATCTTTATTGCTATTAGATTTTTTTTTTCAGTTTTGACTATTCCTTTGTGGAAAAAGTAATTAGACGAAGCATACATTTTATATCAGAAAATAAGTTTTAAAGGTTATACTGATAATGAAAATGGAATGATGAAAATTAGCCAATAGTGCTCAAGACATTCGAGCAAGTTTCAAACTTAGGCATTACGGTCAGCGTTCACATTCTGTAGCGTTGTCTTCTGTCAGCGTTCACATTCATCAAAGAAATAGTTTTAAAGTATACGTTTAACTAATCGATGTGAAATAAACCTAGATTTAAGGATTTTGAAGCGTTATAGTTATATTTTTAATGGATGCATTTGGAATAATTTTGAGTGTGCCATCACCATTCCGTTTGGTGACGGAGTAAGAATACAATTCATCACTCCTTATCTTGCCCTTGGATGTCATAAAAAATAACTAAGGACTATAATATACATCATCTGTGCAAGAGAACAAAAACTCGAAATAAAACCCTATGCTAACATGTCAAACCAGCATGGTAGGTGAATTTGTAGGCGCTTTAGAGAATTTATTTATTTCATTAATTGATATTATGTGAACGATTAATAGAAACCATAAAGTAATATATTCAAAATTCACGTTTTAAATAGCAATGAATAACCTTACATCGTGAGGTAGACAAAGATAGAATTAATAATATTGTAAACGATCATTGTTTAGCGTTAAGCTTTATTTAGCCACAGATCGAGTCACGGCGGTCGGTCGCCGCGGCCCGGAACCCGCTCAAATGCCAAGGTTGACAAGTCTGACGACACAACTTTCGATCAATCGCTGAATGCGCCACATTTTTGCGCCCCACTTCACTCCTAGACACCTCGACCGTAAAAATAATACCGAAAATAAATACTTGTTATGTAGCTATTATATTACATTTTGAATTCAACTTCCTTCTAATGTTATAAATGTGAAAGTTTGTGAGAATATTCGTTATTATTTTACGCAAAATCTACTAACCAAAATTTCAAATATATAGCTTCTATATCAAAATAATACAGGCAATAATTTATTTAAATTATTTTAAACTGTCACAAATTAAATCGGAGATATCTACGTATATAAAGCTAGTTCAACAAATAACAAGTTTTGAGTTTTATGTAGTATTCTGCCAGATAGGAACTAGGAACAAACCTAGTAAAAGCCTACTAGTAAAACTGCCAATTTTTTATTGCCGAGTTCGAATCTTAGTCCAGTATTTTAATCCAAAGCAAGCACCAGTATTCCAAAATGTGAGCGAATTTATTCATAAAGTATAACTTATGTTTTGTAATTTGTCAGTTGCGGATGTCGTTGATGCTATGCCTAATCTCTGTTCTATCTTGAATTGGTTGCGTATTCACTTGGAATATGTGAGTGCGGGAATAGAGAATAACTTAACGTGTACCTGCATATACATATATGCACAGATTTAGGCACTGAAATGTCTTTTGTAGTTGTGGTGGCTGGTAGTCTTTGACACTGGTTACTGTGTCAAATATGGAGTCACCAGTACATCATTACGTTTAATTGACTATTACCCAATTCCCATACTGATATGTCAAACTTATTAATAATTTCTTGCGTAATGTAAAGGTTATGTCATGTCCTTTGCTATCACACAAGGAATAACAAATTTCATGAAACAATTCGAGTGTAATTGAGTAACAACCAGACCTACTTTCACATTTTTTAAATTATTACGATTACGTGAAATTGTACATAAATCTTAAATAAAATTTAAATATTATCTTATTCACTATTGTCTCTTTTTTATTTTTGATATTATTCTAATTTATTTGTTGATTTTATTTGTACTCATTTTTCATGCGTTATAGTCAAACTGCACACAATAACATGCTTTATGGAGCGATGGCAGGTAGGTATGGACTTAACAACTCGAAAGTGGGAACCTTAATCTGCCTTTTGAAGGGACCAATAGTATTATAGGCATTTAATATTGATGGACTTCGCCATACCGTATTCTTTTAAGCATCTACTTCCAGTAACACAACTATATTCGCTAAGGTGGCGTGATCATGCACTGATATTTTAACATAATGATTATTGCACGAAAGGTGCCACCATTACCTACACACGTATCTAAAACGTCATCTTGTAAAATTTCGTAAAATATATATCATATGTATGCTGAGATGATCGGAGCCGAGCAAGTTTCGAATACAATATTATTATCAACTATGGTGACAAACATAGTCGACTAGAGATAATAAATCACATAATATTTTCAATCTTCGTAGTTGTTAATTACAACTTTTAATATACCTAAGTTGATTTATTGTACTTAATTATGAAATATACGACATATATAAGAAAACTATGAATCAAGTTTTTAGTATGATAAATACATATAGAATCACAACCTTTTAAGCAATGTAATACTTTAATAACCTTTTGTGAATATTCGCAGCAATATTTTTATTCGTATATAGTCAACGATGTCTATAATAATTCTCAGATGTTATTAGAATGTATATGTGCCTATGACTAAACAATTGATTAACGATGACGTAACACGAGTTAAAGCTTATACGTATTTAAGTTAATGACGAATATGGAAGTTAGCGGACTTGAGTGTGCATAACGTTGTCCTCCCCCCACCATGGTCGATGACCTCCGACTCGTTGGACATTGGGCTCAACTCTGGAGGCATCGGCTCGCATATAAAACACACAATACCATATCATAATAAACTGTGAAATTAGAAAGTTTGTTGCTAACAGTGAAAAGGTTTTATTAATAATGGTTGGTCTAGGATCATAAGTATACAATTGCCATATGGCTACAGGTTCAGATTTTATGTTGGGGAAAATGAAGTGTACTTTTTTTTAAAAGAGTACATTCTTATCTTGTGGGTGACCTTGCAATCATACCTAAGATTAACATTAGAAATTACAGTCAAACTCAGAAAAATAATCAGAAGATCGCGAACAGGCGTTCAGTATTTATACTATTACGTTTGGTTCAACTTACTCTTACTTAAGATGCACTGACATTTTGGGTAATTTGCAAATGCTAGTTTAGTAGCTGTCTTACGCTCTTATCCATGCATCAAAGACAAAGGCGTGAGTCTAAAAAGCCACGATCAAATTTTTCATTCCTTTAGTTAATTTGAAGTTAATCATGGCAATCAATATTTATTAAGCGTATTCTTTCCGCATAATATTAAAAGCTAAACAGAGTAAAACTAGTTTTATATATAAGAAATATCCGTAAACATGTCCACCATGTTTTAAAATTACGTTAGAGGTGTATTTTAAAAAGCTAAGAATACTTGAATTACATTTCCTGTGAAATAAGGTAATTGCATGTAAAGAAATAGTTTTATTGTTACGATATTACAAGTTAGTGTTATGTTACAACATCTTCCGTCGGTAAGTGCACGTGCACTGCGGGCAGTAACGCGAAGGCTTTCGTAAGTTTTCGTGAGATCGAGCGACATTGAGCGATCTATTGTCCGGAGACATGAACCATGTAACTAGGCGTCGTCGAAACTGAGAAGCCTCATAGTTGCAAATTGAAATATTATAATATGTATAGATTCTCGGCATTCCATAATATTGCAATGAAAATCTGTAACACATGCTACAAGTACGCCAATTGTACTTGTCAAACGTCTTATCCTACCTCAGTTACGTACATAATGAAGGAATTACCTCATAGTGAAACTACTAAATGATCATTAAGAAAAGGTTTTAATAGTGTTTGAATAAATAATGTCTTCATATTTGGAAGTGTTTCAATAAATAACATCAGATAATATAGACATCATAATACCATATCTAATGTACTTCAATAGAATACAAAATATGAAATACCTTATCTGCCTAAATGCAATCGACGTCGATAGTCAGGATCGTGCGAATAGGAAGGTCAAAGTATACGTAGTTTGATTTGAATTCCGACCTCGCATATAAATGTTAGTGGCTGTGATTTGGTACTCACCAAGATATAAATGTGTAAACGCGAAAATGCTTGTAATATTTACTTTGTCATTCATAGTCTTCAACTTTCTGAGTAATTCGTAAGCCTTAATGACGATAAGTAAATTTGGCATCGTCAGCCTATTGCTTTCTCGCTATTGTCGTTAAAGGCGACTATAATTTAGTGAGTTAACATAGTTTCGATAGAAAGAAAGCTGCAAATAAAACTCGATGCCGACCCATCGACTTAGCGTAGTATAGTTTTTAATTATTCATTTAGTCTGGAGTAGAGTTGCCCAGCAATGGAATGTAAATAGTATGAAAAAAGTATTAGAGTCCAAAGTCCTTACGTTTTGGTAGTACATAAAGTCATATTGCTTTCGCTGTAAAGAATATTAACATAATTTGATCTTAGTTCCAAATTTAAAACTCTTAAAGTAAACCATGTGAGCTTAAATTATATAATAAGCCTGATGAATATTGTCTAAATGACCGTGAATAACATATTTTTTTAAACTTAATTTAAAGCTTTACGTTACTAATTACTTCTACAATGTAATCACACCTATAAAATATACAGTTTCATTATATAAGACGGCACTTTAATTTAATTAACTGGTTAATTTGTTAAGGATTTTTACTATGTTATTAAACATCTAGTTAATGTCAAATTTGACCTCTCTCAATTTGCACTATAACTGATACCTCTTTCTTCGCATTGGGTTTTTACTATAGAAGTCGCTATACGCCTGTGTGTTTACAATTCTCAAATATATCTTTTTTTTAAAGATTAACATATAGAAAGGACGGATGAAGAAACATTGATGAAACAAATATATAAATCAAGATAGAGAAAGGCGGCGAAGGTAACAAAGGAAACAATATGTCGATCTTTCTCTGTTTAAATTGGAGACATACTGGACAGATTAAGAATATACTAACTGATGAGCATATTGAAGACTGAATTGAGCGCGAAAAACATAACAGTCAAATGGATACCCGCAGTCTTTAACTACTCTTAATCCAAGATGGAGAGATAAATTGCGATCCCGATAATAATAAACACTGTACTTAATCGATGGTATATATTCTCGTACATAATGTTCATTATTGTTAGTGCTGTTAACAAAGTTGATAGTTCAAATTTGGAACTTAGCAATTAATATGTATGAAAGTATTAAAAGGACGGATAAGGACCGGTTATTATATCTACGTATCTAATACAAAATATCTTAATAACGGCAAGCATTAGTTATTAATAAAATCCATTTAAAAATTATTCCACACTTATTTTATACTCCTAATATAAGTATAATAGTATGGACACTTTAGATGATCTTTGTTACGTTTTTGTAGTGTATACATATTATATTGTACAAAAATAATTTGAATGATTATAAGAAAGAATATAATGCATAACGTGAATACAGATGATACAAAAGTTTGATAATACATAGAGTCATGACCGTCATCATTAGAGCTCATTAAGGTCCCACTGCTGGGCTCGAGCCTACTCCACAATAGGAGTGAAATTAACCTACTATACCACGCTGGTCAAACGTCAAACGTACAGGTTTTCATTTCGAGATTTTCATCTCTTGCATCAATGTTATCTGCATATTATAATATATTTAGTATTTTATGGGTGGGCTATGGTAAGCGCACACGCCGTCCATTCTGTCCGGGGCGACGAAGGGACGGCGCTCGGGCCCATAATCCACCCGTACCCACGTCACCTTCGTCGTTGGGCCCACCACCAGTGCCGAGATCCTTGTCCTCAGTGGTCGGCCCGACGGAATACCCTTTCGGGTACCCTCACCTCTCGACGTCCCTGTCCCGGGACGCCGGTCGCCGTCGCGCGGTCAGCCTCTCTGCGGGTGACGGACTAAAGTCCCCGGTCCGATCACCCGCGGCCTCGGCTAGGGCGGCATCACGCGCAGGTTACTCTGTCACCATATGGTTTAAAACAGAGTAGCAGACAAATCTACAGGTTTAAATTACTTTCATGAAACGCTATGTTGCTGTTACTACATAATCACTTCTAGTAAAAGTGTTTATGTTGGAGAGTTACACTAAAGTAATAAACAATTTACATTAATAATTAACAAAATATGTACGCATATTGAAGTTTAATGATACTGTAGATATCTATTCAAAAGCAAATTTAATTATTTAATTTATTTTCTAATACTGTTGGATTAATTAATGAGCTCTAAACAATGATTACAATAATTTTATAACCTCAATCATAAACTTCAAATTTTAGAGCGTTTAATTTATACTGATTTTTTTACTTTTTAAAGACTAAATATAAATACGTATTAGATTTATGATCTTATTGATATAGAGTGGACAAATGATTGTTATATTCTGTTATATATACATAAATAAATAAAAGAGCACGTTAATAAAAAAACGGTGGTCTTTAAGTTGTTGTTGTAATGAGGATAGGAAAGGAGAGTTAGAAATTGTGCTACGCCAATCTAATAGACTAGCATGGTAGGTATAGTAGATAATCATCATCATCAACATCTCAGCTCCTATACGTGCCACTGTTGAGCTCGAGCCTCCTCTATAATTGGAGGCAAATTATACCCACTATATCATGTTGTCAGACATGTTGGTATAGAGTTTTATTTCGAGTTTTTCTTTTTCTTGTATAGATGTTACCTATATGCATATTATATCTCTTAGTCGTCTTTTACGACTTAGATAGATGGCGAATTGTATTCTTACTCCGTAACCATATAGAAAATGGTAGATCAATGAATATGAATAAATTCCTTTTTATTATGAAAATAAAATATATAATGCTATAAAATTCACCACGTGGTGAAAGTTTTACCACACAATATGGTAGGAGACTTTTCGTGGGAATTGTAAAAACCACTGGCTGCCTATCAAGAAAATGGCAGGATAAATTTCCTGGGCAACTTATAATATCAACTGCGATTGCCAACTTGTCTGGCAAGCGCAGTGATTATAGCATTATCTATACTTAGGGTAGCCTATATCCAGCAGAAGAAATGAATTGGCTATTGAATGACAGAATGGTATGTAATAACGAAATTAAAGTAAATAACATAAATAGTTTCTTTGTCGCTTGAAGTTTGCAAAATTTTGACTGATTACGTGGAAAGCATTGTTACGACACTTTATAGCATCCCTCGGCAATGCGATGCGACCGTATAAATCAATGAGCGGAGCATATAATTTCACGTGCTCACTGCAGCTGAACGAAGAACTCTCTGCACATTGTGACAAAATGCTTAAAACCTAGATAAAATAATTTTATTTTATTTTTAAAAGGTAACATTGTTTACAAGGAAATATATTTAAGTGATGCGAAAAACTTTGCACATATTTCCTCACGAGTTCGTACTTTCACTGCACTCTCCTGGGAAATTTATAACTTTTGATCGGTACTCCGTCTGCGTGCGTAACTACTACTGTTATAGGCGTTATCCCACTCCATGGTAAACACAATATTATGAGACAAAAAAGATTAAAAGTTAATTTGTGCTAATTCTTACAATTATATTTATTTATTTATAATTGGAAGACCAGCAGCACAACAAAAATATTAAAATACTTGATATACATCAGACCGCTAATGATAGGTTTCCGCTAATATGATACATTTTAAACTGAAAAAGACTGTAGACATTATAAATAGTTAATAAAATTAGGTAGATTACATACAGTCATAGTTCATAAAAAATTCCTGGCTTAGCAATCTTCTCACTGTTACTTCGTTATAGCTTTATATATTATGTATGACTCCTGCCCTGTCCTTATCATCGTCAAACAAGGGGGTTAATTGTGTTTTTATTCCGTCACCATACGGAGATAACATCATGCTTTAATTGATCAATTTATTAAATTCTGTTTTTTTGTTGTACACAAAAGGGCAGATTAAATTTTATGGCAAAGTACTGTTCTTTTAGGAGAAACATAATAATAACGCAATCTTCAGATTAGTTCGTAATAAACTAATACAGAGTTTAAAAATTTTAAGTAGACAAATATACAAGAAGTGCTAAGTATATTACCACTTTTATATTTTATAAGCAGTTATTTAATTCCATGCGGTGACAGTGAAAATACAAACCCGCTATTTCTTATTTTACCCGTAGGTATCGTTAAAGACGATTATGGGATATAATATACACATAACATTTATGTAACAACAGGAAAATACAAAATTAGTCCCTATATCAACCCGTCTGACCCGTGTGGTATAAATCAAGTTTCCTCCTATTGTGGAAGAGGCTGGAGTCCGGCAGTGGAACATATATGAGTTGAAATGATGATGATGAGGTACTTATTTATCTTTAATATTAGTAAATATTGAATGTTTTTGACATGTGTGTAGTCTATCTGTAGCTTTATAAATAATCTTATTAGTTAAATAAATTAAGGGAAAATTTTAACTAAATACGTAAAATATTAATTAGAATTACATCGCGCAACAACACGTAACGCGTTGAAGTCTTTTGAATAAGATAAGATCGTACAAAATTATTCTCCAGTTTTGAAAACTAATGTAAATTTTAATGTATTTAAGTGTTATTTATATCATAGTCAAGTCGATTATGTTTTATATTGATATCATGACAAAGATATTTTTCAAGTTCCGTTTGTGATTTCATTAGCGAATACTATCAATACAGCCTAAACGCCATGTTATAACATTTATCTATAGATGAAAGTTCAATATTAACTTAAACTGAAGTGAGTATAAAAATTTATCGTGTTCTTGTAGATTGTAGAAGCTACTTCATGACGAATATATAACAAAGATGTTGAATACCCCTTTGAAATTATTTTTATATTTAGTACCGGAACTGGAAACCGTTCAGCGGTGCCATGAACATTTAATGCTTTTGGACGAAAATGAATGAGTCATACTTTTTGTTCAGTACCTTATTTATGTGACTTCTTTAGTCATTCAGTCAGTCAGTTTTAGCTTAGCCATTGATTATTTTTATACTGAATAAGGTGTAAATTTCTAATCATAATCCAAATTAGTAGTTTGTTTACTACGCGTTCACGTCTTAACTACTTATCCGATCATCTGAACAATAATAAAACATTGAATTTATAAAAGATACTGAAAATTATATCGGGTACCTTATTTAGTAAAAGTACTTTTCCAGGAAAATAAAAATAATTTAAATGGTAGTAGGTAGATATATTTGAGAAAATTTTGTAAAAAGGAAATTTGTTTAATAAAGTTTCTTAAAGTTGAAATTATCATGTTACATATTGATTCTATAAAATAAATACAATACGTTATATTTTAGTAAATTTTGTGCCCTATATAATATATATTTATTGGTATAATGATGAAATTAATATTCATACTTTGTCCCGCACGAGACAATAGCACATCACTGGGTTTCGTAGTGGAAGCGTGTCTTCAGTAGTCGTTATTGCGATCGCATCGCTCGCTGTCCTCATAATCGATGAGTAGTAGCACTGTGCTATTTGGACTAGTTGGACACTTCATCAAATTATGTTTCATAATTTTCTTATCAACTTTCTAGTGATGTGATTTAGTGATCCTTGTAAAAAGAAGTGTTAAAATATGAGTGAATACGATCATAAAAGTCACAAGAGTCATTATGATTGTGAAGAGCCAGTATATGTAACGAATAATAATAATTCGATATATAGTAATGGGACCTTGCATTACTGTAGTATTTACAGGTATCGATTTCATGTTTAAAAGATATATTGTAGTTATAATAAAAAAAATACGACTATAACATCATCAAACAAGGATTAGTACACTAAGTTACTATTATTTTTGGTCTTATATTAATGTTCTAGGTTCTTTATGAAATTAATTTGTGAAACTGAAGATGAGATTGTCAGGTATAGGACTTGAATTTCTTGCATTATGTGAATTACATTTAGAAATATAGGTAATGTTATTACAATTTCGTTTCACATATTTTCTAGTAGATTAATTTCTCTGTCGACAAGTTTAGTATCCGGTTATTAATTATATCACGCGATACAATGCCAATAGATGTAAGTCGATGTATTTATTTATTAATGAAAAAATGTTTAACTTTAATTTTGAAAGGACGTAAAAACCTTCTTAAAGATTTGTTAACATTGAATTTGTCTAGTAATTAGACTGCACAGTTGGCGTAGTGGTTAAGATACCGACCTACCGTAGCAGTGGCGCGGAGTCGAATCCCACTCAGGAGAACACTTTGTGCGATCCACAAATTGTTGTTCTGAGTCTGAATGTAATTTGTGTCCGTTAATTAAATGTTCGTGAAGTCCCCCGCAACACAAGGATTATTTCCCTAATGCAGGATGTTGTCTTTAAAAAAAAGGAAAAGAAAGAAAAATTATATTTCTTACATTACTCTTTATTGCTTGTGCGTAATGCTGGCGTTACGCACAATTAAATTGTATATATACTATCAACAACTTTCTAATTCCTTACACGGAGAAAGACCCGTTTTGTCATAACTATATATTGCTCCTATAAAATGGATAATGTGTTAATCGTTTTATTATTTTTTTATATTTGTAATATGATTATTTTGTAGGAAAAATATACTTTATTAATCTAAAGAAATAGATTCTTCTGTAAATTGTTCCATGTTCTTCATTTTAGTTTTGGTAGGCGTATATACCAACCAGTTAGCGGTTAACCACGCAGCGAGGATTAGTTTGAGGAAATAAATATTTTAGTGTCTTATTTGTTATGAGTTGCAGTGAATTTTATGTCAACTAATGAAAGTGTACTTATTATTTTTAACATGGTTTTTAATTTTATAATAGGAGGTTTTCGAGTACTAAATTAAGTTATATAAGTATATTGAAATATATTATATCCTAGCCACCATATCCTTTTTCCTATTCAGTTTTAATTATTTTCATTTTGGAGACTATAAGGTTGAAATTATTATATTATATACAATAACTCAGTTTAATGTCATAGCATGGTCGCAATAATTAATTGGGTTACCTACCACCTTCGTTACTTACGTAAAACCTTCTGTTACAACTACTTTAGATAGTGCCAGTACTTGGTGCATACTTGTTATGTTGAAACAAACAGCGTAACGGATTTCTACCCGCGTGAATATATTTGGCACGCGAAGGTCTTAATCGAAAAATATCACTGATCAAAAGGAAGTACTAAATAGATCCGCAATCCAAGATTTCTCCCTCAATCTTATACCATGTAAAAACAGATTTTCCACTTAACTTTGAAGTGGTTATTTTTGTCTAAATATGATCAATTTACTCCAATGTATGCTATTGTACATTGTATACTAAAATAAAATAATTGAGTATTAATCTTAAGTTAGTTGTCATCTGGTGCACTCTATATATTCCAAGTTCGGTAATAATGCAATCCTAAATTTCAATGAAAATGGTGATACCAGGAGGTCATAGGTCGTTCATCGTCATAGGTCGTATCTACATAAATCTACATCGTGTTTAGGATCGTTTGTTTATTCTTGACGTAAAACAAATTGCAAACGAAATGCAAATTTTCGCGTATAATGACCACGTAGATAGGTCAAATATGTTCCAGTAGGTCATATATACACGTAGGTATAGGCCAGATCGTTTTTAGGTCAAATATGTTTCAGTACTAGGCGTGAGCCACGGTTTGTAGAGACAAACAGAGGTAATTTGATCTTAACAAACGCAGGTCGGATGGACTGGCGGTTCTAGTTTTGGTTTTTCATGCAATGATATCTGTTTATATTTCTCACTCATCTTCTACGACAACCAGGGAAAGGAAGGGAACGGTGAATTGTATTCTTCGTATATATGATATACTGTTTATGGCTGCTGTAGTAGTTATCTCGGGATCGGGTGCCGCTTGTGGGATCTGGTCCGGCAATTTTATTTAAATTATTTCTATTAGATTAAAAAAATATCCTGATTCGAAGGACATCACACTGGCGCTAATTGTACACATACTTCATTTAAAGGAAATAATTTAAAAAATGACAGCCCGCTGATTTTCTTGTCGGCTCTTCTCAGTTTGGGGCCGCGTTTCGATCCAGTGGTAGATTATTAGATAATTTTCAAACTTTATGTAATTTTGTCAAAATATAAATGACCTTAAGGGATTTATACAGAATAAATGATTTGATTTAATTCAATAGGAACCACGTAAACGTTACCACATGGACAACTCCGTATTCAGGCATAATATGTATGTAAACTATATATATCAGAAATGACCTACATAAAATAGTAATTTGCTAATTGTTGAACTCTTTTTATAAAACGCACCGGCAGTTTTTATTACGTTATATAAATGTAGTCAGCCGTCATAAGTATATTACAAAGTAATTGTAATAAGGAAATGAAGAAGGACGAATATTGTAATTTTAATTTGAAGTAATTTTATAAAGCTCATTGGCATATAAATAAAATTATGACATTACACATATTAATGAAAATTTTGCAAAATTTTCATAATATGAAATTTCAATAAACTTTATAAAATTATATATTTATTTTTATAGACAATAAATATGAACTCCTACCTAATTAATAGGTTTAGTATTTTTGTTATCTCTAGCCACAAGTCGAAAAACTATAGAATAGATTACAAGGATTACGGATAAGTCTCAGAGTCTAGCGTATACCTAATGTTATTCCCGCTTGAAAGTATGTAATAGGAATTATATAGGTGGGCCGGTATATAAGATATCATAGTCAATAAAATTACAGGCGTGTTTATAAAAGTATGGATAACAATATTATTAACATTAATTTATTTTATCTATTTCAGCCAAAGGACGGTACAAGAAACGAAAGGATGGGACGTGTTCCGAGAATTTCCGCCGAAGCAAGACAGTGGGTCTATGGAAAGTCAGAAATGTTTGGAGTTCACAGTGCGAATGTTAAAAATAGCAGCTTACATAGTCGTCTTTGTCATGGTTCTAAGCTCTGGCGTAATAGCGAAGGGTACCATGCTGTTTATGACCTCACAAATCCAGAAAGACAGGCGGATAGCATATTGTAATAGGAATTTAGGTAAGTTCGCATATGAGTTATTACTATAAATATAGTAGTATTTTCAACGGAAGCTGTTCTGTTCAAATCTAAAAAAAGTAATACAAGGAATTATCATTGTAATCGATCGCAGTGTCACCTATCGGGTCCAATTATTAATCTAAGCCATTCTTGAATCTACCTAAACACACAAAAAAATTATATAATCGGTCCAGCCGTTTAGGAGGACTTTAGTCACATGCACACGGTCAGAAGAATATAAAGAATTATTATATATATACAAAATTATTGAAATTTCATATTATATATATAAAGATTTAACACTTCATATTTTTAGTTGAACGTAGTTACAATTAATAGATAGTAATCATTTCTGTCTCAAAATAAAACCGTGTATTGCAAATTCAGTTATTCTTTTTGCAAATTGAATTATAGTTTTTCAAGCCAAGTAATTTTTGCCACGAAATCAAATCACGTATGGCAAATAATCGACAAACGTAATTAGTACCAATAAATATTATTAAAGTATTTCTTGATTTGAATCGGTTTAAAATAGTTTGTTTTTAGAGTTTTTGTTTTTAAATGTATCTTTAACTTTTTTAGGTAGAGATAAACAATTTATAGTAAGTCTGCCAGATGAGGAGCGGGTGGCGTGGATGTGGGCTATTTTGGCTGCGTTTGCCATCCCAGAGATAGGAACATTAATACGTTCAGTGAGAATATGTTTCTTCAAATCTTCGAAGAGGCCAACTAGTGCGCAATTTATTGTGGTAAGTCCTTAATTATTTAAAAAGTATGTATTATTTTTTTTAGTTAATTAATTTTATAATATATGCAGGCAATACTTATTTCACGTTATGAGTACCTACATCTAAATAATATATTAAACTAGTTGACCCAATAGATGTTGTTCTTTTCAAATAAAATAAAAGGATTTCAGCGCCACCTACCGGGTGCAATTGTGAATCTAAATCATTCTCGAATCCCCTTGAACACACAAAAAATTTCATAGATATCGGTCCAGCTGTTTAAGAGGAGTTTAATGACATACACCCGTACACAAGAAATGTATATATAAAGATGATGTATTATAAGTTGCAGTTATTTTTTAATTGTCCTTATGTGATTTTTTATTAAAATACTATAATATAGTGTAATAAATATACATCTAACGGATACATATTAAGAGACTGGGTTCAGAACAATCATTTATGAAGCACATAAAGTATTGCTCTACATGATCATTGAGACAATTTTAGTCTTTAATGTTACCTACACCTAAAAGAAAGATTTTTATGTTCTAACTATTATATCATATTCCAGAATACAAATGTAACACCCAATATTTTTCTACGTCGATTATATAGTTAATTTTACGTAATAGTAAACATGTCTATTAACGTTTGGCATAACTAGATTCTGAGTTGGTACTGTGAATTTTCTACCAAAAACGTCAATTACGCTTTAAGAGCCATTTCGCAAAATCATTACGCTCGAGTTTAGGTAAAAGACTGCAGAAATGTTTATGTGTGCGTAGCTAACTACAGATGCGCGTGTAACGCGAGGGTCGAGATAGACAAAGTAGTCTTGAGCCGTAAACGGGATGTGATTTGATAAAAGATTAATTGTAAGAAAATAAGTTACTTATTTTAATTGTCTAATGATTTTCTGTTAGATTAATAAGAAAACACAAATAAGTATGTTATGTAAAACATATAATAACAATTACCATAAAAACAAACACATGTCAATTAAATGCTAAATGAATATTTTATTTGGATAGCATTTTCTCCTGCCAAAAGGTTGTCTTTTTCTACTGACTATTTTCAATATAAAATGAGGACCAATCCATATAGCACATACACATAAGTTTTCACTATGTGCAATTGGCATTGAAACCAGTAATACCAGTCGCGATTTAAGATTGGCTGTTCACTTTAAAACATTTCAGTCCTTTAGCTTGTCAGACAGCATCAGGATCATTTTCTAATAGCGAGGTTGGACATTTCACTTCCACTAATCCTTCACTGTACAACGCATCTGGTGTTGCCCCTAAATAAAAAAAATCCTCGTCTATAAAAAGACATTTTCTATATTATAATTTTCTTGAGCACTGAGTTGGGCCACAATCCACCAGAATTATTACGTAGTCCTTGCGTCCCATGGCTGAAATAAGATAACAAAAAAACTTCGCCCGCAATTATCTAAGAATGGGATCTACTTATACTTTGAAAGTCCCCTAGTTTAGTTTGTTAGGAGAAGGAATCTCGAAAACATTTCTCAATGAAAATTTAAAATGTAGACATTTAGCCAGGAAAAATCTGTGTAATCATAATCATCACCTCAAATATATATCGGATTCTATCTCGCAGAGAAATCCCGAGCACAGCGACTGAACTTGGTTATGAGGCCTACATTTAGGCATCATATTTTCGTGCCGTAAGTCACCACTAATGACATATACAGGATATAGATATGTTTTCAGAAACCGAGGTATGTTGGATGATCCTTTTAAGATCTTAAGGTCTCTGAACGCTGCCCAGTCGATCGGGATTCATCGACTGACCTCTTTTTGGAAATTTGACCTACCCAACTGAACTGTTTGTCCAAGTTAATCATAATGATCGATAACTACGATTATCGCATTCGCAACTAGGACCGGTACAGGAATGACATGGGATTTGATATGACTTTCGCCTTGTTCATGTTCATTCGTAAACCCGCGAGTTGAGAAATCGTACTGAGATCGTTGAGCATGGTGCCAAGGTTCTCCATGGATTCTGGCATAATTCAAGAGTGGTAGGACCACACTGTCGACAGTTATGTCTATAGCCGCGGGCTGGTCCGTCCAGGGTAGTACCATGCTCTCGCAGAAAATCGACGTCTGAGTATTAGTTACTGCGCTTCGTTCGATGAGCGAGAGAGCCGGCAGCCCAACTTTCTGAGGGTGTTTGTGTGTGGAGGGTTTTGGGGGTGCCCTTGGTATCACCGAGCCTCAATACACTCATTCACACTCCCTTCACTTTCTTCGCGGTAGGCAGCGGCCTTGTAAAGGTCCATGAGCGGCAGCAACACTTACCATCAGGTGTACTGTTTGCTCGTTAGCCACGGTTTGCAATAATAAAAAAAAAAAAATTACGCTATTACTGTAAATCGAAGATGAGGTTGATGTTAATGCCGAGTCCGACTCAGTATTAGAGCTTGAAGACATATTCCAGTGCAGTGGTGGATAGTTTCGGAGAGACGACGTATCCCTGTCTCATGCCTTGCCGCAATCGGATCGGATTCGTACTCTTATTCCGATCAAATCTTACATACTCACACATGTGCATCGTACATAAGTCATACATACTTGATAGTATAAAAATCTTAACTTATGACAAAATACGAAATGTATCAAAACTATGTAATTGCAGTATAATAATGATTTTAGAATACGAACGCACTGAATCGGCACGCAGGAACAAGCAACATAGGTCCATCCTCAACGGGTGCTCGCACCGTACTAATCGGTGCCTTTTTTTTTTTTTTTTTTTTTTGTGTGTGTACAGCTGTTGGCCGCAGATGGCCTTGACAGCTTGACGCGGACTATGGGTGAGCGCTGAGGGCTCTCAACCCGGAGAAAAGTATGCTAAGCGACATCGCCCAAGGGCTCCCCCTGTGGGGAACGGACCTCGGCTTGGGGCGTCGCTGGAGGCAAAGTGGGCGTGCCCACGTTTTTAATAGTGACTTTTGCGCGGCGCGGTTTCGCACCTCGACGGCGAGGGCGGAACCGCGGATATTTATTTGTTAAGGCCTCGCGGGCCGTGTAGGCTCTTTGTTGAGCGAGTGTGATAATGTCGTCCTCTTCGTCGAGGACGTGACGAGGACGTCGGATAGAGGAGATTTTGGAGGGTCTATAGGAAGCCGCCCCAACCACTAGTTGGTTGGGGTGTGTCATGGCAGAGTCAAAGTAGCTCTGAGAGCACCGTTTCATAAACTGCTTGATGGTCGGCAGTTCGAGGTCGATGTGGAGATCGACGTTTCGTATGAACCACGGTGCTCCCGTAGCTCGGCGCATGAAACGATTTTGTAGTGTCTGTAGCCTGTGGATCCTGTGTGGCTTAACATGCGCGAACACCACGCTGGCATAGGTCATGATAGGCCGTATGCAGGTGGTGTAAAGTCGGACTTTGCTACTCAGGGGCATACGCGACCTAGAGTTGAGTAGACAGTGGAGACGGCCCATCACAAAAGCTGCCCGTGCGCGGACTTGCTTTATGTGAGGGGCGAAGCTGAGTCGATCGTCAAGGGTCACACCCAAGTATTTGGCCTGCCTGGTCCAAGTGACCGGCTTGTTGAAAATTTTAAGGGGGGGAATGCTATCGATAGAGTAGGAACGGGCAGTTCGTCTAGTGAACATGACCGCCTGACTCTTCTCGGGGTTGATTTCTAATCTCCATTTCCTAAACCAAATGGCTAGGGCGGTAACCGCTGTTTGGAGAGTCTTGGCTACTGTTGTCGGGGATCTACCAGCACAAAAGAGTGCGGTGTCATCAGCGTAAAGCGCTTTATGTACCCGGTTGAATTTGGGCATATCGCTAGTGTATAGCGTGAAGAGAAATGGGGAGAGGACCGACCCCTGAGGGACGCCGGCCTTGATAGGGTGGGAGGTCGACAACGTCCCTTCCACCCTGTAGCGAAAGCTGCGATGACTTAAGTAGTCATGTATAATGTGAATTAAGTAGTGAGGGATCTTGAGGAGATAGAGTTTGTAGATTAGGCCTTCATGCCAAACCTTGTCGAATGCTGCTAATCGGTGCCCGTTTGTGTATCGTAATTTATTGTAATTTGGACTAATATTCAATAATTAAATACAATTAATTGCATACAAGGATTTTCAATATAACTGTAGAATTCGATTCTCCAAAGATCATAGTTTAATGTGTAATTTAATTTAGAATAATTTTATTATTTTAACGCCATAAAATAGGCGATAAAAAAGCAATGCAAAATTTAAAAATCGCCCTAGTTTTATTTTTTTTCTGATTAACGGTATAAAAAAATTAGAATGTGTTAAATTAAATGGCAATAAGAGTATATTTCTGATGTTTACTATATTTTTTGTGGCCTAAAATATAAATATTATTCATAGATACAAGGCTCTGAAATTGACTTTGAGGCGATTTTCCAGTAAAATGGTTGTGGGAGATGGGCTACTATGGATCGAACAATTGACTTTTAGAAAAAGTGCTAAATTAATCGTCAATACGAAAAATTGGCCCATTTTAATATGTATTCAATAATATCTAGATGTTACTTACGACGGTAAATTAGGAGCCCAAAATCAGATAATTTCGAGCGTAAACGCGAAATGGCTCTTAAATCACTTAGGAATAGGTCCATCGGTCGCACGCATCAAATAGGTATATATTTCTTCCAAGCAATAAAACGATTACGTTCAATTGTACCTAAACTTATTTGGTTGTTTCATTTTTCAGGTATTTGTAGCCGAGTCATTACACACAATAGGCATGGGCTTGCTATTCTTCTTCATACTTCCAGAATTAGACGTGGTTAAAGGAGCTATGATCACCAACTGTCTATGTATTATCCCTGCTATTCTTGGTCTGCTGTCGCGAAATTCGCGGGACGCAAAGCGCTTCGTAAAAGTAATTGTGGACATGATAGCTATTGTCGCACAAGTCACTGGTTTTATTGTTTGGCCGCTTCTTGAGAAAAAACCAGTGTTATGGCTGATTCCTATTTCGGCATTATGCATATCTGTGGGATGGTGGGAAAATTTTGTTACACGACAAAGTCCTATAGGTAAGCAAATTAAATTACAATATAAATTTAATTTTTATCATCCATCTCTTATTTTAATACTTGCAATATGTGCTCTACTTCCATTATATATATCGCAAAAGTTTTGTGATCGGTTGCCTGCTTGACATCAATCCTCCTTGGGAATGTAATCTTTACAGTGGTAGGACCATACTGTTGACAGTTGTCTGTCTTTAGCCGCGGGCCGGTCCGTTCAGGGTAGTACCACTCTCGTAGAAAATCGACGTCTGTGTAGTAGCAATTTGTTACTGTGCTTCGTTCGGTAAGCGAGGGAGCGGGAAGCTCAACTTTCTGAGGGTGTTTACGTGGCGTGGCGCGTTTTGGTGATGCCTTTCAGTTTCACCGAACCTTATTGCACGCATTCACAATTCCTTCATTTTCTTCACGGTAGGCAGCGGCCTAGCAAAGGTTTATGAGTGGCAGCAACACTTACTATCAGATGTACTGTTTGCTCGAGTGCCACCGTAGGCATTAAAAAAAAATGTAACTGTAGACCAGAAGGCATCAGATGGAGTTGGCCCAGTTCGATTTAAAGCTCTTAGTCATCTTTAACGACACCCATAACTAACGTGAAGTTTGGTAGTATTGCTGGTGACAAGTTAAGAATACAACGTACGAAAACCTTTATTCTCCTATGGGAGTTATAAAAGATGACTAACAGAGTACCAGGATAGTGACCAGTAGCTCTAAACTCATAACACTAACTGCGATTGCTAACTCGTCCACTGGCGGCGATTATAGCATTATCCTCAGTCGTGTGAAATTCCATGATAATCTTCAGGTGTCGATAGGTTGATCGATGGATAGATTGACTACTTAGGAATTCATGTCTTATAAAACTCTGTAATAGAAAGAAAGATGTGACTACACAATATATCATTAGCACATCATCACGGAGAGTAATTCTGCTTTTCAGTCGATATACATCGCCCTTGGACAGAGGCACTCTCCAGATGAGGGAAAATAGCCTACTACACCTTGTTAAGTCACCGTTAGTCATACTACACCTAATTAGCCCAATAATTTAAGTGCATTTTATTGTTCTATAAATACGGTTTTTATATAAATATGTTTTCATAAATATATACTGGTTGACGACCCATTAGATGCTGATCTCTATTTTGTATACCCGTATATATTTTATTTATACATACAACTAAAGAAGTATAAAACTTCTTAGATAAAAATATGGATAAATTTTTTTGTTAATCTAAGCCATTATTGAATCCATCTGAACAAAAAAAAAATCGATCCAGCCGTTTAGAAGTTCAATCACATAGGCACGGAAGAATTATATATATCTTTAAACGAGCAATTGTTGTATATATATATATATTATATATATATATATTATATATATATATATTATATATATATATATTATATATATATATATACAGGATCTCGGAAACGGCTCCAACGATTTTGTTGAAACTTGGCATACTAGAGGATTCGGGTCCAAAAAATCAATCTAGCTAGGTTTTATTTATAGAAAATGTTCTTTTGGGGTGTTTTTAGCATAACAATAAATGACATTAAGTTTTAAAAGAATATGAATTCAAATTTCGTTGTAAATGTCAAGAGATACGGCAGCTCAGTTGGGAGACGGCTGGTTTTAATTTTGAGTTTTGTAGCATCCAAACAGCGTCGGTTCGAATCTCGGTGTTATTATTATTCTCTTTTTGTAATTTTTTTATATAATTTTTATTTTTTATTAATATATATCTAAATAAATTCTACAAAAATATTCCGAGCGAAGCTCTGTCAACCTGATATTATATATTTAGACTACAGTGTACTAAGAATTTGTATCTGATTCTTTTATCGACTATTTTACATACATATATTTATGTACTTTTTATGTTTTAGGAATAATCAAAAGCCTCTCAAGATTGAAAGATGAATTAGTATTCTCACGTTATTACACCTATCGATTCATGTCAGTGTGGAAAATACTGCTATTTCTCATGTGTATACTTTTTATGATTTGGTTGGATGGTGATGACCCTGCAATGTTCTTCCAATTATTTAATGATGGATTCGGACCTCACAATATTGTCGTCGAAGAGGTTAGTAAGATTTCCATTACATTATTTCATTAATAAACATGTCGCGGTCCGGTAGTGAATCATATGTACGATCAAACTTTAGAGTTCACTACTGAAGAGCTACTGATGACAAGTAATCTGTACCAGTGTTAAGCTCAAATGGTGATGGGGAGATAATACGGCAGGTAATGGGGCTGCACTCCGGCCTTACGTCGATTTGGATAATTTGGACAGGGAGTGTCCAATCTTGCAAAAAAAAGAATGCACTACCGGAACACGACTTGAATCATTTAATTATACGTAGGTATATGTTTTTATAACAGCTCGCACTAATTAAATTATCGGGCTACGTAATTGGGACCACACACGTGATCTTGCCCATATAGTGAGAGTTTAAGAATATGATTCGTCAACATCCCATACCGTGGATGTTGTAAAACCACTTCAGTGATCACCGGGAGAATGGGCAGCACAGCATCTGGGACAGCCTCCATCTGGGTCAATTATAACGGCAACTGTAATCACGGCAAATGTTTCAAGTAGGCAAGGCTTAAGTCCAAAAAATTGCCTCAATAGGATGATATTTGCAGTCAAAGCTTAAATTAATGTTTGCCTTTCAGGTGCAAGTTCAACTCGGTGGTACAGTGATACCAGATCTGGGTAATGTGACCTTAACAGGAGATTCAGTGGAAGTAGCAGCTGCAAACAAGTCACCAGTCTACGTGATGATGATACAAAT
Source organism: Lymantria dispar (assembly GCA_032191425.1). NCBI lineage: Eukaryota > Metazoa > Arthropoda > Insecta > Lepidoptera > Erebidae > Lymantria > Lymantria dispar. The sequence goes on along the minus strand of CM063446.1, from coordinate 16,097,903 downwards.
ATTCGCGGCATACATTTGTTATATTTTCGGCAAATTTGCCTGCAAGATTCTCATTCAAGGCTTCAGTTATGCTTTCCCTATAAACCTTGTTATTCCCTTAGTGGTAAATCTGTTGATTGCTGCGTGTGGTATTCGAAATGGTGATAATTGTTTCTTCCATGGAACTTTACCGGATTATCTATTCTTTGAAAGTCCACCCGGTAAGATATTGTTCATTATTAAATTATTTATAATAGTGTATTGAAATAAATCTAATTAAAGTTAAACTGAGTTAAACTACCATCGTAATCGGATCAATAAGCTACGGCGAGAGGTTTACCGCGGTTTATGGACCATCACGCCGCTCTTCTATCGCCTTGAAGACTGGACGGGGTGATGTTCGACCATAGCGAGCCTAGAAACGTAAACCTAAAAACTTCTTGTAATCTCACACGGTCCTTCTTCTTCTTTATTACATGAGTGGGCCACTGTTGGGCTCGTCCTAGGCAATAAATTACAGAGATATCTTTACCTAAATGCATATAGTTAGGTATTTATATTCCATAATAATTTTAATTTTTTTTTTCTTTCAGTATTTGCACTAAGCGATTTCATATCTCGTCAGATGGCCTGGATCTGGTTGCTTTGGCTGCTTTCACAGACGTGGATCACCATACATATTTGGACTCCAAAGGCGGAACGTTTAGCTTCCACTGAGAAATTGTTCGTGATGCCCATGTACAATGGTTTACTCATTGATCAAAGTATGGCGCTTAATAGGAAGCGAAACGACCAGAGAGATGTTAAGACAGAGGTAATATTAATAGGACACCTAAACTAAGAATAATCATTTGTGCATTAAACAAAGAATTGTTCTGTTCGAGATCGAAGACTCGGCATGAAAAGTCACTACTTATAACTTTAAGTTTGTCTGTAGATAGCTATGTATAACTTCAAACATTAATTAAAAAAAATAGAAGCGATTGAAATACTCCAATTATACACTACCCTAGCTGGGAAATGACAATATTTTAGTATTAATATTTTAGTCTTTATCCAACGAAAGTGATTACCATTTTAAAAAGTGATGGTGGCTCGGTGGAAAATTTCAGATTGCCCTAATTAGGTATTAAATTGATTTTAAATAAATTGCAGGACCTCGCTGAAATAGAAAAAGAGAAAGGTGATGAATACTACGAAACAATATCGGTTCATACGGACGCCACCGCTTCTTCTCCAAAGGCCATCAAATCTTCAGATCAGATCACGAGGATATATGCATGCGCTACTATGTGGCACGAAACTAAAGACGAAATGATGGAGTTTTTAAAGTCTATTTTACGTTTGGATGAGGATCAATGTGCGAGGCGAGTCGCACAAAAATATTTGCGAGTGGTTGACCCTGATTATTATGAATTTGAAAGTAAGTAGTTGTTAATATGACTAAATAATTTTGTATTGCTTCACATATCAGTCTTACTATATGGGATAAACATAAAGCAAGCTTGTCTTACAAAATAGTATCTATATTTTAGCCCTGTGACTAAGATAAAATGTCATGTTTTGAATGTTCAACGGTGAGGTAAAATACATCTAAAGGATGTAGCAGATATTATAATTTCAATATAATCGAAACTGGAACCCGATTAAATTAATGTTAACATTTTACTTAGGCGAGCTAGTAGCAAGACATTTTTTGGCGGTCTATGGTCGGAACACATTTCCTCCGTTCCGTCCGGGACGACGGAAAGTGGCGTGCGGCCTCCTAACCTACCGTGTCCCTTCCACCGACTACTAGTAGCGATTCCTTGATATCTGTGATTAGCCCGAAACAGGGTAGCCCACATTTTCAAGTACGCTCCCCCGTCGACGCTTCGGCAATTATCATCAATGTTGCTGGAGCGTCGCCCTCGCGCGGTCTGTCTCGGTGGTTGGCAGCCGCAGTCGTAGATGCAAGATATATAGATATAAGCAGTCGTAGAACAAGGTGAATTTTATTATTACTACGTCTTCACAAGGAAAAAAAACATATCAATATACTTATACATATTTTTTTAAATTTTAGCTCACATCTTCTTGGACGATGCCTTTGAAATCTCAGATCACAGTGACGAAGACTCTCAAGTAAATCGCTTCGTTAAACTTCTTGTCGATACGATTGATGAGGCCGCTTCCGAAGTTCATCAGACCATAATTCGCATTAGACCACCAAAGAGATATCCAGCGCCTTACGGTGGAAGACTAACGTGGGTACTGCCAGGAAAAACTAAAATGATTTGTCATTTGAAAGATAAGGCTAAGATTCGACACAGGAAACGATGGTCCCAGGTATTTAACTGCTTTACATCTCTAATTCGCTACATTAAAAATAGTATGTATGAGAAAATCATTTGTAGATTTTATCTTGTGTTGTTTTTTTTGTTCATTAATTTAATTGAAGTTTTGATAGTCAACGTTAATACTTTTTATAATATACAACTCATTCTAAATAATTTCTGATTTATATTTAGGTTAATTTTAGGCTCATTTAATTGGGCAGGTGTATTATATATTTAGCAAATTTTGAAACCTTGGTTGTTATTGAGAATTTACTTGGTTACAAAACTTAATGGCTCTTTTTTTCGGCACAATAAACGCAGTGTAATGATATAACTATTTGCAGGTGATGTACATGTACTATCTTCTTGGTTATCGTCTAATGGAGTTGCCGATACCTGTAGATCGTAAAGAAGTCATGGCTGAGAACACGTATTTGTTGACCCTTGATGGAGATATCGATTTCCAACCGCACGCCGTACGTCTGCTTATCGATTTGATGAAAAAGAACAAGAATCTAGGTGCTGCATGCGGTCGTATTCATCCTGTAGGTTCTGGTGAGTACAACTGTAGCAAATTGTTTTTATAGCCTATTGATGTTTACCAGGCACAGATGTAAACTACGTGCCGCTACTGAGAATTTAGTAATGTAAAAGCCTTGGAATACCCAACCAAGGAAGCGAATAAGAAATCATTGTAGGTACTTTAAATCTACATGGTTTTCTTTTGCAAATTACCATAATGTTTTGACGAAATGGCTAAATGTATCGTATAACAATGTATAAGTATGTAATATAATGTGTAAGTGTCAAGGAATCCCGGCTTATAGTGCCGCGGTCATACCGTCGTACTTGATGATTCGGGCGGGATGTGACCAGGCAGAAAAAGAGAAAGATAAGTATTGTAAATTTGAAAAGTATTGTAATGAAAACTTGACCATTATAAAATTTGTGCATTATATATTGATGGTTGCATTAGGTGTGTACATTGAAGGACTTGGCGCTGGTTGCCAACAAGGCTATAGAGAAGTACGTAAACGGTAGATTGCACGGGTTGCACGTCGTTCCTTCCGCGAACCCGGCCAGTTTTGACGGGGTGCGACTGACCATAGCCTGTGCTCCTCCAAAAAAGGTAATGCGTGTATGGCAAATAGTACCTACCTACCTAGTGTTTAGAAAAATGGGGAATTTTTGTACGGCACTCTCATATTAAATGGATCTATATAAAAAAAAAACATATTTCTTTAAAGAGAGCCATCTCGTGTATGAGTAAAGCATTTAAAAATATACGACGTCCAGTATGAACGTAATAATTTAATGTTAGAATTATTATAATTCTTGACTAGAACATTCCCTATTAATAATTCCAGGACCAATGGTGTGGTATCAGCTTTTCGAGTATGCGATTGGTCATTGGCTGCAAAAGGCGACAGAACACATGATTGGTTGCGTACTCTGTAGTCCTGGATGCTTTTCACTGTTCAGAGGAAAGGCTTTGATGGACGATAACGTTATGAAGAAATATACTCTACGATCAGATGAAGCCCGGCATTACGTGCAATACGATCAAGGTAAAAATTCTACTTATTAGCTTGCGACACGAAACGACTATTTTGTTTTTCATTTTAATATAGCTAAAACAGCTTTACAGTTTTGGTAATACGATTTATTTAAAATAGAATACTTTCAAAACATTAGATAATAATTATTGTGATGTGACAGTAACTCTTAATCCGAATATATTTCATTTTATTGGTAACATTATTATTAAAAAAAAACTACGTTTCAGGGGAAGACCGATGGTTATGCACTCTATTACTTCAGCGTGGTTACCGTGTAGAATATTCAGCTGCCTCAGATGCGTACACTCATTGCCCTGAAGGTTTCAACGAATTTTACAATCAACGTCGTCGATGGGTGCCGTCTACCATCGCTAACATCATGGACTTGCTCGCCGATTATAAGCATACTATTCAAATTAACGACAATATTTCCAGCCCGTATATTGCTTATCAGGTACTGTATAAAAGTTTATTAAATTTGATTATTAAATGATATCTTTTGCAAAAACCACAGAAGAATTCAATTTTTATTTTCGGCTATAGTTATATAACGTTTAAATTTATCTTAGTATTAGAATTATATATCTTACGAGCGACCCGCCATCACTTCGCTTTCAGTTGCCTTACCCGCGTAAATCCCGTTCCCGTGGGAATACCGGAAAAAATATAGCCTATATTACTCCCTGATATTATAGCCTTCCATTGGTGAAAGAATTTTTGAAATCGGCACTGTAGTTTTTGAATTTATTCATTACAAACATACACACATACAAACTTTTCCTCTTTATAATATTAGCATAGATATAGATTAATAAGAAATTAATACAATAAATGCAAATGTGAGTTTGCTTGTTTGTTTCGCTTTAATTACTGAGCTGTCACACATTGTCAGCGATAAGGAAAGGTCCATAACGGACTTACAATCAAAAGAAATAGTGTTATCGAAGGATATGAATATATATAGTTTTACTATATTTCTAACTCGATTTCATAATAAATATTGAAAAATCTAAATGATTATTTATATTTTCAGATGATGTTAATGGGTGGTACGATCTTGGGCCCCGGCACTATATTCCTTATGTTGGTGGGTGCCTTCGTGGCTGCTTTTCGAATCGACAATTGGACCTCTTTCGAATATAATCTCTATCCTATCGCAGTTTTCATGTTTGTCTGTTTCACTATGAAATCCGAAATCCAAGTAAGTAATATCAACAATCGTCTAATTTCAGAACAATGACTTACATTAGGTATAACTTAATCTATCAAGTTAATCTTCACAAACTGAAATAAGTTTGAAAATTCGTTTATGTATTGAATATGTGACAATATTTACAAATACTATTGTATTTATAAGTATTGCCACGCCAATTAAAATTACAATACAGTTACATCATTACACACCTATGGTGGTGACGAAATAAGAATACAATTCGCCAATCCATATCTTGGTCGTGTATATTGTAAAAGACGACTAAGGAATATTGTAGACATATAACATAAAGAAGATCGATAAAGATAAAGAAAACTTGAATTAAAATGCTATACTAACACGTCTCACGGGCGTGACATAGTAGATCAATTTCTCTTTCATAATGGAGAAGGCTCGAGCCCAGTAGTGGGACGTCAATGGACTGATACGATGATGATGATGAGACACCTACTGTGGTGACCAGATAAGAATACATACTGCGGGTGTCATAAAAACAACGAAACGCATAAACAGGTCACAATAGCCGAAGTGCAGAGGTTATTTTTAGTTCTACATATTCCTCAAATTATCGACGTTTATTCGATTTCTTAGATTATCGAAAGTTTCGGGCTGGCTGTATATTGTCCTGGTGATCTCTTAGCTGATGTTTACATTCACAGAACGGTAATCTCACAGCGTTGATGACATACTCATCATCCCACCGGAAATTTTTATTGTTCAGAAGCATGTAATTTACAGTTTATTGATTAAGTTTGTTTCTTAAAATAACGAAAATCGACTCTTTATATATAAGATATAAACTTTAATATTGATTTGGCAAAGATTATTTATTTATTTAATGCTTTATTTTCCAGTTACTCGTTGCCCAGATTCTATCAACGGCTTATGCTATGATAATGATGGCTGTAATCGTCGGTACAGCTCTCCAGTTAGGCGAGGACGGCATAGGATCTCCATCAGCTATTTTCTTGATATCACTCTCCAGTTCATTCTTCATAGCCGCTTGCTTACATCCTCAAGAATTTTGGTGTATAGTACCGGGTATAATATACCTCCTGTCTATACCTTCTATGTACTTGCTTTTGATTTTGTATTCGATTATAAATCTAAACGTTGTATCGTGGGGAACGCGAGAAGTACAAGTGAAGAAAACTAAAAAGGTTTGTCTTAATCTGGTTTGATGATTCATAATAATTAATACATAATTATTTATATGCAATTTATTGAAATGCAGGAAATTGAAGAAGAAAAAAAAGAAGCAGAGGAAGCTAAAAAGCAAGCAAAACAGAAGTCTTTGTTAGGGTTTCTTCAAGGAGTTAATAGTAATGAAGAAGAAGGTTCTATCGAATTTTCTTTTGCTGGTCTATTCAAATGTTTATTATGTACACATCCAAAAGGCAACGAAGAGAAAGTTCAGTTGTTGCATATTGCATCTACTCTTGAAAAATTAGAAAAGAAATTGGACACGGTTGAAAGGTTTGAATAATTTTAATGCTATCGCTATGTCATTTTTGTTGCTAATTATGAGCATTTCCGTGTGATGACGGAGTTAGAATATATTTCACCACTCCCTTTCTTGCACATGGATATCGTAAAAGACGACCAAGGGCATATACAAATAATATCTACGTAAAAGAAAGAAAACTCGACATAAAACTCTATGCTAACACGTATGACCAGCGCGGTATAGTGGGTAAATTTCCCTCCCATAGTGGAGGAGGCCCGAGCCAAGCAGTGGCACTTACGTGGGCTGAGATGAATTATGAGCATATCGATCTATGCAGCAGGTGACTATAGTTCAGTATAGCTTTAGTTGTCTGTACTTTTCTCGCTATTGCCATGATGTGAAGACGCAGGATGGTTTCAGAAGAGAAAGATGATGACATTTAGGTGTAAATAGCAAAGTATGTATTTAATCGATTATGTATAAATTGTGTTTCCAGGGCTGTGGACCCTCATGGACTAAGTAGAGGCCGCAAATTGTCTCTAGGACCGCGAGGCAGTACGAGTGGTGACCATCAATTAGATGCTCTTGCTGAAGGGCCTGAAGAGGATCAAGGCTCAGACTCTGATACTGATACTCTTTCAACAACACCTAGAGTAAGGCTTTTCATATAATAGTTAACGTTTTCTTTGTTATTTACTGATAAATCTATACCAATAAATAAAATTAGAGTGTCTGTTTGTAATGTCAAAATGATAGGCTTTTTTCATACTCACATGGTTATTTGCACGACACCTATGCCTAAAATACAGATTAAACATTTTTTGTCTGTCTTTCTGTTTGTTCCGGGTTTGTTAATCTACAAAACGGTTGGACCGATTTCAAAAATTCTTTCACCAATGGAAAGCTATAATATCAGGGAGTAAACTAGGCTATATTTTATCCCGGTATTCCCACGGGAACGGGCACTACGCGGGTAAAACGACTAAAACCGAAGCGAAGCGAGGGCGGGTTGCTAGTTAACAATAAATTTCATATAAGTATTACCTAAACAGAAATATTAAAATAATAAATCGTAAGAAGCAATATTTATATACCCCTTGAAACACCTTGTTTACCCGTGGGAGTCGTAAAAATCTGCTAAGGATATACCAGATGAGCTGACAACAGATCTCTCCTGGGAAACGTATAACACCTCACCCCGATCGCCAACCCGCCTATTAAGCGTGGCGATTATTACTATCTCCTCATATGAGTATGGGGGAGCAGACATAAGTTCAGTAGTGGCAAAAGACTGAATGATGATTATAAATTAAAAACTATTTTTCTAGAAAGTCTAATGAAAATAACTACAAATAAGAATATTATGATTTTTTTTAAAGGAGAAGCGTGATGATCTCATTAATCCATATTGGATAGAGGATCCAGAATTGAAGAAAGGTGAAGTAGACTTTATGAGTCCCGCTGAAACGTCATTCTGGAAAGACCTCATTGATAAATATTTGTACCCTATTGACGCCAACAAGGAGGAGCAGGTAACATAAACAACAGTAAAAGAAAAACTGGTGTCAAACTTTGTTATTATAGAAATGAAGAAAAGAAATTATGTGTTCAGTATGAATTTAAATAATAAACTAGGTACGATAGGGACAAAGAGTAAATATTGCTCTAATATACAGACATATATCGTTAGGAAAAGTTCCCTTTTCTAACGATATACATATGTCTGTAATGTTGCCTAAATATCAACAAAAATCTTATGTTGCATTAGGAAAAATTAATTACATTACATGAATAGAATAAACAGGCTTATTAGAGAGTTAAAGGCCCAGCCACGACGTCAAAACTTGCTTAGGGAATAACGTAGGATGTTTTAACCTCTAAAATGTATTATATAGAGAAGTAGTCGATGATAATAAGCCCTGCTAATATTGAATTATGTAGCTTTTAAATGAAATACAATGGCAATCTTATAAAAGAAAGATAGAAATAAGCATTTTTTTTAATGCGGGCAGCGAGACTGAATAATGATGAGCGATTTTTTTGGTACTTTATTGAGATGAGAGAGATTGGGTAAGAAGTGTGCACCTCTTTATGAGCTGTTACAGCTATATAACGTGCAGTTTATTGCTGATCCTCATACATTATAGTAATAGTTACAGCATAGAAAGCATTAAAGCAAAATAAATGCTACAAATTCAATATCTTTACGATTTAGGTATGTGTGGTGTGTTTAAAAAATGAATTAAGGAATAACAATGTCATGAAAGAAAGCTGGAATGATGGATAAGGTAGTGCTAGTTAATTGTATGCTCACTGAAATGGTTTATATATATGGGACTAATAAATGATGAGAGATTTACGAAGCATATAATAGCAAACACAAATTTATTGGACAATCACCGACTAATGGAGATAAGTTTCAGCAAAGTCATCTTGAAATGACGATGATGTACAGATAACTTGAAAAAATATGAATGAATCGAAATAATTATCTAATCATTGTGGCAAATGGAAATCTGTAGCCTCAGCTGCTCTGAGAAACAGGAATGTTTCTACGTACAACTCACATTTTATTATATTATACTAGTAATATAAAATGATAAATTGTGTATTAACGAATTTTTATTTCAGCTTAATTTTATATCTATTCAAAACTAAATTACTCATGGTGATTATCTTCCCTAAATTTTAGGCTCGTATATCCAGAGATTTGAAAGAATTAAGAGATTCATCTGTCTTTTCCTTCTTTATGGTCAATGCTCTATTTGTACTGATTGTATTTTTGCTACAATTGAACAAGGACAACATTCACATTAAGTGGCCCTTCGGAGTTAAAACTAACATTACGTACGATGAGGTTTCTCAAGAGGTAACGTGAGAATCTACTACGCAGCGATCGGCCTTCAACGATGACTTGGGACTATTATGTCTCGCGGTTTTCATACGACGCAATCCCTAATACCAACCCTGGTCACCCTTGAAAGTTGATTGAAATAATGAAATGTTTTGTTTTATGGAATTTTACAGGCTCGCATTGCAAGAGATTTGGTCGAGCTTCGCAATAAGTCCGTATTTGCATTTGTTATGTTCAATGCTTTATTTATATTGATAGTATTTTTATTACAACTCAACAAAGATCAACTCCACGTGGATTGGCCTTTGGGAATTAAGACAAATATTACATACATCGAAGAAACAGGCGAGGTATAGCCAAATGTTATCACAAACGTGTGTCACTACACCAGTCTAACGACTTTCTTCTAACCGGTCTGTCTTGGGAGGGCACACCAGCATGGAGTCTGGGCGTCACAGAAGACTAAATAACTCGATTTAACGTCTAATCTAAATCCACACCTAAATCCTTGAATAAGTTCAGATATATCCCAAAATTACTTTTTAGCTACGGTTTTCATGATTTAATACAATTTTGGAACACTTATATTCAACAAGTTTCAAAATTTTATTCGGTATTTTCCAAACTAATTTAATTTTTTGAACTGTTTCTGTAAAATAAGTAGGAGTAATAAAATCAAAAAAAAAAAAAAAAAAATTTTGGACCGTAGCAAATAGCTAAGAAATTCCAAACATTCCTAGCAAATTGCACAGTTTCCAATGCAATTCACTGAAGAGTTAATATTTCGGTTCTGTCTATTAAGGTGGCGGCGTTTCTTCCATTAAACACTGGCACACTGGTTTTCTTTGTACATAATTATGTGTACGTACACCTTCAGGTATACGGTGATCTATTTTAACACGGATTATTTTTCTCGAATTCATAGACTTGAGTCTTCTAGTTACTAAATACTGGCCAAATCCTGTTACACTTAATTGATTAGAATTACGTGTTGTGTAAATTTTATGTAGAAAATTTCTTGTTTAGACTTACTTTCCAAATTCCCTTTATAATTTTATTAATAATGTTAGTGATTTAAGCACTTGTATATAACAAATCAAGGAAATTGTATCTATTGACTAACTACTTATTATATTCTTATGCGCGTGCTTTTTGCTTCTTTTCGATATTTAAGACCAAATACACGGTCCGAAGAATATTGCTTGTTTACTTTGGAGCACCAAGACTGGCAAATGCAGTCATTTGTGATATAATATAATTTATATTTGTAAATTTAGGAGACATATAAAGTAATTTGAAACTTTCAGGTGCTGATTTCGAAAGAATATTTGCAATTGGAACCTATTGGTCTCGTGTTCGTATTCTTCTTCGCTTTGATCTTGGTAATCCAATTCTCTGCTATGTTGTTCCATAGATTTGGAACTCTATCGCACATACTAGCGTCTACAGAACTCAATTGGTTCTGTACAAAGAAGGTAAGCACATAGTGAATATGACTATCCTTTTCTCAGTCCATATACGTCCCACTCCTGGGCTTGGGCTTCTTAAAAAATGGAGGGAAATTGACCTACTATATCACACTGGTCAGACTGGTTGGTATAGGGTTATATTTTAAATTTTCATTCTCTATATGAACATACAGAATATATAAAAAGTGATGTCTACTGGTCGGCTTACATCATAACGATACATATGAAAATAATTTATTAAAAATCGGCCAAGTGCAAGTCGGACTCGCGCACGAAGGGTTCCGTACCATTGAGCAAAAACGGGCCAAAAAATTGCGTTTGTTGTATGGGAGCCCCCCTTAAATATTTATTTTGTTTTGTTCTTAGTATTTGTTATTATGGCGGCAACAGAAATACATAATTTGTAAAAATTTTAATTGTCTAGCTATCGCGGTTATTGAGTTACAGGCTGGTGACTGACAGACGGACAAACAGCGAAGTCTTAGTAATAGGGTCCCGTTTTTACCCTTTGGGTACAGAACCCTAAAAAATCGAAATAACTATAATTGCTTTATGACAAAATAAGTCAAGGATCAAAATTAATGACAAATTACACTAAAATTATATTATTATAGTACTACAGTTTTTATGCTTATATTAAGGCTAAAATTAATATAAGAACATATTTCTTGAGACTGAAAGAAACGACATCCTCATCTAGGGCCATGCATCATACCATATAAAAGTATAAACTACCGCATCTCCTTTTTATCAAAGAACATGTACAATGTTCTATGATTACAGTCACCGATTTTAACCCGCGACGCAAAGAGGGGTTTTATAAGTTTGACATCGATGTTTGTCTGTCTGTGGCATCGTAGCTCTCAAACGAATGGACCGATTTCAATGCGGTTTCTTTAATTTGAAATCCAGTTTCCTTTCGGTGATTCTTAGCCATGTTTGATTAATATCAATCCAGCAGTGTAAGAGTATTAGCTAGCTGGTTTCCAAAATGATGTAATTGTGTATGATTACTCGATTAAGTGCTTCACGCGTGAAAGTATAATCGTTAAATGACAATTAATTCAAAATTCCTGTTGAAGAGAACGTAATACTTTTTAATTATTATTTTAATTTGTTTCGGGGTTATTGAAAATTCTAAATTTTACTTATTATCGAGATATATTTGCCAATAACTATGATAGTGTAAATAATTATATTTTTTTTTTCTAGTCTGAAGACTTATCTGAGAATGCTTTGCTAGATAAGAATGCAATAGCAATAGTAAAAGACCTACAGAAACTGAACGGCTTAGATGACGACTATGATAATGATTCCGGATCGGGTCCGCATAATGTTGGTAGAAGAAAAACGATTCACAACTTGGAGAAGTCCAGGCAAAAGAAAAGGAATATTGGTACACTTGACGTGGCTTTCAAGAAGAGGTTCTTCAACATGAATGCGAATGATGGACCAGGTAACCCTATTGTTAATCTTCAAAACAAATATATATACAGTAAAAACCGTTTGCGACGACATCGTCTAGAACAACATACCGGTTAAGAATAAATTTAATTTTATAAAGATTTAAATGACCAGACAACTACCATTTGCGTAAATTTTGACAATATTTCACAAACCCTGGTAATAAATTATTATTTTTATTAATATTCTTGTAGGCACGCCGGTCTTAAATCGCAAAATGACATTGAGGAGAGAAACACTGAAGGCTTTAGAAACGAGACGAAACTCCGTGATGGCAGAGAGAAGGAAATCGCAGATGCAAACACTTGGTGCCAACAATGAATATGGAGTTACTGGAATGGTAATTAAATTAAGCGGTTTATAATGATTTCTGATGGTAAGAGGTAATTGGAGCAATACCAAGAGAATCAAATCGCCGTCTACTGTAGGAGGGGGAGGAATTTGTTTTTTCGGACTACTCTCTTACCAAAGGAAACGCAGTAGCTATTGCTAGTCATACGTCGATGTTTGGAAAAGTGCAGGGCTATTTCTCACTACAGACAGAAACCTGTGAGCAGTATGGCCTTTTTTGGCAAGCTATGGTTTAGAGTCTAGACCGGCGTCTAGAACGGCGGCGCTCGTCTAGACTCTACGCCGCCCGCACGCACGACGCACGCCGCCCGATCCGTCCCGGGCAATTAAAAGGCGATGCGCAGCCCTATATTCTGTATTCCCTCCTCATCACAATTGGGCCGACCACTGGTACCGATGCCTTGACATCCGTGGGGGCTATGAACTAGATGTACTCGGTGTTAACAGCTCATATTTGTCTCACTACTGAGCTCGAGCCGCCTCCATATTGAGAGGAAAGTTGACCTACTATTCCACACTGGTCAGGCGGGTTGGTATAGGGTTTTATTTAGTGTTTTCATTGTCTTGCATAGTTATATGCACAAGATATCCCTTAGTCGCCTTTTACGATATCAACGGGCAAGAGATGGTGGTGAATTGTATTCTTACTCTGTCACCACACGGAACAACTCCCTCAATTTGTTGTTAATAAATGATTTAAATTTTCAGCTCAACAACAATGTGGGGGCGCCCCGTCATAGAACTTCGAATGCTAATATTTCAGTGAAAGATGTATTTGCGGAACCCAATGGAGGGCAGCTCAATCGCGGTTACGAGACTACATTAGGTGATGAAGATGATGTTAATTCAATGAGATTACAACCCAGACAAAACACAGTCTCCTTCCAGAGATTTTAAATTAAAAGCTGCCAAACTATACAAGTGCCTAGTTTAATCAAATGTAGATATTAGTAGGTTAAGATTTTTAAACTTTATATATATTGAATAATACTTCAAATGTTGTTTGAGTACTGTATTGCTTGTGATAATATTACTTTATTTAAGTTTTCGACAGCTTATTTATAATGCTGCAACATAACAACATTGAAAAATGTAGAACTTTAAGTACGAAACACGAATTTACACTGCCACTTAACTAAACATTTATTGTACTTTTTTATACCTATTAAAGTAATTTCTTTGTAAAGAAGATTCTCATTTTAGCTTTTATAAATGTAGACTTGGATTATAGTAATGTAATAAATGAGATTAATTTATAGTATACCTAATTTATTTTATCATATTTCCTTAAAGTATCAGAATTTCACAAAGGTTTAAAGCAATTTTTACAATAAATCTTGATCTTTGCATATATAAAATAAAAGAGGACATACTTAATTCTCCAAGAAAGCAACAAAATCAGTTAGTTTAAATAGTTGGTCTTCACTGGAGGTGTGCAAAGGTGTAGGTTGAATAGGTGGAGTTGGACTGACTGTTACACCATCTTCATTAAATGTCCACTTCTTGTCTCGACAAACATGCAACACTGCATCTTTGCTTAATCCAGTTAGAGACATCACAGCATCAAGAGATATTGAGCTGTATGAACGGCCAATTAAATTAAATGTCCGTTCTCTGATTTTTTCTGAAAAATCAAAGACATTATCTTTATCTGCTTTTATTCTGATGAAATATACTATATTTTAAAGAGTCACCTAATTTTTCTGTGATTTAATATGAGAATTTTGTCACATTCTATGATTGGTCTAACACCAATATTCAGGAATGTTGCTTTTCCAGTGTTACCTATCATTTTATTCCTTGATAAAACTTTTTCTAAAAAACCAATGGAAAATATTTGTTGTCTTTTAAAGTTATAAACCTATCAATATTTTGTAAATGAAACTAGTTTATGGATTTTATCGCATTTGTATTTGATTTATGATTGCCCAACGTTTCGAACACTTATCAGTATTCATGGTCAAAACGTCGGGCAATCATAAATCCAATACAAACACGATAAAATCCGTAGTTTTATTTACAACTAGCAACCCGCCCTCGCTTCGGTTATAGGTTATAGTCGTTTTACCCGCGTAGTGCCCGTTCCCGTGGGAATACCGGGATAAAATATAGCCTAGTTTGCGCCCTGATATTATAGCTTTCCATTGGTGAAAGAATTTTTGAAATCGGTCCAGCCGTTTTGAAGATTACCCGGAACAAACAGACAGACAAAAAATTTTTAATTGCTATTTTAGGCATAGGTGTCGTGCAAATAACCGTGTGAGCATGAAAAAAGCCTATTATTTTGACATTACAAATAGACACTCCAATTTTATTTATTGGTATAGATTTATAATACTTGCGTAAACATCAGATATCACTGTACCACTACCCATAGTATCAGTTTGTAATCCATTATAAGAATATATCTATAAATGTTATCTCCCTTGGGTGACTATCTGAAGTAAAAATAGATTTAATTTTCGAAGATCATCTACACCCCTTTAAACTGGTCATGTATGAGTACTTTGCTTATTGCATTCTAACAAAATTAATATGGTATCCTTGATCGATCCAAGGACTAGTTCAAAGAAATATACAAATATCCCTACATAGGGATGAACTAAGAATAAAATGTGACATCACCATTCGCTTTTCTGTGGCAGTTGTAAAAATCAAATGGGGATCCCTAGAAGCATGGGTAGCAACACTCTCCTGGGAAACTATAACAGCAATGATAATTGCCCACCTGGATTTTCTATAGACATTTTTTAATTTTAGTGCAACATTTTTTGAAATAGATTAGGAATTTTATATATTATCTTTATGACTAAAATTACAAATATTATTTTCTTTCACTACAAAATTAATATAATACCTTCCAGAGCTCTTATGATGTTTGCAATAGGTTCTGTCCAGTTGAAAGCAGCTAAAGCTTGGTAAGTTCCAGGAAGATCCTTTTTCCATAACTTTTGGCCTACCAACCATATAGCTGGTATTTCTGGATTACTAGCTGCGATATTTTGTGGAATTCTTTTCCATAAAAATTTAGCATTACATCTGAAATTTCATGTTCAAGGTTATTAAAAAAACATAATGGCAATTAATTATAAAAAATTATCCACTGAAGAACTCAATCACACCATACACTATACCCAGACTGACTGGAAGGTCAATAATATTAAATCATTATCAGGAAAATGGTAAACCTCATTCATGAAAAATGATCGAAGCTTCATCATCATCATTTCAGCTCATAATACGTCCCACTGTTGGACTCGAGCCTCCTCCACATTAGGGAGAGAAATTGACCTACTTACCACACTGGTCAGACAGGTTGGTGGGGGTTTTATTTGGAGTTTTCCTTCTCTTACATAGATGTTATATGCATAATTAATTAATCCCTTAGTCATCTTTTACAACACCCACAGGTAACAGAGGGGTAGAGAATTGTAGTCTTAGTCGGTCACCACATGGAAGCCTTAGAAGCTTAGAGAACCTTATTATAGTACTTAAACAAAACTGTTATTACTAGTTAGCTGATAGAACAGAAATTCAACATTCATCATCATTTCAGCTCATGTATGTTCCACTGCTGGGCTCGAGCCTCCTCAATAATAGAAAGAAAATTGATTTTATTATACTATGCTACTCAGACAGGTTGGTATAGGGTTTAATTTCGAGTTAACCTTCTCTTGCATAGATGTTAAATATATATTATATCCTTTAGTCTCTTAAGACATCTACGGGCATGTTAGCAGTTAACTGTATTCTTGCTCCGACACCACACAAAAGGCATTGGTCTATTAAAATTCTAATTGCAGAAATGTTTGTTGGTACATAATGCTTTACTACTGGTATTATTAGTGTTATAAATTATAACAATGGTCGTAACCTAATGATAATTTAAGCAATAAATATTTTTAAGTTAAAATATAAACTACTTTAAGTACATATACTCACAAGTCGTTTTGATAAAGATATATTGCTAGTAATTGAGCATACGTTGATGGTGATGCTACGCCAGTTGGAGCCTGTAATAATTAAAAAATATATTAAACAATGAGAAACATATCAAATAACCTCATAGTTTAAATATATAATGTACCTCTAGTTCTTGTTTTTCTAGTTCGCTACTGAGTTTATCGAAATTGGTTATCATCTTTACAAATATTTCAATAAGTTCATAAAATAGACGTAAACCTCAAAACAAAATAATCAACCCTTATGTCGCAATATTATTTTCTATAATCAATATTATTTACTAGCGACTTGGCGCATATTTCTATTTTCTTATAGATAAAATCAAATATAATTTTTCTCTCCAGTATAGACAGCATAGAGTAATACTATATTTTGGAAAAATATAGATTAGCGGCATTTCTAATTAACATAAATTTTACGGCTTGGTTACGAAGACTTTTGAGCCAAATCTATACAGAAGGTTTATTGATTAATTTAAGCTTGATGTACGGACTTTTGGCGAGGATGTGGAAGTTCCATGTGGTGTTCTTGTATTATATTCAATATCTTAGTGTTTAAACGTGTTATACTAAATAATTTTGAAGGCATTTTATGTAATATATAGCGGAAGAACGGCTGACGTGTATTAAATTTATGATTTAAAAGTCCTTATTGTTTCTATCAAAATTCTTAGACGATATCCTGGTACGATGGTATCCCCTAAAAATTTTGGTGGAAACAATAAAACTGTCTATGAAGTGAACTGATGAAGGAGACAATTTGATTTGCTGATGGATAGTGACTAATTTAAAGAAAATATAATTTGCTAACACTTCCTTGTATATATATTCTGGAAGTAGTGCTATTTGTACGTAACAATATGAATTTATTTAAGAATCTAAATAGTAGAAGACGTCAGCTCGAAATCTGTACACCAGAAAATAAGACAGCCATGTTGAATAGAAGTATATTTTGCATGGCCCCGCGTTTATATAATCATTTGCCTAAATCTGTTCTAGAAATTACTAATATTAAAATTAAAAAGAAATTATTAATATATATTTAAAAATAAAATAAAAAATGTACTGCAGAAGAAAGCCTATTACTCAATTAATGATTACTTAAATGACAAATTGAAATGACTTCTATGTAATTATTGTTTTATTGTTGTAATGTTTTTGTTTTTATATTATTAATCTGACATTGTTGTTATTATTATTTTTGACATTATATAATTAAGTATTTACTGACTAGCCAATAATCTTGACCAAAATATGACTTTACTGCAAGAGTTTATGTATTAATCAAGATATATTAATGTAAGAGATAAATTCATTCCTTCATTTATTTAAACATATTTGTTGTGAGGGCGTTAGCTCTTTTTGCATGCCACTTGACGGTAAAATATGGTGATACAAAGAATACCTGTAACAACTAATATTTTATACCCATATTTTGCATAATAAACGATTTGATTTGATTTGATTTGATAATTTTCAAAGAAAATTATAACTACTTAACTATAACATTGGCAAAAATGGCTCGTATTGGTAGCTAATTGCCAAGACAAAAAAAAAGACGAAGAAGGTTGCTCCAATTTTCAATACTTTCGGTTCCTTATCCACTAATTTTAATAGAACAATGCCTGTTATCCGTGTGGTGAAGGAATAAGAATATAATTCACCACTCCCTTATCATGCCCGTGAATGTCGTGAGAGATGACTAAGGGATATAGTATGCATTTAACACCTATGCAAGAAAAGAATAATTAAAATCGAACTATATATCAACCTGTCTGACCGACATGAGTAAGGTCAATTTCCTTCTGGTGTAAAATTGGAGAGAGCACTGAAATTGCACAATATATATTCGATTTTCATGTGATGAATTTTAGATTGTAATTATTTCTATTCATTCAATATTTATTTAATTTTTGACATTTTTTGCCACGAGAGCAAATATCATCAACAAACATGCACTCTGTTTTTTTAGGGTGCCATTATCTGTATCGCCTTTGTAAATGCTTCCATCAACAACTGGAGGAGATATGAACATATGGACATAACCCTGACCGATGTGTCTAACACCATGCAGGCCCGCCGTAAGCGGGCGTGCAACGCGTGCACTGCACGTGGGCGGCACGTCCAGGGGGGCGGCAAATCGAGCGACTCATCGCGTAAATCATGTCATAATATCCACCCTACCTTAAGTATAAGAAATGTCATCGCATGGATAAAAAATGGACCGATTGGCGTTAACACCGCCATCAACTGCCATACGTTAAAACTAGGATACAATACCAAACGTTCGTCTGTCAGCAGCCAGAACGTACGCATAGTCGATGGTCCCGATCTGTCGGACGCCCAGTTTGATTTCAGAAAGGGGCGTTCGACGAGCGCGGCCTTGTTGTGCATAAGGGCCATGGTCATGAAGGCAATCGACGACGCAGCGTCCTCTATGTGGACTGAATAGGAGACGTTGTACGGGCGCCCATATCGTGCAGTGTTCCGTAGGGGGCGGCCTTAGGGCCGACTCTTTGGAATATTGACTACGACTGGGCGTTGCGAGGTAGCCTCCCTTCCAGGCTTAGCGTAATTTACTATGCCGACGACACGCTCGTTACAGATCACTAGAAGAGACGGCATGCCTGGCAACTCTCGGCACGGAAGAGATTGTCAGGCGCATCCAGGCGCTGCGGCTAGGGTGGCCGTGAACTCGTCGCAATGCCGTGAACTCGTCGCAATCATCGGTGCCGACCTGATGCTACCGACCATCGTTAGGGAGTTGCTCGACAACGTCAGGAAGCAGTCATTTCACGGAAGGAGGCGGCGGCGTGTACGCTAGAGGAACTCTTCTACAGCGACACGGTCCGCCGCTGGCGACTCGGGTGGCACAGGCGCGAGTACCTGCGCCTGATTTCGCCCTAGCCGAGGCCGCGGGTGACTGTAGGGGATTAGTCCGTCACCCGCAGAGAGGCTGACTGCGCGAGGGCGACCGATGTACCGGGAAGGGCGTTGAAAGGGGAGAGTACCCGAAAGAGTATCCCGTCGGGCTGGCCACGTACGACAAGGTAGTCGGTACCGGTGGTCGGCCCAATTGCAAAGGAGAGGGATTACGGTCAATTCGGTCCCCGTCAACATCCGAGCTCAGATGGGTCTGGTCCTCGACGGGCAATGATGGTTCAGGGAGCATTTCCGCTAACTTGCTCCGCGGCTTCTTGGCATGGCGTCCGCTCTTTCGTGGCTCATGCCCAATCTGGGCGGACCCAGCGCTACGTGCCGACGGCTATACGTGGGGGTGGTTCGGTCCATGGCCCTGTACGCACCCGTGTAGGTGGAGTCTCCGACCGTCCCACTCGGAGGCCGTGCCGACGGAGGCAGCATGTCAGCATGTGTTGGCAGGAACTCCCCTTTGGGACTTGGAAGCGGTGATGGCTGGCCGCCTGGCGGGGCAACGTCCGCTGGGATGTCATTGCCCGTTGTGCACTCCGGCGGGAAAAGCCTCGATTCGGTGTTTGGACCGTCGAGGTCATTCGGCCGGTGCTAGTAGAGTGGTTGCGTCGGCACGGGGTCCTCTTCTTCCGACTGATGCAGGTCTTGTCGGGGTATGGTTGCTTCCGCAAGTACTTGCGGAAGAAGGTCGCAAGGAGGGAGAGGACGCCGTCTTGCCACCACTATGATTGCGACGAGGACACGGCGCAGCACACGCTTAGGTCTCCGTGGCCTGGGCAGAGCAGCGCAGTGGACTCGTCGCAATCATCGGCGCCGACTGAATGCTGTCGACCAGCGCTCGAACGATGCTCGACAACGTCAGGAACTAGGACTTGGCAGTCGCCGAGGCGAATTCCTCTACCACGACACACTCTGCTGCTGGCGTAGGCGCGAGTACTTGTGCCTGATAACGCCTTAGTAGAAGGTGGATGTCGCGGGTGGATGTACCGAGAATTAGTCTGCCACCCGCAGAGAGGCCGACAGCGTGAGGGCGATGCCTCGGCTGGCACCACTGCAATGTTACCGGGGCGTCAAAGGGTAACCCACCGGGCCGGGCACGGATTTCAAGGAATTTGTGGTTGGCCCAATGGCAACGAGGAGGGAATACAGTACCTAGGTTATAAGGTCGCACGCCGCTCATCGGTCGCCCCGAACAGATTGGGCGCGGTGTGTCTTTCAAAAAAGCTTGTCCCAAGAGCACAGACATTAACATTTCTTAGAATTAAATATTTCTTAGTAGGTACGATGTTGTTTGAAATCCCACGACAAGCTTTTATTTATATCAATATAAATTTTATAATTTAATAAAATGGTGGGTTTGATTGCATTCAAAATTTATTTTCTTCGTTTGCGTATGCTTTAAGCATTTAAATAAAAGCTTGTTTTAAAAAAAAAAAAATTTTATTTTTACATTTTTTAGTTATGTCTCAATCTCTGCATTTCTAATATTGCCTTCATCTTTAGATTCTGGATATCACGTAACACAAGAGTACTTGTCAAGACTATTCAAACGAATCCAAACTTGAGAGTTTTATCTCGTTTAGTTTAGGGGTTCCTAAGGCCACTTGCCGACGCCATCTTGAGACCCTAGCTGTCATGTAGCACAAGAGTGCTAGTCAAGACTATTCAAACGAGTCCAAACTCGACGGTTTTATTTCATTTAGTTTAGGAGTTCTTATGGCCACCTTCTGACGCCATCTTGAGACTTCAGATGATAACACAAGAGTGCTTATCAAGACTATTCAAATGAGTCCAACCTCGATGGTTTTATCTTGTTTAGTTTAGGAGTTCCTATGGCTCCCTTTCGACGGCATCTTACGACCCTGGCTGTCATGTAACATAAGAGTGATTGTCAAGACTATTCAAATGAGTCTAAACTCGACGGTTTTATCTCATTTAGTTTAGGAGTTTATATGACCACCTTCCAACGCCATCTTGAGACCAGCTTCATGGTACCATATTATTGCATTGTTACCGAAGTTACGTAAGTAAACCAAATTTAAACCTAATCTAACGACTGGAAGTGGTTCTAATTTAACTCGCAAGATTTGTCCCATACTAACAGGGCAAGTTAAATAAAAGCTTTTAAAAAAGGCGGCATAATCGGTATTGCACGCAGGCTATGAAACAGCTAGCGGCGGGCCTGACACCATGGCATAGAATCCGTCGAAGTCTCTTGCAGCTTCCTCACGAGTGATGTAATTTTTTTGGTTCAATTAGCTTTGGGCCGCCCGGTGGTATAATATGTACCTTTTATGATACATTTACCTATTGCATATAATAATCGTCAATATTTTGTATGAAAATTACAATTGCATCTACATGAACGTAATAACTAATCACGCAGCTGAAATTCCTTTTAAAATTAGCTTACGTTGAATATCTAAGATATTTGCATTTCCAAAAGCTGTAAATGCGATTTTCTTGGAAAAAAGGTCATCATTCCTATATTGTAAGCCAAAATCTAATTCATTGACGTTTTTGGCTTACTTACTATACTACTACAAGTACTTACATCCTACTTACATCTTCAATGAATTCGAACGAGTCTAATTTTTAAATTTAAGACAACGCTTTTATTTTGGGACCTGAATAAAATGAGTCTACTACTAAAATATTAAAAATACGGTTTTTGCTTTATTCCTATTAGAGATACAGAAAATAAATTATTTTCATTTAATAACTTAAAATTTTCCGTGTGGTAACAGAGTAAGAATTTAATTCACCATCCCCTTAACCGTGGCTATTGTAAACAACGGCTAAGGGAAACCTTGAAATAAAACCCCTTACCAACCCATGCAACCAGCGTGGTATGATAGGTCAATTTCCCTCCCATTCTTGAGGAGGCTTGAACCCAATAGTGGGGCCTATTTGAGGTGTGATGATGATAATAATCTTAAAGAATCTTTAAAATTATTCAACGGTCTTTTATGAGAATAACTTTATTAGCTAGGAACATATTATTATAAAACATAAATTAGGTATAAGTACATCTGCCTAGTTACAGTTCATACCGTAGCTATAATAGTTTGATCATCATCATGTCATACGTGCTATGTGCTGGGTTCGTGTTTCCTTCACAATAGAAGAGAAATTGACCTACTATACCACGCACGGACTTATTAAACACATCTTTTTGTGTATGTATTTAATTTTGTATTGCTTGCTTGATAAGTACTTGCAGCTTTGCATTTTGGGATACCTATAGTCTCGATAATTATAGGTTCAGCGCTTAGATTTTATAATCGAATTTCACGGATTGAATGAGGGCTTGGGCGGGCTTGCTAGTCGGCTTGTCTAATGTTATATTGCATCACAATAGACCGGTGAGCACATCGAAGGTGATAGATTGAAGTGTTGAGTCACCCTTCAATATTGTCGCTCACAATGCAAATTTTCTCGTTATGCTTGTATCAATTTGCATCTTAATGCTTTTTGTTGTATCGTATCACGCAGTTATTTGTTTAAATTACTTTAGAAAGAAGATTAAGGTGAATTAGTGCCTAGCTAATTTTAATAAATATTGTTTTACTTTGGTCTTAGATGTAAGGATTCATATTGTTATAGAGCTTACCTATCCCATCATCGAAAGCCCGCTACAATTGTGGCGATAAATCCCATTGTGGAAAATTTGTTTAAGAGGAAACATGATATCCTCCTTTATTGGCTGACGTATTGCATCCATGACACATTATTGTAGTTATTTCGGACAGAGCATGAAGAATCACTCGACAAGTAGACATTCTCCTGAGGCTATGGCGAATGTAGGTTCAATAGTGTTCAGTTTTCGATATGCAACGTATTAACTAAGTCTAGGCAGTCGGTAAAGACAGATTTTTAGGCACGGTCTTGGTTACCTAACTCATGAATTTTTCGCTTTTTTACAGCCTTTAAACACGCGTTGGTAGTACGTCAGCCTGCCATCACATTAGAGAGTAATTGACCAACTATTATACTATATAAAATAAATTTTATTAGTTATGTGGATATATAGAATAAGTGGTTAGAGCTAGATGAGTTTATCAAACTCACTGAAGTGAATGAATCGTTGTTGGCCTCCTGAATGGATAAAGGTCTCCTCTATGTCACGTTATGTTGACTTCCGAAATTCCTCCGACTAGACCTATGTCAAAAAAGATGTGGGCAACATTTGCACCCTGCTTGTGAGCAGATAACTAGAGAAGGCTACAGAACAATATCAATCTAGTCTAGTAATAAATCCATTTATATTTAGTCTATATGCTTTCGTAACTAATGGATGCTAGTTTGGAGTTTTAGGTATTCCTTTTTCAGTTATGTTATCTGCTTTCATCCCTTAATCGATTTTTA
The DNA here is from genome assembly GCA_032191425.1 of Lymantria dispar. NCBI lineage: Eukaryota > Metazoa > Arthropoda > Insecta > Lepidoptera > Erebidae > Lymantria > Lymantria dispar. The sequence goes on along the minus strand of CM063446.1, from coordinate 16,073,988 downwards.
TGATATCTCTGTAAGAGTGGTGACATATCTATGCACATAAATAAAATTGAAATGTCTGTTAGTAATGTCAAAGTAGTAACAACAAAGTACAACCTCATGAACTTGCAAACACACGTGAACTGCTGTGTTACTTTGCTCAACCGACACATTAATGAAGGGATTTTAAATCGGTAACCATTACTTGTGATGAAATGTGGATACGGTACGATAATCGGAAGCGCTTGTCGCAATGGCTCAACTCTGGAGACTAACGCTGGTCATTATTTCAATAAAGTAAATTGGTTCAGATGTATTTAGAATAAATGGAATCAGCTATTTACACTATTTACAAATAATTGCGAATAAAGTAACAATAATAGGTATATAAGAATATCGTTCTACCGATATTGAAATAACTGTTCAAATTGCTCACCCTTTTTTTGTCTATGCATAAACGACCATTTGTGCACCATTTATTTGTACGTACTCGATATTCGAGTATTGATAATATCTGTTAGACATTTTGTAACAACACACACATAAATACACAACGACGTCGCGAAATAGGTAATTACTTGTAAGAAAATTGTAAGTTCATGCGCGTGACCTTTCACTTACGCACTCCTGCGGCTACTAAAAGTCTAAAACAATTGGCGGCCAATCGGGCATCGTCAAGGATACCTGGGTAGATAGGGATTACGCTTTGTAAAAGCCGTCCACGTGGACTTCGTACCTATGATTGGCTAACGAAATTGGGCATGATTTCTTTTGTTTAAAATGCAAACATGATAAACAGGTGTTACTAAAACTTTAATTTATTTTATTTTATTATTTTTTTATACCTACCACTATTGAACATTTAAATATGTTAGATATGTTTCTTTGGTCGGATACTTTTATGGGTTTTTTTGGAAGACGGTAAAAAAGTCACAGTGTATATAGAAAAGCAAGCTTATGGATAAAGATTTTAAATTTTTTTTTAGTCTTGACATGCTTACCTAATCTATCCGGGGCGACAAAAGGGCGGAGTGTGACCCCATAGCCTACCATATTCCCTTCCCATTGCTATTGCGCTGACCACTAGTATCGATTCCTTCACATCCGTGGCAGGTCCGGCGGATTACCCTTTCGGGCATACGACATCTTAGCAAACCAAACAATGTCGCCGGGGTGTCGCTCTCACGCGGTCGGCCTCCCTACGGGTGGCGGACTAATCCCCGGTTCGTCTATCCGCGACCTCGGCTAAGGTGGCATCAGGCGCAGATACTGGCGCTTCTTTATACGAAACGACTGCCTTGCAGATAAAGATTTATCCAGAGTAGCAATCAAATCCATATCATCTATCACATGAGATCAGTACAGAGTACTCATAGAATACAAAGCTATCTATGGTTAATTTATTTTATTTTGTAATACATGATACTATCTTAATCTAAGCTAGTGCGTATTAACATTTATTAGCTTAGCGTATGAATTTTAATTGTACATGTTGTAAATATCTCACAGTCAACTATTTGGAGTCCCATTATAGTTGCATAAATATCTAAATAATTACAGTTCATCATGTATTTAGATTTTAATGCTTCTGTAATATCTTCTCTGTTCATTTAATGAAGTCTTTTAAAAATTCGCCAATTCCATTAGCGAATTACACTATCGGAGAGTAATATACCTACTTAGATTATATTTTATACCGGTATTTACGGGAACGAGCAATACGCAGGTGAAAGCGTGCCAATTTGGTAGTTTTTATATAAAATATTAAATTCTAAGTTTACATATATGTCGGCAGTTTTCGTACATTTTTATAACTTTTTACCTTTGTACATGAAGGTGTGGAGTTACACCCTTACATTTCTCCGTTTAACTCTACAAATAGAAAGCGAGCCCAGTGCCATTTGCGATGGGCAGTTATAAAATTGAGATTTCCTGTTCAAGAGTCTTATTGCGAAAATTTCTTCCGAGAACTTCTTAAATAATCCCAAATAATCCGTAGCCTACCCTAGCACCTTTGGCTTAGCAGTAGCACATTTATACCACACAACCCAAGAGGCCGTATGTGACCTATGAGAATATATCATTAAATAGTACGATTTTATACTATAGATATTGCTTAATTTTAGTTTTTATAGTAATCTTTTAATAAAGAAATACAGCCATTGTCTGTCTTCATGATAATTGCAATTGATTAAGTAATTATTCAAATCGAAACGACTAGAATACCTATTTCCAAATAGTTTTAACACTGAAACCTTTGCAGATACAACTCGCTAAAGGTCCATCGAAGCTCAAGGAATAGTACAAAGCTTTATTTAAACGTATATAAATTATTTTTGACCTAATTTGTAGGTAATAGGTGATTTTGCGCAAGGTGCTTCGTACTGTGTTTCGTCACTTTCACTGTTCGTTGAATTGTCCAATGAAACTTGTCACGCTTCGACGACGGTAACCAATGGGTATGCTTACCGCCCCGCCTCAGTACAGAGGCGTGAGTTGCGGCCGCAGCCCAGATGTCCACAACAATGCCTTTATCCCACGGTGTTAGACACTAAAACAAATATATATAAATTTGCCCTTGCCGTATATAAATACGCATTTAAAATACGTACAGAAACGTATGATGACACGGTAGTACCGTTCACTCTGGTGACCTATCTGTCTTGGTCATAAATATTGGTGTTATGTGTGTGCAATGAAGTTGTTTTATATTTATGTTCTAGGTCGATTAGCAGTGCCCTCTCCCACGACTAGAAGTAGGGTTGTCGCGAATATTAAAAGCTAAAACTTAAACATGGTTAGATATACAATTTAGCTGGTATTATTTCCCATTTGATATTGGTTGCTATAATACTAATAATACAACTCACTCGTCTCTCATCTTGGGGGGTCGTGGGTGTCATAAAAGATGACTAAAGGATATAACTATGCTCATAATATATATGCAATTGAAGGAAAACTTAGTATAATACTCTGTGCCAAAACGTCTGACTAGCGCGGTATAATAGGTCAGTTTCCCTCTAACTATGGCGGAGGCTCGAGCCCAACAATGTGCCTAAAGTGCACTGAGATGATGATAATGGTGATAATTACTTGCTAAAACTTTTTAGCGCATATAAGTCTTAATTTTTTTTCCTTTTCTGGTAACGATTAAAGAATACAATGCAGTCAATCATAAAAAATGGCTAAGAGATTATCAAGAGAATGAGTAGCGATGCTCTCTTGGGTAATCTATATCTATGCTGATTATGGTATTTTCACTTTACGAGAAGTCTTCATTTAATATTGGTCGTCAATAGACTGATGGATGACCTTCTACACAGTATAAGGCTTCCTTCTTTAGGTTTGGCGGTATTTTCAGGTTTCCTTCTATAACAGTGAAATTATATAATTATATGTACATATATGCCTAAGCAAGGAGTCATGTGTGACTGATTTTAATGTTAATACATATAAGCCAGCGAAGTCGAAGGCATCAGTTCCGATAGGTCGCTTTATACGTACGCTACTATATATACCCTCTCTCATAGGAGACAAATACGGCGGATTATAGGGCCTTACGGCGTCCTTTCACTTGATCGGCTAGACGAGGTGAACTTAGATCACGGTTAGCCCAAAATAAACAGTCGCACACAGCTTATTATAATATTCTCAGTGTCTTTTAACATAACTAGTGACAGGCTTCGGCGTAGTTTTCCTAAACTTTTAACCAAAAAAAGTCATCATTATTGCTCATTTCAGCTCATATAGGTACATGCGCTATTGGACTCGCGCCTCCCCCACAGTAGGAGAGAAATTGATCTACTATACCACGCTGGTCAGATGTGGGTTTTATTTAGAGTTTTCTTATCTTGCATATTCATATTTAACCGCCTAGTCGTCTTTTACGACACCCACGGGCAAGAGGGTGATGAATTGTAATCTGCGTCCGTCACTACACGAAAACAAAAATATTTCAACAAATAATATTTGTAATGAAATATTGCTGTCCATTAAAATAATATTCAAAATTATAAATTGTTCCTTCATGTATCCAGTTAAAACTTAAAAGATCGACGTCAATTATAACGAGGTGATTTTTCTCTCCTGTATTGCATGTTGACGCAATACGGTCAGCCAATCGGTCGTAGGTCAAAGCGGTTACACTGCACCGACAGCTCTATGCAAAATTGCTAATTACTTGTAATCTCCATATACCTTTACGCTGAAAGGTGTTGCGCGAACATGTGATCGAAAACTACGAGATGAAATATTCGAATCCTTATTTATATTTTATTTATTACCTTTATTTTTTTCTAACTACTACTACAGAGGAGTGCCTCAAAAGTAGGATCCGCAGTGACACTAAAGGACACCGAGGTTTAACTCTAACGAAATTTCGGCAAACGCTTTTATTGTTTTGAAATTTTTACATCTTTATTTATTTATTACCGTTATATTTTTTGGGACTTATTCCATCACACTTGTTCAGCACTGTAGTTGCAAAGGAGTTCTTCTAAGCCAAGATCTACAATGATGACACTAAATGATACCGAGGTACCCTAAAGAAGTCTTGGAAAATGCTTTTAACCCGCTGCAAATTTAATTGGAAAAGAAAGGTTGGAAAATTTCGTCTACACTCCTATGCAAAGCGGGAGGTTTGAAGCAAAGTCAAGTAATAAGCATATAAATAAGAGGATATTTGGCTACGAGAAGCGCAGCATTACAATTATAATTAATATTAATTATTAATTATAATACAAAACAATTCTACTGCGCTAAAGATATACATATGACATATGATAAACAGATTTGACAGAGCTAAGTGGATTATAAGACACAGAAAGTACGAACATTTTCTCGAGTTGCTACAAAGGTCTGTGTACATAGTACATTATATCTTTATTCATTTGAACTCAATTTAATAAATAACTAGCGGTACCATAGCCTTGCAAGAGTAGATTACTTATACTTTTTTGTTATTATTTGCGCTCATTTTTTTATCATAATTTATTGTTTTTTTTTTTAAATAATATCCGAATATAGTAAGACTTTTCCAGCTAGAATTTGATACGATTTTTTTTTTTACGATGGTGGTGACGATCCATGAGGGAGGTCTACCTGTAACAGTAAATGATTTTATTAACAGGTCACAGATTCTTCTTGATATTTTTCAGTAATACATTTTATATCTTTTTCGACAAATGGACTAATAGAAAAATTTCAAATCCACCTTCTATTTTGTCAGATGCGTTCAAACGAACAAATTATTTAGCTTCATTGTATTGTAAACACAAAAAAACTTGTCCTATTATTGACTATTATAGTTCATCTAATTTAAGTAGTGCATTTTGACGTTTCGATTTTTTTAATACACAATAACTTTGGCAAAACGTGTACACATGATTGCAAACAATAAATCTTAAATTTCAAAGAAATATTAAGTTATTTATATAATTAACGTTGCGGAAGACTTTTTTGTACAATAATCTAATATTGAAACTCATAAAACCAATTTAAAATAGAAATAAAATGTAAAACAGTAATCATTATTGACGGTGTTACAACGTCACGTCATCACGTTCTATACAGTAGTGCTTGATCACTTCCAATTCACGAATATTCAAATAATCGGTAAAAATATTAGAATAATATAATTAATCGAATAGACTAAATTCTCAAAATATTCGTAATGAAATAAAATCGCGATTCCACTTTGTCCTTCGATGGCTAAATTGTAAGTAACGACGCTATTTACCATTCAAGAACAACTAAACTGACTTTTTGGTAGAAACCCATTACCCCTAAAAGCAGCCGCCGGGTGAAACACTGATGCTAAGAACCAGTACCGCGGTGGCTTGCCCAATGACTAAGGCAGGAAATACGGCAGATTATAGGGTTTCCTCGACGACGCGAATCGCCGCCGGCGACCGGGGCGGTGAAGCCGCGATTTCCTGCGCCTGATGCTGCCCTAGCCGAGGCCGCGGGTGACTGGACTGGGGAGTTAGTCCGTTACCCTCCGAGAGGCCGACCTCTGGCGCTCCGGACGGAGCCGGCGACGGGTGCGCTGACCGTAGTCCGACCCCAAAAAAAAAAGAAAAGTTATGGGGTTTGCGCTCTGCTCTATCGTCGCCCCGGACGGTACGGGCTGAGTGTGACCGGACCATGACCTGTCAAAAAGGAAAAATCTCTAAAAGCAAAACTCTATTGACTTGAGTTGATCTGTACAACCTAGTCTGTAGTGCAGTCTCTCATTTTTATAGTGAATTATCTATGATGCAGTTTCTCACCATCTTGGACGCGGACTATGCGTCTGTTTTATGTTGGTAATCTTTTCTTTTTTTTTTTGACTCGATTAAGTTTTGGACTGATCTTGCTTTATACGTTGACCTTGGCTACACTCATACTGGACTCTGTTTACGCAAACCTTATTTATTGTTAGAAAAATGTCTACGAAAGGACGTAGTTGTACTTTGAACACTCACAAATGGTCGTGAGTTTTCTATGCAATTTCACGAATATTTTGAACGTGAGTCACAAAACGGACTTATTACTTAACCTAATCCTACTAAATATGATGAATAGATTTTATGCTGAAATAATTAAATTTGTTTAGTATTAATAAAAAAATAAACCGATTATTAATTAAAGAGAATCAATATCGATTTCTCACTAAAATTGGATATTTTCGAGAGCGATTATTTGGTTCACATACCTAGACAACTTATTCTGACAGCTGTCAAAATGCACTTCTTAGATTAGATCATGATTAGATAGACTTTAGTAGGACTTTTGACGCGAATGTCAAAATGTCATGTAGCACTTTTATATTTTTTTCATTATTTTAGTGTTTTACGGTGTTATATTGAATAATTTTGTTGATATTTTATGTAATATAATGTTGATAGAATGCTGATATATAGTGAATATGATATAATAGCGAATTGCGTGCATTTTCACATTCTGCCAAATTTTCCAGAAGAAGCTTGATTTGGCTGTCAACACCAAATCAATGCTAACGACGGACTACTTACGAAGACTAAAGACGTGACTAATTAATTAATGAATTATAACTTGGCACCAATAGCGCATATTATTGCAGCTCATTGCCATTAATCAAGAAGAAGAAGAAGACTTTAGTAGGGGACTTTTGACGCGAATGTCAAAATGTCATGTAGCGCTTTTATATTCTTTTCATTATTTTAGTGTTTTAAAGTGTTATATTCAATAATTTTTCTGATATTTTATGTAATATAATGCAGATAAAATTCTGAAATGTAGTGAAAATGATATAATAGTGAATTACGTGCATTTTGACATTCTGCCCAAATTTCCTGAGACGCATGACTTGGATATCAGCACTAAGTCATGCTAACGACTGACTGAAAGACTAAGACTAAAAACGTGAATAATAATCAATATACTCGACACTGGCACCAATAGCTCATATTATTGTAACTCATTGCCATTAACTAAGAAGAAGAAGAAGACTTTAGTAGGCAATATTTATTATTCATCCATGCGGTGTAGAAATAAGATTACACTACAAGTAAAATAACCACTCCCTTTCTTGCCCGAGGGTGACGAAAATACGACTAATGGATATAATGTTTAGATCTATTCAAAATAAGGAACACTCGAAATAAAACTCTGTACGCCTAACCATCGTAGGCTAATTTTACTCCGAGAGCGGAGGAGTCTCGAGCCCAGGAGTGGGATATATATGAGATGAGATGATGGTGACGAATATTTATTATATATCTAATATATGTTACTAAGAGCCAATAAGATATACTTTTTAATAACATGTATTTTTACGTAAAAAGTATTCTTAGCAAGAATTCCTTATCTCAATAAATGGGTATCATCATCATAACAGCTCATATACCTCTCACTGGGCTCGAGCCTCCTCCACATTGGGAGGGAAATTGACCTACTTTACCACGCTGGTCAGACGAGTTGGTATTGGGTTTTATTTTGAGTTTTTCTTCTCTTGCAAAGTTGTTATATGCACAAAATATTCCTTACGAAACCCACGGGCAAGAGAGGGATGGGTGAATTGTATACTTACTCCGGCAAAACCCGGCAAAATGGGTATATAGACTGAAAAAGAATAACATGTAACACAACCTATGCAGTATAGGGTTTTGGCTAAGATTTACGATGAGCTGCTCTCACGTCATTAACCTGATAGTATTCATGACTATTACCAGACTGAATATAATTGATGAAATTTTTATTTTATTCCTTCTATGTTTAAGAATGGTGAGGTCAAAATTACACAGGTTTAATAAATTTATATTTTAACCAAAAGTGAATAACAATAGAAATAAGGTTGTTTTTTGTTATAGTAATAATATTACTCAATTATTTTTTATTAACGCCCTCACTTCGCGTTGGTTGCAGTGGCTTTGCCTGTAAATTTTAAATAACCATTATCTCCTAAGATACTACGGTACGCCACTGTAGTCCATGAGGCTTCAGTTTCGATTCCCAGGCTGGGTAAAATTTTATAGCTGTTTTCTGGGAGGAAAATAGCCAAAGTTCCTTATATATACCGCTGCATAGTAATAAAATATTATTAAAATCGGTCCATCCATTTTGAAGATTACCTGGCAAAAACAGAGAGACAGGCAGACAAAAATCTTTAAATTGGTTTTTAAGCATAGGCAGCGTGCAAATAACCGTGAGCATGTAATATCCTCCTATTTTGACAAGACAAACGGAGACTTAAATTAAAATCTACTTATTTGTGTACCGTCTTCCATGTTGTTTGATAACATACCATACAGTTGAAATGGAAATTCTGTTCCAAATATCACAGTGCTTTTGGAAGTCTAATTCCTATCCAATAACGGTTAGTATCAAGGGCAAGTCGACGTACGTGCATCGCACCATGCACCTGCGACTAGGTAAGCGTGAACGCCGCCCTCTGTTCTTTCACCTCTTTCTAAGAGATAACAGCCTCGTAGTAGTAGGAAGTCACTGCTTCTCCGTTGCTGAACTGTATTCTAACGACATCTAAGGATGAAACGATACCATCCAGGTATCGATACTGTATCGGTTGTTAGGTATCGGTACTCAATCGGTATCAATTGAAAAGTATGGGGGCGTCCATAAATTACGTGAGGTGTTTTTTTTAATTTTCTGAACCTAACTGGTGAGATGTCGTGAGATTTTATTCAATCCCCTCCCCCTCCCCCATCCCCCAATCTCACGTGAAATTTTTCAAAATGTGGGTTTCTTACGTAAATGCGTTGGATTGTTATTGTAAAAAGAAAAAAAAAATTGCTTCGTGCTTTTATTTACGACTAGTTAAAACTAGTAATCAATATTGCTGAGAGTTTAATTATAAGTGTAATAAAAATGTAACAATTTTTTTTTGTTTCAGTCAGAAAAAACATTGCGTGATATTTGCCGAGACCCCCCTCTCTCCAACGTAAGATTAGATGAGATTTGACTCGACCCCCTCCCTCCCTTAAATATCTCACGTATTTTATGAACGCCCCCTATCGATAACGATACCAGTTAGGTATCGTTATCGTATCGTTTTTGGAGTATCGAGTACTTTTCAGAGAATCTACCAGATACGTTCCTGTCGGGATTATGATGAGGTTTTTTTGGTGAATCGAAGAAGAAGATATACCTTATAATCCATTTCATGCAAGCATACTTTTTACCTAAAATATTTTTATTTACTTAGATATAAAAAAAGCTCGCAATGAACGAAGGTAAATCGAGCTCTCTGCCCCAATACCGTTACGATACTTGCCCATTTGATACTAATACTTAGTATCGAATGTTAGTGTAATATACTACTACTAGTAGTAGTATCGAATAGAAAGTATCGATACCGGCAGCCGCCAGTAGTAGTTCGACAAGTAATCATCGGTAGCGCTGTATCTAAGTATCAAACTGAAAAATAAATTGCATCGTTTGGTGGCAAAAATTAGTAATGATATCTTTCATTATTTATTATGCAGATGGACTTGTAAGAAAGGCCCATCATATCGTTCATCTTTTAGGTTTGGTGGCACACACATGGCTTACATGGTTGAATAAAAAATACTTATTTAGTATAACAAATAAATACATAAAAGACCTAATTATTAACTATATACCAGTAGATATTATCCATATAATAGTGAATTAGGTAGATACGTTTACTTCAATGCATGACGGTTGGCATGAGGTCAAATGGAAGAAAAAAAAAGAACAGAATTACAAGGACTTTAACGCATCCAAATTTAATGGACATTAATTAATACAATTAGCCTGCGGCAAATTACACGTAAAGGCTGAAATAATGAGCGTAAATTGAGGCAGCTTTACACTTCTGATTTATTGTCCTACACTTGTACGATTTCGTCGAAAGAGAAAACGGACCAGTTTTGACGTACGAACAGCATGAGAGATTGATAATGAATGTTTATAAAAACAAAATCACTGCATACATTATTTCAGAGGTCAACGGGAGAAACCTTTAACCAGAACATTCCTACTTAATTTTATATACTCGTTTTCACTATACTTAAACCTGACATAATTAGCTGTCTTTATTGAAAACAAATTTTGCTGTCGTACTTTTCAAAACATAATAAAGCGAGATATTCGAGATATAGATTTTTTTTTGTGACGACTAGAAAACATTAAACCATAATGTTATACAATAAGTATATTATTATACACACCCATAGTTACTGTATTGGTAACAAAGATACACACCTGATAGATCAATTATTTTAAAAATTATTTATTTCACGGATATAATAAAACCGAAGAAAGAACCGACGAATTTTTTCACTTAGTAAACTTTAGTATCATTTTTAAAAATGATTGTTATTTTTATAATAAAATGAATTAATCATCTTATTTTGCTCTCTTATGGTGTAAAAAACGTTCTGTAAGTGTATTTATCATTTATAAAATGTTTTTATTTGTTATTTGTCTATCGATGTCCACTATTGGACATAAAGTAGTAGCAATTTGTTACTGCGCTTCGTTCGGTGAGCGAGAGAGCCGGAAGCCCAACTTTCTAAGGGTGTTTGCGTGTGGAGGGTTATGGTAGTGCCTTTGGTATCACCGAGCCTCAATGCACGCATTCACACTCCCTTCACTTTCTTCGTGGTAGGCAGCGGCCATGTAAAGGTCCATGAGCGGCAGCAACACTTACCATCAGGTGTACTGTTTGCTCGTTTGCCACTGCTTGCAATAAAAAAAAAAAATCCCCACAAAAGGGTGATATTTAATGCTATAACCACTACGCATGGCACACGAGTTGGCAACCACATTTGATAATACTATTAGTTTACTAAGAGAACCACTGCTACCAACTCACTTAATTAGCTTTTACTAGTTCCACGGCAAATTAAAACTTAGCAATAATTGTATTCGTAAACTAATCACCACACGTGAAGATAGGTAAAACTGTTATGTTATAGATGAAGCTAATTGAAGTAATTGTTAATAGCAAGATAACCCAATAATAAGACGAAGCACACATACTTATTGACATATTTTAGATATTTTTACCAATTGAAAGATGGTGGAAAAATTTTGCGAGTGACCGGACTGGGGATTTAGTCCGGGCACCCGCGGGCAGGTTAGCCTCGCGACGGCGTTCGGCGTCCCAGTAGGGGAGAGGAGGACGTCGACGGGAGAGGGTACTCACCTCGCGGTATGCCGTCGGGTCGACCACTGAAGTCAAGGAACTCTGCACCGGTGGTCGACCCAACGACGAAAGTGACGTGCTATACGGATGTGCGTGTTTACGCCCCCTGTCGCCCCGGACGGAGTAATGCGAGGAGTGCGCCGACCGTATCCCACCCCAAAAAAAAAAACAAAAAAAAAGTAGGGGTGCAAAAGCTTTGCCATTCACTAACACATATTCAGACAACATCAGGAAATACTTGTAGGATCTATTACATTAAATATTACCGCTTATCAGGAAGAAAATGCGCGTTTTTATAATATAATGCAAAATTCAAGTGTGTGATATAATAGCACTATACAGATGCGACACAGCGCCGCATTTGCCTATGTATTTTGTAAACATTTATAAATTCAAGGCCTGCTACATCTCGTTTACCGAAAGTCGTTTATCTTACATTGTAAAATACCCGTTTGGTTATTTGAATTTAGTAATACTAATTTGGGATTATTTTATAATTTTATCATGAATAAGCTAATGAGAATGAATTGTCTACAGCTGTCATGTTTATTTGTTATGTTTATATCTGAATGCTTACCAAGTGTAAATCGTTGCAGTAACTATTCAAATCTCAGTTCTAGTAGTTTCATAACACTTAAAAATCTAGGTAACAGGTATCTAAAAGTTATTGATGATCTAAAGTTTGTTGAAATTATATATTTTAATTTGTTTATTATATTTTTATAGAAACATTAATTGATGTAAAATATTGATAGTGTTGAAAAATGTTTTAAGTTGTAATCGTTTCTATAGCTTCCTTAAATACAACTAGGGTATTATCAATGCTAATGTTTATGGTTCCATCACACCCACACAACACAAATATTTATTTAATGAATCACAGATAAATAATATTATGTGGCCATGGATAGATATCCATGTGTAATCTGTAGTATTTAAGTTGTAAAATTAGCCACAGCAACTTGTTCTCTGTTGTGGGTATCTTTTCTTTAATGATATTAGTTACAAATACGCCAATAAGCACAGGTTTTATAATAATACTAGTAACCCGCCCTCGCTTCGCTTCGGTTATAGGTTATAGTCGTTTTACCCGCGTAGTTCCCGTTCCCGTGGGAATACCGGGATAAAATATAGCCTAGTTCACGCCCCTGATATTATAGCTTTCCATTGGTGAAAGAATTTTTGAAATCGGTCCAGCCGTTTTGAAGATTACCCGGAACAAACAGACAGACAGACAGACAAAAATTTTTTAATTGCTAGTTTAGGCATATGTGTCGTGCAAATAAACGTGTGAGCATGAAAAAAGTCTATTATTTTGACATTACAAACAGACACTCCAATTTTATTTATTGGTATAGACTAGGTATAAATCGGCCAATGGTTTTATAATAACAATTTGCCATCAAGAACAAACCCTCAGATCGTTCGGCTAATATAAGAGTCCTTTCCTCGAACAATCAATCTTACAATCTTACATCCTGGCTTCAGAATCAATTGCATCTATGTAAATGTATGAAAACATGCTCCTCTAAAATCAAAACTGATTCTGTGATGATTCCTCAAGTCCTGCCATTACTTTAAAAAGACTTTATGACTTATGATACAAAACGAGCGTAAAGTAAATTATACTTTACCAGTAGAGGAACAGCTAGTAATCTTCACGTACCATACAAAAAATCAAACAATGATCGATCAAAAAGGACTAAGGGGTTTTCAATGGTTTAGCCTAACTTCATTGGAGTCCGTCAACCGTGTGACCCGAGTCACTAATTACATTTCCAAGGAGGGGACGTCTGGCAGGCGATCAGTTATAAGACTATTGCCAATAACTTTTGTAATATGTGCTATAAAAGAAGATTGTATATTGGGTCGACCCTAAGTAATTGGGATAAGATGGTGATGGTGTGTAGGTGTAAATAAGCCATTATTTTAGTTTTTCTTTTGATCAGATCAATCATTATTAATGTAAAGAACTAATCACTGGCAACGGTAAATGTTTGTCGCATTCACTTCCTTATCTAAAAAAGAGTCAGATACTTGATCGATCTTAACCGGAGATGGTTGAGCATAATTTATATTGTGACAGAGAAAAATCCAACGAAGAACAGAAGCCCGTGTTTTATAGTTAACAAAGGTGTTGTAATGTATAGTTAACTGATATCGGCAAACATTTAATAAAATGAGTTTCAATGATCGAGTGCCACCACTAAACGTGCCAAGGGTCTAGTCATTACCACCTGACAGGCAGTGAGCGATCGCCGCCGCGCCATTTCCTTCACCACTCGCCGCCATTGTCACAAAACAATGGCCTCGGTTATCTTTAATCGCAACAAAATGAATTCTAATTGGATCCGCAAAACTAGAAGTGTTTTTTATATCTTCATGCATTCAATTTATTGTTGTGATTAATTAAATTTGAATAATGAGAATCTGTTATGCATACCAAAGGAATTTTAATAATTTTATAACAAATCCTTTATAATGAGTTAAAAACTATAAAAACTAGCATGACATTTAATAATTATATTCAGAGTTATTAAAGTATTTAGTCCTACTAATACTTTTAGTATTATATTTTTTTATTGCCAGCTGTGGTAAACGAGCAAACAGTACACCTGATGGTAAGTATTGCTGCCACTTATGGACCTTTGCAAGGCCCCTGCCAACCGCAAAGAAAATGAAGGGAGTCTGAATGCGTGCAATGAGATTCGGTGATACCAAAGGCATCACTAAAATCCACCACACGCAAACACCCTTAGAAAGTTGGGCTTCCAGCTCTATCGCTCACCGAACGAAGCGCAGTAACAAATTGGTACTACTTGGACGTCGATTTTCTGCCCCTAGACGGACCGTCCCACGGCTGTAGATAGACAATTATCAACCGTGTGGCTACTATACTTTCATCGTTTAATTTATTTACGCTTGACCTGAAATTATATTTACTACGAAGGTCAATGAATTTAAGGTTGCACAGATTTGTAATAAAAATGAAGGTAGAAAGGTTTTATTGTTACGACTCCCTCCGGAACCTTTTTCTTTTCTTTTATTGATGATGGTGGCAAACGAGGAACATTTCACAGGATGGTAAGCGATTCTGTTATTCAAGGATCTTTATAATATCAGAGGCGCAACCAGGCTGCTACCTACCGTGAAAAAGTGCTTTCCTTAAATCTTGTTTAAAGAAGGATATGTCATAGCGCTCGGCAAGTACAGAAGTAGGTAGTTTATTCTAGATCTTGCACGTAAATGGGACAAATGATCGCTGAAAACGTACAGTTGAAGACTATAACGTTTCGAGGTGAAATAGATGAACCCTGTGACTGTGTCGAGTGGTACGGTTGAATGAAGTTCTTCAAAGCATCCCCGCAATAGAGCTGGTAAAGTACGTAGAGTGTCTCAACGTCTCTCCGTTTCGCCAGTGATTTTTATCCGTCCGAAATTCAAACAGCACGTCTTTGCAGGGGTTTAAGCGAGTCTAATTAACATTTAAGTACTCCACCTACGGGGAAACTTTAGTTGTATAGCGCAAGACGTTGTTTCGGTCTGAAGTAACACCTGGCTCTGTTCAGGACGCCCAGTTTTCTGCTTGCCAATTTTCCTATGTTCTCCAAATGACTTTGTCCACTAGCTATACACCAAGGGTTTCAATACATTCTGTGATGCATCATGACAAGACGGATCCTTCTTTACAGAGAACGCGAATACTTGTGTCTTTGTGGGATTGAACTAATTTCTAAGTGCCGTTCACCCATCCATACTTCCATACTAATATTATAAATGCGAAAGTAAGGATGTTTGTTTGTTTGTTTGTTTGTAACGCTTTCACGCTTAAACTACCGAACCGATTTCAAAAATTTTTTCGCCAATGGAAAGCTATAATATCAGGGAGTAACATAGGCTATATTTTATCCCGGTATTCCCACAGGTACGGGAACTACGCCGCGGGTAAAGCGACTGAAACCGAAGCGAAGCGAGGGCGAGTTGCTAGTAATATTATAAATGCGAAAGTAAGGATGTTTGTTTGTAACGCTCTCACGCTTAAACCACTGAACCGATTTCAAAAATTCTTCCACCAATGGAAAGCTATAATAACAGGGAGTAACATAGGCTATATTTTATCCCGATATTCCCACAGGAACGGGCACTACGCCGCGGGTAAAGCGACTGAAACCGAAGCGAAGCGAGGGCGGGTTGCTAGTTCCAACATAAATTGCAAACATAAATTATCTTTCTCGATTTGCTAGTCTCCTTTTGACAAATACCAATGGCCCGCTCCCTAATAACACGTTGCCTGTTGTTATACTTATGTACATCCTTACTAATATTATAAATGCGAAAGTAAGTTTGTTTGTTTGTTTATTTGTTTGTTTGTTACGCTTTCACGCTTAAACCACCGAAAAGATTTCAAACTATACTAGTACTAAAACATAAGTTTTCATGGAATGCCTGGTCGAGGTTTACCTAAGGAATAAATAAAAAAAACGTCCAGTTTTGCAGCACGCTCCTGAGAAGCTTTTGCAATCATGCGAATATCAACTACGATTGCTAACCTTTCTGCTGAGCGTACTCATCAACAAAGAGTGGTGATAAATACATCATACCATTTGGACGAGACTATATTTGGCGTTGGTTGTCGGTTAACTGAGGGATCCAAAAGATTTTATTTCAGTTTTTATAATTATTAAAGTCTTTGAATTTCAACAACAATTATTTTACTTTATTACGGAATCTTTAATTATATATCGTACGACATAACAACACGCACATTTCTTATTTTACTACCTCATTATCTTTATTTTTGTCAGATTAAATTTATTGATAATTCAATAAATTGCTGGGATAGAAGGAAAATGCGAATTAAGAATTTCACATTAACTGCATAGCCGCACCTCTATAACTTCGCATGAATTTAATGCTTCAAGTGATTTCGTCTGTAATTGCAAGATGAATGGTGCAACCAATATTGTACACTAATAAACTGTTATTTGCTCTTAATTACGTGAGAATTTATTGTACACGAGTGTATTACAGTGAAGTTAATTTTTATATAAATAAATATTAATTATTATATATTTATTAATGTTTATTTATATTGGTGTGTGACTATTTAAAATCAATTACTCATATATTTAATTCACTGTGGCGGTTAATTACACCTGAATAAGGCAAATTTATTAATTACTTCCTCGTAAATTTAAATAATTTTATAGCAAATCTTTTATGGCCAATAATGGAATTAAAACTAAACAAATAAATTACATAGGTATTTCACATAAAACTAATTTTGTAGATTGTAATGCGTTAGTATTTGATTTTTAAATTTGCAGACGTTTCAAATACTTTTCAACTTTGATTTTCACGGGAGGAACGTCACCCGCGAACGCTATTAATTAAAATACCTAGTTTAGTTTCAAATGTGTAATATTAGCATGAGTATCAGAAACAAATAAATTACATAGGTACCGCTGATAATGATTTTAGGATGATATTTCTTTTTTATTTTATATGCTTTGTCTGAAATAGCCTTAATAATACACACATTGGGTTCTTACTAGATATGGGCGTTTTCGGTTTGTGCCAAAAACGGTTATGTATCCGATATACAGTTTGCATATCGATATCGAAAACGGTTTTCTGATATCGATATCAGTAGTACAGTTTTGAAACGTTAACATCTTAAATCTTTAAACGAGCAATTCTGGTATATATATATATATATATATATATATATATATATATATATATATATATATATATATGACGAGGACTAAGACTGATTGTTGAGATCGCTCGCCATCGTCACCGGTAGGACTTCCATATGCGTAGGTTGCCGACTGTCTTCATGTATCCGTTTACTGCTTTCCGTATGGGTAGACTATTTGTGCAGTTGGTGTTAACCCCTTTTAAGATGTATAAGTCGCTAAAGCAATTTAAAAACAAATAATATTTCTTATTGAAATAGTTTTACAATTCTATATACTCTTGACGTGCAAATTCTATTTGACAACGAATTCTATTTTTCAAATTAATTAACCAGTCTCTATGGCTCATGATACAAAAATCCACAGAGGCCGTCTCACTCCGTCATATATATATATATATATATATATATATATATATATATATATATATATATATATACCTATATATATATTCAGGATCTCGGAAACGGCACCAACGATTTTGATGAAACTTGGCATACTAGAGGATTCGGGTCCAAAAAATCGATCTAGCTAGGTTTTGTTTATAGAAAATATTCTTTGGGCGGTGTTTTTAGCAAAACATTACAATGACATTAGATTTTAAAAGAATATGAATTCAAATTTCGTTGTCAACGTCAAAAGTTACAGTAGCTCAGGTGAGATGTTGACCGGTTTAAATTTAATTTTTGTGTGTCAAACAGCGTCGGATCGAATCTCGGTGTTATTATTATTCTCTTTTTGTAATTTTTTATATATTTTTCATTATTTATTTTTTATTGTTATATCCCTAAATAAATTCTACAAAAATATTCCGAGCGAAGCTCGGTCAACCTGATATTTGATATTAAAATGAGCAAACTAACTATGAATGCGAACTAACACAAACTCTCACATTTACAGTTAAGCCGTCAGCGATACATCGATGCAGTTCTTAGGTGTAGGTATTTACCTAAAGTTATTTAACAATTAGCTAATTGTAACTACGGCGATTTCCCTTCATGCTTTATTAGGCTTAGGACTAGCAGAAAAGTTTTTGACAAGTAAATGTTAAAAATTGTCAACTGAGATTACTTCTCTGACGCATTTAAAAATTGACATATTTACAATGATTATATATAGTGCAATTAAAAACAAACAACACAAAACAACAAACAACACAAAATTTGTTTTTCAAATCAAAATAATGCACGAAACAACAACAATTATTATTATTACCTACAGTACTGTGTCATATTGTAACAACTCAAATTCAACCTTATAAATTCGAAATTTAGTTTCATTTTGTAGAGTAAGTGTCTCACTAATATCGAGTAGCCGTAGCCGTAGCCGCCAGAAACGTTATCATAACTATAACTATACAATGGAAACTAAACCTTATCGCTAGTACAGTAAGATATATTAACCACGCAAACATGGCTAAAGGTATTTCATATTCTCTTTATCTCTTTTATGCTAATAAAAGTAATAATATATACTTAGAATGAGAGGAACGAATATGGTTCATATCTCAATATCGTTTGTGTAGTTTGTGTTTTGTTCGTATCGATATAGTTTTAAGTTTTGACTTAATAGTTCTCGCATGTTAGTAGAAGTTTTGACTCGATACGGTTTTTGTGATATCGGCTACATTGATATAGATATCGATATGGTATGATATCTAACACATATCCGATATAAGTTACGTTTTGATATATCGAATTCATCATTAGTCCTTACATATGAAATTGGCGTTTTATAGGGGAGGAATATAAAGTAATTTCTTTTTGTAAAATATATTTAATTAATCAAAGTATGCACCGTTGTTATCTATGCACTTTTGCCATCTCATGTATAGTTCATTGATCCCTTTACTAAAAAAAACCATGGGGCGAGAATCGATAAACTTTTTGAAGGCGGTTTGGACTGCCGCATCGGAGTTGATTTTTTTTCCTTGTAAGAAGTTGTCCAAATTCAGGAAAAAAAATGGTAATCTGTTAGAGCAAGGTCTGGGGAGTACGGTGGATGTCGCAGACATATCAATTGTAGCTCACTAACTTAGTGGTTGTTTGTTGTGCAGTATGTGGTCTTGCGTTGGTGGTGAAGCAGCAGTGGCTTAGAGCGATTGACCAATCTTGGTTATTTAGCAGCTAGTTCTTCCTTCATGGTTTGCAGTTGCTGACAATAGATATCTGTCGTAATCATTTGGCCAGATTTTAGAAAGCTGTAGTGAACGACACTAGCGCTAGTCCACCAAACACTCACAAGTAACTTTTTCTGAGTTAATTTTCGTTTAGGGCAGGATTTGGCTGGGTCTCCAGGGTCCAGCCATTGCGACGAGCACTTCCGATTATTGTACAGCATCCACTTTTCATCAAAAGTAATGATTCGATTTAAAATCCCTTCATTATTATGTCGGTTGAGCAAAGTAACACAGCAGTCGACGCGTGTTTGTAAGTTCGATTCGCTCAATTCATGAATTACCCATCGTTAAAATTTTTTTACTTCCCCGATTTCCTTCAAGTGGATTAATACAGTTTTGTCACTTAACTCGAAGCCTGAAGCTATCTCTGAAGTGCTTTGTGATGTATTCGCTTCTACAATAGCCTTTAATTCTTCATTTTCCACTCTGATCTCCGGTCGTCCATAGGGTTGGTTCTGAAGGTCGAAATTTCCAGAACGAAAACGTTGATACCAAAAACGTTGCTTTCTTTTGTGACACCAGCGCCATACACATCATTAATCCTTCGAGCTGTTTCTGCAGCACTGGTGCCATGGTAAAGCTCGTACTCGTAAATATACCGATATTTCATGTTTTTCATTGTGCGGTAATAAGTGACGCCAAAGAAAAAAATAATGAGGAAAAAACAAATGAATGCCTGTTTTCAAAACTCAAATGTACCAGATAAATGAATTTATAAATTTGAATTTGAAATTCTTAACCAAAGAGGAGATATTTCAGATAAAATTGATCAGTACGACAAAACGCTAATTTCATATGTAAGGACCTAATACTTTACAAAAGCGCGTTGTTATATAGTTATTTTATATTGAAATGATTATGAAATATTATTTACATAATATTTATATTTTATTAAAATTATAACATTCTATAAAGTCAGTGCTTATTTTTAAAGAATACTTTTTTATAAATTTAATAAGAACTGAATTATTAATTAAGTAATTAAAGTTAGTTAGTAATCTAGTTTCATAAGGATGGGTTTGCTGATGAGTTCAATACAATATTCTGATCTCGAAGTTTGGTTTAAGTAAAAAGTGTTATTTAAAAATTATAAAAGAAAATTATAATTAAAATTCTTGTTGATAATGTTTTACTATTTTTTTAAAGGTTATAATGACGCACTTAAGAATAAATCCTTGTATCGTGGTAGACTGTACAAATTCAATTAAAAAGCATAAATGACATCCAATTTAAAATATAAGAAAGCAGTTCTGGATTAACCAAAGAATGTGATCGGTGGGAATTTCCTATAGTTATTGGATATTTTATGAAATAATTTATGGTTAGTGTAGCGACTTTATTATTTTTAAGGGGAAATACGAGTACCTTTAAATTGTAATAAAATATTTTCATAGGTAGAATTAGTGATTTTGGTGAATATTGGTTACAATCCCCATAATTAATTATTAAATTATTATTAATTAGTAGTAATGAATTGGTCTCGTATTTTTCCGGAGATGTTTTACTGTAAGCTGTTTGTATACGGTAGCGATAAGCGCATTTAACTATATAACAGTTACAAACATACAAAATATCACTTCTACCACCTCTAAAAAAGTGTTTCTTATTTCGTCTCTTTTTTTTATATACGTTCCAATTTAAACATTGAAAAGGGTATGAAAATGTGGTCCATTTTTAATGTGACGTTGAACAGTGACGTTGAATCGCGAGCTAAGTTATCATTATATCATCATCTTAACTCATATGCGTCCCCCATCTCTTTCACATTTCTACCTCCTCAGCAATAGGAAAGAAATTAAGCTACTATACCACACTAGTCAGATGATCTTTGATATAAGATTTTATTTTAAGTTCACCTACATACATAATTATTCCTTAGTCGTCTTTTTCGACAATCACTGGCAATAAAAGGGGTGGTGTATTGTATTCTACTGCGCCTCCACATAGATAATATGCTAAGTAATAACCCGAAATGGAATGAGTAAAATGTAGGCATAGTAATTGAAATGTTGGTAGGTGTTTGTAGTTGTTATCTTATTTTAATTATTATTAAACAGCATTGACCAAGTAATTCGGTGTAATTAATTATTTCAAAGTTATAAATTCATTTATTCGTGACCCTGACTGTGTCGGACGTGGACGTGGTTCTCCACATGAAGATGGGATATTTTTTATTACTTATGGTGGCAAAAGCTAGCATACATGGTGGTAAGTGATATTGCCACACACGGCCCTTTGCAATATAAAGGGCACAGCTAAGCCTATGCCTATCGCGAAGAAAATAATTTTCATAAATATCGTTTAAAGAATGTTATGTAGCAGAAGATGGTTTTCTTCAGATCCCGCACGTCCGTGGGAGAAATGCTCGTTGAAAACGTAAAGTTAAAGGAAGTAGTCACCATGCATAGCGGGCGTTTTAGCATCCTTATCATCATCCCACTCATGCAGAAGTCGAATCAAAATAGGTTCAACCGTTTCGATTATTAGCTAGTAGGTACATGTAGGTGAATCTACTGTAAGAGTTAATAACGTTGTATCGAAGTCCTTCCGTCCTGAAAAAGGTGTCCGACAGGGATGCATCTTGTCGCCTCTGCTGTTTAACATTTACGGGGAATATATTATGAGAAAATCCCTGGAGAACTGGGACGGTGGCATTGTCGTCGGAGGTACGAAGATCAGCAACCTCCGGTACGCGAACGATACTACACTGTTTGCGTCTTCTGAAAGCGAACTTGTGGAACTGGTCAGAAGAGTTGAGCGAGAAAGTGAACAAGTAGGACTCCGTATTAATAAGTCGAAAACTAAAGTTATGGTTGTGGACCGATCTAAACAACTCACTTCAACAGGACAACTTGCTCAACTCGAACAGGTGAAGCAGTTCGTGTACCTTGGGTCAATGCTACAGGATGAAGGTGGATGCGAGAAGGAAATTAGGAGGAGAATCCAGATGGGTAAAGACGCCATGAGTAAGCTTAGTAAAATATGGCAAGACAGAAACATCTCCAACGGTACCAAGATGAGATTAGTGCACGCTCTGGTCTTTCCTATTTTCCTATACGGCGCTGAATCATGGACTCTCCGTGCCTCCGAGCGCAAGAAAATAGATGCCTTCGAAATGTGGTGTTGGCGGCGCATGCTGCGTATTCCCTGGACAGCAAAAAGGACTAACAAATCAATTCTCGACCAATTGAACATAAAATCAAGATTGTCAATAGTTTGCATCCAGCGCATTCTAGGTTACTTTGGACATGTAGCCAGGAGGGGTCCAGACAACTTGGAGAAACGGATCATGCTTGGCAGAGTGGAAGGCAAACGCTCCCGTGGTAGAGCGCCCTACCGCTGGTCTGACCAAGTAAAGGAGGTCCTTAATCTGCCCATCACCACCGCTCTGCGTTTGGCTGAGGACAGAAACTCGTGGAGGAGCCTAGTAAGAAGTACCGCCAAAGCTCACGAATAGAGTTAGACACGACCTTCAGATAATTGAAGAGCACGACGACGAAGAAGAGAAGGTACATGTAGGCAGAATAATAGAAATACAAATAAAAATTATCCCCTTTTAATTTTACGTTTAGTTTTCTGTTATTTTGATATTATGATTATTTTTAAATTATTTATTTATTTAAAATATATAATTTGTTCTACTTAAGCTGTTCATTGTTATGTATACCATAATAAAGGATCCTAAGTTAGAAAATCTATAATAGACTATCTTTTGCGCTTATGTAATTTGCTTATATCCCATCTCTTGATCTTTTATATAATTCCCACTTCATGATCTTTTGATGTTAAAGAATTTTTTTTTTATATTTTCGATTAACAGGATTACTACAACTTTGAAATTGGATAGTTCATGGATGCCTTCAGCCATTACAAGATTATGACAACACGTAGTAATAAATATATTATATTACTCGGTATAGAATTTCATATTAATTGAATTACTCTGTCCAGCAAGGTCGGACTAGGTCAATAGGTTATCATAAAATATTAGCATGTAGCTTAGAATTTAAATAAATAAACACCTATCTCTTTATTTAATAAATTATATTATTTAAATTATTCAAGTACCGCTTTATCTTTAACAGTTCCTTGAGAAATTTAGTAAAAGTTGCGTCAAAATATTCCGTTATATAAATACATAGGTACTTATTGGTAAGACTAATAAACCAAAGCAAATAAAAGAGCTGAAAAAGAATATTATATATAGATAATAATAAAAAAATAGTTTATAAGAGCAAAAAATTATTAAATATAACTTTTTATAGATTATATCAGATATTTGAATTTAATACAAATTATTGGACCGGACGTGGCGTGAAATAGCCAGTTAGTGAGTAATATCACGTTATTTAGAGGCGACGAGGGTAAGGTCGTGACGATACGTCTCACCGCACGCCCCTCGCTCACGAGTCGCTCTGCTGACCCGACAACCTCCAGCTCTCCCATTGACTCAAAATATACTATAGTGATTCAAGTAGAATATTCACTTGTTATGAAAAATACAAATCCTTTTTTACCAGCACCAGCCGATGTAGTGTAAAATAGGCTAATTTTTTGGTCTTCTTAGAAGATTTCCGCGAGTATTACACATTGTAATCTCTCTTGAAAATT
This sequence comes from Lymantria dispar, assembly GCA_032191425.1. Taxonomy (NCBI): domain Eukaryota; kingdom Metazoa; phylum Arthropoda; class Insecta; order Lepidoptera; family Erebidae; genus Lymantria; species Lymantria dispar. The sequence goes on along the minus strand of CM063446.1, from coordinate 16,049,870 downwards.
TTTTTTTTTTTTTTACACATTGAAATCTCTGTAATAACGATGACTTGTTGGACGTGAGGCATCTTAGTTTGCCCGTATGGTCACGGCCGGACTAAACATGGATACTGTAAAGTGTTCGAAACATCGGGCAATCAAAAATTAAATACAAACGTGATAAAATCCGTAAAATAGTCTTCTTAGAGGTAGATTGTATTCAGTGAGATGTTTAGGGGTTTTAAAGAGTGCTGAATAGGCTACGCGCGCGAGGCCCTCCCCTCACCGAGACTCTCCAGCCCGACCTTCTCACCCGGGTCATCGAGGACCTGTTCCCGCGGCGGGCGGAACACACGCCCCCATGGCTCCGCCAGACACTGACCGGGAGGCCGATGACGACAGTGTTCCGCCCATCACGGAACTCGAGATGGGGGTGGCGGTGACGCGCATGCGCGCAAAGTCTACCGCCCCCGGGCTCGACGGTGTTCCTAACCGTGTGCTGGCCCTGGTCCTCAAACACCTGGGACCCCGCCTCAGGGGGCTGTTCGACGCGTGTTTAGCGTCCGGATGGTTCCCTGGGTCGCCTTCGGCCTACAGGCCTATCGTGCTGCTCGATGACACGGGTAAGCTACTGGAGAGGGTGGTAGCTGCCCGCATCGAGCGGCACCTCGTCGGCACGAGGCCCGATCTGTCGGACGCCCAGTTTGGGTTTAGGAGGGATCGTTCGACGATCGCGGCTCTGTTGCGTCTGAGGGCCGTGGCGACTGAGGCCGTCACCGGCGGGGGAGTGCTGTTGGTGGTGTCCCTAAACATCGCCAACGCATTCAATAGTCTGCCATTCAGCTGCATCAGGGAGGCGCTCCGGTATCACGGGGTAGTTTACCTGAGGCGGCTAGTGGCAGACTATTTGGAGGGGCGCAGCGTCCTCTGCACCGACCGAGCAGGGGACGTCGTGCGAACGCCCATGACGTGCGATGTCCCACAGGGGTCGGTCCTCGGACCCACCCTGTGGAACATCGGCTACGACTGGGCGTTGAGGGGGAGCCTCCCGCCCAGGCTGGGTGTGATTTGTTACGCCGACGACACGCTCGTCACAGCCCGCGGTGGGACGCTAGAAGAGGCGGTAAGCCTGGCGACCTCTGGTACCGAGGAGGTCGTCAGGCGGATCGAGGCACTGGGGTTGAGGGTCGCCCTGGACAAGACGGAGGCCCTCTTGTTCCATGGGCGCCATATGAGCCCTCCCATCGGCGTCTCGATCACCGTCCACTCGGTCCACATCAGCATCCGGGCCCATATGAGGTACTTGGGCCTGGTGCTCGACGGGCGATGGTGGTTCCGGGAGCATTTCCGCAGGCTCGCTCCACGGCTCGTCGGCGCGGCGTCCGCCCTATCGTGGCTTATGCCGAACGTGGGCGGACCGAGCGCTGCGTGCCGACGGCTGTACGCGGGGGTCATGCGGTCGATGGCCCTGTATGGCGCACCGGTGTGGGCGGGGTCCACGACCGTCTGTGACTTAGGGCCCTTCTGTGGCGACCACAGAGGGTCATGGCGGTCAGGGCCATCCGCGGATACCGCACGGTGGCGACGGAGGCAGCGTACCTATTGGCCGGGACTCCCCCGTGGGACCTGGAGGCGGAGATGCTCGCCGGACTATATCGGCGGGTGACGGGGGTGCGAGCGGAGGGCGGTGTGGTCTCGTAAAGGGATCTCACCGCCTGGCGCGTCGACGCCGGCCGAGACGTCATCGCCCGTTAGGCAGTCCGGCTGGAGAGGCCTCGGTTCAGGGTGCGAACCGTGAAGGCCTTCCGGCCGGTGCTGATGCAGTGGTTGGAAAGGCGGCACGGGGTGCTCTCCTTCCGACTGGTGCAGGTTTTGACGGTGCATGGGTGCTTCGCCAAATACCTGCACAAGGTGCACAAGGTCGTTAGGAGGGAGAGTACACCGTCCTGCCACCACTGCGATTGCGACGAGGACACGGCGCGCCATACGCTCGAGGCCTGCGTGGCTTGGGCGGTGCAGCGCTGTGAACTCGTCGCAATCATCGGTACGGACCTGACGCTGCCGGCTATCGCTAGGGCGATGGTCGACAGCGTCGGGAATTGGGACGCGGTCGCAGCCTTCTGTGAGACAGTGATCTCGCGGAAGGAGGCGGCGGATCGCCTGCACGAGGAGCGCAGCCTCGATGAGGAGATCCGCCGCCGGCGACTGGGGCGGCGTAGGCGCAACTATCTGCGCTTCATGCCGCCCTAGCCGAGGCCGCGGGTGACGTGACCGGGGATTAGTCCGTCACCCACCGAGAGGCCGACCGCGTGAGGAAAGACCGACGTTCTCCCCGAGGGGGGGACGTCGGTCGCTGGGAGGGTACCCCAATAGGGGTATTCCGTCGGGTCGACCACTGACGACAAGTTAACGCTGCTCCAGTGGTCGGCCCAACGACGAAGGCGACGTGGTTTTTGGGTGGGTCGCGGGCGTTGCGTGCTTAAGCCCCTCTGTCGCCCCGGACGGAGTGGTGCGGAGGCGCGCCGACCGCGACCCACCCACAAAAAAAAATGAAAAAAGGGGTTTTAAAGAAAAATGTATGTACATGATCGAGACAATATGGTACTATGGTGGTACGGTATAGGCTGAAACATGTTTAGTCTATCATCATTATTTCAGCTGATATACGTCCCACTGTTGGGCTCGAGCCTCCTTCACAATAGGAGGGATTTCGACCTTACTATATATACCACGATGGTCAGATGGTTGGTATAGGGTTTTAATTCGAGATTTCCTTCTCTTGCATAGATGTTATACGCTTATCACATCCTTCAGTCATTATTTACGATATTTACGAGTAAGATAGGGAGTGGTGAATTGTATACTTATTCCGTCATCACACGGTTTAGTCTATAAATATGTGATATTTATATAATTATATAGATCATTCTAAATCACTCACAAACTTTTTACAAATTTGTGATTGCGAGAGATTTTTATTACACATTTTTGAAATTCCTTTGTACAAATGTTATTAGGATTCTATAGACAAAGTGCGCTTGTGCATGTATTTTTTTTCGAGTATAAAGATCAGGCTTTGATCTAGCAATAAATTGACTATGTCACTGTCAGTAGCGACTTCCATTTGTAATCATAATTGCACGTCGTTTTATTAGTCACCAATGCAGTATTCCGTGTGGTGACGGAGTAAGAATACAATTCACCACCCCCTAACTTACCCGTGGGTGATCGTACGAGACGACTAAGGGATATAAAACGCATATAACATCTATGCGAGAGAAGGAAAACTCGAAATAAAACCCTATACCAACACGTCTGACCAGCGTGGTATAGTAGGTCAAATACCCTTCCACTATGGAGTAGGCCCGAGCCCAACAGTGGGACGTATATGGGCTGAGATGATGATGAGATGATGAATGCAGTATTTAATGCAGAGAAATATGATCGACGAATAAGGACGAAATAAAACGAATGAAAGTAATCCGGTTTCTTCCATGGTTCCTGTGATAAGTCACGGTCATCGACATGTCTTATATCAATTACAGGAAGAATGAGGGCAAGTACTAAAAGACATTTATTAAATTAGATTAAATTATGCATTTCATGATAACCCTGGCATTCACACAACTATTAAAACAAATATTAAGTGCAATAATTACTCATTAGCTAGGATGTTTTAATATGACAAGTAGTAATAGATATACTATTTACATTGATGAAATAGGAGCCGTCAGAATGGTGTGTTTCAAAAAGGTCGCAATAAGTATAAGGATCATTGCATTCAAGTATAATGTTATTAACATTTGAATAGAGACTGCAATTACTGCAACCGCGCCTTATACTATATTAGTATTTCAACTTGCAAGTTCGAATTTGATTTTTGATTTGCCGGCGTTTAAAACAATTTTTAACGTACATGGTCACGGGTGGCTTAAGGTGTCTCATATCCAACAAGTCATAGTTATTGCATCTATCAAAGGATAATAAAGGCTTTCCTTTCGTTATTCAATTTTCACCGATAATTTTGAATCAAATTCTTGTACAATGTTTTTATGTGAAAAAATATATTGATTTCGGTCAGTATTTATTAAACAAAATTTATGGTAATTAATTAAATTGAATAGTATATTAGATTTGTTATGTTTCTCATGGTGCGCCCTGTGCAACGTCCGCTGGACGTCTGAGATTTCGGCAGTAGTGTCTCGCGTTTCGCTCTTCTCACAGAGTGTGCGACGAAGACCCAGTGGCTGACGGGGGGGTACTGGGATCTCATAATCCTCCGCTAAGAGTTTGGTTGATCGCACTAATCTCAGGAAATATTGGTTTGAATGGAAAGAAATATTTTAGTGTTGGATAGCCAGGCTGTATGACATCTCACTATGAATATAACTAATAAGACCGCGCCATTAATAAAAATGTTGTAAAACGGAGCTTTTTTTCTTTTGAGGGTTTTGTTGCATGCTCTGTGTTCCATAGGTTCCTGCAACCGACTCTGTTTAACCCTCTCTCTTTTCTCTTATGTGACGGAGATAAGCTAAGCTAACATGACATGCCTAATTCTATATATTATTTATAAACTAAATTAATAATTATACTACTACTGTTTAATTTCTATTGTAATTCATTATCTCAGCTTATATACGTCCCTCGGCTGAATTCAAGCTGCGTCCACAAAAAGAAGAAAATTGATTTAAGTATAATAGATGGGTCAGGTGGGTTGCAATAAGGTTTTATTTCAAATTTTCCACCATCTCTATCTAAATGTTGTTTGTATATTATATCCCTCTTTTTCTTTGATGATACCCAAGTGGAAGACAGTGGCACGGTGGTATTGAATTGTATTTTTACTCTTTCACCACGAGAAATCCAATACAAATGTAATTATTTTATATTAATTCTTAAAAAGATTGAATTATGTTGGTCCTATCCATCATCGTCGTTATCATCTCAGCCTATATACGTCCCACTGCCGGACTCGGGCCTCCGCCACTATGGGAGGAAAATTGATCTACTATACCATGCTGGTCAGACGTGTTGGTATAAGGTTGTGTTTCAAGTTTTTCTTCTATTGCATAGATATTATATTCCTTAGTCGTTTTTTAGGACACCCACGAGCAAAAGAGGGATAGTGAATTATATTCTTTTTCCGTCACCATACGGAAGATACTCTAGTAGGTAGGTACTACTGTAAAATATAATATTATATTCTTCTGATGATATCAAATCACTGCTTTAATATAAAATAATAATACGGACGTCATAATTTGATCTATATATCTTAATGTCTTTAATAAATGGGTATAATTATCATTAAATATTAATAAACATTAGGTAATATTGCAGTCATTTGATTATATTAGTGTATAAATGTAAATCTAGTAAAGGTTTGTGGATGGCTAGATACTATACATCTTTTTAAAATTCTGTTTTCAAGGTCATCTTCTATCGAAATTATGCAATGATATGTAAAAATATAAAAGAAGCGCTATAAATAATATATAACTATATAATTTTTGAAACAAAATTACGTATATATTTTAGGGCGTGGCAGAGGCAAGTGTAATTATGTTTTGTGATTTATTTTTTGACATTGCTGCAATAAACGCCAGTATAAGAATTTCCTTCGATGTCGAAAATCGGTGCATATTGCGTAAAGGTTATATGTTAAATGTGAATCGTGCTTTAAGTACGCGTCACATGTAATCAGTTACGCGCGAATCTTAAAAAGCTTTTAAGGGGCGTGCGTTATTGGAACTTTATAATGCATTTTTGCAAGCGGCTTGGGTGTGCGGCAGTATTACGCAAGGATGCTCGGTGAACTGGTTCAACCGGCTCTAGATCTGGGCCAGAGGCATCTCTCCAAGATATTAATGCTAATAGATATTTAACATTAAGCCAATAGAAACCGTCACTTTCTTAGCCACTGCACCTTACGATAATTATCTTTAAGTTTCACTCTTATTTACTGACCCGGTACCATACAAGGAGCTTCGTTTCAATTAAAACATATGACCGCGGTAAACTTTACACAATTTAAGTAATATTATCAAGCCAATTTAAATCCATTACGCATGCAGTATTTTGTAGATTTATAAGGCTTAATCTGTGTAAATATCAATTTTAAATAAAATATTATTATTGTAAAAAATACAATATAGTTGTTTTTTGTATGATGACGGAGTGTGGGCTACGATGATGATGATGATGATGACGGAGTTAGTATACAGTCCATCACCCCATTTTTTGCCTGTTATTATCATAAAAGTTAAACTAACGGATCTAATATGCATATAACATTTATGCAAGAAAAGGACATCTCTAAAAAAATATTCTGTCAACTCATTTGACCAGCGTGTTAAAGTAAGTTAATTCCCTTCCACTATGGCGGAGGTTAGAGCCCAGCTGTTGAACATATACGAGTTGAGATGGGATGATTATACAAAAAACATCAGGTCTTTGTGTATCTAGAAAAGTGTGGTAAAGTAACTGGTTCATTGTTTTCTTAATTTTGAAAACAGATTATTAATATTGAAGGGAAGCTAATATCTCAGGCTTACCTTACACAATATAGATTTCATTAAGTGCTGACATTTCATTAAAATATATTGAAATCGTGAAATGGAGTTTGCATCCTATTGATTGAATGCGGTACACCGGCGCGTGCGCGGTCAATACCCGGTATTGATTTGCTCTACGTTTCAAAACTGATCATTATGTTTAACGGTTTTTACGTGGCGTTCTTGTAAGAAGCCAAGATAACGGCTGAAATTATTATAAGAAAGGCTAAACATTGTAAGCAGTATCACTATAGAATAAGGATGAATGTTAGAAATATAAGAATGTGCTCTTATAGTATAAGATTCTCTAATAGGATTATATCGAGTTCTGTATTAGAGGAAGAAGAAATGCCCTGTCGTCCCCTTATAAATTGAGAAAAGGGCAGTGCAGTTCAAAATTCTCATCAGTTTACATCAGATATCTTTATCTTTATATATAAATTTATTGTGTACATGTGTATGTCACTGAACTCCTCCTAAACGGCTGGACCGATATTGATAAATTTTTTTCTGCATGTTCAAGAGGATTTGAAAATGCTTTAGAATCACAATTGGACTCGGTAGGTGGCGCTTATTTGAACAGAACAACGTCTGTTGGGTCAGCTAGTTTATTATAATTTTGTTATTATTGTATGGAAAATTTTGCCGTGTGGTGGTGGAGTAAAGATAATTCCCCTCGTCGTGTGTGTCGTAAAAATTACTAAAGGATTAAATATGTAAGTATATAACATATAGATGGATGCAAGTGGCGCAGGACCATTCCGAGTGGCATTCTCGTGGGGAGGCCTATGTCCAGCAGTAGACGTCTGTAGGCTGATGGATGGATGGATGGATATAAATGTTATATATACATTTCTCTTCTCTTGTCTATACAAGATTGAAATGAAATCTTAGACCAACCCGTCTGATGAGCGTGGTAGAGCAGGTTAATTTCTTTTTATTGTGGAAGACGCTCAAGTCCAGCAGTGGGATATATATGAGCTGAAATGCTGATGACCATGAATGATGTATAAAAAGTAAGTAACGAGAAGCTCCATAAACTGTCTTTTAGATTCATATATGATTTAATTATCTACAATAGTTATTGTTATTACACAGCTGTGTACACATCTTTTGCAGACTATAAGAAACTAGGTAGCTGATAAATCTAATTTATTGGTAGCTCGTGCAATCATGCTCATGTACCCAGTAAACACAGAGTTTATCTCAGTAAATAACTAGACAGCAGGGAGATTCATTAGGCGTCGATCCGTGTCGGCCCGTTCTGTAATCGAGCAATTGTTCTACGGGAAATTCAATTATTAACTGGAATAAGAGTCACAAGCGCGAAGTATCGACCCTTGCTTGAACAAACTGCTACGTTATTAGGAGTTAGAAATAATTTCAGGCAATTTATCTTAGTAGTGACTATAATTAAATGCTTAATAATTGAAGGAGCGTCGGTTAGTAAGTAATAAATTATTGGCAGTGTTTTCACCAGTAAATGCTGTCGGTGCGGCTCAGTGCAATTACAAAGTACTTTATACATAGTGCGATACTGTCGGTCGTGCATCGTGCTTGTTATAATTTCGATTAGAATGGTTCACTAAAGTTGGCTCTCATGGTTGCAATGACCATTTTAATCATTCCGTGCGACGTATTGTTAAATTAGCCATCGTTTCATTACTGATTTAGCTACATTTATAATTGGAATACTCAAATACACATTTGAAATAAAACTATGTTTACGTTTTTTATCGCGATCCTATTTAATTATTAATTTATTCACATTTTACCCACTTTACAGCGTTCATAGTCATGGAAGTCGTCCTCCTGTGATTATCAATGTTATAAATCCAGTAAAATCCACAAAATTAGTTTTTATTTTTAATGTGTAATACCCAATCACTCACGGTAAATATCAAAAGTCATTATATGATGCACATATCGATGCCCCCAAGCAATAACCCAGTAATCGCAAAACTCAAATTTTTCAGGAGTTAATATTTTATATTTTTTAGCTATATCTTTTCAGTGAATCATTATTTCGCCATGTTAAATGTATCAAATGAAAGTTATTTTTTTATAGAGTAACCTTATAGTATCAGAATTACATTATATATTCAAAGATTCATGTAATACATAAAAATATATATTACGTAAAATGTATTGTAACGTTTTAACAGTATTTGTATATTACCATATTGAATTATAAAGATAAATTCAGTAATATCAACTTACGAGATTATTGCGGTTAATTTTTAAAAGTAATAGAACAATAATGATTATTTATTTGGTATCTAACCAAGAAATTTCAATGAAGGGACTAACTGTAAAGTTATATAACTGTCTTATTGCCGTGTAATCTACGCCAGTACACACGTTTCATCGTGTATTTTAATTCGTATGAATATTGTTACTAACCGTTACCGAAAAAAATATGCCTCATATGTCACTGCAATAAACTTGTAATCGCAGTAATCAAAATTTAACATAAATTATATTACGGTATTATTATAATACCAATTATCAGTCATGAAATTTAAAAAGTAATAATGTAATATTTCATTTTTGTCGTATAAAAATCTAATAGAACTTCCGTGCAATAAAACTTTCATATAAATAAACATTCATATTTTTGTAATTAACCATAGAAAAAATCCAAAAAAAAAATCGTATACAAGTCCTCGCCTACAGATGTCAAATTTGAAATAAAAAAAAAATCAGTAAAATGCTATTACTAGGTTATTGCTTGGGGGCGTCGATATGTATTCTTCTATATGTTGACGAATTAAAAATACACTGTTAATTTTAACATCAAGATGTTATCTTATGAAAACGTAAAAATCAACTGAAGGATCACCAAATAAAGGGCAGTAAGTACGTTAATAAAACGTATTTTGGTATAGGGTTTTGTTTCAAGATTCTCGATTCTCTTGCATAGATATGGTATGTACATCATATCCCTTAGTCGAGTTTTACGACACGCACTGGGAAGAGGTAGGTGGTGAATTGTATTCTTACTCCGTCACCACACGCGAAGTACACTCATGGTAATTTCAGTACTAATATAGTTTATGTAATTTATAACAAATTAACGATTAAAAAAGCGCCTAATAAGCTTCTTGCTAATCGTTTCTCATGGTAAGGCTTCTCATGCAACTTGACCGCTGGAGGCGTTTACAAACGTAGTAAATATGTTATAGATGTACTTGCTTTAAGCATTCGTATTAGTAATGCATATTTGATTAACCGACGATTTAAAAACCTATGAAATAAAACTATTTTTAATTTAATTGTATCCGCTGATGCAAGAATCTAATAAAATACAACCAGGAAGACATTATATACCTACAAGCAAGATATAATATATAAACATTTTATACAGTTTTACTATTTTGCTTTACAAATAAGTCAATTGTAGATATTTATTGATATTCAAAACGTTGTCAGCCGCTACCAGAATTCAGCTACAAATCATTTAGATCGATCGACCTAAACGATAACCTTCTAAAGGAAATTTTACTATGTATTTCATATAATAATAAATAACAGTTAAATGTGTAACCATCGTTCGAAGTGCCTCCTAGTTTCTTGAACTCTGTTAACAAGTGCAATTGCATAAAATTTTCTGTTGAATTATTCGTTCTGCAAGTTTATATGCACTTATAGGGGCACACTATTTCACTTATGCCAAGCATCCTACACCTTACTCCCCAATAAAGAGCCTGGCGTGGAATACAAAAGAGCTTTAGACGACAGTACCATTGTAAACAACCAACAATATGGTAAACTTGATGGTAACTGTAAAATTTATTTGTAACATACAGCATTAAACGTTGCGCCTTATAAATAATTTTCAATTGTCTGTTGTCATTAAATATTCGTAGTTATAAATCAATGCTTTATCTGGGCTCGTCGTCGTAACGGTTACATCGCACATGCGCCGGGAATATAATTTAATGATATCGATAGGAACACATGCGCCTGAACACAACAGGACTGCCATGCATGCGTTAATGAAATCCTGCTTTAATAATATATTGCTCTATTATAGTCATATACTATTAGCAGTTAAATATTATACATACTATTATATATGAATGTTAAGTTTATTAGAACGACTAGATTAGGAAATAAAACGTTTGCTAATTTTAATTCTAAAATATGTTCAGATTCTGTAAGATTAATTTAACCAAAATGAAATAAAGAACGCGTTGGAGTTATGACCTATTTTTATTAAGTATATTAAAACGCAAAAAATATATGTAGCAAGCTGTGTGACGAAAAACAAAGCAAGGTAAAATAATAAAAAGGAATTAAGCTTTTATGTCAAGCCAGCCCAGACAGTGGATAGTAAGGTTTGTTTCTAATTTCCATCCAATTTAATCGGCAATTTTATTTACATACTTACAAAAATACAATAATTTGAATTCAAAATGACATGACGTGACACTATTGGGGTAATATAAAATCAGAAAAATTACAAAACACCAAGATATCTTGGTTCTCTTACTTAGGTATATTAAATATAAAATAAAAATTGATTCAAAAAATTTATACACAAAAATATAGATTAACGATTAGTAGTGACAAAAATTTGTGATGGCGAAAATTTGGTTGAATATTTTTATTTGTTAGATTTGCTGTTATTCGAAATGACAGAAAGTTATTGTTTTTGTTTTTCTACTAAGGTTTCACACACAATGCTACTGGATATTGACTGACGGCAAATCCCAATAACATCCCAGAATATCCTACTGCTATTGATAAATAATTACGATGTGCGAATATTGCGATTCCTTAGATTATGCTTTGACAAATCACGACTTCGCAATTCCAATGCAGCAAATTTAATGTATGGGCGGCAGTTTGCATTCTAACCGCGACCCGACGGGCCACCTCTTTCCTAATGCACGCTTATTTGAGCTTTTTAACCTTTCATCTGTTGTTAAGTTTAAGCATCGAAGGATATAACACGATACAGTAACTTAATGCATTTATTGTCCCATAAGCGTAGACTACTACAACCAGTAGGTACATGTGTTTTTTGTATGTAACATATACTTAAGTTTCGAATCTTATAAGTAGGGTATGTGTGATTTGGGAGGCCGGACTAGCGACTAATTCACCATCTTCAGAGATGAATATCATTACGGTTTGCTGTCGTGACTTTGTTGTGACTTTGAGGTACCTAGTACCTGAAAGGTTCGTTAAGGTACCGCATGCGGCCACCATAGTTTTTTAGGTGACCCGATCAGTCGACGGTGAGGAATAATAAGACTGGTTATGGAGCCTCATGCCTTTTTCTCCATTACCCCGGATGGTTTTGGTAAGTTATATGTAACAAGGAGAGTTTATTTTGTATAAAGATATATTTATAAATGATTTCATAGTCCAAAGATTTAAGTTCACTTTAATTCGTATAACTTGTATGACATTAGCACTGTATCTTTAGTTGGGCAAGTCTTAGCATTGCAAAGATTAATCTGAGAGAGAAGAATTACCTTAGTACACATTAAAGATACTACTACTATAATGACCAGATCAGCATCAGGTAGGCAAATTCTTATAAAAAGTTTAGAATTTTTTTACTCTCTAAAAAAATTATATATCTTACTAAATAGAACGTATAAGACGTACGACGTGATTTATATTTTTTATTACCTACTTCTGTATGATTGTTAAATTTTATTGAATGTATTTTATTTTATAGATTGAATAGTCCTTGAAATAATTGCAAAATATTTTGACACATCTACAAGTAACACGCGCTTATTAAAATGATTAACATTATATCAATCAAATTTATTATTAACTAGACATAACTAAACATAAACATATATTATATCGCAGTAGTTTCAAATAATTAATGTTAAATCAAATGTAACGAGCGTCCTTGTTTATACGTGTACCCATCTCAGTATATAATTAACGATATTCAACTTAATTAAAACGAATTGCAGAGAGACCGTAAAGGCATAATGTACTCGCTAATGTTGATCATTACTGAGGGTTGATAGGTATAGAGTTAGAGGTAATCAGATGTTTTGTAATAGTCGTTTTCATTATGAGCACGATGAAACAAGCCCTGCGGCAAGTGGTTCCATTCTGGGACCAGCTCTTGCAAGACATTGAGCGGCTAGGATGGTGACTGAGGGTAGGACAAGGGAAGGACGGCGAGGCGGGGCGGTTGGTGAAAGGGCTGGGCGGAGCGGCGTGCATGGCGCCGCCCACAGCGCATTTCACCACCGCAGCGGCGCGACGCTCTGCGCGCCCTACTTCTCTCGACAGGTTCGCTCTTGGTGTTCCATTGTGTGCCAACTGCCAACCTCCGCGAACAATACTATTGTGAAACGTTTAGATAACATCCCCGCGGCACGTAATTTACTCTGTTAATTCAATTCTAAATAGAGATTAGGAGAACCCATTTTGTGTGTTGTTATATATTGCTGTAATACGGTTTACTATGGTATTGCACAAATCGATCCGTTTCAATTATCTGCTCGGAAATTGAATAGATTGTAATCTCTAACAAAGAGATTTGTTTGTACTTATTATGTATTTACTAAGCATGCAGATATTAAAAATATGACATTTGTAGTATTTGTTTTAGTGACAGAATAAGATTTTCGTGTAGTGAAGAATAAGAATACAATTCATTCCCTCTCTTACCCGCGAGTGTCGTGAAAGACAACTAAGGATATGCAAATAAAATTGATGCAATAGAAAGAAATTTTGATATGAAGCCATATAAAGGTGTGTTGGCACACCATACCAGGATTACCATCCTGGTTAAATTGTGCGTGCTTACGCCTCTCTGTCGCCCCGGACGGAATGGTGCGAGGAGTGCGGCGACCGCAGCCCACCCAAAAAAAAAATCGTAACGATTTAAAGTACATTTTTTTGTAAATAAAACTAAGATGTTTTAGTCCGCCGTGAGCATGAACGCTGTAGTATTCGAAACGTCGGGCAATCAAAATTAAAATACAAACGCGATAAAATCCGTAAAAATAGTTTTATTTACAATGCATAATCGCGTAAATATCACAAGCTACAGGGTATTCTTCCATTCGAGATTGCAACCTTGGCAAAGCCATTATTGAATTTTCTGTTTGAAAATGCATAATTGCAGTATGGAGTTTGAAACTATGACCTCATAAATAGCAAAACAAATTACGTAACAAATATAAAATTACACAAGCTGAAAATGCATGTACTACAAATTTAGTTCTTCAGCTTTTAATAACGTGAAAGACTAGTTTTTGTTGCTATTTAGATTGCATTTGAAGTAGTATCACTTAGTAATAAATTATGTATCTGACATGAGGTTATAAATTAATGATTAATACTTCGAGAGATTTTTATCTCAACCACTGTGAAATTAAATCATTTACATTAGCTGCTTCGTCAGTCTTATAAAGGTGAAACTATTAGGTCTCCTAAAAATAAAGACAAATTATCGTTTAATAGCAACATTACAAATAAATAGCTTTGTGGACTTGTGTAATGTGCCTTAATTTATATGACAATTAATCGAAATTTCGTATTTATAAAAAGCTTCATGTCTTGATAAATTAATAGCCCAGATTATAGCAGTAGAGATAAATATCATTATTATCGCTGTTAATATCAGGTAAGCCGACAATGGCTTTCAGAACCGTAACTAGGGTGGCGCCCGCGTTGACCAGGAACAGGGTGCAGATCCAGAATCGCTGAAAAATTCATCAAAATATGAGGTTGGAAACATAAGCGGCCCAAAAGCTGCAGCAACAACTCGCACCAGATATTGTTAGACTATTTACAGTACTGGGGGCATCTATAATCTCAAATTGGATTAGAAGATTAATAATTGTAAAAACTTACGTTTAGATACCCGATGATAAATTATAATCACTTTGTTTGCCCTTATTTGCGATGAGATTTACGTTTTGTCCTTTTTGCGGGTATCGTAAAAATAAATTGATATGTTCCTCCCTCCATCCAGAGGAGTATAACAAGCTAATTACTATCACAAATATGTTATGGAGGATGTTCATTCCACTTACATTACATCCCACTGTTGGGCTCAAGCCTCGTCCATAATAGTAGTGAAAATTACCTACTATACCACGCCGGTCACACGGATTGGTATAGGGTTTTATTTTGAGTTATCCTTCTCTCACCAAGATGTTTTATGTACATTTAACCCCTAATTGTTTTTTATGACACCCATGGGCAAGCTAAGGGGTAATAAATTGTATTTCTATTCCCTCACCATATGGAATATAAATAAATTATTTCGTATTTATTATTTCTATATTATACAGCATTTTCGCGCATCAATTTTATTGTCTCTATCGTATCTAAAATGCAATAGTGAAACAAAACTGTACTAGCAACATAATAACATACGGGTTATCTATGATTTGCCAAAACGCAATAGGCGTCAAACACTTAGCCTAGTTAATGGTGATAAGTTAATGTGCAAGTAACTTACAGGTTAGCTGAAAAGGAAAATCGTACCGATCTGATAGTCGGCAGCTAAACAGCCACTCGCGAAGGTAATTGCACAGAAAAGCTTCAATTTGAAGCGTGTTTGGTTCTAAATAAGACGTCTTAGTACTGAGTGGTAAAGAGGCCGCATTACTCTTGCTGAAGCCTGGAGCCTGCATTATCTACTCGCCTTTGGCACTCGTCGGCCGCATAACGCTCTAGCTGACTTTATAGTTAGCGTATATCATATTATTATGTAAAATATGTATTCTCCAATGAAATTGGTAATTTTTTTAATGTATATTACCATTGGGTTGAAACGTATGTTATAAGAGGCATAGAAATTTAAATTAATTAACTGGAGTAATATGTAAGGAAATTCATACAATCAGCTTTATCATTAACCTGTTGGACATAGATAAGAAGGAATAATACCATTATCACAATATTTAACTCGCAGCTCAATTTTTAATTTACACAGAAGAGTGCTATAGGTACCAATCGTTTTCTGTCAGCTGATTTTTATAAACCGTTCGGGTCAAGAGCGTGGTATTGTCGCAAAAGAGCCGCTAGCAGAAACATGCTTATTGACATTAACATTCATTATAACAAATAATGAGATGAGATGTAAAATAATTCATAAAGTGACTAAAGTCCTCGCATCTAGTCTATCAACGTCTACTATTAAGCTTAAGTCTAGATCTACATATAGGCCTTCTCAATGATTGATATTGCCATAACTACGAAGTGTATCCACATTTAGTAATCGATTTGCCAATGTTATAAATACAAGAGTATTTTACTACCTATTCTTTGATGATCTGCTGATTTTTAAATTTGTCATGGAAAAGCACGGAGTGATGACCCATTGCATTCTCAACTAGTCTCTAATAATTATAATAGAAACATTAAATAATTGCGGAAGTACTCTCGTTAGAAATTTCTCATTGTTGCCTATTAATCTGAAGGGGCGTACCGTGGCACGAGCGGTACACCATCACGTCATCCTTAGCTCTATTCGTAGATGAGTACGCAACGCATTCTGTACAATGCTGTGCCCATATTTTCGCGACGATGTCACAGATCCCAAAAGGTCGGTGAACCGAAACCCTATTGTTTTTAGTTGCGTCAGCAAATCGTCTGCTTCAAGTTACGATGAATTGAATTTGTACCGTATTATTGTTATAGTAATATACGGGATATATAATTATTAAAATCTAATATTCAATATAGTCTAGACATTTATGTGGTAATATTTCCTATGATTGTAACGCCTTCTGATTTAAATTAAAGATATTAAGGTGTGATAAAAATGTCATTTTTCTTAATATTAATTTAATACCTTCAAACGTACAACTCTTATATATTTCTGATAGAATCTCTAAAGCTGCTTCAACGATTGCCATGATAAAGTTTCGAGGACTATAAATAAGTTTAGCTAGTATTGAAATTACAACAACTAGGTGTCATTTATAGAAAACTAGATTTATTGATGTTTTCAGACATTGAAACAAAATACACTTAGAATCATCATCTCAGCTCATACACGTTCCAGTGTTGGTGCTGAGGCCTCCTCCATTATGGAAAAGAAATTGACCTATCATATCACGCTGGTAAGACGTGTTAGCATAAGGTTTTGTGTCGAGTTTCCCTTCTCTTGCATAGTTGTTATATGCATATTATGTCCCTTGTCGTCTTTTACGTGGGGATCGACACATGAGCAATAGAAAGAGTGATGAATTGTATTCTGATCGCGTCACCACACAGAAGTACATTATTAATTAGAATATATTAGAATATGAAAGTAAATTTAACCACTGATATGAAGAACAAAAATAGCTCAGATGAGAACCCGAGCAAATCCTTACAGGCTCAGTTCGATACTTGGATATAATATTTTATTTTTAATATTTTTTTTTTTGTTGTCATTATTTCATCAATTGTTTTTTATTTACATTTATATTTAAACAATTAGTTCTTATACATATTATGTCCATAGTATGTAAAATACATATTTTATATCTAAACATACTTGGATTTAATATTTTATTTTTTTCATAATTTTTTTGTTGTCGTCATTATTTCATCAATTATTTTATATTTATATTTAAACAATTAGTTCTTATACATATTATGTCAACAGTATGTAAAATTTATATTTTATGAATATGTAATTTATATCTAAACATACTTCGAAAATCACTAACAATCCAACAATCCTTTAATATCAAAATATTTTTTCTAAAAAAAAAACAGAATTTACTGAAATAAATATCGATTTTTCAGGTATTGAATTAATTAATATAGATAATAGATTATTTATTTACAACTAAACTATTCTTATATAGGCAAACTAAACTCATAATGAAAACAGCTATGATCATTTATTTGTAATTACGTCGAAAAAGGTATATGTATATCATATACATCAGAGGCATTCAAATAATCCTGTTTGTACCTATCATATGTTTGGCTATATGAAAATTGCTAGTTTAATTGTTGATGTTTGCTCATCTTCTATGAAATGATGGGATGAGATCCGTAATACTTTATTATTACTGAATTTTACATTATTTCTAGAATTACCTTCAGTTCATCAATCACCTGAGAAAAACTGATGAAAGTTGCAAGATTTCACCATTCACCAAATAAAAAATATAAATGATTCTATTTCACGTTAAATAAAAGCTTGTATAAGTTAAATATGCGCTTTCTACATAAACAATATGTCGTATTAGTAACATTTATTAAATTCAATACAAAGTTACAAAAGCTCCGTGCAGTAATGTTATCTACTACAGACATTTTACCATTCATGAATACGATACTGTAAAAGCCAATCCCACAACAACCGTGGGAAATACATTTATCAGGTATTTTAAGTGACTGTAAACATTATTTATATCATAATTGTACCTTGTAATGATTTATTTATTTATGTTTATGTGATACGAGAATCTGTTGAATTCAATCGAAGACAAAACAATATGATCGAACAAGGTGGATAGCATTGTTTTCTTGGTTCGTATTTCTCGAAAGCTACGTACCGGCGACAATCACCCTTCGAACAAAGACGTTTATCTCTCGAAGACTTCTTAAATGGGTATAATGCTTAGAAGCGCGACGCACCAGTGAGCACGAATTGACAATAAGAGCAAAGTTCAGCGCGGTTCAGGACTCGAGAGGAATGTAGGGGCGCGGAGGTGCGGGGCGAACGCTTGCAAAGGTGCTACGGTACCAGCCTCTACAAAATCACGATTAGGTACTATTTATATCGACATTTCTAAAATACCTACACCTGTATCAAACAATATTAACTAGTTCGAACCACAATGTTGAGTAATTTTATAAGCTCAGCAATTTCAGAAATGAAACCACTACCTAAGTATCTCACGTAATCTTTAATATTTCTAATTTAAGCGCAATCTCAAATTTCAAGGTATAGGTACTGACTGCTACTTAAAACGTTGTTATTTATGCTAACTGAACATAATACATTCAATCTAACTATAATAAAGATTATCTACGCATTGATTTTCTTACGACTTTATCTAAGACCAAGAATCCGCCTTCGCTTCGGTTACAGTCGCCTTACCCGCGAAGTTCCCGTGGGAATACCGGGATAAAATATAGCCTATATTACTCAGGGATAATGTAGCTTTCCAATGGTGAAAGAATTTTTTAAATCAGAACTGTAGTTTTTGAGTTTATTCATTACAGACATACACACACAAAAATATTTTTTTTTCCTCTTTATAATATTAGTATAGAAGGATGTTTAAAGTCAAGATTACTGATCATTAAGTGTGAGAAATATAATAGGTACATCTACAATGCAAATAGGCTTTCGACACTTACTAATGAATTCTTTGTCCATAAAATAAAAATTACACTATCTCTTCTAAATCCGAAACCTTAAAATTATCAATCGCGTCCATATACCATTGAGCAAATCTTATATACCTAATTGTGTTTGAAGAACCACGCTGATCAGAAGGGTTTGGATAATGATTTATTTCAAGTTTTCCTTTAATTGAAGTGATGTAATCAAGTAATAGTGAACTTAACTAAAACACACGGCAAGCTGCTTTTTTAATAAACTTTTATTTCATGTTCAATAGTCGGATAAATATAGCTTATTAAATGACAGCGTAAAAAGATTGGATTCATTTTAAGTAGAATATACATAATTGAC
This sequence comes from Lymantria dispar, assembly GCA_032191425.1. Lineage (NCBI taxonomy): Eukaryota > Metazoa > Arthropoda > Insecta > Lepidoptera > Erebidae > Lymantria > Lymantria dispar. Next base: position 16,030,691 of record CM063446.1, on the reverse strand, counting down.
AATAAATAAGGGTCTTGTCTTAAGGTCAGTAGGTTACATTACACTAAACGAGATCGTCTGAAAAGAGTTGTCGTGTTGACGAAAGTAACGGTGAATTACTACAAACTATGTTTACGTATGACCTGCAGGTCAGCTGCACACATTCTGACACATGTCAATTAAGGGGGCTCACTGCATCAAGGTGCCGATTGAGTGCTTGGACATGTTTGTGGATACCCCTCGTCACTATGCTTGATTCATTACTATTGAATAAAATTTACTATCGACTAAGCATCTACATTGAAATGTAATGCGCTGTTTGTTAATTTGTAATGAAGATTCATCGGTTTCTAGAACAAACATTTTAATTGGATGAAGTCATGTGATTATTCTGTAACAATATTTTTTACAACTTCATTCTATTGTATTTCTTAAATGTATTAGGGAATTATGGTTTTTATAAATTAAAAATTGACTTAACAGACGCTGTTATGTGTAATTAATAAAAAAATTAAGTCGAATTACTTGACGTCGATCACCACACCGCCTACGTAATGCACCGCCTGTATGCATTGTTTTAATGATCAAAAACTATATTCGCCTTATTGTCTTTCAAATGAATCCGGTCAAATAGTTTCAAAGTACATGTCTGACATAGAAACATTTTTTGAGTTTCATGTATATAGATTATAGTTTTATCTAGTTTTATTACACACTAGCAAACCGCCCTCGCTTCGCTTCGGTTATAGGTTATAGTCGTTTTACCCGCGTAGCTCCCGTTCCCGTGGGAATACCGGCATAAAATATAGCCTAGTTTACGCCCTGATATTATAGCTTTCCATTGGTGAAAGAATTTTTGAAATCGGTCCAGCCGTTTTGAAGATTACCCGGAACAAACAGACAGACAAAAATTTTTTAATTGCTATTTTAGGCATAGGTGTCGTGCAAATAACCGTGTGAGCATGAAAAAAGCCTATTATTTTGACATTACAAACAGACACTCCAATTTTATTTATTGGTATAGAGTATAGATAACACAAATAAGGAGATTTTTTTAAAACAGATCTTGTCAAAACTATATACATTTTAAAAATTAATTATGATTACAAATATATGTTTATGCAAAATACTCCGTGGAGTAATGAAAAAATAGTACAACGGATTTCATATCTCGTGAATATCGTAAACATTTATTAATGTATGAATGCAGATAACACCAACGAAGGCAAACTAAACGTAAAATCCATGCTAAGCAGTCTAGTTGCGCCAGCAAAGGGAGGCTAATTTTCCATATCTGGAGTAAGTACATGTTCCAATGTTGGACATGTACTTAATATGTCCAACATTGGAACGTAAATAGGTTGAGAAGGTAAAGAACGCAAAATATAATATTATTTCAATTATCCGTGTGATGACGGAGTAAGAATACAATTTACAAACCCCCTTTTTTTACTTTGGGTTGGCTACGGTCAGCGCACCCGCCGCCCTGCTCCGTCCGGGGCGACAGAAGGGTGGCGCGCGGCCTCGTAACCCACCCGTGGCAAGTCGCCTTCATCGTTGGGCTGACTACCGGTGCAGGGTGACTTGTCGTCAGTGGTCAGCCCGACGGAATACCCGTTGAGGAGTGCCCTCTCTTCGACCGACGTCCCCCACCCCTCGGGGAGGACGTTGGAATTTACAACCTCCTATCTTGCCCGTGGATTTTTTAAAAGACTACTAAAGGATATAATATGCATACAACGTCTATGCAAGAGAAGATAAACTCGAAATAGAACCCTATACCAACACGTCTAACCAGCATGGTAGTAGGTCAATATCCATCCTATAATGGAGGAGGCTTGAGCCCAGTAGTGGGATATGTGTGGGTATTATCCGAAATGAGACGAGAATTATCATCAATTCTTAGAAGGATTAACAACACGACCACATTGGCCCTACCAGTCAGGCCATTGCGCTATTCAACTTACTTATTACTGAGTATTCGGAGGTCGATTGTCACCAAATATGATGTATTTATTCCTAAAATTATGTTTATATTTGTTATCTCATAATTATGCACTTATGTTATAGAATTGTAATGGTTCACTTCACGCTTTGAGAAACTGTAAGTGTAATGAACAGTTGAATAATAAATAACAAAGGGCTGTTTTATAGAATGATAATTCCCATTGATAAGCACACAAATGCAATATTTATAATACTTAGTATTATAGTTAATGGCATATATGCAATGATACACAGCTATTTCGTTATTTCCCAAGTGTGTCTGCAATTGGCAATTTAGCGGTCGTAGATCGATCAGCTTCTATTATTGGAAGAGGTCGGACGTGTACAAACATCGATTTCGTGTCGTTAATCTGAGGCTACGTCCCTGTCGAGGTGAGAGCCGACACTGAAGGTTCACCTCACGTATAGCAGTAAAGATAACGACGTGTAATCATAATGATACCCTCTAATCCGTAATAAACACCGTCTAGTGGTTGCATGCCTTACCCTAATTGTTCACATTAAGTTGTTAAGTATAGTCTTAAAACAAAACCAATAACATTTTGTTTTCACAATAAAATTCTTTTACGAATACTGTAAATAAACAATTTTATTTTTGTTTATAAATTGAGATTATTTTCTAGTTTTGATATTAGATTAATTATATTATATATTTATTATTAATGCAAATGTTTTATTGAAAGAAATAAGTAATAACATAATGGTAGCGGGGTTTTATATAAGTCTGAATGTTACTCTTAACTTTTTTAAATCATTATTATCAATTTATTAATCATTTAAAAAAAAAGAATTTAGCCTATCAGTTATCTAACGCAAATATTGATTTTCTTTCAGTGAAGTAAAATATGCAAACAATAATTTAATACGAGAAAATCATAATAATCGACAAAGATTATAAACTGTTATACTCGTATATAGCTTCAGGCAAGTTATCGCTGGTAGAGGATTAAAGACAGTGTAGTAGTGGCTAAGTGCCCCAGCACGTTTGCTTTTTACCGGTGATTGCAGCCAATTATTTTGTGTATATCTCTAATTACGCATGCACTGCCAACGTCGGCGACTTATCGACGATCTACCCTTCGGCCTCAGATCCGATCGTATTCTTATCAGCTTCCATCCGCAATACATGGAACATCTATAGTAAAGATAAATCGGGTCAATCTGTCTTTGAAACCGTCTCCAAATATCTACCTACTTTCACGAAAATATAAGAGATTCGTTCCGTTGGTTATATTGATTTAATCAAAGATAAAGTTTCTCCAGTTAAGTGACTTCTCGGTAGTAATTGTTTGTCGTGAGCATGAAAGATTGCCGCTTTGCATCTGTCACTCGGTGGGTTGGTGGCGACATGCAGCGCGACAAGATGACTTGAATAAGGATCGTGCGTGTCTTATTCGCAGGATCATTCGTACAGTATTAATTTATCGACAAGTCGTGCAAGCAATATGACGTGCCGGTTTTTTGGTTTGTACTCACGGCGGCCTGTGGTGAAATTAGGGTGCATTAACGCAACAAGGTCAGGTCGACGCGCGGTCACTATGTCCTGTCGGTACTTTATGCGGTTAGACCGCATTTTTAGAATTAAATGAGCAATGCGGTTGATCATTTCCGTATATAATTTAACAACAAAATCATTATATTTTTTATATTATTACTCTAATGCCTACCTACGTATACTTATAAATTAGATATGTGCATAAGAGATTTCAATATAGAACATAACCTTACTTTTTCTTCGCCCATAGCCATTTATTATTTTGTCAGCCTATCGATGTCCAATGTTAGACGAGAAGGGAGAATAATGGCATTACTGCTTGACATCCATTTACAATCAGTGTTATAAGATTTCTAAAAGAACGCTGATATCCACTACTTGATGTTTCCTTCCATAAAGTCCCACAATAAAGTAAGGGTTGCCGACATTTTGCAACCATCTATCAGTACCTGGGAGTAGTCATGTATGAATGAATACATTTCATTGTTGAGAGTTCTCCGTAATGGAAAAAATCATCATCTTAGACCACATAACTCCCATTGTTGTTCATGGGCCTACTCCTCAATGGGAGGAAAATTAACCTATTATGGCAGTGATCAGACGTGTTGACATAGGGTTTTAGGTCGATTTTTCTTTCTCTTGCATAGATTTTATCTACATATCCCTTCTCCTAGTGGTAGGACCACACTGTCGACAGTTATCTGTCTACAGCCGCGGGCCGGTCCGTCCGGGGTAGTATCACGCTCTCGCAGAAAATCGACGTCTGAGTAGTAGCAATTTGTTACTGCGCTTCGTTCGCTGAGCGAGAGAGCCGGAAGCCTAACTTTCTGAGGGTGTTTGCGTGTGGAGGGTTTTGGTGGTGCCTTTGGTATTACCGAGCCTAAATGCACGCATTCATACTTCCTTCACTTTCTTCGCGGTAGGCAGCGGCCTTGTAAAGGTTCATGAGCGACAGCAACACTTACCATCAGGTGTACTGTTCGCTCATTTGCCACTGCTTGTAATAAAAAAAAAAGTTGTCGTTTACGACATCCACAGGCAAGGGAGGGGGTGGTGAATTGTCTTCCTAGCCCATTACCACACGGTTTGAGGAAAGATAATTGGGTTACTATACGATACTAATCAAGAGGATTGACATAGGGTTTCATTTGATATACATATATCATTTTTATTCATCTCCCCGGATACTTGTACGAAAAGAAAGGGCAGTTACAGTTTCTATTTTTAATAAAACACCATATGGAGATAACATTTACGTTGATACAATACTATCTTGATATTCATTGTTAAGATTAGTTCATAATCGATTAGCATTGTGAGAAAAAAACCAATCAAGTGGACACCATTGAATGTAGTTATAATCCTTCAATGAACGTATAGAGGTGACTAACACTGTAGTTATGGAAGACAATTTACATTGACGAGTGTACTGCGGCGAATGATTATCTGACACGCATTAACGGTGGTTACATTGCGTCATCTACAACTATTTTATCTAAGGCGCTTTATATGTATAATGAACTAAGTTATATATGTGTATTAATTCGTTAAGAAAAAAGTTCAGAGGGGATTTCAATGAAATTCTATATACTTGAGTTTTTAATATTAATGCTTTATCCTTAAAAAGCTAAGAGTAAATGTACACTCATGTTCTTCTATTTAATTTATATTCTCAGGTATTAAAAGAGAATTAATGTCGCTTTTCCGTGTGGTGACGGAGTAAAAATACAATTCACTACCCCCTTTCTTGCCCATGGGTGTCATAAAAGATGACTAAAGGCTTATAATGTGCATACAACATCTATGCAAGAGAAGAAAGTGGGACGTTTATGATCTATGATGATGCATCTCGCTTACCGATCACAGCTCTAAAGAATTGAGATTTCCCAAAAAAAAGTAGAGAATCAAATAAAGCATTTATGAATGCATTGAATTGCTTATGAATCTTAAGATAGTCCTTGGACGAGACATGCTTTTTCCTGTTTAACTTTTAATCACTATTAGACATGCAACCAGTTGATAATAGAATATTTTAATTGATAATGGAATTTGGAAGCCTGTGTCAAAATATAAATTTATAGCCCATCTTTTTATAAAATATACTGGAATATGATATGAATATGTATGAAATTATAATGTTTAGCAATTTATCCTGATAAAATTTTAGTAGTGATATAAATTGAAAGATTTAAATCTTCGTCTTGCAACCGATATAGAATATAAAATATGTAGTATCTTTTCCATATATACTGTGCAGAAGTAATGCCTGGTACGAAATATTAACAGTAATTCATAATGATAAATTTTCTGGTCTAAAACACACTAGAGAACTGTCAATATCTGTTTCACTTTATTCATTAGAGTATCTCATAAATTATACGACTTAGTGTCAGCTTAATATTGGACAATATTCTGAAGACTTTATTTGAAACATATTTTCTAAATAATAAGAAAAGTTCGTATTTATTTTTAAAAAATCATATTTGGGTGAAAGATTTCCTTTTGATTCTTCATCAGGTTACTAAATTTCTGCGGCACGGGGTGCTTTCCTTCCGACTGATGCAGGTGTTGACGGGGCATGGATGCTTCACCAAACACCTGCACATGGTCGTAAGGAGGGAGAGCACACCGTCCTGCCACCATTGCGATTGCGACGAGGACACGGCGCAGTACACACTCGAGGTATGTGCCGCGTGGGCGGGGGAGCGCCGTGAACTCGTCGCGATCATCGGTACCGACCTGACGCTGCCGGCCATCGCTAGGGAGATGGTTGCCAGTGTCAGGAACTGGGACGCCATTGCCGTCTTCTGCGAGGCTATCATCTCGCGGAAGGAGGCGGCGAACTGTGTGCGGGAGGAAAGACTCCATGCGGATACGGTCCTCCGGCGGCGACTGGGGTGGCGCAGGTGCGAGTACCTGCGCCTGATGCCGCCCTAGCCGAGGCTGCAGGTGACCGGACTGGGGATTCAGTCCGGGCACCCGCGGAGAGTTTAGCCTCACGATGGCGATCGGCGTCCCAGTAGGGGACGTCGAAGGGAGAGGGTACTTCCTTGGGGTATTCTGTCGGGCCGACCACTGACGTCAAGTCACCCTGCTCCAGTGGTCGGTCCAACGACGAAGGCGACTTGTCGCGGGTGGGTTACGGGTGTGCGAGCTTACGCCCCTCTGTCGCCCCGGACGGAGTGGTGCAAGGAGTGCGCCGACCGTAACGCACCCCCCCAAAAAAATAAAGTTTACTAAATTTAAGCACACCAAAAGTTTTGTAGATGTTCCATAAATAGAAGTGAAATTAATTAATTATTATTCTAATTTTCATTCATTAACTAATTTTAGCTCATATATGTTTCACTGTGGGGATGAGCTTCGTCCACAAGAGGAGAGAAATTGACCTACTATAACCACGCTGATCAGACGTGTTGGTATAGGGTTTTACTTCGAATTTTCATTCTCTTGCATATATGTTATATGCGTATTATATCACGGGCAAAAGACGGGAGTTTGTACTCCATCACTATAAGGCAAAATTATGATTGTAACTATAGTTGCTGTTTATTGTCAGCTGCACGGGTGGCTACATAGTGAATTCCCAGGACGACTGTCGTAGACCACTGACGTCAAGTCACCCTGCTCTGGTGGTCGGCTCAACGACGATGGTGACGTCTCACGGGTGGGTTACGGGTGTGCGTGTTTACGCCCCTCTATCGCCCCGGACGGACGGGCGTGGTACGAGGATTGCGCCGACCGTAAAAAAAAAAAGGACGCCTGTCGTAGCTTCATTTTGTGCAATTTAAATAACTGTTTGGAGTCTGGATAATTTGTTGTTGTATACCTATTTGTAATTTCTCCGCGACATAAGGATTTATTCCTTAGTGTGTTTTTTTTTTTTTTTTTTTTTTTTTTTTTCGATGGGAGGGTACCCCAATAGGGGGTATTCCGTCGGGCCGACCACTGACGACAAGTTAACGCTGCTCCAGTGGTCGGCCCAACGACGAAGGCGACGTGGTTTTCGGGTGGGTCGCGGGAGTTGCGTGCTTAAGACCCTCTGTCGCCCCGGACGGAGTGGTGCGGAGGCGCGCCGACCGCGGCCCACCCACAAAAAAAAAAGTGTGTTTTTTTTTTCTAAAAATAAAAGATGAGTTAACTATTTCTATCCTATTTGAGTTTTCTTTGCGCATTTCAAACCAAATATGTCATTTAGAAATAAATAGAATTTAATATCACAGTTCATATTCATTCGTTAATAGGTATAGAATAAATTGGTCTAAGTAATAATCGTTACGCTCAATTCGTCAAAGTTAATAAGTGCATCGACTTCATATTTCGTACACAATAACAGTGACGTTTTACTAAATAAGTGGGTCAGTTAGTTAATGCGAAGTCTAGACACGTTATTAGTGCGCATTCGATTGATGAGATTAGTAAAATCAATTATTCAGTTCTCACGGGCAGCGAGTGGCGGGCGTCACTACCGTCTTTTAAACAACTGCCACTTTCAATGTATACCCCTTACCATCGATGTATGTGCCCTTTTTGGAAAATATAATTCTTATAAAACAACTGTTTTTTAATTCTTACAACGTACATTTATAACAGACGTAGTTTTTGTGATTGTAGTAATTGTGTAAAATTTCCATTATACAATTCTGTCGTTACTTTATATTTTGCTGATATGTATGTTGATTTTATTTGTAATTACTGTTCTACAATAAATATTATAATTTCTAAGCACCATACAATTGTGTTTGTAATTTTATAATATTGTAATTAGTAATGTATCTTAGTATAGTGTTTATTAGAAGAGTATCTGTCCGTGTGGTGATTGAATAAGAATACGATTCACTCCTATTTTGCCCGTGGGTGTCGTGAAAGGTGACTGAGGCATATAATATGCATATGAAAACCATGCAAGAGGTGGAAAACTCGAAATAAAACCCTATACCAAAACATCTGACCAGTGTGATATAATAGGTTAATTTCATTGCAATTTTGCAATTTATAATCTAGGCCCAAGAATCTCACTTCGGGAGAAATTCAAAGAAATAAATATTCTAACTGCTGTATCACAATATATATACGAAAATATATTATATGTCAAAAAAAATATCGCTAACTTTAAGAGATATTGTGACATTCATTTAATGAATACTCGTAATAAGGACAGATTAGTTGTACACACTACTCGTCTCCAAAAAGTTAACAAATCATTCATGGGGCAATGTATACGCTTTTACAATAGATTACCTAAAGATATCCGAGACCTGCCTATGAAAAAGTTTAAAAAAGCCATCAAGAATAGACTTTGTAAAAAAGCTTATTATAAAATCTCGGATTATGTAGATGATAATACAGATTGGTTGTGAGCAGCTCCTCATTCAGCAATTTCCTTGTTATTTTAAATATACTGTTTGTAAATGTACTTTTAACTTTTATTGTAAAGTGTAGCGTGTTTTGCCTAACGAATTTTTGTATTTTCAGCGTTTGTAACATATTGTGGTGTTGGTCATGCTCACATAAGGATCTACTTGCGGTAGCTGCGTGGAGCGGGTCTCTCCCTTCCCTCCATAGTGGTTGAGGGGAGTGATGGCTGCTCTAGTAGTTAACTCGTGATCGGGTGCCGCTTGTGGGATCTGGTCCAGCCATAATGGTTTAAATTATATTAAGTGTCTTGCGGTTCGAAGGGCATCACACTGGAGCTTGTTCTTACAAATCATGTATACAATTGTATAACTAGTAAGAAGAAAAAAAAAAAATTAAAAATAATGACAAGCCCGCTGAGTTTCTTGCCGGATCTTCTCAGTAGCGGTCGCGTTCCGATCCGGTGGTAGTATATTTTTTTTGGAAATTGTAAACCTGACAATATGTAAGTGCCCTCTCAGGGTTTATGCATAATAAAATAATTTGAATTTGAATTTGAATTCATTCCTATTGTGGAATAGGCCGAAGCCCAGCAGTGGGACGCAAATGAGGTGTGACTATGATGATGATGAATTTTTCTCGACAAACGAAGTTTTTCCATTGGACTGGTTGGTATTACTCATTCAAATAACTAACGAAGATATCAATTTCAGAATGTTGTATTTGTTTAGTTTGTCTAATTCTTACCTATTAGTTATACGATCAGAGCATTCTTGCACCAGTGGCACTGATCTAGCACGTCACCTACTAATTTATTTGTTTATCCATATCAAATCATCAATACAGAAATCAGGCCTTAATTGTTCATTACCAGTCATTTAACAATACGGTCATACCACTTCAGTTTGCTAATTTTGTGTTGAAAAATTGCAAACATAACTACTTGTTCCTAGATGTTATTCAAATTCTTATCTTCTACTCTATAAAATCTCGTATTATTTTAATGTGAGTTCTTTGGACATAATGCATATTGTAATCATCATCGCGGCAATTTTACGACCCACTGCTGTGGTAGTAGGTGGTAAATAGTCATCTTATTTACTATACCATGCTGGTCAGATAGGTTGGTTTTTTTCGAGTGTACCTTCTCTTGCATAAATGTTATATGTGAATTATATTCCTAAGTCGTCTTTTATGATCCACAGATAAAATAGGAAGTGTTAAATGATATTCTTATTCTGTCATTACACTGACAAATACGTATGTTATTCAAAATTTTATAAATGCGTAGGTTATTCTTATGCAAGAAAGACTAAAACTTTGCTTTGAAAAAAAAACATTCTTGCGACTTCAAGAATACAACTATAATTATATTTTGGCATCTAATTTATACTACTCTGGAAGGTAAACGATAATATTATGTTATTATTCATCAACAATAAGTACAAATTATTGCGGTATTGTCTGTATGAATCAGTAAGCCGAAATTTCTTTAATTGCATCATTTCGTCATTGTTCAATAAATTCATCTGTAGCTATTGTTCTATTTTTAGAGCAATTCTATTGAATGTTTATAGAGAGCATCGTTGAAAATGTATAATACAACAAATTTCACATTGATTAAAAATAATACGAATTCGATGAGAGAAATTAGATGTTGTAACGGGTTGAGAATATAATAAATCGAAAAGTGTATACAGTGTACCTACCCAATACTTGTATTAGTATCCGTAAAATCCAACTATGGGCAAGTGAACTCTCCTGGAAAACGTATAACACCAATTGATTTCATTAACTCGTTTGATAAACGTGATAATTATGAGATTATTTTCTCTTAGGTATACCTAATAGATAGGCTAATGGATGGAATGAGTAATCGAAGAAAAGCAAAATTCCAAAAAAACTGAACTGAAGCTATTATATAACTCTAGCACTAAAATGATATTTTGGTAAAATCTAGTACACAAAATAATCAAGGTTACATTATCTACTTAGCTTAAGATGGAACAAAAATAAATCGAATCATTATAATTAAAGCTTATGTGTATATATATTTATATATTCCTCAATTCTTGTTTATTCCCCAATACCTTCCCTCCGTTTCGTTTTGACTAAAAGTAAGCCCTTTAAAAGTCATACAGTCGACTATAATAACGAAGTTAAGCTAATATTAATTTTTATAATAACTGAATAATTGTGCTTTAAGTTTACATCTATGGTGATGATTCACTCCTAAACATGTATATCTATAGAATTATATACACAGTGCTTGGTATTCGATTGACAGATCCGTGAGATGTTTGTAGATGCATTCATTAAATGGTAATTATTTATTCATCGCGTATAAAATTAAGTTTAGTCTATTAGCGCAGTAATCAGACAAGACTATAAAAAATATATTATTAAATAGGAAGATGGCATCATCAACATGTCACCTATGTTTTTTTCTATAAATATCAAATTAAATAATACAATTCAAATTGTAATTTGAAAACAAGGAATTTCACAGTTTTAAAATGGTACGAAAATTATTACAAAGGGAAGAGTTATCTTAACTCTTTACTTTGTCAAACTCTGATAGAAGAAAACGATAGAAACATTTCTTCTTTCTTTAAAAACACACGATGAAATACACTATTCTTGTCAAAATCACGGAGTGCGATTGCGGGAACTATATCCGTCACCCGACCTCTGAAGTCTTTAAACGAACCATTATTCGACATGGCACTTCGCGACCTACATATCTTCTAACACTGAGAGCGGTGGACTGTCCCAAATCTTAACCACTTACACATCAAATTACATAACAAACCCCGTAAAATACATATGAAGTGCAAATATATTCTTACAATACATTAGGCTATACATAATACAAAAGATATATATTTTTAAATCATTACAAATTTTCGAAGTCGAATCTATACCAATAAATAAAATTGGAGTGTCTGTTTGTAATGTCAAAATAATAGGCTTTTTTCATGCTCACACGGTTATTTGCACGACACCTATGCCTAAAATGCAGATTAAAAAAATTTTGTCTGTCTGTCTGTCTGTTTGTTCCGGGTAATCTTCAAAACGGCTGGACCGATTTCAAAAATTCTTTCACCAATGGAAAGCTATAGTATCAGGGCGTAAACTAGGCTATATTTTATCCCGGTATTTCCACGGAAACGGGAACTACACGGGTAAAACGACTAAAACCGAAGCGAAGCGAGGGCGGGTTGCTAGTTAAACATAAATTTAATTTATTGAGTAGATTCATAGATCAATTATTTTATATTCGATATAATCTGATAGTGAAATAATAAAAATATTCAACAATTAAGTATACAGTGCACATGTATGAAGCGTATAATCTATAACTGAAGAATGCTCGCTCCCACGATACATAGATAAGATTGCAAATGACTGATGCGTACGACAATATGTAATAGATCAGCTACATAGAATGAGTAAACGAATAATAGCTAATTTATAGAGATAAGTGTCAATGTTAACATAAATTCCTTTCGGAGAAATATTTAGTCATCTAGTCTCCATGAGAAAATAGTTGCAGTTATGAGATTCACAAGAAGGTGCTGCTACCCATCCTCTTTAATTCTTCAGACGATTATTACGACTGCCATAGCAAAGTAAGGAATACAGGAGACATATTGTGTTGTAAAGACCACATGGGGTAGTATTAAGTAATAGCGCAGTATTGAGTAAATTTTTAAATATGCACAATGGTTGCATAATTAAAATCCACTGTCATAGAGGAATTAAGTCTAAATAAAATAAAAGATTTTATTTCTGCCCTGATTTCTCCCTGCTCACTCTTTCTCTAGATCGTAACGAACGAACGTAAACATGGTGAACTGGCATAATATATCATTTTAAGTTTTGCTTGCATTGAAATTGTTTGCTTATATCTCTTAATTGATTCTTACAATAACCGTGAGAATGAAAGGGTTGCCATTAATATATTCGTACTCTGTACCAACAAGTGTAATTCAAAATTGTGGATAACCGGCAAAACTCTCGAAATAAAACTCCGTGTCATCTCCATCTGGGTTCAATTAGTAGAAGAGAAGACTCATCCTATTTAAGAGAAGATTCATCTCTAACAGTACAGGTATATGGTCCAAAAAGAAAGAAGGTATTAAAAGTAGCAAGCAAGAGAATTGCTTTTTAGTAGTGCGTTGATGTCTTTTATATGGCTGCTTTGTACAAAAATTCTCTATTTAGAAAATAAAATTTTTATTCTCCCATATAGTCTCATATATATATGACTTGGTTTTATTGGTTTTACGTGACTTGGTATGGTGGTTGTCATTAGGTCGCTACTTATTTTAACTACTAACCATGTGTAATATTATATGCAAGCTTAGAAGTAACTATGCTTGCGGCTCGGCTCACATTAATGTAGATTTTGACAATTAATTATATTTTTACAACATTTTTTTCAAATAACGACTTATTTAAATTTTAGTGAATAAATTAAAAATGTATTCTGACCCAACAGACGTTGTTCTGTTCAAATAAAATAAAAGGATTTTAACGCGATCTACCGGGTCCAATTGTGAATCTAAAATATTCACGAATCCCCTTGAACACACACAAAAAATTTGTACATATATCTTTATATATATATATTTCTTGTCTACGTCTGTATGTCACTGAACTCTTCCTAAATGGCTGGACCGATGTTGATGAAACTTTTTGTGCTTGTTCAAGGGGATTCGAGGATGGTTTAGATTCACGATTATTGGCCCCAGTAGGTGGCGCTTATTTGAACAGAACAACGTCTGTTGGGTTAGCTAGTATATATATATATATATACATATTATAACTCTCTACATTTTAATTGCTTTACCTGTCAGCGGCTAGCAAGAATTACGTCAGTAACAATTTATTAAGTTTATAATTGTATAGAGCTTTGTCTGTCCACTCATCCATCTTAACCCATTGAATATTGACAAACTTCTCTTGCGAGATAGTTTTTTGCTATCTAAATAAGCCATGCCACTAAATAATGTAGGCATATTCTAGCATGACAGTAAGTTATGCCTTCACATCAAGCAGAATGTTCTCTAGAATTTTAATAAAAACTGAACGTCACTTTCGCTGACAATTATCATAAAATGTACGGTCATTATTCAAAAACGAAAAGAATGTTCAGTATGCCGATTTTGCATAGAAAGCATTTTTGCAATCTATTACATTACATAACATAACTGTTTGTTATGTGATAAATGTTATGTAGGCGGTATTACACCTTGCAGTATATTATTGGAGTTAGCATGCCCATTCATTATATGTTCATTAGAGTGATGTAAAAATACGATTACCTAATGATATAAAAGATTCTTTTGTGATGATGAGTTAAGAATTCAATGTGTTGTTCTGCCTTTCCTTTCCACGAGAGTCATAAATATTGATTAAGGAATCTCTAGGGGACCAAACAGCAGCACTCTCATGGAAAACTCATAATATGCGATCGCCAACGTGCCATGCATGGTGATTATGATGATATTGTCCCTTCGTGGGGAGGTCTATATCTGACAGGAGATTTTGATAAGGTGACCGATGGAATGCATTATAATTATTTTCTCTTCCTTCTTCTTATTCTATATTTAACCAACTATTGTATCTTTTTCATGGCGTGAAGGAAATTGGCCTACTAATCGTAATTGTACCGTATCGTATCGTACTTGTCACCGCATGATACGTATTGTAATTTATCATTACAAAATGCTGCATTACAATACACCGGTTAGTTTGTAACTGCCGATATATTTCTCAACGTATGGGGGGTTAAGAATAAAATATGTAAAAAAAACCCTTACTTCCCTGTGGGCGCCGCAAGATTTGGAAGAGGCAAGACCAAAGGAGTGGGTAGTAGTTCTCTCTTGAGAAATTAATAATGATAATTGCGATACCCTAATCTCATTTAAAAGCCAGCGCTTTTATAATTATGTGGCTAAAAAAAGTGAGTTTGTTTGATAAATATGCACGCCTCAATTATTCAACCGATCATAATGAGACTTTGCATAAACTTTATTAGGTAAATCTAACAAATAAACTAGACATAAAAAAAGTACTGTGCCCGAGAGATAGAAAATTAAACTTTGAATTACCACGAGTGAAGCATAAATAAGATATTATAAATATATAGGATTCACTTTTGCTATCGTAGAATTTCACTATCGTAACAGTTGCGATAAGAGGTAAAAATTCACGATATTGATGGGGTTGGGTCCAAATGAAATATCAAAGTAATTATGATTTTTTTATAAAAAACAACGTTGAATTTAATTATGATGAGGGCCTAAGCCCAGCAGTGGAACGTGTATGGGATAAGATGATAATGATTGATTAATGCAATTTTGGGAACTGCATTTATAATACAAGCAAGGTAGGCCACATCGCATGTCGAACCGACAACCGTTGAGGAAGAATGGTGAAGAAGGACTAGGTGGACTGACGATATTTGTCAAAGTCGCAGAGAACCGTTGGATGCAAGTGGCACAAGACCATTCTAAGTCGCATTCTTGTGGGGAGGCCTACATCCAGCAGTGACCGTCTGTAGGCAGATGGATGGATGGATTTATAATACTTCTTAAAATCGATTTCATGTAAATGTATCTTATAAATTTTTATTTTAAATTACACTTGCTATTCCGAGTAGATATATTAATTATGTATCTAGAAGATAATCCGCTATTGTGAATATAAATCAAAAAACATATAAGAAATATTTTATATCTAAAAATGCACACGTATTATGCAACTTATTTGCATATTAAATGTTGCTGCCATATGTTATAATTATGTGTTTTGCATTAATCTGTAATTAACAACTACCTATTTCAAGCGTTTTGATAAATTAGTCTAATAATATATTGCATCCAAAAGAGATATCTGATCTGATATTTTCTAATTTTCAGTCGTTAGCATTAAAATTATACAGTATATTAGCGAGGTATAAATGCTAGAATATATTTCAAGCACTATTTTATAAATATGTATTAAAATATACAAATTATAGCATAATAAAACGGCTAGTGCAACATATAGCTGAATCACATAAATATTAATTATACACTTTTTTTTTTTTTTTTTTTTGTGGGTGGGCCGCGGTCGGCGCGCCTCCGTTTTATTATACACTTAAACATTTTTTTAAATATTAGCTGAGAAATATGTTACCATAACGATTTCTGATGTTTGTGCGAGTATTAGACATTACGGATATATGTAATAACGATGATTTGTTGGATGGGAGTTACCTTAGCCCTTCCGTAGATGCGGCAAAGTGTTTGAAATGTCAGGAAATCAAATAAAAACTCGATGAAATCCGTAAAAATAGTTTTATTTATAATTTTTATTATAAACAAACTGTTAAAAATTCATGTTGTAGTTGAGCTACGTCATCTAGATACATTCCCCATTGGAATGACTATAATAACTTTAAAATGAATGCATACCTCAATTACATTCATGGAATGTGTGCTTTGTCGTCTCTCAGTTGACGAATACATATTCATAATGAACATAAAAGTTATAAACATTCTTAATTACCTTTATAGATCATGATTTTGCATTTTGCAATGATGCAAAAATCTTCGTATATTTTATTTTTGTTGGACAAAATATGTTAAAACATATATTCTGTTTTTGTTTATTTTATTCGGAGTCACAAAAAAATCGATATCCAACGTGTAATAAAATTGAAACTTAATTGAATGTTGATAATAAGGAAGACAATATCTAGAATATTTGTCAGTAATATTTTCAAGTAAAATTATACCAGTAATGGTACAAAAATAGCATGAAGTTGAAATATTTTACGACTTTACAGCGGAACGAAACTCCACTGATAGGAGATCGCTGTCTTTTTTATGTGTTAACTTATAATTCACCGTATGATATAAATATATACAGGGTGTCCCGTAAGCAATGGACCAACGGACTATGAGGGGTAGTGAGACTTATTATCTAACAAAAACACTCAAACTTATTGTCCTAAGGCCGTAATACATTTTTTTTACACCAGCTTGGTTCAAATTTAACTCAAAAAATTTTTAAATTTAAAATTTGCACTTGTTGTATGTTTTAATGGTTATGTAATTAATAACTATGCCTGAATATCATTTGAATTAGGAGGACCTATGTATTCTTAACTACCTTAAATAAAAAATAACAATAAACTATAAATAGTTTTTGTAAAATTTAATATTTAGCTTACATGGATTATCACATTTAATAAAAAAATCCTAATTTCAAAACTACAAGACCTAGGACAATAAATTTGAGTATTTTTGTTAGATAATAAGTCTCGCTACCCCTCATAGTCCGTTGGTCCATTACTTATGGGACACCCTGTATATAAATACGTGGACGTATGTATAGTGCAAAGTTAACCTCATTTCAGTGGTGATGCAAATTCGGCTGAGAAATCATCTTGTATCGCACACTTTCATAACAATCCGCTGATTGATTATATAAATTTGAATACTGACACTGTTAAAACCAAATTAAATTTATCTGCGGAATTGGATAAAACGCGTCACCGCGTTTGATAAATTACCGAAATGGTGATTGAATTATTGTTTAATTATATTTAATTTTTCAACAGTTAAGTTCCTGCTATGCGTGCGGGCTGTGCTCGGGATTTCTCTGCGTGATAGAGTACGAAAATTCGTAGAAGGATCGATGTAACCAGCATAGCACGAAGAATTAGCAGGCTGAAGTGGTAATGGGCAGGACATATCGTTGGGGAAAAAGGTTCTCGAGTGGTAACCACGTATCGGACGACGCAGTGTAGGACTAAAAATAGGTAGACCTGGTGAAGAATGCCAGGCGTCGTTGGATGCAGCCGGCACAGGACGGCACCATATGGTGAAACATAAGAAAGGCCTACTTCTCAGTGAGCAGTGGTCAACAATGGGCTGAATAATGATGAAGTAGTCCGTAGTCAATTAAGCATCCTAATATTTAGAATAATCCATTACTATGTGCTATATTACGGAAAAAAAATATAATTTGGTAGGTAAGCATCGTGATTATTTACAGGACATCACAAATTAACGACAAGCCATGGAGCGTAAACAGCTGGCCGCAAGGAACCCCATATTTCAAGCTTATTATCATAATTAACTGTATACAATACTACCTCAATTTTATTTTAATGCTTATTAAGCACGTGTGTTTAAGTGGCCTGTGAATTTTAGTGTTCATTCCGAATGCAATTATCACCATTCATTCTGTGGTTTAGCGTCATAAAATTTGGAAATTCTAGCAGGTGCAGGCTTACCTATCATACATACTACTGTCATAGATATGTTTTTCTTGACATTATAAAAAATTTTTTTGAAGAATAAATAGAAATCAAGTAAACTTAAAAACTAGTTAAGTGTCATCTAATACAATCATATACAACACACGAAAATAGGTTCCTTTTCAAACACACACCGAGAAGTCAATTTATATTAACATAATTGATAAGTAATATTTACTTGTAATAAGCATAAATTTATTATAAAAAGTACGCCATAAAAGTGAATTTATCTTAATATTTACAATAGGTCATTGTTAAGTGGTAAAATTATATTATATCTAACATATTTACCAATCTATACTAGTCTATTTTAACATAGTAAAATATGATATTAGTAGTAGTATGATTGTAAATTTAGATGCAAGGATCTTTCTCTAAAATGGTTACTTTAACTGAAACATTATGCATAGGTACACATTTTTCTGATATTTACCTGAACCACATACCATTACATTACTTTCCTGAAACGAATGGTAGACCACTCGTTTAAGGAAAGTATGTCTTTATGCAATGCAATATATAGGTAATCTAATATAACATATGAAAGTAAAAAGTAAATTAAAATACTTTTTTAAATTCGAATGTCAATTGGGAAGCATTGTCC
Source organism: Lymantria dispar (assembly GCA_032191425.1). Taxonomy (NCBI): domain Eukaryota; kingdom Metazoa; phylum Arthropoda; class Insecta; order Lepidoptera; family Erebidae; genus Lymantria; species Lymantria dispar. Next base: position 16,011,932 of record CM063446.1, on the reverse strand, counting down.
TGAAATCAAATAAATCAAAATCATGCGATTTCAAGTTTTCCTTTTAAACTATGTACATATAGCCATTCTTAAATTTCTTTTATGTAACCATTTTTAGAAGTCTGTAAAAGAGAAATATATTGCACATCATAAACAATTGAGATACTATCCTTAAATATTTAAAAGTAATAAATGAGGGAACAAAAATATAGAGACCATCGCTTTTCTTATATATTAGATTTTCTAAGGTAACAGTATAACAGGGTTACATTACAACTACTACCTACTATTATCTAGTTAGTGCAGCTTTACAATTTCCTCATTCAAAATCACAATAATGCTTATTCTTAATCCAGGATTCGTATTTACATCCTCGAGCTAGAGGTTAACATTTTTTATCACTGGTTTAAAGAGCGAGTAATATATAGCGAGTAAAATATATCACTAAATTAATATGCGTAGGTGCTGTGAATTTTTTTTTTAGAGTGTAACTCCAAAATTCTGTTTAGTTATATCAAGATTTCAAAATATTTATATCTATCGAAAAATAGCTTTTATACTTTTCATTGTCGACAGACATCGTTTTGAATAAAACTTTCGAAACGGTCAATTGGAGTCATGAATATGTCGTAAAAATTTATTCGTGTTACATTACACTGGAGGTTGTATATAAATGCATATATTTCGCGTAATAATAAAAATGTCGCAATTTTGTACTTCGATGCAATATAAGATATTGATTCTTCAACCGCATCTATTGAAACATTATTAAATACAGATTAGCTTTCTCATTTTATTTTTCGTAATAGTAATATCATTATAAATTTTGTACCTAATAGCTTAGTATTGACGTGTATACGAGACTTGAGATTAGTGTGTTCATTAGGAGTAGAATGAATTATGTTATCACCACAAATGAGCCTCTTGCATACGTTCTGAAGGCTTGCATTTCGTTAGCTTAGTTCAACATTTAGTACGATGTTAATTAAACGTCTATAATTTATTTCATTAGCATGCTATTATAATAAACGTAGAGATGGGTATCGTTAAAATCGATTAATATATCGAGAATGAAAAATGTAAATTTAAATCTATGCCAATTCATTTAGCCAGCATGCACATTTGTAGATCCACTAGTTGAGAAACATTGCTAAGTTCATTGAACCTGGTGCCATAATTCGCCAGAGTCTGCCATGACTACGTTATCTGCGAGTCAAAGGTTAGTGATGTATTCGTCTAAGAGCTTGAAGACATCTTTCAACTCAGTGGTGATCAGTTCCAGAGAGATGACGTCTCCATTTCTCAGACCTCTCTGCAACTGAATCGGTTTCGTACTCTTATCCCAGATGCTTATCGACATAGTAGCGTTCTATACAAACACTTGAGTACTTCGATGTATCGATAGTCGATTGGGCACCGTAGAAGGTAGAAAGCACTGCCCAAGTTTCAACGGATTCAAAAGCTTTCATGTAATAATTCTAGAAGTGTCATGTCACCCAAAGTGATATTAATCCTTAGATTAATATATCACTTTGGGTTATGGGGCTGTGCGCTGCTCTTTCATCACTCAGGAAGGAATGGACGACTTGAGCTCAGATTATAGCCCGCCTAAAAACAAAAAAAAAATGTCAATGTCACTCGAAAATAATGAATTTGCTTGTTCTTGGAAACTATCAACGAAAGGCCATGTATCATTTTTCTGCGCGAGTTAAGAATATAATATTGTTATCACCTTTTACTTACTAGCTTTTATTTATTTACGCTGCGGAAACACATTTATGTCCTGTCATACGCTAATGTAAGAGACGGTGGACTGTGTGGGACTCCCCAGTCACCTACGCGACCATTTAAAATTACAACGGTCCCTTCCGCACTTTTACGAGATGCCAAAGAGATCGTCACTCATTACATTCCTGTGGAAGTCGTAAAAACCAGATAAGGGATCACCAGGAAAGTTACTAACAGCAGTCTCCTGCGAAACTTATCCTACTAATATAATAAACGCGAAAGTTTGTATGTGAGTATGTGAAGATGTAAAGATGTTTGTTGCTCTTTCACGCATAAACTCCTGAATAGATTTTGATGAAACTTCACAATAATATAGTTTACATATCAGAATAACACATAGGCTATACTTTATCCCGATATTCCTACGGGAAGAGGAACTGCGGGTGAAACCGCAGGGCGCTGAAAGTGATAGTTATATATATGACTATGACGATGAAATTTGTCATATAATGTATCGTATAATATTCAGCTCATTGATTCTAGTTTTAATTTATACTGATAGCCTATCTATTGACAGAGAACAAATAAAAGATTAGATGTGACAAAAATAGTTATTTGGTCATTTCTATTCATGATATAAACGTGATATCATTTGCATTATTAAGAAACTAAAGTGCAACTATTCAAATATTTATATAACAATATTTATTTTTTAAAAATAGAGAAACCTTAAAACAACTTACGAAAAGAGTATCAATATACATTCTAAATAAAAGTTAAATGAAAATGTGAATTACGTATATCGTCGGCCAGAGGTCGTGATTTTAGAAAGATAATTCAAAATCTTGAATTGAGAAAGCATGATTCCTTCAAAAGTGCATACTGTGCTTTCTGCAAAACATTTGTATATATTTTTTTTTAAGTTGCACAACGTTTGATGTTAAATGAATTCAACGATTATATTCGAACAGTTTAAACTGTTTTATTAATCTAAAAAGGAAATATAAACGTCCAATATAGTTTATGGTGTCTTATCTTTATTCATGTAATAATTCTATACGTGTTTGTCACCTAACTCTTCCTAAATGACTGGAACATGTCCAGTATGAAATTTTGTGTGTATGTTTGTTTGGTTACCTGGATCGTTTAAAAATACAATTGAAATGCTACCTGACGTTGACCCTCTTTGGGAAAGTATTATTAACCAGACCGCATCAAACGAAGTTGGCCTGGGCCTATGTAAATGCTCTTAGTCGTCTTTCGCTGTATAATTAACAACATTAAAAAATATTATACTTAATGTAAAACAGCAGTTTTTCTGGGCAGGACGAAATCTGCTGCTGCTTTTTCACCCTTTCGCAGTTTTTTGCTGGACGTAGGCCTCACCCATAGAACACTATATGGCACAGGTATATTAAGTCAAGTTCAAGCTAAAAGAACTGCATTCCGCGTCGGAGACCCGTAGCGCACGGACGTGCGCCTCGCTGCTCTCCATTTCGCCGCGCTCACCCCGCACCCGCCCCCTGCGGTCGTGCGTTCTCGCTCCGTCTCGCTCGCTCTCGCAGCGAACCACGCGTCGCGTCAAGCCGCCATCTTGTTCAACGTCTGTGGCCGTTCAGTGGCCCGCTCCGGGTGGCCGTGTATACGGTTGTCTGTGGCAGTTTCGCTGTTTGGACGCAGGTGTTGCCGGATCCCAACTGCACGAGTCGACTTTTTCAAGACGTCGAGTGCAGATTTCTACCGTTGGTAGATAAAAAGTCAACCCATTTTGGCCCCCTCAGGGCAGAAAACCATATTGTTTGGTCCCCGGCGGAAACCTCACGGTGTAAACGAAGCCGGGTGAGGCAAGGCCCCGATTTGCCTGCCAAGCCCCTTCAGGGCAGAGCTAACAATCGGAAGGGGTTAGAGCATCCGGCCTTGGGGGATCTCCTAGTCGGACCTAATCTACGGCTTTTCATCATTTTTCTGCGAAGGCCTAACGGCCCGAGCAGCTAGGAACCTATCGCACATTAAGATTGGCGAAGGAGTACAAGCTTAGGGCACATTAGTTAAGTTCACATCCTCCCGACCTGCACCCGGTTGGGAGGGACACACACTACACACAACCCAGGGTTTACCCCACCCAGGGCGATAGGACACATTCCTGCGAACGTTTTTCCCGCCAGCCCACGATGGCGGAAAAAACTATCACCATCGACGCCCTTCTGGCGATCCCCGAGATAAAAGCCTACATCGCTCAACATTTTGGAGCGATAACTATTCTTCCACCGCAACCCCTACGCGCTCACTCCACCGTCCTGCCGCTCAAACCGGAATTACCGGCCACCGGCACGGCGATGGATACTGAATCGGTCCCCTCCTCAGCCTCAGCTTCATCTTCCTCCGAGTCGGAAGATTCGCCCAATGAGGGCTCCTTCATCGAAGTTCGCTCCCGTAAGCGTACTAAGAAGGCAAAAGCCAACAAAGAGGCCCCCTCTAAGGCCCCAAAAATAAAGCCAACCGAATCGGCCATAACTCCAGCCGCAATCCCGTCTGAAACGACCGCTACGACCGCCTCGGCCCTCCCTGTCGTCTCGCAGACAGCCCCATTCTCTGTCCCATCCACTACGGACAGCAACACCGTCGCCCCACAGACGGTGAAAAAACCACTGGCTCCGCCGCCCCTATACATTAGGGATAAAGAGAAGTGGCTAGCCATCTCCGCGTGGCTAAACACCAACAGGATTTCGTACAAATCTGCGAAATCCACCCCCAAGGCATACGAGTGGACCTTCACTCGTCAGCTGACCACCGCTCCGTGTCAAGCATGCTAGGGAATCAACAGATTCCCTACCATACATACACCCTCCCCGAAGCCAAACTTCTGCGTGTAGTAATACGCAATGTCCCGAGGGAAATTGACACCAAAGAGATCTTAGAATCTCTTAAAGCCCAGGATCTGCCGGTTGTAGAAGTACATCGGATGATCCGAGGCAAGGGTCGTTACCCTCTCAATATGATATTGGTCTGCCTAGCAAATACCCCTGAGGGTAAAGGCATTTTCAAAATCAAGGCCATATGTGGTCTATCCGGGGTCTCAGTAGAGCCCCCACACAAAAATGGCAACTTGGCACAGTGCCACAAGTGCCAAATGTATGGACACTCGTCCAAGAACTGCTTCGCCCGTCCTAGGTGTGTCAAGTGCCTAGGTGACCATCACACCTCTCAGTGTGAACGGCCAAAAGACATCTCCCTCTGCAAAGAGCCACCAGCGTGTGTTCTCTGTGGAGAATACGGCCATCCGGCTAACTATCGCGGCTGCCCAAGAGCGCCGAGAAGAATAGTCCGCCAACCCAACTCAAATGGCAAGGCCTTGTATTATAACAAGACCTTCGTCCCAGCCCCCTTACCAACCCACAATGCGTGGGCTCGCCCCCTGCTAACCAGCAAGGAGGTTTTCCCAACCCTGCCCAACAGGCAGCCCGCTGCCCCACCCGCACCATCTCAGCCCAAACCACCAATGATCGGGGCAAACCAGCCCACCGGTGGTAATCCCAAGCCCCCTCAGGGCGCCCCCCTTCCCATCGTCGTCGCTAAAAGCGCGCCCCCAAAAGCCCCCCAAGGACTAGATCCAGATCTAGCCCTGGTGGCCAACTTCGCGGCTCAAATCAATTTCGCGGAAATCCGCGAAATTGCAGCCGATCTTAGAAGGAACGAGGGAAACAACCTCGCCCTCCTTAATATAGCGATCAAATTCGCCCCCACGTTAGAGCGTCTAGGCTCACTCAAATTCAACTAAAATGGATAGGTACACTCCCGGCAGAGTTAAACCCAGACACCTCAAAGTAGTCCCTACTTTTTCAACGCAAATAGCCTTACCCAACAGAGGGATGAAGTAGGCACATTCCTTCGGGAACACCAGCTCGACATCTTGTTAGTACAAGAAACGTTCTTAAAACCATTCAACAGGGACCCTAGAATCGCGAACTATAATATAGTTCGCAATGATAGGACAACCTCACCAATGGGTGGAACGCTCATTTACTACAAAAGGTCGCTGCATTGCACACCTGTGGATCCGCCCCCTCTGATGTACATTGAAGCTTCAATTTGCAGACTAGCCCTCTCAGGCCATCAGCCTATCACCCTTGTATCCGCATATCTCTCTCCCAATAGAGAACATTCGAAACAGTTGGTTGTAAAAGATCTAAAAGCCTTGCTAGAATTGGGAGGCGCCGTCATCATTGGCGGTGACCTTAACGCCAAGAACACCTCTTGGAGCTGTCAAAGTTCCAATACGAGGGGCAAGACTTTAGAGCTATTCGCTGACAGACTGGGATTTGATGTCATAGCGCCCATAGAGCCGACACACTTCCCCTTTAACGTTTCGCACAGGCCGGACATACTCGATATCTTTCTTCTCAAAAACATAAACCTTCGTTTATGTTCAATAGAAGTTCAACACGAGTTAGACTCAGATCACCGCCCGGTGACTCTGGAATTAGCCTCCCGCACCCCCGGCCCCTCAGGCCACAACAACGAAAGGACCAAGATAGCGACTGACTGGGCACGGCTAGAGAAAAATCTCAAGTCAACCTCGTCGGTCCACCTTGATCAAATTCCCAATGACATTACGTCTAAGGAACATACCTCTCAGGCGATCGAGTCGCTTACAAGTCACGTGCAGTCGATAATGGACGACTGCTCGCGGCCGGTACCAGATACGAGCGATCGTAAATGGCGCCTGCCAGACGACGTCCGTGACTTGTTAAGACGTAAAAACGCTGCGACACGCGCTTATGACCGCTACCCCACGGAGGACAACCGTACCCGCCTACGGTCACTCCAGAGGGAGGTTAAACAAGCTATTAATGAATTGAGACAGAGCAAATGGGACGCCATGCTCGAGGAGCTAGAGCCCTCTCACACAGCCTTTTGGCAGCTTTCCCGCTCACTCAAAAAAGACATCGTGTCCACTCTCCCTCCTCTTACCAGACCCAACCAGCCACCGGCGTTTATGGACGACAAAAAGTCAGAATGCCTGGCCGACTGCTTGGAGCTTCAGTGTACGCCGAGTACACTACACCCCGACGCCGCGAATCACCGCTTCATCGCCGACGAAGTGGAACGTCGTACCACTCTCTCGCGCTCGTTACGAAACGACAACCCCGATCAGCCTATCCCAGTAGTAACCACCGATGAGGTCGAATCGTTAGTCAGGGGTCTTAAAACCAGAAAAGCCCCAGGTTCGGACGGAATCTCAAATAAAGTCATTAAATTATTCCCCGCCCACTTGATAGTCCTGTTGTGCTGCATCTTCAATGCAGCACTAAATAATAACATCTTTCCCGCGCAATGGAAAGAGGCCGTGGTAATAGGAATCCACAAATCCGGCAAGCGCCGTACCGAACCCAGTAGTTACCGCCCGATTAGTCTACTAAAAGGTCTAGGTAAGATCTACGAACGAATAGTTCTCAGTAGACTACGCACATTCGCCGAGGCTAACAACCTCGTTCCCGACGCACAGTTTGGTTTCCGAGCTAAACACAGCTGCGTACAACAAGTTCACCGCTTGGTAGAATACACAAGTAGTCAGTTCATCATGAACAGATATACGGGTGTATTATTCCTAGACGTAGCGAAAGCTTTCGACAAGGTTTGGCATGAAGGCCTAATCTACAAACTCTATCTCCTCAAGATCCCTCACTACTTAATTCTCATTATACATGACTACTTAAGTCATCGCAGCTTTCGCTACAGGGTAGAAGGGACGTTGTCGACCTCCCACACTATCAAGGCCGGCGTCCCTCAGGGGTCGGTCCTCTCCCCATTTCTCTTCACGCTATACACTAGCGATATGCCCAAATTCAACCGGGTACATAAAGCGCTTTACGCTGATGACACCGCACTCTTTTGTGCTGGTAGATCCCCGACAACAGTAGCCAAGACTCTCCAAACAGCGGTTACCGCCCTAGCCAATTGGTTTAGGAAATGGAGATTAGAAATCAACCCCGAGAAGAGTCAGGCGGTCATGTTCACTAGACGAACTGCCCGTTCCTACTCTATCGACAGCATTCCCTCCCTTAAAATTTTCAACAAGCCGGTCACTTGGACCAGGCAGGCCAAATACTTGGGTGTGACCCTTGACGATCGACTCAGCTTCGCCCCTCACATAAAGCAAGTCCGCGCACGGGCAGCCTTTGTGATGGGCCGTCTCCACTGTCTACTCAACTCTAGGTCGCGTATGCCCCTGAGTAGCAAAATCCGACTATACACCACCTGCATACGGCCTATCATGACCTATGCCAGCGTGGTGTTCGCGCATGTTAAGCCACACAGGATCCACAGGCTACAGACACTTCAAAATCATTTCATGCGCCGAGCTACGGGAGCACCGTGGTTCATACGAAACGTCGATCTCCACATCGACCTCGAACTGCCGACCATCAAGCAGTTTATGAAACGGTGCTCTCAGAGCTACTTTGACTCTGCCATGACACACCCCAACCAACTAGTGGTTGGGGCGGCTTCCTATAGACCCTCCAAAATCTCCTCCATCCGACGTCCTCGTCACGTCCTCGACGAAGAGGACGACAATATCACACTCGCTCAACAAAGAGCCTACACGGCCCGCGAGGCCTTAACAAATAAATATCCGCGGTTCCGCCCTCGCCGTCGAGGTGCGAAACCGCGCCGCGCAAAAGTCACTACTAAAAGCGTGGGCACGCCCACTTTGCCTCCAGCGACGCCCCAAGCCGAGGTCCGTTCCCCACAGGGGGAGCCCTTGGGCGATGTCGCTTAGCATACTCTTCTCCGGGTTGAGAGCCCTCAGCGCTCACCCATAGTCCGCGTCAAGCTGTCAAGGCCATCTGCGGCCAACAGCTGTACACACAAAAAAAAAAAAAAAAAAGAACTGATTAGCCGCGCCATGCGTATATTTACACTAACAATTTCAGGCTACTTTTGAACCATTTATAACTCAAAAACTATTGAACATAAATACTTTGTCTTTATGTTATATTTTATTTTATATATTGAGACCTCCTAGATAAATTATAAGTTCAAATTTTATAAGCACAACTTAAACGGTTATACAGATATTAATGTTCAAAGACTTTCATACAGATCAAAAACCTAACGCATCTACTGGTGACCTAGCCATTATGGCATTCGTTCATTCCTAGAAATATGGCATTCAGGTCATTGTGCATAACTAAAGGATAAAATTAGAAAACAATAAATTTGTAACCTTTGAAATTTTTACAAGCAATCGATTTTGGTAGGCAAAATTTAGTCTTGCGTAATTATAAAAGCTAAAACTTTTTTCTTCTTCGCAAGATAAAAATTGCCACAATGAAAGGTTGTTTTTATCGTTTTTATAAAGTATCTATAAAAACAATCAAAACAAGCTTGATCAATTAATATTTAATATCAATTATTATTTATAAAACTTATTAATTATATATTTTTTTTAATTATTTAACTTTAACGTGGACGTGTCCACGTAAGGGGAAACCGCGTTTATACAAGTCGTGCTGTCTTGAATCATGCTGTTTGGTTGATTATTGATACCGTACCTATGATGTGGCATTTTATGCTTAATATATCAGTAAATACGTTTGAGTTCGCTTGACATACGGTTTTTACCTGCAAATCAAATACATATTTAGAAGAATAAAACCTTAAAACATAAAAAACCGGCTAAGTGCGAGTTGGAGTCGCGCATAAAGGATTCACGTTTGTTGTATGGCGGCCCCCTTTAAATATTTATTTTATTTTATTTTTTAGTATTTATTGTTATAACGGCAACAGAGATACATAATTTGTAAAAGTTTCAACTCTCGCTATCGCGGTTCTTGATATACAGCCTGGTGACAGACAGACGGATTGACAGACAGACGGACAGACAGCGAAGTCTTAATAGTAGTTCCGTTTTTACCCTTTATGTACGGCATCCTAAAAACAGTACCTAACTTGTATAGAAAAAAGGCTCAATAAGTGATATTCGCTTTATTTAACTAATTCAATCATTTGAATTTAAAATACATATACTGACGGACTCATAAACTGCATCAAACTTCAGGATTACTTTGAAATTATTTTTTTAATAAGTATGCAAACTTTTTCGATTAAATTATATAAATATGGAGAGACTGCCCTTAATCTTAAAAAAAAAGCAATATTTAAAAATAGAACTGCAGTAAAACAAATGAATATAGCCGGGAAAACAAAATTTACTCGTAGTATCAGATTTGCGTGTTATTTATAGCAAAGTTTTAAAATTGATTCTTATAGATTTTTATTCTTTTGTCAATTGAATTATTGTTACCAGCAGAATTGTTGGGTTAGCTTTTTAACTCATCGAGAGTTTCTGAACCATAATATGTATACTTCGTCCGAACAAGCTGCTCAAATTGTAGCATTGGTGCGGGAGGGCTTGGATCAACGAACGATTGGTAGAAATTTAAATTTAAAACAGTCTACGGTTTCTAGAATATACAGAACGTTTGTGGAGACAGGTTCTTACAAAAGGAGACGTGGTACAGGCAGAACTAGAGCAACCACCGGTCGTGATGACCGATTTATTGTTACAACTTCCCTGCGAAATCGTTTCCTCACGTCAGTTAACATCAAAACACAGCTTAATGAAGTGCGTGGAGTAAACGTTAATGCACGAACAATAAGAAGAAGGTTAAAGGAAGCGGATATCACCCCTTTTAGACCAGCAAATGGTCCAAAGTTGTCTGTAGCTCACAGACAAGCTCGCTTATGATTTGCGCGTGATCACCTAAATTGGACAGATGAGCAATGGGCCTCCGTATTGTTCACAGACGAGTGTAGGACATGTTTATATGGTGCAGATGGTCGCAGAAGAGTCTATCGTCGACGTGGGGAGCGATATGCTCAAAGTTGCATTGAGGAACGTGTTCCTTTTGGAGGCGGTTCGTGCATGGTCTGGGGTGGCATATCAATGAACGGGCGAACAGAACTTGTGTTCATAGACATGGTCCGTCAAAACGGTAGTAGAGGGAGTTTGACTGCACATCGCTACATAACACAGATCTTAGACGATCACGTGGTGCCTTACATGGGATTCATAGGCGAAAATTTTACTTTAATGCAGGATAACGCCCGGCTGCACGCTGCTGCACAAGTTCGACAATATTGCGAAGAGGTTGGGATACGTACCATGAATTGGCCAGCACGCAGCACGGATCTTAATCCCATTGAGCATCTTTGGGATAATTTAAAAAGAGCTGTATATGCGAGAAATCCTGTGCTTACGACAGCGGCACAACTAAGAACAGCACTTTCAGAAGAATGGGACAATATTCCGCAAGATCTTTTAATAACCCTAATCAAATCTATGCGGCACCGATTTGAATCCGTAATAAGGGCACGTGGAGGTAATACACCTTATTAAAACATAAAAAAATCCTTGCATAAAGCTTGTGTCTATTGTTAAAACCAATTTTTTAATTAAACCAATTTTTTTTAAATTTCTGTTTTTTTTCTTCAAAAAAGTTTTAAGGTCCTTTCCAGTACACAAACTTAAACTTAAGGATATGACCCTACGCTGTTTTAAAGTTAACGAACCAATCTAGACGTTTCAATTTAAATCTGTGTAGAAAGTTTGCATACTTGGTTAAAATATTTATTTCAAAGTCGTTTTTTACTTTGATGCAGTTTATGAGTCCGTCAGTGTATGTACATATTTCTAAATAGCGAAAATTTTTGCAGCGGAAAAAAAATAATTATATTTAAATAAATAAATTTTACGATTTATAATAAATAAATTTTACAATTGTCAACAGTTCCATTTCAAGTCTTTTGCCGGTAAAGTTGACGGACAGCAATAAAGCAAATACAATTTATCATTGGTGGCCCACCCGGCGAGCTATATATCCTTTCCAACAAAAAAATAATTTTTAAAATCGGTTGGCAACCGACGGAGTTGTGCGCTAACAAACATAAAAAAACATCCGAATTGAGATCCTCCTCCTTTTTTAGAAGTCGGTTAAAAAGTATTAAACTACAGCTACCATTAAATCAGAAACGCCTACAAGGTTAGTTCAAAACAAATCTGTAAACTAGAATTTGGCATTACGGCTGCTATATCATAGTATGGTCGTCTCTTATTAGGTAGGTCTAAAAATTACATACCAAAATGAGGCTATATTGTAATACAAACACCTTTATGGCGTGAGATTATTATATCGAAATACTTATATTTAATGTTACTCAATAATGTCTCAATAACAAGATCCACTTTTATAATATTTGGTTGGTTCACAGACTGAACGTGATCTGAAATGATGCATTTTATAATCATCAAATATTTCGATCGTTATGAATGTGAAAGTTTTTAAAGATGTTAAGGAATTTGTTATTCAATCGTAAAAATGGGCTAATAGATTTTAGTGCAATTTAGTACATATTACAAAAATTTATGCAATATAGAATTTTATCTCAATTAAATAGTGTATATTCACACGTTTTCTGTTTAGTGATGGAGTAAGAAAACAATTCACCACCTATATTCTTACCCGTGGGTCTCGTAAAAAACGTCTAAGGGATAACAATATACAGATACGATCAAGAGAAGGAAACCTTGAAATAAAACCATACAGCATACGTCTGATTGGAGTGGAATAATGATCAGTTTCCCTCCCATTATGGTGGAAAATCAAGCTCAGCAGTGGGACGTATATGAGCTGTCATGATGATGATGATAGACCACGATAGATTAAAAATACCGTATATTACCACTACTTCTCTTTTGTGGATGCTATAAGAACCTAAGTATATAACATCGTTAGAAGAGAAATAAAATTCAAAATAAAATCCCATGTTAACCCGTTTCGCTACCATCTTTAGTCTATACTAATATTATAAAGAGAAAAGATTTGTGTTTGTTTGCATTAAATAAGCTCCGAAACTACTGGACCGATTTCAAAAATTCTTTTACCAATGGAAAGCTATAATATCAAGGAATAACATAGGCTATATTTAATCCCGGTATTCTCACGGGAACGGGAACTACGCGGGTAAGGCGATTGAAACCGAAGCGAAGCGAAGCGAGAGCGGATTGCTAGTACTATATAAAAAGGGATTTCTCTGTACTTTCTACTGATATGAATTGAAAAATAGTGAATCGATCTATCATTCCAAGAAATCCATGTGTATGAAACTGTGTTTATTGAGTATTTACGATAATATAAACTCATTCGTATATACATTGTACAACATAAGAAATGTAACTTAAAAACATTAATTATTTGATGAAATAAAATATTTAACTTGATGTATTAGACATTGTATAAAGATACAAATGACTCTATCGTAGATAAACGAAGAAGTACGGTATTGGATACTGGCTCTATTATAATTGGCATCATAAATAATAGCGTGGTGTTTGATGGAATATGGATCATTGCGAAGGCGGAGTGCGCGCAACCTCGGTATGATCGAACGACTGCATGCGCTCGCAATAGCTGTTTATGATTTATAGAAATATTAATATATAAATTGAGTATTTCTTAGTACACATTTGTAACTGGACCTGATTTAAAAATGTTATTTATTAAACAAAACTTAATCGTTTAAAAGGATGAAAAAAAAATTGATTATTTAAGTATTTCCTTTATATAAATACTAGTAACCCGGCCTCGCTTCGCTTCGGTTTCAGTTGCCTATCTCGCTTAGTGCCCGTTCCCGTGGGAATACCGGGATAAGATATAGCCTATGTTATTCTCTGATATTATAGCTTTCTATTGATGAAAGAAATCGGTTCGGTGGTTTAAACGTGAAAGCGTAACAAACAAACAAACTTACTTTCGCATTTATGATATTAGTAAGGATTGAATATAATATTTGATATAGATAAATACTTAAAATAGTAGCCTAAATTGGTGTACTTTTGTGTTATATAGATTTCTAATAGTCTAGTAGCTTTAATATAATACTTAAATCCAAAAGAATTTACTACATTCAGAGATGGTGCGTTTAATGATGTGTCGTGATAGATACGAATACTACCAGCACTTCATTGCTCGTGGGTGTCTAGTGCTGCTGATCCGTGAGTCAGGAGTATCACAAGAAATTAAGTGGTAATGACAATACATATTTATATCATAAATAATGATCTATCACTACATGTGCGGGTCGTTTAAAGCCTTATCTGACAGGGAGTGTTATTATCATCAGGTTTTTCGAGGATGATTTTCAGCTGAAACTTGGGACTTGATAGCGCTTGATGAAGCAGCTGAAACCACAAAGAGATCGTTTTTTTTTATCAGTTTTATTAGTCATTAGTTCATTTGCATGTAAAGCACTAAAATATAACATACTAAATAAAAATTAATGGCATATTTCATAATTCCATCTGAAAAGATTGACTGCTTTTGAAAATTGGTATTTAATTAATTACTGAATAACAATCGCGGGGAACCGTTGGTTGCAAGTGGCACAAAATCTTTCTGAGTGGCATTCTCATGTGGAAGCTTAAGTCCAATAGTGGACGTCTATGGACCGATGGATGGATGGATATATATATATATAACCTTGAAAGGACTATATGCTCTAAATAAACATAGGGACCACAAAATAGATCTTCTTCGTAAATGTGTATTTAATTTAATATTACAAGTCTTAAAATGTATATGAACCACCTGTCCAATCTAATTTTATATAAAATTCTATCTTTTAAGCTGGAATCAATTGTAGCTTATTCATAAAGTTTAATTCAAATCTGTAGGGCAGTTTTAAACCTTAGCGACAACTAACTTTGACATGTGTTTTTTATATCAAGATTAATAATAAATCAAAATTATACTGTATATTATATGTAATACAGTCCCATACTATTATAATTATTTGTAACCTTTGCAAGGTAAGTATATTTATTTAAATGCAAGTCTCATAACAATTATTTGACATTCCACATTATACAAAATAGTAAAAATATTCATCATCAAAACAATAATAAGTAATTAGACTTAGATTAATGTAACTATCAAATTACATTAATAATTAAATATATTTTAAATAACTACAATAAATGGACATTATAATTATGTATGCTATAATCGAATAATCAAAGGCGTCGATCTTAAGCAACGACTTAGTAATGACGCTCGTCCATACTGTTGCGAAATACGCCGACGGCTATACAAGCCTGTTGTAAATAATTGGAAGCGTACTGTTAGTATTAATGCACTATCTAAACATGTAGTATCTCTTTTAGAATTGAGCCATAAATATGAAGTACAACATAATTCGCAAAGCATTCATTACATACACGGGCAAAATCGAATATATTATAGCAACTAGTTTTTTAATATGAATGTATTAATGGTTAGATTGACCCGGACCAACTCCATCTGGTACCATTTGGGTCAACGATTACATTCCCAAGGAGGGTTGACATCAGGCAGGCGGCCGGTCATAAAAGTCATTGCCGAAACTTTTTGCAATAATGTCAAAACAGATGACATATTGCATCGACCCCAAGTAATTGGGATAAGAGCAAGATGATGATGATGATAGTATGTAGTAATGGTTAATGTCTATTATCCATGTGGTGATGGATTAAGAGTACAATTCACCACTCCCTATCTTGCCCGTGGGTGTCGTAAAAGACGACTAAAGGATATAATATACACATAAGATCTGTGCAAGAGAAGGAAAACTTGAAAAGAAGACCTATACCAATATGTTTGACCAGCATGGTATAGTAGGTTAATTTCCCTTCCATTGTGAAGGAGGCCCGAGCCCAACAATGGGACGTACGACGACTGCGATGGGTGAATGATTCATTTCTTAATTAAATATTCTAAAGTTTATTTTCTTCCATGTGGTGACGGAGTAAGAATACCACCCCCTAGCTTACACGTGGGTGTAATATAAGACGGTTAAGGGATATAATATGCATATAACATCTATAAAACTCGAAATAAATCCCTATATGGGTGATATATAAGGATGGTGAATGCGTCACCATGCGGATAATCCATACTAATATTATAAATGCGAAAGGAAGGATGTTTGTTTGTTTGTAACGCTTTCACGCTTAAACCACCGAACCGATTTCAAAAATTCTTTCACCAATGGAAAGCTATAATATTAGGGAGTAACATAGGCTATATTTCATCCCGGTATTCCCACAGAAACGGGAACTACGCCGCGGGTAAAGCGACTGAAACCGAAGCGAAGCGAGGGCGGGTTGCTAGTAAATAATAAAGGTTAATTATAATTTAACATAATATTTCGTTTCTTTTTTTTAGAATCAAAGTTTTAAAATTTATTTCCTCCCTATTTATTTTGTAAGAAGATAACAGGACTTTTGGCGGGTATTTGGAATAGTGTCATGTGACGTTCGTGTATTATATTCAATATCTTAGTATTTTTTTTTTAACATGTTATAAATAATTTTGATGGCATTTTATATAAAGAATATCATATAAAAGGACATTACACGGTATGGTACGTAAATATACCGTTTACGTTTCCATTAAAAT
Source organism: Lymantria dispar (assembly GCA_032191425.1). NCBI lineage: Eukaryota > Metazoa > Arthropoda > Insecta > Lepidoptera > Erebidae > Lymantria > Lymantria dispar. The sequence continues at coordinate 15,995,727 of CM063446.1, read as the reverse complement.
GTTCAGAAGATATCGTTCACAGTGGCCATAACACTGTTGAAGGCGACAATTTGACCGATATGAAGAAACTAATATTTTATAAAGCAATTTATAACTCGACCCTGGCAAAAATTACTCGTATTAGTAGCTGATTGTCAAGAGAAAAAAGAAGAAGAAGAAGATAACAAATTTTATCGTTATCAGTCTCAGAATGAATTAATTTTAGCATATACCGTACCCCATTTTAATCTCAAAACTATAATAACATAATTTTTCAGATAGTTCATTTCAATAGTAATTCTGTGCAGTATACATACCTACGTGCTTAACTTCCGCATGACCACTTATGATTAAATATTTATCTTATACAACTTTCATTTGATAACGATAATGAGAATCATATGTTATACACAAATAAATCATATCTTGACAGTTATGTATTTTGTCCATACTGGTGGCGCTAATTTAAATTTTTATACAGACACTATTATTATAAAAGTCTGTTAGGTATATAATACTAGTATTATCTAACAAATCTCAGCTATATTGATCTATTAAGATGGTTACTATCTTGCAAAACCCAGAATTTCATATTTATTTTTTTGTAAATATCCGTGTGGTTAGGGAGTAAGAATACAATTAACCACTCCCTCTCTTGCCCGTGGGTGTCGCAAAACGCAACTAAGGGCAATATGCAGGTAATATCTATGCAAGAGAAGAAAAACTGAACTTAAAACCCTACTGCAACAGGTTTGACCAGCGTGGAATAAAAGGTACGGACCAGTAGGTAAGGACCAGTAGGTCTATTTCTTTCTCATTGGGGAGGATGCCTCAGCCCAACAGTGGGACTTATATAGGCTGAGAGGAATTATTGTATATTTAATATTGTTTTTAATTTTTATTAACTATTAATATTATTTTTAATTCTTGTTATTAAATATTAATTTACTACAGATTGCAACATTTTAAAAAAGTTACAGCTTTCTATATAGGATACTGTTAAGGTATTAAAATCAATATGAGCAAAACCAAAGTATATAGCTAGCTTACTCAAATTAAAATCCGAATGTTAGTCAAGATATTGCATACGTTTAATATTGTATCTAATTCGATGCAGCGTTTACCAAACCAATATAAATGTTGTAAGTAATCAAATAGAAGCGTGCTAATAGCCGTGTCGTCCGCCAACGCAACGTCAACTATTTTGATATGGTTGTGAGCAACAAGACGCTTACTTTTAGTTTTAGTTAATACACTTAGTTAATACTTATCAAAGGAAATTAATTTTATGAAAATTTCATATCGTGATCACCATCTCGGCTTATATGCGTCCCACTGCTAGGCTCGAGCCTCCTCCACAAAAGGAGGGCTCTCCTTACTAAATCATACCAGTCAGACAGGGTGGTAAAGGGTTTTGTTTTGAGTTTTCCTACTTTTATATAAATGTTATATGTGTATTATAATAAGGGATATAAGGGATATATCCCTTAGGCGACTTTTACGGCATCCAAGCCCATAAGCTACTTATTCCGTCACCACACTGATATTTTTATGAATATGACTAAATGTAGTATAACAAATATCTTCACTTTCCTGTGATTTTAGATGAGAATTAATCAAAACATCTGAACTGGAAAAATCCATAAAATTAGTGTCATATTACATACACGTAAATATAAGAAACTAGCAACCCGCCCTCGCTTCGCTTCGGTTTCAGTCGCTTTACCCGCGGCGTAGTTCCCGTTCCTGTGGGAATACCGGAATAAAATATAGCCTATGTTACTCCCTGATATTATAGTTTTCTATTGGTGAAAGAATTTTGAAATCGGTTCGGTGGTTTAAGGGTGAAAGCGTTATAAACAAACAAACATCCTTACTTTCGCATTTATAATATTAGTATGGATGATTATTAATTAATAATATTAAAAAGACTCGACTATTTTCTAAATTTTTTTACAAGTAAGCATGAGTATTTACGGATTTAATTCTATAAATATCAACACGTGTTAATTTTTTTCTGTGTGATGTTAGAGGTCGGTGGCGCAGGCGCGAGTACCTGCGCCTGATGCCGCCCTAGCAGAGGCTGCGGGTGACCGGACCGGGGATTTAGTCCGCCACCCGCGGAGAGGTTAGCCTCGCGACGGTGATCGGCGTCCCGGTACGGGACGTTGACGGGAGAGGTTATTCTTTCGAGGTATTCCGTCGGGTCGACCATTTAAGTCAAGGAACTAATAACGAATGCGACGTGCTATACGGGTGTGCGTGTTTACGCCCCTCTGTCGCCCCGGACGGAGCCGGGCGAGGAGCGCGCCGACCATAACCCACCCCCAAAAAAGAAAAGGGAAGTAAAAATAAATTGTACAAAATGTCATTGCTCTTTCCTTTGCCGCGGATATCGTAAAATATGACTAAGAAACTAAATCAGATAGTATCAATGATACTGCTGCTATGGCAACAGAAAGTAAAACTTGAAATTAATGACTATACTAATGACGTGATATAGTAGAACAGTTGCCCTCCAATTAGTAGAGGAAGCTCATGCTTGTAACGGTGTACCCATTACATCTTAGCTGTTTTTATTACTATTTTACACTTAAAGATTTATTATTCCCTTTATTCTGTCTCAATATATTACTTCCATCTTAGCACAAATTTTTTTCACATGGCCGGTTAATTTCAGCGTACTATATCCACCCATATTTATTTCTAGTATTTTCGCGTGGTGACGGAGTAATAATACCATTTACCACCCCCTCTCTTGCCTGTGGGTGTTGTAAAAAAACGATTAAGGGATTAAATAGGAATATAATATCTATACAAGAGAAGGTAAACTCGAAACAAAACCTTAATCCAGCACATCTGATCAGCATAGTATAGTAGGATAATTTCTTCTCTATTATGGAGGAGGCTCAAGTCCAGCAGTGGGAGGTATATGAGATGAAATGATGATGATAATTATTTTTTATTTATTACGTATTTAAACAAGAAAATATTGCGATGATTTCTGATGTTTACGCGAGTATTACACATTGTAAATAAAACTACTTTACGGATTTTATCGCATATGTATTTGATTTTTGATTACCCGACGTTTCGGACACTGCACAGCATTCATGGTCACGGACAGACTGAACTAAACAACGTAGAAAACATTCATAACAAAGAAGGCTTATGGTAATATTGTAGGTATATTTACACCGGTGTTATACGGATAAGTTTTACATATAATTTATTTCTGCAATCACATGCTTGAATATAGGTCTTTAAAATTCCAATCGATACTTTTTATTGCTAATTAAACATTATAATATATACATAGTATGTCTAGTCTGTATTATTACCGGTACAACATCGATCTTAAAACATCAGATAACAGGATACGGAATCGTAAATGAATTCAATTTCCGTTAAAACCAGAAATAATTATCAAAAACTGTTATGCTTCGGGCAACCTTGATGATTATTACATTTAATCATGTATGTGGACAAGTTTCTGCTGTAACTTTTATACTAGTAACACTCGCTGTTTCACCCATATAAAATTTCTCTTTAGCCGTTCCGTGGAAATGTTCAATTTATCGGTGTTCATTTTAAAGAATTTATTAGTGATGAAATGTCGATGTAGTGTGAGTACTGCTTATCCGTAACGATGTCCTGGATTCAATTCCACACAGACTAATAATTTATGCTATTAACATATTTTTCTTAAGACTGTAATGAATGAATGTTGTAATAAGTGTCTAATGTTTGTTAGTGTGGAATATTGGGCAGTGCAGCGCTGTGAACTCGTCGCAATCATCGGTACGGACCTGACGCTGCCGGCTATCGCTAGGGCGATGGTCGACAGCATCGGGAATTGGGACGCTGTCGCAGCCTTCTGCGAGACAGTGATCTCGCGGAAGGAGGCGGCGGATCGCCTGCGCGAGGAGCGCAGCCTCGATGAGGAGATCCGCCGCCGGCGACTGGGGCGGCGTAGGCGCAACTACCTGCGCCTCATGCCGCCCTAGCCGAGGCCGCGGGTGACGTGACCGGGGATTAGTCCGTCACCCGCCGAGAGGCCGACCGCGTGAGGAAAGACCGACGTCCTCCCCGAGGGGGGGACGTCGGTCGATGGGAGGGTACCCCAATAGGGGGTATTCCGTCGGGCCGATCACTGATGTCAAGTAACCCTGCTCCGGTGGTCGGCCCAACGACGAAGGCGACGTGGTTTTCGGGTGGGTTGCGGGAGTTGCGTGCTTAAGCCCCTCTGTCGCCCCGGACGGAGTGGTGCGGAGGCGCGCCGACCGCAGCCCACCCACAAAAAAAAAATGCATTATATTCGAGAACGACATCCCGCTAACACTGTTGGTTGTAGCCAAGCATTTATGACGAAAATACCCAAAAGTAACACTTTAGGCTGGCTAAGGAAGTTAAGGAAGTTAAGTAATCACTACCAGTGGTCAGCTCAATTCGGAAAAAATACGATAAGTTATGTGGCTGCACACCAAATGGAAAATTGGAGTATCTTCTTAAAAAGAAGAATTTCGATTCTTCGCCATACATTTTTAAAATTATAATAACATTTCCGTGTGGTGACGGAATAAAAGTACAATTCACCACCTTTATCTTACCCGTGGGTGTCGTTAAAACGACTAAAGGATATATTATGCATATATCAACTGTGCAAGAGAAGGAAAACTCGAAATAAAATCCTATACCAACCCGCCTGACCAGCGGTATAGTAGATAGATCAATTCCCTCCTATTATCCTCCCCAGTAGTGGGACGTATAAAGACCGTGACGATGATGATGAATAACTTTGCCGTTTCTATGAGCCATAGTGCTAGATTTAATAGTCTACGATCTTTCTCAATAGACAGATGATGTAACACTATTAATATCTTTCAAATTAGACTAATGGCACCTAGGATTAACGTAGTCAAATGAACAAATGCAATTTTTCATGGTAATATAGATGAAGATATATCAACGCCTACTAAATCAGCTTAATCACTAATTTGCGGACTAGTGTCAACAGAAGCTTAATATAATAATAAAAATATGGCATGTCTCGTACTTGTCTTGTATGTAGATTAAATCTTAATATGAAAGCTTGACGACAATAATAATTATGCAGTAATAGAAGTTAATGATATATGCCGCTTGTAAATAAGTAATAAATTGGTCCTAGATAGTAAAGGATAAGGATGGTATCTGAAAGAGTAAGTCGCTGTGCTGGCCACAAACGTCAAGGGACTCGGTACCAGCAGTTCGCCCAATGGCAAAGGGAAGAGAATATGGTGCTTTATGGGTGTTGTCATTTCGTCATCCTGGATGGAATAGACAGCATCCCATAGCCCTCAAAAATGGTAAAGGATTCTAGCTTAAGCCGCGCAGGAAGGTTCAATGTATGTAGAATTATGCAACTGAACTCAAACGTAATTGTTTCTTTTTGTACCATGTACGCCCTATTTTCGTATGACGATGGAGTAAAAATACAATTCAACGCCCCCTTTTTTGCTCATGGGTGTCGTAAAAGACGACTAAGATATTATAAAACGCAGATAACATCTATGCAAACAAATTCAATATAAAACCCTATACCAACACGTCTGACAAGTATGATATAGGAGGTCAATTTCCTATCGTGGAAGACACTCAAGCCCAACAGTGCGGTGTATATGAGCTGCGATGATGATGATAGCTTAAAATGTGACCTCTTTTATACAAAAGAAACAAAATTAGTATATAATAGTGGTGATGGAGTAAGAATATAATAGTCACCACTTTTCACCTTTCCTATTGGTATCGTAAAAATCAATTTAGGTATGTAAGGATAATATAAATAAACGGATTAAGAATACAATTCACCTCTCCCTATCTTGCCCGTGGATGTCGTCAAAGACGACTAAGGGATATATATGCACATAACATCTGTGCATGAGAAGGAAAACTCTAAATGAAACCCTATACCAACATGTCTGACCAGCACGGTATAGTGGATTACATTCCCTCCCACTGTGGAGGAGGCCCGAGCCCAACAGTGGGACATTTGTCGGCTACGATGATGATGATGTAATGATAATAATGATGATATTTGCCCTGATTTGGGGGAGACCAGTGCCCAACAGTGAGATGTTTATGAGATTTGTTTAATTTTTGCCGAGTTTTATTTCACGATTGCCTTCTCTTAGAGTGATGTTATCTGCATACGCCGTGTATTCTATCGTCAAAGAGCGGTGACATTACATTTCTAGATCACAGGTGAATATGAAATCAATCCTCTCTTCTAACGTATACGCTAATAAAGTGATAATAAAATCTTAACATTTCAAAATAAAATCCTAAAATTTATTTCCTATATATCAACACCTTCGCTAATTAAATAAGCTTATATATTCACAAGTCAAGAATTAATAAAACAATATAATTAAAATAAATTAATAATCTGTTACAATTATAATAAATTAATAATCTTTCATAATTATAATATATTAGTAATCTATAATAAATTAATAAACTAGAACATAAAATAATTATAACGAAAAAAGTAAATCTTATACGGAGGTCAGATCTTAATCGCTCCATGAGAAATATCAAAATTACTATATATTATTGAAAAAGTAAAACTTTTCTGCATTTAGCTGCACTTTGAGTGCGATATTGGATATAATTATTAAAGGATTATTATGTAACCTCAGTTTTCCGTATGGTGACGGAATAAGAATAGAATTTGCTGCCCTCTATTTTGTCCGTGGTGTCCCTAAAAAGAGAAGAAAAATTGGAAATAAAACCCGGCCGCCCAACCGGCGAGGTCTGTTAGGTCAAATATAGCCAATGCTGAGGAAGTTCGAGCCCAGCAGTGGGAGGTATATGAGCTGAGATGATGATGATGTAATCTCAGATAGGTAAACTTTAAATAGAATAAAATAAATTTAAGTATATAAACGTTTTTATTATTTTTTTTTTGTAAGCTAAGAATGTCCCCTTAATATATCACATCTAGGGGCAAGACTACCATCGCCCTTGGGTGTGTATTGGATTCTTACTCCATCACTACATTATAATGTTACCTGTTTATAACTCTTAGTTGTCTTTAACGTCGCCATCGGTGATAGGTGATGGAAGATATAAATCTTTATATGTATAAATCTTCTGTTCGTGTGTTTGTCATTGAATTCCTTCTAAACGGCTGGACCGATACTGATGTTTGTTTTTTGTGGCTGTTCCAATGCACATGAGAATGATTTAGATTAATAATTGTAACCGGTAGATGGTGCTGCGATCGATTTCAAGGAGAGAAAAAAATAGTAAAAGGATTACTATTTTTTTAGATTTGAAGAGAACAACGTCTGTTGGGTCTATTAGTATCTTTTAATAATTTAACCTGATGTTAACATAAAAAAGACATTCATATATCCATGTTCTTTAAAATTAAAACTATAAAACGTAACGTATTTCTGTTAATAACTCTAAAAGTAGGCAACACTAAATTGATGTTTGCGATGCTACGTCTAGACCAGACACGTCCGACTAAAACAAGTTCTATCGATTCGTTCTTGTAATATCAGTGTAATTTATTTAATGTTAGAAATAGACCTCGCTAACGCCACAAAGAATATTGGCTTTCACAACGGAACTCGGCAAATTTATGTGCCACGAGATTTTGCCAACAGTGAGTTTGTTACGAATCACGAGAACAAAGCTATCTATGGTATGTGCTTGTGTTAACTTCTTTAACAACTTGTTTTAAACACGTTAACATCGCAACAGACGCAATTATCTGCTAAAGCGCCGTGTGCGCACAATTAATTACTTCCCTCTATCGCATTTGTCATAAAATCACAATCACTCAATCGACAGCTGCTATGCTGCTATACCAGTTTGAGGTACAGAATCCTTACAGACACTTAAACATTTCTGAGTCGTTATGTTTAGATTATTTTAAAACAGTAATTTAAAGTACATACAATTTTCAATATAAAATACATAAAAATAGTAAGTGTCCCAAATTTTTACACATACTTCCGAATGGCATTTACTGTGAAAAAACGGTTTCTTGATATTTGCTGTAGATTTTTCTCTATTTTCGAGGATTTTTCTTAGTAATTTCTTAGTAGTTAGAAATGTATCGGTTTAACGCAAATTATTTTATCCTTTATACCAGAGTCTGAGGATTGAGGTGCAACGCAGATATAGTTACAAAGTAATGCAGATATGCTTTTGCTTACCCTTTCAGGGATGAAAGCCTTTCTGAATCAAAAATATATTAATAAGAGAATAAAAGAAAAGAACTTCCGTGTGGTGACAGAGTAAGAATACAATTCACCACTACCTATCTTACCCGTGGATGTCGTAAAAGACGACTATGGGATATAATATGCACATAACATCTGTGGAAGAGAAGCCAAACTCGAAATGAAACCCTATCCCAACATGTTTGACCAGCATGCTATAGTAGGTCCAATTCCCTTCCATTGCGGAGGAGGCCCGAGCCCAACATTGGGACATATGTGGGCTGCGATGACGATGATGATTAATAAAAGAAAACAAGAATAATAAATTAACATAGAGGTATTCGACGCTGAACGCATCATCGAACGTCTTTTTATAACTTGCAAATTATTAAAGATTCTTTGTTTCTAAAAATAACAGTATTTTGATGGACGCTAAAATTTTTTTATCAAAATGCATAGAGAATTTTAAAAGAAGTAACATAAAAAGACATACATAATAAACAGGCTCGAAAAGCAACTCCATTTGTACTATTATTATTTTTAAAACAGGGATAAAAATTCTTGCACTAATCTACTTTATCTCTGAATACTACAAGGTAAGTTTTATATTTAAAAACTGATTCTCGTTGGAAAGAAGAAAACACGTCTCTAGAGCCACAGATAAGATATGATTATGATAAAAAGAAGATGATGTTACAAAGCTTAAGCATGAGTATGTCAAATGGGACAATTTTATTGAAAGTGTTATTTTATAACGATCGTACTATTTCACCTTGGTTGCTGTAACAAATGCGTTTTAGTAATAAAATTTATAGTATACAAATCTTATATATGGAATAATTTACTTCTATTCTCAAATGCAGTTTAGTATATCTATAATTTGCTTATTAAGAAGAATAAAGTGTTCATCTCGCTATTTTTGATAGCAGTTTTGAGAAATTTTAGGCAGATAATCTGGTTAAAGAAATGAAAACAATGGTTGAACGTTGTTTTCACACTTCTCCCTTTCGTTCCCGTAGGTGATTGTAAAAAACGACGAAGGAATGCAAGCAAACAACATTACGGTAAGAGAAATAAATCTCTATACCAACGCGATATAGTAGATTAATTTCCCTATCCATGTGAAGGAGTTTCACGTCCAATAGTGGGGTGTATATGAGTTTAGAGGATTGATTTTTTTCTAGGATATTCCTTGATTTTTTTTTGGGGTAAAATACTTTTCAGCGTGCTATGCAGCGGGCTATGCTCAGGATTTCTGTGCGAGATAGAATCCGAAATACGGCAATCTGCAGAAGAACGGGTGTAACCGACATAGCACAAAGAATTAGCACGCTGAAGTGGCAATGGGCAGGTCACATCGCACAGGTTCTCGAGTGGCGACCACGTATCGGACGACGCAGTGTAGGACGCCCCCCCACTAGGTGGACTGACGACCTAGTGAAAGTTGCTGGGCGTTGTTGGATGCAGGCAGCACAGGATCGCACATTGTGGCGTAACATGAAGGAGGCCTACGTCCAACAGTGGACGGCAATGGGCTGAAATGATGATGATGATGAAAATACTTTTCCTGATGTGTTTGACATGCCAGATGTTTCATAAAACTTTTTTGTGAAGCGGAAAAGTAATGTGGAATCCATAAGAAAATAATCGTTAGTTGAAAATATTGAATGATGTCTAAGGATAGGAATTGTGCGAGTTTCCAATAGATGTAATCTGAAATCCTGTCTGTGATAATAGCTTTTTAGCAAATGAATGAGATTTAGAAAAATTAAAAGCGATTAAAATAAATAATTTATTAAAATTACCTTTGTAAATATAATAAAATTTAAATAATATTGAAATTAAACAATTGGCACGGCTTTTTGCATTTGTATTTGATTTTTAATGACGTTTCGAACACTTTTTAGCATCTATGGTCGTGGGAGATCCTCTCATGGATAGAATAAAAGATGTAATTAAATTCGTAAAAATAGTTTTATTTTAAATAAATACTCGGGTAAATGTCAGAAATAGCTTTGAAATTATATTTTAATATCATCATCATCATCACAGCTCATACACGTATCACTGCTGGGCTCAAGCCTTCTTCACACTAGGAAGGAGATTAATCTTCTATACCACGCTGGTCAAACGGGTTGGTATAGCGTTTTATTTCAAGTTTTCTTTTTATTGTATAGATCTTATCTACAAGAATCCCTTAGTCGTCTTTTACGACACTCTCAATCAAGAAGGGGGTGGTGAATTGCATTCTTACTCTGTCACCACCTGAAAATCTTTTAATATATTCTCCATCTGTATATCTAGAGAGGCGGGTTTTCCGAGCGATATATTGACTCGTCACCATATCTTTGGAACCATAAGGCGTACAGACTTGAAATTTGGCAGGAATATTCCTTTCGCTGAGTAGAGGTCAGCTAAGAACGAATTTTACGAAATTCCACCTGCAAGGGGTGTTGCGGGGGCGTCAACAATAATATACAAATAAAGGAACAGGGTGAGGCGAAGCTACTGAAGCTATAAAAATGAAATTTGGACCGTAGTTTCATTTCATGACGTAGGCATCTACTAAGAATTTTTTTTTTGAAATTCCACCCCTAAGGAGGTGAAACGCAACGGTAAAATCTGTATGGAAGGAAAAAATAAATTTTAGCTACTGTCTTCAAATTAAGCACAAATACTCTTTACTAAAAATAAATAAACACGTGTTTCAGCGTTTGTCCATTTTCATCCTCTAAGGGTGTAAAATAGGTAGAAAAATGTCAGTTTACTGACTTATCACAGAGCCGAAACTACTGAAGCCGGAAACATGAACTTTTGACATTAGTTTCTTTGCGTGACGTAGAAACCCACTAAGAAAGGATTTTTTTAAAATTCAACCCATAGGGGGTAAACCGCAGTAACAAATTTTGTATAAAGAGAAAAAAAATCTACATCGATTTTCTTCAAATTTTCCAAAAATACTCTTTAGTAAAAATAAATAAACACGTATTTCAGTATTTCTTAATTTTCACCCTCTAAGGGTGTAAATATGAATTAATAAAAAATTTGGTTCTTTGATTTATCAACGCCGAGCTAAAACTACTAAAGCTGGAAACATGCAATTTGAAACAAAATTTTATTTTGTGACGTAGGGACCCACTAGGAAAGTATTTTCTGGGATTCAACCCCTAAGGGGTAAACCCCAGTAGCAAAGTTTGTAAGGGGAGAAAAAAATCTTCATCGATTTGCATCAAATTCTCCACAAATACTATTTAATAAAAATAAATAAACACGAGTTTCAGCATTTCTTGATTTTCACCCTCTAAGGGTGTAAATAGGTATGAAGAAGTTGGTCGACTAACTCATTAACGCCGAGCTGAAACTACTGAAGCTAGAAATATGCAATTTTGACCCATTAAGAAAGGATACTCAAGAGGTGAACCGCAGTAGCAAAGTTTGTATGAGGAGACAAAATTCTTCATTTTCTTTAATTTTTGCTTAAATACTCTTCGTTCATCATTTGTTTCATCATTTCAATCCTTATACATCCTACTGTTGGGCTCGAGCCTCCTCCATTATGAGAGGGATAATTACCTACTATACCACGCTGGTCAAACGTGCTGTCATAGGTTTTAGTTTCAAATTTTTCTTCTCTTGTATAGATGGTGTATGCATTAATCCCTTAGTCGTCTCCTACGACAGCCACAGGTAGGAGAGAGGGTAGTGAATTATTTCTTATTCCGTCATCACACGGAAAATACTCTTCAGTAAAAATGAATACAGAGCATTTGTCAATTTTTACCTTCTAAGAAAACTAGGCGGGTAAGGTGACTGAAACCGAAGCGAAGCGAGGGCGGGTTGATAGTATTTTATATTTTGTTTAACTATTATATTGTGTTTAGTTTTGAACAATTCAATTATATTTCCAATTAATCTATTATCAAGTAGAAAGCCCTGTAGATCTCTTCATATGAGACAGGGCGGTTATAAGGCAAAAAAAATTGTAGTTGGAACGGTTAGCAGAATACAAGATTTTTGAAAATCATTGAGTATAATTTTAGTAATATAGTCGACACGAGGTGCTTAGAGCTACATAGGTTTCTATTATGACGAGGTAATAATTTAACTGCCCTCTAGCATGTTTCCCTATTATCGCCTTAAGTCGATTCCGTTACTAGGAATTATGAGTAGTAACTAGTCGATGTTTTACACCTGCGTATAGAAACCGTTCTCGTAATTACGTTAATTGTTACACTACATTTGCAATAAGTATCTGTAGTCTAAAATAAGCGATATAATGAGGTAGGTATAATATAGGTTTTTATATATTAAGGAAAGACAGCCGTCTCAATTTACTTGTGCAAATTCTAAATAAGCAGAAGTTATGCTTTTTAATGGGTGTTTACTATTCTTCGTCTCATATTGCTTGCTTTATTGGGCACGGTCTTCTGCATAATGGAAAAGAAGATACCCCATTCTACATTGATTACTAAATTGGTATAGATTTTTTTAAGATTAACTTTTATTTCGGTAAGATTATCTGCTTACATTTCTTTGCCGTCTTTCATCAAAAAACCGGCTGAGAGCGAGTCGCAGACGTGCATGAAGGGTTACCTACCATTATCTATAAAAAATCGCCAATAAATTGCGTTTTTGTGTGGGAGCCCCCCTTAAATATTTATTTTATTTTATTTTTAGTATTTGTTGTTATAGCAGCAACAGATATACATAATTTCTGAAAATTTCAACTGTCTAGCTATCACGGTTCTTGAGATACAGCCTGGTGACAGACAAACGGACGGACAGATCACGAAATCTTAGTAATAGGGTCCCGTTTTCCCTTTTGGGTACGGTACCCTAAAAAGGAAAAGAATCGGAAGGTTAATTATATTTTGATTCCGTCACCATACGGAAAATAATCATTTTATTTCTACTTTATTAATAATATTTCCGTGTGATTATAAACTAAGAATACGATTCATCCCTCCTTTCCTTGTCTGTGATTGTCATATGAGATGACTCGGAACTACTGAGCGATACATTATGTAACATCACTACAAAAGAATGCAAAATTCAAAATATAACCGTATCATCATTATCATCGCAGCCCACATACGTCCCACTATCGGGCTCGGGCCTCCTCTACATGCGAGGGTGTTTGACCTACTATACCATGCTGGTCAGACATGTTGGTATAGGGTTTCATTTCGATTATTCCTTCACTTGCATGGATCTTATGTGCATATTATATCCCTTTGTCGTCTTTTACGATATCCCCGGTAAGATAGGGAGTGGTGAATTGTATTTTTACTTCGTCACCACACGGAAAACCGTATACGTTGACCATATACTTTGGTATATGTCAAACAGTGGTATAGTACGTCAATAGCCCATCGATTATACAGAAGGCTCGAGATTATTGTATTGGGGCGTATATATATATATATATTTTTTTTTTGCTCGACTTGGCAGATACATATATTGAGATAATGATAATTATAAAAATATATTTATTTATAAGATATACATGGTTTTACTAAATGCTTAGTTATATTGATAATATTTTTATAAATATAAATATTTTTATACCGCAACGAGTCACGTTTTAATGATATGTACTACAATAACAGAATAATATTAATTTCAGATATCACTGTATATATTGCTTTTATATATCAATATATCAAAACAACGTTTGTTTGTTTGTATATTCATTGGTTTCATTTCTCACTAATCTAAGTAACTACCAGTAAAATATCAAAAATATAATTTGCATTGAATTGTCTGATTCTGGAGAAAGAAGTCCAGAAATTATATTATTGCAGTCTAAAGAAGCGAGTCATAGATAATAAATTACTATAAATTTCATATTTAAAAAAAAGAAAACTTTAGAAACTTCTCTTTTTTTATTTAATGTACATTTTGATTTAGATTGTAATCCAAGGAAATACTGATCCTAATACAAAAAATATTGGGTATCATTAATGCTTGTGTGGTGGTAGCTACGAATACTACCAGTTTCTTCATTACTCGTGAGTATTGTGAAAGACGACTAAAAGTTCCATAAAGATCTGGACCAACTTTATCCTATACCGTCTGTTCAACAATTACATTTCCAAAGATTATACTCAGGTTGGCGGACGTTTATAACACTATTGCCAAAATTTTTACAATGTGTTTTTTTTTATGGTAAACGGTGGAAAACGAGCAAATAGTACACCTGATGGTAAGTGTTGTTGCCGCTCATGGACCTTTGCAAGGCCGCTGCCTATCGCAAAGAAAGTGAAGGGCGTGTGAATGCGTGTATTGAGGTTCGGTGATACTAAATACATTACTAAAACCCATTGCACGCAAACACCCTCAGAAAGTTGGGATTCCGGCTCTCTCGCTCACCGAACGAAGCGCAGTAACTAATTGTACAGCTGGAATAATAGTAGGTACATATTACATCAATCACAAGTAATTAGGATAAAAGCAGCATGTTAATTGTAATTGCATACTTTTTCAAAAATTAAAATTGAAGTGTCTATCGTCAAAGTAATAGGTTTTTTCATGCTCACATGGTTTTTTACACTGTAACTATGCCTAAAATCACTTTAATTTTTATGTCGGTCTGTCTGTCTGTCTGTTTGTTTCCACCGGGTAATCTTCCAAACGTTTGAACCGATTCTAATAATATTTTGTTTCCAAGTACCTGTATAAGGAGTAACTTAGGTGTTATTTTTCCTCATAAGAAACTTCTATAAAATTTTGTCCGTTTCGAGAACCGAACCGAGGCCTTATGGACTGCAGTCGTGTATCGTAACATTTTAGAAGATATTGGAGATTTAAAATATGGGTCAAGGCGACTGAAACCGCAACGAAACGGGGGTGGATTGCTAGTTACAAACAAACACTTCCATTTTATTTATCTATATGTATGTAGATATATATTTATTAGAGACATAAAAAAACTTTAATGTGCAGTAGATATAGTCTAGTGACGCAAAACATAATCGCATCCGCATATATGATCCAAGTTGCACACAAAATTTAAATAATTTATACAATATAATACCTCGACTAGTAATTACAATATTCATCTTTAAATAGCATCGTTATCACGTGCTCAGTCGTAGAACAGGTTTGATAGTGCCGGTATGATATTGCCAGCTATTTGTTGCTAATTGACCACGGACGAGCCGTTACAATTATTGTGTATCGAGTAGGTAATTGACATCATTGAGTGAACATGACCTAAGTCACAAGACGGGCGGGTGTGGAAGTGCAGAGTAGCTGGTTCTATCGCGCGTGCATTTCGTCGGCAGCGGTACAACAGCACATCGCGTGCCATCGTATAACGGTCCCAGCAGCTGATCCTCGCTAGTGTCCTTTAATTAAACTCAATAGCGTAAGCTTTGTAAGCTATTTTAGATATTTATAACACAGGGGATTATTAACGGCAAATATAAAGGCGATTTACACGATTCCATTTGAATTACAAATGTCAAGTAACAAAAAAAAAATTGGCAGTTATAGACACTGCCGATAGAACTTAAAAATATTAGTAAATATTATTACAAATTTTAAAAATATTAGTACAACATAATAATTCTTCAATTAAACGATTGAAATAATAATCAAAAATTAAACAAAAACACTATTTCAACAATGCACAGTATATATACATTGAACTTTTCACTAAATCCATTTAATTTACTTATAAGATATACACAGATCTATACGTTAGTTGTATAGAATAGAATAGAATAGCATTTATTGTCACATAATAACTAATAATTATAATACATGTTTTTAATTTATTTTGACAATAGCTGCTATGAGCATGTCGGTGATGCGAATGCACAAGATTTCACCCATACAAAAAGTGTCTAAGGCACAGCACACACTGCGCGTGCGCCAGCATGTCGCTGATGCGAACGCACTTTGCGTTGGGCACTTTTTGGTTTCCTCTACCAAAAAGTGCCCAAGGTGGTTAAAGAAGTTTTCACTTCAAACATATCTTTTTTTTATCTTTTTATTAAACTATATCCCTTTCGATGTTAGTATCTATCTTTTTCACAACGAAAGGGAAATTGGCTGATTACACAAGACTAACCACATTTGCATAGTTCTTTTCTTACTTGTAATGACGTTTTCTACTTACGTCTTGTGCATTGAAATATAAGAAAAGAGAGAGAGAGAGAGAGCGAGAGAAATACACCAACTGCGGTTGCTAAAGCGATTGTTGTATAATCGCCCGTGCGAGGACTAAGGCAATAAATTAAGCAAGAAATTGTATGTGAAATGTAAGTGTATGAGGGAGAATTTTGACCTGGATCCGTTTCCGTCTCTAATAATGGCTTATAGTATAAACCTAAATTATAGAAATTGTTATGTTAAACATCAGATCTATTAAGAAAATAGATATATGGGCGTTTAGTTGGTTAAGTACAGAGTGCACGGGGACAGGCGGGTAGCTGATGCGAAGCGACGTTGCTCTGTCTAATTAAGCGCGGTTCGAGCTAATTTGACGCGTGAGAGCCTGTACGCCCGCCTAATGAATGGTATCGCACACGTTCATCGCACCACGTAGTTCGACTCGTGCTGCGCCCGCGCATTACGGAAATCTAAGCACTACCTGGTCACTGATAAAACAAATTATTGTCTAAACATAACGCCATATTGTATGCACCCACATTATGCATTTACAAGGAAGTATAATACGGCTACATCGTCAAAGTTGCGAGCAGGCGAGTCAGGAAAATCGAGCTAATACGTATTCAAATTGCTTACATCAGCCGGTAATCTTGATTATAGACATCGGCTAAAGCTTTGTAAATTCATTCCTAATGCATTGACGTGTTTATGCATACAGAAAACATTGTAGATTACATAACTGTAATAATTTCAATGTATGAAAGTGCATAATGCACTAAAGTGTTGAAGTAATAATACAGTTTCTGCATTCAGTCATCCACCAACCTATAAATTAATTGTATATTACATATAAGCATCCTTTTTATGGGTGGGCTATGGCAAGCGCACACGCGGTCCATTCCGTCCGGGGCGACGAAAGGACGCCGCGCGGGCCCATAACCCACCCGTACCTACGTCGCTTTCATCGTTGGGCTGACCACCGGAGCAGGGTGACTTGTCGCCAGTGGTCGGCCCGACGGAATACCCTTTCAGGTACCCTCACCTCTCGACGTCCCTGTCCCGGGACGTCGGTCGCCATCGTGCGGTCAACCTCTCTACGGGTGACGGACTAAAATCCCCAGTCCGGTCACCCGCAGCCTCGGCTAGGGCAACATCAAGCGCAGGTACTCGCGCCTGCCCCGCCTGAGTCGCCGGAGGCGGAACGTGTCACCGAAGAGGAGTTCCTCTCGCGCACGATCCGCCGCCTCCTTCCGTGAGATGAAGGCCTCACAGAAGTCAGCGACCGTGTTCCAGTTCCTGAAGCTGTCGAGCATCTCAATATATAAACATCGCTATCATAATCGACACTTAGTGGACGGATTGCAGTTAGGGTTACAAGTCCCAGTAGGGATACTCTCTTAGTATTCCTTCACAGGGTTGTAAATGGTATTAATACCTTAACAGTCTGCAAATACCGAAAACTCATCCTCTTCAGGATCTGATCTGAAAAAACGATCATAAATAGATTTTAAAAAATATTTTATTACATAATACTTTACATAATAATACTTTACTTTTCAACTTTACTTATTTTACGCCCTCTAAATGACCTACCAACATTTCAATTTATCTTCCTTTATTATTTTTAGAAGTCTTCTGTTAGATCTTTGAAATCCAAGGTCTATTATTAAATTCTAAATTATTTTTTTTAAATACAGTAACTATCCCAAGGTTAATTGCTAAGCTCTTATCTTACAATAAATTAAAGAAGTAAAATAAGCTAAAATAAGATGTTTTGTTAGTTACAAGCAGCAACTTTTTATTTAAACTACAGTCGTTGTGGCTTTTGCATAATTCAATTGCCAGAAAAATTAAACTGAAACAGATAATTAACTCGCAAAGAACAAAAAGTGAACAAAGGGATGGATGTTAATGTAATAAGCAAGGCGGCGTTTGCGCATAGCAGTCTACTCATCTGAACGCGATATTATCGACATCACCGGTTATTCTAGATATTTTTCTTTCTTTAATTATTTATACAGCTGTCATAATAATTATAAATAAAAATGTTTATTTTGTTACAAATAAAAATACAAGTCAATTAAATTATTGGTATGTACGTCAATAGTGTAAGGGTGGGTAATTTGAAGTCTTATTTATTAAATACAGTTAGTATTTACTGTTCTATAATTGCCTGTCATCTTCTACTAAGTAATTTAATTGCCTATCCATTGGCGTTATTGAAAGTAAAAAATGTTTTTAATGTCGGTAATTATAACCTGCTTATAAAACAAAGATAAAAAATATAATGTTGAATTTAAAGCAGAGAAAAAATATAATTTTTAATATTATGCTAAACAGGTATGATACAAAATAGTAACACAGCGTGTAATAGATAAGAACGTAGAACTGATTTTCAGCAACTTCAGAACGAAAACTCGACTTGAAACCCTATACTAACCCGTCTGACCAGCGTGGTATAGTAGTTCCTTCCGACTGTGGCGGAGGCCCAGGCCCAGTAGCCTGAGATATGAGACGAGATGATGAGATGATCTTTCAATAAGATAGAGATTTAACACTCATGGCGTGTTGACTGATTGTGAGTAACAATTCATATTCTTCATGATAAATTTCTTATAATAAAAGTATGTAACTGTAATACAATGTGTCACTCCTTACTTTTCCGTGAGAGACATAAAACCGGCAGGTAAATGATCATGCAGCAAACTGTTGAAGATCCTGGCTGTCCACATCGGTCAGCACCTAGGCGGGTCGACCCCAATCTGTCGGACGTCCAGTTCGGTTGTCGGAAGGGACGTTCGACGATCGCGACCTCTGTTTAAGGGCTGTGGTCACAGAGCCAATCACCGGCAGAGGGGTGTAGTGGCACATTAGTAGGAGGCGTGGCGGTGTCTTTGGATATAGTCAACATCAAGGAGGGGGCGCAGCTTCCTCTACGTCGATCGAATAGGGGACGTTGTGCGGACGCTCATGTCGTGCAGTGTTTCACAAGGGTCAATCTTAGGGCCGAATCTTTGAAATATCGGTTATAAGTGGACGTTGCGAGGGAGCCTCCTCCTCTGTTACTCGACGGGTGATGGTGGTTCCGAGAGCATTTTCGCCAACTTATTCCGCGGCTTATCGGTGTGACGTCCGCCCTTTCGTGGCTAATGCTGAATATGGGCAGTCTCAGCGTTACGTGCTGCTGGCTTTACGCGAGGGTGGTGCGAACCATGGCCCGGTACGATGCACCCTTGTGAGTAACGTTTCTGGCTGAACAACTGAAAACCTTCTTGTGGCGACTACATAAGGCCATGGGGCAGTCAAGGCCATCCGCAGATACCGCACGGTGGCGACGGAGGCAGCGTGGTACCTGGCGAGGGTCGGCTACCCCGTGAGCTGGTCATGTCTCGCTCCGCGAGCAGGCTTCCTAGTAAGGTGACGCTGACTGCGTCGTCATTGAACGTTGGGCAGTTTGGCTGGCGAGGCCTCGGTTTGGTGTTCGGACCATCGAAATCTTCGGGCCAGTATTGATGCAGTGTTTGGGTCGACGACACCAGGTTCTCTCTGTCCGACTGGTGCAGGTCTCCGGTTAGATCGGGGCAAGGTTGCTTCGGCAAGTACCCGCACGCGGTAGCGAGGAGGAAGAGGAGCATTCCGATTGAAATGAGGACAAGCTCAAGATTCGTGTGGCTTGGGCAATCAACGCCGTGAACTCGTCGCAATCATCTGTGCTGACGTGACGCTATCGAATATCGCTAGGACGATACTCAATAGTGTCAGGCACTAAGACACGATCACAGGCAGTTGTCTTACAGGAGGAGGCGGCGAAGCAGGTTCAGAAGAAATTCCCCTACTGCAACATGCTCCGCTGCCGGTGTAGGCGCAAGTACCTACGCCTGATGCCCTTCCGTACAGTACCCCTAGCCGTGCTCGCGGATGGACGGACTAGCGATTAGTCTGCCACCCGTAGAGAGGCAAACTGCGTGTGGGCGACGCTAGGTCAACACTGTTTTGTTGCTGAGGCGTCGGCGGGGACGTTATCAGAAAGGGTAGGAAGTAAGGATGGTAAGTATTCAGCAAAAAAATGAGCACTAGCACTCTTTCTCTTGAATAGGCTTATATCCAACAATGCATAGGAACAGAAATTGAGCTCCAACAGAGATGTATAAAATAAAAATATTAAGATATAGTAGCTTGTAAGCGAATTATTTTAAGGAAGTGCTAACAAAAACACGTTCACTTTCAAGCAAACACGACTTAAATGTATTTTTTTCTCATTACTCGCTTACTTTGTAAATCCATATAGAATTATTATTATTTTATGTTTATTATTGTTGCAACAATATAACATGTCTATATAATATAAGCATATGTTTGAATAAAAATATTTTATTATCATTTTTGAAACCATTGAGAATTACATTGCAAATAGATATCAAAGTATACTATCAAAGTATTTTTTTTTTATATTACGACAAGTTTGTGAAGGTTAAAAGAAACAGAACACCTTGCCAACAAATATTTAAATGACTGCATTTCTAAAGATGTTTTTCTGAGTTTTGAACAGGTTGTTGTAAATATATTATTTATCGATACTCATTTATACCGCGTTGATGTTATTCATTTATCATTAATTTCAAAATTCGCGTTTGACTAGATTATTCAGCTTGTGTAATTCATATATATTCATCATTACGGTCCATTTAAATAGTCATTCTTACAGTATTTGATATGATCAATCCCGTAGGAGAAGACTTCCCAGTTTGAGCATTTTTGGTAGAATGTTATTTAATCACGGAATGAAAACCCACAAAACAAATAAATACAATGAAGTGACGATACCACCTTCTTTGAGTAATACTATATATAATAGTAATATTTTAGGAAGATTTTAACCTAGAAATGAACCTGCTCCATGAATTCAAACTGCAGATTGAGCGTCTTTAGAATCTATTATATTATAAAAGAGCATTACTTTAATGTATCCAATTACCTTTTTCTTCTAAACTCCATGTACACTATATATCCAACATTTTATTTTCATCGGTTGTTATATGAAGTAGACTGAAATAATATTTCTTATTTTTCCTATTTCCCGGAGAATGGACATTTTATATGTAAATTCTATAATAACCTACTATTAAACTGACACTATACTTAATCAATTTCACGGAGAAATAATTTTATCCTTATACCTCCGAAGCGTCGCATTCCTTATCATTAGTACATCGGAACAGATGCTCTCAAATCAATTCAGCATAAGTAGCGCGACTCGTGACCGATATATTTATCTCGCAGGTTCTTATCTCACAATTTGTCACAACACTGACAACATTTTCGGTTAAGTGTTGTCAAAGAATAATATTATATTACCCAGTTGCCAACGTTCATTTATTTCGAAAAGTCGCTATTATAAATTTACATTATATCATATACTAGCAATCCGCCCTCGCTTCGCTTCGGTTATAGGTTATAGTCGTTTTACCCGCGTAGTTGCCGTTCCCGTGGGAATACCGGGATAAAATATAGCCTAGTTTACGCCCTGATACTATAGCTTTCCATTGGTGAAAGAATTTTTGAAATCGGTTCAGCCGTTTTGAAGATTACCCGGAACAAACAGACAGACAGACAGACAGACAGACAGACAAAAATTTTTTTATTGCTATTTTAGGCATAGGTGTCGTGCAAATAACCGTGTGAGCATGAAAAAAGTCTATTATTTTGACATTACAAACAGACACTCCAATTTTATTTATTGGTATAGATTAACAGATTATAAAAATATTTCTCAGTATTGTGATAGAGAAAGAATTCTATATGGTACTATACCTTTCTTTAGAGTATTAGTTGTCGTATAGGATGACT
This sequence comes from Lymantria dispar, assembly GCA_032191425.1. Taxonomy (NCBI): domain Eukaryota; kingdom Metazoa; phylum Arthropoda; class Insecta; order Lepidoptera; family Erebidae; genus Lymantria; species Lymantria dispar. The sequence continues at coordinate 15,973,567 of CM063446.1, read as the reverse complement.
AAGATATTTAAGTACGTAATAAAAAAATAGCCCAATATCGCTTCCATTATGAAAGATGCACAACAGTGGGACGTAACTGGATTCGTTTATGATCGCTTCTATATTATAACAAATAATTTTTACAATGAATATCTAACAATTAGGATTTACGTCCAATATTTTAGGATTAATAACACTATATATCATTACTTTGCCTATATTTAACACAATTCAATCAATACTCTATATCCCGGAAGGAATATAACCTATATTACGACTGTCTGGTATATTATATCCTAAATCAGTTCAGTACAAACATCCAAGCTCCCTGTTGGTTCATTAATACGTCATGCGTGACCTCCTTGATTGAGTAAAAACTTAAGCTTGGTGTTGAGATTTTCCGTAGATGATCATAATTTACGAAAATTTTCTCAGGTAATTTTCATTAACAACGTAACGGTAATAACCTTAGCCTCCCTACGTGGCACTAAAATTAAAATAGTGTAGCAAATAATTGCGCCTTTACACTTTGAATTGTACGTCTTATCGTACATAATTAACCGCACGAATGTATCTAACTAGTACAAGATGAGAGGCTCTTTGTCTGAGGAACGTCTTACATTACATGTTCTGTGGCGCGGCGTGGTCAGTCTACACAAATAACTCGGCTAATTACTCCGTCGGAGACTCACGACTCTCACTCGTTTAAAAAGCTTTAATACTTTAAGCTGCGTCATTTGTTTACGACCATAATGGACTGATAACGGATAGGATTGACGCTTTCGATATCTACGCTCACACCAGATTTCGCATCAGAGACAAATGTTTAAAGAAGTAAAGACCGAGATTGCCGTGACAGTTGGCTTCTTACATGTATGTACACTTTAAATGACACATTTTTAAGTAAATGTTGAGTAAACACAATAATTATGTTAATTATTCATTAAATGTCTTTAAAACGGTGATGTCATTTTATGAAGTGCGTTAACGTGTACTTCTTAGTGTAAGGACAGATTCCCTTGTCACTCTCTGTTATCGCTCGGTGATCAAAATTAATACAACAATTATTTTATGTACTAGTAGTTATGCATAATAAACATACATCACCATTTACGTGGACAATCGAGATACCTACAAAATATTTAATGAATTTACAGTTACTTAAGGGCGTGATATTGTGACATCCATTTAATTCTGAAAGAGAATTATAATAATTTCACTTAATTACGGCATTTATTTTGTACCGAGGCCGCGTGGAGGCACTCTGTCTTATGCCCAAGCATTATCGCTTGTTATACTTGTATTCGCCTTCTTTATATCCACGGCAATGAACTTAAAAGAAAAAATAAAAGCTTTTCCGTGTTATATTTTTCTGCAAATTTTATTGTGATATGATAAAAAGTACTGCAAAAATTACAACCATTATTTGACAACAATTATGACCCTATTTATATAAAATCAATAAATTTCATAAGGCAAGAACTCAAGTGCCAGTAATATTCAGTTATGCGATCGTTTTATTAGACAAGTGGTCATAAATTGGTAGATTTTAGGGTATATTTTTTAGCTTGGCACATGTAAGGAGCTCGCCTTGCGGGTCGAAATTGTCATAAATATTAATTTTCATTGAGTGAAGTAAGTCATAAAAAAATTGTTGCAACTGACGTTGAAAGTAAGATCTTGCTAGTTATGGGAGTAGAAATTCATTCTTCATAGCTCATATATCTCTCCCTCCATATTGGAAGGGAATTTAACCTACTCTACCACGCTGGTCAGGCGGGTTGGTATAAGGTTTTATTTTGAGTTTTCCTTCTCTTGCATTGTTTTTATATGCACTAGGTATCCCTTAGTCGGCTTTTATGACACCCACGGGTAATATTACTCCTTCACCACGCGGTAAGGAGAATAAATTATCTGAAACAATTTTTGGAACAATTTTTATTTGTTCCTGCATAAACTCCTAAAAAGTTCCATTTTAAATAATTAGTTATACTCGCTGTTTTCGATTACAATATTATTAAAAAGTACGATGTTAAAAGTTATATGTTTCCGACGACAAAGACATATCTCGGTATTACTAATTTAAATCGGCTCATACAGAAATCTGAGTTCGGAAGCTCACAGAGATTATATCGACCACTATCGATAATATTATTAATTTATTTTCTTACTGATAATCATCAAAGTAATCCGAAGTGAATCAATGACGATTCCCACGTTACAAATATACCGTACCATACATTTACAGATAAGAAATTGAATAGAAAATTAAATGTACCATTCAATAAGACGGTATCTCGAAATATAATGTAGTATCACTAATAGGAAGCTGCTGTGTGGGATATGTGTTGTATATAACAAAAATATTACTGTAATACCCGGATGTTTTTCTCACAAATGAAGAATATTTTAGCCACAAAAAAAAACATGTAAATAGGGAAAACCAAGGATCAAAATGGGACTGTTTGAGGGTCTCATATTATAATTACATATATCTTTTTATTGCCTCAAAACTGGAAAAAGCAAGATTTTCTAGAAATGAAACTAACTAGATGGATTTATCATCCATGAAATATAATACATACTAAATTTCATGGAAATCGTTAGAGCCGGTCCTAAGAATCCGAATACATATAAATATACAAGCATTGCTCTTTAAAATACTATTAATTAGACTTCCATAATAAGTAGGTATCTATTTACTATCCCTGACTCAATGTCGCGTGTAGTAAAGGCATCTAAAATTTGCAAATTGAAATTGGCAAAATTGATTGAATTACTTTTCTTCTTTAGAGTCTATGTACTATCAACATGCCGACTTTATAAGAGTCTACTAGACTACTCTAGCCAGGCCAGCTGGAATGTTTTATGTCCAACTTCCATTCTTTTACCACACTATTACTGTTCATATCCCCCAGTAGTGTTGTGCAACATTGGTGGAAATGGAAATTTGGTCAAACTAAGTAAATAGTTTTAAAGTCCGACCGTCTAAAAGATTTCGTTTTTAAAGAAATATAGCTTTTGTAAACATGAAACAATTTTACTAGTATACCCTAAAATTATCATACATTATAATAGGCGTGACGAAAGGTTTTGAAATCCTTTTCCGTAATGTGGGAACACAGTTACTATTTACGAAAAAACCTATATTTCGGTAATAAATTTATGTTTAAAGAAGTTTAAAACAATTTTTCCAATATTTTTTAAATATAGCGCGAAAACAGCTCGCCGGTGTCATGGCGTCGGCTGTTACGTCACGTTAAGGTAAACACGTCCTTGTATCTATGTGTAGCGAAGAAAGTAAGCAAAACATTAAATTAATTCTTGTGATAAAAATGAATTCCAAAGTTTATAAGTGGTGTGCAGTACCTCAGTGCAAAAATACATCAATAAAAACCCCCAACAAAGTATTTGTATATGTTCCTAACAATAAAATAATAAGAGTTAAGTGGTTAAAGCTCGCAAAGCTGTGAGGGAGCTAACCTGAAGAATAAACAATGACAAGTTTAATTTAAAAATAAGCTATGAAAATAAAATAAACTCAAATCAGTTCAAAACGAGTTATATATCTAAGTTGGTACTAGAGATTAGGTTACTAGAAACATGGTAGTAAAGATAAACAAAAATTTACTTACAAAGAAGTTTTTACGTTTCTAAACTCAGGCGAGCAAAATTCTTTATTTGTAGCGAGGAAATCACCCAACATCAATACATCAATCCTTTTTTTTTTTTTTTGGGGTGGGCTGCGGTCGTCGCGCCTCCGCACCACTCCGTCCGGAGCGACAGAGAGGCTTAAACACGCAACACCCGCAGCCCACCCGAACACCACGTCGCCTTCGTCGTTGGGCCGACCACTGGAGCAGGGTTACTTGTCATCAGTGGTCGGCCCGACGGAATACCCCCTACCCAGGGCACCCTCCCATTGACCGACGTCCCCCCCTCGGGGAGGACGTCGGTCTTTCCTCACGCGGTCGGCCTCTCGGCGGGTGACGGACTAGTCCCCGGTCACGTCACCCTCGGCCTCAGCTAGGACGGCATTGCACGCAGGTAATCCCGCCTGCGCCGCCCCAGTCACCGGCAGCGGGTCGCATCATCGAGGCTGTGCTCCTCGCGGTCGCGACCCACCGCCTCCTTCTGCGAGATAACTGCCTCGCAGAAGGCTGCGACCGCGTCCCAATTCCTGATGCTGCCGAGCATCTCCCTAGCGATGGTCGGCAGCGTCAGGTCGGCACCGATGATTGCGACGAGTTCACGACGCGGCTGTGCCCAAGCGGCACAGACCTCGAGCGTATGCTGCGCCGTGTCCTTGTCGCAATCGCAGTGGTGGCAGGACGGGGAACGGACGGTGGACTTTCCAACCACTGCATCAGCACCGGCCGGAAGGCCTCCACGGTCCAAACACCGTATCGAGGCCTCTTCAGCCGGTCTGCCCAATGGGCGATGACGTTTCGGCGGGCGTTGACGCGCCAAGCGGTGAACTACCTCAGGGAAACAACACCGCCCCCTCCCCCCCCGCGCACCCCCGACACCCGCCGATACAAGTCGGCGAGCATTTCCGCCTCCAGGTCCCACGGGCGAGTCCCGGCCAACAGGCACGCCGCCTCCGTCGCCACCGTGCGGTACCCGCGGATGATACTGACTGCCATGACCTTTTGTGGACGCCACAGAAGGGCCCTAAGTCGGGCGGTCATGGATCCCACCCACAACGGTGCGCCGTAGAGGGCCATCGACCCGATGACCCCCGCGTACAGCTGTCGACATGCCACGCTCGGTCCGCCCACATTCGGCATCAGCCATTGTAGGACGGACGCCACGCCGATGAGCCGCGGGACGAGCCTGCGGAAATGCTCCCGAAACCACCATCGCCCGTCGAGCACTAGGCACAAGTACTTCATATGGACCTGGATGCTGATCCCAACCGAATTGACGGTGATCGAGACGCCGATGGGAGGGTCCATACGGGGCCCATGGAACAAGAGGGCCTCCGTCTTGTCCAGGGCCACCCTCAACTCCAGCGCCTCGATCCGCCTGACGACCTCTTCGGTGCCTGAGGTCGCCAGGCTTACCGCCTCTTGTAGCGTCCCACCGCGGGCTGTGACGAGCGTGTCGTCGGCGTAACAAATCACGCCCAGCCCGGGTGGGATGCTCCCCCGCAACGCCCAGTCGTAGCCGATGTTCCACAGGGTGGGTCCGAGGACCGACCCCTGTGGAACACCGCACGTTATGGGCGTTCGCACAACGTCCCCTAATCGGTTGGCGTAGAGGACGCTGCGCCCCCCAAATAGTCTGCCACCAGCCGACAATACATCAATCCTGGGCAAATTTGAGCTGTTTGCTTTAACAAAGCTTGGTTCCATTGTAATAATCGAGTGGAGTCGGTAAATCACACGTAAACAAATAAAAAATCAATCCAAATGCGTAATCAGTAGTACTAAGAACAACAAACAGAGTACTTTACCTTAACGTGACGTAATACACTGTGATTGGTGTTTCAGCCAAAATGGCCGAATGCAGTATTTTAATGATTTAATTTATTGAAAATCCTAATAATCTCAATTATTTAGATAAATCTAAAGTAGCGTATTAAATTTTTTTGATATGTATTTTCCCCTAAAATCATTAATGCATCGATTCTTTTATACTGTCGTCACGCCTATTATAAGAAAGTAATAGATATTTTCACATGGTGACATAGTAAAAAAGCTACTAAGAGATATAATATGTAAAAAAAATCAAAAAATGCAAGAGCAATCGTAAATAGATTTGTTCTGTTTTATAATGACAAACAGAACATTTTAAATAAAATTACTTTACGGATTTTATCGCGTTTGTATTTGATCTTTGATTGCCTGACGTTTCGAACACTTTGCAGCGTTCATGGTCACGGGTGGACTGTCCGCGGCAAACGCAATAAAATCCGTAAAGTAGTTTTATTTAAAATGTGTAATACTCGCGTAAACATCAGAAATCATTAAACAGAATATTTTTATGAATCAGAAAATATTTTTAAGAATATTTCGTTTGCCTAGGATTGATTAGTGTAACACTTTGGCTTAATTTGGTTGCTTTGAGAGTTTCCTTTATTTCTTCCACCTGACACTAAGAGCTAGCTTTAGGTGACAACAACATTAGTTAAAATTTTAGTTTACACCTGCGGAATATTACGTATACCATAGCTGGCTTACTGTTTTTGAAGATTTTCATTTTATAAATGCACGTACCTATACAAATAAAGATGCCTAAGAGCAAATTGGCTGTCTTTTAAGGCACTTGAGATCAAGAATAGAATGGTGATATCATTGCCGTAAATGCATAGGCATAGGGCGTAGACTCTTGGGGCAAGAATGGCCAGACCAGGCAGGACTATTATATTTTCGGGTTTGATCCTGATAAGTTCCCGATGCGCCCTTGCGTTGCTCCAGCTAGGGTACCTAAAAGAAAAAGGGCGCAGTTATAAAAGCTCACATAAGGCGCAGAAAGAGCTATTTACGGTAATGAGTGCTATATTAAATTTTTAGCCCAACATCACTTGGACAAAATACCTAAACAAAATTACGCAAATTAAGCACAATAAATCTTTAATACCGAAACCTTTTTGCACCTACGGCCTTCTACAACCAATACTTAATAGCCAAAATATCCCAATAGCAGATGGATTCTAATTGATAGATTCACAACTTCCTTCTAAGTGTGTAATTTGTGAGGTTTTATATTTACTAACCTTGTAACAAGATTGTTTTATTGTTTCCACAGCTCAAAATTCTGGCAGAACCCGTTATACATGTATAACGGTTAAAAACAACATCTAAATTATGAATCAGTTAAACGAAGTTAACTGATTGCAATATTGATTATTAAAGATAAACCATTAAGGTTATATATTATGGTTTCAACGCACGAGCTCGATGGCTGTAGAATCAAGAATCAGTGTTCGGACTGTTGCACATTTTTCAGCTGTGCCAACGTGCATTCTTTTAAACGTAAAAGTAATATAGGTAGTCAACGTAGAATGTGAATCATGTACCCTGTCGACAAACCTACTTAATCGTCGGGAAACTTAATACGACTGTGTCCCGTATATTTAACTACAGCAACAAAAGCAATATTTTTAAAAAAGATATTTATAGTACGCTTATAAATGTAACGAGGCTATATATTTATATTCAGATGACGTTTCAGATAATTGCACGGAAGCATGGATTTAAACATTTTATTTTATTGCGCAACTGTATTATTCTTAATAGATGATGTAGGAAAAAGAAAAGATTATAAAATATATCGCCTGTAACATTTAAATAGAACATTGACGACTTAGTGGAGTGATTAAGAACTGATCATACAATGGTATCAGTTTCTAATTCTTTGCAATATAATATGTCAAATCTATAGATATGGCTGGTAATATGTGATTTTTAGAAACTATATCATTAAAAATGTATCTATAGCAGTAAAATAAAAAAGTATAATATCGATAATAAATGGACACGTTACTAGTAAATAATTAAAAAAAATTACAGATGAATTGAAAATTTGAGTCTTGATCAAATATAGAATTAAGAAATGCATATTTCAGGAATTTGAAGGTTAAAATCATTTACTTTTTCCTATCGCTGATACCAATGATATATAATAATAAAAAAATGATAATCTATGTATTATAAAAGACAAAAAAATGTTTCTGTGTTGGTCATAGACTATGAAATTATTCAACCAATGTGGCCCAAAAAATATGAGTAGATGTTCTTAGGATTAAAAATGCATTAGGGCTTAGTAGGTGGCACTGTGATAGATTTTAAGGAATTTATTAAATTTTTATAGAACAGCATCTCTTCTATATAATAGAAGTCTTATTGCCTGACCTGTATGCTCATATGGCGGGTTGAGAATATAATATGCTCTCCAACTGCAACTCCTTATTTTCCTATGGGAGTCTTAAGAGTAACTAAGGACTCACTTTTTTTTTTTTTAGTGGGCCGCGGTCGGCGTGCCTCCGCACCACTCCGTCCGGGGCGACAGAGGGGCTTAAGCACGCAACTCCCGCAACCCACCCGAACACCACGTCGTTCGTCGTTGGGCCGACCACAACTAGCTGAATGAGCAGCTGTACACTCTGAAGACACTTAAAACTGTAATTACGATACCCGCCTTCCATTATCCGCAAAGCATGGCAATTATAGTAATATTCGTGTTAGGAAGGTTTATATCCAACAATGAACGACGACTATATAAAACATACACAACGACATTAAAAATATTCAACAACTATTATATATTTGCTTGCTTATATTCTTCAAACAATTGTAACAAGATAAAAAAATAACAATTAAATTGAAGTTGTTGTCTACAATCGATTTGTATAATAGAACATGGCATCGAAGTATGTAGCAAGACAAGGTCGACGTCGCATCGTATAACAAGTACGGATTTGCACTCACCTACGAATCCTTGACCCATCTAGAAGAGGCTACTCAAACAGAACGCACCTCGGTCCTGTCGCCGTATATATATAAATAGGTATTTAAAATACCATTCGCCGTGGGAACCGTGACGGGCGCCCGAACACCGATAACCCTGCGCCTAAGTCGCCATTCGCCCGCACCGAATCGCGCCCGCTATAACAGATGAAAACAACGTGAATCAAACAATGAACAGATATCGAAATCCATTTGGTTGCTTAATTTCGTAACAAGGTACTTCTATCTGTATTTTTTATCTATGCTTTTATTTTCAATAACTGTAATAAAGTCTAAAATATTTTAGGATTTTTGTTGTGAGCGGATGCAAAATGAACTCTACTGAGGTGGGCCGAAGGGTAATAGGCGTGTGCCAAATAAAGCGGTGCTTATAGAAGAAGTACGACCGCACGCTGCGAGATGTCATCTGGAGACCCCGCTGCGCCTCGCGAACAATATTGTATCTACTAACACGTTGTGAATTTTAAAATCAATTCATATTCACTGCAGCGAATTGTTATAAACAGACATAAAAGAAAACCTTGTATAAATTTGAATAATATGTATGTTTAAAACCCATTTAGTAACATGTTATGCCCAAATAAGAACCGATTATCTTAAGTACGGGTTTGATGAAATAATATATTTAAGACTGGATCAATTTTTTTATATTAGATACGTTTTTTGGCTAGCTTTATGTATATAAATATTTAATTTATTTAAAATTTAGACGGTCCATTTTTAGATGTAATTTTAACAATACAATAAGTGTCACTCGTCAAATTAACTTATTATTGCGATTTGTAAAATAATTACCATGTGGTGATGGAGTAAGAACACAAATTCATCAACTCGCTCTGAAGAGGTCGTAAAAGATGGCTACGATATAAAATAAGCATTGTAATACGTATGCAAGAGAATGAAAACAATAAAACCTTATATCAAATCGTCTGCCCGGTGCGATTTAGTAGGTCAATATCTCCTATTGTGGGGGCAAATCGAGCCCAGCAGTGGGACGTATTTGAGATGATTATGTACTGTAGTGTAACCACTAATAATGAGAAACTTTTATATAATACCATTAAAATCATGTACTGCTTTCCCTTATTGATAAAATCTTAATTGCTCTATTAAATATGCTTTGTTGAGCCCAGATTTATTAGGAGATATTTTGTGATATTGCTGGTGTATGTTTGAATATATTTTTATCATTATTGTGTAATGAAATTATTTTGCACTGATAGTGATAAAAACATTAGGTAGTACAACGACTAAAACTTTTAGCGCCACATTAAACGAACTAAAAGAGTAATAAAATAAAGACTGGTTCGCACTTGTAAGTGTAAAACAGGTTATCTATTCGTGCAATTACGATTTTACAACAACGTGATTTGACGCAAATGGTTATCGGTGTTAAATTTGATCTTTATTGTTTTCCTGTAAGCAAATTGCAATGACCAAATTGTGTAATGACGTAACCGTCAGTCTCCTCATGTGTGTCAACGAGATACACAACGAACTTTATGCGGACTTGCGGAATACGAAAATCAACTATTACTTAACAAAAGAGTTACTAAGCTAACTAACTACTATAGTTACCGATACTGTATTAATACTCCTTCAGACTATTGGCGTTCACTGTTAAACTCTTCAAGGGGCGATAATGCCTTAATCACCACGCTTGGCAGGTGAATTTTTGATCGCATTTGGTGTTATAAATTTCCTAGAACTGTATATTCACCTGGTAATCCCTATGTTGGTTGTTACAACTTCCATGGGCAAGTAAATGTTATGATCATGATATTCTCTATCCATACAGTATCCCATAAAGTCTTTATTATTATTCACAAATTATTTTGAAATTGGATTTATATTTTTCGTTAGTCATGGCCACTGTATTGTAGATCACGATAATCTTAATGACGTCGTGGTGCATTAAGAAAGTGACTGTTAATTATAGTTGCCTGGATTCCATTCTAAATTCATACAAAAAAGATCCTTCAATATTATATTAAGACAATTCTCAAAAGTAAGCTAACAGCATGGTTAGGCACAGTTTATGAATAGGCTTGTTATTTCATATAAAAATTAAGGTAATGACCCCCCACATTGACTAATAAGCATTAATGTCAGCTAGAATTGTTTAATTTGAATACCAGAAGTGATTGATTTATATGAATAACTTTTTATAGAAAGATATACAGGTTTCCTTCTGATTTGCTCCTTTAACGCTAAAATAAAAAATAAATTAATTAAAATTTACGATTGCCATAAGCAACAATTTGTTGAAATAGCAATTAATACTTTTATGAGTACAATTTGTACTATAGCTTGCACCCTCATAAAGTGCAACCTTCGGTAACTATTCTGTTTTGGACTTTATTAATTGTCTATACCTTATCAGGAACCAAAAATTGTTGTTTATAGTAATATCAAATAATTAGCTTCCATTATAAAAAGCAATTAAGTAGAGTATAGTGCGAACTACCAATTAGTTCATTAATTAATATTTTTTTTAAAGTGAATTACAATAACAGAGAAGGTTAATATCTTAAAGCAAATAAAGTCAACAGTAAAACAAAAATATGTCTAAATACAATTAAAAAGGTATGAATACTTCAGATAATACAATTCTACCTGAATAATGAACAATTTTAAACTTATTGCGTTTAGTTAATCATGTTTATATGTTTTTAATACAGAAATATAATTAAGTAAAATATAGGAAAAAGCTCCATATTAGATAAAGACTAAATCAAAGAGGACGTCACAAATTTTTGTATTAGTACTAACAAAGGAAAATTTGGCTCAGATTCGCAAAATGCATTTATTAATTGAACTTAGAATTGTGCCACGCCTTTATGAACTTAAATTATATTTTATTATTTCAATTTTATTCTTGAAAGTATAACAACACCAAATTTCAACGACAGTAGATAATTTATTGTATATCAATAAAATATATTAACGTTAACACTTAACAATAACAAAGAAACTGCATAACATCAATTACGAGCTTATTACGAGGATCGCAGTTGGAGATTAAAGTTTCTCGGGATTTCCTGGAGACACTCAATTACTTTTTATTACTTCCACGGGAAGGTAAGGAATTCTTATAATGTGCTAATTATAGCACATTATATTCTTAACCTGTTCAGTATAGTAACAGAATAAGAATACTCTTCACCTTTTCCATTTCTTGCTCATGGTTATCGTAAAAGACGGCTATGGAATTATAATTTGAAGATAATGTTATCGGTAGACGTCTATACAAGAGAAGAAAAACTCGAAATAAAATCCCTATACCAACCCATCTCACCAGCGTGGTATAGTTGGTCAAGTTCCCTTCCATAGCGATGGAGGCTTAAGCCCTTGGAGGTATATGCGCTGTGATGATGAAGATGATAAATCTTAACCTGTCAGCACATGAGACGACATCTTAATATATATAAATTACGTGTCACGTTGTTTGTCCGCGAAGGACTCCTGAACTACTTAACAGATTTTAATCAAATTTGCACACCGTGTGCAGTTTGATCCAACTTGAAAGATAGGATTACATCTTAATTTATAGTCGCAATATTATTTTATTGCAAGTTATTTGTCTATTATTTGACATTCACAATTATCACAGATAGCGATATCTGTTGACTGGATTGAGTAAGTAATTAATAGATGGCGCTGCTATTTCAAACCTACAAACGTATCATATAAGCTACAATTCAATAGCATAAATAGTTTATTAAAATGTAATATAACAAACACCTTAGTCACAGCAACGCGTGGCCGGGTCTACTAGTTACTTATATATTTAAGGAATTAACGACAATTTTCCCTAAATATTTTGTTAATTAAAGAAAGATTCATATACAGAATTTTCAGCACAAGTAATTTAGGATTAACAGAACAAAGCGTGAGATGCAACATAAAGATATCGCACCATCATAACATAAACTAAAATAACGTTTAATATCATCCGACGATTGTTATCTATGATTTTTATGGGACTGCAAATGGATTTTTAAAAGTAATATCCGTATTATATCTACACAGAACAATACTATTAATCATTTGGGTAATATGACAGAAGGGGATCTGTCGCAGTTTCATTTGATAATATAATATTTTTATCTAGATGATTTTGTTGTAGTTTTATGTTTTTTAAACCCTACATCGCGGACCAACGCACAAATCCGTATGTCACGAAGTATTTATTAACAAACAACTAACGGACATACTTTATATCTAGACTTAAAACAATCGATTGTGAATCGCACAAATAATTATTCTACGCGGGCATCATAATCTGGGTAGATTCAGAAAAGTACCTTAGACCAATGGTCTATGGTGGTCAATGGTCTATATGACTCTATTTGTGAAATCAAGTTTTGTTTACGTATAGTAAGTTCAATTAATGTTTGTTAATATTCCATGTTTTTCCGTGTGGTGACGGAGTAATAATACAATTCACCATCCCCTCTCTGGTCCGTGGACGTAGTAAACGACTAAGGGATACAACATGCGTATAACATCCATATAAGAGAAGGCATACTCGAAATAAAACCCTATATCAACCGATCTGACAAACATGGTAAGTTGATAAATGTTCCCTTACAAATATAATAATTTATTCAAGTCATATTATAATAACTAATTCTGTATTATCAATAAACATTCTACGCTTAGACATTATGTAAATTTCTAATAATATTGAAGTATAATCTATTAAGCGGTATTTGTTATAATAAAGTAATAAGTAGCCTAGTAGCGAGTAATAAAAAACACTGTAAATTTAAACATGAATATAAAAATTCGAATAGCATTAAGAGGCGAATAGATTATTTTTAATTAACCGGCCCGTTAAGTTGAAGCAACCGCTCAAAACCGCCGTTCACCTGCGATTATCCCACGATCGTCCGTCTCGATTTATAGATATCGCAGAAACGAAAGGCGCTTCGTACTTTGCATAAAGCTTATAACTTGTATAACATAATAGTCAGTGACTTACAGCTAATGCAGGGCGATGTCTGTAGTACATGATTAGGTCACACCATGCATTAAATTGTCCTTCCATTTACATTATTTTTTGTAAAACAATTTACGTTATATTTAATTATCATAATGTATTAATACAAGCATATCTAAGTAATTAACAATATATTTTAATTTACTACTTGTATGTACGCATTTAATGTAAACGCTCTATAAAATATATTTCAAAACAAGGTTCCTTTGACTAACTATATATGTACATGTAAGGTACATATTTAAAAGTTATTACAATTCAATCTAATTACAACTCATTAAAATACTTATGCAAATAAATATATATGTTTACAAAACGTATTACGTATAGCAAAAAAAAAATGTAATGACCGATATGAAACTTTAAAAAAGTACTCGAAAAACACATAAATCTCATTGTGGTTCAATCTGTTTAACTTCCTGTTACGACCAGTCTCAGTGAGCTCGCCACTTCCAAATAGGTGTTCTGATATTCTTATTCTTGGCGTATAAAAATAGAGCAAAAACTAAGTTGCGAGTTTGTTTTTTTGTACTCGACGACCTTGCATTCGAGTGGCTTACTGATTGTGATACACAGTTACTAAAAAACGAAGAGTGTGATAAATTGTTGTTATTAAAACGATGATCATTAAAATATGCGAGATATTAAAGTGTTCGCCGCTATAATGCGCCACTACGCATTCAAACGATACATGTATCGTTTGAATGAATTTTGTAGTTACATTTAAGAAAGCTATTTATTTATTAAAATTTTCCTTCTCTATCAAGACTTTTTTGCGAATGATTGAATTTTAATTTAACATTCAGAAACAACTTTTTGTGATATCGGATTTATAGCTATAGGAATTGACCGTCTGCGTCTCAAGCTATAATAAAAATTAAACAATAATTATTTTTAATAAATTGTGCACTTCCTAGACGTACAATCTGGTAGCAGGTCAATCAATCACAAGCTCTGTTATGGCTGATGAGGATACACTTTTACTTTTATTCAATAACAAACCTATTGAATATTTATGAGAGTGCTGTTGTTAATATCATTGGTATGTTATTGAATATTTCGTCATTATTATTTTGATTATCAAGTGTCTGGGCTTTACTTAACCAAGGTTTGATAGACATGTTATATGATTAATGTCATCATATTGGTTTCACAAGGGATTCCATTTTTTATCCTACGAAGTGTGGATATGTAAAGATTTAAGATACAAGATCAATGTAGGTAAACAGAAATTCTTGATGTCTAATCAGAAAACTCAGTGAGAATAAATATTTTTTTGACATTATAAACATTATTTTTGTTAAATGAGTTAAATTATTTAATTACAATTCGTGTGGTGACGGAGTAAGAATACAAATCACCACTCCCTATCTTGCCCATGGATGTCGTAAAAGACGACTAAGGGATATAATAGGCATATAGTATCTATGTAAGAGAAGGAAAACTCGAAATAAAACCCTATACCAACCTGTCTGATCAGCATGATATAGTAAGGTCAATTTCCCTTCTATTATGGAGGAGGCTCAAGCCCAACAGTTACGTATATGAGCTGAAATGTTGATGGTGATGATGATGTAGGAAGATAAGTTTAATTTTTCTAATCTATACCAATAAATAAAATTGGAGTGTCTGTTTGTAATGTCAAAATAATAGGCTTTTTTCATGCTCACACGGTTATTTGCACGACACCTATGCCTAAAATAGCAATTAAAAAAATTTTGTCTGTCTGTCTGTTTGTTCCGGGTAATCTTCAAAACGGCTAGACCGATTTCAAAAATTCTTTCACCAATGGAAAGTTATAATATCAGGGCGTAAACTAGGCTATATTTTATCCCGGTATTCCCAGGGGAACGGGAACTACGCGGGTAAAACGACTATAACCTATAACCGAAGCGAAGCGAGGGCGGGTTGCTAGTCAAATATATAAATGCTACGCTATAATCGCCACGTCATTAATATAGGACTGTCAATTAATTATGTAATGATGACACAGTGGCATCTGCGGAATTTAATATTTATGCTATCGTGTAAAAAAATATTTAGCGAATACTAACTGTACCTACTGAATAATCTTCGAAGCGAAAACCTGAATGAGGTGATCGGACCGGGGAATTGTCCATCACCCGCAGAGAGGCTGACCGCGCGACGGCGACCGACGTCCCAGGACGTCGAGAGGTGAGGTTACCCGAAAGGGTATTCCGTCTGGCCGACCACTGACGACAAGTCACATCTGCTCCGGTGGTCGGCCCAACAACGAGGTGACGTGGGTACGGGTGGGTTATGGGCCCGCGCGCCGTCCTTTCATCGCCCCAGACGAACTGGACCGCGCGTGCGCTTACCATAGCCCACCCATAAAAAAAAAATGCATAGTTCGCACACAAGCTCTTTTTCTCTTGCTCCTATGCAAAGGACACAATTAGAAATTTCTAAATCCTGGCGAATCTAATCAGGATATTCGCCTATTTTGATCGTATTATTGCATTGTCATAGAGGCCTTTGACGAGTGTACAAAGTTTAAATAAAATCTGGTCGTTCCAAGTGGGGCAAAATAACGTTCAAAGATTCCATTACATACATAGATACATACAGGTG
Source organism: Lymantria dispar (assembly GCA_032191425.1). Lineage (NCBI taxonomy): Eukaryota > Metazoa > Arthropoda > Insecta > Lepidoptera > Erebidae > Lymantria > Lymantria dispar. The sequence continues at coordinate 15,957,517 of CM063446.1, read as the reverse complement.
AAACTAATAAAAGCGTTTTAAATAAAACTACTTTACGGATTTTATCGCGTTTGTATTTGATTTTTGATTACCCGACGTTTCGAACACTTTACAGCGTTCATGGTCACGGATGGACTAAGATGTCTCACGTCCAACAAGACATCGTTACTGCAGAAAATTTATAATTATCTACCCGATACAGAAATTAGTTATTAAATATTGACCCACATTTTGGTACAAAATTTATTGCCAGTGTAAGAAGAAAATGATTCTGTATGAAAAAAAGTAATAATTAAACATTAAAATTAATAGTAATTATATTTAAATAACTTTTTTGCATGTTCAAGGGGATTTGAGAATGGTTTAGATTCACGATTGAATCCAATAGTTGGCGCTTATTTGAACAGAGCAACGTCTATTGGGTCAGCTAGTATATATGAGTATCCCTATATATATTTTTGAGTTTTAGGCGTAAAACTATAAATTAAATATTTAAATGCAACTGTGTGAATCAAAAGCAAGTTACATCACTAGTACAAGAAAGCTAGTAGCGTTTATAATTTTTGTTGATTACCGTCAGTCAATCATGTATAGTTAAACAATCAAGAAAGAAATAAAAACTTTCTTTTTTTAGGAACAATACTAGGGTTAACTGTCAATGGAATCTTATGGCTGATTAAAGATTTTGCAAGGTATCAATATCCGTTTGTCGCATTCAATGTTTGTATTTAACCGTTAACTTTGTGTTAAATGCTGACTATTATAATGTTCGGTATGTTTTTCAATTATTTAAGCTACCGGTTGCCGTGGCACTTGTTGTCTAATGACTTGTTGGTAATTTAAAAATAACTTGATTGTACAGCATAGTGGTTAAGATACCGATATACAGTGCCAGTGTCGGGGGTTCGAATCTCACACAGTACAACACATTGTGCGATCCAGGAATTGTTGTTCTGAGTCTGGATGTAATTTGTGTCCGTTAATTATATGTATGTAAAAGTCCCTCGCGATAAAAGGATTCTTTCCCTAGTGCAGGGAGTAGTCTTTTTATAAAAATAAACATACGCTTTATGAAGGGATTAGAACACAACGCCTTTCCTTATCTGCCGGTGGTTGTCTAAATTGACTAATGATCTCACCTGGAGAGTAAGCAGCAGCTCTCTTCTGGTGAAACGTATAACACCTCAATGCAATCACCAATTCGGCTGGTCAAGCGTAACCATTAAAACTCTAACTCTTCATTTAGGGGAGAGGCTTGCCTCCGGAAATGCACGGTTTTTTTTTTTTTTTGGGTGGGTCGCGGTCGGCGCGCCTCCGCACCACTCCGTCCGGGGCGACAGATGGGCTTAAGCACGCAATTCCCGCAACCCACCCGAAAACCACCTCGCCTTCGTCATTGGGCCGACCACTGGAGCAGCGTTAACTTGTCGTCAGTGGTCGGCCCGACGGAATACCCCCTACGCGGGGTACCCTCCCATCGACCGACGTCCCCCCCTCGAGGAGGACGTCGGTCTTTCCTCACGCGGTCGGCCTCTCGGCGGGTGACGGACTAATCCCCGGTCACGTCACCCGCGGCCTCGGCTAGGGCGGCATGAGGCGCAGATAGTTGCGCCTGCGCCGCCCCAGTCGCCGGCGGCGGATCTCCTCATCGAGGCTGCGCTCCACGCGCAGACGATCCGCCGCCTCCTTCTGCGAGATCACTGTCTCGCAGAAGGCTGCGACCGCGTCCCAGTTCCTGACGCTGTCGACCATCGCCCTAGCGATGGCCGGCAGCGTCAGGTCGGCACCGATGATTGCGACGAGTTCACGGCGCTGCACTGCCCAAGCCGCGCAGGCCTCGAGCGTGTGGCGCGCCGTGTCCTCGTCGCAATCGCAGTGGTGGCAGGACGGTGTACTCTCCCTCCTCACGACCCTGTGCAGGTATTTGGCGAAGCTCCCGTGCCCCGTCAACACCTGCACTAGTCGGAAGGAGAGCACCCCGTGCCGCCTCTCCAACCACTGCATCAGCACCGGCCGGAAGGCCTCCACGGTTCGCACCCCGAACCGAGGCCTCTCCAGCCGGACTGCCCAACCGGCAATGACGTCTCGGCGGGCGTCGACGCGCCAGGCGGTGAGATCCCTTAACGAGATCACACCGCCCTCCCCGCGCACCCCCGACACCCGCCGATACAACTCGGCGAGCATTTCCGCCTCCAGGTCCCACGGGGGAGTCCCGGCCAATAGGCACGCTGCCTCCGTCGCAACCGTGCGGTATCCGCGGATGGCCCTGACCGCCATGACCCTCTGTGGTCGCCACAGAAGGGCCCTAAGTCGGACGGTCAAGGACCCCGCCCACACCGGTGCGCCGTACAGGGCCATCGACCGGATGACCCCCGTGTACAGCCGTCGGCACGTAGCGCTCGGTCCGCCCACGTTCGGCATTAGCCACGATAGGGCGGACGCCGCGCCGACGAGCCGCGGAGCGAGCCTGCGGAAATGCTCCCGGAACCACCATTGCCCGTCGAGCACCAGGCCCAAGTACCTCATATGGGCCCGGATGCTGATGTCAACCGATCGGACGGTGATCGAGACGCCGATGGGAGGGCTCATAAGGCGCCCATGGAACAAGAGGGCCTCCGTCTTGTCCAGGGCGACCCTCAACCCCAGCGCCTCGATCCGCCTGACGACCTCTTCGGTGCCATAGGTCGCCAGGCTTACCGCCTCTTCTAGCGTCCCACCGCGGGCTGTGACGAGCGTGTCGTCGGCGTAACAAATCACGCCCAGCCCGGGCGGGAGGCTCCCCCGCAACGCCCAGTCGTAGCCGATGTTCCACAGGGTGGGTCCGAGGACCGACCCCTGTGGGACACCGCACGTCATGGGCGTTCGCACAACGTCCCCTGCTCGGTTGGTACAGAGGACGCTGCGCCCCACCAAATAGTCTGCCACTAGCCGCCTCAGGTAAGCTGGCACTCCGTGATACCGGAGCGCCTCCCTGATGCAGCTGAATGGCAGACTATTGAATGCGTTGGCGATGTCTAGGGACACCGCCAACAGCACTCCCCCACCGGTGACGGCCTCAGTCGCCACGGCCCTCAGGCGCAACAGAGCCGCGATCGTCGAACGACCCCTCCTAAACCCAAACTGGGCGTCCGACAGATCGGGCCCCGTGCCGACGAGGTGCCGCTCGATGCGGGCAGCTACCACCCTCTCCAGTAGCTTGCCCGTGTCATCGAGCAGCACGATAGGCCTGTAGGCCGAAGGCGACCCCGGAGACCGTCCCGGCTTCGGCAGGAGCACCAGCCTTCCCTCCTTCCAGCACCCAGGGAACCGTCCGGACGCTAAACACGCGTCGAACAGCTCCCTGAGGCGGGGACCCAGGTGGTCGAGGACCAGGCCCAACACGCGGTTTGGAACACCGTCGGGCCCGGGGGCGGTGGACTTTGCGCACATGCGCGCCACCGCCACTCCCATCTCGGGTTCCGTGATGGGCGGAACACTGTCGTCGTCGGCCTCCCGGTCAGTGTCTGGCGGAGCCATGACCGGGGGCGTGTGTTCCGCCCGCCGCGGGAACAGGTCCTCGACGACCCGGGTGAGAAGGCTGGGCTGGAGAGTCTCGGTGAGGGGAAGGCCCCGCGCGCGGAGCTTATTCAGCACCGCGCGATAGGGGCGTCCCCAGGGGTCACGATCGAGACCGTCCAGCATCTCCTGCCGACTGACGTCCTTGGCGGAGCGGACGGCCAGCCTGAAGGCCGACCGCGCATTGCGGTAGCCCTCATACAGCAAGGCCTCCCGCTCCGCGTCGCGTTGCCGCCGCCGGCTGCGGGTGTAAGCCCTCCGGGCGCGAATGCACGCGGCCCGGAGATCCGCCAGCTCCCGGGACCACCAGTGGACCGCCCTCCTCGGGGGCGGACGCCGTACCCGGGGCATGGCCGCATCGCAGATCTGCGTCAACGCACTGCGGATGCGGCCAGCCTCGGCGTCCACCCCGTCCGACTGGTTGGCAGAGGACAGCCACGAGTAAACGATGGCTGTCTCCGCCAGCTGGTCCCGGTCTAAGCGACCCACAGCCCATCGCGGGAACGCAGGACGTCCATCCGCCCCGTGACCCCTGCTGGGCGTCGGGATTACCGGGGAGACCTCCATCCGGATATACCGGTGGTCCGACAAGGTCTCCACCTCCTCCACGACGCGCCAGCTCCCCACGCGTGCGGCGACCTCGGGGCTAGCGAACGAAAGGTCCACTATCGACCCGCCCCGTTGTCGCACGCACGTATGCACCGAGCCCCTGTTCAGCAAACAGAGGCCCAGTGCCGCCGCCCACTCCTCGATCGCCCGTCCTCGGTCCTTCGTCCGGGGAGACCCCCACGCCACGGACTTGGCGTTGAAGTCCCCCAAGACGAAGACCTGGCGCGATGCCATTCGCCGTAACGAGGCCTCCATGATGGTGAGGGAGGCCTCGAAATCGGTCACACTCCAGTTAGGGGAGAGATAGACTCCGAGGAGCGTAATCTCCCCCCAGTCCGCCGCGACGTATCCGACGCCCCTGTCCCTAAGGTTCAGAGGCGACGAAGGCCACGACGTGGAGGCGACGATTGCCACGGTGCCATCGGTGCTACCCAACCAGTTAGGCCGGTCGGGCACCACGTACGGCTCCGCGGCTACGGCTACTCCTATCAACCACTCCGCCATGGCTTGCAGGAACACGTCCTGCGCACCGGCGGTGTGGTTGAGGTTGGCCTGGAGGAGACGAATGGATACGGGGTCCATTAACGGTCCGTATCCATCGTCACCTCCTCCGCGCTGACGGGCGATCGGGCCGCGCTCGGAGCGGGGACTGGCCCGGTCGATGGGCCGTCCCGCCCCTTCGGGGCCGATGCCGGGGGTCTGCAGTCCCCAGAGCCCATGCGGTGTTTGGCAGGCCTATTGCCTGCCGCACACGCGGGGCAGTGGGGCACCGCAGAGCACGATGCCGCCTGGTGTCCGGTCTGACCGCAACGGAAACATAGCCCGCTGCAGTCAAAGCAGTTTTTGCATGTCGGTCGGGTATGCCCGACCGCCATGCATTTGTAACACCTCGCGGGCCGGGGCTCTAGCACGGTTACCCGCGCCGAGCTCCAGCCCACGAGGAGCCTGCCTGAGTCGGCCAATTGCTTGACCGACTCCACCGGACACTGCACCCAGGCAGCACCGACGCCGCCCGGACCAGTGCGGATGGTGCCAATCCGGACGGTGTCCGAGGCACATCCGGTACGCGCCATAATGGCCTCCCGGACGTCCTCCACCGTCACGGAATCGTCCAAGCCCGTCAGGCGCATCTCTGCGCACTTGACAGGCCTGGCGATTCGGACACCATCCTCCGGCCCGAACAGCCCCCTCAACATCGTGGCCAAACTATCGGCCGTCTTCGCACCCTCGGCCCCAGGGAACTCGAGTATTCGAGCCCCTGTCCGGGCCTTGCGGGTCCTCGCCTCGACGCCCCCGATACCGGAGACGTCCAGCTCCCGCCGGGCGCGTTTTAGGACGGCCTCATAGTTGAGGCCCCTCTCAGCCGCCTCAGGCAGCACGGTGATGACCACCGCGGCCGTCTTCGGCGACTTGAGGCCCCTGCGCGACCTTTTCTTCCCCTTTCTGCCGGCTCCAGCCTGGGGAGCGGCGGCCACGGCGGCACTCTTGGCCGCCGCTCTCCGCTTCTGGCCGCGTGCCTTCCTGCTCCGCTCAGCCACCTGCCAGCCCTGTTCGAGCCTGGCAGCAGCGCTGAGCGCAGCAGGAGCGGTCGCGGGTGCGCTGGCCGGCGCCTGCGGTGCAGCCGCTGGCGCCGGCCGCGGCCCGGCCTTGGCTGGAGCCGGCACCTTGCCGGCCTTCTTGGCCCCCTTGGGCCCGGCCGCGGCCGCAGCGTAGCTCACCACGCGGCCACCCTGACAGGGCAGCGGGGTGGGAGCTGACGCTTGCGGCCGCCTCGCCTTGTCCGCGGCGAGCGGCGGTCGGAGGGGCGGCTCAGGCGGGAGCCTGGCCGCTACGGCGGCGATACGCGCATCCACCATCACCCCTACTCGGGCTAGGATCACGCGTACCGCCGACTCCGACACGCCGTGCACCTCGTCGGGCGGCGGCCCCTCCCCCCTCCGAGGTCTGCCGCGGCCACGAGCCGGCGGAGGGACCACGACGAGGGGAGGAAGCGCCGAAGCCGCGACGGGCGCAGCCGACGCCACGGGCGCAGACGACGGGCCCGCCCTCCCCGGCGCAGCCCGTTTCGGTGGCGAGGCTGGCACAGGCGGCGCGGCCGGCGCCAGGCGCGCGAACTGGGCCCGCAGGTCGGCCATCTCCTTGGCCAACCCGCGGTTCTCCCGTCGCACCGCCGATAGCTCCGTCTCCAGCTTGCGGTTGCGTTCCCGCAAGCCGGAGACCTCCTCACTAAGGCGGGCGTTCGCGGCCTGAAGGGCCGCCACCTCGCCACCGTGGCCAGCCGGACCCGGTGTCCCCGGCCTCGCCACCACCGCCGACCCTCGATGCGCCCCCGGCGCATGGTCGGGACCTTGGGAGGAGGCATGATGATGGAACTCCCCTCCGAGTCGGTGTTGGAGCGGCCACCCTCTTGCAGGGGGCGCTTCCAGGGTCTCGGGGGGAGGGCCTCCTCCCTCTTCCTCGCACTTGGGGCTGGAGCTGGCGCCTTTGCAGCCCCCTCCGTCCTCTTCCTCGGCGACGACGACGACGACGGCGACGACGGCAACGACGACGGCCTAACTGCACCCTCAACTGACGGCGCGCCTAGCATATGTCTACCTGTGGCGCATCCACCGCCCTCGTCCCTACTCCGGCCGACTAGCACCCAAGGGGTGCTGCTCTCCTCGGCGGACGGCTCTGCGGCACTTCCGCCCACGTCCGTCAGCTCCATCTCCGATGCCTCGGATGGCCCTGCGGCACTGCCGCCCTCATCCTGCGACGGCTCTGCGGCAGTGCCGCCCTCATCGCTCGACAGCTCAGAGCTTTCGCCTGCTATCCTTATGCACGGCTCTGCGGCAATGCCGCCCTCGTGCTCGGACCCGCTGCTGCTGCCGCTCTCCTCACGCGGCGGCCCTGCAGTGGTCTCCATCCTCTCCTCTTCCGACGGCTGGGCAGCAACGCCACCCCCGTCCCGCGACGGCCCTGCAGCAGCAATGCTGCCGCCCTCGTCGCGTGCGGCAATGGCTTCAGCCTTCATCCGCGCCCGCCACGCCTTCGATGCATTGGCGCTAATGCGGGCTCGTGCAGCGGCGGAACGCCTCGGCTTCGTCCTTCGGGTCTTCTTCCGCACCTGCACCTCCTCCTCGTTCCCCCTCCCCCCCTGAGCCACTTGGTGTTGAGCCGGGCTCTCGGCTTCTGAGGCAGTAGTTGTCCCCCACCCATACGATTGGGGACTGACTGTGCCGGGACTTGGGCGCGACTCCAAATGGACGTCGCGCGCAAGCACCGGCACAGCAAGGGACTCCCCGGCCTGGCCGGGACCCTCTGGTGAAGTCTTACTGTGTCTTACTTCTGCCATTTTTGGGACGTTTTTGAGTCTTGCCTTGACTACCACTCTAACGACTGGACGCTCGCGCGCTTCTTAACCCACCAGTCATACATCTCCTCGCCGAGTGGCCAAACTTAAGATTGGGGTGATTTTTATAGGGGTTTTCTTCCCCGCGGTCCGAAGACCCCCGGTCCTGACCCCCCTGCTCAGGATTACGGTTTGGGCCTTCCGGGTCTGGCCGCTCGCGAGCGACCGACCCGTCACGCCCCGGGCCGTGACGCAACCGTCCCTGGCGACGGAGTGCCATGAGGCACATCCGCCCCATTGGCCCCGGGTCAGATCCGCCGTGCGCTCTGCCACCAGAGCCGCACGCGGAGACCCCCCCCTGCCGGAATCTTGGCCGTCCAAATGGCCGCATGACGTCCAAATGGACGTTACCAGGGAGCACCACGAGGAGGTGCTCCGGCCGCGCCCCCCCGGAAATGCACGGTGAGAGTCTGGATGATGATGATGATGATTTTAATATTGGCATATACAAAATTTGTATTGTTATATTTTTCCTATGAAGCATCGTAAGATACTATTTATATATCTTAAAGACACCGTGCAGTAATCCTTGTATTGCAGACGACTTATAAAAATACATTGCACTGACATAAATTGCACCCAGGTTTAAAATAATCCTCCCGCCGGGCTGGCCATGGACGTTAAGGAACTCGGTAGGTACTGGTAGTCGATCCAATGTCGAAGAGCCCTCCCCTTCGACATACCTATATATAAATAAATAAAAATATAATAATATATAATAGAGAGTATTCTCTACTGTATTATGTTCCGGGCTGGCCACAAACGACGGTACCGGAGGTCAGACCAATGGCAATGGGGAAGGGTTACGGTGGGCTATGAGACCGCGCGGCGTCCTTTCGTTGCCCTGGATGAACTGGACAGCGTGTACGCTAACCATAGCCCACCCAAAAAAAAAAACTTTATCAAGTTGACTAGATGGTTTCCATTTGATTTCATTAACATGAATATTCTTCTTAAATATATAATTTAAAAAAGGTAATAAATATATACTGAACATAAATAATTTAAAAAAAGGAATAAATGTATACTGAACAATCGTAATCATCATAATAACAATTTATATATGTCCAAATATTGGGCCCAAGCTTTATTATAGGAGGTAGGTAAATTGATCTACAATATCACGCTGGTTAAAGAGGTTAGTGTAGGGTATTATTTGCATTTTCCTTTGATCCACGGATAGGATATGTGTATTATATCCTTTAGTCAGTTTTTATAACATCCACAGGCAATAAAGAGGCTGATGAATTACATTCTTAATTCGTGACAACACCGAACTGAGTAAATAAGTGGTATACCATCAAAAACAAAACTTGTAAAAAAAAGCCAAGCCTCGCAACTGAGTTCTTCTACCATAAAAAGTTGTGAGATCTACATATGTTATACCAAGTCGGTTAACTCATTCAGTCCCTGCTTAAGGGATCTTGCTTCTTAAGTTATTACGTAAATAGCTAACCTAACAACTTCTTATAGTGACTATATCAATATTAAAGATCTTTTATGTCTTAAATAAACAGAATGACTTGGCAGTCGCATGAAAACACAATGTACCTCACAAGTAATACATATTATATTAAATTGTACTAAACATAGTGCGATTAACTAAGCGGAGACATGTGGAAATAAAGAAATTTGATTGGTTTTTTGAAACACATCTCCTCTAGTCTCCTTTCCGCTTTGACAGCAATCGAGCCTAATGAGGGCGTTATTTCTTTCAGGTAAATTTCAGGCAATTTAGTTTACATAATACTTTGGAAAATTTTGGCACAATTTCATAAGACATGTCCCACTCTTGCTTTTTCATTAAGTTGATTGACTATTTTACAAGTTTGAACATAATTATATCTAGGTATCTGTCTACACCTATTATGCCAATCATCATTCAGCCTATCGCCGTCCACTGTAGAACATAGACCCCCCTCACGCTTCACCATAAAGTGCGGTACTGTGGCACCTGCATCCAACGACGCTCAAGGGTAGGTAACAGAGTTGCCATGACTAGGACTCATTTTTCTTCGACATATGAGGAATATAATACGTAATCACCACGTTTGGTAGGTGGGATGGTTTCGCAGTGAGATATCATAGATTTCCCCGGCAAGAGTTGCTGCCTACTCTCCTGTTGAATCTTTTTTTTAAATGACAACGCCATGCACTAAGGGAATAATAATCCTTATATTTTTTTTTTTTTTTTTTTTGTGGGTGGGTCGCGGTCGGCGCGCCTCCGCACCACTCCGTCCGATGCGACAGAGAGGCTTAAGCACGCAACTCCCGCAACCCACCCGAAAACCACCTCGCCTTCGTCATTGGGCCAACCACCGGAGCAGGTTTACTTGTTGTCAGTGGTCGGCCCGACGGAATACCCCCTACGCGGGGTACCCTCCCATTGACCGACGTCCCCCCCTCGGGGAGGACGTCGGTCTTTCCTCACGCGGTCGGCCTCTCGGCGGGTGACGGACTAATCCCCGGTCACGTCACCCGCGGCCTCGGCTAGGGCGGCATGAGGCGCAGATAGTTGCGCCTACGCCGCCCCAGTCGCCGGCGGCGGATCTCCTCATCGAGGCTGCGCTCCACGCGCAGACGATCCGCCGCCTCCTTCTGCGAGATCACTGTCTCGCAGAAGGCTGCGACCGCGTCCCAATGGATGGCGATGGCCGGCAGCGTCAGGTCGGCACCGATGATTGCGACGAGTTCACGGCGCTGCACTGCCCAAGCCGCGCAGGCCTCGTGCGTGTGGCGCGCCGTGTCCTCGTCGCAATCGCAGTGGTGGCAGGACGGTGTGCTCTCCCTCCTCACGACCCTGTGCAGGTATTTGGCGAAGCTCCCATGCCCCGTCAACACCTGCACTAGTCGGAAGGAGAGCACCCCGTGCCGCCTTTCCAACCACTGCATCAGCACCGGTCGGAAGGCCTCCACGGTTCGCACCCCGAACCGAGGCCTCTCCAGCCGGACTGCCCAACGGGCAATGACGTCTCGACGGGCGTCGACGCGCCAGGCGGTGAGCTCCCTTAACGAGATCTCACCGCCCCCCGCTCGCACCCCCGCCACCCGCCGATACAATCCGGCGAGCATCTCCGCCTCCAGGTCCCACGGGTGAGTCCTGGCCAATAGGCACGCTGCCTCCGTCGCCACCGTGCGGTATACGCGGATGGCCCTGACCGCCATGACCCTCTGTGGTCGCCACAGAAGGGCCCTAAGTCGGATGGTCAAGGACCCCGCCCACACCGGTGCGCCGTACAGGGCCATCGACCGGATGACCCCCGTGTACAGCCGTCGGCACTTAGCGCTCGGTCCGCCCACGTTCGGCATAAGCCACGATAGGGCGGACGCCGCGCCGACGAGCCGCGGAGCGAGCCTGCGGAAATGCTCCCGGAACCACCATTGCCCGTCGAGCATCAGGCCCAAGTACCTCATATGGGCCCGGATGCTGATGTCAACCGATCGGACGGTGATCGAGACGCCGATGGGAGGGCTCATAAGGCGCCCATGGAACAAGAGGGCCTCCGTCTTGTCCAGGGTGACCCTCAACCCCAGCGCCTCAATCCGCCTGACGACCTCTTCGGTGCTATAGGTCGCCAGGCTTACCGCCTCTTCTAGCGTCCTACCGCGGGCTGTGACGAGCGTGTCGTCGGCGTAACAAATCACGCCCAGCCGGGGCGGGAGGGTCCCCCGCAACGCCTAGTCGTAGCCGATGTTCCACAGGGTAGGTCTGAGGACCGACCGCTGTGGGACACCGCACGTCATGGGCGTTCGCACAACGTCCCCTGCTCGGTTGGTACAGAGGACGCTGCGCCCCACCAAATAGTCTGCCACTAGCCGCCTCAGGTAAGCTGGCACTCCGTGATACCGGAGCGCCTCCCTGATGCAGCTGAATGGCAGACTATTGAATGCGTTGGCGATGTCTAGGGACACCGCCAACAGCACTCCCCCACCGGTGACGGCCTCAGTCGCCACGGCCCTCAGGCGCAACAGAGCCGCGATCGTCGAACGACCCCTCCTAAACCCAAACTGGGCGTCCGACAGATCGGGCCCCGTGCCGACGAGGTGCCGCTCGATGCGGGCAGCTACCACCCTCTCTAGTAGCTTGCCCGTGTCATCGAGCAATAATCCTTATATTGTGAGGGACTTTACAAACATATAATTCAACATCGCATCATCATCGCAGCCCTCATATGTCCCACTGTTGGGCTCGGGCCTCCTCCACAATGGGAGGGAATTTGATCCACTATACTATGCTGGTCAGACATGGTGATATAGGGTTTCATTTCGTGGTTTCCTTCTCTTGCACTGGTTTGTGCATATTATATCACATAGTCGTCTTATACGACATCCACGAGCAAGATAGAGAATGGTGAATTGTATTCTTACTTCGTCACCATACGGAAAGAACATATAATTAACCGACACAAATTACATTCAGACTCAGAACAACAATTTGTGGATCGTACAAGGTGTTGTCTTGCATGGGATTCAAACCCGCGACACTGGCACGGTACGTTGGTATCTTAACCTTTGCGCCATCTGTGCAGTCTTTATCCGGTTGTTACGATTCCCATAGGAAAACAATGATGGCGACAAATGTATTCTTATTTTCTACAAAGTGACATTTCGTTAACTGCAAATGTAACTTTATAATCCTATATTTTTATATGAGTTTACAAAATTATTTATGCAGTTAGTGTATCTCGCAAACTGGACAAAAATTACAATGTTTCATAATTTTTCCTTCATTTATACACTAAACACTAATTGTATTCTAAATTTGAAGCTTCTATGTCTGCTAGAAGCGCCTCTTTAATATTGATGATCGGTCAGTCAGTCAGTGAGTGACAAAATTACGAAATTTTGAATAGTTATAATTCTTAAACTATTGGTTCAAATTCAATGAAATTTAAAATACACAATGTTTATACAATGCCTGCTAGGTTACTAAATAATTCAGGCTTCTAGTTGTATTAACAACGAAGTTATAGGGGGTCGAAAATGGCCTGAATTGCTTCGAGAAAAGTATGTTACGGCAGTGTTGCGTTTTGCCCGACTTTTTTTTTGCTCGAGCACTGCCGTGGCCCCAGATATATTGTATGAATATATAAGATAAGTTTAAAAGTAAGATCTATAATAGAACCGTAAAAGGAAAGTGGTTGTTCTTTCATTAACTAACATGGGCGATATGTGTGACTATAGAGGCATAATTATTTCGCGAAAGACAAACATGACAATTTATGCGAAATATAAGTACAACATCATCATCGTCTCAGGTCATATACGTCCCACTATTGGGTTCGGGCCTCCTCCACTATAGGAAGGAAATTGACTTACTATACCGCGCTGGTCAGACGAATTGGTATAGGCCTTTGTTTCAAGATTTCCTTCTCTGGCATAAATATTATATGCATATTATATCCCTTAGTCATCTTTTACCACACCCACAGGCAAGACAGGGAGTAGTGAATTGTATTCTTATTCTGTCTGTGTGTTTGTTATTTAATATGTGTTTTATGTTAGTGGCACATGGTATTTTGGTCATGCTCACTGAAGGATCTGCTTGCGGTAGCTACGAGGAGCGGGTCACTCCCTTCCCTCCATTGTGGTTGAGGGGAGTGATGGCTGCTCTAGTGGTTAACTCGTGATCAGGTGTCGCTTGCGAGATCTGGTCCAGCCATGGTACTTTTTTGTTATATTTAATAGCTGTATTGTATGATGGTTCGAAAGGTATCATACTAGAGCTATTAATAGACGTGTTGTTGTATCTATTATATTTTATTAAAAAAAAATTGTGAATGAATAAAAAAGAAGACAATACCACTGAGTTTCTTGCCGGATCTTCTCAGTCTGGTCGCGTTCCGATCCGGTAGTAATTTAAGGTAAAATGTAAAAAAATTACCATATGTAAGTGCCCCGCGGGGTTGATACATAAAAAAGGATTTGTCACCACACGGACGATTTTTATGTGGGACATATATGCGTTTATATATCTTAAGGAGTAAGTAAACAGGTAAATATGAAAAAGATAACATGCGTAGACCTAAATTAAAATGACAAGATAAAAAATTATTAAATATAACCGGTATAGTTCAGAAGGAACAATTCATTTGTCAATTGAGATAGTAACTATAATAAGCTCTAATACGTACCGTACAAAATGTAACTATGTTTAAGCCGTGGTTCATCGAACAATATGTAGTACCTACAATAGCTCCGAGTTCGCTAGAAAGTCACTTATCAATTCAATTGTCTGGCCCCGCCCCGCGCCCGCCGCGTCACCGGCACAAACCTATCTCATTGTGCCGACAATTTGAAGCGCCTATTAATGTAATTGTAAGTAAAGATACTGTTTCATTCATGTAAGGTTCCGGTAAGTTTTTTTGTATATATTACGTATTTATTCATTTACGGTATATAAATATAAATATCAGGTTGACCGAGCTTCACTCGGAGTATTTTTGTAGCATTTATTCAGATATATATTAATAAAAAATAAAATAATAAAGAATAATAAATAAATAATAATAACACCGAGATTCGAATCGACGCTGTTTGAACATCAACAAAATCAAAATTAGAACCTGTCAACTTCCCATCTGAGCTATCGTAACTCATGACGTTGACAACGAAATTTGAATTCATATTCTTTTAAAATTTAATGTCATTGTTTGTTTTGCTAAAAAACACGGACAAAACAACATTTTCTATAAATAAAACCTAGCTAGATCGATTTTTTGGACCCGAAACCTCTAGTATGCCAAGTTTCAACAAAATCGTTGGAGCCGTTTCCGAGATCCTGAATATATATATATATATATATATATACAAGAATTGCTCGTTTAAAGATATAAGATTTCTACATAGACACGACTTGCATATATCTTATAGCTCCAAGCATCGTCGTCATCAGCTCGAACCTATCACACTGCTGGGCCTGAGCCTTTACGCCTTTAGGAGGGAAATAGACCTAATATACTATGTTGGTCAGATATGTTGGGTATAGTGTTTCATTTCGAGTTTACATGCTCTTGCGTAGATGTTATATGCACATTATATAAACTAAGGGATACCTTAGTTTACGACATCCACGGGCAAGATAGAGAGTAGTGAATCGTGTTCTTACTCCATCAGCACACGAAACCTCTAAGCATAGGTAGAAAAAAATGCAAACTTTAAACATTTTGACTAAGTTTACAAACGGATGTAAGTGTATCAGTCTTTTATTCTTGGAAAATACATTTATTGACGTCATTACAGTAGGCTTAAATGGATCAGGTCGAACAGATTCTTAGTTGTTCTCTATAACACCCAGGAGCAGCTTCAGTATTGAAGGTTTACATTATCGCTATCACATTATTAAATGGTCAATACAATATGGGGTACACGTCAATGAAAATCATATATGTATTTGGTGATAATTTTAATGGTGGTATCAGGCATACTGCGGATATTCGCATCCGCAATTACGGGCTTGTGCGACAATTTCAAAGCCGCATCTGCACTTAATCGCATTTATTTATGCGTATATTCCTGCGGATGTTGATGTACTGCTAGAATATACCAACAGCCATTGAATCAAGTGAGCAGTAATTTAATAGCGTAGGAACAATCTATGAATTCTATAAAAACAGGTTTCCTCCAGAAAAGGTGATGATATTGATCTTCATCAAATAACTAGCAAATATTTAATTACTTTCGCACATTCCACTTTTAAATATTTCATTATTAGCAATCCGCCCTCGCTTCGCTTCGGTTTCAGTCGCCTTACCCGCGTATTTCCCGTTGCCGTGGGAATACCGAGATAAAATATAGCCTTTGTTACTCCCTGATGTTATAGCTTTCTATTGATGAAAGAATCTTTGAAATCGGTTTGGTGGTTTAAGGGTGAAAGCGCAACAAACAAACAAACTTACTTTCGCATTTATAATATAGTAAGGATTTATTGAAATACTAGCAACCCGCCCTCGCTTCGCTTCGGTTCCAGTCGCCTTACCCGCATAGCTCTAGTTCCCGTGGGAATACCGGGATAAAATATAGCCTATGTTACTCCCTGATATTATAGTTCTCCATTGATGAAAGAATTTTTGAAATCGGTTCGGTGGTTCAAGCGTGAAAGCGTAACAAACAAACAAATAAACAAATAAACAAATAAACAAATAAACAAACAAACAAACAAACTTACTTTCGCATTTATAATATTAGTAAGGATTAATAAATTAATTGTTATTTTATTTAAATATCCATTTTGTGTTCCATTTTTAAATCTTAAAGTCCACATTCGTGGTAAGAGCCTTAATAGGTAATAGATATTGAATCTGTTTCTGTACCTGCGGATATTATTTTTAATTTATTTTTTTAAAGACAACACCCCGTACTTAGGAAATAACCATTGTGTTGCGGGGGGACTTTACAAACATATAAAATTAACGGATTAATAAACACAAATTACATTCAGATTCAGAGCAACAATTTGTGGATCCCACAAAGTGTTGTCCCGCGTAGGATTTTAACCCCTAACACTGGCATGGTAGGTTGGTATTTTAACCACTACGCCACATGTGCAGTCAAACCTACAGCTTAAACCTAAACCTACATCCGCAACACCACCAGCTGATGTCAGCTTGTGTTTTTCTAAGTGTTAACGAGCTAAAAATTCTAAATATCAATTTATTGCTATGGTAATCGTACAAACGAGCTGAGGGATGACTATCAGAATGGTCAGATGATTTCCAACAGTGAAAGTTGTTAAGTTGGATGGATGCGCTTGTGAGAGTAGGAAATAGCTTCGGTTTTTTTTTCGTTTTTAACTAAATTGTGTATCTAGATTTCATTATTTTACTTTTCTTCTCAATCTATATATATACCTCATGCCGGGTCTTGGCCACTAAGGAAGGAAAATTGATTTGTTATACCGCTCTGGTCAGACGGATTGTGCTAGGGTATTATTTCGCGTTATCCTTCTCTGCTGCCTTACTTAATAAACAACTTTTTTATTATCATCATCATCTCACATAAATCTCACTGTTGGACTCGGGCCTCCTCCACAGTAGAGGGTAAATTCACCTATTATACCGCGCTGGTCATAGGTGTTGTTATTGACTTTTGTTGTCAAGTTTTCCTTCACTTGCATACGGTTATCTGCATATCATATCCTTGAGTCGTTTCTTAAGACACCCACGGGCAAGAGAGGGTGGTGAATTATATTTTACTTTGTCACCATTTTTGTTTTTTTTTTTATGGATGGGCTATGGTAAGCGCACGCGCGGTCCAGTCCGTCCGGGGCGATGGAAGGACGGCACGCGGGCCCATAACCCACCCGTACCCACGTCACCTCGTTGTTGGGCCGACCACCGGAGCAGATGTGACTTGTCGTCAGTGGTCGGCCCGACGGAATACCCTCAACCTCACCTCTCGACGTCCTGGGACGTCGGTCGCCGTCGCGCGGTCAGCCTCTCTGCGGGTGACGGACAATTCCCCGGTCCGATCACCCGCGGCCTCGGCTAGGGCGGAGATTTACTTTGTCACCATACGGAATTTTTTTACTACAAACAAAATTATTAGTCACATTTTTTCTGTTACTCATGTTTTTGTAGATTCCAGTAGTACATTCAAAGTAATTAATGATATTATCGATGTATTAATAAAAGCTAATTACATTGCCGTAGTTAATCCAACACCATATCAAATTGCCAATCATAAAATAAGCCTTATCTGCCTATGTTTTGCAAGCTAGAATCAGCTCGCCTGATATTTAATGTTAAACTGAAATTGCAATATTTATAGATTCATTCCTAATTTGTCTCCATCCTATCTATTACTATCCATTTATTTTATGTGTGGTGAGGAGGTATGAATTTAATTCTCCACCAACGATCTTACCCATGGGTGTCGTAAAAAACAACTAAGCCATATAGTATTACATGTAATATCTATGCAAGAGAAGGAAAAATCGATATAAAACCCTATGTCAACACATCTGAACGTGAAATAGTAGGTTAATTTCCATCTTCTTGGGGAGAAGAGAGAATCTTCTTGGGGTTCGAGCCCAACAGAAGAATAAGAGACGAGATGATGATATTTTTCTCATCGAAGTGCGTTGTTGAATGTAAACCTTTTTATTTAATGGATGGAGATGGAGTAAGAATACAACTCACCACTCCCTTTCTTGCCCGTGGATGTCGTACATGATACGCATCTATCATCTATGCAAGAGAAGGTAAACTCGAAATAAAACCCTATAACCTATATGACCAGCATGGTATAGTATGATCAATTTGTCTCGTATTGTGGAGGTGGCTCGAGCCCAACAGTGGGACGTATATGAGCTGATGATGATGATGATTGCAATTGATTCCAGTAGTTTCCGGGAAAGTGCTGCTGCCCATTCGCTTGGCGATTCTTCAGCGAGTTTTTACTAGTATCTAAAAAAAGCAATGGATGGTGTTAAATTCTATACTTAAACCGTCATCCGTCACCGTAAAGAATATGGCCTCTTAAGCCATTATCTCTACTATAAAAGCAGTAGATTATAGTATTTTTATTTCAACATTCATCTAATTTAAGTGATTCAAATAATTCTATTTTTATAAAGACTACATTAGATTATAATGTCTATACTAATAAGAAAACACGAGGTCACTTCATAAATACTTACAAAACTTAATAATTATTAATCTTCCCAATATTACACACATTGATATTTTAGTAGTTAAGATATACTCATCTAATGAGGACTGCTAGAAATCGACGGTGAATTATTAGCTGAAAGATAAGAAATCTTTATATATAAAAATCTCATGTCACTATGTTGGTTCATACTTATCTCTAAAATATCATCATCAATTTTAATAAAGTTTGGCAATTGTGCATTGTTTGCAGGAGGCTCCGGCCGCCGAAGTCAGCAGCGGTGGTGATCACCGTCCTGCCTGAGGCGGCCGAGAACGGCCTCAGCTATGAGCCCGTCTTACGTCGCGCCCGGCGGAAGCTTGATATCTCCGATTTAGGAGGCGTCGAAGCCAGGACCCGCAAGGCTCAGACAGGGCCTCGGATTCTAGAGTTCCCTGGGGCCGAGGGCGCCAAAACGGCCGATAGCATGGCCGCGAAGCTGAGGGGTTTGTTTGCTGCGGAGGATGGCGTCAAGATCGCCAGACCCGTCAAGTGTGCGGAACTGCGGGTCACGGGTCTGGACGACTCCGTGATGGTGGATGATATCCGGGAGACCATCGTCTCGAAAACCGGATGTCCCGTGGACACCGTCCGAATTGGCGCTATCCGCCCTGGTCCGGGCGGCGTCGGTGCTGCCTGGGTGCAGTGCCCGGTGGAGTCGACCAAGCAATTGGCCGGCTCAGGCAGGCTCCTCGTGGGCTGGAGCTCGGCGCGGGTGACCGTGCTGGAGTCCCGGCCTGCGAGGTGCTACAAGTGCATGGCGGTCGGACACACTCGGCCCACATGCACTAACTGCTTTGACTGCAGCGACCTTTGTTTCCGCTGCGGTCAACCCGGGCATAAGGCGGCATCGTGCGCCGCCACTCCCCAATGCCCCGCGTGTGAGGCGGGCAATAGGCCCGCCAAGCACCGCATGGGGGGCAGGGAGTGCAGACCCCCGGCTTCGGCCCCAAAGGGGCGGAGCGGCCCGACGACCCCGGCCGCTCCCGCCCCTAGCGCGACCTGATCGCCCGCCAGCGTGGAGGAGGTAATGGATACGGCCCACTAATGGCGACCGAATCTTACAACCTCCTGCAGGCCAACCTCAACCACGGCGCCGAGGTACAGGACGTTTTCCTGCAAGCCATGGCGGAGTGGTTGATCGGTGCAGCCGTAGCCGCGGAGCCGTACGTGGTGCCTGACCGGCCCTATTAGCTGGGCAGCAGTGACGGCTCTATGGCAATCGTCGCCTCCACGTCGTGGCATTCCCCGCCCTTGTTGCTCAAGGATAGGGGCGATGGGTATGTCACGGCGGAATGGGGAGAGGTTACGCTATTTGGTGTTTACTTCTCCCCTAACAGGAGCGCGACGGATTTCGGGGCCTTCCTCACCATCCTGGGGGCCTCGATACGGCGACTGGCACCGCGCCAGGTCTTCGTCATGGGGGACTACAACGCCAAGTCCACGGCGTGGGGGTCCCCCAGGACGAATGACCGCGGGCGGGCGGTCGAAGAGTGGGCGGCGGCACTGGGCCTCTGTTTGCTGAACAGGGGCTCGGTGCAAACGTGCGTGCGGCAGCAGGGCGGGTCGATAGTGGACTTGTCGTTCGCTAGCCCTAATGTCGCAGCACGTGTGAGGAGCTGGTGCGTCCAGGAGGAGGTTGAAACCCTATCCGACCACCGATACATCCGGATAGAGGTCTCCCGGACCCTCCTGCAGCCCAGCAGGGGTCACACGGCGGACGGAGCTCCCGCGTTTCTGCGGTGGGCTGTGGGTCGATTGGATTGGGACCTGTTGGCGGAGGCAGCCATCGTTCAGTCGTGGCTGTCCTCACCGCCCCAGGCGGACGGGGTGGATGCCGAGGCTGGCCGCATCCGCTGTACGTTAACGCAAATCTGTGATGCGGCCATGCCCCGTGTGCGGCGTCTGCCCCCGAAGAATGCGGTCCCCTGGTGGTCCCGAGAATTGGCGGACCTTCGGGCCGCGTGCATACGTGCCCGGAGGGCCTATACCCACAGCCGAGCGCGTCACCGCGATGCTGAGCGAGAGGGCCAGCTGTACGAGGCTTACCGCAGTGCGCGGTCTGCCTTCAGGCTGGCCATCCGTACCGCCAGTGACGTTAGTCGGCGGGAGATGCTGGACAGTCTCGAGCGTGACCCCTGGGGTCGCCCCTACCTCGCGGCGCTGAACAAACTCCGCGGGCGGGGCCCCCCCCTCACCGAGACTCGCCAGCCCAGCCTCCTCACCAGAGTTGTCGAGGACCTCTTTCCACGGCGGGCGGAGTACACGCCCTCGGTCATGGCTTCGCCAGACAGCGACCGGGAGGCCGAAGATGAAAGTGCTCCGCCCATCACGGAGCCGGAAATGGGGGCAGCGGTGGCGCGTATGCGAGTGAAATCCACCGCCCCCGGGCCCGATGGTATTCCGAACCGTGTGCTGGCCCTGGTCCTCGAGCACCTGGGACCACGCCTCAGGGGACTGTTCGACGCCTGTTTGACGTCCGGGCAGTTCCCTGGATGCTGGAAAGAGGGGAGGCTGGTTCTCCTGCCGAAGCCGGGACGGTCTCCCGAGTCGGCCTCAGCCTACAGGCCCATCGTGCTGCTCGATGATGCGGGCAAGCTGCTGGAGAGGGTGTTGGCTGCCCGCATCGAGTGGCACCTCGTCGGGGTCGGGCCCGATCTGTCGGACGCCCAGTTTGGTTTTCGGATAGGGCGTTCGACGATCGCGGCCCTGCTGCGCCTGAAGGCCGTGGTAGCGGAGGCCGTCACCGGCGGAGGAGTCCTGTTGGCGGTGTCCCTGGACATCGCCAACGCCTTCAACAGTCTGCCATTCAGCTGCATCAGGGAGGGGCTGAGATATCACGGGGTGCCCATGTATCTCAGGCGGCTGGTGGCAGACTACTTGGAGGGGCGCAGCGTCCTCTACGTTGACCGAGTAGGGGACGTTGTACGAACACCCATGACGTGCGGTGTCCCACAGCGGTCGGTTCTGGGTCCGACCCTGTGGAACATCGGCTACGACTGGGCGTTGAGAGGAAGCGTCCCACCCGGGCTGGGCGTAATTTGCTACGCCGACGATACACTCGTCACAGCCCGGGGTGGGACGCTAGAGGAGGCGGCCCGCCTGGCAACTCTCGACACCGAGGAGATTGTCAGGCGGATCGAAGCGCTGGGGTTGAGGGTAGCCCTGGAAAAGACGGAGGCCCTTTTGTTCCATGGCCTCCGTACTGCCGGACCTCCCGCCGGCGCTTCGATCACCGTGAAGTCGGTCACCATCAGCATCCAGGCCCACATGAAGTACTTGGGCCTGGTGCTCGACGGGCATTTTTGGTTCCGAGAGCATCTCCATCGACTTGTTTCCCGGCTTGTCGGCGCGGCGTCCGCCCTTTCGCGGCTGATGCCGAATGTGGGCGGACCCAGTGCTACGTGCCGACAGCTGTACGTGGGGGTGATCCGGTCGATGGCCCTGTATGGAGCACCGGTGTGGGCGGAGTCCCTGACCGCCCGTCTTAGGGCCCTCCTGTGGCGACCACAGAGGGTCATGGCGATCAGGGCCATAAGGGGTTACCGCACGGTGGCGACAGAGGCAGCGTGCCTCCTGGCCGGAACTCCCCCGTGGGATCTGGAGGCGGAGATGCTCGCCGACATTTATCGGCGGGTGTCGGAGACGCGCGCCCGCGGCGGCATGGTCTCCATCAAAGAGATCACCGCCTGGCGGGTCGACGCCCGCCGAGAAGTCATTGCCCGTTGGGCAGTCCGGCTGGAGAGTCCTCGGTACGGTGTCAGGACCGTCGAGGCTCTCCGGCCGGTGCTGATGGAGTGGTTGGAGCGGACGCACGGGGTGCTTTCCTTCCGACTGGTGCAGGTGCTGACGGGGCACGGTTGCTTCGGGCAGTACCTGCACAAGATTGTCAGGAGGGAGAGCACACCGTCCTGCCACCACTGCAGTTGCGACGAGGACACGGCGCAGCACACGCTCGAGGAGTGTGCTGCATGGGAGGGGGATCGCCGTGAACTCGTCGCAATTATCAGTGCCGACCTGGCGCTGCCGACCATCGCCAGGGAGATACTCGTCAGCGTCAGGAACTGGGACGCGGTCGCCGCCTTCTGTGAGGCCGTTATCTCACGGAAGGAGGCGGCGGATCGTTTGCGAGTAGAGCTCCTATTCGGCGACACGTTCCGCCGCCGGCGACTCGGGCGGCGTAGGCGCGAATATCTGCGCCTAATGCCGCCCTAGCCGAGGCCGCGGGTGATCGGACCGAGGAATTGTCCGTCACCCGCAGAGAGGCTGACCGCGCGATGGCGACCGACGTCCCAGTACGTCGAGAGGTGAGAGTTTATCCGAAAGGGTATTCCGTCGGGCCGACCACTGATGACAAGTCACATCTGCTCCGGTGGTCGGCCCAACAACGAGGTGATGTGGGTACGGGTGAGTTATGGCCCCGCGTGCCGTCCTTTCATCGCCCCGGAAGGACAGGACCGCGCGTGCGCTTACAATAGCCCACCCATAAAAAAAAAAATTGTGCATTTTTGGTCCAAATTGAGATACATCATTCATATATGTCCAAATATTGAGCTCAAGTCTCCTCCACAATAGGAGGGCAATCGACCTACTATACCACGCTGGTCAGACGTTTTGATATAGGATTCATTTCAAGTTTTGCTTCTCTTGCATAAATGTTATATGTATATTTAATCCCTTGGTCGTCTTTTACGACACCCACGGGCAAGAGAAGGGGTTGTGAATTGTATTCTTACTCCGTCACCAATTCAGATACATATAGGATAATTTTCTCAGAATACCGGTTAGAATAAAATATGATCAATATAATATTTTTCATTTTTATTGTTAGCGACGGTGTTAACCTAGGTCAAGCAACTTGTATTTTAGTTCTTACGTAAAATGACTAGAGCGAGAAGTGAAGGGGGTACTTAATATAATTATAAAGATTCTTGCTTTGATGTGTATATAAATTGTATATTTTATCAAATATCATTAGTGTAGGAGCGTTTATTTCATTTATAATAGTCTATAAATAACTAGCTTTTGTTCGCAGCGTTATTTACTTAAATATACACACATAATTTTATACGTCGCTGAAAATGGTTTAAAATTTGTTGCAAAAAAAAAAAAAATGTAGAAATATTAAAAAGAAAAACTCTATCTTATCTATATGATTTTCAAAATATTCCTTTCAATTAGCCTCTACATTACAAAATTAAGATGCTGTTTAGTACTTATTGCTATTTTTTAACTGGATGAAAAATAAAGTAATAGTAAGGCCGCTAAATTTACTCTTCCATTTTACAATAGGGGAATAATTAGGTGATGAAAATTGACAAATGCTGAAACACATGTTAATTCAATTTACTGAAGAGCATCTGTGCTGTGTGAAGATATTGGATAAAGTTTTATTTTCACCCACAAACTTCGCCACTGTCCACTATTTTGCCATAACTCTTTTGAGGGTTGAATTTCGTACAATCGTTTCTTAGTGAATCTCTAGAATATTAGAAATAGATACTATTGTCAAAATATCATGTTTCTATTACGTAGTTTCGGTTCGGCGTTGATAAGTCATTCAGGTCTTTAAATATATAGAATACTACTTAATATTTTGCTCCTTATATCCATGAACATATAATAAACCGATAAAATTAAATTTAGATTCGTTGAGTCATGCCCTTGTCTAGGAGTCATTTTATTTCAATGCGAATTAATGAGCTTATTTTAAAATTGCTATGCAGCACACCCATGCTGATAGCGGAACCTGTCCACGAGTCCGTTGCAGAAGTGACCGTTCTTTGTCCGAGTCGTCCTAGACAGCCGCCGCGTGCCGCATTCATGCATAGTAAATAATTACAGTGATCAACGGCAGGTGTAGGCGCACGCGCGCGCATAGAAATAGAAAGGCACATTGCAGTAATTATTTAGTACAGTTATCTGTAATGGGCCGTTTTGCAAAAGCTGTTAAGTAAATAAGCAGCGTCCTGCGGTCCCTGCCGGGTGCGCACGCGGCGTGGACATCGCGACTCCAAATTCCCCGCCTCGCTGCACATTCGTGGCCTAGGTTTTATAAAATTCTATTCGTTAAACGACTCATTTACACATAACTAGTCGGTCTTTATAGTTTTTTTTAATTTTTTCTCGTAAAATATAAGTACTATAATTTTTATTGCAACTTAAAATGTAGCGGCTGCATACAGTTATTAAATTTATAGTATTATGATGTTATAACAATATTTATAGGATTATATTGCTTTTATTTTGCACGCATTTATTCGGGTTTATAGTTTCTACAGCTGAATTCTAAATATGTAAAATTGCAAAGTGTACACTTATACTATGACGTTTTTGGGCCTAAAATATCTCATCAACATCTCAGCCCATATATGTTCCACTGTTGAGCTCGGGCCTCCTCCTTTATGGGAGGGAAATTGTCCTACTATACCACGCTGGTCGTCTGACCGTCGTGTTGGCATAGGGTTTTGTTTCGAGCATTTCTTCTCTTGCGTATGTATAAATTCCCTTAGTCGTCTTTTACGATATCCACGGGCAAGAGAGGAGTGGAATTGTATTCTTACTCCGTCGCTATGCAAGATTTAGGCTACATTTAGGAATAATTCATATCTGTTTAAAACTCGCAAATTTTATTAATTTTTTTAACGTTATTAATGTTTTTCTTTCAAACAGACAAATACATTAAATTATTTAAAAATACAACTGACAGGAAAATGAGTTATAGTTTGGTTAGGTTATAATAAAGCAGAATATTTTATTTAACATTTCCGGTTCGCTATTGCTATGCTGGTTACTTTTTTATTTATTTTTTTTATTTTAATATGTTAAAAATATATAAATTCATGTGAGAAAATCTTTAATACATACGTCTCTTTAATTCTAATATATATAAGAGATTTAAAAAATAGACGCAAGCAACAAAAGGCATGCTGATAAAGGCCATTTTTCACCCCTTAAATTTACGTATTTTTAAATAGATACTTCATGATTAAGAAAATACAACTATTATAAATAATAACGGTAGTTCGTGATCTAAATAAAAAAGAAGTATATAGTATATTATATATTAAGTGTATATATGTATAGCCTAAGAAAAAAAGTGTTATTTTAAATACTTAATTCAAAATTAAAATCAAATTCTTATTTTGAGCAGTTTGTAATAATATGAAATACATTAATTTTAATATTTATGATATTATCAATCCTAGCTAATAGTATAAATGCGAATTCGAGATTGTTTGTTACGCTTTTACACCTAAACTATTAAACTGAACCTAAAAATACTTAGAATCCAAAATGGAAAGGTACATTATCAGCGAATAATACAGGCCATATTTTATTCCCTTATTCTTACGAAAATGGCGGGTGAAGCTGCGAGAATGCGTTAGTAATCAAAAATCAAATATAATTAGGCAGATTCCGATATATAAATATACTTTTCATATTAACATTCATTATTGTGTTCTTCATTTGAATGGTATTTTAACCCTTGGTTGGACTTGGTTTTTTGATTGCTACTTGAATTGTGACGCCAGTATGAAGGAGTCAAAAGTGGCTCAAACTGATTTGAGTAAATATACATTCGGTGCGCTCTTTTCTTGAACTTGACACGCTGCCACGTGTTCAGATAATCTGTCACAAATATGTTTATTTTTTGTATATTTAAAATTTAAGATTTTACTCTTGACTTTCATAGACGCATTAACAATATCGAACTTTAAACTTCTACGCCTGTGTAATATTAAACAAAAAATATGAATCAATATTCTTATTATTAATTTCTTACACTTAAAAATATTTTATTTAGAATTTACACAGTAAGTTATAAGTAGTTGATAGACAAGAATAGATTTCTAACTAATAATCTAATAGTTTAAAATATAGGTAGCCTAGTAAATTCAGATAATTGAAGCATTGAGTAGAGAGACATGTCACGTTCGCTGGAGGGGGTATCGTGTAGCAGTACAGGCGGTAGGACAAAGGCATAGCGGCTGATGGCGAGGCGCGGGGCCGGCACCGCTCCCGGCCAACGCCAGTTCAGGGGTTAAGCGATACTTTATTTTGAATAATTTATATGTTGTAGCGCGATAGACGGCATGCCCTCCGCCTTGTACTGTTTATGGTAATGCGGGGTATCTAGCATTGCAAATACGCTAAATGTGTCGCCACCCGAAGCGGCTGCTTGCGATAAGCGTTGTTCAGAGTGTATTTCTACTTAGAAAATAAGTATGTTTCGGTACAAATACTTCACAATACACTGTTTATGTTGCCAAGAAATAAAGTTAACATGAGTATTGTAATCAAATTCCTTCTCATGGCTTGCTCGAATAACAAAGCGCTACAAGTCGTGAGTAATAAAAGTTGCAAATGGAAGAGTTAATGAAACATGATAAACGTTAGCTGTAAAAGTCGACTGGTTTAAGCTGCTATCGAATTAAGAACAATCGGTCAGGGATCACTGAGTTAATTAAATTGTAGAAGGTTTGCTGCCATACAAGTCGCATACGGATATAACAACTTGCAAATTCACTTTTAAGAAAATATCATTAATCAAAATTAATGGAGTTATTATCATTATGGAACTTTCAAAAAATATTTATTGCTGTCATAAATCAGTCTTAAGGGCCGTAACGAAGCAGTGCGGTACAACAGCTTTCTAGGACGAGGCAGAACCGAGATGCAATTAACGTGCGCCTATCCGATCCCGAAGGCTAATATTTGACGTGCAGACCAGAGAGTATTGTCATATTTTTTTCCAATCATACATAAATTACGTATGTAACACGCTTTCTGTTTGATGTCATAGTAAGAATCATCATCATCATAGCTCACATATGTCCCACTGTTGAGCTCAAGCCTCCTCCACAATAGAAGGGAAATTGACCTTACTATACCATGTTGATCAGACAGGTTGGTAAAGAGTTTTATTTCGAGTTTTCTTTCTCTTGCATAAATGTTAAATGCGTATAATATCCCTCAGTCGTCTTTTACGACATCCACGAGCAAGATAGGGAATGGTGAATTGTATTCTTATTCCGTCACCACACGGAAAGAGTAAGAATCCAATTCAACAATTCCTATCTTGGATGTCGCATGACTAAGGGTTATGGATATAAGTGACATCTATGCAAGAAAAGAAAAATTCGAATTAAAAGGTCCAACACGTCTGACCGGTATAGTACATAGATCAATTCCCCTCTTATTGAGGAGGAGGCTAAAGCCCAGCAGTGGGACGTGTAGGAGCTGAAATGAGGATGATGTGCAAAACAAAGTATAACTTAATCAAACTGTATATACTTAATTCATTACATATATCATTATGATCGATTCAACCTCTCGTCTATTTAAGACAGCTTATTAACTTATGCTCATTGTGTGGATAAAAATCAACATTCAATGTGCCTTTATACAATACATATTGTTTAAACTTTATTGTATTTATTTATATAACGCATGGATCGATGTTGTCTGTTGACACGTCGATTTAATAATGTCATCTTCATGCACCATTGACCTATATTGGTATACACATGTGACTACTGATGCTGATTCTATGCTTCAATCCTCCAATCAGCAATGCAATTTTCTTTAGATTTAGATTTACGCTTATTTTCCAGGACATTCACAATATAAAATTTGAAGTTTTAAGCAAATATTGTTTAATAATAGTAGCGAGCCGAATAAATATGATTTTACAACAAGAACTATTAAAACTAAAGGATTTCCACAACAGAATATTTATCAAACTTTTATTAAAAGATACATTTTTTTTTCACAAATGTTTTTGATTTCGTCGATATATTTTATTTTTATTTCGAGTAACTTCGAGAGCCCTGCTTAGATTTGTCGAGCATTTAATAATAATGTGTGCAAGCATCAACAAAGTTATTCTTTTCGAAGTTGTGTGTCTGTGAATTTATATATTGACCTATTTAAAATAATTTTCAATTAAGCCATAATGCAATTACCTATGTAACGACAAAAATTTTTTTTATGCGGGAATTATCGCAGTCGAAATCAAACCGGACCACACAACAAGACCGAACATTTTCCTGTATACAAATAATAGGCACAAATTCACACATTATGTATGATACAATCTTCTTTTTTTTTTTGGGTGGGTTATGATCTAGATACAGGTTATCAGTTCCGTTCAGGATGTAGAAAGGGCGGCGCGTGGCCACATAATCCACCGTTTTCTCTTCCTTTCGCCATTAGGCCGACCACTGGTACCAAGTTCTTTGACGTCCATAGTCAGCCTGGCAGTTTACTACTTCGGGTGCCGTCCCTAAAATAATCAATCGTCCTGAGAACAAAAGATGCTCGCACAGATTAGCTACAGATCCACACGATACAGTACTATATACCACTACGCCACCTCTATAGTTAAAAAAGCACCAATTTTGTTTAAGTAATTTCAGCAAATTAGTGATACCACCGTTCTACACGTATTAAATTACTTGTTTCATCATCATCTCAGCCCACACACGTCCCACTGTTGGGCTCGGACCTCCTCCATAATGGAAGGGTAATTGACCTACTATACCACGCTGGTCAGACGTGTTGGTATAGGGTTCCATTTCGAGTTTTCCTTCTCTTGCATAGATGTTATATGCATTTTATATCCCTTAGTCGTCTTGTACGATCACCCACGGGTAAGATAGGGCGTGGTGAATTGTATTCTTACTCCGTGACCACACGGACCATTACTTGTTACTTGTTTACCTATATTTATATAATTTGTAATTAATTCATACTATTTCGTCGTTATGATTTATTTCCCTGTGGTGATCACTCTGTTGCTCATCACCCTATTTCTTGACCGTGAAAGTCGTAAAAGACGGCTAAGGGTTATATTTTGGACGTAACCTTTATACAAGTGACAAAAAACCCGTCTGACTAACTTGGTATAGTAGAACAATTTCCCTTTCATTGCGGAAGAGACTCGAGACCAGCAGTGAGACGTAAATGAGCTGAGATGATGATGATGAGTTAGGTACTTTGTACTATTTCATTTTTTAGATTTATTTATTACCATAAAATTGAACTGTTAACATTTATGGTTATTATTTCACCATGATGATCATGATATTGATAATTATTGCTTCTCAATTATACCTAAGTATATTTATCACTGTCTTATAATATTTACAGCTCATAGGCAGGCTTCGAGTTTGGCGTAGCACCTAGATATTACAACAAAACACTACTTACTACATTGGCCGGCAAAGCTTAACACGTTAACTGTCCATGACCCACATGTGGGTAATTTTGGGTTTGAACAAGACGTCCGTGACATTCATGTGGGTCACTGCTCGTTTCAAATATAATGGTCTCCCACTAGATAGATGTTACAGAAACGAAATTGTATTATATATGGATATATAAGCCATTATATAGGTAAAATAAAAAAGCAATGTCCCACCATTTTTTTTTTTTATTTTAGACCTTAAGTAACTTTGAAAACTGAATCTAAAAATGACATCATTCATGAGAAATATTTTTCTAATGAGCTTCTTTAAAAAATGCAAGATAGAGGTTTCTGATGCTTACACGAGTATTACACATTTTAATAAAACTACTTTACGGATTTTATCACGTTTGTATTTGATTTTTGATTGCCCGACGTTTCGAACACGGCAACGTTCATGATCACGGGCGGACCCAGGTTTTTTGCAGAAATTGCATTGTCTATCCGTCTTTTTTGATTTTATACGTACATCAGCAACTGATCGACCTTCGTCTTTCAGTTTTTTATAGCAACCACTGCACCTTTTCCTATAGATTGTCGTTCAACTGCATTTTTGATTTTATTAGTTTATGGAGGCCTACGGTAGTTGAACCTCTATTGATCGATGCAGGTGTAGGTGTTCTAGATGAGGATGATAATGATATTGTCTTCTCCATCACTATCTTGAAGTTTTCGCCAAATTTCATCATCTATTCATTGTTTGTTTAAACAATGACCAGTTTTTACAAAATAATAGTAAATGCCAATCAGATTTTTTTTTCAAAAAGGTAAGATATCTTATATGGGTGCTAATCAGTTGGCCGTAGTAAATCCTTATACCCACACATAACGCAATAATAGTTTAGTAATTTTATGACATGACACACAAATGTATCACTAAATTATTAGCTTGTACGTCCATGACATTATATATGGGTCATTATAAAAATGAGGGTTATAGGGGTTTTCCTAATTTTTACGTCCTTCGTGGAATTAAAGAGACATAAGGGCAAATATCTCAATACATATGAATGAAAAAATAAATTGGACGTGAGAGCTAAGTTTTAAAAAAATGCTGGACAGTGAACGTGTTAACACAATAGTTAAGTGGTAATTTAGCCATATTTTATAAAATGTAATGTCATTTCTTACCTTACGATTTATTCTGATAGATAATCTATAAAACTATAAAACCTAACTCTTATTTATGACAATGATTGTCTTTATAGCGATAGACTAAATTAATTGTTTTTTTTTTTATATTAGCAAATATTATGTAACTGTAGAATAAGGTTAAAAACGTTATATATATAAGGTTAAATAGTTTATAACACTGACTCTTTTTAAGTTGTCCTTAGATATGATATCTAAGTACAGTTTATGATATCTGCTTACGTCTAGAGTAAAAATATAAGGTATTACTATTTTTTTCTAATTTCTCAAGATATTATTACAATATATTCGGGTATTATGTCTCGGATATTATGGTATAATAAATATATTATACCATAATTAAAATCACTACATAAAATTATCATCATCATCTCAGCCCATATAAGTCCCTCTGTTGGACTCGGGCCTTCTCTGCAATGGGAGGAAAATGAACCTACTCTACCGCGCTGATTGTTAGTTTATGTCCAGTTTTCCTTCTCTTGAATAGATATTATGGTAAAGTAGGGGGTAGTGAACTGTATTCTTACTTCGTCACCACACGGAAAATGGAATAAGTTTGTTCAATTATATTTTCATCGTTTATTCTTTCGCCGTCCACTGTTGAACGTAAGCCTGTCGAATGAGGAGATAGTACAAAATTAGCCACGCTTGGCACGTGGTTAAGCGATTGTAGTAAGCTATTAGACATTTTGCAGAAGAGAGCTATATTATTTATTGTATGTATTATAAATTGATATTATTTGTATGATAAATTCTTATAACAAAGAAATTATTAACGTTATACACATATTCTAGCAGAGTTTAGTTTTAATTACACATTTAACAGTTAATATTCATCATCATCGCAGCCCACATACGTCCCACTGTTGGGCTCGGGCCTCCTCTACAATGGAGGGGAATTTGACCTACTATACCATGCTGGTCAGGCATGTTGGTATAGGGTTTTATTTCAAGTTTTCCTTCTCTTGCACAGATGTTATGTACATATTATATCCCATAGTCGTTTTTAACGACATCCACGGGCAAGATAGGGAGTGATGAATAGCATTCTTACTCCGTCAACACACAGAAAAGGTTAAGAAAGACATAAGACATTAGAAATTTTTATTTATTTTATTTTTAATTTTTTTATTTTTTAAGACAACACCCTGCACTAAGGAAATAATCCTTGTATTGCGGGGGACTTTACAAACATACAATTAACGGACACAAATGACATCCAGACTCAGAACAACAATTTGTGGATCGCACAAAGTGTTGTCCCGCGTGGGATTCGAACCCCCGACACTGGCAATGTAGGTCGCTATCTTAACCACTACGCCATCTGTGCAGGTTAATATTAAATCGTGAATAACATTTTAGGGTGGCCACATGACTTACATTGACTTAATCACATGACATATTTGAAATTGATGATGATGAATGTAAGATGGCGCTGGGGTTGAGGGTGGCCCTGGACAAGACGGAGGCCCTCTTGTTCCATGGGCCCCGTATGGACCCTCACATCGGCGTCTCGATCACCGTCAATTCGGTTGGGATCAGCATCCAGGTCCATATGAAGTACTTGGGCCTGGTGCTCGACGGGCGATGGTGGTTTCGGGAGCATTTCCGCAGGCTCGTCCCGCGGCTCGTCGGCGTGGCGTCCGCCCTACAATGGCTGATGCCGAATGTGGGCGGACCGAGCGCGGCATGTCGACAGCTGTACGCGGGGGTCATCCGGTCGATGGCCCTCTATGGCGCACTGGTGTGGGCGGGATCCATGACCGCCCGACTTATGGCCCTTCTGTGGCGTCCACAGAAGGTCATGGCGGTCAGAATCATCCGCGGGTACCGCACGGTGGCGACGGAGGCGGCGTGCCTGTTGGCCGGGACTCCCCCGTGGGACCTGAAGGCGGAAATGCTCGCCGACTTGTATCGGTGGGTATCGGGGGTGCGCGGGGGGAGGCGGTGTTGTTGTGTGCGGCGCAGTGGTTGGAAAGGCGGCACGGGGTGCTCTCCTTCTGACTCGTACAGGTCTTGACGGGCATGGATGCTTCGGCAAGTACCTGTACAGAGTCGCTAGGAGGGAGAGAACTCCGTCCTGCCACCACTGCGATTACGACGAGGACACGGCGCAGCATACGCTCAAGGTCTGTGCCGCTTGGGCAGAGCCGCGTCGTGAACTCGTCGCAATCATCGGTGCAGACCTGACGCTGCCGACCATCACTAGGGAGATGCACGGCAGCATCAGGAATTGGGACGCGGTCGCAGCTAGTGTTGCCCAAAAAAGTCTTGGTCTTGCGGTCTTGGTCTTGGTCTTGCGAGAAATGCGAGACCGAGACCAAGACCAAGACCGCTTAATTTTTGCAAGACCAAGACCAAGACTGGCCCTGCAAGACTTGAGCAAGACCAAGACTGGGCCTGCAAGAGTCTCGCGGTCTTGCATTTAATTCAAATCACCATTTCAGCTTATATACGGTTGAGCTCGTGTCTTCTACATAACAGGAGGAGAATCGGCCGTGGCCGGAGGGGAATCGCCACGGTGATCAGCCGTGTTGTTATAGGTCATACATGTCAAGTTTTCCTTCTCTTGCACCGATGTTATATATTATAGCCCTTAGTCGTGGGTTCGCAGTCACGGGTAAAATAGGGGGTGATAACTTATATTCTTACTCCGTCACTACATGGCAAGTCAAATCAGTCTTGAGATATCCATCTATTGGCCAATCGATTCCCAATGTTGGTGTTGGCTTTTCAGAATTACTCTTCGGAAAGGCTTAAGGACAAAAATACCGTAATCACGAGAGTGCTCTTGCCCATTATACATATTTATATATCCGTTTATTCATTAGCCCAACGACGTTCACTGTTGGACATAGAAATATGCCTACAATTAATCTATATAAATGTCCATGTAGGGACAGAGTACGATCACCATCAGGCAGTACATGAAGCGTTGCTCCCAGCGCTATTTTGCCTCTGCCACGACTCACCCCAATCCACTAGTGGTTGGGGCGGTAAACTACGTCCCCTCAAAAATATCCGCGGTCCGACGTCCTCGTCATCTTCTTGAAGAAGAAGATGACGCTATTATGATCGCCCAAGAAAGGACCTACACAGCTCGCGCAGCGATAACAGATAAAACTCCGCGGTATCGGCCTCGCCGTCGAGGTCGAAAACCGCGCAGCGTAAAAGTCATTAACCTAAACTTGGCCACGCCCACTTTGCTCTCAGCGACGCCCCGAGCGGAGGTCCGTTCCCCACAGGGGGGAGCCCTCGGGCGATGTTCGCTTAACTTACTTACCGGGTTGAGAGCCATCAGCGCTCACCCATTGACCGCGTTAAGCTGTCAAGGTCATCTGCGACCAACAGCTACACAAAAAAAAAAGACAGAGTACGAATATAATTCACCACTCTCTTACCCGTGGATGTCGTATCAAATCGGATCGGGCAATGGTGTTAGGAACCCATGAAAAAAAATTCAAATAAAATTATCGATTCGTTAATGAATTGAGAGACATATAAGTTCTCAATTTTGTCATCGTTTTTTCGTGTAAATTGATTAAAATGTATAAATACTTAATCTACAACATATTCGTTTTTTGTTAAATGTTCATTAGAATTTGAATAAATCAATGATTACGTTTGCATAAGCAAGACAAACTTCGCTTTAACATAAATCAGCTGATCGGCCGATGACCGTTGATGAGTCGCCTTTGTACCTACGTAACCATTGAAAGGTTCGCGCAAATCTAATACCTATTTATACTGTCGAAATTTTACATGCTTACATATATCCTGTCTGTACATACTTATATAATGCTTAAAATTTAAGGCATAAACTCTTAGACACACATTTTTGTAATCACTATAACTTTTACGTTATATTGTTTTTGTGTAATATACATTCTAATTATGATCTATAACTGTTGAACTACAACATACATGAACAGTTGTCCCATAACCTGATACACCCTGTGTATATAACATATGTGCAAGAGAAGTGAAACTAGAAAGAAAACCCTGTACCAACATGTCTGACCAGCGTGGTATAGTAGATCAATTTTCCTCTTACTGGAAGGAAGCTTAAGCCCAGCAGTGGCACTTTTATGAGCTGTGACGATGACGACGAATATCATACATTTTACAAGTATTAAAACCATAAAATTTTAAATCAGTTTTATATGTTCTTGAATAAATAGTATATTAAGAGCTACATGGATCCAGCGGCCAAAGTATTTATATAGGCAATAGAGCAACAGGTTTTTTCAAGTATCCAGAGTATCAGTAACTAAACTGGAAATACAATAGATACATACCACTTAACTTGAAGGGGAATATAAACAATCGCATTAATTGTAAAATATCGCATTGATTATAAAATGACATAAAATTTATTGTATCAACTGCCTCGTGTGGTGACGTCTTAAGAAAATAGGGTCGAAAGTCCTGTCATAAGAGTAGTAAAGCTGTCTAATGGAACACCAGGGGAATAGAAGAGTAATTTTCTCCAGTGGTAAGTATTGTATTCAATAGTGAACTATAGGCTAGCAGATGGATAGGTAGGATAGGATATTTGATTAATTTAGTTGGATTTTTCATTGCCATGATAAATTACTGTTACGTTATTCTAACTGCAAAACTTTGCGAGACTCTTGCTGCAATACCAAGACTCGGGTGCGTAAGACCAAGACCAAGACCAAGACTCGGGTGCGCAAGACCAAGACCAAGACGAGACCAGGTGTGATGTTGCAAGACCAAGACCAAGACCGGTCCAAGTCTCGTCTTGGTCTTGCATTTGGGCAACACTAGTCGCAGCCTTCTGCGAGGCAGTTATCTCGCAGAAGGAGGCGGCGGGTCGCGAGCGCGAGGAGCACAGCCTCGATGATGCGACCCGCCACCGGCGACTGGGGCGGCGCAGGCGGGATTACCTGCGTGCAATGCCGCCCTAGCCGCGGCCGCGGGTGACGTGACCGGGGATTAGTCCGTCACCCGCCGAGAGGCCGACCGCGTGAGGAAAGACCGACGTCCTCCCCGAGGGGGGCACATCGGTCGATGGGAGGGTGCCCCGGGTAGGGGGTATTCCGTCGGGCCAACCACTGATGACAAGTAACCCTGCTCCAGTGGTTGGCCCAATGACGATGGCGACGTGGTGTTCGGGTGGGTTGCGGGTGTTGCGTGCTTAAGCCCCTCTGTCGCCCCGGACGGAGTGGTGCGGAGGCGCGCCGACCGCAGCCCACCCCAAAAAAAAAAAAAAATGATGAATGTAAGATAGTTTTAACCTAAAAATATTAAATTGTAATAACGAGTGAGAGAGTAAGAGAAACTTCTTGTATCGAAATTTGGATATGCTAAGCATATACGAAACTGGCCACATTACATCTAATGGTTAACCGTGCTTTGCTCGGTATTTTTTTTTTTATAAATTGTATTTTTGACAAACATATTAATAAAAAAATAATAATGATGAAATAATGAAAAAATATCAAAAATTAACAGTAGGTATAACAAAAACAGAATAATAATAACGTTGAAATCCAATCTCAGGCTGTTTGAATGCGACTGGACAACTTCTACTGAACTATTGTCAGTCTTGACGGCGACGGCTAAACATTCCTATTTATTTATTTATTTATTTCCCGACAAGACGACATCCTTACTAATATTATAAATGCGAAAGAAAGTTTGTTTGTTTGTTTGTTATGCTTTCACACTTAAACCGTTGAACCGATTTCAAAAATTCTTTCACCAATTGAAAACTATAATATCAGGAAGTAACATAGGCTATATTTTATCCCGGTATTCCTATCGGAACAGGAACTACGCGGGTAAGGCGACTGAAACCGAAGCGAAGCGAGGGCGGGTTGCTAGTTTTCTATAAATAAAACTTATCTAGATCCATTTTTTGCCCCCAAAACCTCTAGTATATAAACTTCATGAAAATCATTGGCGCTGCTGTCGAGATTCTGAAAAAGTAGAATTACATATACATATATATGTATAAGTAATTCTACTTTTTATGTATATGTAATTTTTATGTATACATATATATGTATATGTAATTCTACTTTAATAGAAAAACAGAAATATACAAGAATTACTCGTTTAGAGATATAAGATAAACACAAGGGGAGTCAAAAGCTTTAAACTTAACATTTGAGAGCCTGCATCACACCACTTACCCACTACGACTTTGATATAAACAATAGAAAAATTACTTATTTGTTTATGTAAATGAGTAACGTTGTAATCGAATAGTTTCGCAAGATAACCTGAACACTTAAGAGTCAAAAGTTTCATAATTACAATTGTTGTGATTTATAGGTGTTTCGAGATATTCTCCGATAACGAGACAGGGCCGATGCAGAAAGTAACTTTATACAAAATAGCGAACAATATGACGTGATATTTTTAATAGATAATGATGTTGATGGACGACAGCGCCCCGCCATAGCACCACGGCCGCGCGCTGTACCGTGGGAATCATATTTCGGCTCTACGATCTCTATGTTTTGCAATCACTCACCATGCACATACTTTCTTATTGTAAACATAAACTGTGCCACCTATACAGTTATTATTAAAACGGAACTAGCAATAACCTGCACTGAAAAATAATTTGTAACTTACGTATTTACATATAATTTTATGTATAACAAAGAGATAAATTTAAAATATATCCGTTAAGTGTAAAATAATCTCAAGAGATATACGGAAACGAAAAAACGCGGTCGATGTAAAAATATTAAGAAATTGATATCGTAGTATCGATTGGCAAGTGCATGTACTTTGATTATAATTGGCAGTATATTAACAAACAAAATGGAGCCGGGGGCGGAGTGCCGACATATTTATGTGACCTGAGGTTCAAGTGACCCGCGCAAATTGCCAAATTAATGAAAGCTCACGCAGGTCGAGATACTTTCTACTGGACCGCATGCGTACCAACATTTTCATTATCGATCGCTTTCATAATTCAACTGACATTTTTGTCTCATTCAATTGCATCGATGCAAAAAAAAATATTAAGAATTTTAATCACAACTCAGGACCTTTTTATAGCGATTTAAAATTAATATTTCAATACACTCTGTAACGACTGAAAATTACTTCGAAATAACAAAATAATTAACTTGACTGGTGACCGAGTAAGAATATAATTCGCCATCCCTCCTTCTCAGCCGTGGGTTTCGTAAAAGATGACTAGAGGATTGTGGTAAATAACATCTATGCAAGAAAAGGAAAACTCGCAATAAAACAATATGCCAACCCATCTGATTAGCGTAGTATTTTTGATCGATTTCCTTCCCATTGCGAAGAAGGCTCAAGCCCAGCGGTGGGATGTATATAAGCTATGATAATGACGATGAACAAAATTATACTATGTATATTTAAATTATATTCTTTACGTGATTGATTCATAAAAACACTTAGTTTTAAATGTAAATCTTGCAAAATTATTATTTTTAATATCAAAGTAGTCGCTACTTTAATTTGCATTTTTGTAAGACACCAATATATCAATTCATACATATGTATTAGTATAATATATTATACCATTTATTTTAAGCCATTGAAAGTCTTGAGTGATTTAAATGTTCGTTTATATAAAATGGCTATTGTGTTTTCACTAAAGAATAATTGCTCGCAAGTAACTGGACCACGACTTTGTATTTAAGTCTTAGTGATCAATTTACACTCTTGTGGCACCGAGGTGATTTCCGTCACACTGTGAATTATTAAGCAGTATAATTGTCTATTAAGTGATAATTAAAACTTATTTGCATCCAATTTGTGTGCAGTTTATTTAAACTAGGTACTACTAAATACTACTAATTATGATTTCCTATATTATAATAAATTTACATTTGATTGCTTATTAATTAATCAAAAATGGTGTATAAGCGTACAATACAACGATCAATGTTGCTATATAAAATTTAATAATTTGAATTTAATTGCGTACAGCTGGAACACTGATCCATAGCTACTTTTCCATTACAGAATATTGGTATCAGGTGTTATCTGCGTTGTACTTTGTATATAGCCAGGAAGGCCATTATCACAAAGGCGACCTCGCAGTAAAATACTTTAAGTTTCTTTCTTTATTTATTTAAATTTTTATCAAAATGCTTTTTTTAACTTTGTTACTTTAATTTATATTTATACATTTTCAGAGCATAATGATTGTTAGTCTATAACTATATCCAATGATAGCATAAATAATATTACTGCCATCAAATCTGTACATAAATATTACGGTACTGTAGAATCAAAACATAAGAAGCGTATAATTTTATATCTCTGGCAAACAACAGGACCTTCAACAAATGTGTTTTTAACTGAAGAACGGTACCATAAATATATATTTATTTTAGTTGATATAATTATGGACATAAATATTACCTAATAGATACTGATAGATAGAAACTAGAGAGATTATTCTCTCTTATGTCGGGGCTGTAGTATCAGCCCCTTTATTCTAATAATATCCTATAGTATATATAAGAGTATATGTATAGTATGCAGCGGAACCTATCTTCGCTTATTGAGTGGCTCACTGATATCATCTTTAATTTAATTTCAGAGACTCACTCAAGACGTCACTACATCATCACAGTAGGATTTATTGTATATTATGGACAATTCTCAGATAATCAACAGACGCAGATACAGTAAAATTATAGGGAACATAAATATAAATAGTCCTATTAGAGTTGATATTGTAAACAGATTAAAAACTTTATGGTCTTGATCATCAAGGTAAAATCTAATTATTTCACTAGCCGTTTTAATTCACGATAATATTCCTAGAGAGAGCTATCTTTATATAGCTAGCTAGTCAAAACAAAATCCTTGTAATATATTATATATCTTCTTTCTATTTAACTTCTATGATAGAGAATTATAAACGTACTAGCTGACCCAATAGACGTTGTTTTGTTCAAATCTAAAAATAGTAAAATACATTCTCCATGAAATCGATCGCAGCACTAACTACCGGTTTTACTTATTAATCTAAACCATTCTCATATCCATCGGAACAGCCGCAAAAAAGCATCAAAATCGGTTCCGTCGTTTAGACGGAGTTCAATTACAAACACACGAACAGAAGAATTATATATATAAAGATTCGAAACCATATAAGTCAATTAAGGGTTATGCAACTGATAACGGCAAAGACAAAGTTTTCAGAGTCGATTATTTACTATCCAACATTACAGTTATACCGCGAACTTACCTCAAAAACTTATAATAACAATATAGTGCCTACAAATACATAACAACAGTGTACAACGTTCCTAGAAGGGTGAAAGTAGGAGTATTAATAAGTCATCGCAAACAGCACCGTTGTCCTCGCAACAAGGTTACGATAAGCACACCGATGAAATAGCGTCGATTGTGGCTAACACGAAGCCACAACATATGACATGATGGCAGTGCTCGTACGTTGTGATGTAGCCAGCGCCTGCTGTGTTGACAATCACCACGACTATATATATTTTATACAAATATATTGCAGAGAAACGGCAGATATAATGCGTAAAGGAACCTAAGGTAACTAGGAATTTGGTAAATGTTGAACTTGGATAAATGATCCATTAAGAATCCACTATCATCATCATCACGATTTGAGCCTATCGCCGTCCACTGCTGGACGTAGGCCTCCCTTATGTTACGCCACAACAAGATCCTGTGCCGCCTGCATCCAACGACGCTCAGCAACTTTCACCAGGTCATCGGTCCACCTGGAGGGAGGACGTCCTACACTGCGTCGTTTAAGAACCCAGTAAGATGAAAAATAATAACAAATGGTAAACTCAATCTGAAAACAGTAAGAATTGTTTCATCATCACCACAGCTTATATACGTCCCACTGTTGGGCTCGAGCCTCCTCCACAATAGGAAGTTAAATGACCTTGTATACCACGCTAGTCAGACGTGTTGGTGTAGGGATTCATTTTTTCTTCTCTTCCATAGATGTTAAATGCATATTATATCTCTTAGTCGTCCTTTACATCACCCACGGGCAAGAAGGGATGGAATGGTGAATTATGTTCTTTCTTCGTTACCACACGGAGAAGAATTGTTTAAATTTCGTGAATTACTTGATTTTCTTAAATTTGTTATAATGTCTGGTTTTGGTTTTAAATCTGAATTATTCTATAATTCTTAATAAAACTATATAGACTATAGATGATTATGATCCATAGCAATAAGCTACATATTAATAGGCTGCTTTCAATTTCATCAATTCAATCAAACTAGTTATGCTGTAGTTTTCTTTGCATGGAATATTCTTATCATTCAAAATTTATCTCCAATACAACATTTATTCAAATGTATTTAGATGTTTTTTTTTTTTTTTTTTTGGGGTGGGTCGCGGTCGGCGCGCCTCCGCGCCACTCCGTCCGGGGCGACAGAGGGGCTTAAGCACGCAACTCCCGCAACCCACCCGAAAACCACCTCGCCTTCGTCATTGGGCCGACCACCGGAGCAGGTTTACTTGTCGTCAGTGGTCGGCCCGACGGAATACCCCCTACGCGGGGTACCCTCCCATCGACCGACGTCCCCCCCTCGGGGAGGACGTCGGTCTTTCCTCACGCGGTCGGCCTCTCGGCGGGTGACGGACTAATCCCCGGTCACGTCACCCGCGGCCTCGGCTAGGGCGGCATGAGGCGCAGATAGTTGCGCCTGCGCCGCCCCAGTCGCCGGCGGTGGATCTCCTCATCGAGGCTGCGCTCCACGCGCAGACGATCCGCCGCCTCCTTCTGCGAGATCACTGTCTCGCAGAAGGCTGCGACCGCGTCCCAGTTCCTGACGCTGTCGACCATCGCCCTAGCGATGGCCGGCAGCGTCAGGTCGGCACCGATGATTGCGACGAGTTCACGGCGCTGCACTGCCCAAGCCGCGCAGGCCTCGAGCGTGTGGCGCGCCGTGTCCTCGTCGCAATCGCAGTGGTGGCAGGACGGTGTACTCTCCCTCCTTACGACCCTGTGCAGGTATTTGGCGAAGCTCCCGTGCCCCGTCAACACCTGCACTAGTCGGAAGGAGAGCACCCCGTGCCGCCTTTCCAACCACTGCATCAGCACCGGCCGGAAGGCCTCCACGGTTCGCACCCCGAACCGAGGCCTCTCCAGCCGGACTGCCCAACGGGCAATGACGTCTCGGCGGGCGTCGACGCGCCAGGCGGTGAGATCCCTTAACGAGATCACACCGCCCTCCCCGCGCACCCCCGACACCCGCCGATACAACTCGGCGAGCATTTCCGCCTCCAGGTCCCACGGGGGAGTCCCGGCCAATAGGCACGCTGCCTCCGTCGCCACCGTGCGGTATCCGCGGATGGCCCTGACCGCCATGACCCTCTGTGGTCGCCACAGAAGGGCCCTAAGTCGGACGGTCAAGGACCTCGCCCACACCGGTGCGCCGTACAGGGCCATCGACCGGATGACCCCCGTGTACAGCCGTCGGCACGTAGCGCTCGGTCCGCCCACGTTCGGCATTAGCCACGATAGGGCGGACGCCGCGCCGACGAGCCGCGGAGCGAGCCTGCGGAAATGCTCCCGGAACCACCATTGCCCGTCGAGCACCAGGCCCAAGTACCTCATATGGGCCCGGATGCTGATGTCAACCGATCGGACGGTGATCGAGACGCCGATGGGAGGGCTCATAAGGCGCCCATGGAACAAGAGGGCCTCCGTCTTGTCCAGGGCGACCCTCAACCCTAGCGCCTCGATCCGCCTGACGATCTCTTCGGTGCCATAGGTCGCCAGGCTTACCGCCTCTTCTAGCGTCCCACCGCGGGCTGTGACGAGCGTGTCGTCGGCGTAACAAATCACGCCCAGCCCGGGCGGGAGGCTCCCCCGCAACGCCCAGTCGTAGCCGATGTTCCACAGGGTGGGTCCGAGGACCGACCCCTGTGGGACACCGCACGTCACGGGCGTTCGCACAACGTCCCCTGCTCGGTTGGTACAGAGGACGCTGCGCCTCACCAAATAGTCTGCCACTAGCCGCCTCAGGTAAGCTGGCACTCCGTGATACCGGAGCGCCTCCCTGATGCAGCTGAATGGCAGACTATTGAATGCGGTGGCGATGTCTAGGGACACCGCCAACAGCACTCCCCCACTGGTGACGGCCTCAGTCGCCACGGCCCTCAGGCGCAACAGAGCCGCGATCGTCGAACGACCCCTCCTAAACCCAAACTGGGCGTCCGACAGATCGGGCCCCGTGCCGACGAGGTGCCGCTCGATGCGGGCAGCTACCACCCTCTCCAGTAGCTTGCCCGTGTCATCGAGCAGCACGATAGGCCTGTAGGCCGAAGGCGACCCCGGAGACCGTCCCGGCTTCGGCAGGAACACCAGCCTTCCCTCCTTCCAGCACCCAGGGAACCGTCCGGACGCTAAACACGCGTCGAACAGCTCCCTGAGGCGGGGACCCAGGTGGTCGAGGACCAGGACCAACACGCGGTTTGGAACACCGTCGGGCCCGGGGGCGGTGGACTTTGCGCAAATGCGCGCCACCGCCACTCCCATCTCGGGTTCCGTGATGGGCGGAACACTGTCGTCGTCGGCCTCCCGGTCAGTGTCTGGCGGAGCCATGACCGGGGGCGTGTGTTCCGCCCGCCGCGGGAACAGGTCCTCGACGACCCGGGTGAGAAGGCTGGGCTGGAGAGTCTCGGTGAGGGGAAGGCCCCGCGCGCGGAGCTTATTCAGCACCGCGCGATAGGGGCGTCCCCAGGGGTCACGATCGAGACCGTCCAGCATCTCCTGCCGACTGACGTCCTTGGCGGAGCGGACGGCCAGCCTGAAGGCCGACCGCGCATTGCGGTAGCCCTCATACAGCAAGGCCTCCCGCTCCGCGTCGCGTTGCCGCCGCCGGCTGCGGGTGTAGGCCCTCCGGGCGCGAATGCACGCGGCCCGGAGATCCGCCAGCTCCCGGGACCACCAGTGGACCGCCCTCCTCGGGGGCGGACGCCGTACCCGGGGCATGGCCGCATCGCAGATCTGCGTCAACGCACTGCGGATGCGGCCAGCCTCGGCGTCCACCCCGTCCGACTGGTTGGCAGAGGACAGCCACGAGTAAACGATGGCTGTCTCCGCCAGCTGGTCCCGGTCTAAGCGACCCACAGCCCATCGCGGGAACGCAGGACGTCCATCCGCCCCGTGACCCCTGCTGGGCGTCGGGATTACCGGGAAGACCTCCATCCGGATATACCGGTGGTCCGACAAGGTCTCCACCTCCTCCACGACGCGCCAGCTCCCCACGCGTGCGGCGACCTCGGGGCTAGCGAACGAAAGGTCCACTATCGACCCGCCCCGTTGTCGCACGCACGTATGCACCGAGCCCCTGTTCAGCAAACAGAGGCCCAGTGCCGCCGCCCACTCCTCGATCGCCCGTCCTCGGTCGTTCGTCCGGGGAGACCCCCACGCCACGGACTTGGCGTTGAAGTCCCCCAAGACGAAGACCTGGCGCGATGCCATTCGCCGTAACGAGGCCTCCATGATGGTGAGGGAGGCCTCGAAATCGGTCACACTCCAGTTAGGGGAGAGATAGACTCCGAGGAGCGTAATCTCCCCCCAGTCCGCCGCGACGTATCCGACGCCCCTGTCCCTAAGGGTCAGAGGCGACGAAGGCCACGACGTGGAGGCGACGATTGCCACGGTGCCATCGGTGCTACCCAACCAGTTAGGCCGGTCGGGCACCACGTACGGCTCCGCGGCTACGGCTACTCCTATCAACCACTCCGCCATGGCTTGCAGGAACACGTCCTGTGCACCGGCGGTGTGGTTGAGGTTGGCCTGGA
This sequence comes from Lymantria dispar, assembly GCA_032191425.1. Classification (NCBI taxonomy): domain Eukaryota; kingdom Metazoa; phylum Arthropoda; class Insecta; order Lepidoptera; family Erebidae; genus Lymantria; species Lymantria dispar. The sequence goes on along the minus strand of CM063446.1, from coordinate 15,913,147 downwards.
GGAGACGAATGGATACGGGGTCCATTAACGGTCCGTATCCATCGTCACCTCCTCCGCGCTGACGGGCGATCGGGCCGCGCTCGGAGCGGGGACTGGCCCGGTCGATGGGCCGTCCCGCCCCCTCGGGGCCGATGCCGGGGGTCTGCAGTCCCCAGAGCCCATGCGGTGTTTGGCAGGCCTATTGCCTGCCGCACACGCGGGGCAGTGGGGCACCGCAGAGCACGATGCCGCCTGGTGTCCGGTCTGACCGCAACGGAAACATAGCCCGCTGCAGTCAAAGCAGTTTTTGCATGCCCGACCGCCATGCATTTGTAACACCTCGCGGGCCGGGGCTCTAGCACGGTTACCCGCGCCGAGCTCCAGCCCACGAGGAGCCTGCCTGAGTCGGCCAATTGCTTGACCGACTCCACCGGACACTGCACCCAGGCAGCACCGACGCCGCCCGGACCAGTGCGAATGGTGCCAATCCGGACGGTGTCCGAGGCACATCCGGTACGCGCCATAATGGCCTCCCGGACGTCCTCCACCGTCACGGAATCGTCCAAGCCCGTCAGGCGCATCTCTGCGCACTTGACAGGCCTGGCGATTCGGACACCATCCTCCGGCCCGAACAGCCCCCTCAACATCGTGGCCAAACTATCGGCCGTCTTCGCGCCCTCGGCCCCAGGGAACTCGAGTATTCGAGCCCCTGTCCGGGCCTTGCGGGTCCTCGCTTCGACGCCCCCGATACCGGAGACGTCCAGCTCCCGCCGGGCGCGTTTTAGGACGGCCTCATAGTTGAGGCCCCTCTCAGCCGCCCCAGGCAGCACGGTGATGACCACCGCGGCCGTCTTCGGCGACTTGAGGCCCCTGCGCGACCTTTTCTTCCCCTTTCTGCCGGCTCCCGCCTGGGGAGCGGCGGCCACGGCGGCACTCTTGGCCGCCGCTCTCTGCTTCTGGCCGCGTGCCTTCCTGCCCCGCTCAGCCACCTGCCAGCCCTGTTCGAGCCTGGCAGCAGCGCTGAGCGCAGCAGGAGCGGTCGCGGGTGCGCTGGCCGGCGCCTGCGGTGCAGCCGCTGGCGCCGGCCGCGGCCTGGCCTTGGTGGGAGCCGGCACCTTGCCGGCCTTCTTGGCCCCCTTGGGCCCGGCCGCGGCCGCAGCGTAGCTCACCACGCGGCCACCCTGACAGGGCAGCGGGGTGGGAGCTGACGCTTGCGGCCGTCTCGCCCCGTCCGCGGCGAGCGGCGGTCGGAGGGGCGGCTCAGGCGGGAGCCTGGCCGCTACGGCGGCGATACGCGCATCCACCATCACCCCTACTCGGGCTAAGATGACGCGTACCGCCGTCTCCGACACGCCGTGCACCTCGTCGAGCGGCGGCCCCTCCCCCTTCCGCGGTCTCCCGCGGCCACGAGGCGGCGGAGGGACCACGACGAAGGGAGGAAGCGCCGAAGCCGCGGCGGGCGCAGCCGGCGCAGCAGCCGCGACGGGCGCAGCCGGCGCAGCAGCCGCGACGGGCGCAGCCGGCACCACGGACGCCGACGACGGGCCCGCCCTCCCCGGCGCAGCCCGTTTGGGTGGCGAGGCCGGCACCGGCGGCGTGGCCGGCGCCAGGCGCGCGAACTGGGCCCGCAGGTCGGCCATCTCCTTGGCCAACCCGCGGTTCTCCCGTCGCACCGCCGATAGCTCCGTCTCCAGCTTGCGGTTGCGTTCCCGCAAGCTAGAGACCTCCTCACTAAGGCGGGCGTTCGCGGCCTGTAGGGCCGCCACCTCGCCACCGTGGCCGGCCGGACCGGGGGTCCCCGGCCTCGCCACCACCGCCGATCCTCGACCTCTGCGTCCACGGGGCATGGTCGGGACCTTGGGAGGAGGCATGTTGGTACTCCCCTCCGAGTCGGTGTTCGAGCTGCCCCCGTTAAGGGGGCGCTTCCGGACGCTCGGGGGGAGGGCCTCCTCCCTCTCCTTCGTGCCACTTACCGTGGTGTCGGTGTTCGACTCGGCAGCCTGCACCTCCTTCCTCGACGACGGCCTACCCGTGAGCTCCTCCCCAGCTGACGGCCTGCCTATCGTCTCCCTACTCCTACACCTATCGGACGGACCTGCGACGCATCCGCCGCCCTCGTCCCTTCCCTGGCCGACCTGCATCCGGTCGGTGCTACTTTCGTCGGCGGACGGCTCTGTGGCATTGCCGCCCTCGTCCGCCGACATCTCCGAGGCCGTGTGTATTGCCGCCTCCAACGGTCCTGCGGCACTGCCGCCCTCGTCTCGCGACGGCTCTGCAGCAGCGCCGCCCTCGTCGCTCAGCAGCCTCGACTCCGAGCTGCCTTCCATCGTCTTGGACGGCCCTGCGGCAATGCCGCCCTCGTCCTCGGATCCGCTGCCATTGCCGACGCTCTCCTCCAGCGACGGCTCTGCGGTGGACTCGCTCTCCAGGTCCGACGGTCCAGTAGAAGTAGCAATGCTGCCACCCGCCTCGCGTGCAGCAATGGCTTCTGCCTTCTTCCGCTCCCGCCTCGCCTTAGATCTTGTGGCGTTTATGCGGGATCGCGCAGCGGCGGAACGCCTCGGCTTCGTCCTCCGGGTCTTCTTCCTGACCTCCTCCTCATTCCCCTTCCCCCCCTGAGCCACTTGATGTTGAGCCGGGCTCTCGGCTTCTAAGGCAGTAGTTGCCCCCCACCCATACGTTTGGGGACTGACTGTGCCGGGACTTGGGCGCGACTCCAAATGGACGTCGCGCGCAAGCACCGGCACAGCAAGGGACTCTCCGGCCTGGCCGGGACCCTCTGGTGAAGTATTACCTGTCTTGACTTCTGCCATATTGTTTGGACGTTTTTAAGTCTTGCCTTGACTACCACTCTAACGGCTGGACGCTCGCGCGCTTTTTAACCCACCAACCATTCATCCCCTCGCCGAGTGGCCAAACTTAGGATTAGGGGTAATTTTTTATAGGGGTTTTCTTCCCCGCGGTCCGAAGACCCCCGGTCCTGACCCCCCTGCTCAGGATTACGGTTTGGGCCTTCCGGGTCTGGCCGCTCGCGAGCGACCGACCCGTCACGCCCCCGGGCCGTGACGCAACCGTCCCTGGCGACGGAGTGCCATGAGGCACATCCGCCCCATTGGCCCCGGGTCAGATCCGCCGTGCGCTCTGCCACCAGAGCCGCACGCGGAGACCCCCCCCTGCCGGAATCTTGGCCGTCCAGATGGCCGCATGACGTCCAAATGGACGTTACCAGGGAGCACCACGAGGAGGTGCTCCGGCCGCGCCCCCCATGTATTTAGATGTTGCAATATGAATCACAAGCTTTATTAATAAAATTTTACTTTAATAATGTATCAGCGATTACCGATTTGTTATTTATTCTTTATTCATTTTGATCTGGTATGAGTGAGAAGAAGTAGCGTATTAAAAATTAATAACATCGTTGAATATGTCACATCTTCTTGTATTTAAGCGAGAATAACAACATTGTAAATAAAACTATTTTACGAATTTTATCGCGTTTGTATTTGATGACCATGAACGCTTTAAAGTGTTTGAAACATCGGGCAATCACAAATCCAATACAAACGCGATAAAATCCGTAAAATAATTTTATTTACAATGTGCCACGTCATTATAATATTTTTGTAGAAGCCTAATTATACCACTGTCCTTTTTCATTTCATGGCTCATTTAGATTTTTTATTTCTCAAATTAACTTACAATTGCATTGAATACCCAAGGCAGAATCATTAAGAACTTTTCCATCACGAAGTTTGAAACATCATTCTCATGTTGAATACTGTGTTCTGATCCAGTGATTATATTACAACAGACATCATTAAAATTAATAATCATTTCGCAAGTAAAGTAATCTCTGACATTGGGGCTTGTATATTGCTTGGAATACATTACCTTTAGGTAGCAAGTAAATATAATTAAGCAGTTCATGTTGACGATCAGTTAACAGCTATTATGAAGCAAATTCAGTATTCGTAATCAAATTAAAGTGGGTCAGTGTGATATAAAATTACTATTGAAAATTAAAGCATACCAATAATCACAGCATCGCAAGAATGCTGAGTCTTGCGGTGACTTACTACAGAATTAAGCTCACGCATTCACAAGCCATGTATATTTGCAAAGAAATGATCCATAAATTTAAGACGTCAATAAAGATATCGATCAAAATTACAGGGCGCCGATGATTTAACAAATATGAGTGAATCGCCTGCATCACATGCAGGGTGGCCAACTGTCTCTTCCGTGAAACTGTAATGTTATGGCCCTTTACAGCAATTTGTCTTTCCAACAAAACCTCCACCAATTTCTCTAATTATTATTGGCTGAATTGAGTTGTTGAAGATACTCAATTAAAGTATGTAACTCCTTATTTGAGAATAATTTTTATGTTGTTATTCTGTCTGCAATAAAGGTGTGGTTGTGTAAACAAAGTTTTTAAAACTTTATGATTTCAATACTTCGAAACTGTAGATGAAGGGAAACCAATAAAAATGTGTAAAATCGACGGTAGCACTAATAAACATCTTATTTTAAATGACATTTTTTTTTATTTATCAATAAAACAACTCAGTTGTTTGCAAATGTATGTCGATATTTTAAAAAAAATATATGAGGTATATGCAAGCACATGATAAATGATTTATATGTAATAGCAGCCAATAAAGAGGTGAGAGTTCACATCACGGTGATCTGGGATCACCCTAGCCGCGTGCGTTACTCTCAATAAAAAGTTGAGTGAATCTCATTAACGCCTTGCGTAAGCTCGAAAGCGGCCCTTGGGGCACTCGTTGCCAGAGACAAGCCACGCAAATTACTTTGGCACCGTTTGACGGCGGGAAATTTCATTACCACGAGCACATATCATTATTATCTCGCCAGCAATCTACATATTTTACTCTGTAATAAATGTGCGGGTAGTTTCACTTTCGGACACTGGTTTTCGAAAATGACCCGACTTTATAAATTTGCTGCGGTTCGGTTCTTGTGAAGGGCGTGTTACAGTTTTAAGTGAATTTCTTTTTGACCTCTTGCTCCAAGGTGTTGTTCGTAATTACTTTACTACTCTATAATTTTGCGTCAGCGACGTAAAGTGATATTTATTTAAATATTTTCCAACAACACCAGAAAGTTACAAGAGCTTATTAACGATGTAACCGATATGATATTTTCAGAAGAAAAAGGATATTAACAATTATTGAGTTTTGTAATGGGTAACATGAACTACTTATCAATAAAAGGTTTCTTTCAATGTATTATGTGATATAGCAAATATATAATATATATATGTTGGGCACTAATGTTGGTCCTTTCATTGAATATCTTCAATTTATTAGCAATAACAAGAGTTGAATGTTTTTATTTGACAAATATTTCTCTTGTAGATTGTATTTGGTTAATTCCTTTAAAAATTATGTTAATGATCTACATAAGAACATAAGTGAAAGCAAAAGTGCAGACTTTTGTGTTATAATAACTTACAAAAATCGATATCCATCTATTTTTAATTTAATTTAACAGAAAAAATATATTAAGAAATGCGGGATAATAAAGTGAATAAATCTAGATACCTATGTTCGTAATCGTTAGCAATAACAGAGATATAAAATAATCATTCAGATATAATTATACTCTATTTTTAAGTACATAATTTCAAAGGACAGGTTTTATAATTGATCGCTGTTTTATAATTGATGGGAAAATACTGTAGCAATTTTCATGATAGCTATCATGAAAATTGCTACGTTATAACTGCTATATATTTGTATTATTATACAATTGTAAAATATAAATGTATCATACATCCCATTTTGACATTAATAATGCATTTGCGTCTAATCTAAAACTTGTCTAATTTTAATTATTTTTGTTAAATGCAGTAAATATTTATAGATATATATTTATATTAACAAAATTTGTACGCCTATCGGCATGACATAGTGAAACAATATAATTTTACCACCTAAAATGTTAATAATATTACCTATGTTATACAAATTAATAAATGATTTGATTTGATTAGAAAAATATTGTATATCAAATTTATTGAAAATTGCGTGAGACTCTATGTAAATTTTATTGTGCTCACATATACAATCTAAGTGAGTATAGTCTCAGACTAAATTCAAGAAATTAATATTCTTCACAAGCATCTCGGCACATACACGTCCTACAGCTGGGCTCAATCCTCTTCCATAATAGGAGGAGTATTGACATGCTATACTGTGCTGGTCAGACGGATTAATATAATGTATATTATATGAATCCCTCGATCGTCCTTTACGACATCTATGGGCAAGATAGGGAATGGTGAATTGTATACTCACTCCATTACTACACGGATAATATAAAATAAATTTTAAAGATATTAAAAAAGAAGAGAGTGTGCTGTTTTATTTACTCTTGAAGCTGCAATCTTAGGACAAAAGTTTTAAGAGAAGACTAGCACAATGACAATTTATAATAATCTGAAATAGAGCACATTATAATTCATCATGTAAACCAAGAGGTAACTCTTTTTTTTTGACAAGCCATGCTGCTCATAATCATCCCAGCGTGAAGGGGGACCGGCGTAGACTCATAACCATACTGTATTATACATCTGCCATTTAAACAGGACAATCGATTCCTTGATTTATATGATCAGCTTATCGAATACCTACCCCATCGATGTCCTGGCAACAATACCCAAGAACGTCACTCTCACGTGGTTGACCTTCACGCCATGGTTGCCCGACTACCCATAGTCTCGGCTAGCTCCGCACCAATAGCGTAGAATAACAGCGTGGATATTTTCATCCCTACTAGCAGGTTAGAATAGACATTCAGCTCATAGAGAGTGATGACTGGGTCCCAATTCCTGACCAACATCCTAACGATGAACGGCTGTAACTAGGGCATAACAACGATATGTTTACAGTGCCATTCTGTCTAAGCCACGCAGACACCCAAGTGATGTAATCACGCTGCGATTGCAGTGGTGTTGTCTCCCTTCTCAACCATGTACAAGCACTTACCTGAAGCGGCCATGCCTCAACAAACCCGCACAGTTTGAAAAAGGGGGCCTCCTTCACTCGAGCCCTCAACCGAAGTCCAAGCTGGACTGCCTAACATGCAATGACCTCCCGCGGGCGTGGTTTCAGCAGCTATCTCGCTAGGTGGGAGATGGCTGCCTCTTGCCTGGGTTACTGACACCAACCAGGGAATATTCTGGCTCATAAGCACGCTGCTTCGTTCTATGAAACACGCATTTTGGTGTCATCTATGTAATAACTTTAGATTTCATAATTGTGTAAAATGAATTTATTGAACTGTATATATTAATCAAACAAAATCAATAATAATAAAAGCAAGCGCATAATCTTCAGTTGAGGAGTGATTATATAATACTTTATATTTTTTTAATTTTTACTCTTGAGATTTATGCATCGATATGTACTGACAGCAAAATAATTAAAGATATGTCACCGCTTATCTATATCAATATATGTAGCTCGATACTGAACGGTATTTTAGAAGTGCCTTGTCGATTTCGCGCTGAAGTGGAGCTCGTTAACCAACCGAGCACCGACAGTTTAATGACAGTACACGCCCCTTGTAAACATTATACGTGATTTTTACTCCACATGGCACTACGGTTTGCGAATTTAATTTTTAGAGTTTATCAAAATCCTTACAAGTTTTACCTCAACGACCGCTAGGCGTATCATTACGTGAACTGAAGCCTGCAATTACTCACCAGAGTTGTGTAAAAGTTTTTACAAAGTAGCACATGCACTTTAAGATTAAAGGATTGATTGATTATTGCTGTGTATGCGATAAGGAAGCAGGTAGAAACAGAAACACTTTATCGACGCTTGGAATTCTATATTCATATCAGAATATGTTCTGGCGGGCAGATGTCTTTGATAGGCTACGAATGTAAAAAAAACTTTTGTGCCTAATCAGTTCAATAATAATGGATATATTATTTTAACAATTATCGGCATTATCATCATTAATCAGCCTATCGTCGTCCACTGCTAGACGTTAACCTCCCTTATGTTTCGCCACAAAGTGCGGTCCTGTGCCGCCTGCATCCAACTATGCTCAGCTACTTTCACCAGATCATTGGTCTACCTAGTGGAGGATTGTCCTACACTGCATCATCCAATATGTGGTCGCCAATCGAGGACCTTTCTTCCGTAGCGGTTATCGGTTCGTCGAGCGATGTGGCCTGTCCATTGTCGCTTCAACTTTAACTATTCTTAATTATTTTCAATTGTATTGCAGTCGTAATCGAGTGTAACTGAAACCAGCACAAATTGATCTTGTTACATAGCCACTGACCATCGCAACTAGATGAGTTAATCATTAGAATATTGTTCTCCCTACAACTCTTTATTAACATGTATCACAATAACTGAGCTTTAAGATTCAATAGCATAAATGTGAAAATAGGAATATATTACACATTAAAAAAGTGATAAATGCGTACTGCATATGACTAAAGATTCATGCACATGTAACTAAAAAAGCCATATTTTACAATAGGATACCTTTATAAATAAAAGTGCCGTTTTGTAAAAAACAATTGCATAAATTCATCATTAATTAAAGTTTTCATGTATTCATTCGATGCATCTTTGGCAATAATATTTTATCAATGCCTTCTTTTGATCTGGATCAAGGATATTTTGTACTATCTACCTCTCAGGTATAAATAACTCCCGCTAAAATACTCAAATTCTGGCAAAGTGGCATTTTTGCCTTTTTCTTTTTCTGTTCTTTTTTTTATTGCCAACGGTGGCAAACGAGCAAGCAGCACACCTGATGGTAAGTGATACTGCCGCACATGGACCTTTGCAATACCAGGGGTACAGCCAGGCCGTTGCCTACCGTGAAAAAAATACTCTTCTTAAATCTCGTTTAAAGAAGGACATGTAATAGCGTTCGGGAAACACAGCAGCAGATAATTCATTCCAGAGCTTGCACGTACGTGGGAGAAATGATCGCTGGAAACGTATAGTTGAAGGTCATAACGTTTTCAGGTGAAATGCATGAACCCTGCTACGATGTCGAGTGGTACGTTGGTAGAATGGTGACGGTGGTACCAAGTCAAATAGTTCCTTCTATAACCTGCCTATAACTTCCCTTTTTACAATGTTCCAACAGTTGTAGCTTGGAGACTGTAGGTTGTTTAGCGATTGCTAAAGCTGATGGTAGCAGATATACGGGCTTCTTTGAGTTTAATTTTTAAGTTCAATTCTTCGTAACAAATATCTGCACTGATAATCAAATCGAAAGTGACCACTAAACAGTAATCATAACATTTTATAAAGGTAATTTTTCATTTAGACTGGAGCATTGGTTAAGTGCTGAGCCAGGATCTAATCAACTTGCACTTTCGATTGTGAAACAAAATCCAATTATATCACAGGTTTATTATTATCATTAATTTCATTCAATATTTCTTTGTTTCACTATTTGTTAAGATTTATTTGAGTGTTCCTCATTTTTTGCACTCTTAATATGTATTCTTCTATCATAGTACAGATTGAAGAACTTTTGGCAGCAGTTTTATGACTACCATTTTGTTGATTCGACGCCATCAAATCGATGTAAGGACGCCATCAAATCGATGTAAGTACACCCAGATTTTAAAGATACGCACGAGATATGTAAGAATCGGTAGTTTGCGTAACCACTACCAGTAATTTAGAATATTACCTACTATTTACAATATACATAAATTTATACCTTTCTTTACACACATCAGGTATATATAGAGATCCTATTAGCTTTACGTAGACATATACATAGCTGTATCATTTTTTATTCACCGCTGCATAGCAATATCAGATGTGCAACGAAGCAGCTGCTATCGGCGACTAGCCGCGTGAACAGTTTCAAGATGCCGTTGTTAATTATTTCACGTCATGGAAAATTAAAGCAAGGTTACAATAAACTTTTAACTGTAATAATGTGAATAAAAACGTTCAGTGTGAACACATCGAGCGAAATGGGACGTCAACACGAAGGTTGATGTCGTGTCGCCGAGGGCACGGAGAAATGACAGCTCAGTTCGTTGTGTAAACCAGTACTTGTGTAAATCGATTAAGCTTCATTTTCTGGTAGGTACTGAGATCGCGTGATGAACTTTAATTATATTGAGGTGTTGACTCGAAAAGCTGTGCACAGAAAAGAACCCAAAAATTGGAACAGATCATAGTTATTACAATAATTTGCTAAGTGAAGGCCTTTTATCGAAACATGACTAAATTATATACACTTGTTCCGTATCACTTAAGTAATAATATAGCTATAAAGCCGCTCTGAAAAAAGGCTACTTCCTAATCAACAGCGGCCGTCCGTATTAATGTCGCAGCCATAAATCTTATCAACCTAATTATTATTCGACAAGTTTAAACAATAATAATTATAGGGTACATATTTTAAATTTCAAAATTCTAATTAGTTTTTTATTGGAATGAATGCGGACTCTACCAATCATATATAGAATTACTAAGGCATATTCTAATGTATGGTGAATAACTACCTAACCTATCTATTGTAATGCTATTATATAATCACTCCATTATTATTAGAAGAGTAGGTATATTAAGCTCACGCCTCAACTGATTGACAGTCTTTAATAATTATGTAAGCTTCACAAAATTACTAAATTATTAAATATTATTTTTTTTTAAAACCTTGTTACACAAAATTATATTTCTTTTATGGTGGTGTCTGTAGTAAAATATATATTAAATCTTATGAATGAACAATCTTACGCAAGATTACCCCTATGTTACAACAATATTTTTTATTACCACAATGAGATGGCAATCGAGCAAACAACACACCTGATGATAAATGATACTGCCTACCATGAATAAAGTGAAGTTAAAAGGGAGTGTGAATTTATGCAATGAGGTTCAGTGATACTGAAGGCATTACAAAAACCCACCAAACACAAACACCCTTAGAACGTTGAATTCCTGCTCTCTCGCTCACTGAATGAAGTGCAGTAACAAATTGTAACTATTCAGTCGTCGATTTTCTACGAAAGTCTGTTACTACCACGGACGGCCCGGCCCACGGCTGTAGACAGAAGACTGTCGATAGTGTGGTCCTACCACATATAAAATGCACAGATAGCATAGTGGTTAAGATAGTGACCTACAGCGCCAGTGTAGGGGGTTCAAATCCCACGCGGGACAACAATTTGTGCGATCCACAAACTGTTGGTCTGAGTCTTGATGTAATTTGTGTCCGTTAATTATTATATTATATGTTTGTAAAAGTCCCCCACAATACAAGGATTATTTTTTTAGTATTATTTTTCTTAGTATTTTTTCAAAAAAATAAAAAATTATGCACCCTTTAATTTTTTTTCTTTAATGAATGCAATTAATATGGAGGGTCTCTTCATCATCCTGCTCTTAACCCAATTACTTAGGGTTAACGCTGGTTGACCCAGGCCGATAAAGAACTCTTAGACGTATTTAACGATAGCCATACGCACTGTAAGTATTGATAGTATTCGTGGCCAATACTAAATAGCATACAATACAGACTGCACAGATGTCGTTGTGGTTAAGATACCGACCTACCGTGCCAGTGTCGGGGATTCGAATCCAACGCAGGACAAGACTTTGTGCGATCCACAAATTGTTGTTCTGAGTCTAGATGTAATTTGTGTCCGTTAATTATTATAAGTTTGTTAAGTCCCCCGCAACTCAAGGATTATTTTCTTAGCATAGGGGGTTGTAATTTAAAAAAAAATCAACAATATTAAATTACCGTTTAGACTAAATAGTGAAATATAAAAACAGATTATAACTACTTACAGTATTTAAGTCGTTTTCGTCATCTCGTCTACCAAATATATATTCATATTATTCCAACTGATCAGGCTTATTCTACAGAAAGTTATTAAACATAATAAGGGTGGGAGCTAAAGGCTTAATTTTTATAGTGGATACTCTTTTTTATCTTTCTCATCCATATAGTGACGGAGTAAGAATACAATTCAACACTCTTTATCTTGCCCGTGGATCTAGTAAAAGACAACCGAGGGATATAATAAGCATATAACGTCTATGCAAAAGAAGAAATTCTCGAAATAAAACGCTATACCAACCCGTCTGACCAGCGTGGTATCTATAGGTCAATAACTCTCCTATTACGAAGGAGGTTTCGGCCCAACATTGAGATGTATTATGAGCCGTAATGATGATGATTTTTTTTATATTTAAAAATTTATCTATAGGTACAATTTTCGCTTTTAAACTATTAATATCTTATAATATGGATTTTGATATATTAGAATAACTTAAGAGGAAAATAAAATATTCGTTGTATTATTTCATTCTTTACTGTATAATTTCATCGAGAAAAGTATTCTATATTACAAATTTTCGTTGTTTTCTAAACTCACACATGCAATTTCCCTTGCCATTTTTTCTGGCACATTTGAAGTAAACAATATTTTTTTGTTTGTTATTGGTATTACACTTAATTGTAAATGATGCTGCCGCTCATGGAAGCAAACACCCTCAGAAAGTTGGGTTTCTGGCTCTTTCGCTCACCAAACGAAGTGTATTAACAAATTTCTACTACTCAGATGTCAATTTTCTGCGAGAGTGTACTACTGGCCTGCGGCTATAGAAAAATGACGATGGACAGTGTGGTCCTGTCACATTCTTACTAATATTATAAATGTGAAAGTAAGTTTGTTTGTTTATTATGCTTTCAGGCTTAAACTACGGAGCCGATTTTAAAAATTCTTTCACCAATGGACAGCAATAATGCCAGGGAGTAACATAGACTATTTTTTATCCCGGTATTCCCACGGCAACGGTAACTACGCGGGTAAGGCGACTAAAACCGAAGCCAAGCGAGGGCGGGTTGCTAGTAATTTTATAATTCTTATACCTACATAACTCTAAACATATTAACAGGCGACGATGTCTTGCAGTGTGTTCTACTTTTCTTTTATAAACCTGCAGAAAAAGATGTTATTTTTTTATTTGAAATATTTATTAAACTGAACGCATCGTTTCTTAACTACGTTAATAAGATTATATAAAAAAATCTCACAATGAAAGCGGTTGAAATAAATTTGTTATATTGTAGGGCTAGTCAGGACGCTGGGTCAGTCGTGGACGGTATCTGGCGCGCTATCTCACGCCCTGTTACCACGCTTCTCACCTCAGGACGCCACCTTCGCGAAGTTACTTCGCCTTGATGCTTTATCGCCGGCAATCGTACCACTCATCTATGACACGAACCTTACCTACTAAACCGAATGTCGATGACCTACAAGACCTTATCCCTCCTTATGAGGAGTTACGAATGACAGCTCCATGTTCGCCTGTTCATATGTATTATTACATCATTATTTTTATCGATAAAAATATCACTGTTGTTGTAATTACTTAGTATCCACAGTTCTATCGAATAATTGTTTTTCCTTATTTACTAAATGATTATATATTCAAGAAATATACGAACGTATAATTCATATTTTGACTATGCAGTAACAATGAATTTTAAGTTCCTTTAATTCATTTGTTATTATAAATTTATTAGTTTCGGTGCCTGGGAAACTGGCATTTAAATATAGTTTCTTATCTAGGCTGATCAGTCAAGCAGTAACATCTAGATTGAAAGGTTTTATTAGCCTAATCCTAATTCAATATCGCTTTTTGCGCCGGCTGAGTGCTATTTCAAGTTGCATCCTGTTTGACGAGCCTGATATGCAGACATAAACACTTTCACTGCTTAATTGTTCATAATGCAACGTGAACTAGTTCGATAATATAATGTCAACGTGTCTACTTAAATTTGGGACATTCGCTTCCGAAGGTAATATATTTACACATCATCAATGCAAGTTCTCAAAGTGCATTAGCCGGTATTGCATTTGATTGCTTTTTTATTATATATTATGACCATTAGATACGACTATATGACCATATAAATATTGCTTTTTATGATTATTTACATATGACGAAAATAAGGATAATTATAATTATTATATTTGACTAACACTAATTAGCAGCCTGTAAAAAGTTAAGCCACGATCGTTATCGATGTCATAATCTGATAAATAGCCACCTTAATTTTTTGAATTCAAATTAGACAAACTATGGCGACACTCGTATGAGCTTTGCATTTATTTGGAGGGACATTGCATATATTACGTAAACCGAGTAGGAGACTTTCTACAAACTCCCATATTGAATAATATCCTACAACTTGGGAATATTTCCCTTGAGAACAGAGCCTATGGAATATCGGTTACGCCTTGCAAGACTGCTGGGTACTGGCGTAATTTGTTATAACGTCGATATACTCATAAGAGCTCATGACAATATGAATATTTATGAAGAAAATATGGCTCACATTATAACGTATAAAATATATTACAAATGTGTGTATATTATTATTTCATTAGAAATTTGATTCCACATAAAGGCGGTAAAAAAAGATAAGGGCTACCTTATCGTTACACACCATGGGGAGCATACAGAAGTATTTGCCTCGAAAACTCACGACATTAACTGCGATTTCTTACTCATCTGTAAAGTAATCCTCATAATTGGTATTATCTCCCCTTGATAAAAAAGGTTATGTTGAATAGTAGACGTCAATGATGAATGGTGAACGAAACCGATTAAAGTTAGAAATTTTAGGATCGCTATTGAAAAGGTTGCTGCGTGGTGATGGAGTAAAAATGCAATTCACTATCTGTCTTTGTAGTGAGTGTCGCTAAAGACAGCTAAGGGATACCTATAATGTGTATAAGTATAGCAGCTATGCGAGAAAAGTAAAACTCGAAATAAAATCGTGACCAACGTGGTTTAGTAGATCAATTTCACTGTGGAGTTCCATTTTGGAGGAGCCACGAGCCCCTTAATGAGACAATATAAGCTGTGATGATTATGATGACTGAAAATTTCTTTAAAAATAGCCGAATAGAAACTCAATAACATAATGGTTAACGATGTTTACGCGAGTATTACACACTTTAAATTAAACTATTTCAACAGTTTTCCGTGTGGTGATGGAGTATGAATACAATTCATCACCCCCTCTCATACCTATGAGTGTCGTAAAAGATGACTAAGGGATATATTACGCATATGACACCTATGCAAAAGTTGGAAAACTTGAAACAAAACCCTATACCAACCTGTCTGAACAGCATGGTATTGTAAGATCAATTTCCCTCCTATTATGGAGGAGGATAGAACCCAGCAGTGGGACGTATAAGAGCCGAAATGATAATGATGAACAGTTTTTATCGAGTTTGTATTTGAGCTTACCCTCTAACCTTATGCGAAAGAAATCACTGACAAGATTGGCTACATCCTGAAACGTATTTTCATAAAAACTTATTTTAAATCACTTTGTTCTTATCACATTCGCTCTACAGGAGTTTAGAAACTAGTTTCTCTTACATTAGCAAAACAAAGAAATCTGAAAGCACCTGGATCAAATAATACCAGCTGATTTGAAGCACCGCCGTCACACTAAGTCTGCAATCTATAAACACAATCAGGACCGCGTCCGCCATACCGATATCTGTCTGGAATAGTTCGCGAGACTATTGAAATAAGAAGTCATAAAAATTTAGATAGCTGAGTATTGCCATCGAGCTGGAATTCTATTATAAACATAAATAAAAATAAAACCAAAAAGATCACCACAAGAGTGCAAGCCACTGTAATCATTTGTTTAGATTCAACCCACAATAATAGTTAGAGATTATTTCATAAAACACAATTTTGTATTTAGATAAAGTAAGCCGCCTTTTAAAAATCAATTTGGTATCATGGTCTCAGAGTTTTCTTGCTGGATCTTTATAATATAATAATACAATAAATTTAATATTTATAATACAATAATACAATAGATTTAATATTTCATAATTACTGACCAAAGACAATATATTTTTATATAGAATCATTTTATATTTGAACAAGCAATTTTGTAGCAAAAATGTGGATCAAAACTTAATAATTAATTCTGTAACGATTAGATATAAATCTCGGTAATAACGATAACTTGTTGGTCTTGAGACCCCTCTTGCAATCATGAATGCTGAAAAGTTTTCGAAACGTCAGAAAATCAAATACAAACGCGATAAAATTCGCACAAATATTTTTTTCTTTTTATGGAAAACTCAATAACAGTATTTGTCTGAACCAGGATTCAAGTCTGCGATCTCATTTCGATAGTCGCATATTTATGCCAACGAATCAACGAAGTAGTTTATTTGATTGATTTATAAAGTTATTTAGATTGACCTAGGTGATTTATAGTACCAGCTACATGTTATGATGAAATTATATGAGGACATGGAGTTGCAACAGCTAATAAAAATATTTATGAATTACCATCTGCAGTGCTGCACTTCAAATATGATTAATATGCATAGATTTGTCTATTTCCTTTCTATACTTATCACATTATAGCAAAACTAGATCTTAATTGCTGAATTTTATTGCCAATACGAGGCATATGAATGAGCCACTTGCTTGAATTATATTATTAATTATATGCAATGCATGTATTAATAAATTAAATATTTTTTGAGATTAATACAACTACATATTCCTTCATCAATGTAACATATGTAGCTAGAATCAATAATGACTAAATAACATCGATATTTGATAGTCAAGTAATTTTGGGCATAGCTTTTAATTATCTTGGAACCCGCAACAAATTCATCTAGAAAATAGAAATAATTTGAAATAAAGAAAGGACGCGAAATTTACTAATAAGCTAATAAATATGCAAAACCATGATAAACGTAGTAGAGCAACACCACGAATACAACAGAGCTTATGGGGCTTTACCTAGATACGGCAGAACTTTCTGGACGGTATACCAAAAACATCAAAATAAATTACTTTTATAGTTTCACGCGTTTAACCCTATATAAGACAATAAAACCGAGTCAGTTGCAGAGAGGTTTGAGAAAGCGAAACGTCACCTTTCCAAAACTGTGCACCACTGTTCAAAATCACTTCACGTATTATGGAGACGACTATGCTCGGTATTTTTTCAAATGTTTTTCATTTAGAGAATCCGGAATACAGAAACCCGTAAAGATCGAGTGTAACCGACATAGCCTGAAGAATTTACACGTTGAAATGGTTATGGACCAGTCACATCGGTCCTCAAACAGACAAACGTTGGTGAAGAAAGGTTCTCGAGAAGCGACCACGAATCGGACAATGCAACGTAGGACCACCCCCTTACTAGGTAGACTAACGACATCTTGAAAGTCGCATGGAACAGTTAGGTGCGTGTGGCACAGAATCGTTCTGAATGACTTTCTCCTAGAGATGCCTATGTTCAAGAGTGGACGTTTATAGGCTGACAGATGGATAGATGAGCCACGAAATGTTAAGCAAGATACATATTTCACCCCAAAATGTATAGTTCCACTTAATAAAAGGAAAGTCTAATACTCTATATTGGTCACTATTTCAGACTTCCTGACTATTATTGAGAATGATTTGGTAGCAATTCAAACTCTCTCAAGATTGTCTTTACATGTCTTTACAAGATTTATAATCAGAAGTTGCATATAACACAACCCACTGAACTAAAGACATTCGGTCTTTAATAATTGGACGTAGTTAAGCAAACTAGAACCAACCCACACCTTGAGTGAAACTGAATTAAGTATAAAAGTAGACCCTCAACCGTGCTGTGCACCTACTCAAAAAATATCCTGGTCAAAAAAACTAACCCAAAACAGAATATCATTATAAATTTATTTTTTCAAAATAACTGTTCCATTCTTTTCAACAGATATTTAAAACAAAAACCTCAATAACTCGAAAGTGAATTTTTGAGGGTTGGTTCTAGTTTGCTAAACTATGTCTAATTAACTATAATTGTTTATATTAAATTAAGGCCGAGTAGAATTTAATTACGGTTTATAATATAACATCATACGTAACAGCCCTCCTTTCAACTATAAAAACAGAAAAAAAAACCAGCTTAAATTATTTACGTAGCTGCAAAGACGCTATTGCGAGCAGCAACTGCATTAAATTTCTTAACGAGTTATTCCTTTGTTTGAAAAATGAAAAGTGTATTGAAAACTATTTAGTAGATACTTATTGTAATAGTACATTTTAAGTGTATGTATAAGTAGTATTGATAATTTTATCCTATTTATGTGAACTGTTGAAGCAGACTTGAATTCATACGGTCTAAATACACCAAACATCACAATGCATCAACGCAACGCAAGTGAAGGGCGCTTGGAATTCTCGGATTATTTTAACTTGTCTTTTTCAATGTCAGCGTTTAAAATAATTGCATCACAATTTTAAAATGCGAGGCTTTTGCTTTTAAGACTCCTTAAAGCGTCATATTATAAGATTATTTCCTGGAAATCGTGAGACACTTCTTTGTCGGCTACTATGTTCGTAAGGTGTGTATATCATATGTGTATCGTATGTACACTTAATATGTTACTACTAACTAGGTTCATATTATCATATCTTTACGTCTTTATCTCTAAAACAATAATCACATTTTTACATACTTATTACTTAGATGTGTTTCAACATTCATCATTTCAACTCATACACGTCCCACTTTTGGGCTCGAGCCTTCTCCACTTTCTCCACATTGACCAACTATACCACGCTTGTCAGACATGTTGTATAGGGTTTAATTTCAAGTTTTCCTTCTCTTGCATAGATGTTATATGCCTATTTAAACCCTTAGTCGCCCTTTACGACACCCACGGGTAACCCACAAGTTTGTATTCTTACATCGTCACCACACTGAGAACACATGGGTTTGCCACCATATAAATACGCCCTAGCCGAGGCCGCGGGTGACGTGACCGGGGAATTAGTCCGTCGTCGTAAGAGGCCAACCGCGTGAGAAAAGACCGACGTCCTCCCCGAGGGGACGCGGGTCGATGGGAGGGTACCCCAAATAGGGGGTATTCCGTCGGGCCGACCACTGACGTCAAGTCACCCTGCTCCGGTGGTCGGCCCAACGATGAAGGCCACGTGCATCGTGGGTGGGTTGCGGGTGTGCGTGCTTACGCCCCTCTGTCGCCCCGGACGGAGTGGTGCAAGGAGCGCGCCGACCGCAACCCACTCCCAAAAAAAAAAACCATATAAATACTGTCTATGGCTGATAGACAGTTCTGGGTTTCTTACTCCTTTTCCTAATGAAAATTTTGTAGCAGTCATTCTTTTATTAAATCACCGCGTCACAATTGTACACCTTTTAAGAAACCTTTATTCTGGTGACGTAAAATTTGTAAACAAAAACAAAATATTTATATTAATATGTTTTATAGAGAATGACTGCTATCTGACCACGATGATAGACCTAAAAATATTCTACTTATGTCTAGATTTTTTTTAAATACACTCACTAAAGCGGACAAGTATTTGTTAACAGATTTTTTCTTTCAAAATTTTTAAAACTCCCTCCTGGTTAGTATATATATAATAAGTAGCTATAACAGTGATCTCTTATGTTTACGCAATTATTAACCTATAAACAAATATTATATACATTATAATTAAAACTATTTTTAAGTGATTTTATCGCGTATTTGATTTTTGAATGCCCGACGTTCCGAACACTTTTCAGCGCTGAAAAGTATGGTTGCCCGACATTGCGAACACTTTCATGTAATGTTTTTATTAACAAGATATAAATACAATACAATCTAAATAAATAGGCATATCATATAAATAATTGTAGCTACATACACATATATAATAGCAGCAATAATACTTAACACATAGAATAAAAAATAGAAAATCCAGAGGCTATGCCCCTCTTAACAGCTACCATTTATTACAGTAACTATCACGCAGATAACACCTACACGGTGTGTAATTTTATATCAATTTGCTATCGTTAAGTTTCTCTTGCAATACTTTCTCTTCTCCTCTTCCCTTTTTTCTTTCTCCTTTCCTTTTACTGTCCTAAACATATTTAATTTTATTTCATTCTTCATTTTTGGAATTACTTTCAAAATATTTCAAATTTATCACTTTTATATGAGTTTTTGATGTCATGTTATAAATTTACAGTATTTGGATTTTTCATGTACTTGCTGTGTGGTAGCGGCTTCGAATACTACCAACCCTTGCTTTGCTCGTGGATGTCGTAAAAGACGACTAAGAGCCCTAGATTGACCCGGACCAACTCCATCTGGTACCATTTGGGTCAACGATTACATTCCCAAGGAGGGTTGACGTCAGGTAGGCGGCCGGTCATAAAAGTCATTGCCGAAACTTTTTGCAATATGTCAAAACAGATGACATATTGCGTCGACCCCAAGTAATTGGGATAAGAGCAAGATGATGATGATGTATTTGACCTTAGTTTTGAGACTACTATACACTAAATTAAATGATTCAGTATTACGAATAATAGAAACTAGGCAGTAGGTTTCGATTATTACCATATACGTACCTAGTTCAGAACCATCTTTTCGAAATGAAGAATGACAAAATGATCACAAAAGGGTTGTTCTATATACTTCGAACTAGAAAAACTTGGGTATTATCCATTCAGAAAAACTTTCATGACTTTCTGTAATAAATATACAAAGTACATTACAATCAGGTGAAGGATTTTATAACAGTGACTTTACATATATTCATACATATATTGAAACATTATTTTTAATTTCAGGCAAATAAAATTTACAATTTATACTTATATATATATATATATATATATATATATATATATATATATATATAAGTATAAAATATTTTCATACAAAGTACTTATGCAGACAAAGAACAGATACATCGATACTTGAGAACAAGTATAAAGTTTACCGACGCATGCGAAACAAAATTCGTTGATATAATACGAGGAGACAATTCTGCGGATCGTAAGGAGCGTAAAGACGCACGTTCGTGACCAACCGAAGGCCTTCCAGTCTAGCGGTCCGCAATTATTTATATTAAAATTACGGAAAATCACTCTCTCCCGAGTTTAGCTTATCGACCATTGTTTCATGTCAAAACTATTTTGACAATTGATGGTCGGGCAACCAAGCGGTTAAGTGCACAGCGAGGTTCTTGCGTGGGCCGTTCTCTCTATTGTAATTCGATTTAAATATAGGTACCTCATACCATCGCATCGTTCCGGCGACATTGAATGCTTCTTGGAATTAGATTCACCTAAAGATAGTTACGGATGTTGTTTCGATACAGTTTTGAAACGACAATCGCACGTACACTTGTAGGTTATGAAACAAAATATTTTCAATGATTGCCTCACTTAGGATTCTATGTCGCAATATTACAATTTTGGACTGCAATGTCCTCTATAGGTAGTACTATGTAATTTTCTATAAATTGTTGGTGAGCTTCTTTCACATCTAATTACTTTATGAAATTCTACTATTATATATATCTTCCTATTTTCTTAGATAATAAATATATTTCGTGTGATGTTATTAAGCGTCGGTAATCCGAGATTCTGGCGTTATGCCCCATGAAAAGCACTATAGTGAACTTCGATAGATTAATTAAGTAGCAATATAATAGGAAGTTTACTAATTAGTTATTAACTAATAGGCAAATAGAGACAACCTATAATCTATTGTAAATATTGTAACAGTTAATTGTGACCTAATATTCAGTTTTCAAGCTCTATTTCAGAAACTTTTCAAATCTGTTTTTCATGTTGCATCTATCATAAAATTAAATTTAAATAATCTATATGAATTAAATCTAAACTAATATTATAAATGCGATAGTAAATTTATTTGTTTGTTACACTTTCACGCCTAAAGAATTGTTTTTGAAAATTTTTCACCAGTCGAAAGTTGCATCAGCAGGGTAATCTAGGCAATATTTTGTCTACATGGGACCGAGCCCATGGGAACGAGAACTACGCAAATGGAATCACATGAATTTGCTAGTAAACAATATAGGCTTAAAACAAGTATATATTAGTGTCAATATATTAGTTCAGAAACAATTCAAATATTTTATTAGATTTATCGTTACCTAATATTAAACAATATTAACATTACTAAGTACTTATTTGTATTCAAGAAGTGGAATAAACCCAACAACAATTCTATATCTTTAAATGCACCAAAACTTGCAATGTACATAATACAAAACAATACTAAGTAGCTGAGGTCATTATAACTCTAGTTGAATTCATATTAAATAGTAAGTACAGGATATAATTTGTATAAGTATGTACAATTATTACTTTATTCATTTATATCTGTTATGTCTTTATACGGCACAATGATCTATTGACCAGGAAGTAGATTACCTTAGAAATTCTAATGGTTTTTATAAACGTAATATAGTACTATTAATCCTCTTTGGAATTTCCCGGAAAATAAGTATCTACAGTTGCAACACTAAGATATAATATAAAATGGTGGAAAGTTTCGAGAAAACGAGTACATAAAATGACAGGAGGCCGATTTACTATAAACAAATATTATTTTAACGTGGCTTGGCGCGATGTCCTCGAATATTTACGTAACATATGCTATGACACACTGATTTCATGTAAATGTTCGTAGATATTAACATTTTAAGATCATATCTTAATGAAAGCCCAGAGAGTTGATTCGCTGTGAACAAATAAATATATACGCGGCTTCAAACATTTACATCAAATCTAGCATACTAAATTTATGTAGGTATATATTCGTACACACAGGTTAAGAACTTATTTGTGTATGGACAATACAAGCCTAGATCTTTGATGCAAATAGCATATACGGCATATAACTTGGTGGCATAGATACAAATTTCATGGGGGATTTCATATACTGTTGAAAGTAATAAGATGAAAAGAAACGTGTAAAATAATGAAAATATAAAATTACAAGATTCTATATGTTTATACTTAAATAATATGTTTGTCACTGCTTTTAATATCGAAGCTAGGACTTTGTGATCGACAATTGGATGCTTAAATCTCAAACCTACCACGTATGTAAGCCACAACCCTAGCACGTAATATAAATGACAAGTAATTTACCTCAAATAAGAAATGATACTATACGTCATCAAAAAATAGTATATATAAATGCTACGTAAATACCACATTTATCCACGTCAAGAAACAAGTCGCAAGTTTGAAATTAACGTAGTAACCACACTGAACATCAAAACAGGTTTTTAGACATATGTAAATATTTATACTGAAAATATACTTCATAACTTTTAACTCCCGGCGCAAAAAGAGGGGTGTTATAAATTAAATATGTATTTGTTTCTGTCTGTGAACATTGGGCTCATTTGTGCTGATGACGATCATCAGCACAAATGAGCCCAATGTTCATCAGCCCAATGTTTACACTTTAGAGTATTTTTTTCATTCAGGTCATTATTTCTCAAAATTGTTAATTTTATTTAACGTTTCATTTCATCACAAAAACTTTCATTAATTATAATTTTTCAGCCTTCGCCACCCACTGATGGCTATATATATAGCTCCACCATAAAATGCCATATAAGGCGGTCATTCTTTCACGAAGTTATTGCCATAATTCACGCTTGGCAAGCGCATGTGTCATCAAACCATATATTCCGTTAGGATAAAACTAGCTAAGGGAGAATAGGTGGAGAGCCAAACCAGACTCTTGGGCTGCGGTTTGGCTGTAGTAGTTGTTACAGCCAAACCGCAGCCGTTATAACAAATGGAAAGCAACCCCATAAGGAGCAAACGTAAAATCGTCATAATTTCAAACTTCGGGGTTGTTTCCTAAAAAATACTGAAAATATCCTCGTAATTCGAGAAAATCTACAAAAACACCACCCAGTGATCTAGAATCGCAGTAAAATACTTATACTACTCGGCCAACAAGGCAGTTAGTACCGATTAAATACACAAACATACATGTATCTAATTCATGTTTTATTTCCTGAACCGAAAACTGATTATAATTTTCTTCTATATATATAAAAGAAGAAGCTGATTGACTAACGTATCTACGCACAGCCAAAACTTGGACCTTAAAAGTTTGTATGCTAATTTTGTTTACACTGTAGGCGAGCGCTATGAAAGGATTTTTGGAAATTCATCCCCTTTTTTTATTTACGGTCGACGCACTTCTCGCACCACTTCGGCCGGGGCGACAGAGGGGCGTAAGCACGCACACCCGTAACCCATCCGTTTACACGTCGCCTTCGTCGTTGGGCCGACCACCGGAGCAGGGTGACTTGACGTCAGTGGTCGGCCTGACAGAAATTCATCCCCTTTTTTTTTTGTGGGTGGGCTGCGGTCGGCGCGCCTCCGCACCACTTCGTCCGGGGCGACAGAGGGGCTTAAGCACGCAAGTCCCGCAACCCATCCGAAAACCACCTCGTCTTCGTCCTTGGGCCGACCACCGGAGCAGGTTTACTTGTCGTCAGTGGTCGGCCCGACGGAATACCCCCTACGTGGGGTACCCTCCCATCGACCGACGTCCCCCCCTCGGGGAGGACGTCGGTCTTTCCTCACGCGGTCGGCCTCTCGGCGGGTGACGGACTAATCCCCGGTCACGTCACCCGCGGCCTCGGCTAGGGCGGCATGAGGCGCCTGCGCCGCCCCATTCGCCGGCGGCGGATCTCCTCATCGAGGCTGCGCTCCTCGCGCAGACGATCCGCCGCCTCCTTCTGCGAGATCACCGTCTCGAAGAAGGCTGCGACCGCGTCCCAATTCCTGACGCTGTCGACCATCGCCCTAGCGATGGCCGGTAGCGTCAGGTCGGCACCGATGATTGCGACGAGTTCACGGCGCTGCGTGGGCCAAGCGGCGCAGGCCTCGAGTGTATGCTGCGCCGTGTCCTCGTCGCAATCGCAGTGGTGGCAGGACGGTGTACTCTCCCTCCTTACGACCTTGTGCAGGTATTTGGCGAAGCTCCCATGCCCCGTCAACACCTGCACTAATCGGAAGGAGAGCACCCCGTGCCGCCTTTCCAACCACTGCATCAGCACCAGCCGGAAGGCCTCCACGATTCGCACCCCGAACCAAGGCCTCTCCAGCCGGACTGCCCAATGGGCAATGACGTCTTGGCGGGCGTTGACGCGCCAGGCGGTGAGTTCCCTCAAGGAAACAACACCGCCCTCCCAGCGCACCCCCGACACCCGCCGATACAACTCGGTGAGCATTTCCGCCTCCAGGTCCCACGGTGGAGTCCCGGCCAATAGGCAAGAAATTCATCCCCTAAAGTAGTGAAAAGGAGTGCGAAAGTTTGTATGAAAGTCCGTCATTTGAGAGTATAGAGGTATAAAAATCAGTGAACAGCAGCTCTGTTAAATATCAAAAAGGTTCCTCAAGGTTTTCTCAAGGTTTTCTGAGTCTGGGTATAATTTGTGTTTTTACTTATATTTTTGTAAGGATTATTTCTTTAGTGCAATTTACAATATATACGCTGGAGAGGGAGCAGTACCCTAAGTAATTGGGATAAGAGCAGGATGGTAATTTTCAGGTGAATGATGTGTGATGGTGGTTTTGAGTCAGGTTCTTTTATAAATGAAGATCCTGTCTGACTGATGTATTAAAGCCAGCCGAAATTGCAAGGGTCTAGCCCCTGCAATTTCGGCTTGGACGTTGGTATGGTGGTTCTTTTGCTCTGTAAAGAAGCACTAAGAAGATTTTTGGATGTTCAACCCCTAAATTAATGAAATGGGGTGCGAAAGTTTATATGAAAGTAGTAACAAAGCCTTAGTTTTATTTAAGGTAACTGCAGCGCAGCCATCGCCGCCTCGATGCAAATTATGGCCGAGCCTATCACCTCTTCAAATAACGCCCGTTACCACAGCCCTCAGGCGTAGAAGACCACTATTGTCTTACACAATCTGAAGCCAATCTCGCTAAGGGGTATGGGTGATGCGGCAGTCAAGATTCACTACACTGGTTTACCCACATCATCCAGCAACAATATAGGCCAATAGAACCTTGAACGTCATGCACAGCTATCTGTGTTAACCTCTATCATACATGATTTTACGCAAACAAAGATGCGAGCAAAAGCTAGTTATTAATAAAATGCCTAAATACTAAATATTAGTTTTACGTCCACATTTCTATTTACGATATAAAGCTTATTAAATATAAGTAATTTAACGTTAAGTAATCATAAGATCAGCTGTCGAGTGTCGTTGTTTGATGGGAACCGCCCGAGGCTGACTTACCTCATTTTTAGAAATGAGTATAGATAATTTCTTGCAATATGACTGGTCATCATCGTATTATACAATGCATTTAAAGTGCCAGACGTCATTGTCTGTCCATCGACAGAAAGTTTTGCGCCGATGCCAGAAAACGTTACGTTATACGCGTAGGGTATCGTTACCACAGCAATATTGTAAACATGAAATGATTTATAGTTCAGTGCCAGTGCAGTCTCGACATTGATAGCGATCATTAAATTACTAATATATCGTAAACCACCCACTGTATTACACAACTAAAAAACTATAGTGCGAAAAGACCCATGTGGTTTTCTGTTTGAATACTTTGGCAAACTCTAATCCTGAGAAGCTCAGCTGAAATATCCTTTAAAGTAGTGTGCCTACATTATTTCGCGATAGCGTTTTCTTGTCATCATGTTTATATATACATATTAGCAACCCGCCCTCGCTTCGCTTCGATTTCAGTCGCCTTACCTGCACAGTGCCCGTTCCTGTAAGAATACCGGAATAAAAAATAGCCTATGTTACTCCCTGACATTATAGCTTTCCATTGGTAAAAGAATTTTTCAAATCGGTTCAGTGGTTTAAGCGTGAAAGTGTAACAAACAAACTTACTTACGCATTTATAATATATAAAGGATAAGGATATTCTATGAAA
Organism: Lymantria dispar; assembly: GCA_032191425.1. NCBI lineage: Eukaryota > Metazoa > Arthropoda > Insecta > Lepidoptera > Erebidae > Lymantria > Lymantria dispar. The sequence goes on along the minus strand of CM063446.1, from coordinate 15,886,345 downwards.
GTACCACGTGCAACCACATATTCTGCCGTAAACAACTTCTTTCTCATGTGGACGATCAAAGCTACCAAGTGCTTGTCTCATATTTTTCCATTTGGAATCATTAAAATCGGTTAAAGAATCACCTTGGCAATGAAGAGGAGCTACTTATTAACTAACTCCGACACCAAATCTAACTATCAAACAACATTAAGTGGTATGACATTCTGAATTCTGACATCAACGTTAAGCTTTCTTAGATAAAAAAAATTGTCAAATATTGCCTTAGTATCTGAAATTATATTACTACTAGCAGACCCGGCCACGCGTTGCTGTGGCTAAGGTTTTTGTTATATTACATTTTAGTAAACTATTTATGCTATTTATTTGTAGCTTATATGACACGTTTGTAGCTTTGACATAGCAGCACTATCTATTAATTACTTACTCAATCCAGACAACAGATATCGCCATCTGTTAAAATAGTTTGGAGTTAATAGATAATTGTGAATATCAAATAATAGACAAATAATTTGCAATAAAATGATATTGCGACTATAAATTAAGATGTAAGCGAACCTATCTTTCAAGTTGGAACAAACTGCACATGGTGTGCAAATTTGATTAAAATCGGTTAAGTAGTTTAGGAGTCCATCGCGGACAAACAACGTGACACGTAATTTATATATATTAAGATTATAGCTTTAGGTCCAATACTGAACGTCAATAAGCGGATAGATGAATGGAGATAAGTATTCTCTCAGCTTGTATACGTCCCACTATTGGGTTCAACTCTCCTCGTACTATACGGTGGATAGAAGGGTTGGTTAAGTCTTTTATTTAGACATTTTCTTCTCTTGCCTATATTAATCTGCATATTATATCCCTTAATCATCTTTTATGACACCCACGGTCAAGAAAGGTGGTGCTGAATTATATTGTAAGATTGTTATTATATTGTATTGTAATTATAGATTGTTATTATTAATTTCATTTTCTTAATATTACATCTACATAGGTTATCTACATCATAATCTATGTATATACATTGGTTATGGCAAAGTTACTTTATTAAATGGCTACTATTTATACTAACAGCTTTGTTCGCGTTGCTTGTATAATTTTTACGACTCTACGATAAATTTTTTTCCATAAAAACAAAATTGCTCTCTAACACGTTATATCACGAAAAAGTAGCAATCATCACAAACTATCGCGTTTATAAAATCACCAGGTAATCTTGCAGCTTCGCACGCTTGAAAATATATATCATATCGATGGCTCCTACGAATAGTAAGTGATCTGAAAATTTCATATTTACAGGGGAGCGTGTCAAAGATAAAATGTTCACATTTTTCAAATTCTTGTTCTAGGATTTTTAAGTTTTTGTATTGATTACGACGTGATTCATTGGACATTTAAATAGTTAACGGGATCAAAGCATTCTTTATAGAGGTCAAACATCTTAGGAAACGACAAGGATCTATCCAAATGTTTACGACTTGTATCTTTGCGGGTGTAATGACCTTCCACAGGTGAAAAGCTTCCAATGATTTTCTTCAATGATTTTTTTAATTTTTATGACAGAGATTGATAAATAAGGTTATTTTTTATCATTTCATGAAAAAAGTTAAAATACCTAAAAATATTAGTTGACTCACTATACTTAGGAGCTATCGATATTATTATTAATATTTATCATTTCAGCCCATATACTTCTCACTATTGGGCTCGGGTCTCCTCCACTATGGAAGGATAATTGATCTGCTATACCACGCTGATCAGACGTGTTGTTGTAGGGTTTCATGTCAAGTTTTCCTTTTCTTGCAGTGATTTTAACTGCATATTATATCCCTTAGTCGTCTTGTATGACACCCACGGGCAAGATGTGGCGGCACACCACGGGCAAGGGAGTGGTGAATTGTATTCTTACTCCATCGCCACACGGAAAATGATTAATTTTTAAAATTATTAATATTATAATAGAATAACCTTTTCTAGATGTAAAGTTAGGAACATATCTATCCTAGGATATAAACAATCATTATCCCGAATATCACTAAAATCCGCTAAGCGATTAAAATAAAAATAAGGAATAAATAGGCTTTCGAATCTTAGCATTCACATACTGTTAAATATGGGCTGTGTGATAGCGGCTCTGAATACTACCAACGCTTACTCGAGGATGTCGTAAAACACGCCTGAAGGCTTCTACTACTTCTACATTGATCTGAACCGACTGCATTTGATGCCATCTGGTCAATAATTACATTCCCAAGGAGGTTGACATCAGACAAGCGGCGGGCTTATAAAACTGTTGCCAAATTTTTTGCAATACGTACGATGCAAGAACAGTACTTATTGCGTCAATCCCTTGGGATTGGGATAAGAGCAGCATGATGATGACGATGATGAAGTGAGAATTTTCTCTTAGAATGTTTTAGCATATACCTGAAAAGTAAGGGGGTATTGGGTATAGGGTACTGGGTCTCGTTTATTTTAAAAGACTTCAAGCTTCTACATTGTTCTTTTCTTATTTTATAATACGTGCTTCACAATAATCCAAGTTCCATGCACGTCACTGTGCACAAAGTCAAAGACATTCTCTTAATTAACTTCTACAATATCTGGGGTAGGGTGTCTTATTTGGTCCATAATTTTTGTTTTGCGATATCGAAACGCATACCCCCTAATTCTTTTTAAACTACTTAAACTTTCTTAAATACAAAATTTCATCTTTATACGTCAATATTAACCCGTGCCGACAGGGCTTCAAAGATTTTGAAAATGACTATTTCCACCCTTTTCGTTATGTACGTAACTAAATTAACCAAAATATGTTTATTATATAGAAATAATAATTAAAAAGAAAATCAGTAAATAGGTAGTCATTTATTACAAGAAGAAATTACAAATTTAAGCAGTAAATTTTAGTTTAAGAGTCTCTTTTTTACAGCCTGGATACAAATTTCTATGCACACAGCGTAGCAAATATTATTTGTCGTTCTTCCTTTACAGAAATTAAACCATGAAAATATCGCATAAGTATTACAGCTCTTTCAGCTGTATCATTAACTACCTTTAAAGAAAAACCTTTCTCTTTGCCTCTAAATAAGCAACATCTTTTTCCCACGTACAAATGGGTTTCTGGAGGCAGTTCTCATACATTTTTAATAGAGAATAAATTTGTACTTTTGTCAGACATGAAGTCACTTAATGAATTTACTAGAACAATAAGTAAGGTACATAGTATTATATTTAGTTTACTGTAAACAGTGTAGAAAATAAAACTGTGTACAAATCATTTACCATACAAATATTCAGATATATCTTCTTTCGATGGAATGTATCTCTTCCCAGAGGCATTCAAACTCTTTCTTTGAAAGTTCAAAACCATGTTTCCTTTAGTTTGTTCATCAAATTTATCATCACAGCGTGATAGAATGGCATTTTTTTTCTGACAAGTACCAAAGATGATGAGTGAACTTGTTCAGGTTTGCTCTGGAGATTAATTTGTTTGTCATATATTCCTTGAGCCTCTTTAACAGGTACAAACTTTGATTTGATGCCTTCACCACTATACTACATCTAAACCACGACAATACATAACTGCTATAAATAAACAAACGTCTTGAAGTTCTCGTACATCTTTGGCATTAATGTTGAGCTCTGATGACAACAAACATATTTTAAAAAGTAAATAGCTCTATCCATCCACCTTGCTTGATGCATCGCTCCAGGTGGTCTGAATTTATATTTTTCTCAGAATCTCCTCCTAAGAAAATAATAGATAAATCAATCAGTTCCTGATAATCATCACCTACAGTGGGTTTTTGCAGTTCCTGATGATAAAATGTCAATAATTCTTCTATTGTAGTATTTTAAAGATGTTTTATGGCCAAGTGAGTGTAAGTTTGAATAGCAGTAAAATTGATAGTTTTCCAGTTCTTTATAAACTTCTTAAACATTGGATTTTTAGGACTACTAGTGATTTGATGGATTTTTAATTCTAACACACATTTTAAAACCAGCTCATATATGTGACAGCGGCAGGCAAAGAGAACTAATTCTCTGTCCGCTCTACCTTTTCTACCCTGTGTACAAACGTGTTGAATAGAAGATTTGTTTATCGGGTAACCATCGCAGTTAAGATCTAGTACCTCTACTACAGCCTGATTAATGTAGACAGAATCTCTTACGCTTATTTGGCATCTGTTTAAAATTGAAACTAATTTAGGCGTGATAAAATCTTTTCTTCCTCTTTTTGTAATAGTTCCTGAACTTACGTCCATTGCCATCCGTTCCAAAGCGTCAGCGTATGCTATATCAATAAGTTTTCTAAATTGAAAATCCTCTTCATGGTGCTTGTAAACTTCTTGTGGTTTGTAAGTCTCTCCAAGCATGGTGAAGTTCCATTAGCTTCTTTACACAATTCGGTATAACTCTGGTAGATATTCTAGCTTTTTCCTAGAATATAACACATTCTCGAATGACAAGATTTGTGCTTTTACTAATAGTTAATTTAACTTCGCGAATGTTAAAAAAGCACTGCAAGAACTTGACGGTTAGATGGTAACTTTGTGCCTGTTATTTGATGATTTATGTCCCCAACTAAGAAAATACTTTTATCATTGCTTCCTAATTTCACTGGCATCTTCCAATACTTATTTACGGCTATGAACTATTTAAAACAATACGTATTAACTTTAAGAAAAACGGAGAAGAAATGACAAATACCGCGAACACTCGACATTACTTCTGCGCAAATGTATGGACATGTTTAGATACAACTCGGCACGGGTTATCGATTTTTAAACAAGGTAAAAAAAATATTTCTACCTATTTTAGGAACAAATGAACAAAACTAGAATCTATGCGTAAGAAAATAAAAACTTTGTAAAATAAGGGACACCCTAACCTGGGGTACTGGTGGTGATATCACCATACGCACTAAATTTACTCTAAAAGTCCTACTGCACAGTTAGTGGTAAAAAGAAATACAAATGTAGGATTTGCGCAAACTTTTTATCTTAAAGCTTTGAGCTACATTTCTTAACGACAGTAAATCTAGTGACCAACATTTCTAAGCGCAGCATAATTATTATTCGTCATGCATATTACTGAAATGTGGACAGAATACTATTACTCAAGCGTTATAAAACACATAGCAATAAAAATGTTTGCAGATAATAAAGATTCAGACAATCTTATATGTAATATTGGTCGCATTTATCACATTCTTGATATGCATGTAGGTATTAAAATCAAGTGAAATCTGTAATTCGTTGGAGGTTGTTTGAATAAAATGACTTGACACAAAGTATAAGTATAAAAAGCGGTCAGACCGTAGTCATTCAGTTGAATCGTTACGTAAAAACCATATACCGTTATTATTTTTTTAGGTCTCATTGAATAATAAATGGAGACCTATCTACCAATAGCTTACGTATAAAGTCATTAGTTACGATGAGAGCAAAACTTATAGATAAAATTTCAAGATATCTTTTTCTAATATTTTCTTTTTCTAACAATATGCTTATCGAAAAAATATGATCGTATATTTGATACAAAAAGATTTAAAACTATCGGGAGCATTTATAAATATTAGCATTGTATATTAACATTGAACGACTAGTATCATTTTACAGTCTTAATAATTATCGTAAGCCAATATCCGTTGCTGTCCACTACTGGTTACTACTACACAAACGTCGATTTTCTGCGAGACTGTGATATTGCTCCGGAAAAGCCAGCCATTTATGACTCAAGACCGAAAACTGCAGCGTGACTCTATCAATAACATTATATTTACATACTAACCACATTTATCAATTTGTCAATATTAGCGTTTTTTATACAACAGTAATTTTGAGAGTAAAATGGCTTATTAATTTACTTCTATTACATAATATATTTTAGTAGTTTCTAAATTAATAAACATTTTTGAATTAATTATAAATGTATTTATAAATTAGGTATCAAAATATATTTATTTCTATTCTCATATATTATTGATGGCGTAGACAAATGTTTGTGTCAAAAATATAAAATGTTGACCTCTAATACAAAACGACGAAACAATGCGAGCCACAACGCAGTGGCATATTATCTTCGTGTAATATTTGACGCATGCCAAATACAGGTATTACCTACATATAGCCTGAGGCGGCGACTAGTGTAAAATAAGCTTTCGAAATAACGAGCTGTATTTGCGATGTAAAGGAGCGCCTAAGCTAATACTTTCCGGGAAATCTGTGTCAAAGGTCACGCGGGACACGCAATATTCGCATGTTACTCGCATCTACGGCATGTAATTAATATAGTGTTTAAGGCGAACGTCAATTAAGAGACTTTCATTAATTACCTGAGATTCTCATCTAAAGGACTAATAAACTAATTTACAGAGGCAATTTATTTATTAATAACGTATGATTATATTATCATTACATAAAAATTTTATTCTTTAATAGTTTCATGCATTCTGTTACACATAAATAATTATCTTGTCAGGTATAACCTTTCATTTGGAAAAGTAGTTTGTAATTGACCAAGTGACAATAAGAGTACCTACTTAATACGACTTGAGGTCAAATGAATATAACTGGAGTGTTATGAAATGTCAACGAAGCCCTGTGATCTGGTCGACACATACTCGTATGTATTACCGATTATAAATGAGATGCAAGAAAGGTTTCATGAAAGAAATTCTATAATCCAGTTCCAACGTAACTATACCAGGAATTCATGTAATATTATGTAAATTATTTTGGAGTTACATCTGAATATCAGTAGAAATTTATAATACACTAGCCACGTAGCCTGACTTTCCTTAGTTATTCAAAATACTATCAAATTATAAAATCTATTTTAAACAGTTAACTACTGAATCTCTTAGTACTGTATTCCTATGTTGAAATAAACATTTTATATTTCTGTGTGTTGAAATTTGTATTTTCCTTCACATCTAGAGTGCTGAAAATGGATTATAAGATGTCACACACGAACCGGTTTACACTTGGCATGGCCGCATCGCAGATCTGCGTTAACGCACAGCGAATGCGGCCACCCTCGTCGTCCACCTTGTCCACATGGAGCTGTGATAGTTGACATAGGGGGTCTCAATTTTTTTCTTAAATAATAATTCTTTTATAAATGCCGATTTAAAAATTCTTTTATCAATAACATAATAAACTATTACTTGCACAGATTTCACACTGTAAGTCCTTGAAAACAATAGTATACACAATCGTATGTTGTAATGCGTTTCAGATCATAAATGGAACTGTTTAATTCAGCAAATAATAACGACATCGTGCCGTTGTTATTATCTGTACAATTAAAGAGTTAACGGCTATCAGAAATAATATGAAAAACCGGCTACTTGTAAATTGTATGTGATCACGAGTCACGTTTTAGACTAGGATGTCGGTAAACAAATACTTGTTCAACATGTTTAAAACAATTGGGTACCCAAACGAATGACAAATGACGTTACTTGTTCGCTAATCGCAGTACATAACTCAGAGCATCAATCTTCATTACCAATGTAAGCGGCGCCTTACGATTTATTTTACGAACATCGTATGTAAGTTCGTATGTGAAAGTTGCATCATTACTGACTGCTTTATATGTTATGTGAACACGTAGAGGCGCTATATTTATTTCAAATCACATTGTTTACTCCTCTTATTTGATCGTAACTAACTATTTCTACCACCATCTTTAAGAATCTTATTAATTTTTGCATTTCTTGATAATTCTTTCATAGTTGATTGAATTAGGCGATACATAGCGGCAATCCATTTACATTTTTATTTTAAAATGCAAGGAAGGAAGGGAGAACCACTATTTTCCCACGATAATCAATATACCGCACACCACAATAGAAGGAGTACGGGATAGGCATCTATTCTTCTTCGAATAAATATTCGAAGTTCTGCGGAAAATTGCAATTTGATGTTCTGAAAGGTGCTCATCACGTGAGAGTAAGATTTCTTTATTTCCTAGGTCTAGCACCGATCAAAGCTGTGTGACACCGATCAAAGCTGTGTGACAAGGCTTTGTGGCAAAGTTGTGTGGCAGAGCTGTGCGGCAAAGCTGTGTGACAAAGCTGTGTGACGAGGCTGTGTGACAAAGCTGGGTGACAAAGTTGTATGACGAGGCTGTGTGACAAAGCTGTGTAACACCGATCGAAGGTGTGTGATGTAACAAAGGCTGTGTGACGGCGATCAAAATCTTAATCCTATCCCGTAATCCTTCTATTGTGATGTGTGGTATATTGATTACCGTAGGAAAGTGGTGGGTCTCCTTCCTCCTCCTCCTTCCTTCCTTCCATTTCAAAATTAAAAGGAAAAGAATGAATACTTTTTTTATATGTGGTCCAAAATAAAAGAATCTTAATCAAAGGTGATTTTCATCATTAATTTAAACTTGAAAATGACAAATGTCTATAAACGACATTAATAATAGTTATCTATAAAATAGCCAAATTATGTTAATAATTTTAGGTGTTCGCATTGTTCTTTGTGACGTGGATTGGACTTTGTGATGTGATAATATCGGTACAGAGCATGTGCATTTGTTGATAAGCAGTATTAAGTAATCCATACCGTAATTCGTCTATAGATTTCTAATGTTACATATATGCCTCCGAGTAAGCTTAATTAATATTATAAGGGCTAAACTGAGATTATTTGTTACGCTTTCGCCCCTAAACTACTGAGTACATTTTAATGAAAAGATACATTGGCGAATAACATAGGCTATATTTTAACCCCGTGTTCTCACGAAAACGGGAACTATGTGGTTGAAACCACAGATATTTTTCAGTAATGATACAATCCTTATACTTGGTAGGGTTGACGGATCTCAATTAAAATTTTAATAGTACTACTGCCCATTCTATTGCTAAAAACTTATGCGATTTTTATGTCCTTGACTGTACACTAATACTGGTAACAATATATTGTACTTTTGACCCATCGCCTTACAAAGAAGTAGATAACTAATACATAATAAATATTTTCAATTTAATTTTGCATATTTTCCATTTAAAGCACGACTGAATAGTTTTTCTTAATTGGATTTGACGGTTTAAACACCTCAGGCTATTGTTTTGCCAAAAAAATGTATAAATGTCGCCAACCTAATCTATACAGACTTCAGATTAGTATATTCAGCGATACAATCCTCAGCAATAGTTAAACTGTTTCACAATATATTCACTGCTGCTTCTCAAAACATCCGTGTCTTGAAAGTACCTACGTCAGCCGATATTGTAACTCTACAGATATTCCTTCATAACGGACCTTATCACTGCAATTTCAGACCATCCTTATAAAAATAATAAAAAAAAAACCAGATTACTTGTCTGTAATTATTATCGACATTGTACAGAAAGCGTCCAGGACCGTGACATTTCCTCGAAAGCGGTCATAAGTTTAAGCAAGTTCGAGATAATGACTTCGGAGCAAAGTTTTACTAAAAATACGAGTATTTAAATTTTATTGTGAAAAGTAATAAAAAATGTAGTACTTATTCTCTTACATAATATACCAATGTCACCAAATGGCTGCACAGATGGCGTAGTGGTAAAAATATCGACTTACCGTGCCAGTGTTGCGGATTCGAATCCCACGTAAGACAACACTTTATGCGATCCACAAATTGTTGTTCTGAATCTGGATGTAACTTGTGTCCGTAAAATGAAAGTTTGTAAAGTTCCCCGCATTACAATGATCACTTTTTTAGTGCAGGGTGTTGTTTTTAAAAAAAACTTAAATCCATTTAAATTTATTTATGATATTAATATTCAATTTTAATTCTTGCATTCTTCAAGTAGACGAGTGACATCATCAAATAATAATCGCTTCCTATATCATATTAATAAGTCTGAAGCAATTAGAATACGAGGAAAATCAAATCAGTAATGGGTTTAAGGAAACTTTACAAATTTGGAAATATTTGCATAGAAGAAGTCATCAAAATAATATTCATTGTTGTGAAAACTTCTATATGCAGGTTTAGATGAACAGCAAATTCGTGTAAGTCGTTATCGATATGGTCACTTGACGTGTTAATATTAACATTATATCTGCAACTGTGTAAATTTCACTATATCTGTGTGTCAAAAATGAAATATGAAAAGATATAGCAACCCGCCCTCGCTTCGCTTCAGTTTCAGTCGGCTTACCCGCGTAGTTGCCCTTCCCGTGGGAATACCGAGATAAAATATATTACTTCGATAGCTTTCCATCGGTGAAGGAATTTTTGAAATCGGTTTGGTGATTTAAGTGAAAACAAACAAACTTACTTTCGCATTTATAATATTAGTAAGGATATTAAAATTTTAATTTAAGATCAAACAATTTGAATATCCTAAAATAACAACTGTTTGTGCATAGTTTTAAGTGTTCACTTCTGTCGCCAGTACTCATGACTGCTTTGTGTTCTCTTTTTAAATTTTAACTAAGACTCAAGTGCTGTCTGGTTGCCACAACGTAAACCATCATTACTCATGAGTGTCGTAAAAACGAGTAAGAGTTTTGCATCGACCTGGGCCAACTCCATCTGATGGCGTTTGATCAACAATTACATTTCCAAATAGGGTTGACGACAGGTGGCCGGCTGATCATAACACCATTAATAATTTTGCAATATGTACGAGGGGAAAAGGAGTACATATTCAGTCGACCCTAAGTAATTGGAATAAGACCACGTTGACTATGGTGATGATGAATCGTCATGATTACCTAAGATATTATATTACACTAGCTGACCCAACAGATGTTGTTCTGTACAAATAAAATAAAAGAAATTCTCCTTGAATACACAGTGCAACCTACCGGGTCTAATTGTGAATCTAAATGATTCTCGAATCCCCTTGAACACACAAAAAATCATCGGTCGTGAAAAATTCATCAACATCAGTCCAGCTGTTTAGGAGGAGTTCAATGACATACACACGTACACAAGAAATATATATATATATATATATATATATATATATATATATATATATATATATATATATACATATAAAGATAATACGTAATATGTACTAATATTAATTACTTTTTTTAATACGCTCTACTTTATTTTAAAGCATAATTCGAAAAAATTGCCTTACATAGCTTTGTTTGGATAAAAAAAAAGTTGTGGGCTGTAGAAATGACGCTGCGAGTTAGACAAAGCAGTTGCGATAATGCAAAGAGATTATATAAATTTGAAGCTCATCATTTAGAAATTTAGCGAATTTGAAACTACGAGCACTCATAATAATTTAGGGATGCTTTTATAATTACAAAATCTCGTCAGTCAAAATATTAACGTCTGCTATAGGACAAAGGCCTCCCCAAAAAGGAGTAATACTATAATCGCTACGGTTGACGTCGAACCATTGAGTATCGCAATTGGTACATTATATTAACTCATAATCACATAGGGCAAAAAATCAACTACGTAATAATGATCTAGCCCTAGAAATGTATACGTTGTCTTGTAAAAAATATGAAACATTAGGCTGTATAGACTGTATAGGCTTAATAGTTAAGATACCAACCTGCAGAGCAAAGTGCCCTAGCTTGGATTCCCACGCCAGACAAACTACGTACGATTCTTAAATTAAATTATTGTTCTAAGCCTGAATGTAATTTGTGTCCGTTAATTGTATTTATGTAAGTCCTTCAAGGATTATTTACTTCGTGCAGGTGTTGCGTTTTAAAATAAAAGTAAATACAATTTATTGCGTGTGGTGGTGGAGTAAAAATACAATAGGCCAAACTCTTTTTTTGTATTACGGTCGGCGCGCTCCTCGCACCACTCCATCCGGGGCGACAGAGTGGCGTAAACACGCACATCACGTCTCCTTCGTCGTTGGGCCGCCCACCGGAGCAGGGTGACTTGACGTCAGTGGTCGGGCCAACGGAATACCCCCTAAGGAGTACCCTCTCCTCGACTGACGTCCCCCTCTTTGGGAGGACGTCGGTGTTTCCTCACGCGGTCGGCCTCTCAGCGGGTGACGGACTAATTCTTCGGTCCAGTCACTCGCACAATAGGCCAACCCCTATCATGCCTGTGAATGGTGATAAAAGAATTTAATATGCATATAACATTTACGCAATAGAAGAAAACTCAAAATTTAACTATTTACCAACCCATCTGACCCTCTTATTTTGGATGAGGCTCGTTCTCAGCAGTGGTAGAAGTATGAGCTGAGAAGATGATTATGAAATAAAATTCATAAACTGTAGAATACGACTATTCATTTACAAAATAAAATATAACCTACATTGTATTGTAACCATCTCAACGTTTAAGTTTAAACTTCAATAAGGTTAATATAAAACCAGACTAAAATATTGGGTCATTGTTTTGTTCGCAAAATACGGTCATTCAGTGCATGCGAATCAGCGCGATGCCGTGTGTACGGTGTGACTACACGGCCCGTGCCCGCGCGAGCGCCTTTCACCACAGGTCGTAGGTCAGGGCGCGCTCAGGTGCTCCGCCCTCTGGTCCCCGCGCCCCGCAGCCCTGCCACGTCCATCCGCGCCCTGTGAGCTGCACTAACAGCCCGCAACCATTGCCCTATTCAGCTGTCGTCGCGAGAACAACGTCGCCGCCGCTGGGAACAACACAACTTATGAATTATTCCACTGCACTGTTTAGAAATAATTACAAAACAATACAAATTCATAACATAACTTTCACAATGCTCTTTGTGTGACTTCAGTATACTATGCTCTCATTTGTAGCATAACTTAAGCGAGGACATCCATCCTTGTCGTTTTCTCTATAAACAAACGTGTATATAATAAGCATGAAATACTAGAAAGTCTCGTCAATTCACAGTAGCAGTATTCTGGTGACAATATATTTTACGGCATGAATACGATAATTGGATAATTTCCTGTTACTAAAGATGACGATCAAATCAATTTCTCGTCGACTGTATAGTGTCAGTACCATACGCAATGATGGTTGTGCGGTAGCGTGCGAGATGCATCGTTAAGTTAATGCGGCCGTAACGGCGGAAGCTGCGCATAACGTTAGCGAGCTTTCGGCGGTTCCCACGGCACCCCTCCCGCAACCAGTGCGGTTACACAATGAGAGGTGAACGCGGATCTAAGCAATCGCTTAACCTCGCCCACTGCGCCTGCGCTGCGCCATACTTGACAGCGCGATGCACATCCAACGCCGACATCGCTCGCTCATAAAACACTCATATTATCACATTATTACACAACCTATTAAATACTGGTTTTTTATATATTGAATACATAATTATTGTGTCAATATATGAAGCAGACTTGAGATTACAAGCAAACATTTTTTTCTATATTAAAATATATTAAGACAATGATTACTTTTAGTAAATTATAATCTTCTGTAATGGGTATATATTAATAACGGTAGGCATATATTATTAAATATTGTAGCATTTTTCTTGGTAATACAATCATCTTAAATATATGACATTATTATATTTGTGTCTTATTAAATTAAATGAATGACGTATAACGCAGTCCGGAAGATAACTAAGTTGAATACTTTCTTTCTTTACATCCGGCAGTTCAGTTGGGGTCACGACCGCTCTTTTTGTCCAGCCTCCAGGCGGGCGAGTGCACGCGACTTGCGCGTGATTATGTTCGACGCGCTTAATTATGTTGTCACATCGTCACGGGTAATAGTGAAAGCGAACGATACTTGCTGTATAATCTATTATTAAACAAAAACCATCACTTTTATCTACTTCAATGCCCCAAATTTATTATTCTCATATATTATCTTGATTTTGTAAAACCATTCTGCTCAACACTAAAACTTAATCACGATCTTAACACGTGCATGCAAATATGATTTCGGCAATACATTATTGTCGTTATACATATTTAATAAGCTGCGGAAAAATACTATTTGATCACATTCGTATTATCAGAATAAAGATAAATCAAGTTAAAGTGAACAGCAGCAATGGACAGCCTTGAGGTGTGAGCTGTTTGACAGAACCAGATATTGTGATGTCGCCAGTGTGAAGTCCGACAACGTTTCAATTTATTACACTAATATATAAATATAATACGTAAAAACATAAGGTAAATTATTAAGTTTAACTCTTTTTATGCTATGTAGTCCGTACTGTTAAGGTATCGAATTCGAAACAAAGTCACCAACTTCTGACAAATAAAAGTTATATGCATTTTTATGGGAAAATATTACTTGCTTATATCGGTGATGACAAAAACGTACAGAAGTTATTTTAAAGGAATTAGGTCAACTCTACTAGACCAATGGGGTCTTTTAAAACTAGTGTAACAGTAACCAATTTTAAAAGCTGAGTATTTGTTCAAATTAACTTAAATACTTATTGGCAAATATTTCAATTTATAACGTTAGCGTAAATTTAAATATTAATTTATTCTAAATCTAAATATCAATAAGTTAATAAATATTTTTCTACCATTAAACTAATGTAAAAACATTATCGTCAATATAAGGAATGAGAGTAAAAGTCAAGAGTACTTCGTCAATATACAATAATGAATACCACTACTCGTTTATTTTTCAGGAATAAAATCATCATCATCATCATCATCATCTTGCTCTTATCCCAATTACTTGGGGTCGACGCAATATGTCATCTGTTTTGACATATTGCAAAAAGTTTCGGCAATGACTTTTATGACCGGCTGCCTGCCTGACGTCAACCCTCCTTGGGAATGTAATCGTTGACCCAAATGGTACCAGATGGAGTTGGTCCGGGTCAATCTAGGGCTCTTAGTCGTCTTTTACGACACCCACGAGCAAAGCAAGGGTTGGTAGTATTCGAAGCCGCTACCACACAGCAATATACCAAATTTTCAGGAATAAAATCAAGGTAAATAAAGGATACATAAGTAAATAAGAACACTGTGAAAGAATTAAAGGTTGGAATGATGATAAACACTGATGACTTTCAGGGGGATCTTCGTGCTTAACATTATATACTCATCTTCTAAAAGCTGTATATAAAGAAATAAAAACCCGTGTGGTGATGGTTTATAAATACAATGTGTTACCATTCCTTACCACCCCGTGGGAGTAATAAAAATCAACTGTGAACTCGCTAGGATAATGACCAAACTCCTGAGAAACTTGTAACACTAACCGAAATCTCATACAAGATTTCCAAGCTTGCCGATTATGATGAAGTTCTTCTTACAAAGGCCTATGTCAGAAGTGGACCTTGACAGGCTAATGGAAGACATAAAGAATGAAGCATTTATTATCATAAGTATATAATGCTTAATTCTAAGTACCGATATTTTTAACATGAAGTTGCAGTTATTTCATATTGAAGGCACATTGATTTAAAAATCTTGGTGAAATAATCGACGTAAGCTATATTTTATTCCGTCCAAGGTTCACTCGAGAAAGACTTCGTATATTCAAACTTGATTTAAATATTAAAGAGAACAATTCTTGATTCAATCGATGTGAGCGCACAATATCCATGTGCGGGTTCGGTTCCGGCTTCGGAATAGTCCGGTCCTCCTTGAGCGACGCCGCACCGTTGAATCCGACAGGCCCGACCGCAATCTTTTAGATCATCGTCTGTAAGTACTTACCTACTATAACACATTTTATTATAAACAACAGAGAGCGGATTTTTGTTTTGAATATTACATTACATTTTGTTTGCTTTTGTTAGTCGGTTTATCTTTATATCTTTTATATATATATTTCGTCTCTTCTCTTCTCTTCCGTGTGGTGACGGAGTAAGAATACAATTCACTAACCACTATCTTACCCGTGGGTGATCGTACGAGACGACTAAGGGATATAAAACGCATATAACATCTATGCGAGAGAAGGAAAACTCGAAATAAACCCTATACCAACACGTCTGACCAGCGTGGTATAGTAGGACAATTACCCTTCCATTATGGAGGAGGCCTGAGCCCAACAGTGGGACGTATGTGGGTTGAGATGATGATATATATTTCTTGTGTACGTGTGTATGTCACTAAACTCCTCGTAAACGGCCGAACTGATGTTGATGAAATGTTTTGTGTGTGTTCAAGGGGATTCGAGAATAGTTTAAATTCACAGCTGGACTCGGTAGGTGGCGCTGCTGTCAATTTCAATAAGAATTCCTTTTATTTTATTTGAACAGAACAACATCAGTTGGGTCAACTTACACAATATTTATATATATATATATTTATTTAAATCTTCTGTTCGTGTGTTTGTAATTGAACTCCTTCTGAACGGCTGGATCGATTATGATGGTTTTTTTTTGTGGCTGTTCCGATGGATATGGTAATGGTTTAGATTAATAATTAGAACCGGTAGGTCGCACTGCACTCGATTTCAAGGAGAATTCCTTTTATTATTTTCTAGATTTAAACAGAACAACGTCTGTTGGGTCAGCTAGTAACTTTATATATATTTATTCTTTTGTAATGATGTATGTGAAATTTCTCTAATTAGGAAGTATTATGTAAACTGCAATGCGATATTATGTAATGGTCAGTAAAGTTAAAACCCCTCGACCCCTGCACAAAAGCTTTGCTGTAATGAAACGGTATTGTGTAAGTCAGTTTTTTTTTAATAGTTATAGATGACAGTCGCTTGACAGGGCGCGGTGACGCGTAGGTGTCGGCGTGTCAAGTTTGTTACAATACATAACATTATGCTTCATTCTTTCTTACTAATAAATCTATATAAACATATATATACAAATTTAATTAGATTTAATTTCGTTATCAATATCATTTTAACTCATTCCATTGTTGGGATTGGGTTTTCTCCACATTAAGAGGAAGATTGACCTGCTAAGCCACTTTTTCAGACGGGTTGGTGTAGATTTAATTTGGAGTTTGCCGTCTCTTGCATAGATATTATTTACATAATATCGGGTTTCAAAGTCTACCGACAGAAACGATTATTTTGTTTCAGATAGATATATTTTATTTATATATAACGATAGATGAAAAAAATCGACAAGTTATACGTTATAATGTTAAGTGGTTGCAATTATCTTTTTCAGGAAAATGAGTCTTACTTTTGTTTCGTCTTGCGGTTTATGTTTTTAACTAGAGTTTAGTAAAATAACGTGTAACAGATTTTATCTAAATTCTGCGTAATTGGCGACTAGTGCTTCTTAAAACATGTTTCAATGTCAGTCAATAAGAGCGGGTTGATGATTGATATAGAACTTCGGTGTAGTGATGGAGCAAGAATACAATTCACTACCCCCTTCTCTAGCCTGTGGGTGTCGTAAAAAACTACTAAGGGATATGATATATATAGAAAACATCTATACAAGAAAAGGGCAAATCTACATAAAATCCTATGCCAATCCGCGGTAATATAAACAGCACAGTATCGTGAGACAGACCCCTCCATTACGGAGCAGGCCTGAGCCGAACAATGCGATTTGTATGGGTTGAGATGACGATGATGATGATGATGTGGAGCTCTTATTTGTTTTCGGGTTTCATACCCACGTATAAAGTTAGAGTATTCCACAAGTCTTTGTTTTTAAGGCTACAACCACATCTCAATATAATATATTATAATATTAGAGACAAAAGATATACACTGAAAATATTTGGGTAAAAATAGTACGACAGGTAGTATGAATGATTGACAGTACACATTCCAATACATTTTTTGTCTGTTAATTTATTCGCGAATCATGCAATAAATACTAGACTGAATTCATTTGAAATATCTATGGTAATAGTTTATACTCTGTAGTAACTTATACGACATTTTATTCTTGACATACTGCACCAAAAATAAAGTTGTCTATTCAGAATCGAATAATCTACATTCGTTAAACTTATTAAATTGTGCATATTTACAAAAATCTATACAAAATTCACTGTGGACAGAATTGCAGTTACAGTGATCTATATATAATTTATATTTTTCGTATACTATTCCATCATCATCATCATGTTCGACTATTTTAGAGTAGGTTATCACTAAATATATAATGACATTACATTGTAATTACTAAGTATATTTTCTTAATAATGCAATAGAATTATAATAGTGACACTAACTATTTTATGTTTTCATACCAAAGGATGACTCTCAGTAAATGAATAGAAACATATTTTAATATCATCTTTTTATTTATTTAAACAATATGGCATAATATAACAAATTAGTAGTTGATCTATTGTTTAAAAAGTTTTATTTTTTTATTACATCTTAATATTTTTATACTAAATATATTATTAAAATACATTATGGACTAGGGAGTAACTGCTGAGTAAAATAGGTACTAAATGATAATATTTTATATTCATTAAAATTTACATTTTTGGGACTTATTCTCTTTATGTACCTACTAAACAATTGCGTATATTTATTTGCTTGCATATTATATTTATAGTTCTGCAAATAATACGCTACTGCGATAAAATTAACCGCAAAAGCAGAAGTAATATGTACGCTATGCCGTCATCTCCATGTTAAATTATTCGCGACTGGGGCGGCGGAGGCGCAACTATCTGCGCCTCATGCCGCCCTAGCCGAGGCCGCGGGTGAGTGGCGGGGGAATGGGTCTTTCCTCACGTGGCCGCCCAGAGGCCGACCGCGTGAGGAAAGACCGACGTCCTCCCCGAGGGGGGGACGTCGGTCGATGGGAGGGTACCCCAATTAGGGGTATTCCGTCGGGCCGACCACTGACGACAAGTTAACGCTGCTCCAGTGGTCGGCCCAACGACGAAGGCGACGTGGTTTTTGGGTGGGTCGCAGGAGTTGCGTGCTTAAGCCCCTCTGTCGCCCCGGACGGAGTGGTGCGGAGGCGCGCCGACCGCGACCCACCCACAAAAAAAAAAAAAAAAAAATGTTAAATTATTCCAATGAAAATTACACTCACCATTTACTTTGTGACCTGTATTACTCTAACTGGAAATCGGAACTCGTGAATGTAATGATATAAACGCCGCGTAATAATATTCGATTGTTAAAAACGGGTTGTTTCGCTATTATCATGCTAATTCAAGAACTCATTAAATCTTGTACAAAAGTTAAATAGCTATTTCGAGTTTTTTACAATGCTTTATGAATACAGGTTCAAGTACCTGAATCATATGGTAGTAATAGTAATAAAATATTCAAATGTATTGCAATGTTTCATTGCTCTAGTAGCTTATGTATGCGGTACGGACTGCTGTATGCACAGATTACACCAAAAGAAATGCACTAGAGAAAAAAAAGCCATATGATGACGCAGCAAGGATACAATTCACCATCCCGACGAAGGAATATAACGTGCATATAACGTCTATGAAATAGGCAAACTCGAAATAAAAGCATATACCAAACCATCTAACCAACGTGGTATAGTAGGCCAACTTACTTCCCATTGTAGTCGAGGCTCGAGCCTGACAGGGGCACATAGATATTTACACACACATAAGATGTTGATGAAAGAAATAATTTAATTCTTCAAAAAATAAAACATTAAATAATTAAATAATGAATTAATAATACACAGCTACACATACGTTAAATGTGGCTATTTCCTAAACAAAACTATGGATAGACTAGGTAGTCAGCAATCTGCAATAAATTTAAATCAACTAGTTTAGTCAGTAATCTGCATAAAACCACCGCCCCCAGAGTATATCCGGGCATCGCTCAGGAAACAGGTACCCGAGAAAATAACTTGTCAGCTAGACCGCTCTTACACAACTTCTGGGACAAGGCATATTGAATCTTCATACGAAAGTCAAACTAGTTTGATAAATTTTACACTCTAATCTACACTTATCTTATACCAGATTCTTGAAAGCCTTTAGCTAGAATTTCACAATTGTTTTTAATACCAGGAAAATGAGAATCGAATGATACGAGCAACAGATTCGTGGTAACAGTCTACACGGTCGAGTTGAAATTTTTCATCGCGCAAATAGACCAAGAAAACTTTCAGACTAGACTCTTAAAGTCATGGGATAGAGAAAGGATAATGCAGTCTTCAGCTGATTGGTTGAAACATAGAATAGACAATTCTCTAAGTCTATACGACCTAACATTCGTCGATTCAATATACAGCGTATTGATAAGGCAATAGAGCGGAACCGTGGCCCTAAAGTGTTCGCAGGAGAGTTTTCTATCAGAGCCAAATAACTAAGCTGACAACTGATGACGGCACTGTTATTTCATCCTAAAGTGAGAACTTAGGAGAGGTCAAAAGATTATATGCGCAGTTGTTTGGACAAATCATCCCAGAACCCTGTTACTGGCTAGTTCTATGACACCAGATCTAAGCCAACTCGGCAACACAAGAAGAAATCCCAGACTCTAGCTTATATAAGATCAGAATGTCTCTGGGTTATCACAGAGCTGGTGAGGGAAGGCAGAAAGCCCTCGTTAAAAGCCCTACAGAAACTGTTTAACTCTCTGAGGCGACATTCCCGAGTCGTGTATCAGGAATCTGATGGTGCACTTTTTCAAGAAAGGCAATAAAATGCTCTTAAAGGCTTGCAGATCCATTTCACTTTAAAATGGCTGAGACAGGCCACATCGCTCATCGAATCAACAACCGTTGGGGAAGTAAGGTTCTCGGGTGGCGACCACGAATCGGATGACGCCGCGTAGGACATCTCTTAGACGGACTGATGACATCTTGAAAGTCGTCCGTTGGAACCATTACATGCAAATGACACAGGACAGTTCTGCGTAGCATTCTCAGCCTATATCCATCAGTGGACGTCTACAAGGTGATAGATGGATGGATGGTGAAGAGGTCTAGGTCTAAGTACGATCTTCCACGCCGATTCTCGTGAGTTTGATTCCTAGGCAAGATAATTATACCTGCGCCTGATGCAGCCATAGCCGAGGCCGCGGGTGACTGGATCGGAGAATAGTCCATCACCCGCAGAGAGGCTGACCGCGGAAAGGCGACCGACTTCACTGGAAAGGCATCAGGGAGGGAAGTTACCCGAAAGGGTATCCCGCCGGCCTGGTCACGGACAACAAGGACTCGGTACCAGTGGTCGGCCCAATGGTGAAAGGGAGGGAATACAATGGATTATGGGGCCACGCTTCGCCCTTCCGTCACCCTGGAGGACATGGCATGTGCACTGACCATAGCCCACCCGAAAAAAAAGGCAGGATAATTATTCCGAGTCTATGTGTTATTTGTACTCGTTAATATTATCTATATGTTGTAAAGTAACCCCCCAAGCTACACAATGCTTTATTCTTTAGTGCGAGGTGTTATTTTTAAAACAAAATTACATGTCTGAACCTCTGCTTACACTATTTGTTTTCGAAATAACCTATTCTCATATTTGAAAAGTAGCTATAACGGACACATTTATTGTTTAGATTTTTTAGACATCAGCAAAACATGAATAAAATTAATATCACCTTTTATTATCAATCAAAAATTAGACTGTATGGTCACGAACAATAGAGTAGCAGACTACGGTAATTAATATGGCAACCCAACGACTACGCCCGCCTTAGTACTATAAAAAATTACAAAATATACTCCTCTCATTGTGTTGATATATCGACACGCTTGGCTTAGCTATTCAGAAGAATATACAATTGAAGATCTAAGAGCTATCTAAAATATACTTTTTTTACAAAAATGACTAGATAAAACCAATTACAATAGTACTCTAAGAAATTAAACGCCTTGCTGCCTTAGTGGGATAAAACTCTCACCACAATCTTTAATCATAATATTTCTACTGTTTCTCAGCTCCTCCTCTCCATGCATATGCATCATTCATCATAATTGCGGCTCAGATACATCTCACTGCTGGGCTCGAGCTTCTTCCACAATAGCAGGGAAATTGACCTTCCTATACCATACTGGTCAGACAGGTTGGTATAGGGTTTTGTTTCGAGTTTTCAATCACTTGCATAGACGTCATATGCGTATTGTATCCCTTAATCGTCTTTTACGACACCTACGGGTATGAGAGCAGGTAGTGAATTGTATTCTTACTCCGTCACATGCACTCCGTCACGTGCATACTTAAATTGATTTTGGATTTATATTTTAACGAATACTAACCTAAGATTTTGCTGTTAATTTTCAGATTATACTCACAGACACGGAAGTTTATCAACGATCAAACTCATTAATCTTTAGTCATTTAACTGACCAGCCTCTGCTTTGTCTAGACTCTAAATATATCTAATTCATCATTAGTGTCTCACGAATTTGCTATATTTTTTCCACTTTAATGATAGGATCTTCTGTATTAGTTTTTTATGACCTCAGCTCAACTTCATATAAACTGATATAAATATTCTATAACCCATGAGTGGAGTAAAAATAAGACGTCGAATTTACTTTTTGCTAACCTAAAATCCTAATAATTGATATTGTTTATATTAACACGCTTTTATTGATTTCACCTGTATGTGTCTATGTATGTAACGAAATCTTTGAACGTCATTTTGCCCCACTTTGAACGAACAGATTTTATTTAAACTTTGCACACTCGTCAAAGGCCCATGACAATGCAATAATTTGATCAAAATAGCCAAATATCCTGATTAGATTCGCCGGGATTTAGACATTTTTAATCGTATCCTTTGCATAAGATCAAGAGAGATAGAGCTAGTGTGCAAACTACGCATGCGCAAAATTCGAAAACTCTATGATTCGGGCTATCAGCTTATAAGCGTGTTTTTAGTTTTTTAAACTATAATTATTTTATATTATTTTCCTTAATAGTTTGAACTAAAAACATAATTGGACTTCATCGATGGCGCTGCTGTCTGTATATCACCAAATTTGGTTTGACAATATTACAAAACATCAAGGACTGAACGAAATTTGCCGAGTACGAGTGTAGTTTAAGAAATCATGAACCAGGATCACTAAAGGTCTATAAAAATAGACTCTGAGCTTATTTTATGAAGCTTAGACAAAGGTCTTCACTTATCACGAGGACGAGCGAATGATTTTCCTCAATCATTTTGATAATTTCCAGCCTTGTATTCTTACCTTTTTCTATTTCCATTTCATTTGTATGTTCTGATAAATAAATCACGTTTTTAACTGTATAATATGCTACGAAACAACACATCCATATAGTTGCGGATTTAGATATAAATATTTATGATATTCAATTTCAAGAAAAAATAAACTAAGATCGATGCCACAAGACATTCGATTTAGAATACTTTGTCAGTGTCATTGAAATGTTGTTGAGATACTGCTTCTGATCACAAGAAATTATTGCTTATGATGGCCTCGTAATATGACGGACCGCTGGATAACACACACATATAAATATGCCTACATATTATATTCAGAATCTATTATGTAAAAGTGGTGTTCATAAATCATTCGCGTGATCAATTTACAGCTTATATGACCACACGGTGTGGGTTGAATGAGTTTGGGCGATATATTAGAATAAAATTATCGGACGGGTAATGTTCTAGTTCCTTTCACAATCGTTCTAGCCAAATAATGATATATTTATATATAGATTTGTTATTTATATTAGTATGTTTGTCCGTGTGGTGACAGAGTAAGAATACAATTCAACACACCCTATCTTGGATTTCGTAAAAGACGACTAAGGGATTTAATAAGCATATAACATCTATGCAAGAGAAGATAATCTAGAAATAAAACTTTATACCAATCTGTCTGACCAGCATGGTATAGTAAAGTCAGTTTCCCTCCTATAGTGGAGAAGGTTTGATCCCAGCAGTGGGACCTACATGACCTGTGATGATGAGAAGATGATTACTATATTTTAAAATCATATATTTGAAATAAAACTATGTTTACGGATGTATATACAGATGACGTTGGACAGTACTTCCGTAATTATGAGTGCTTTAAAGTGTTCTAAACGTCAGTAAATTAAAAATCTATATCTATTACTAATATATAAAGCTGAAGAGTTTATTTGTTGAAACACACTAATCTCAGGAACTGCTGGTCCGATTTGAAAAATTCTTTCAGTGTTAGATAGCCCATTTATCGAAAAAGACTATAGGCTATTAGTTATCATCCCGCTAAGACTAATAGGAGCACCAATGAAGAATGTTTCAAAATCGTTGTTTTTTTCCTTTTGAGAGCTTCCGCTGCGTAAACGGCTAAATTTTCGCAAAAATCATGTGTGACAGTATCGTATTATTAAAAAATATTTTCACCTTCTACGTAAACAAAGTCTTAGGTTAAAGTTAGTGTTAGCCCAAAGTATCTATACCACGCGGACGAAGTCGCGAGGAGAAGCTAGTAAAATATAAATGCGGTAAAATCGATAAAAATAGTTACATTTCATGTGTAATACTCACTTTTTTTTTCTATTGCAAGCAGTGGCAAACGAGCAAACAGTACACCTGATGGTAAGTGTAGCTGCCACTCATGAACCTTTACAAGGCCGCTGCCAACCGCGAAGAAAGTGAAGGGAGTGTGAATGCGTGCATTGAGGCTCGGTGATACCAAGGGCACCACCATAACCCTCCACACACAAACACCCTCAGAAAGTTGGGCTTCCGGCTCTCTCGCTCACCGAACGAAGCGCAGTAACAAATTGCTACTACTCAGACGTCGATTTTCTGCAAGAGCGTGGTACTACCCCGAATGGACCGGCCCACGGCTGTAGACAGATAACTGTCGACAGTGTGGTCCTACCACTATTAAACACCAGCAATCATTAAAGTCTGCTCGTGCCGACCATGAAAGCTAAAAAGTGTTTGAAATGTCGGGTATTTACAATTCAAATTCAACCGCAATAAAATCAGTCAATAATGTGTCATTTATAATGTGTAATAAGTAAATATCACAAATCAATTATGAAATTCATAAACTTTATATCTATTATTTCAGTAATTGTGCCCGCTAGTTTTTAATCAAAAATGCACTAATCTGTCATCACACAATAACACAACTAGGCCAGACTAAATATATGCGAACCGTATTTATATCCAGCAAATATATACGTTATCTTCATAACAACGCTCATTTACATCTATGAAAACATTACGAGATGAAAATAAAATATACGTTCGATAAACATAGTTTTTAGAATAGTAATATTTAAAAAAAGAAAGGATTACTATGGTTATATACTAATCCAGCTATTAGCTACTTTGAATTTATACTTCTTTTGGCGTACACCGTCACGAAATACCGACACCCTGAACTTAGCTAGTCAACATTTTTTACGATGCGCGTACACCGTCATAAATTTCAACTACACTTGCGTGCAAGTAAATCGACTCAAGCGTCAAGTGCGCATAAAAAGTGATTTATCTTAACAATGACTCATTTTACCTCTTTATAATGTTTTACATATTTAAAGCCTAGGAATTGGGCTTTAAAATGGTAGCATTATTTCAGTAATTTAAATAAACACTTGTCTTTAGAATGCAACTGAACGCAACCCTCGAAAAATGCTCTGCGCTCTATACACATCTTGCGCGACTCAACCCCCTAAAAAAACCCCTGTAATCGTTTTTCTTATCAGTTGTTTGAAGAAAATTATGGACATTACACCTGAAGAAGCCGCTCAAGTTGTTGCCCTGTTGCAAGAAGGGTTGAACCAGCGAGAAGTCGCTCGTCGGTTGAATATGAGTCAGTCTGGTGTCTCGAGAGTGTACAGAAGGTTTCAAGAGACTGGTGCCTTCACTCGGAGGCCTAATACCAGCCGACGCCGGTGCATCTCGGAGCGTGACGACCAGTTTTTGGTCTCGACCTCTCTCCGAAATCGACACCTTACCGGTGTAGATGTGAAGCAGGAGCTACGTCAAGTTCGCGGGGTAACTGTCAGTCAATGGACAGTTAGAAGAAGGTTAAAGGAAGCCAACCTTACTCCCAAACGACCCGCTACAGGCCCGAAGTTAACCACAGCTCACCGTCAAGCACGCCTTCACTTTGCTCGAGAACACTTGGATTGGAGCATAGAGCAATGGCAGTCAGTCCTGTTCACTGATGAGACGAGGATGTGTCTCCATGGCAGCGATAGAAGAGGCCGGGTGTACCGGCGTCTCGGTGAACGGTTTTCACAGTGCTGTTTTGTTGAAACCGTGGCATATGGTGGCCGTTCTTGCATGATGTGGGCTGGAATTTCCTTAGAAGGAAAAACGGATCTTGTTTTCGTTCCTGGGGGAGGCCGGGGAGGAGGTCTGACCAGTGATCGTTACATTGAAGAGGTTCTACGTGATCAAGTTGTCCCTTATCAAGGCGTTATTGGGGATAATTTCATCTTCACACACTCGGGCGACACGTGAGTTCCTAAACGAAGTTGGAATTGACACTATGCATTGGCCAGCGCTCAGCCCCGATTCGAATCCCATTGAGCACATATGGGACGAGCTCAAAAGGAAAGTTAGAGCGAGGAATCCAGCTCCTACAAACATAAATGAGCTCAAGACTACGTTGGTAGAAAAGTGGGGTCGAATACCACAATCATCAATAAAAAAGTTGATTAGGTCTATGAAGAATCGCATGAGGGCAGTTATCAGGGCTAGAGGAGAGAATACCAAGTATTGACATGAATAAATTATTTTTCTTACACACGTTTTGTTTCATTTATACACAATAACCTTATACTGTGAAATTGTATGAATTTTCAATGTTTTTTACAATATCATTGACATACACCTTTTTTACTAAACTACTGAATTGATTTTCATGCAACTTACACCATTTTAAAGCCCAATTCCTAGGCTTTAAATATGTAAAACATTATAAAGAGGTAAAATGAGTCATTGTTAAGATAAATCGCTTTTTATGCGCACTTGACGCTTGAGTCGATTTACTTGCACGCGAGTGTAGATAATGCGTTATAATAAAACTTTTTATGTATTAAATATCTTTTTTCTATTATTAATGTCGTTTTTCTACAAACCTAGGATAACGGAAGGATAATTTTTTTAGGCGGATTTTACCTTGTTAGGCCAAATAAGTATAACTTCTTATGTGCGTACATAGGTACTACACACTTTTTTTTGGATACACACTATTTGAATTTATGGTGTTGATCTCACAGACAGCCTGGTGCCATATATTTTAGAATTGCGTGTAACACTAACATGTTAAAAAGAGAACACCTGCTCGCTTTTAAGTACTTCTTAACACAAACATTAATTAGAAAATTTTTTCCTTACTAATATTAATAGTGGTCACGAGTGGACGAAATTCGGCCAAAATTAATTTAAATTAATTTTTCTGCTACATAATTTTCTTTCAATTATATATAAGTATGTATAATTGTATATTAAGCCAGCTGTATTTCACTAACAACTAAAATATAAGTACAAATAGTTATTAGACATTGTCATCATAATTATGATTTTTTAACATTCAGTTCGACCAGAGATTTCAACCGTAAACATAAGTGTATAAGCGTGTGTGTGTGTGTGTGTGTGTTGATTGCATTAGTATGCGTAATGCCTTTTTAAAGAATTTAATGTATTTCTAATTCATTATTATATCAAATTTTATTTTTATGCACTTCTCCTCAATATATTCTTCAACTGTGCCAAATTTCATATTGCATGATTGATTAACATGCACATCTGCATGATTTTCATAAAAAGGGGTACAAAGTAAAAACTTTGTATTCTATATATTAATACGTGAAGCATTATATTCTATATATTAATACGTGAAGCAAAAGCTTCACGTATTAATATATAGACTAGTGGTCGCTGAGTGGTTGAAATTCGGCCATAATTCATTTAAATAATTTTTCTGCTACACAATTTTCTTATAATTCTATACATGTATGTATAAATTTATATTGAGCAAGCTGTATTTCACTAATTACTAATGTTATAAGTACAAATGTCTATTAGACTTTCAGTCAGACTCGGACGGCGCAGGCGCGAGTACCTGCGCCTGATGCTGCCCTAGCCGAGGCCGCGGGTGACCGGACCGGGGAATTTAGTCCGTCACCCGCAGAGAGGCTGACCGCGCGACGGCGATCGACGTCCCGGGACAGGGACGTCGAGAAGTGAGGGTACCGAAAGGGTATTCCGTCAGGCCGACCACTGACAACAAGTCACCCTGCTCCGATGGTCGGCCCAACGACGAAGGCGACGTGGGTACGGGTGGGTTATGGGCCCACGCGCCGTCTTTACGTCGCCCTGGACGGAATGCACCGGGTGTGTGCCGACCGCAACCCACGCCCAAAAAAAAAAAAAAAGACTTTCAGTCAAAGAGATTATGTGACATTCAGTTCGAACAGAGATTTTAACCGTAAACAAAAATGTATAAGCGTTGGTGTGTGTATGTGTGTGTAGCGATTGCATGGTAGTGTGCATAATGTCTATTTCATTTAATTTGATGTATTTCTAAGCCATTATTATATCAAATTTTAGTTTTCTGCACTTATCCTCAATATATCCTTCAACTGTGCCAAATTTCATACTTGTATATCCACGTAATTTTCGTAAAAAGGGGTACAAAGTTTTTGCTTCACGTATTAATATATAGATAAACGCGAAAATTTGTGAATATGTGAGGATGTGAAGATGTTTGTTGCTGTTTCACGCAAAAACTACTGAATGAATTTTGATGAAACTTCACAATAATATGGGCTTACATATCAGAATAACACATAGGCTATAATTTATGCCGATATTCCTACGGGAGGAGGAACGCGGGTGAAACCGCAGGGCGGTGCTAGTATTTCATAAAATTCTTCGCGGACGTGCCTATATTACTTGTACAAATGTTCATAACAATCGTTTGAATAGTTTAGGAATGCATAAATTAAAATATAAAAAGAGGCGATAATTGTAAATTTACTTACCTATCTGAATATTTTCTCGTACAACTTCCTTAAAATCCATGACGTACCTCAAACACTCGAATAGTGACGTTTGTATTTGCAGTGTATTAAGACGTGAATTCCATCTAACCTTTGTAGTCATCGTTGTGTCGTGACATCATTTACGATCTGCAGGACATCCGTGAGCCTAAATATTACCTTGACTATATGCTAATAAGGAAAATATAAGTTATGTCTCTTAAGACTTTCTGTAAATACATAGCGCTACCGAATAAACATTATTCTTTCTGTGAAACAATTATACCATCAAAAACAAGTCTTGTAAAAAAAAGCCAAGCCTTGCAACTGAGTTCTTCTACCATAAAAATTTGTGAGATCCATGTTATACCAAGTCGGTTAACTCATTAAGTCCCTGCTTAAGGGACCTTTCTTCTTAAGTTATTACGTAAATAGCTAACCTAACAACTTCTTATAGTGACTATATCAATATTAAAGTTCTTTTATGTTTTAAATAAACAGAATGACTTGGCAATCGCATGAAAACACACCTCACAAGTAATACATATATTTTTTTTTTTATTATTTATTTATCAGAACAAAAAAAAGTTACAGTTTTATACAAGTTATGACATTTAAAACCACTTGGGTTTGTTAAAATTAATGCCATTGACAGTAGCGGTTTATAACGTAGATATGAAATACGATTTCAATTTATGTTTGATGTTTGAAGTTGTAATAATATTTCTAACTTCGGGTAGTAATTCGTTTATAATTCTCGGGACCATGTAGGTAGCCGTGCGTTCACCGTAAACATTGTGTGCGCGTCTCACACACAGCCTGCTATTAGCGACAGCTCGTGTATATATAGAATGTTCAATTTTGTCTTGTATATTTGTATTAAAAAATTGCTCTTTGAGTAGTACGTACTTAACTTGTAAAAAAATAGGCAAGACGCTGCAGTATTTGAAGAGAGCCATTTCGTTATCATGATACATACTTTTTATTTTATAAGGGACTATGTTCTTAAGAATTTTGAGCTGTAGTTTATAGATATCTTGTAGATATGATTTATATGTACGACCATAGCTGCTAAGGCCATATTGTATATGCGATTCAGCTAGTGAATTATACAACATTAGTTTCACTTTAAATGGTATGCGATTTTTTATGATTATGATATTCGCTAAAAATTGTCTTAGTTTATTGCAAACATGGTTGATGTGAGCATTCCAATTAAATTTATTATCAATTACTAATCCTAGGTATTTTTGTGTGTCCGCCACTTCGATTGCAGTACAATCACAATTCAAGAGACAGCCATTGTGCAGGTAAGTGTGATTATGGGCCACTATGTATTTAGTATTTGTGTATTTCAAATACGGAGATTTAATTATTAGCAATTTGGTTTTGTTTGAGTTAATGACTAGACCTGCATCATGGCACCATTTTATCAAGGCGTTAAAGTCGGACTGTAATTGTTCAAATGCATGAAGTGGGTCTTTGCTCGCTACTAGTAAGCATGTATCATCTGCAAATTGGTAACACGAAGAGTAACCTAAACAAAGATTCATATCATTTACATAAGTCAAAAAGTACAATGGGCCCAACACCGAGCCCTGTGCTGTACCTACTGTTGTTGTAATGGGCTTACTCTGCTCATCGCCAATTTTAACTGTATATTTACGGTTGTTAAGATAATCTTTACACCAGTTTAACAGGGGGCCACCCACTCCACAAGAATTAAGTCTATTAATAATTTGCTTATGATCCAGTGTATCAAAAGCACGTGTGAAATCTATAAATAACGCTAATACTATATTTTTTTTGTTAAGGTATTCATTAACTTTGTCTGTAAATTGAGACAATAGTCCATTAGTGCTTTTGCCTGCTTGAAGTCCGTATTGATTTTTATAAATAATGCTATTGTTTGTGTAAAATTTATGAATTTGTTCACATATATATTTTTCCACTATTTTATCTATAGTAGAAAGAATTGTTATAGGGCGATAATTAATATAATTATCACGTTTTCCATTTTTATGTATTGGTCTAACACTGCCTATTTTTAAATCATCAGGATAAATACCTGATTTTACACTACAATTGATCAAATTGGCCACGGCTAACGATATGTCTTTACCTATCATTCTTATGTCACTTACTCCTTTGTTGTCAGTGCCTGGTGCCTTCCTAGAATTAAGATTTTGTATAATCTTAAACACTTTTGGACCTGAAGCTTTTTGAAAATATAGGCTTTTATCAATTGGCTTGCTATAATTATTTAAGTTTAACAGGTTGTTGCTACAATTAGGGATAATTATCTTGACAGCTCTATCAAAACTATAAGCAAAGTTGTCAGCAATACGCTTGGGAGTAAGTCCGTGAGAGTCAAAAGCCGTAAGAATTACTTCGTCAATAGTAAAAGAAATCCGTCCTAATATTTGGTTTATTATTTTGTAGGTTTTTTTAATGTTATTAAAATTCATTTTTTTCACATATTATATTAAATTGTACTAAACATAGTGCGAACGCCTTGCACTAAGGTTATAATAATCCATATATTGTGGGGGACTTTACAAACATATAACTCAACATCGCATCATCATCGCAGCCCTCATATGTCCCACTGTTGGGCTCGGGCCTCCACCACGATGGAAGGGAAATTGACCCACTATGCCATGCTGGTCAGACATGTTGATATAGGGTTTCATTTCGAGTTTTCCTTCTCTTGCATAGATGGTATTTGCATATTATATCCCATAGTCGTCTTATACGATATCCACGGGCAAGATAGAGAGTGGTGAATTGTATTCTTACTTCGTCACCATACGTAAAGAACATATAATTAACCGTTGCATTTCATTAACTGCAAATGTAACTTTGTAATCCTATATATTTATATAGGTTTACAAAATTATTTAGCAGTTACTGTATCTCGGCAACTGGATGAAAATTATAATGTTTCATAATTTTTCCTTCACTTATATACTAAACACTAATTGCATTCTAAATTTGAAGCTTCTATGTCTACTAGAAGTGCCACTTTAATATTGATGATCGGTCAGTCAGTCAGTGAGTGACAAAATTACGAAATTTTGACTAGTTATAATTCTAAAACTATTGGTTCGAATTGAATGAAATTTAAAATACGCAATGTGTATACAATGCCTGCTAGGATACTAAAAATACAGCTTTCTAGCTTTATTAACAACAAAGTAATAGGGGGTCGAAAATGGCCTGAATCGCTTCGAGAAAAGTATGTTACGGCAGAGTTGCGTTTTGCCCGACCTTTTTTTTGCTCGACTTGGCGGGGGCACTGCCGTGCCCCCAGATTCTCATTGCTTTAAAATGAGATAATCGCCACATTCAGCTAGATTATTAGTGATTGTAGATAGTGTTAAGAATAATAATAATGTTGTGGTTGGACCATGCTATTGATAGTTGTCTGTTTAGAGCCGTGGGCCGATCCGTCCGAGGTAATACCACACTCCAGCAAAAAATCGACGTCCGAGTAGTAGCAATTTGTTATTACGCTTCGTTCGGTGAGCGAGGGGGCCGGCAGCCCAACTTTCTAGGTTTTAGTGATGCTTTTAGTATCACCGAATCTCATTGCAGGCATTAACACTCCCTTCACTTCCTTCGCGGTAGGCAGCGGCCTTGCAAAGATCCATAAGCGGCAGCAACACTTACCATCTGTAGTGTTTGCTCGTTTGCCACCGTTTGCAATAAAAAATAGGGGCGCTGCTAATAATTCCTTAACTAATTTTACAATACCATTGGGGAAATAAGGTATTATGCCACATTTAATTTATTCTGAACCACACGAGAGTCATCAAAATGCCTTTAAACTGACATACAAATAATTTTATCATTATATATACAACTACTTTAATTATAGGCATATTTTGCGATGACTTAACGTAAGTCAATAATTTCTCTATTTACGTATCGTACCTACTCATAGTATGAGTGAGGTGAGAAAACTTTTGTACTCTTTACTCAAGCGTGTAAAAATTGTCGTAGTTAATTACAGTGTTTATGCACGGCTTTGAGTAGTGGAGAGGCGCTGTGAGATATGTAAGAGGTCCGAGGCTATCGAGCCAATACATCATTAATTAATATTGAACTGTCATGGGAAGTGTTGCTCAAGATAATTTGTGATCAAAGTTAGGTAAGGATTGATGGACCGCCTAATTTGAAATTAAACGCGATGGTATAACACAGTTGATGACAGATTAAAAATGATGTTACAATTATACCTAACCATTAACGAATTTAGGTTGCTCTATCGTGGCAATCGTTCCTTTGTTGTTTTTTTGATTAATTATTGCGCGTGTTGAAATTGAAAGATATGTAATTTTGTAATCCAATTAAACAGACATTTCATTAGTTTACTGAACATTATCTTAGTGTATGCTTAGGAAAACATGCTTAAAATAGGCTTGTTAAAAAATATTAACATACCAATAACAAATAGGGAAAATAAAATTACTTACATCTACTCAAATATTCAAGCACACAAGTTTTTACAGTTTTCTGAGCAGCGCGTTATCGGCAAACACCAACAATATGTGAAGTAGAAATCCAATACACTACTACTACACTTATATTCATATATATATACATTTTTTTTAAACTGTCGTATAAAAAATATTGCAAGTGGTCTTATAGTTCCTGAAATTAACGCGTTTTTAATTATCATACAATCATTTTTTTAACATTTTTATTATATTATATCAATAGTTTAACACGTGTTTCCTATATGTGGTAATGATATATGTTATATTTTTACACTTTAGCATTACTTTGGCCTCCCCTTTAGCCTTTATAGTCTTTAGCCACAGCTCCAAACTTTGAATATGATTTTTTTCAAGACTTTATTGCCATATACACTATATTTCTCATATTCTCGAAATTCAAAGAAACTCTAAAAGCACTTTCGGAAAAAATACCAGCCCTTGACATCACAATCCACATATCAGTAGTCATAGTCACATATCAGTGGACCAACGAAGTATTGTCATAGAGGCATAAAGTTATTATACAATGTTATCAAAATGCCTTAATACCAGCTAGACAGTTATAAAATTATTTGCATTTCGTAATTATTAGATTAAACAAACATATTACAGTTATAAT